>OX421406.1:0-2400000 GCA_949126875.1 Lochmaea capreae | reverse complement strand
TAAACCGCGCATGCTTTCGATCAAGAACTATTTCGTTTTGCACCATGTCAGGCGGTCTCTAACCCAACTTTATTGTGTTATTTCTATTTGGGTTTTTCTTCATTTTGTGCGTGATGTTTTATTCTTTTGTAGTTTTTTCTGTGTTTTAAGTAAAATACGTCAGTTATTTTGGATTTTGGAGCGTTAATGGATGAAGAAAATGATGATGATCGAATGAGGTCTTGGTTTTACACATTTTTCATGATGAGGGGAACTTGGGCAACAGAATACATTCTGCTCATAATAGAAATAAACAAGTGAAGTAAATTGTTTATATTCGAGAGTACCAAGTGCTTAGTTCGGTTCAATAGAACGTAAGTTTACGGAATACCTACGTGTGTTTCTACGTATCTACGTAGAAGTACTTACTGCGCAAGCGTTCTTGTCAAATGCTTTGTTTACGTATTAAACATTGCCTTAAGTGTCTATTACTTAGTGCTTGTGTGGTTTAATGATTTATTTATTGAAAAAAATATTGGAATAAAAATAAAAATTAGTTAATTAATAAAATTTATGTTCTTCGAAATGACAAATGTAATAATAGATGATTTTAGCGCACAGGAGCTTTCTCTCCCTAACTTATATCGCTTTTAACGGAGTTATCAGTAGAAATAAAAACCTATACATCCATAAAAATTTACGTACTCTCTCAATTTTAACAGAGACATAAATTTTTCATGGGCATTGTACCGTCAAATGATTAAATGCAAGGCTAACTACGACAATCGACAACAATCATGTTTTAGTGAATCCTATTTTACGAATTGCTGGATGTGAAAATGCATCCAGTAGATTCCGTTATAGACCAGTTCAAACTGTCGTTTAACGATGGGGGTATTGATTAAAATGGATATACGAGGATTGGGTTTATCGTTATAGTACTTGATAAATATTTTAATTGAGCTGTATGGTTTATGTAGGATCGTGAACGTGTGAATTCAGTGATATTTTAGGCGTAGGTTATCGGTTGCTATGCATAGACCGTTCCAGAATGACGTCAATGACAGGTCGGCCATATTCCTGTGATTCCTATTAGGCCCATAGCCTTGTGATAACTTCCTTCTATTGTTTTTTATCTCTTGCTTTCACCTTCCATTCCAGTATTCCTCCTTCTTTTAGGTCTTCATTATACCATCTTCTTTTTGGTCTTCCTCGTTTTTGCGTTCCATTGATATCTGTCCGTTCACCTCTACTACAACATTTCTCTTTGTTTCTCTTCTCTGTGGATTTGACATTTTCAAAAACTTTGACTTCTCTGCATTTACGCTCAAGCTCGCTATCTCTGCCGTCTCTACTGAACAAAAGGTCGTTTGTTTTACGATTTTTGTTTGGGGTGACTGAAGTATTCAGTCATTTCTTCGAGCAGGTTATCATTAAAAACACTTCCATTTCATACAATATTTATTGGCAACTACTTACAACATTTAGTAGCTTGCCAATTACGAGCATCACATCACTGAGGATATGTTCTACTTTTTGAGCAAAATCACTTTACTTGAAGCTATTGTGAGCAAAGGTTAAAAAAGCACTATTTGCGATTTTTCTTATACATCTACGACGAAATACCTATCCGGTAACTGCTACCGACTAAGTCAATAATCAATTCGAAGAAGGCATTGTGTACCTACTTAAATTAAGGGTTGATTGTCTAGTGCCCTAGTGCCCCAGAGCGCCCTGCGTTTTGAGCATTAATTAGTATTTATATGTGTGGTGACGTCAGCAATCGGCAAGACTCCTATTGGTCAGAACTTCCGCGTAATTCCTATAAGAACAAAGAGGGGGCCAACGGACAACGGTATGCTCTCAGACAAGTCTAGACTTGTCTGTGACAGTGGCGTCCGGGTTTATGACAATTTACGTATAAAACATAGGCGTAGGCGATTCTGGCAGTATGAGAAAATAAGCGATTAATTAAGGTTAATTAGGGAACGGTTTTAAAACGAGGAACTAGAGACATGGGTGCTTTGAAACAGTGGGATCAGTACTCAGTTTAAATGATTACAATTTAAACATCTACAAAAGCTTTGCATGCTCTTTTTAGTTATTTTTCTGATGTTGATAACATTACTACATACTTAAATGAGTCCGGGAAATAGCTTATGTGTGAAACGGGGTCGGTACGATCTACAAAATTTAACCAACCATTCTGGTTTGCAATTAAAGGGGACACAATTAATTGCACATCAGTTTCAGCGTATTTGCGCATCATTAATACAAGGTATTTGTTCTCCGTGCGAAAGCTCTAATCTCGGACTGAATAACACTAAAATCACAATTAATACATGTTTTCAAGTAACGAAAATGTAACCAAAATTCCAAAAATTTGACAACAAGTCCTGTAAAAATTATTATTCCATAATTATGATTGTAATCAAAATCTTCTATTGCCTGGTCTAAAAATAAGTGGACAATCATAATTGGTATACAATTCTCTGTAGTCTTCTGATAATAATATAATGATAACGCCAAATATAAATATACGTTTTCAACAAAAGTTCAATTTTTGTTTTTGGAATTTCATTTAACAGTTATAGCCCGATGGAGTTAGTGGTCGTTAATGTCAGTTTATTTGCTTTCCAATTCCAAATAAAATGGAACTATTATTGTTGAATATAATATTTTGTAGATTTTATTTAACGTTTTTGTTTAAATATGTTTAATAACCTTAATTGATGTATATATGCATACATACGAGTATTAGTTACCGATTTTATATTGATACGTAAATTTAATTCTAATACCGTTTTCATGTAAAATAATTATTTACATGTTTCTATAATTATCAGAGTTATAAAATTTTCACCAAACAATCGAAGAGGTGCAAGTAATCAAAAAATAGTCATTAATATAATTTTTCGCCGACCGTGCGTTATTGAGACACAAAATCATTCATTAATAACCGATTGTCGTATAGGCAACCACACATACAATAATATTTCTAGTTTTTAACTTACCTATCGTTTTTATTATATAATTCTACAAAACTATAATCATTATTGATATTAAAACATTCAAAAAAGAATTTAAGAAAAACGAAAACAGTGACATTTGAACCGGTGACCTTTTCTGTCACATTTCAAAGATTCAAGTTGTACAGTCGACGGAAAAGTTTTGTAACTAACACGAGTATTAAAAGGGCGATTAACAATCTCAACCATTAACGTTAATAGCCCTAGCCTCAGTCAGAATATAAAATTGTTATGTATAATGAAAAAATTTAACTCACGTTTTTTTCTTTTTAATGTGGAAACTTAAATCGTCTGTATCTCCTGGATCTTCGTTTTCAAACGGCGCTTTTGGAGTTTGAATGACTTTCATCTGCTTATTAGTTTTCGCATGTCTTGCTTCTCTCAACAAACAATGGTCCACGCAATAATCGAGGACGATATCGAGTTCTTCGTCATCTGGACACTCTCTGCTTGGACAAGGACTCCACCAGACCTTTATTAATGTCAAACACATTTCTGAAATACTTTATATTTATCGATTGAAAACAGTAATTGAGTGATTCACAAATTCCAAAACAGAATATGGTACGAAGATTTTCCTGATTTTTTCTAGATTATAATTATCACTATAATTATCAATAAAACCGTTCCTGGAGCGAATACTTCACTGGATCCCATTCCTAATAGACTATAATATTGTTAGAATGCCATACAAAAAAGATTTTATTTCACATTTTATCAAGAAAATGATCTACTGTGATTGGACCTTAAAATTTTGACAAGAAGGACCTAGTGGAAAACTGTTAAACCTGATGAGGACTACTGGTGTTTTCATATAAACAGTGTAACCAAAAGCACAAGAATCAATGGTCGAGAAAAGCAGACCAAGAAAGTATATATTTATTTAGAGAGCAAGAAATGAGCAGAGAGATAAAAACAAAGAGATTCGCATATACAACGGATTCCAGATACCAGAAGCACAAAAACTAGGAAGATCAAGGAAAAAGGTAGCAGCTGAATACCCGAGAAAGTAAGGAGTACTGGACAGGAAAACAAAAAGTTCCTGCGTGAAGCCTTATACATAATTTAACATTACCATTTCCAATATTTTTTGTTACTAACCTCAATATATAATTTCTTTGGGTGTCTGATGATATATCCGTCTGGTACAGTTCCCGGCGTCTCTTTATGTGGCATAAACAGTAGAGAATGATGTAGAATGGCTGTTAAAATGAAGCATCCAATAACGACTGGTTTGTATTTACCGAATTTGTCTACTAAATAACCAGTAGCTGGTGGAGCGATAAACGTTGTGAACGGTAGACAGAGGTAGATAATACCAATTTGTTCCATACTCAATCCAATGCTTTGCATATGTATCGTAAGATACGGTACAAGAGATGATTGGGCTGAAAATTAGAAAAAAAATAATTTTTTAATGTATCAATTATTTGTAAAAATACCTCGCGACAAAAGAGTCACTGTTTACCTATAAATTGACCGCCGGTACTGATTTTTTATTGCAATGGGGCTGGTGGACTCTGTTTCACTCAAGGATGATTTCTATATTATCAGAAAATTATAATCTGGCCTTGATTGTAGATAATTTTCCCTTTAACACCAAATTTTTTAGGAGACATGGTTTTAGATCAAATAAAACATACAAAAATCACAGATAAACTAACTAAATGTCTTAAAATATTCAAAAATATTCGACAGTAAATGCTATAGGGCTATTTGCACCACTTTCAGTTAAAACTTAAGTGACACTTAAATCGCTAAAGGGAAACTTAACTCTTTGCCCCAATCGATAAGTGTCACTTATCTGCCTTAATTTAAGCGGTAGTTAGACCGGCCCTCAAAGGTATTTAAGTGACACTTAACCTAACATTTTTGGATAACGCAAGCGAAGAGCTGAGTTAAAGAAAGAGGTAGGTAATACAGCGAACTCTGTGTAGGTGTGCCAGTATGGAATTATTACGATTAATACGTGACTTTGACGATATTGAAGTCCTAGAAATAATTGCACATGGACTACCTCGTCAAATTCGTAAGCGTCCTGATTATTTTCATGATTTTGACGATCTGTCGTTTTATGAAAGAATATCCATATGATCGGTAAGTTGGGAGAATCTAACCACTACACATTGAAGTGTCTATTTTTTTTAAAGCAGGTTTCGTTGTTTTTAGTGCCATTTATAATAATTGTATTGCAACTAACCTATCTTTAAATTTAGGTTGACAAATACGACATGCGACAAGCGACACTAATAAAAAAACATGGCCAGTGCCAATACAAGAATGGAAAAATAGCTATAAAATTCCAACGCTGCCACATCTTCTTTATTTTGAGTGTTACTAAGTTAAACCAGGTCAAATTCTGAATGTTGCAAAAGAACACAAATATAAGTGACCCTTATAGTTAAGTGATACATCAGTTTTAGGGAAAGATGGTGCAAATGGGCCTCAAACACAACCACAAATGTCAATAATTAATAGCTGTCGGCATAAAGCATCGTTTGTAACGCCAATGGCAAGATAAATAAATAATAATAGATAAAGAAGACCGATTTTGGTTTCTGCGCAAGTCAATTTGCTAACTTCACGTAGCTCCTTCTTATATGAAACGGAGTCTAGGTGGTTTAATAAAACAAAGAAGAAGAAATGCTTTTGGATTGCCCTAGGAAAAATAATGGAATTTAAATATTAAAAGTAGGTTTATTATCACTAGTTATTTATCTTATCAAAAACCCACTAATACGTAACCACTGTAGCAGTTTATTCTTGAGTTTCAGGATGAATCTGGGTAATAATATAAATCATAGATATTTAGTTTATGATGTTTGCTTTGGTATTATTTTTACATATTTGAGTTTCAATAAATGTAATTGACCTTGATTCTTGCGTAAACTGGAAGTTAATTAAAATTTTATTTGGTAGTTGTTATAGTATAAGGAGGACATGGAATAAAAGAAACTCTGTCCTATCTAAAAGGATATTATAGTACCAAGAAAGAAGATTGATAGAATCGAATAAGGGTGATAAGTTATGCTCAAGGGATCTGACAGCTTGTAGTGATATCGATTATAATGATTTATTTTCCATAGCTCGTAGATAAAGCGTTGATTCTAGCTCGTGCGGAGCATCGTAGTAACTTTTTTTACGTTATTGTATACAGTAAATGAGTTTACACCATATCACACATTACCTTCCTACAAATAGAACAGTCTGGAAGAATTTCGAGCTCGAAACAAAAATTTGAAAACGTACTCTTTCACCAAAAGCTTATTTTCAATTTAAACACTTGCTCTGTCTTACGTAAGATCTGAAAATGTGACAAAATGCAAGATGAATACTCAAACAGGCTAATCTATCAAAATATTTTATAAATATTATTCAACTAGTGATTAAGAGATAGTTTGTGGTTGCCTTTGAATAATCTGCATCGATTTCAACTCATTTCAATTCAAAATTGACAGAATTGAAAACCGAAAATAAACGAGAAAGTTATTTGAACAGTTCCTTAAACCTTAAACAATATTTTAATTAGACAAATTAATAAACAAAAACAACCATTGAAAATTCGGAGTCGTCATAAAATTATGAAGCTGCAAACGTTCTCCCTTGCGTTCACACAGCAACATGAAGTGGAGCCCAGCAAAGATCCTTTGATGTTGACAGGACAAAAATAAATAACCTTGAAGGTGATAGCTAACTCTAGCATAATACTGAGAATCATAATAGATGCTTACAGCTCTACTCGAATCACACTGAGAGAAAGTATTCTAGCATAAAGTTGTGTTTTATCAAATACATTATGTAGGTATTTTTTCATCGGTAGCTACTTCTGCACTTTTGGTTGACAACATACACGTGATCATTTAAGAAAATAATTTCAACCTACAAGCAAACGTTAACTTAATTTGCGTCTATAAAAACAATAAGAAAGAGGCGCGCACATGTGATCGTATGACATATTACTACTAATTTAAAACATGGCGTCTGTAGACACGGTTTTATCCAAAGTTTCGCTTCTTGTTGTTGGTGTATTCTTTGGTACAACCATTTAATGACAATCAATTCAAAACGCTTCGATAATCTCGTGCAATTCATGCGCACAAATAATGATTTTTGTGCACCCATTTTCTTTTTTATTAAAAGTTGTGCACGTTTATTTATTTTATTTTTTGTCCAAAGTTCGGTACAAAATTGGTTTGTTCAGTACGGATGTACTACACTTCAAAAATTATTGTTTTTTAGCAGGACGTAATTCGATAATCGAGATTATTTCGAATTGTTGTATTTTTTATTGATTTCATTTGATAATTATGGAGATTTCCGGATAGTAACAGTTGAAACAATACTAATTCATCAATTTGGAATTGATAATACGGTGACAGTGCCGTAATTGAATCATTCACTTTGAAGCTCTTAGATTCCATTAATTCAAATATATTTTAATTGTTTAAAAAACAGTTAAACTTTGTAAAAGTAGAGTATATAGTTGCACATAATTTGCACAATGGCTTCATTGGAATCGGATGATAATTAAAAAAAGGTCTGCTAGCTTAAGTTTTACTTAAGTCAACTTTTAATAAAAACGAAAGTATGAGTGTACAAAAATCGTGATTTGTGCATATAAATTGCACATAATTTGCAGAATGGCTTCATTGGAATCGGATCATAATTAAAAAAGTTCTGCTAGCTTAAGTTTTACTTAAGTTAATTTCGAATAAAAACGAAAGTATGAGGGTACAAAAATCGTGATTTGTGCATATGAATTGCACATAATTTGCACAATGGTTTCATTGGAATCGGATGATAATTAAATAAAGTTCTGCTAGCTTAAGTTTTACTTAAGTTAACTTTTAATAAAAACGAAACTATGAGTGTACAAAAATCGTGATTTGTGCATATGAATTGCACATAATTTGCACAATGGTTTCATTGGAATCGGATGATAATAAAATAAAGTTCTGCTAGCTTAAGTTTTACTTAAGTTAATTTCGAATAAAAACGAAAGTATGAGGGTACAAAAATCGTGATTTGTGCATATGAATTGCACATAATTTGCACAATGGCTTCATTGGAATCGGATGATAATTAAAAAAGTTCTGCTAGCTTAAGTTTTACTTAAGTTAACTTTTAATAAAAACGAAAGTATGAGTGTACAAAAATCGTGATTTGTGCATATAAATTGCACATAATTTGCACAATTGGACGAACACATCCTCTTCTTACTTGATATTATTTCACTGGACCGAAATAATAGTGTGGATCGGAAGTTGGGCAGGACAGTAAATCGTATCGTGTGTGGGGGGGGCCCTTTAAACTTCAGTAAGGAAAACATAACTAGCAAAAAAAAGGAGAGGAAAGAAGGACCGAACTAAAAGCTGTAAAGTAAGTTTAAAATGAAGCTGCTATACGAACCTCCATGTAGAAAGAAAAGTGTACACTTCAACAGAATTAATTTTTTATTGATTTTAAAAAAACTCCGCTGTGTATAGTCTGTATTAACTTCTACAGACGTCGCAACCTCTTCCCCCATCTCACTGATCCACTGGTAGTATGAGGTCCTGGAAGTTTTGTATGCGTCAATCACTCTCACTCAAAGTTATCACTGTTATCGTTTCTTAGGTATCAGGTAGGCAGGTTTTATTTTTGTTTGTTAAGAACATACAAGATACATTTGAAATTTTACAATTATGGTGTTTATGATATTTACTTTTGGATATATTTTTACAAGTACAGTTTTGTAAAATATAACCGGGGTAGGTAGCTACAAACACTTTAATGGGAAACTGTTTACATTTTATTAAAACGTTTCTTACTATTCTTAGGAATAATACTAATTATTATCAACAAGTCATCGTTACGGATATCAACGCATTTATTCCATTAATTATAAGAGTTGTTTGTCGTTTACAAGAATCGTCTTTCAGCGATAAGAAAATGAAAAAATAGTCCAGGATTTGGCTTATGAAAATGTGGAAAGTATTACGACAATGAAATGAAATGCTTTATGACATAGAACAAGAATGAATATGTAAGTACCTACACTGGAAGTGTGCATTTCAATTGAGAAAATTTTATGTTCAATTTAACAATGAATTTTCCAATATTTTTTGATAATATTTCAATGGCTCTAGCAAATATCCCTATCGTAATATTGTATAAATTCCATTTTTTTTACTAAATATGTTTAAGACTTAAGAAAAAGTACAAATATCAGAAAAATCTGAATACGTCAATTACTGAAAAATAAGCTTTTAACAAATTAAAACAAATATTGATAAGCAAGCCTGTGTTTCTTATTCAAATAAGTAATATTATTGGGAAATATGTGTAGACAAGGCAACTGAATATCTGTTGAATAATTGAAATCTGAAATCGTTATGTAAATCACGAAAAAAAATCCGCTATAATCAAGGTATGAATTGTGATTTAAGTAAAGCTACCATAAAACAATAAAATGTGTAAATAGAAATATCGGTGCAGCTGTTGAGAAATACTTTTACGTTTTGCATGATTGCACATTAAGTAATAAATTAGAAATAAGTTGGGGTGTTCCTCAAGGTACCGTCTTGGGCCCTATATTGTTTATCATATATACAAATTCTATACTCGCATTTAACAGTTACGGTACAATCTCCAGTTTTGCAGATGACACTGTTATTATCTATGAAGCGGAGAACTGGGACGACCTAAAACAAAAAACTGAACAGGATATGGCTAAGGTTGTGAAATGTTTTGATCAAAAATTGTTATCTTTATTTGGTCACAGTCGTTATATTTAATTCTCACTATAAACCTTACATGTTTATGCTGGAAATCAAAGACAGAAAGTGAAAGTCATTTTAGAATCACATATATCACATACATACCGGTATGAATTCGCCTTAAGCAAAAACCAATAAATAATACTATGTCCAATATATATTAATCGACTTTCTAAAAATTGAGCGGGCCACTATAGGTTTCTCTTCATCCTTCGTTGGAAGGAACGGCAGTAGGTGCCAATAAGATGGAGTACAAAGAAGACAGTGAAGAAAAATTTATAAGAGAAAACATAAAAAAGATAGAGCAAAAAATGCTAAGCTAAAGTTTCTTTGCTAATAAAGCTTTTGGCGGAGCAGGTTTTTGGGCTCAATAGGTCAGTCCGCTAACCATCTTTAACAAATAAGAGAAGTTGTTCAAAATATAATTAGAAATTGAACTTATAGCTGTTAAATTCAATTTTCTTTGAATATGATGGACAGGGTGAAGAATTATGTTTTTGTCTGTGGGAAATTTGAGGGAGCCGTCCCTGGCACCATAAGTAACTGAAGTGGATTTGAAAAGTATGACAGAATGAATGAATTTGAAGTGAATTATTGGAAATTTTTATCCCAATCAGATTAACTATTCAGTAAGTGGAGTGTTTTTTAAGATAAAATTCAAAAACGTTTGGATATAAAAGGTATGTTGTCCACATCATCACTCATTCTATCAAGATGTTCAAATTAAGAAACTGTGTTCCAATAAATATGTATGGTATTTTCATAATTTCATTGTATTTTATTGGAAGCAATTGTGATATTTCTTTAAATCCAACAGAAAATGGATTAACTGTATCTATCAGTAATGATGGTAAGTATCAACATATTTTTGTAACAAAAGCTTGCAGTTTTTTCAACCTGTACTAACTGGTTCATCTTAGTAAGCGAGTGCATTGATTTGTTGGGATTTTGATGGGCAAGCTGAGCTAATACAATATTTTGCAGCTGGTCAAGTAACTTTGGAAGGCGTTCTCGGAGTAGGCATTGACTTCACTCAAGTTCCCTGCCAAACGGAATTTAGAGATTGCGTTGTCGATAGTGCTGTCTCTTTAAAAATTACAGATGTAGACGGTGGTTACCAAATTACTTGGTTGACAGAAAACACAACTCAGCAACTAACTGATAAGTACAATCTTAATTTGGGGGGTACTTATTGGTTTGGAGGCCCGCAAAGGTATTATCTATTATTATAATTATTTTAAAGTAAAGTGTAACGATGGATGGAGAGTATTTTGAAATAATGAAGAGGTTTTCAGTAGTAATATCCCTAGGACGGTGGTTCCCAAACTGGGTGTCGAGGAACGTTCAGAAAGGGGTCGTGAAATGTATTGTAAAAAAAGTATGGTTTTGTTTCCATAGTTGGAACAAAATCAAATAAACTCGAACTGGACTGCCCCACCCACTGCCTCCACCTTTGTCCCCCCCTCACAGACACCAGCGCTCCCTGAGCCAGCGCGTTATTTTTAGGGGGTCACGGCTGAAACGTATTGGCTAAAATGGGACGCAGAAGGAAAAAGTTTGGGAGCCGCTGCCCTAGGACATTGATAATAAACAAGATTTTATGACAAATTTCTCAAGCACGTTTCTTGGTAAAGCTCTCAGCCTTCTCTCTATAGTGTTGTCATAGTGATTGATAATTACACGGAATGCAATTATCAATGAAATGTTGACAAGACATAATTGGATGAAATTGTTTCATGTGACATGAATTGACAAGATTTTATTGGTTATTAGAACTGTCAAAAATGTTCAATGATTCCCCAGAGAGCGTCAACTCACAGCTTAATCCATTTTCAAAGACAGACATTTGTTGATTTTATAATTTTGAATAACATTTTTATTTTACCAATTTTTTAACAGGTACTGGCAATATCCTCTTGAACAATTGTATCTCGATAGCTCTTATCCTTACGTCGTTAAGAAATCAGAGAATTTTGCCGTCGTCGAAAGATATTGGTTGAACAGTAAGGGAACCTTTATTTTTATCAATGATAAAGTTCCTTTGTTTGTTGACCAGAATAATAAAGAGAACGGTACTGTATTTTTCGTTGCCAAATCGGAAAATCCTTATATCAATAGAAATCGGGTGAGTAACTGAATTAAATTCATTTTCATCAATGAAAACAGTTCCAAAATTCCCTGGATAATATCACAATCAATAACTTCTATCAATAGTTTTGTTATTTTTTTATTTTACCATCTTTTATAACGAGGAAGAATATTTACTCTGGAGTATTTTTCATATCAATTCCTTCTCTCCCCCGAATCATTCTCTCCTCTACGCCAACCTCCATCCATTCCTCCTCTCCCTTCAACATTATCTGCACCATGTTCTCCCAATACACCGCCTCACCTAGTTTCTACTCCAATTTCTTCAGCACCCCCTCGTTCTCTTAGCATCTAAACACATGCCCCACTCTGGAGTTATTTAAAAAAACTTATTTTCAAACTAATCAACCTTTTACAGACGATTTTGCAGTACGAGATTATTACCAAGGAAAATTCAAAACAAGCACATCTTCATGCTGTGAACAATTATCTCGGGAAGCCAACAGGTGAATGAATTATTTATTTTTTCCATAAGCATATCCAGAGGAATATTTAACTGTAGTACATGCAGTCAACTTTTTGCAACTTCATTTAAAATATAAGTTGCACTTACTACTACTACTACTAATTCAGTCAGGCGAACCTTAGCCAAGACAAACTCAAGCCAAGGTTCCGGCACTGAGGCCACTGGCGGGCCCATTGTGCCATTCCTGCTACTTATGCATCCATGAAGCCGAGTCCCTCGATGAAGGACTCAATTCTCTTCAGTGGATGCGTAGTTGAGTGTCTTGTATTGTATATTATTCTTTAATTGCTAAATTCCATATTTTTTGTAATGAAGGATATCCAAATGAGAAAATGATTAGAAAACCTATCTGGACCACATGGCCGAAATACAAGCAGAGCGTTGATCAAGAAAAAGTGAATGAATTTGTCAAAGAAATTGTTGAACATAATTTTTTGGATGGTCAAATAGAAATTGATGAAAAATGGGAGGTAAGTAATAATTAATAGTTAAGATTGTATTAGTTAGAGGTCCTTTCCTTCGAGATCAGGCTGCAGTAGGAAATAAATTTTGGTAGGTAGTCCGTAAATCGCTATGAAACAAAAAGTCAATAGAAGAGCATCATACCCCTTCTGGAGCTGCTAAATTTGCCCCTTCATTGTCCTTGTGATCTGAGTACCCTACTACCAAGGATATTATATTCCACCTACCAACTCTTGTAGGGTTTACAGGCTATGGTCTTCTCCTGAAACTCTTGCCTAAATAGCTCAGTGCTATATTATTTACTTAAGTACAGTAAGACTTGTCTTTGGCCAGGCTATATATAGACCTACCTTCCTCAGACTTTGAGCCAGCTGTATTTTGGCATTAATAACAGGTCCTCTCTTCCATACTTCACTTCCTGTTATAACTGTTCCAAAGTTTTTCCCGAAGGAAAAACTTCCATCACATTCAAATGACTTATATTATGACAGGGCTTATATTAGACTCCAACAGAGCTAATGATAGACACTTGGACCAAATACAAACGATCCCTTTCTTCCAATAAGGGAATTGAAGCAATCGCACACTTGTATCACCGTGGTTCTTCCATCATTAGACTCTTTCCCGTCCAGTATACCAAGGTCATACTGCTGTATGGAATAAATTAAATATATTTTTCTAAATCCTCAATAAATCAGCAGAATAAACGTGTGTAATATTTGCTTTATGAAAGTTTACATATGCTTTGACCTTCCAACGTTATAAGGCGGTAAATTTTATTAAGAATAATTCCAAATATATCACTCGATGTCGCTGTAAAAAAAATAATAGCTGGTAAATATTGTTCTCATTAAATTTAAACTGCTGATTTATCAAAAGCAAATGCAGGTGATATATTGTGGGATTTTTCGGAGCTGAAAACATTTTAACAAATTAATTATGTTTTCATCCTATGCTGCTCGTTGTTACAATTTTTTGCTCAATTAGATTTTTATTGTTGTTTATTTAATTAAACATTTGAACCAGGAAAAAGTTTATTTACCAGAATGCAGATAAGCCTAACTGTACATAAAATAGTTGGTATTACCAGTGAAATATTGCTTATAAAATTCTTATTCATTTGAGAGAATTGTGGTAAGGTAGTAGGTACCACCCCTCTTCTGTGATACCAATATTATTTCATACCAAACTAGAGATCCATCTAAATTTCTAAACGAAATTTCTGAAATTTAAAAGTGTACCTACAGATTGCGAAAAATCTTAGCTCGGCATACGATTTACACAAGTACGACAAGGATAACAAGAACAACACCACTTGAAAAAGAGAGAATACTTCTTTGCTCAGTTCTCTTTACCAAAACAGGTGGGCGTGTGCTCACTGCTCTCCTTAATTTTATTCGTTATGTTTTGGTAAAGGGGACTGATCTGACTGTGAGTTCCACGAATAGAACAAATCTTGTCTCTCTCTCTGTCTAGTAGTGCTGCTCATATTATCCTTGTTGTACTTGTGTAAATCGTATGATCTATTCAAGTTTTTCGCAATCTGTATATAATACCAGTTATTTAGCTGAATGTCATTATCTTTCGACTCGAGTGTGATATTGATTGAACAAAAAAACAGCTAATGTGACTTAAGCATGATAGTTACCCAAATTATAGCCTCGTGGCTATTTGACGTTCAACTTTTATACCTTTTAACCTATTTCAGGATTGTTTTGGATCGCATGTATTCGATAACGTGAAGTTTCCTGATCCAAAAGGTCTAATATCTTCTATCAAAGCTCAAGGATTCCGAACAGCATTATGGAATAGTCCATTTGTTAACAACGATTGTCAAAATTATTCTACAGAAGGATTGGAAAAAGGTAAGACCAACAGCTGACCAAAAAACACATAACTTTGACTAGTCAGCCATATTGTGCTGGAGCATACTCAAATGGATTAGTTGTAGTTGAATCTTGTGTGTTTGTGTTTTAAAATTGTGATTCACTGGGGGTTCCCCGTTTTAAGGCACCAGCTCAAGCATCAATTAAATGGTCACCTCCATTCGTTAAAACAGCCGTGAATCGATAAAAAATATACATTATCTCTTTCTCCCTGCACTCCACACTTAACAACACTACAAAACTATTCCTTTAGGAAGTAATTGTTAATTAAAGTCTAGCCCTCCAGCCCAATATGGCCGACCTGTCGGTGACGTCATTCTGGAATGGTTTTTTCGGAGGTACTATAATAAGACCTCATTTATGAGCGAATCCATTTACCGATTTAATAAATGATGGTCGCGTTATATTTGGTAATATTATACAAAGTGTTGCCTATATTTAGGTGCTATCAGTCGAAACGATGTGATTTTATATGCAAAGGAGGCTGGATTATCGGTGAATAAATTTTGACAGACAGGAAATAATCTAAATAATTTTCACGAGATAAACTGTTTGACAGTTTGCAAAATATAAATTTTTCCCTATTTTTAGGTTACTTCGTTAAAGATCCAGAGGGAAGTACTCGCGCCATCTGGTGGGAAAGTGATGATGCTCATCAAGTGGATTTTACAAATCCACAGGCGGCTGAATGGTTTTCAAGTAAAATTAGAGCTTTAGTTGAAGAAATAGGCTTAGATACTTTTAAATTTGATGCTGGCGAAACGGATTACGCTTTACCTGTGAGTTATTAAAATTAAATAACGAATTAAAAAATTATGTTCAGTTCAAAGTACATCTAGAAAAGCTGCAGTATTAGCATTGCCAAGATTTCAAACGACTGGAACGTTAGTTAGAATTAAATCGGATAAAAAGTTAAGGTTAAGCATAACCTATAAAGCGGAGTGAAATTAATGGAAGTAGCTTAAAATACCGGGTGTTTCAGAAGATTTTAACTGCATATATTCACCAATTTCTTTTTAGACAAAGATTTTTCCAGTATCTAATATGTTCAGTTTGTCCACAAATAAATATTTTTCAGTGTAGCAGTGATTGTTAATCGTATTACGAGGCAAACTGAATAAAAAATTCCGTTGGACACACATTTATTTTATGGTTCAGTGGGGTTGAATTCAATATTTATATTTGGAGTGTTATTTCTTTTTTACTTAATTTGCCCATTGATTCACACGAACATGGGATCGATGGAAATAAATAAATGTGAATCAAACAACATACAATTCAGTTATATTTGATAAATATATCAAATATGCCCTGCCAAATTAATTAAATACAATTCAAACGGCAATAAATTGCTCAAAATGCTCACCTCTACATATTAAATCCTATATTTTATTTTCAGCCTCACCAGTTTGATAATATTGAGGATCAGGAACTAGTACCTAATATATTCACCAAAAAATATATAGAAACGTGTGCAGCTTTTGGAGATTCAATTGAAGTAAGATCTGCATGGAGGTAAGTACGAAGCCATGGAAGTGATTTTCAACCTCACACCACTACATCTTGTGGTGGAAAGTGTTGCAGAAAGAACAAGATACAGACTAAGTAGAGAGGGACTCATTAAAAAGAAAACCACCTCTTCACTTCTTAGAAATAAAAAAACCTGAGACATGAAACAAGATGGTATGAACAAAAGGTATAACTTTTCAAATAAATTCGTTACGGAAATAAGCAACAAGAAGGAATGGGATCCAAATACCATTACCAGACTTGGAAAGAATGCCATTCAATGGTACACAGACGGCTCAAAAGCAATAGAAGGAGCTGGGATAAGAGTGTACGTGCCAGGAACCAAACACTCTAAAAGCTTGGGAGAAACCCCAAGTAACTTTCAAGCGAAAATTCACGCTATAAGAAAGTGTGCTCAGTTCAATATTGTCAAAGGATATAGAAAGCAAAAGTTTATGGTAATGTCGCATAGTCAAGCAGCCATTAAAGCACTGGTGGTGTGGTGGCAAAATGGTGTGGGAATGCCTAGGCGAGAACAATATAGCGACCTTACTGTGGATTCCAGGACAGACTGGAATAGAAGGGAATATAAGAGGGATATTTACCAAAGTAAAATCCTGCACATTTACTTAAGTTGAAGCCTGCAGATATCCTGAAATTTCTCAGGAAAATAGGACTAAAGGAGCTACTAGTATCTGAGACGTTCCTCAGGAAATAAGTAGAAGTAAGGAGGCACAATAGATCTTTTAGGTCTCAGTGAATGTCACCCTAACATACATACATACATAAAAGTAAGAAATAATAATAAAAGTTATCCACCAGGATGTGCAGCTCTGTAGGTTTTTTTGTTTAACAAAGTTATCATTCCCGTTACCAATCCTTTAAATCCAAGTAGTTGCAGTCTTCTCATTAATCTTCTAATATTCCTATTATCAATTTTAGAGTTATCTTTTACTGGACCTTTGTACGAACCAAAGAAATTATCTTCTTTTACTGTCTCTCTGTCAACTATACTTCAAATAGGAACTTGTTAAAGTTTTGATATCTGTTTTGTACTCTCTGTGACCAGGGTCGTGCCAGTACTGCCCTCTCAACGGGCCCCTCTATCACCAAACTATATACCTAGTTTTTTACACAAAGCAATCTAGGATTAAACATTTTTATATTGCACAATACATGGAAAATAATACGTACATATTTGAAACATAAAATACAGCAAGCAAAAAAAGTTACAAAAACACTAAAAATAGTAGGAACGAATAAAGTAAAACATGAACTTAAATTTACAATCACTGATAGTTTTTTCTGCCTCACCACAGTATAACAACAAAACTAAATTCTAAAAACTATGAAACAATCTTTGGTCTCTCTTTTAAATATTAAGGTCCATTACATATTTAAAGCGACTTTTCTAGCCTTCATATTGGCGAAATTGTCTATGATTTGATCAAAATTACTTTTTCGAGGCGACACAGTACGTTGTGCGTCTCGCCTCTCACCACCTCGGCATGGTCATGCGCTGTTACATCAAGCATGAAGCCGGCGATTTTTAAACAGAGATGAGACGGAAATACTTGTCTCATGACGGGGAGCCGTAGTTGCCGGGCCCCGGTATTTTGTACCGGCCGTACCCCACTATTCACGTGACCAAATCTGCAATACTTCAATTGGGATGTGTATGACGAAAGATTCTTGTCAATGACTTATTTGATTCAAACATCATATTCATATTTTTCAGGACTCAGAACCAACCGATATTTCTTAGAATGATCGACAAAGATTCCGTATGGGGTGTTGATGACGGATTATACTCATTGGTAACAACACTGCTTCAACTTAACATGAATGGTTATTCCTTGTAAGTTTATTCGTAAGACATGCTTAAAAACAAAATAATTTACAAGTTGGTTAAAATAAATTCCTTTTCAAAATGTCATTATTTGTATAGGGTACTTCCTGATATGGTTGGTGGCAATGGATATAGAGAGACTCCAACGGCAGAATTGATGGTTAGATGGATACAAGCCAATGCATTCATGCCTGCAATACAAATGGGATTCTTGCCATGGGATTACCTTAGTGATGAGGTTGGTATTTAAAATTCCCTCTGCTGAACCTCTTACTATGATATTTATTTTAATAAATATTCATTCATCTTCCATTCCATTTAATAGTTCAACCTACACACAGCAAAGGTCACTCATTCTGATAACACTGCCGTGCTGTGTGACAATTTAAATTTAACAGAAATATTTATCTTTAATTTATTTATTACTGGAGGAATTATTTTTAGTTGCCGTCGATATTGAATTATAAACATGTATAGTTGATAATATAAATTTGTATTATTGTTAGAATGGGTAAATGGTGTTTATATAGCGAATGATGCGACACTGATAATTTCAGAACTGTAAAATTGTTCAGAGCTTGCTGCTTACCTGTGAAAGGATGTATTGTAAACATCACTTTTACTTCATTTTTTTGCCATTCACCGTCTTGTAAATGTAATTCAACTGATAAATTAAGTATCCTTAATTGATCTACGTTAAAATTTCTTCACAATATCTACCGCAATTATTATTGAATACAACAGTCATAATCTTTAGTAAAAATTAAAAAAAAAGCTGTTTAAAAATGTGAATATTCAATTTACGGTTTTGTCACATTTACTAAAAAATACAGAATTTCGGAAAATTTCAAATTGACTTTCTGTTGTCAAAGATTCAATAAATCGCTTCTTTTACATTTAACTCAATTATACGGGGTTAAACCGGAAGTATATTATTAACGAAAAAATGTACATCAGATGCATTTTGTTCCATTGCACTTACCTGCAAATTTTCATAAATCTCGTTCTTTTCGTTTAAAAGATATTTACTTGGTTCCATACTTTATCCCAACCCCGTATAATAATTTTATTAAAGGACATGGGAACCACAAGCTGCACAAAGTTAAAATGAGTTTTTTGTTTCGAAACTTTTTCCCACTCAACGTTGCTATTTAAAACATTTAATAAGGTTCGAATAAAACATCAAAGGTGTGGAAAGAACTAAATTATAATAACATTATTATTCAAAAATATAAAATTTTATTAATTTTAGTTTGACACTGTCGAAATCGTCAGAAAGTTCGTAGACCTACATGAAGCCTATAGTGATGACATCATTAAAGCAATGAAAGACAGCATAAATTATGGAACTCCGGTGAATCCTCCAATATGGTGGGTCGATCCTACCGATACATACGCATTTTCAATTGCAGACGGTAATATATTTTATTCAAATCTTTCTTAAAAAAAAAATAATTTATATAAATGTTATAAGTTTCTGAAGTACTTATGTAAATCAATGTCTGTCGGGGCATGTAGCACTAGAAGTAGTTGTTTCTTCCAACTCGACGTAGATGGAAACGTTAATATTAGTTAAGAATACAAATTGTGATTATTAAGAGCTTTTGGTACACAATATACAGATTGCGTAAAGTACATACGAACCGTCGGGATTACACAAGTACGACAGAAAAACAGCTGAAAGAGAGAGAAAGAATAATTATGCGTGGTCATTAAGGCGTGTACTTTGTTTCACCTTAGGGGCGTATACTTATTTCCCGAGACTGGCCGAATGCTCATTGCCCCCCTATTTCAACCGCTGTTGCCAGAATCGCAGATTAATTTGTACAAATGATATTTTTGTCTCGTTATCGTTGACTTTTTTTCGAGGGCGAAAATACAGCACGTTTGTGCCAGCATTACGCCAATTAATCTTAGAGATATGAGATCAAATCTTTATCACAGATTTGGTTATTGTCTGGCACAGGCAGGTGGTTTATTTGAGCACTTAATTCATTAAAATTATGTTTACCTTTAGAATGGATTTTTATTTTTATTTTTTCAGGAAGTTTATATTTTATGTTTAGAATAGGTGTAGGTACCTACCTACTTATTTTACTTTTTCAATTTAATTTATTAATGGAAGGGATTTTTAGTTGATTAATTATGGTTCTCTCAAGAAATGCTGTTTTATTTTCAAGTTACAATGGCTAAAATAATATCCTATTGTAGTTAGAAATTGTCAACTTGGTCTGAAATGATCATGTTGACAAAAATGAATTTTAAGATTTATAGGTTACGTAATAACGATTGTATTTTTTTATTTCTTTAACACCCTCACTCCTTCCATGTTGGGAGCATACTGAATACCACCAAATAGTGAATTCTCTCTGTAAAGGACCATTCGGCCAGTCTCGGGAAATAAGTATACACCCCTAAGATGAAACAAAGTGATGACCGCGCACAATTATTCTTTCTCTCTTTTTCATATATCCTTGTCGTACTTGTGTAATCCGAGGCCTGGGTTCCAAAGTAATTTACGCAATCTGTATATATATTTATACGTAAAAATATTATATTTAAGTGTTTTTTAATTTTTTCAGAGTTTCTTCTTGGAGAGAGGATTTTGGTAGCACCAGTTTTAGTACAGAAGGCTACCAGTAGAAACGTTTACTTACCAAAAGGCGAATGGATAGATGGTAATCATAATACTATTCTGTATACAGGACCATGTAACATTACAGATTATCCAGCTGACATTGAAAAACTTCCATATTTTATAAAAGTTGACACTATTCGTGATTAAAATATATCAAATTTAGACTATTGTTGATTAAAATATATCAAATTTAGATTATTTAATGTTATTTTATTTAGTTGATGTCATCTGTACTCCAACTGACTGATTTTACTTGTTTCAAGACCAAAATTTATGTCATCCAAGAAATGTATTTTTTCAAAACACTGCTTGAAGTCGCTGTATGTATTCAATGTTCAAACATCTATCGTTATTATCCCAAATTAACTCATTACAAGATTTTATTATCAAGACAACGTTATATTGGTTGTGGTACATTTATTTTAAAATATAATACCCCCCAAGAAAGCTCGCATTATTATGTACAAAACATCCTAAGCCAGTAATGACTTCAATATCATTTTTAGTGTTCCGTACCCAGGGGGTAAAAAACGGACCACATTACTAAGATTTCGATGTTCGTTTGTCACCAAGCTGTATCTCATGAACCGTGATAGTTAGAAAGTTGATATTTTCACGGATGATGTATTCCTGTTGCCGCTATAACAACAAATACTGAAAACAGAATAAAATAAATGTTTAAGTTGGCTCCCATGCAACAAACGTGATTTTTTTTGCTGGTTTTAGCTGGATATTGATAACAGCAAGAGGTAGACGCTTGAAATATTCACAGAAGATTAAGTATTATTCACTTTGAGAATAAATAATCAAATTAAAATGAAATGAATATTTAAGGGTGCTCCCATACAACAATCGTTATTTCTTTCCAATTTTTTCGTGCGCGAGTCCGACTCGCACTTGGCCGGTTTTTGATTATTTGTTCTCAAACTGTACTGTGCGATCTTCATCCGTCGATATATCTCCAATAGAGTTTACATTTCCAGCACATATAGGTTCACTAACTTTCCCCATTTTGTGCAAATGTTTCTTCAATCCCCTCATATGCCGGCACCCAAGTTTTGATGTCATTATCAATAAAAAAAAATAACTGTTTATTTTAAAAACCATTCAACAAAATTATGAAATATTCTTGTGAGAATGTAGCTAAAGACGTTCCTGGAAATATACGTTTCACCATTCTAATTAATCTCCATAATATATGCCGTCATTAAACTTTAACCTTTTGATAATAAATGTGACCCATTAATCAGCGAAGTTAAAATATTTCAAATTTCAAATAATACATCACATATTATTATTACTTTGAGCTGGGTAGGTGCGTGAATAATAAAAATATCCAAAAAAATGAGGGGGTTCCTGATGATATTGGTATTCTGTGTACTTCACGCGAGCTTCGCCGATAGGGCGAGTGAACTAAAAGCAAGAGTTGATGCTCTAAACAGACAAAATCAAGTTGGTAACAACCCCAATCAACAAGGAAATCAGTGAGTATTATTTTATTATGTGATTCAATTGTGAAGGTGCGTCCTCACCAAGTCGACAGTCGATCAACAAGTCGACAAAACTGCATCCGTCCACACCAGAGTCGACAGAAATGTTGTCGACCAGTCTAATCAACATGTCTGACGAAGATGTCATAGTTGCTCATAGTTGCTTGTGCCTCATGTTCCAGTTTTTGTAGTTTTTAGCTTTGGAATCCCATAGATTTGACTTCAATTTGTATGCCTCAATAAAAGCTATGACTTTGTCTTGTTCTAATTCCATTTTCTAAGGAAATACACGACTACGATGACAACGTAAACGTCAGAACGTCACTGAGTACTCAATTTGTCGAATGTCGAACGTCGAAAACACGTCCATATACTAAAGTCGATCGACTGCTCTTTCATGTTTACCGACAGTCGATGGAAAACGGTGAGGACGGACCTTAAGGGTGTCTTAATTTCCATATCCCGAAAAGGGTATTTCTGCCCCTTTTTTTCATAGTTTATTGTCTTGGAGCTTACAGCATGCTGTTCATTTAGATTTTCTATCCATTATCATATCATTGATAACATTTTTTATATATTTTTTTACAGATATGGAGTGAAAACGGCTCTTAATAATACAGCAAACCGATACCCAAATTCACAAGGTGCCTATGGTGGTCAAAATAATCAACCCTTGTACCCAAACCTTCAAAACTTACCGAATAATCAAAATGGAGGAAGTTATGGAAATCGGCAGCCAAACCAGTTTGGTACCCAAGGAAATGTACCGAATCCTAACAATTATGGAATTCCCAACACAAACAATAACGGCCTACCAAATCAAAACGGTTATGGTATCCCTAATCAAAATACTAATGGTCTCCCCAATCAAAACAATTATGGTATACCCAATCAACCTAATTCCGTAGGATCAAACTTAGGCAATCAGGGTCAAGGAGGTTATGATACTCAAAGAAATCCTACTTGGGGTACTCAAGGACAACAAAATACTAAAACTTCCAATAATCAGGGATACGGGCAGCAAGGATATCCAAATTCTGGTAGTCAAGGATATCCAAATTCTGGTAGTCAAGGATATCCAAATTCTGGAAGTCAAGGATATCCAAATTCTGGTAGTCAAGGATATCCAAATTCTGGTAGTCAAGGATATCCAAATTCTGGAAGTCAAGGATATCCAAATTCTGGAAATCAAGGATACCTAGATTCAGGATATCAAGGAAACCGTCATACCGATGGATACGCCCGTCATAATTATTAAGTAGGTATTTAATTCCACCAAACTGAAAGGTTCAATATTTTCATTCTCAAGTAAGGAAAGGGAATCAAAATATTGTTTGGTTACAGATGTGTTATTAGAAGTCCATCAACTGTCTAAATTTTAAGTTTGTTTATTTAAAGTTTCAAAATATATTATATATTTTTTATATTTTGATTTATTTTTCCATATGTTTTTCATTTTACCTATAAAAAAAAGGTGTCATTTGTTTTTATCATCAGATATCATTCACGTGGCGCCCTCTGCAACAAAATGTATAAAAAACAACTTCAAAGTTATGCTTGCGTGTGATGGTATTAGCAAATACTGTATTTATTTGCACAGTAATAGGTATTTTATAAAAGTATATTTAGTCATATCGCCATTATTGGTCCAAATAATCCGTCCTTACCCCATGTCTCAATAGTTAGTTACCCTGTATATTTTATTGGTTGGAACAAAGTATATCAATTGGATAGATCGGATGATTTCAATATTCCAAATATTTAAAGTGTACCGACTATTTTATTAAGGCAAATTCCACTAAGCAAATAAGCTGATATTAACTGTATAAAATAAATAAATTAATTGTGTAACTTGTTTTTCATAGAAAATATTATGATTGGGATACTTAATAACAATTTTCACATGATTGTATAAAAAAAAAGGTGGCATTTATTCTTCCGTCTCAAAAAACCCCCGGTTACCAATTTTAAGCCAATTTCATGTAGCAAAATGTTTTTATCATTCTGGGTTATGCTCTTGAAAATTTTTCTTCCGTTTAACCATTCCTTAACAAATACTCTCCTCAAATTTCTTTCCAAAATTCATAGTAATGTGGTATTTACAAGACTTTTTATGTTGAAAAGGTGTTTTTTCGACAATTTTATTACAATTCTATGAATGCGAAAGAATAATTTTATCAAAAAACTGACTGTGGCATTCATTTTCTCGTATCAAAAAACCCCCGGTTACCAATTTATAGCCAGTTTCATGTCGCAAAATTTTTTTTTTGTATGAAATTTTGAAGCAAGTGGTAGGCATGGAAATATTTCGCGATTTACATTGCTCTCTTCTATCTCCTTTAATGCTTGGAAATATCAACTCAAAATTGATATCTATAGGTAAAATGTTCCCCTGAATCCAATGGAGAAGACTAGAACGTTCTATCTCTTCAATTAGTCGAGTTATGGATACATAAAGTTTCAGAAAGTGGATTTTAGAATCATATTTATCATTCACAGAAAGGAAACCATTCAAGTTAGGCTTTTGAAATTTTTTTTCACATTTCATTATTCTTTTGCAAATACTCTCCTAAAATTTTAGTTCAAAATTCGTAGTTTCCTGGTATTTACAAGACTTTTATGTTGAAAATGTGTTTTTTCGAAAATTTCACTACATTATTTGAATGATAAAGAATGATTTTAGCAAAAAACTGACTGTGCCAGTCAATTTTTCGTCCCAAAAAACCCCCGGTTACCAATTTGTAGCCAATTTCATGTCGCAAAAATTTTTTTTTTGTGTTAAATTTTGAAGCAAGTGGTAGGTATGGAAATATTTTGCGATTTAAATTCCTCTTTGCTATCTCCCTTAATGCTTGGAAATATGAACTCAAAAGTCATATCTATATGTAAAATGTTCCCCTGAATCCAATGGAGAAGACTAGAACGTTCTATTTCTCAAATTAGTCGAGTTATGGATACATAAAGTTTCAGAAAGTGGATTTTGGAATATTTTCACTACTTTCATATTTATCATTTACCTAACCTAACCTAACCCTTTGGGTTATGCTCTTGAAAATGTTTCTCCGATTTAACCATTCTTCATCAAATACTCTTCTGAAATTTCATCCCAAAATTCATAGTTTTGTGGTACTTTTTATGTTAAAAATGTGTTTTTTTTTATTATTTTTCCGACCCAAATATCGACCAATAGAATTGCACCATTCGACGTCACGTGGTACAACCTACATGGTATTATACTGATAATTTTTTGAAAATTTTCTCTGGTAGTTGCTATATATATAAAAATAAAACATGATCCAGTCAAATTAACCACACGTCAAACTGACAGGTTGAATTCAATTGTGAAAATTGGAGATTTTGCATGAAAATGAGTCGATTTGGAGTTTGTTCTCTGTCCACCATCGATAAAAAAGTCAAAGGAAATGTTCCCATTAATACGGAGAAGGCAAAAAAATAATTCTATTGGCCGACATTTGGGACGGAAAAATAATCCTCCGAATACCACACGAGCTTCAAAATTATCTGGCATTTCCCTCAAGGTTCCCTGCAAACAAATAAAGTCGTCAAGTTTTTCAGGAAAAATCACTCGCGCTTCGCGCTCGTTATTTTTTAACCTGAAAAACTTGACTCCTTCATTAGTTTGCAACGAACCTATCGGGAAATACCCGATAGTTTTGAAGCTCTTGTGGTATTATATATGAAAATTTCACTACATTATTTGAATGATTTTAGCAAAAAACTAACTGTGGTAAAAAAAATTTTATTCGTGTATCAAGCTCTGTATTACGTCGTTCTAATATAAAGTTCTCTCTGTTTACTTAAGAACGACCCCGGAAATGTAATAAAAACGTTGGAAAAATATTTTGGTAATTCGCTTCCTCTGCTGTCGGCTATTTAGTCAATTTTTCATCGTCTTGCGAGCCTTAACGATTTCGCCAAAACTGTTTTGACCTTTAGACTAAAATTCTGGAGCAATTTTCTGAACATCATTCATTTATTCTTCTCATTCTTGTCACGAACACAAGTACAGATACCACCCTTCAATTTAATTCCTATCTGGAGGCTGATGACTAAAGAGAGACAAGTTACTTTTTGATTTTGTCAGTGGCGTTCCATAAGAAAGTCATTTAAACACCACAAATATAATAAAAAAAAAATTATTCCTCCAAATTATTTTACTGGACTAGGAATAAATACATTAGGATCTAAAAAATATACATTTTTTTTCAAATTCAACTAAAATAATCCCAGTATACAATAAATATTGAAGGACAGCATTCAATTTTGTATTTGAACCAATATTACATTCGATTAGATGCAGCGTGAGTCAATAAATATTGAAACTACAGTATATTGTGTCACTATGGCAGAAATTGAGCTTTAGCAGCCCAATACTATTAGATGCACGAGCAAGCGAAGCGAGAGCAAAAGTATGATGGGGTGACATTCACTGAGACCTAAAAGATCTAATGTGGACCTTTACTTCTACTTAGTTCTTGAGGAACGTCTCAGATACCAGTAGCTCCTTTACTCCTATTTTCCTGAGGAATTTCAGGATATCTGCAGGCTTCAACTTAAGTAAATCTGCCTCTTCTATCCAATAATCTCTGCACTGCTCTCTCTGCTCTGAATTGCTGTGCAATTCGCATGAATGTGGATGGAGGTTTTTTCTTCGATGCCACAGAATCTACATTTTTCTTCTTCCACTATTTTGAGCTTTTTCAATGTCCCGTTAGGATCCCTATTAAAACTCTTAGTGCAGTTTTACTTTGACTTATACATTCATTTGATCTCAACAGGTTGTAGTCATGCACTGTCTAAGCCCTACGAGATCTTTCCAATGGTCAGAGCTTCTCTTTTCTTCGGCTTTGCCTATATCTTCCAATATTACATTGGGGATGATACCGCAAAAGGGTTCCGGTCCCCAAAAGGGTCCGATAGTTTAGTATTAAGTAGTTACGTATACACGAAAATTGTTATTTTAATATAAATATGTATATCGATTGCTTTCGGAATATCCATCAAACCCCATGTTAACATTGATATAACTGGATCCAGTTAATTAACCGTATATATAGAGCAGCAATGAAACAGAATGTATGTTTAGTAAATTGGGCTTAATCAGCTTGTTCAAGATTAACTATATTATTCCAATATAGTTTTACTTTTTGTTTGTCAACGTGATCATGTTCATAAATGAAGGGATGCACTTAGAGAAGTCAGTAAAATGGGGTCAAAGTAGGAGTAGGAGCCAAATTATCACGTGTTTTGCTAGTAAATTTATTAGATTACATTAGATTCGCAGTGACATTTTTTGGTAAGACTGAAAGATAAGAAATTCCCTTCCGATAAAGCTTTAGCTGCTATACCAGGAAATCTAAAAGGTCATAATTAACTTCACCTCTCTAAATGTATCAGCAAACAGAAATATTACACAAGCTAGGAAATGTGCCAGCCATTATGGCCAAAAATTTATGTCTACCAAACTTCATATCCTGGACATTGCTTCAGGCGCTCGTTAGCAACTGCATTTGCAAATAGTGGAGTGGATATGGAAATAATTGGAAGGCTAGGAACATATTTTCCTTTACCAAACATCTCTTTATGAGCTGGACATTGCTTCAGGAGCTTGTCAGCAACTGTTATGGCCGAAAGTGGAGTGGATATAAAGATAATTAAGAGGCTTGCAACATATTTTCCTCTACCTAACATCTCTTCATGAGCTGGACATTGCTTCAGACGCTTGTCAGCAACTGTATTGGCCGAAAGTGGAGTGGATATAAAGATAATTAAGAGGCTTGAAACAGATTCTCCTCTACCTAACATCTCTTCATGAGCTGGGCGTTGCTTCAGACGCTCCTTAGCAACTGTATTAGCCGAAAGTGGAGTGGATATAAAGATAATTAAGAGGCCTGAAACAGATTCTCCTCTACCTAGCATCTCTTCATGAGCTGGGCGTTGCTTCAGACGCTCCTTAGCAACTGTATTAGCCGAAAGTGGACTGGATATAAAGATAATTAAGAGGCTTGAAACAGATTTTCCTCTACCTAACATCTCTTCATGAGCTGGACATTGCTTCAGGCGCTCATTAGCAACCGCATTCGCCAATAGTGGAGTGGACAAGTACACCAAGTTCGAACTCAATTTGACAAGTGCGGCGCTCCCACTACTCTTGAATTTGGCAAGTACAGCAGGTTTCGTCGTTTGTGGTATTGAGTGGTTTGTGATAAAAATTAAAGCTTATCAAACTCAGAAGCCAAAAAGAAGAAGAATATGGTGGATGACTTCTTGAACAAAAGTCGAGACAGGTGAGTTAATATTTCTATCTGTCCTGATCGACCAAATGCAGAAACCATGCCTCTATATATTTTCAAAATTGATACACTAATCAAACATTTTTTTTCAGTACAATGCCTCCATTATGATAGAGGACCTGATTCGAGAATCGTCAGGAAGACTGGAGAAATTTCTGCGAATCTCTTACACCAACTTCTACTGAATAAAGTGGGACATATGATAAGGAGAAAGATGCTCAGCTAAGAAAGGTAATTTCAGTTCAGGAAAGGTTCTGCGTTGCTCTTAGATTCTTCGCTAGTGGTGATAGTTTCGTGAGTTGGCTATACCTTAAATTTTGACAACAAGTTCGCGCATACTACTGCAGCTTCAAGTGGCTTCTTACGTGATACGGATTCTAACTGACTCATTTTCGTACAGCTCGAGAAATTCAAAAACAACTTCTTCAGACCACACACCACCACACGCGTCGTCAGAAAACGGAATAACAGCAGAAATTAAATGCGGAGAAGACGGCATGTAGTGGGAGCGCATCGACAAGTATGGACTTGTCAATTAGGCAAATAATTGAAATCGCTTTGACTCGCAGCATTTTTAGCGACAATCGGAGGGACTTCGCCAGCAGCAAATAGTTGTACAAGTAATGGCCGAATGAACCACTCCTACTACATGGCAAATATAAACAAGTAACAAATGTTTGCCAAATACACGAGTAGTGAGAGCCCGCCTTAAATGATTGACTGTGCTAGCGCTTTGCTTTTATAGATTGAATTAAAATTATTTAATGAATCTGTTCTTGAACTCTGCGATTAATATCCCAATATTAAAAAAAAGCAAATCACTTTTATGAATAGTCTATTCTGAGTTTATAAATTGCTTTCTTTTATAGTGTTTAATCCGAAAATTGTGTTAGAATAAAGGTCCGCTTAAAAATATTCTCGTAATTAAAACAGAAATTACATAAAAGGCAGACGATTTACTAAGACCGACCGGAGACACTTTGTCACAAAATAATTATTTGTGCCAACCTCACTCATTAATTTTAACCCGTCAAAGCAAAACAGAATCAATTATACACAACTTAGATTGAACCTCCAAACCCCAAATTCAGTAACGTAGCTAAAACTGTTTGAACGTGCTTCTAGAAAATAAATAAAGCGCGGGATTGAGTTTCTGGATAAACGTAATTAAAAGTGTATCGTTTTGAATTGATTTCTTATTGAAACGATTTTTGGGTTTTATTATAAATCTCTTCAGAAGACAGCATGCCTACTTGGCGCTATCCAATATGGCGGGGACTTCTTCCATCGTCTCTCACTACAAGATGGAAAGGTATTTTCTTAATTTGATTCTCTCAAGTTCGTCATCCTCTGACGTGAGACGCGACGACAATTATTTTTGGTATTCTTATTCGATACCAACCAATAGAAATGCAGAAAAAGCTGTGACTCATACTTACTCACTAAAACCTGAAATTTTCGGCGGGAGACCTAAAATTTTTAGCGGAAACCAGAAATTTAGATGGGACACCTAGAAATTCAACAAGAAACTTGGAATTTATGGTGGGAAACCCAAAATGTAGGAGAAAACCTATAATTTCGGCAGGAACCCGGAATTTTTGGGGGAAAACCTAAAATTTAGGCGAGAAATCTGAAATTTCCGACAGGAGACCAAAAATGTAGCTAGGAAACCAGAAATTTAGGCGAAAACCTAGAATTTTGGTAGAAAAATCAAAATTTTGGAGAGAAAACTAAAATTTCGGAGAGAAACCTAAAAATTTTTGCGAAAAACCTAGAATTTCGGACGGAAACTTGGAATTTTTTAAGGGAAACCCAAAATTTCCGAGGAAATCCTGAAATTTCATCAGCAAAACCGAGATTTTTTAAGGGGAAACCTGAAATTTCGTAGGGAAACCAGAAATTTAGGCGCAAAACCTAAGGTTTCGCCGGGAAACTAAATTTTTTTAGCTGGAAACCTAAAATTTCTGCGGGAAACCCAAAATTTTTGGGGGAATTCCTAAAATTTCGGCAAAAAACCGAAAGTTTCAGATTTTTAATGAGTTTTTACCGCACCACTCCGCCTTCTTTCATGAACTTTGAATTTATGGTGGGAAACCCAAAATGTAGGCGAAAACCTATAATCTCGGCAAGAAACCTGGAATATTTGGGGAGAAACCTAAAATTTAGGCGAGAAATCTGAAATTTCCGACAGGAGACCAAAAATTTCGCTAGTAAACCAGAAATTTAGGCGTAAAACCTAAAATTTCGCCGGGAAACTTAAAATTTTTAGCTTGAAACCTAAAATTTCTGCGGGAAACCCGAAATTTTTGGAGAAAAACCTAAAATTTCGGCAGAAAATCTGAAGTTTCAGATTTTTAATAAGTTTTTCCCGAACCAATCCGTGATGTCAACCTTCTTTCATAAACTGTTAAGTAAAGGTTTTTCCTTATTACGATAGTGATTGAAAATCCTTCAACAACAACACATTTTTCTTGAACTATAAACGTATAAAGTAAGACACCGATCGATATTATAAGTTTAACGATATTGATATGTTCATGTGTTACGAATACGAATTGGTTTTTACGATCGCATTTATGCCGAACAAAGCTATAACTTCGCACCTAAATAGAATGAGTTATAGACGTACCTGAACATTTAGGGTAGTGCCGTAAATTTCTTTTTATTGTTGTGATAACAATCGAACTATTCGAATGAACAGTTTGCGTAGATTTGCTCTACAAAGCTATTTTCTGAATATTCCGCAGTTCTCACGGAAATTTCTGATACCACTCGGATATTATATATCTATAATGGCTTTTTCGTTTATGATACTCTTAACTTGAGATTAGTAAGCTTTATTTGTGACAAATTATAGTATTTGTAATAGTTTCCTGTTATTTCTTATATTACTGTATTATTATTACAAATGTGATGAAGTTATTGTTACACTGAACTTTCTTCAAGTACAATTATTATTTGTAGTTATGCGTACGGTTTAAAACCACAGAAATAAATATTGCAGCACTTAGAAAAATTGAATAGAAATGACAACAATTAGAAAGGGGAAGAATTGATACTAAACGAAGTGTACACCGAGAAAAACAGGCCAAGTTTAATAGAAAAATTCTTGATAACCGTAAGCAAACTTGTAGAATTACCACAAGATTTTTTTTCTGAAGACTTTTTTCTTAAATCCAACTATCTATATTCCAATTTTGAAGGTCTTTAGCCTTAGCAAACGAAAAATATTATTATGTTCTGAACTCGAGACATTTGCCTTGCAGATACGAAATCCTAAGCATCAGCAGCCTCACTCCAGAGTACAATTAGCTCTCCCTACTTAGCATGCCAATTAGGCTTAATTCCAGCTTAAGCTCGTCTATCATTGTATGTTAATAAAGACGTTTTCACATATTGGACACTTGAACCTGTTGATTTGTAGAAATGTACAATATTTTGAACACTGTATTCAGATAAACCGGGAGAACAAATACCACTTTTTTTCTAAATACTTAATTATAATAAACGTTAAGCAAAAATCATAAATAACCCTGTTCTACGACTATGGACCGGATTGTTCACTGCGTATGCTTCATTTGTATTTTATAACCTATTGTTATTTGACCGATTACCGGGTGGCCTGGTCACAATTTATTTTTTCTTAGTCTAGATACATTGTAAAACACATTTTTTGAGACATCCGACCTCCGTTTCCGTTTATTATAGGCGCTCTGTGCTATCAACTAATTTGAAACGAACTATAGAAATTTTTCATCTTATATTTAAATAATAAAGCTCCCAGATTATTTTGGAAAGTGTCTGTTTACAAGAAAACAGGTTTTCGAAACAATTTAGTATTTTGCAGAGCTACTGTATTCCTTAAGATTCCAATTAAAAGCAGATATATGAGCCATATTGTCGTCAAACAACATAGAAGTGTTGTATTTCCATTGAAGTTCACACACATATAGAGAGGAAGATCCATAGAAGTGTTTTTGTCTAGTATACTGGCCAAATTCCTCAGAGTTCATAAATTATAATTTAGACAACAGTAGGTAATTGAATTTTCAGAAAATGCTGGAACAGGTGAATTTGAATTCACTGCTTTTCAGGGGCACAATGGATTTTCTAAGTCTTCCAATATACATATCTACATAATATTGTGAGTAAAGTTATTTTGCACCGTTTCACAATAATTTGTAAGCAGAAGCAGTACCGGTTTCAGACAAATTTTTCATTATTGCAGGATCCCGACGCACTAGCGATTTTTGTACTCCCCTTTTCTGATGAATAGCAGTTTTACCGATAACTGTAATAATGGATTTTTTTGAAACTTTTGTCAATTATGTATTCTTTCACCAGCTCCATGCTTTGACCCATTATTTTCTTGTTTCTCTGTAAATATTTTTTATCATTTTTTGCGTCGATTGCGACTAGAACATTTCTTTCTGTCTATTGTTTCAAAACCCTACTCTCCACTTTCAGAAATTTCGAAACCTTTGGTTGTTTTATACATACAACAATCAAACAACTTATTATATTCACTGCGATATGGAATCAAACAGAATATATAAATAAACTTTGACATTATTTATGTTGGCATAGAATTATAGTCTGTTTACTCTGTCATAATTTCAATTATTACTTACCAACAAAATAGTACCTGGGACTAACAATTCAAGTAAATTTTGCATAGACCAATTGGAAACTGCGTAGCATCAATGAGAATCAATTGGTGGCTTGTGGGTAGGTCAAGACCAGAAATGATTTATGGCTTTTTTATCCTTTCGGATTTTTAATCCTCAAAAAGACCTTTCCGCATACTGTTACTACTAATTCTACTCACAATTATACATACTTAAGGTTTTTCAAAATAGGTATTATACAGTACTCGATACGATTCCAGAACGGTTTCTATATGCAAGCCGGAACAAACCTCATAACAACCCAATATTCAGAATAAATTACCTACTATTTTGCGATAATGCTATCGTCATTCCCTTGACCAACACTTAAAAGCTCAGATCTCCAGTACGCAGATACACAGATGACAATAATTGATACAGACTATTCGGGTTGTTAACTAAAATGCGAAAGCTGCTTTTAAATTATCTCGATTACATTCAATGTACCATTTTGGTCGTAATGAATGGGTTAATGGCTCCAATTAACAATTAACAGCGATTACATTTTTGCACGGGCTGAGTCAACTCATGGATGTCTTTTTACAGGGTCCTGCTAAATCGTTCGAACAAATATCAAAAAAAACTTATCAAAGGGCGTAGTATTGATATATTTTCCAACGTTGAAATAATAAATAATTCAACAAATAGGGTGCTGTAAAAGTGTAGGTTTATTACTACTTGAGGGAAACTAATAACTAGAGTGACAATTTTTGATAAAAATTCAATCGTTTATTAAATCCTACATATTTATACAGTAATTCGGAAATTTCAGGTTTCTATTTTTAGTTTTTCTGCTAGTTTGCTAATTACATGTCCAATGGCAGCAATGGAAGTGATTCTCAACCTCACACCATTACATATGGTGATGAAGAGTGTTGCAGAAAGAACAAGATACAGACTAAGTAGAGAGTAGAGAGTAGAAAACCACCTCTTCACTTCTTAGAAATCAGACAACCTGGGACATGCCACAAGATGGTATGATGAAAAAGTTTATATTTTCAAAGAAATTCGTTACGGAATTACGCAACAAGAAGGAATGGGATCCAAATACCATTACCAGACTTGGAAAGAATGACATTCAATGGTACACAGACGGCTCAAAAGCAATAGAAGGAACTGGGATAGGAGTGTACGGGCCCGGAACCAAACACTCTGAAACCTTGTGAAAAACCCCAAGTATTTTTCAAGCGGAAATTCACGCAATAAGAAGGTGTGCCCAGTTCAATATTGACAAAGGATATAGAAGGCAAAGGATTATAGTAATGTCTGATAGTCAAGCAGCCATTAGAGCGCTGAGTTCTTGTGTAATCAGTTCCAAAATGGTGTGGGAATGCCTAGGCAAACTTAATGAACTAGGCGAGAACAATATAGTCACATCACTGTAGATTCCAGACACATTGGAATAGAAGAAATATCAGATGAACTAGCGAAGAACCCTTTTGGGGGCCGGAACCGTTTTGCGGAATCAGCTCCAGTGTAATATTGGAAGAAATAGGTGAAGCCGAAGAAAAGAGAAGATCTGACCATTGGAAAGATCTAGCAGGGCTTAGGCAATCTAAGATTCTTCTGGGTGACTACAACCTGTTAAGTCACCAATAAGTCAAAGTAAAACTGCACTAAGAGTTTTGACAGGAACCCTAACGGGATATTGTCGCCTGAATGGGCACTTTAAAAAGCTCAAAATAGTGGAGGAAGAAGATTGTAGATTTTGTGGAATTTAATAACTTGTGAATTGCACAGCAATTCAGAATCCTAGGGCAGAGCTCCTGGGAGACTACTGGATAGAAGAGGGACAGTTACCTCAGCTGAAGCCTGCAGATATCCTAAAATTCCTCCATGAAATAGGACTAAAGGAGCTACTAGTCTCTGAGACTCTCCTCAGAAATTAAGTAGAAGTAAGGGGGCACAATAGATCTTTTAGGTCTCAGTGAATGTTACCCCAAAATACATACATACAAACATACATGCCAATTACTTCTGTCTTATTAATTATCAAATATATCGTTTAAGTACTGCTGAAATTTCCGTCGAGCACCTTATCGCTATAAACTTCTAATCAGAAAGTGGTTAACTGAGAGCGGCTCGACAAATACCTTTAATAAATCTACTGAAATCAGCAGAGACGCGCGTGTAACTCATTTTTAAGAACTTTAAGCTTCACTATTTATTGTTTCGTTCAAAACTGTTTTTAAAGTACCCTGTATAGCAGTTTAAAATTCCATTCGGACCCATTAACTCAAACAAAATTAGGAAAATTCTCCAAAAGAATTTATTCGAGGCCATTTCGCTCTGTTAATAATTTAAACCTGGAAAATTTTTCATTGGAATATTTATGTTAGAGTTCTTGAAATACAGTTTTGCTAATTACAGACCCGAAGGGCGATTTTTCCCAGATTCGAAAATGTTTTCCGTTAATTATCAAGTTTGTAGAATAAGTGAAAATATTGTCATAACTAAACGGAAAATTCCAAGGATACGTTAAATTATTTTTTCAAAAATTTCCCAGTGTTACGCTAAATGCCATTTTCAGTCAATTTATACTTATGAATATTTACAATATCTTATTCTGAAAACTTTTTTATTCGGCAGAGATTTAAGTAAGATCCGTTATTCAAAAGCTACAACTTTTATCTCATGAGAATTTTCAGCAGTCATTGTGATTTTTTCAACTCTCTTTAATGTATTCAGGCTGTGAATATTCACAGGCTGGTATTAAGTAATATTCTCAGTATACTAACGTGTTATCCATGCATTTATATCGGAAAAAATGTCGATGAAGAATTAATACATACTGATGATTTGTGGAAATGTTTTTGATGTTCTCCAAAATTTTCATATGCCTATTTCTTTGCGAAATAAGCGTTAATAAACAACAACAACAACAGAAAACAAAGAAAGATAACAAAAAACAACAAGAAACAACAATAATCAAAAGAAAAAACAGCAAACAAAAGGCTGCGTCATGGAAAAACTCTGGAAATAGGAAAGGCCTGCCGAAAATGCTCCAGGCGAAATACAGACAAAAAAACTATTACCTTCTGGTTTCTGAGCTGAAAAACCAAAAAGAAATAACAAAAAACAAAGAGAAATATATATATATATATATATATATATATATATATAAATCAAAAATGGAGTCGAATTAATTTTTCATTCAATCGGTTCGCATCCTGGTACAGCTGTTTCGGCCTTTAGGCCTCATCAGCCAGGCTTTCGAACCGACTGAACCAAAAAACAACTCGACTGTCATGATCAAAGATCAAGGCGAAACAACTAACGCATTAGTGTCGCCATCTACGACTACGGATGCAAAGTCGAAAATGGATGTGGAGAAGGTATCGGTATTACAACCACTACGCAAGAGGTTTCTCTTGTTGTACATAGATGGCCGACCAAACTTTGCTGGCCTTTCTACCACCAACTCCACTCACGTCTTGTTGACAAAAAGAAACACCTTAAGTCCACCTTAAGAGAAATAACAAGAAACAAAAAGCTGCATCGTGGAAGAAGCCCGAATATGGGAAGGACCTGCTGGAAAAATGCTCCATTCCAAAAGACATACAAAAAAGTTAGTTCCTTTTGCTCACTACGTTTAATTGCTCTTAGAACTTTCGAAATCTGTTCTTATATAGTCATCACAGGAGTTTCCACTGGATATTTCTCACACAAATATCATTTCTGAAAAAAGTGTATAGTAGAAAGTTCAGGTTCTGCGATAATGCAGTTGATAAATCGGAACACATTATTTGCAGTTCCAAGGTAATAGTCTGCCAACGCAAAATGGGTAAAGTTAGTGAGCCTATGTGTAGGAAATGTGAATGCTATGGTTAAACACCGACTCACATACTTTGCTTCTGAGAGAACTTACGTGGACTCAGACGGAAATAATACAACCATTACAACTACTGAAAATTCCTTCAGTCAACCTAGTGGTCTACATAGAAGACACAAAGCTTCTGGAATTGAAATGATAATATGGGAAATTGTAGGGGAGACCGGGTTTGGTTGAACCACGGGGCACGTTGAACCAGAAACCCAATAAGTATAATTTAGATTCTAAAGAAATTCACGCAGATAGAACAGTCCTTTTGAACACATGACTCCACCTAAAGTAGTAAGCAATATCATTTTAGATTAGCAGCCGCCTTGTAGTATATCAGTAGTGAATAATAGATCGATAATACAGCAATATCCGTTAAAGGGAAGTCAATTGCCGCAAATGAAAAAAGAATTGACAAACAACCTTTACAAAAAAGAAATAAACAAAGTGAAAAAGAAAATTATTCTAGTAGTTCAGAAGAAGAAGAAATTTTTGGTTAGTATGCATACAACCGTATTCTAACAGTAAATCCAAGGAAAGATTCAGTTCAAATGCCTGGGCTGTTAAGCACAGCCCAATCGAATGAATGGTCTGCCAACGCTTCAAATACAGGAAAGAGGTAACCTGATCATGTTAAAGATCTAGAGTCGCAGTGTGGTAATCAGGCCAATATTGAATAATTCTGTTTGATGAAACGAATAACCGACATATTCCCACGGTTTTCACGAACATCCTAACTGGATGCGACAGTTTTCAATAAATACATATTTTTATTGAAGTTACACTCTGTGTGAACAAGTGAGTATTGATTTTCCCTAATGAAATTCTGTATGGAATACTAAAAAACGAGTGACAGCTTCAAAATTGTACCCTTGGCAGATATATATATTCGTTTTTTATTTATTAGCCGGTCCCTTTTTCGAACAAATTAACAATATTGTGAAAAGTTATCGAATCGAATGAAATTTAGTCATTTTTTTACTATTCAATTTAACATTGTTAGTGCCCTAGCGATAATGAAAACGTTTTTAACGCCTTTTTGCCGCAGCTGAAAATAGTAAGAAAGTATGCATACATTTGTAACGATGTCTCCCCGAAACATCGTTCTAGAGACGACTATGGTTCGATACAAAGCTGTTTTTACCAAGCCAGTGTAGATATAAAAGGACGACCGAGAATCGTAGCAGGCAGTCTAGCGAGGTATTGACTCGGTTGGCTTCCTTCTCTGGTTGGCAAGGTACTGACTTGTCGACAATCCCTCTCCTCGTTCAGCAGGGTATTGACCTGTCTGAATAAACCTGTCCGCGCTGAAGGTATTGACTTCAGCGAAAATCCTGAACCTGCTAGCGTTCGAAAGGTATTGACTTTCGTACTCCTCTGAAGCTCCTGTCCCTAAGGTACTGACTTAGGGATATTCCACCCTCGCTGGAGGTATTGACTTCAGCGTACATCCAGAAACCCGATAGAGAGCGGAAGGTATTGACTTTCGCCCTCTCCTGAACTTCCCGTCTCTAAGGTATTAACTTAGGGATATTCCGCTGCGTTTACTGTACGAACCGATAGACACTCCTCCGACCGAAACCCCACAAACAGAAGACGTTACCTTCGGCGAAACCCCGGGAGCAGAAGCTTTCATTTCGAATTAGCTGTTAAATCCGAATGCCTTTTTGTAAATAACAACTGTACATAGTATTTTTAACAATAAACTTTTTTTTATCTTGGAATCCTGTCTCTGACTGTACGTACCTACCCGGCAATACGTAACTACCCATACGGAGGGTTACACGATATTACCTCAACTCTTTATAGCCTTACAAGCAATTATTCAAATATTTTATCCCAAGTTGTTCCAAGTTGAAGGTGATTATCGAATCTCCCGAGTCGGGATTTGTATCTTAAGTAATTAGTATGCGACTGGCAAGGTTTGTTACTCAGTCCAATGCGTCTTGAAACATTTACAACAAAGACAAACTTTCAATAGTTCTGAATGGGTATTGGCCTATCCCACACAATTAAATTACAGCGATATCGAGTTAAAACATATGCAGCAGTATAAGGGACAATAATTAATTGGTATCCCTCATAATTAACTCTTACATAATTACCCGAACTTCATCCAATGATCTTTAAACTTCAAGTAGAATAGCAGTCTCCGAGCTAACTTGAATTAAATTCTATTATAAGCAGAGACCCAACTCGTGGGTCTTGTAATGAGTTTCCGCCCAAAATTAATGCTGAATTGTGCAGTAGTACATCAAGAATATGCAGTGAACACTATATGGTTTGCGGGTGCAACGTCGTGAAACCAAAAATGTTATGCACAGAACTGCAATAACGTGTACAATTTCTAAAAAGTGTGTGATTGAAACTTCTCCTATAATAGCTTGCCTAATAGCATATGCAAACTTTCAAATTCTAACTAACTAACAGGTTTTTGTTCTAGATTTTTTCCTATTGATTCGTTTATTGGAAGTATTAAGTGTTTCTGTCTCTACCATCGTGTAGTATTAATATCAAACATTATTTAGAAATGGGGGGGCCGTAGAATAAGTATAGTGTACAATACTTCACCCGTGTGGCTTGCAACAGTGCTGCACAACATGTCTTTGGTAACTATTCAAAAGTTTCACACATCCAAATCTAACTGGAAGGTGAAACTTGAATATAGTAGGGAGAAATGTTTATGGGTATGGAGAGGATTTTAGGAGGAAGGATATAGAATCCTAGCGGTGCATAAGTTAGGTTTAGATTCTGGCCACCACCACTGCGACCTCCGTTGAGTCTATTGTGGCTCACACCTAGGAATTACAATTCACTCCACAAGCGAAGTCGTTCGGCTCTAAGGTACTAAAACCGAATACGCAGTTTCGTCCTCCAAATCCTTCTTCTTTAGGTGGTAATTTAGTCGACAATGTCCTGCAAGCAGTCCCGACAAAAAGCGTAGGTTTGTTCTATTCCATTCCAGGATCTGCTTATTTTTTTGTACTCGAACGGTTGTATATGAACGCCTTCGAGTGAGAGAGCCCCGGTATGTCTACCCAATACGTGAAGGTTTTCCTCTCCACCCAGGTAGCTATGGCTGATCTAGCAGTGCTTTCCGCAACGCCAAAAAATGGTCCAGGTCCGATAAATAGAGACTCTGATCCCCTTTTTTGCCATAAGTTGGAAAGGTACAAGAGGCATATTTCATTTAATCTAAAGCTAGAAACATTTAAGTTATGAGTAATTGTTTGTGGTTAACTACTCTAAATTGTAGACCTCGCAAAGCAATTAAGGAATGTTTTGATTTGTTCCAAAAAGATAAAACTCGAAACTTCGACTGTACTATAATGACATTGTTATCGGCAGCGTTCGAGGATCTACCTAGTTACTGTGTAAATTTTACACTTTACCTGAAAGAGAGAAATTCACTGTTACAACGTGACAGTTTTATCAAGAAACTTTCGAAATCGTTTCATAATTACATCCTCGGGGAAATTGAAGCTATAAATTTTACAAACTTCTCTTCTAACTTTAATTCATATCAGTTCCAGTAATAAAAATATGATTTCGAGAACTGGAACAATTTCTTTTAACTTTTTGAAACTCCAAGGGCTCGCTTTGTTGCTAGGCTCTAATGTTTCTTAAACAACGGTAATGACCGTGGTTGTTCGAGAGATAAACGACGCTGAAGCAACTGTATAACTTTTTTCAGTTTAAGTGTAGACAGGGGTGTTTTCCTTTTTTTTTCTAATAGAAGCGACATCCATTCGACGGCTTCTCAGGTTTTTGAGTTGACAACTACTAAGGAGTACACGGGATTATTTTGTACAGCGGTATACCTTGTCATTTTCCCAATTTTGAAGACATTGGGTCAACTTCCACAAAATGGTTCAGGTCCTGCAGAAGGACTGTCATCCTGGTTAGCTCATGACCAGCTTCGTTAATTTGTCCCAATGCTAGGGCGAGCCACTGTCTTCCTGTTTAGCTCATGAGCAGCTTTATTTCCTTGCCCCAATGATAGAAGCGATATCCATTCGAGGACTTCTCAGTTTTTGAGTTGACAATTACTAAGGATTTCACGGAATTATTTTGTAATGATTCAGTCCTGTGAGGCATGTTCAGCGGTATACCTTGTCATTTTCCCAATTATGAAGACATTGGGTCCAATTCCTCAAAATCGTTCAGGTCCTGCAGAATGACTGTCATCCTGGTTAGCTCATGAACAGCTTCGTTAAATTGTTTCAATGCTAGGAGGGGCCACTGTCTTCCTGGTTAGCTCATGAGCAGCTTTATTTCCTTGTCCCAATGATAGAAGCGACATCCATTCGACGAGTTCTCAGTTTTTTGAGTTGACAATTACTAAGGATTTCACGGAATTATTTTGTAATGATTCAGTCCTGTAAGGCATGTACAGCGATATACCTTGTTTTTTTCCCAATTTTGAAGACATTGGGTCCACTTCCACAAAATGGGTCAGGTCCTGCAAAGGACTGTCTTCCTGGTCAGCGCATTAGCAGCTTTATTTGCTTGTCCCACTGATAAGACTGTGCTATTGCCTTATAAGTTGACCGAAGCAGTTCCAAACCATCTTTCAGTTGATACAATATGAGTTTATGGTTGTGTTGATGGTATTTTGACTATAAGAGAAAATATATGCCTTGCCCACGATAGTTACCACTCAAATTTAATTATGCAAACATTTCTATTGCGTTAATTTTAGCCTGGAAGAAGCTGGGTGTGCTTTATTTTGGATCTTCCGCTGTTTTTGGCGCATCTAAAGATATTGGAAGGAGCAAAACTCAGTAAATGATAACTTTCTAATGTGCCCTTCCATGTTTCTATTTTGCTGAAAGCGTTTTAGAAGTGTGTAGGCTTCAAATAGTATGCTTTCTGTAATCGGAGTTGTATTATCATGTTAATTTGAAATCAGTATGTTCTGTGTAAAGCCTTTTGATACGAGAAATTATCTATTCTATTCTTGTCGGAATGTTTCTTAATAATATAACTGTCAACTGGAGTAATTTAAAGTACACAGATTAAAGCTTCGATTGCGGAAAGCATACCAATTTTGTTTCAAACTCAAACACTAGTTTATCAATTTCTAATCCTTTCAATTTTGACTTCGTAATAATAAAACTTTGCCAGTAATAACCGAGTTGTTTTTTAATTAAACTAGAAGGATTGGACTTTTTTTCAAAGCGGCTTTAGTTTTAAAATCCTGACTCAATTTTCACTCACAAGCTGAACGAATACGTTTACGACTTTACTGTTCGGACCCTTACTCTGTGGAATCTACTCATATTACTGTTATAAATTTTAATGGAACTAACTTCTTTTAATTAATTTCACTATTTGATGAGAAAACTATGAACATTCTAAGATTGTTGATAATTTCGATATTGATGACAATATTGAAATAATTATTGAAATATTTCTTAATTTTTTCATTAAATAGTGGAACAGTCAGCTTCATTTATAACAGTATCACATTGACGAGAACTGTTAACAATTTTTTGATTTTTAATCTCCTTTTTTATCACTCACTCAAACAAAAAGTGATAGTATAGCCTTAGTCTAGGAGGAATCGGCGCATGAGTACCGAAAACTATTTGACCTCAATTTTTTTATGCGATTCTCTTCAAATTGCCCTCCTTATGATATAAATGCATGTTGCCATGGCGCAACCCGGTGCCATATTGTTTAAACCGAAATTGTTTAAACAATTGCAAGGAATTGTTATTTTTCAACCGGACAAATTTTTTTTATATTCTTTATTGAAATACCAATAAAAAAGGTCCTATGACTTTTAACGATAAAGTTAATATTTTTAAAGATATGAATTTTTAAAGGTTCGAAAAATCTCAAATTTAGGTACTTTCGACCCATGAAAAATATATTTAAAAAAAACATAATGTCTAAGTAATATTTTTTTTTAAATTCTCTATACAATTGTTAATAATATTGTTAAAAGAGATTTAAAAAAATTTCATTGTTTATATCTTTTTTTAATTGTTAATTCCGCGCGCTCACAAGTATGCGTCGCTTACCTTTAAGTATCGCTGTCTCTCTCTGACTCATGCGTTGCATCGGCCTCTCTGTCTAGAATCATAATTTATCATTTATCTTTAGTATATATATATAGTATAGTATATTATCATTATTATTATTAGTATATATAGTAATTTTTGCCTTTATATCAACAATAATAATAATAACAAAAAAGTAATATAAACTGATAAAAAAGTAATTTTAATTACATGTTTCGATTTATGCTTAAATAACTTTTGAAAAATTGATTTCAGAAAAAAATGTATTAAAAACAAATTGTAGACAATTTAATTATTAATAACATTGCTCTCTTTAACAATCTTGATAAAGTTGATAGTTTTCAAGATAAATGATAAATAATGATTCAAGACACAGAGAGGCCGATGCAACGCATGAGTCAGAGAGAGACAGCGATACTTAAAGGTAAGCGACGCATACTTGTGAGCGCGCGGAATTAACAATTAAAAAAAAGATATAAACAATGAAATTTTTTTAAATCTCTTTTAACAATATTATTAACAATTGTATAGAGAATTTAAAAAAAAATATTACTTAGACATTATGTTTTTTTTTAATATATTTTTCATGGGTCGAAAGTACCTAAATTTGAGATTTTTCGAACCTTTAAAAATTCATATCTTTAAAAATATTAACTTTATCGTTAAAAGTCATAGAACCTTTTTTATTGGTATTTCAATAAAGAATATAAAAAAAATTTGTCCGGTTGAAAAATAACAATTCCTTGCAATTGTTTAAACAATTTCGGTTTAAACAATATGGCACCGGGTTGCGCCATGGCAACATGCATTTATATCATTAGGAGGGCAATTTGAAGAGGATCGCATAAAAAAATTGAGGTCAAATAGTTTTCGGTACTCATGCGCCGATTCCTCCTGGACTACCTCGTATTAATGCATGATTGGCAAATATATTTAAGAAACAAATAAAAAATTTTATACCACAATTCCATATAAATAAGTTATTGGTAAACTTGAAAGAAACAATAAATAAGTTCGTTTGACAACTTTGACATGATCCTAAAAAGAATAAGTATATTTCAAATATACCCAGTTACAATTTAATAAGACATAACTTTTGCCATTCTATTTCTTGTCATATAAATATTTTGGTGCACATAATCCTTTAAGTGGCCATAAAACCCGAATTATCACTACCCGTTATGACATGTGGAGCAAATTTTCTCTCTTTTCACCTTCATTTCCCTACGCTATTTACATATTAAATTTTCATCCAGAGCCTACTAAGAAAGGGGAATTTTCAGATTTGTACATCATTCAAAAATAATCATATAAAAGGATAAAGGAAAATATATACAGTTGTTGTTCATGTAACTGAAACACGTTTGTTAGTTAGTTTCATAACCCTTATGTAGAATGGGTAGATAAGTTTGTTTTTACAATCATAATTTTAACTCAGTTTTTCTGGTTAGTAGAACACACAAGCTCATGAAATTTGGTTTTCTTCAATCTTTGGCCAAGGTGTTGGTAATTCAGTAGCTGAAGAGAGTCGTCATGGAGAGGAAACCATTCTTCTTTGAAGACCTTGCAATCTCTTTTTTTGGTATAGGCTAGGTTCTATGTGAGTTGTGCCTTCTCGCCGCCTCCACTGTGACCCCAGTTGGGACTATTGTGGATCACCCCTAGGGATTACAATTCACCACACAAGCTTGTGCTTCTGACGAAGTCCATGGTTGTATTTGGTGATACTTTTTTTAAGTCGTTCGGCTCTAAGGTACTAGAACCAAATATGTTATACCTTACCCTGCCCAAAGCTGGGCATGAGCATAATATGTGCTTCGCAGTTTCGTCCTCCAAATTACAGAACCCACAATCCGAGGTCTGAACCAGACTAATCTTCTTTAGGTGGTAATTTAGTCGACAATGTCCTGAAAGCAGTACCGATTGAATGCGTAGGTTTGTTCTACTCCATTCCATAATCTGCTTATTTTTTGTACTCGAAGTGTTGTATATGAACGCCTTCGAGTGAGAGAGCCCCGGTATGTCTGCCCAGTACGTGAAGGTTTTCCTCTCCGCCCAGGTAACTATGGTTGATCTAGCAGTGCTTTCCGCAATGCCAAAAAATGGTTCAGGTACGATAAATAAAGACTCTGATCCTTTTTTTGCCAGAGTGTCAGCCTTCTCGTTGATATAATAAGATATGTTTGTTCTCGCTGCAGCCAGAGCCAATGGCTGGACTGGACACAGGTGGTAGTTTTATTAATAGTGTCGCTTCGTGGGCAGGCAGCAACCGCTTTGCAGTTTCTTCACAGGACATGCCCAATTATGCGTCCCTTGTATCGGATTTAGCGACAAGGTATAGCCCCCCGCGCTCTCCTAGCTTGGCAGCCCTCACCGCTTAGTGAGTGCATTCATTATAAACATTTTCCTAATTTATGTAAGATATTTTTAACAATCGCTACAACTACGGCAATAGGAGAAAGATCTGTTAATAGGCTGATAACTATTAAAACATATAATAGGTCGACCATGACAGAGGACAGATTGAGAAACTTAAATATTGATGCGTCCAATATTGATTCGCAGTCTGTAATAGACAATTTTGGAACAATGAAGAGTGAAAGAATTATTTTATGAATGTTTCCAGTTTAAAGTTTAGTATTATATTATTTTAATTTGAAATGGAAAATGCTATTTTTATATTTATTTTTGTTTTCATTACGAATAGTATGATAATGTTATAACTTGTTTTTTTACAAATACTTTCCTTATAACAAAAATTCTTCTAAAGAATTTTAAAGCGCCCCCTTATATGTTTGCATCCCCCTCCTAAGTGGCTGGCTACGCCACTAGTGGCTACTCCGACACTGTCTACAATTGCAAATGGTATGAGTAAGACTTCAGTGTGGATCATATTGCTTTAGCCTTCGCCTCTGGGTTGGTTAATCTGTGCTAGAATTAATTCAATTTCGCCCTATTTAGTTGTACAGACTTTTTTGTACACGTTTCTGATTCCTCTGACTGGCTTGATTGGTACAGTCACCCTAATCACTTTAATATTTACCACCTTGTGTCTCTATCTACAGAATTAACCCTATAAACTTTGTTCATTATATATTATGTAATTGCACGTCATAGCTGTCATAGCTGGGCTATGTTGCCAAACAGTTAAAATAGTATGAGAATCTAGTAAACGTGAAATAAAGCTTATATAATATTCTTCTTTTTATTTGAAGTACAATATATCTACAAAGAAAATAATTTTGCATACTAAAGGTACAACTTTGTATCACGACATGTGCCGGAACAAGTTCTGAGACAAGTACCCGGGATTTGTATAAATGGAAACAGTCCGCGACATGTTCCGGCACAAGTGCCAGAGACTAAAATGTGCCCGACGACTGCGCGACAAAACATGTTTCTTTATCTCGCGATTTGTGCCGCAAATAATGGAAACGGTCTGCGATTGGTGCCCGCGACACGCGCTTCAGTCTTGGGTACGTCACAACAAAACCAATATCCATTTCCAGGCTGGAGGTTCAACCACTTCCCCCCAAATGAATCCCCGCTTCCCATTCCATTATCACCCACCTACAACCAGCATCACTTCAATCAAACATCTCCTTGCAGCAGTCAAACATTAAGCTCACAAAATTCATATCCTTACTCCTAAAAATTCAAAATCAGTAGCAGTAATTCTAACAAAATTACTGTATCTACTCTATAGACGCAAGTCTATCATTAGGGAATTGTACGCTGTTGCCAGAAGCGTAGATTAATTTGTACAAATGATATTTTTGTCTCGTTATCGTTGACTTTTTTTCGAGGGTGAAAATACAGCACGTTTGTGCCAGCATTACGGCAAATAATCTTAGAGATATGAGATCACATCTTTATCACAGATTTGGTTATGGTCTGGCACAGGAAGGCGGTTTATTTGAGCACTTAATTCATTAAAATTATGTTTACCTTTAGAATGAATTTTTATTTTTATTTTTTCAGGAAGTTTATATTTTATGTTTAGAATAGGTGTAGGTACCTACCTACTTATTTTATTTTTTCAATTCAATTTATTAATGGAAGGGATTTTTAGTTTATTAATTATGGTTCTCTCAAGAAATGCTGTTTTATTTTCAAGTTGCAATGGCTAAAAAAATATCCTATTGTAGTTAGAAATTGTCAACTTGGTCTGAAATGATCATGTTGACAAAAATGAATTTTAAGATGTACAGGTTACGTAATAACGATTGTATTTTTTTATTTCTTTAACACCCTCACTCCTTCCATGTTGGGAGCATACTGAATACCACCAACTAGTGAATTCTCTCTGTAAAGGACCATTCGGCCAGTCTCGGGAAATAAGTATACACCCCTAAGATGAAACAAAGTGATGACCGCGCACAATTATTCTTTCTCTTTCTTTCATATATCCTTGTCGTACTTGTGTAATCCGAGGCCAGGGTTCCAAAGTAATTTACGCAATCTGTATACAATTTTTAGCACAACTGCCGTTAGTTTGAATTTGATATTCAATTATTCAACGAGATGCATTTGGTGAGAAATTAAATACAAAACGTTTCTTTGGATATATATATTTATACTTATTAATAACATGCAACCAACAAATTTCAATATTTACCCAGTTTACAGTGACAAATATACTGATTGACAGCAGCAAACGAATGAACTGTGCAAGTTAATTTATATTAAATAAAGAATATATATATATTTTTTATCTCGTTTTTTATTATAAAAGTTCTGCAAGTTCATAAAAAAGAGATCGAGTAAGGTTAAAAAATTATGTAGTAAGAATCCCACTATAATAAAAACGACGTGTATACTCTAGTGGAATAATGCAGCACATTTTAAAGAAGATATTACTGTGATGAACGGTGGCTTAATCATAATGCAAGATGGCGGTATTAAAAGATTAGACCATAATAAAATACCCACAGAATAGGGTAAATGAGCCGAAAGAAATAGAGATCAAGGCTTAGTAATTGTATGCTCCCTTTTAAATAAAATGAGGCGCCGACAACTTGCTATTTGAATAAATCTTTCAATAGTCCAGTAAAATTCGCTGAACTAGTTGAATTTAATAACATATATTTTTGTATAGGAAACTAATTTATGATCAAATATATTCGTGAACAGTTTTTGGAATATGAAACAATTAGAGTATTCTAGAAATAAGCTTTAATTGACGATATTCAACGGTTTTTACACACGTTAGACTAATAATCGAGGTGTCAATGCTAAATGCGAGATACCATGGAAGTCCAAAGCGTCTTAGATTACTTTTACACCAAGTCATGCCATGAGAGATAAGTTGATTCACCATTGTTAACTTGTTTTACGTAAATCTGCGCACTCATGTTCTCATCAAATAATAAAAATTGTATACTCCCATTAAAACATATTCTTTCCCAAACAGCAACTATACCAACTCTGAACAGATCAGATCAGAAAACCGTCTACACCTCGACTCATCTGTGAACAATGCGGACCTCGATTTAGCATCCCAATTAACATGTTCATTAGCCCATGCCAAACGAGCATGTATCTGAATTTTTGTTAAGGGAACTCATCTCAAAATAAAACAGCTTGATGTATCAATTTTTTTTATTCATTTATTTAACGTCGCTCTTTTTCTGCGACTGATGCTAATCACCGACACCGGAAATGTTGCTGAGCCCACTGGCGTTCGAACCAGTGGTAGGGTTCTTTATCCTGCCCAATATCCAAGGACTCGGAACCTCGGTTTTAAATCTTCTCCGAAAGACGTTATATCCATATTATACCACGTGCTGTGATATGCTACTCCAGAGCAGACTATACGAGCTCTACGACGGTGTTTCTCCAGTGGGCTCCTATCCAAGTACTAACCGCGCTCAACACTGCTTCACCGTAATTATCGTAGGAGTTCCATTACAGTCCTTATTCACTGACAGGCAGGATCTGCTTAAAGCTATCAGTAATCCAACAACTAGGTCTAGACTGGTGGGAAACTGTAAAGAATCCCTCAACAGGCTGGCAAGAGGCAACAAAGTGTCTCTAATATGGGTGCAGGCACGTGAGAGGATTGAAGGTAATGAAATGGCTCACCAGTTAGCTAAAGAAGGCTCTAAAGGAGAGTTCATAGGTTTTGTAGAATCACAAAAGATTGCTTAAGAGGGGAAATAGGGAATAGGGAATATATTACAGACAAAGCAGTTAATAATAATAATATCTGTGTAACGGTTTATATTTAGATACATTCTTTTCACGTTAGACGCACAAAAAGTTAATTTTTGTTGACCAAATGATTAATGACGACGAAGATTACCCATTTCTAATCGAACTAGGTTCCCTAATTTTTTCCAACCGAAATACAAAAGTAACAAACGATATATTCGTCAATTAATCAAATTGTTAATCACAATGACCAACAAAAAAAGTTTTAAACTTTTTGCTAACGAACTCAAAAAACAAGGCTGCTCTCACAACATGTTGGAATTTTTTATTGCGCTCTCTTTTCTGTATTCATCGTACAAAAGCGAATACTAATAAAAACTTTCTGTCTGTCTACATTCTACATACGATTTAGGCCAAGTACTAAGCCAGAATTGTACAAAAAGGAAGAAGCGAGTTATTGTTCTTCATTCGATTAATTATAGATAATGGACTTTGGAGCTAGAGCAATGGGATAAGCATTTTAATGGAAACGAAAAGAGCGTTGAGTCGAAATTATTGAAATGGCCATTGGGTAAAGTAAATGGAATTTATTTATTGAATTTTTTTGTGGGAAATAGTTACTTATGGTATTAGTGCTAAAAGTGATATTTTATTTTGTGAGAAGGGAAGTTTGGGACACTTTTAGCAGGTATATCATACACTATTTTTTCTAAAAACCCCATTAAATGTCCAAATTATCGCAAATTTCCCATCAATTATTTGATAAAAAAAATAGCCTCCAGATTGGGTAAACAAAAACCGAATTTGTTGATTTGTCTTTGCTGACAACTGACGTCAATAAATCACGAATTATTCTTCCTTTTTTCTTCGTTTTTCGATGGAAAGTGATCAAGAAAATGACTTTAGTTTCTACCACCGGAAATTGAAGAAGCTGCCAATAAAGATGCTTTTGAATTATTGCCTAGCAAGTTAAATCAACAGTACGAGTTTTCATACGATCGTTTCTTGAAATGGTGTGATCAGAAAAATATCAGTGGTAAGGAGGCCAGTTAAAAAGTGCTTCTTGCATGAGGAAAAGTCGTAAATATGGAAATTGTCAACGCTTTGGTCGAATTACTCCATGTTAAAGTCGATGATGACATAGATAATCATGACATAAGCAGATATTACAAGCTTGTGGCTTTTTTGAAGGATATCGACCGAAAAAGTTAAAAGTACTGACAGTGGAGCAAGTCAACAAATTTCTCGCAGAAGCCCCAGATGAAATGTTTTTAACGCAGAAAGCTGCTGCGATTTTTGGTGTTTTTGGAGCCTGTCGACGAGAGGAACTGTGCGATTTGACATTAAATAACATCAAGGATTCCGGAACTTAACTAGTTGTGCATATACCAGACACAAAACTAATGTGTTGTAAGTGGTACATTATATATGCATTACTATAAAAAGTACATAGCCCTTCGTCCAGCAGATATTAATCATTCAAGAGTATTTATAACATGCGTTAAAAATAAATATGCTAGGATTCCAGTTGGAATCAACACATTTGGTAAGATGCCTGACAAAATTGCTGAATTTCTAAATTTGCCTGATCCCCATCTTTATAATGGGCATTGTTCTTCAGCTAGTTTGTTGGCGGATTCTGGAGCTAATCTTACTATAATTAAAATTCACGGTGGATGGAAGTCCAGTACAGCAGCAGAGGGTTATATAGAATACTCGCTACAAAGGAAACAGAACATTGTGGATCAAATTTTGTAAAAAAATTCCGGCGGATAACAATGCTCTCTGCCCTGGTACAAGCTTCACCAAAATAAATTCTGTTACTTCTATCAATGAGACCGGCCATGGAGTTTCTTATTATAATTGTAGTTTCACTAATTGTGCGATTAATTGAATAATAGTACGTTATACTATAAGGGAGAGAAATGCGTTATTTTGGCAGAGGTGCAATTTGAAGCCCGAGGGCTACAATGCACCAAGGACAAAATAGCATCTCTCCCGAATGGTATATACTATTTTGTCCACGGTCGGGAGTAAAAATCAGTTTCTATGACATCAAAATTAAAACAGAAGTAGTCGATTATTCCCAAGGGACTTTACATTATGGAGAACGTTTTTCATTATACTCACTTGGGAATAATCGACTACTTCTGTTTTAATTTTGATGTCATAGAAACTAATTTCTACTCCCGACCGTGGAAAAACAATTTATTCGAATGATGTTTTCATACTCTCTCATAAAAATAAATTACGTTTACAACTAGTGTTAAAAGTATTTTACTTTTAACACCGTGTCATAAAACGGCATTTTAGACACTGACAGCATGCGTTAATAATTAATACTTTTACTGACGTTTGTAAAAAAGTATATTTTTTAAACTGTTCACAAAATCGTAGCTCAAGTTGCGGTCAGAAATTCTCTGTACATTTGTTGTTTACAAACATCTAAGAAGAAACATTCTAAGTCGGAGACTGTTTTAACCAAATGTTGTTATCTGCGGCATTCGTATTATTAATGTTCGGATATAGTTTAATTAATGTAGGGATTAGTTCCGTTTACTGAAATTCCTGGTATCTTTCTCCCGTTAAACTTCCATCTAAAGGAATGGTCCCGAAATGGTATCTATAATTATGCTGGACGGTAACTTTCAAAGGACGAGCTCCTACATCCATCTTAGATTTACCACTATATTGCTATCTACGGATGATTTATAACATTAAATTAAATACAGGAGTTGTTATTGAAACAATAATTAATGAATACTGGGTTCTCCAACAGAAGAGTAGAAAATTTGGTCTTTATTTTAATTTACTGTATTTTTACGTAATAACTAAATATACAGGACGAACGGTTAATGGTTGATTATATACAGATTGCGTAAATTACATCGGAACCCTCGCCTTGGATTACACAAGTACGACAAGGATATATGAAAGAGAGAGAAAGAGTAATTGTGCGCGGTCATCACTTTGTTTCATCTTAGGGGTGTATACTTATTTCCCGAGACTGGCCGAATGGTCCTTTACAGAGAGATTTCACTAGTTGGTGGTATTCAGTATGCTCCCAACATGGAAGGAGTGAGGGTGTTAAAGAAATAAAAAAATACAATCGTTATTACGTAACCTGTACATCTTAAAATTCATTTTTGTCAACATGATCATTTCAGACCAAGTTGACAATTTCTAACTACAATAGGATATTATTTTAGCCATTGCAACTTGAAAATAAAACAGTATTTCTTGAGAGAACCATAATTAATAAACTAAAAATCTCTTCCATTAATAAATTAAATTGGGAAAATAAAATAAGTAGGTAGGTACCTACACCTATTCTAAACATAAAATATAAACTTCCTGAAAGACTAAAAATAAAAATCCATTCTTAAGGTAAACATAATTTTAATGAATTAAATGCTCAAATAAACCACCTTCCTGTGCCAGACAATAACCAAATCTGTGATGAAGATTTGATCTCATATCTCTAAGATTATTTGGCGTATTGCTGGCACAAACGTGCTGTATTTTCACCCTCGAAAAAAAGTCAACGATAACGAGACAAAAATATCATTTGTACAAATAAATTTGCGCTTCTGGCAACAGCGGTTAAAATAGGGGGGCAATGAGCATTCGGCCAGTCTCGGGAAATAAGTATAGACTCCTAAGGTGAAACAAAGTACACGTCTTAATGACCGCGCATAATTATTCTTTCTCTCTCTGTCAGCTGTTTTTCTGTCGTACTTGTGTAATTCGGACGGTTCCGATGTAATTTACGCAATCTGTACATAATAGGATGGCTCATGTGCCTCGATTTGTTGGACAGAAAAGGTTCTGTGACGTTGACACGGTACTGGGCCGTCAGCCGGCATAATATTGGGCCAGCAGTCGGTTTTAGATATCTAAATTATTGTGGACGATTGTATCGGAAGTATGTTTTATCACATGTTTAATTTGGTCCAATCAGATTATTATTATGTCGAGAATAATTTAAATAGAGCAGTAGAGTTTTCTTCTTGGGTAAGTGTAATCACCCAAACTGGGTTAATCATGTTTAAATTTTTCGGCCAACCACCCAACAATATATTCTAAAGGTGCGTCCTCACCTAGTCGACAGTCGATCGACATGGTCGATCAACAAGTCGACAAAACTGCATCCGTCCACACCAGAGTTGACAGAAATGTTGTCGATCAGTCTAATCAACATGTCTGACGAAGATGTGAAGATATGCCTCAATAAAAGCTATGACTTTGTCTTGTTCTGATTACATTTTCGAAGAAAATACACGACTACGATGTCAACGTAAACGTCAAGATGTCACTGAGTACTCAATTTGTCGAACGTCGGAAACACGTCCACACACTAAAGTCGATCGACTGCTCTTTCATGCTTACCGACAGTCGATGGAAAACAATTCGACCGTCGATTGCAACGTGCACAATCACATTATGTATGAACAGACGGCTAGAATCCAACCAGCGGGGGAATCAACCGACAAAGTTAGCCGCTGTGATGTAAAACTGCGTAATAGGGGTTCAACACTTGTCTAATGATAGTCTCACGATGATAAGACATCCTATTGTGTATATAATCGTTGAGCTTATAATATCACCAAAACGGAACATTGATTGGAAGTAACCGTTCGTAGCGCAGAGGTTACGTAAGGGATTCGTAACTGAGGGGTTCCCGATGGTTTCGCTTTTCCAATGTTCAGAATATTCAGCTTATAAACTGCTTGTGAGTTTCTAATAAAGTCATTGATGATGAAAAAGAGTTTAGGGAGTTTGGTCTCATAGAGAATATATCTAAATCAAGCCCTACTAGATCTTTGCAATGGTCAGATCTTTTCTTTTCTTCGACTCTGCCTATTTCTTCCAATATTACATTGGGGCTAAAACCGCAAAAGGGTTCCGGTCCCCAAAAGGGTCTTTCAGTCCCCCTCTTTGCTTTGCTTTACTTCACCAAATGGCTATTGTCTATAAAGTCATAAATTTGACAGCAACAAGCAGCTTACCCTGTAAAAATGTACTGTATTAAAATTAAGAGATCTTTTTCCCATACTTTATGACAGAGTAAACGTATGGCTTAATTGGGAAAATAACATCGGTCTTCATACCTCGTTATTCTGTAGAAGATGTAAAAACTCATAAATACTTTCCTCAATACTAATATCCAAAATTAACTGGAACTTTTTCCGAGACGAAATTCAGTTGATTAAACCACCCGCTGCTTTCCTAGAATACTAAACAAAATCAGTCTACATCTCACATATACAACCAAAGACTACCAGAGTTTTATATGTGAGGCTTCTGAACAATTTGACCGGCAGGGAGCGCTCAACTTTACAAAACTCCCTCGCCAGTTCGTACTTCAGTTTCGAGCTGAACTTCGCGGCCTACATTTCACAGGAGTTAGCGAGAGGCAACTCCCACTTCACACGTTAAAGTTAGCGGAATTATTGTTTCTGAACTACTGTTTGATTTGGGTGAATTCCTATTTTTTACTTGTAAATCGATTATTATTTTTGGTTAATAAGACAGTATTATCTTGGAATTGAAGTTCGTGTGTAATGGTGGATGTAAGTAATTTTTTTCTTGAAAATATATTACAATAATTCTAACAATATTATTTTATAGTTGAAATCTTATTTATCCACTCCGTAGCTTGAATATACAATGCATAATTTCTACAGTTTTTGCTCTTTGCTAGTGAGGAAAAAGCTATAGCATGTATAAAATTTTTAATTTATATAATAGGAAAACGTTAATTATTCATAATAACAAAAAAAACACACGTATGTTAATTTAATATAAACATTTTATATGAAGTAAAATTTCTTCGTTTTGAAAAAATTGTCCTTTGCTTAATAAATCGACATATTATGTATGTATGTATGATGGGGTGACATTCACTGAGACCTAAAAAATCAATTGTACTCCCATACTTCTACTTAGCTCCTGAGGAATGTCTCAGAGACTATTAGCTCCTTTAGTCGTATTTTCCTGAGGAATTTTAGGATATCCGCAGGCTTCAACTTAGGTAAATGTCCCTCTTCTATCCAATAATCTCCTAGATAATGTGCCCTAGGATGCGGAATTGCTGTGCAATTCACAAGTATGTGGATGGAGGTTTCGTCTTCCATGCCACAGAATATACATTCTTTTTCCTCCATTATTTTGAGCTTTTTCAGGTGCTCGTTCAGGCGGAAATGTGCCGTTAGGATCCCTATTAAAACTCTTAGTGCAGTTTTACTTTGACTTATGCATTAATTTGATCTCTAAGGGTTGTAGTCACCCATCAGAGTATTTGATTGTCTATGCCTTACTAGATCTTTCTAATGCTCAGATCTTCTCTTTTCTTCGGCTATGCCTATTTCTTCCAATATTACATTGGGGCTGGTACCGCAAGAGCTTTCCGACCCCCAAAAGGGTCTTTCAGTTCCCCACTTTGTTAGACCATTTGCTATTTAATTTACTTCTATTCCAGTGTGTCCTGGTTCTCGCCTAGTTCATTGAGTATGCCATAGGCATTCTCACACCATTTTGGAACTGATAACACAAGGGCTCAGTGCTTTAATGGCTGCTTGACTATCCGACATTGTGATAATCTTTGTCCTTTGACGAAAATGTATTTTTTCGAAAATATCATGACACCATTTGAAGGTGAAACATTTATTATTCATCAAAAAACTGAGTAGACGATTTTTCGTAACAAAAAAACCCCATTTTACGACTTTTCAGCATTTTTCATGTCGCGGAATATTATTTGCAGTTGTAAATTTTGACACTTCCTTAACGCTTGGAAATATTGACTCAAAATTCACTCTTATAGTTAAAATATTTCCCTGAATCGTTTAGAACATTTTAGCTCTTCAATTAGTTGCGTACCTTTTGGTTTTTCGAGAGTGGATTTTCGAATATTTTCACTACTTTCACATGTATTATTCATAAAGTTTTGTGATATTTATAACAAAACTATACATTTTTTATATTATTTCCTCATAGTAAACTCACTATTACTTTAAATTCCAACGGACACTTAATAATAATACTTGGCACTTTTTCATTCGGTAGATAGAAGATATACAAGCCTGGAAGATATGTGTCCAGCATTGACTCACGTTTTATCTGGATAATAAATCTTTATTTTTGTCAGAAATACTTTTACCCAGCATTTTATATCACTCCGAACCATAAAAATACCATTTCGTTTACAGACTTCAAAATTTTGCGAAATTTTTTCAAGAATTAAAGTATTTATCACGATAAAAGCTTTTCCCCATACCTCATTTGGTTTGTTTTGGTCTCTAATAAGTTTTACGAAAATTAAATTCTGACCAGTTGAAATATCACCCTGTATTCATTATAAATGTGAAACAATAAACCTTTTGGTCTTCAGCTTTTATCCAAACATTAAGATGTTAACTGTAGCAGAAGGGTTAATGTCAACATGACTATTAAACAATTACCACTGACTGTTATTGTGTTAACATTCCCTTATTTAAACTAACAACTGGTAATTTAGTGCCGAGGGAAACAAACATAATTATATATCTCTGAAACTTTTGATATTTGAATGGAATATACTGAAAAAAAGATAACAAGGATAAAAATGCACCTTTGAGAGAAGGAGGAAGAGAGAGAGAGAGATTGTCAGGAGAAAGTTTACAAAGTTTAAGGACAAACCGAAATCTGAAAAAAAATAAAATATTGACTTCACTATACTAATAATACAAAACAAAATAATATATTATAATATTGTATACCTTACTGAATGTTAAATATTGAATTATGCTAATGTAACTAAGAAGTATAGGGTAGATTGTAGAATTCTATCCATGGAGACTATATAAGGAGAACTAACTCTTACGAAAAAATTTAAAAAACCTGACCTCCAAATCGTCTACCATCCAAAATAAGTAACCTTAGTTTTTATAAATGACAGTAGCCAAATTGTAAACAATACCTGATATTACTTAGTGTTAGTGAATGATAAAAACTGAAAGTACGAACCAAAATTGTTAAAAATTAAAAATGGGCAAGTTGTGTATTGTTAAACTTTGTATATTTCTGTCATGGAATTTGTTATGTATTGAATTTATTTTATAACTGGCTTCACTTGCACAAGGGGTGTCTTTTTAATTCTCCAAATTTGTTTTTTAAACACTTATTATTCTCATTATAACAGTGCTGTGCCTTCAAAGGACTTAAAAAATTCCATACAGAAGAGGAGACACGACAATAATAGATATTCGTATTTTTCGTCACGTGAAAAGCATAAAAACATTCAGCAGCACAGAATGGAACCAATTATTTTACCACCAAACGATCACAGTTTTCGATATATTTTAAGACGGGGACAAAAACGGATTTCTTAATCATAAAATTTTTCTATGAAATAAAACAAAGAAAAATGTTTTTGTTTTATTTCATAGTTAAGTATGAATATTCATCAAGTAAAAGCCTCATCCATTCAATAAAATTTTTCATTTCTGTTCCCTAACCTCACTTACCTAACATACTGTCAAATAAGCTAGCAACCAATAAAATACCATGAACTTAAAGTGTGTGCAAGGCTCGTGATTGGCTGTTACTGTTCAGCAGTCCTGTTCATGGTATGGTATTTCTGTTTCTCTGTACATTCGATTAAATTTCGAATTTTGAGCGATAAACGTGTTTTGTGAGAGACGGTGTTAGTTAAAATTAGTTTGGTGGACATTTTAAAATACATTGGCGACAGAAATCGACATTAAATAGCTAAGAACATAAAAATATTTCATTTTTATTCACTTAATTAAATACAAAGACCGTTCACTAAGAAGCAACAACTACTTCTCGGGCTACATGCACCGACAGACATTAACTTAGAAGCTTTGTTTTGAATGCTAAGAATGGTTTGCACTAGTTCAAATTTATCAGTGATTCTTTTAGAAGGAACAAATGAAGAAATAGCCTAATGACGTGGAGACATATTAGAGCTATTTTTCTTACTAAAGTTTACGAAATAATTGTTCGGAGTCGAGGTTAATAAAGTTTGTTGAACGCGTTTTGCTACTTGAATCATTGATAACAGACCAAAGTTTCTCTGGAGGAATTATAAGCTAATGCTTTTTCAACTTCAGTTGATATGAATAATCAAAAGACCTTCAGGACCTTTAGTCGACTGTTTTTATTGCATATTAATTCCAGAATTAATTTGTCAAAGCGTAATTTTGACATTAATAATCTTAATTAAAGCTCGTGAGCTTTAGCTCGAGGACTTTAATCTTTGATTCCGTCAAGACAAATTGTAAAATATACTTTTTTAAGGTCAAGTTAAAATTAGAATATTTCCTGAGCCAATAACATTTCTGGACGTATAAGGATTTCATCAAGCTGCTGGTACTTCCAAATCTACGCATTTCCTGTACTTTTTACGAGTTACATACAATTTTCCCAGGTTAATTTAATACCCAATAGATGTAAAGAATAATATGTGGCTAGAGTTAGATGGTACTCCTGTACATTTTCAAATGGTAGTTGAAAATCACTTGGAGATCACTGGAAATAACACCCATGGAATTTTTGAAGAGGGAGCTCACTAAATCTGAAGTTTATCGAATCGAAGCACCGACCAGAGATGACCTGAAGCTTGGAGTTCGATGAGCTTCTAGAAAAATAACTCCTGGAAAGCTACAAAAGTACGTTGGTGGAAAAATTCAAAAATGTGGGATTATTAAATAATAGTTATTTGTTTTACTAGGCATAAAAGCACAATCATTAAATCTGCTTTTCTGCCGTGTGAAACATATAATTTTTTCTTCAAATTTGTTCCAATTCCACGCAAAATCGACTTTCTCATATTTAAATTGCGTTTCATTATCAATATCCAGCATCATTTTGAGTTTTCTTAATGTCATTGTCAATTTTAATAACCAGTTCGATTTAAATGATTACTTGGAAGGTTGCCTAGCAACGAACTTTTTCTGCCTAGGCAGTAAAAGTGGACTTTTTCTGCCTAGGCATTAAAAGTACAACTTCTAAGCCTGCCAAGTGTCATTAAAAGGCCGCTTTTAATGTCATTTGGAGAAAAACACTTTTTATATCCATACATATACAGCACAGGGCAAGTCAGATTAGGGTTAAGCTTGACAAGAATAGATAAACAATTATTATAGTTAAGAGAGATACGTTAGAAAATCATGAATAAAAATTTGTTGTTTGTTAAAATTTTTTGCGATACAAACTCTTTGGTTTAGTTAGTTTTATTTCAAGTACGTTGTTGATATAAACCGAAGTAAAAATGTGAACATGCAGAACTTTAAAGTGTTTTCAGAAGTTTACAAACTACAGTTTACCATGGAACCGTAATCTAATGATACTTTTGTGTTGAATTTTACAGTACACTGGATTATTGAAAGGTTGGTTATTTAGAGTTTTTGGAGTTTCCTGAAATATCTATAGTCAGGTTTTAAATTGTTTGCCACTTCTTTTCATTTTTGAATATGTTGAGTTGACTGATAGTTTGATTTGAAGAGAAATACATAACTCACTATTACACTGGTATTTTGTAACGGTGACATTCGATACGCTCGCTCGTGCAGCTAAAGCATTTTTTATATGTGTGACATATAATTGTTTTTCGCATACCAAATAAAACAAAAAATAACAAAATATAACAAACTTTGACATTCATTAAAAAATGTACGTGATACGTCAAAATTACAAGTGGCAGATGGTGAAAAACTTCAAAAACCGTGTCGTTAAGACTTTTCTACAGCTAACTCTGGAAGGAAAAGTGGACAAGACGTAATAGAATATTACGTAAGAAAAGTTGTGAGTAACCCATTACGCAAGAAGCCGCGCGGCAATTTGATTCAACAAAGACATTTAAGTTTTCTTATCTAAACGCACGTGTATGTTATGAGATTTTCATTACGTGCATGTTATTGTTAAAAAATCTCACAAGGAATGTCTACTTAAAACATAAAACATACTTATATTAATCACCAACGTCCCAAACGAATAGACATTATAGGAAGCATGCTATAAAAAATCTTAAGCGACATTTAGATAGTAAAAAGGATTGAATAGAACTGGAATTCCAATTTTCACTGTGGAAATAATGGTTTAACGATCAAGTATAGATAAAAAACTTTATATACTTCCAAAGCTTTAACCATAAACTTTTAACACCAGCTAGAAGTTATATTAGAAATTTTTAAGGTGAATCTGTATTCCGCAGTTTTATATTGTTTTCCGAGTGTATCCTTGAAGAAAATCATGCTGGAAATTCTATTGGAAAACGTTCATAATGAAAAAAATTATGTTTTCATGTATTAAGATTTGATAAACTTATATTGATTTTAGTTACAACAAAAATTTGAAGCCTACGCTACTGACGCATGTCAAATGTTGATGAGTAAAAATATTCCCTTTTTAAACCACCAAAGTTTGAAGTTTATCAAATGCCAATTAAAAAGTGTTAGTGGGTGTTGCGATCTTAAATGACTCACAATCTATAAGGGCATTGACGCACTGCGCGGCGTAACCATTAATTTTCGGCAGTATGTTTACTTAGGATTCATATTTTGGCGAACCACGTTTACCAGAAATATTCAGTTCGTTCAGAAGAGAAAGTAGCTACGGGTGTTTTCATTTCTCAAAAAAAAACACTTCAAATGAATACAATCTCTATAATTTTAATTAAAAACCCCACTGCAATTAATGCGAATGTCAGAATAAATTATTTGTTTCCACCTAACAAAAGTGTAAAATATTTTATAGAATCTTTTGAAAATATGTATTTATTGAGCTTCAACGATTTTGCCAAAAATTGTTCTTTCCATATACAGATTGAGTAAATCCGAACCGTCCGGATTACACAAGTACGACAGAAAAACAGCTGAAAGAGAGAGAAAGAATAATTATGCGCGGTCATTAAGGCGTGTACTTTGTTTCACCTTAGGGGTGTATACTTATTTCCCGAGACTGGCCGAATGCTCATTGCCCCCCTATTTTAACCGCTGTTGCCAGAAGCGCAGATTAATTTGTACAAATGATATTTTTATCTCGTTATCGTTGACTTTTCTTCGAGGGTGAAAATACAGCACGTTTGTGCCAGCATTACGCCAAATAATCTTAGAGATATGAGATCAAATATTTATCACAGATTTGGTTATTGTCTGGCACAGGAAGGTGGTTGATTTGAGCACTTATTCATTAAAATTATGTTTACCTTTAGAATGGATTTTTATTTTTATTTTTTCAGGAAGTTTATATTTTACGTTTAGAATAGGTGTAGGTACCTACCTACTTATTTTATTTTCTCAATTTAATTTATTAATGGAAGGGATTTTTAGTTTATTAATTGTGGTTCTTTCAAGAAATCCTGTTTTATTTTCAAGTTACAATGGCTAAAATAATATCCTATTGTAGTTAGAAATTGTCAACTTGGTCTGAAATGATCATGTTGACAAAAATGAATTTTAAGATGTACAGGTTACGTAATAACGATTGTATTTTTATATTTCTTTAACACCCTCACTCCTTCCATGTTGGGAGCATAGTGAATACCACCAACTAGTGAATTCTCTCTGTAAAGGACCATTCGACCAGTCTCGGGAAATAAGTATACACCCCTAAGATGAAACAAAGTAATGACCGCGCACAATTATTCTTTCTCTCTCTTTCATATATCCTTGTCGTACTTGTGTAATCCGAGGCCAGGGTTCCAAAGTAATTTACGCAATCTGTATGTGTGTATATTTGATATAGTTGACGTAAAGGATATAGTGCCAGCTATCTAATCGTATATCCCCTTTAAATTATGTTGGGGAGCTAAACTCTGAAAGATATTTATATTATTTTCGTCCACTTACCAAACATAATTCTGTATTTTGACCCATCAGTCCATCCTTTCTTAACCGTATCGTCTGTATCATACCGAGATTCGTCCAAATAGATAATTGCTAATGAATATATGTATAATTACTTACAATTTCCACACAAAAACACACACTCTTTCTTGATGTCAGACTACCGACTAAAGAGAACACCTGCAACCATATCTCAAAAATACTTATAGTTCAGTCAAACTATTAAAGGCACTCACTCGCTATTGCTCGTTCGTGCTTTAAACAGTTTCGTTTATTTATCGCCTTCATTAACAATAGTATATTACATACCTAGCGGGGAAGTAGATCATTACATCCCAGGCTTTGTTGTTGTTCAATTACATGCTTTGGCATGACCAATCAAAACAAAATTTGGTTATTTTGAGGAAGGTGAAAATAAAAAGCCAATTTTCATCCACGAATATTTGATATTGTTCAATTATATTACCGTACATTATTCACTAGTATATAATAGGTGTAAAAAATGGCTATAATTTGCAAGAGTTTCAATTATTATACTAAATTTGAATTGGAATTACTAAAAAATATAATAAGGAAAGCGAATCAGACACTGAAATTAGTGTTATCCCGCCAAAAACAAAATAAGCAGAATAAATAGTATCATTAAATTTATTTCCAAAAAAGTCGAAAACATTATAGTTTAATTAGAGAAAAGAGATGTAAATGAATTCATTTATAAACAGGTAATTAATAGTGGTGGACAAAATATAGTATTCTACAAATTCTTTCCACCCCAAGGAATAACAGTCTATCAAAAAATCCCACTCAATTATTCTAATTCACGGTGGTTGGAAAGAATCTCACCCACATTATTTTAATTTACCTTCATGTGTAGGCGATGCCTGTCATCTGCTGCTTCCCTAGGTCCACGGACAAGTTGAAGGTACATCTGTAAAAAAAACATACACCCGGATTAACCTTATCTCGTATTATAGCCATCGACAGGCATAGAATTGTTTCAAATTTGATCAGAATGTTGAATAAATCAACATTGGTATGGAAAATACAAAAGTTTAAAAAGTTTTATCATAATATTTAATGTGAAGTTTGTTTTATTCTGGGAAATAAATTTTGTATAGACTTAATTATAATAATTTGAAATGGGATCATGTATTTTTTAGTTCAGAAAGGATCTGCCTTGTACTGACGAGTTCCAAACCAACGCAACCGGTCCAGGTGCTGCTTTTTCTAATAGGTAAACGATTATAACCGTAGATTTTGTCTCTTCTACTTTGTCTATCCACTTTCCTAAATTTTATATCACGATTCCTTATTAAATTCTCGCTCGAAATCTTATTAGTCACTTCCAACTACTCATCAGCCGCAAGATAAGATAAATATGGGGCTTATGTGCTCCTAGGAGCCTCTCCACTACTACCTTCACAGATCTATTGTGTGTGTCCTCCTGTTATTCTAGAGATCCTTGCCTAGGCCCGTTCTTATTACTAGACTTCGAATGGCAAACCTCAGGTCCTCCATATACTGGGGGTTGTGGTTTTTACTCCCCCCTCATTGAAAACATGAGCCTAGTCAGGCCTTCGCAGTAGCACAGTAGCCTCATCTTCTTGGCAGAATCCTATGTTATTTATGTGTTTGTTAAGTCCACAATACCCTGTCAGGAGTCCAAACAGTATCCTGATTGTTATCCTATTCCTTGATGAACTCTTTGGCCTGCCTCATTCCTGATGCCTTGTTCCACCATTTTCAAGACTGCTTTCTTGTCCAGGTACTGCTATTTGCATTTTGCAGAGCTTTCGCTATGCCACAGAAACATTATGTGCCAGTAGGAGCATAACGGGCCCCTTCACGGATAAGTGAGTCTGCCTCTTCATTGCCCTTGAGATTTGAGTGGCCTGGTACCCTGGCTAAGGACCATCTATTATGACTGTCCAGATCTTGTACTCTTGTAGCGTCTCCAAGCAGTCCCCACTCATCAACCATAACCATAAGACAATTGTCATCTGCCAACAACTGCTTCCATTTAAGCAACGCCTCCACAAGTCAAGATGCTTTTCACTGTCGACTGTCTTCAAGGCAAGATATACTTTTTCATTTATTCATATTTTATGGTTATCTTCTTCTCCTTTTTAATCAATTGCTATGGTAAACACGCCCCCAAGGACACAACAATAACTATATTAAGACTCCTCACTAGGATACCTCCAGGACAACTATAGCAACTTTTTCCAAGCTAGTCCGCCCTTCCAGGAGGAAGAAACAAAGTTGAATACAGCATGATTCTTGAATGACCTCTAACTAGCACCCAAGCAAACATCAAGTTACAAATTGGCGCCCAACGTGGGAGCCATTAGTCTTTTGATAGTCTGACAACCCTCAGACATTCCTAGTGCGGCGCAAACAAGAAGAAAAGCCTTACGTCGGCATAATTATTGAGTAGCATTTAACTAATGTTTGAAAATGAACATCAAGTTACATACGCTTAGCGTTAATTTGGTTTAAAGAACTACAAGTGTAGCTATACTGAAAGTTTGAAGCTTCAAAGTTTAACTTTGAATGCTACCGTTGCTTAAACTTGCACCAATTTCGTAACACGTATCAGTTTAGTTGAAATTTTGTTAAATATCTGCAATTTAATACGTATGCTACAAAACTTATTGTTAATAACTCGGTCTCGTTTCAACGTAGAATTTACTTACTAAACTGAGCACGTATCCCCATCTGTTCCGAACTGACATTAACTCCAAAACACCAAACAATACTCCATATACGTAGCTTAACTTTGTTCAAAAGTGTAAAAGTTTCGAAGTTAAAAATAATATGTATAAACTTTTGTGAAAAATTTTTAAAATGAACACAGTATGAAAAGCGAGTTGAAGATTTTCGTTTACCCTTGCGATGTTTTCGGTTTTTGAACATTAATTCTTCCAAAATCTTCAGTCAGTGATACACGGATAGCTCAAAAACATCATCAGGCTTTAGAGGAGGGGTATACAGCCATAGATCTGGGGCAATGGCTCCATGATTGGTTCACTATGGCTAAGTACATCCAGTTCTGGGTTTTCAATTTATCCCTGTCAGGGTCCTGCACATTTTGGTTTGTATATTTGTGTTTGTTACGAGATTAATCTAAATATCCATTAAAATTTGAACTTGGAGGAAACGTGACTCGTGCTAAGATAGACTAGTATAAAGAAGGTATAAGATAAAGAGGTCCAATCACAGTTCCTTGCGGTACCCCAGCATATTTTGTGTCCAAAACGGTACACGAGATTTTAAGTAAAAGTGTCTACAATTGTTGTTGATTCATGATTAAGTTTAAAACAAAGAGATGGAAAATAATACACAAAGTGTTAACACAGACAAAAAAAGTATTAGTTTCTGGAAATTTTCAACCTCTGATTCGATCTCACATCTTTGAAAACATCAGTTATTTACAAATAAACCGCTTAGGGTAATTGCGAAACAGCTCCAAACACTGGCAACAAAGCCAACCGACATCCCAGCTGCATACGACATGTATATATGCGTTCAGATGCACTTGTTTTAATTGGTTTAAGCTTTATGGTATCGTTGACACAGTGACTCAATTCGATTGTTGTTAATTATGTTAAACATTCAGTTTCTCGATTCTGTCGAAAGAATTTATCAATTAGAAATGAAGAGAACAAAGGTTGCTAATGAAGTTTGGGTTTTCTGATGGAAAAAATTGTTACCGAATTGTTTGAATACAAATGCACTTAATTGATAGAATTTCCGCACCAAATGTGGGGATTTCGGCGGAGAAAAATTTTATTTGTGGAGATTTAATTTGTGATTTTCAAAGTGACGTCGGTTTCTAGATAATTTGTTTTGTAATTTTTTCACCTATAATTGCACAAGTGGTTTGTATTTTATCAAATTCTAAACTTTTTCCTTTAGCAATTTGACTCGAATAACTGTCAACCTAAAAACACTCCACCTTCGGTGTCGTGTTTTTAATAGTTGACAGTTATTCTCGTCAAATTGCTAGGAAACAGTTTCTCATTAAACAACCCAAATTTACCCAATATCAATACAAACCTCGAGTGTAATTCGGCAGGACAATTTAATGAATGAGAAATTTGGAAACATATCAATGCAAACTTTATTTATGGAACATTAAAAATAAACACATTTTTATTTTAATGTACAATTATTAAAAACGCAGTTATTGAAATTCATACTAGGAACAGTGATATCGCTGCGGGTGCCACAGCTAATCGTTTCTGTAGTAGATGTTGAAGTTTTTTCATTTTCCAAACGAATTGATTGAATAATGCTTGAATGATACTCTTTGTCAACTTGTAAGTATGGTTTTATTGATGATGAATTGCTGTGTCCTGTTATTTTTATTAGAGCTTGTTCTTCAATTCCGCTTTTACTTAATTTGCTAACTAATGCCGCTCGATTTGAGTGATTTGTAATTTTGACACGTTTGACATCTAAACCAATGCGTTGTGCTGAGCGTTTAGTCCATTTGGAAATTTCATTAATTCCAATCGGCAAATTCTTGTACCAACCATTAGAATTTTTCTTTTTCCAAAAGGGATTTGGTGTAAACGTATTGGGCAAATATCTTCGTCGAAAATATTAGGCGTGATCCATTTGCTGTCACATAATTTATTGTTGCCGCCTTGTCTCGTCTCCGAAAGTAGAGGATTATACTCGATACGTCCAGTTTATTTTCCATTACTTTCAATTTCAGATACGAAATAAGTGGTTTTGCAGTAAGCTGCTTCTCCTCCGCGCCAAGCTAGTTCAAACGCCAAAATGTGATATAATTTCTTTTGAAGTCCTTCCGGTTCATTTTCGTTATATAATCTGGCCATTGCAAATACTTCAGATTTATTAAGAGCTGATGCACTACATTTTCTCTTTTCGGGTTGTGCTTGTAGGACTTTACGTTTAGCATTAGGTACGTGCAGCTTGTGATGAATTAAACTGAACATTGGTGAAAGGGATGAATACAATATTAAATTCGTTATAATATTTACTTTGTAGCATTTTAGCGGTGGTGTTCAAAATTGTTTTAACTACCGCTTCTTTGTAATCTTCTCCGTTACTTTTTCGCATATTAAATGCCCAATCTTGCAATATTACATTCAATTTCTCGATGGAAGTATCTGGCTCAAATGTGTATCTTTTTGCATCGCAAAACGTAGAAAATTGTCGCCAGATTGATGATTGCGTCGCAACTGTATCAGTAGGCACACAGGTATCAACAATTTGACTAATTTCGGCGTTCGTAGACACACCGAATCGACTCATTGTTAGTTCTTGAAAATTCAATAAGTTGTTGACAAACATGCCAAACTATTTATTCTGGTAACCAACACCGCGATAATTGATGAACAAATGAATAAGTGAAAAAACCACTAGTGTATTTGTCGCTGTGAAAGTTAAAGCTAACTTTTACCGCTGCCAAAGTGACAATTGCACTGTGGCATATGCGATTTTTTATACATGAATTAAATTGTCATTGTAAAGTATTTTTGTTATACGTATACACAGAATATATCCTAAACATCTTCTATATTTTGACAATGTACGTATGTTTACTCGTGATTGGAAAAATTAATTATATTTTTTGTGTCATTGTTGAGGGTAGTCTGGGAAATTATTTATAAACTTCGAAGCGGGCTTTTGTATGTTTATCTAGCGAACAATTATAATTCTCCTCGTTCCAAAATAGAATGCAAAATATCATTTCAATAATAAATATGATAAATATTCACCGGTTTGAACGCCAAATATAAAGCGTGAGAAAAGTTACGAAATTCATATAAATATTGAATTTCTGCAAATAGGGCTTCAGAAGATTTATGGAAAGTATTCCTGAGACCTGTCTGTTCTCAGAAATCTCAAGCCGTTCAAGCTCTTAAAGTGACTGATGTATAAAAATCGATCAATACGTTGGAGATGGTGAAGATGAAAAATTAACCAGTTCAGCCCTTCTTACAGTAGTATAAGTTATTTAGGGACTTTGAGGCTTTTTTAACGATCACTTTATGATAAGTACTTGACAAAATTTCGAAATTTTCTTTCGGAAAGTATCAAGAGTTGTTTTTAGGGGCATTTTCGGAATCTACCGGGTCGAATTAGTTGATTATATGTCAAAAAGACTTTATTTACGATTTTGAAAATTTAAAAACTTCATACAATGTGTGCAAAAACACGCTAAATACAGTTAAAACATTGTAGAGGTCATAATAATGAAAATTTTGAAATTTGAAAAAGACACTCTCATATTATGAACGGATAGGGAAAAAAATCAGCAAAGTTGTATCTACATATAATTAAGCAGAACTAGTCTATGGACGACGAGAGAAAACCTCTCCAAAATACGAAAACTAGCCTGTATATGCATTACAGGAGCAATGTCCCAACGACAGCCATGGAAGTGAATCTCAACCACCTCACACCACTACATATGTTGGTGGAAAGAGTTGCAAAAAGAACAAGATACAGACTAAGTAGAGAGGGAATCAATGAAAAAAACCACCACCTTACTTCTTAGGAATCAAAAACCTGGGACATGCCACAAGATGTTATGATGAAAAGGTATAACTTTTCAAAGAAATTCGTTGCGGAATTAAGCAACAAGAAGGAATGGGATCCAAATACCATTACCAGAATTGGAAAGAATGTCATTCAATGGTACACAGATGGCTCAAAAGCAATAGAAGGAACTGGTATAGGAGTGTAGGGGCCAGGAACCAAACACTTTGAAAGCTTGGAAAAAAACCCAAGTATCTTTCAAGCAGAAATTCACGTCATAAGAAAGAGTGCACAGTTCAATCTTGATAATGGATATAGAAGGCAAAAGATTATCTTAATCCCGGATAGTCAAGCAGCTATTTAAGCTCTGAGCTTTTGTGTAGTCAGTTCCAAAATGGTGTGGAAATGCCAAGGCAAACTAAATGAACTAGGCGAGAATAATATAGTAACCTTACTGTGGAGGGGGGATCGAAATTTCGGAATAAAATAATTTTTATGAAAGAATTTAAAAAACGTTTATGCGCATTTTTGGAATACACTCGCTAGTTCAAAAAAAAGATCTAGCTGCAGACTGTAGTTGTACAATTAAACACTTACGCCATTAAATTATGGAACGGTTTTGCTTTAACAGAAAAATAAATTAATATATTGCAAAATCCAGTTTATTTTTTTTTAATGTAGCGATTTTTCCATTATCTGCATCGAGTTTTTGATTGCCACAAAGTAGCATGTGAATTTGAAAATAAAATCTCAATTCAAGAGAAAACCTTTGCAACGAACGTTCTTGAAAGTAATTGCAGTTTCACGTTTTTCACTCATATATATTCTTATTTCCTAGAAAACAAAAATAATTCACGAATCTCAAAGAAAACTTCAAAAGAAGTTATTCCAACTGAGAATATTAATTTTGTGGAAGGATTTTCATGTTTAACTTGAACAATGCCAACGAAGTTTGTTCCAAAATGTCTGCATTGAATACTCGGATGTATATATTCAGTCGTCTGGTTTGCCAAGTTTTAATAGAAAAGGGATATAATGTTAAAAAATTCCCAAGAAACTTTTTATTGCAATTGTAAGACCATATTGTTTGAGTGTGCATAAATTATTGCCAATATTCACAGAAAATAGGAGAAGGAATGAACATATGAACATATTGTTGAAAGTATTACTGTTAAAACAAATAAAATCTATTTTGCTTAAAAGATGCTGATTAAAATACTCCATCACCATTATTTACTGAACTTAAAAGTCCAACTAAAACCAATAAAAAATCTATGGTTATATATTATATACCATGTTTAAACTGACAAAAAATATATATACAACATTTAGAAAATCGTCTCAGCAGCCACGAATTTGAGAAATGCATTTCCTCCGTCTTTACACAAAGTTACAGAGGAGAAAGACCAATAAGGGCTAATATTGATGCCGTCCCCTTGCCATACCAAGGAAAGATTGACTTAGCATTTCAGTTAATATATTCCCTGCAGAAGACACTTCTGTTTTCCTCCACCAGGTATCTCCTCCAATTCAGTTTGTAATTAAGTGTCAATCCCAGTGACTCTTCATAAAGCTTTCATGAAGCTTTAACAAGTTGCTTTATTAATTACATTTCAATTAGTTTTTTTCCCTTTTTTTTTATAAAATTCTGAATACAAAGAGAAATGAGGGATGAAAATTAAGTAAAAACATTCCAGACGTAGACAGAAGGATAACAACGTCTTAAAACTAAGACAGTTAGGTTATACAGCAAAAAAATAATTATTATTGAGAGGATCTAACTTGTATTAAAAGATGAAAAATCAAGTTATCGAAGCAATATAGACTTTACAGTCAGAAAAAAGTGGAATTTTCGAATAAAAAAAATAGAGTATGAAAAAATAAATTAGACTCTGAGACGCAATTCTACTTTGTCTATATATATAATAAAATACAAGCAAATCCTAAAACCAGTGTGGACTTAGGATATACAGCTCTAGGGCTGTTACAAGAAAAAGAGAATAAGGAAGTGTTTTGACGAATGTAGAGACTATGTGAAATTGATTTCAGTGTGAAATGTTGTTTTTCTATCTAGAGATTTGTGAGAACCTACAGTATCCAGTATTTCCTAAGATAAATGAGATTATATTTTTTGGAAACTTGTGAGAAAGGAATATTTGCTATATATTTATTTATTCCAACCATTAGATGTCCAAAAGTGGACATACCGTTTATTAATCATCATCCAGAAAATCTAATATATAATATGAGGACCCAATTAACAATCATTAACTATATTTTTGATCTTATAAGAAGAAGACTTAACAGAATCAAATTAAGATCAAACTCAGTGTTGTTTAGTGTATGTTTATCAACGTTTCAGGTGCCTTGTAATTGAAGAGAGACGAAATAGAAAGACGGGCGTAGACACTAATGAAACGTATGGATCTAAAATTCACACTCAAGAGACTCGAATTCCGATAAATGAACCCCAAAATCGATTCTAATAAAGTCACTTTTGGTAATTATATCAGCTATGCCGATAAAGATAGAACGGGTATTTAAAATTTTAAAGAAAGTTAAAATCGGGTTTTGTATATCAATAACATCCGAACAACGCATCTGCATACTCTAAATAAGTAGTATTGATCGATTTGTCTTGAAAGTTGGGGTAAAAACTGTTGGAGCGTATGTGGGGGTGCTTCATGTAAATTCAAGGCTCTATTACTGGCCCCAAGCATAGTGTTGTTGAGCATTATCGTCTAGAAAGAGAAAAATTTGTCCAATAGCAACATGGAACCAACAACATTTTTTATAACTTATACGTAAATCTGCTGAAGGAATTTTTTCATTGAAACAAATGTCTTCTCAAACAACAACTGCTCCAACTCTAAAATTAACCTCCTGCACTGCCTTTCGATATCTAAGCACTGCTGCGGGAAGAGTTCATACACGAATACGCCGACTATCAGAAAATTGCTCATAACTCGACTTATATGTGTAGTATGAGGACCTTGGCATTCCGATTCATGTTCATTATTCCGTGTCAAAAGAACACTCACATGAATTTAAAAATGTTGTCCTCCCATATAGGGAACAGGTGATGTACCCAGGTAATTCTGGAGAAACAATCTGGTTCACCGATGGTTGCAAAACAAATCATGGCACTGGGCCTAGAAAGACGATTGCCGTAATTAATGAAAACAAAATAGAAACATTCACTGCTTAAAGTTAACCGTAATCTAACAACTAGGTCTAGACTGGTAAAAAACTGTAAAGAATCCCTCAACAGGCTGGCAAGAGACAACAATGTGTCTCTAATATGGGTGCCGGCACACAGGGGGTTGCAGGTAATGAAATGGCTGACCGGTTAGGTAAAGAAGGCTCTAAAGGAGACTTCATAGGTCCGGAACCGTTTTGTAGAATCACAAAAGATTGCATAAGAGAGGGTATCGGCTGCTGGCTAGAGAGGTAACACCAACTCAAATGGAGGTCGACACAGGGGCACCTTCATACAAAGAGGTAGACAAGGAACTCTCAACTAGGCTATTGAAACTGAGTAAGAGACATCTGAAGATAGTTACCGACCTGGTGACTGGACACTGCACCCTGAAGAAACATCTGCACAAGATGGGCACAGTTAGTGAACCTATGTGCAGGAAATGTGAACTCTATGATGAAACACCTACTCACATGCTCTGCTTCTGCAAGAACTTACATGGACTCAGACGGAAGCACTTTGCAGAGGAAATAATACAACCATTACAACTACTGAAACTCCCTCCAGTCAAACTAGTGGCGTACATAGAAGACACAAAGCTTCTGGAATGGAAGTAGATAACATGGGAAATGGTACAAAGATTCACCCAATAGAATGAATGAAAAAAATGATGTCCTTACTTTTATTAGCAAATTCAAAATATTTTCAACAACTTTTATCAAATATTGATCTTACCAATTTCAAGTAACAGATGATTTGAGTGTAGTGAATTTTTCCAGAGGATATGATTTCAGATTTTAAATGAATTGATTACGAAATCTTCGTTCAATCACGCCAGAAAACGCTTCACTTAATTTAACTTAGTTGGAAATTTCAATTTGCTGCAAATCGAGAGCAAAGTTTGACATTTTTGGTATTGATTTTCAGTTAAGTATTGCTTGTCCACGTGAGGTCAAGAATTTCCTCAGCCCGGTTTATAGGTTTCGGAGATTAAACCCCGACTGCATTACTCATAAAAAACGTAATACCTACCGAAAAGGCTTTCCACAATTCAATTATGCAGCAGAGCTCTGATTCGCTCGTAGAAGCGCATGCAAGCAATTTTAAAGAGAATTAAACATTAAAAAAGTTTTATGTCCAATTAAATGATGAATTAATTAAATATTTTAATCAAAAATTTGAAGCGGCTTTTATGAAGTCATTTGTAAAGATAATAATTCCTATCGCCCGGTAAACAAAAAATACTTTTTCCTAAATCTCATATCGCCAAAACAATATTTTTTATTATCCAGTATTTTCTGCTTTTCCCAAAATCTTGCGCCAACCACTTAAAGGTTCGTGACATGGTCGCTCTACTGTGATTTCGGTAATAATAATAATCCTATATAATATTCAAAATGTGTTTTTAGATTTGTGTATAGTCTGAGCTATACCTATATTTTGGTGCAGCTACCATATGAATCAATGCAAAAACACAATAATCTGCACTAATAGCAGACAAGCTCTACTAGCCTTGAACGGACAACAGCTAGTATTAGAGTGCCATCGAGATTTAGCTAACGCCTAACAATACTATCCCGAGGTGGGTTAAGGGGCACGAGAGGAATAAAGGTAAACGCAATGCTGATTCTTTAGCCAGAGAAGCGGCTGGACTAAGAATTTTTGGACCCGGCGATACCTGCGGCCTGACGAAATCGACAATTGCGGTAATAGCTATAGTACACCCATGCTCAATATCTAAAAAGATGGGATGTAATCAAGGGATGCAGTCTTGCCAGGATCACCCTGGGCGACCCTAGGAAGCTGGAGTCGAAAAAATGTTTGGCTGTGACCAGGAAAAACCTACGTTTAACGGTAGGATTTCTGACTGGCCACTGTCAATTAAGGAAACAACTCCATACAATGGGGCTAGTGGACACACCTCTATGAAGGATGTGTGAACAGGAAGATGAATCTGTCAGGCATGTCTTATGCGAGTGCCCGGAGCTATCGTCAATAAAAGAGCATGTGTTCGCTGAGTCTTGGTCTACACCTGCCGATATGAAGGAGATGTCTCCTAGTGACCTGGAAAGGACTGGACGATGACCTAGGAAGACAGCTCCTCGGGAGGATGTACAATGGGTCACATGTGGCCTAAATGCTGTGGACCTAGCTCACCCTCCCTACTTTACAGATACAGATATATTTCAATATTCAAAATGTGTTTTTAGATTTGTGTATAGGTTGAGCTATATATTCTTTTTGTAGCAGCTACCATATGAATCACTGCGTCTCCCCTCTCTCTCTTTCTGTTTTGCTGGGCTGCTTATTTTGTGATTATTCATTAAATCGGAGTTACTACCAGTCGGCTAAAAAAAATCGAGTGCAAACCCGGTAACGTCGCGCATTAGCGCCCTTGTATATCTAACCACTACTCCACTGCTTTCCGGAGCTCGGTTATTTTCTGCAGTGTTCTTGGGAGTTTTTGGCAAACTTCGCATTATTTTATTACAAATTGAAAATATAGGTTTTATTGCCCTGCATCTTTACTTTCCAAAACCGTTTTTAAATTTAAAATCGGATAATGGATAGCACATCCAGACAAGCTGCAAATTATGGGATTAAAATTGCAATTACGATCAAAGTAATCCTTTCTTTGCGTCTGCTTTTCAACCATGTATAAAGAGTATATAAGGATCTTCTTTTGTACAAAGTGTCAGCTCTTAAAATTGAAAAATGAAGAAGATATGAATTTTTATGAAAATTACTTATATTTCTGAATTTTCTCCAATCAGGTTACTCGATCCCTTAATTTGTTCATATTTTAACTACCCACATTTTTTCTATTCATACCATTGTGACCGCTTCCGTACTTTCAGATGATACTCGGCCTATAAATGTAGGTCAAATCCTTCGTTTTCATCTGTGTTCCAACCAATCCACAGAAATAGTAACTACCTATGCAAATTTTTACTACCTACGAACACGTTTTATTATTTTCTCAAACTAACCGACTGAGTCTAGAAAATCACGCGTCGTGATTTACGTTCTGAATTCTCATTTCCTCATAAGGCTAGCAACCCTGCTTGTCTAGAACGCTATTATAAACTTTAATGCCTCTAATCTAGTTACCAAAATCCCTTGTAATCCCTTAGGATATCTTGTTCAGTGAAATTTTGAGATAATTCCTAGTTGAGTAACCACCCTGAAACCAGATACAAAGGGAATTACGGTCTTAGAATGTGATCATTCTTATTAGTATGAATGGGATTTTTAATTAAGAATAAATTCATTTACATATTTAAATATCGAATAATAGTTTTATACGTACAAAGTTTTGGACATATTTAAAAACCAGTGTCCGTTCACCTAGAAGAAACAACTACTACTCGGGCTGTATCTGTAAGAGTAAATCACAGGTCTCTGTAAATAAACATGAAAATGTACTGTCTGGATGGGACGCTGGATCTTCAGCAATAGCTGGAGTCCAAGGTACTGAATCCAGATGCAATCTCTACTTATGTTTGCATATCATTATTCCAGGTGGCAATCTTCGCTATTGACGGGTGTCTGTAAATAATCATCAAATGAAAATGAACTGTCTGGATGGGACGCTAGATCTTCAGGAATAGCTGGAGCACAAGGTGCTGAATCCAGATGCAATCTCTACTTATGTTTGCATCATTGTTCCAGGCGGCAATCTTCGATATTGACAGGTGTCTATAAATAATCATTAAATGAAAATGAACTGTCTGGATGGGACGCTAGATCTTCAGGAATAGCTGGAGCACAAGGTGCTGAATCCAGATGCAATCTCTACTCATGCTCGCATCATTGTTCCAGGCGGCAATCTTCTTTATCAACATGTGTCTGTAAATAAACATCGAATGGAAATTTTCTGTCTAGATGGGACGCTGCATCTTCAGCAATAGCTGGAGTCCAAGGTGCTGAGTCCAGATGCAATCTCCACTCATGTTTGCATCATTGTTCCAGGCGGCAATCTTCTCTATTGACAGGTGTCTATAAATAATCATCAAATGAAAATGAACTGTCTGGATGGGACGCTGGATCTTCAGCAATAGCTGGAGTCCAAGGTGCTAAATCCAGATGCAATCTCTACTTATCTTTGCATCATTGTTCCAGGCGGCAATCTTCGATATTGACAGGTTTCTATAAATAATCATCAAATGAAAATGAACTGTCTAGATGGGACGCTGGATCTTCAGCAATAGCTGGAGTCCAGGGTGCTGAATCCAGATGCAATCTCTACTCATGTTTGCATCATTATTCCAGGCGGCAATCTTCGCTATTGACAGGTGTCTGTAAATAATCATCAAATGAAAATGTGCTGTCTGGATGGGACGCTGGACCTTCAGCAATAGCTGGAGTCCAAGGTGCTGAATCCAGATGCAATCTCCACTCATCTTTGCATCATTGTTCCAGGCGGCAATCTTCTCTATTGACATGTGCCTGTAAATAATTATCAAATGAAAATGAACTGTCTAGTTGGGACACTGGATCTTCAGCAATAGCTGGAGTCCAAGGTGCTGAATCCAGATGCAATCTCTACTTATGTTTGCATCATTGTTCCAGACGGCAATCTTCGATATTGACATGTGTCTGTAAATAAACATCGAATGGAAATGTGCTGTCTAGATGGGACGCTAGATCTTCAGGAATACCTGGAGTCCAAGGTGCTGAATTCAGATGCAGCATCTACTCAAGTTTGCATCATTGTTCCAGGCGGCAATCTTCTCTATTGACATGTGTCTGTAAATTAACTTCGAATGGAAATGTGCTGTCTAGATGGGACGCTAGATCTTCAGGAATAGCTGGAGTCCAGGGTGCTGAATCCAGATACAGCATTTACGCATGTTTACATCCTCATTCCAGGCGAAAATACAGGCTATCGATTGCAAATAAACATCTTAAGGGGGTAATAGGGCTGTAATTGTCCTTTAAAATCTCTGTCTGCGGGTATTTCAAGTGTTTTATTTCAAATAGTATAGATTTAATTTTATTTATAATTATAATTCTTAACGTTGTTAATAAAAATATTATTGCGAGGACGCAAACTGATTTAATTAATTAAATGATGTATAAAATTAATCGCAACATTTTGATGTTGATTGGGAAATGTAAATGGCTATTTTATGAAAATTATAGTAGATGTGTTTGATACGTATTTAAATATTCCATAATTCAGGTGTTCAACGTTATATTAATTTACATAATCGAGTGAATGATTAATTTAATTAACATTGTAATTTGTTTATTAAAAATATTCTTGTTGAATTATTTACTGTAGAGGAATGTTGTAATTTCATTCGCCTATGAAGTCATGGAATATATTTATTTATTTATTGTTATCCCATTTCGCGTAATGTCCGGTGCAACTATGAAAAACAAAAATATTGAAAATAATTCCAACTTCTGCGGAGTTGCGGGGTGGATTTGGGGGATGGAAAAGGGGTGGAAAAACACATTTTAGCGATTTCCGGCCAAAGTTGAGGTACTAGAAAAAAAACTTGAATGTAAAAGTTGTAGATCTCAAAAAGATCTAAAACTTTTATATAACTGACTTTGTAAGATAACCTCAACATTTCTGAGAAAAATGGAAAAAACTGACTTTCGCGTTTTTTATCCAAAAATACATAGGTACTTGAATAATGTACCTACTTTTTTCCTTTTTTTTTTTGCATTTTTGAGCGTGTTTTTCTATTGCAAGTATATTTTTTTATTTGTTTTATGGAAAGTAGATATGGAAACGAAAAAAATGAGCACCCGTGGAACACTTTGCAAGAATTTTCTGAAGGAGGAATTTCGTTTGAAAAAAAATGCATTTTGACGGAAAAACTTCATAACTTGAAAAATTTTAAATATTTTAAATCGAATTTTTTTTTCATAGTTTGCGACTACAAAAGCTACCGTTTACTAAACTTTCATGCAAATTGAATATTTTTTGCGAAAACTAAAATTAAAAAACGCAAAAGTCAGTATTTCCATTTTTCTCAGAAATTTCGAGGTTATCTTACAAAGTACAGTTTTAGATCTTCTCGAGATCTACAACTTTTATATTCAACTTTTTTTTCTAGTGCCTCAACTTTGGCCGGAAATCGCTAAAATATGTTTTCCACCCCTTTTCCATCCTCCAAATCCACCCCGCAACTCCGCAGAAGTTGGAATTATTTTTAATATGCTTGTAATAACCCCCTACCACTTCCACCACGCAGAATTTTCAAGAAAAAATGAGCTAATTTGCTTAGTCTATCCACCCATTCGATAAACTTCTAGTAGTATCAACCGCGATTCTGCTCTACTATTTAAAAAATTAGAATTAATCTTTTATAAAAAAAACCATTTATACTTTAATTAATCTATCGATACAATAATTAAATTGAAGTTCTACTTGACATAACAATGGGAGGTAATAAACAATTTGATTCACAATAAAAGTTTTTTTATACAAGACAATACCAAATATAAATTTATAGTGCCTCTCGCGTAATAACATAAATTCCATATTTGTTTCGAGGTAATAAAGTTTCCCATAGGAATAAACATTTGTGAAACGTTGAAACAGAAAAAAAAATGGTTTTGGTACGTTTGGCAAACAACATTGAATCTTGAAAAGTATGTATGAAGTGGAAAATTATGTCAAGCTCATTAGAGGAAATGGAAGATATGATTGAAAAATCATGTAAAAAGAATATGGAAAATGTGCCAAGATGGAAACAAAGTACGCCATAGAAATCCGTAGGGGTGATTTATTTGAGAAGTTATATTATAATAAGAAGAGATGTTTCTTTTGATATGTATTAACTTTGCTGTTAGTATGGTTTCCTCGATTACAACCAAACAACACCTCTCTATACATTCAGTGAAGCCTTGATAGATTTGTGTCCAAAGTTAGTGTAAAAGCTGTTGAAGTAGGGGTGATTGGTAGGAATTTAAGTCACTTGTAGCTGGTCTCAAGCATGTTCAATTGAGGTCGATAGATCGAGGACACAGTGCCAAATGCGGAATACCATGGAAGTCCAAAATATTTCCGGCTACTCTGGCATAATACTGTCGAGAATTATCGTCTAAAAAAGGAAAGCAGTATCCAAAAGCCACTGTTGTATGTACTCAGAGGTTCTCATAGTTAGTTAACTTTTTTGTGCGGAAATGGGAACCCTTAACAAAAATATTTGTTTACTAATAACATACTTACTGAAAAACATTATCTTCCACTTTCACTGAGCTCGGGAGTGAATATTTACCCGTAAAGCGTTTATATGAAAAATTAAGAGGTTGATATTGTTTACACCGTCTGTATATTTGCCTTAGGGGTCTTCGAGGGGGATTCAATACGGAAAATTGGGCGTTTGTTGCCTTCAATTTTATAATAGCAGCTCGGTAAAGGAACCTTTTATGCCTGAAAAGTGTGAACATATTTAAATTATGTCGTCGATATCGACCGCACTGCTATAGGGAAGCGAAAACGCTTGTCTTTGGTAACTGAAATTTTGTAAACTGTAACTCCCGAGGTAAAAGCCTGTCAGGGGTTGTGATAAATACCATTTAACAATAACTAAATGTTACTATGTTGAAGGAATAGAACAAAAGATTATGGAAATTATTACATTGTTTAAGAAAAAACTGTGTGATTCGCAAAATGTTTCCGTTAATCTATTTTATTTAAGGAGAACTATAGTGAAATAGGCCAATTAACCACCTTTAATCTATACTGGAGTGACAAAACTATTGTGTCTACTTTGTTCTACTTATTTCCAGGTACTAGTAGTTCCTCTAGACCTATTTTCTGGACTTCAATCCAAGCTTACAGACATAATATCCCAGGTAGCAGAGACACGTGAAGATGACGTGAAAATCTGGTCACAAGGCGACCAACCTGACGAGTCTGATGACGTGAATATGACGAGAAAAAAATCTCCTAATGTCTCGGTTCAATGACGTCTTATGATGTCGTGTAATTGACGTCTTATAATGTGTAATTTAAATTATTTTATTGCTTTGAACGCCCCATACTTTTTCATTTTTGCCTGGATACTTTCACTCTTTTATCCTGCATAAACACAAATACGCCAATGTACTGTAAAATGTATTTCATTATAAAAATTATTTATGTATCAACTTTACAAAAATCTTTCTGTTTTAGGTTGGATTGTAATTTAACTTTTGGATCGATCGAATGAGTTAAGTACGGGACATTTATGTGTGGTGGCTTCAAATACGTTGAATCTCATTCTAACGGTTACGGGATAAATTCAAAATTGTTGTAATAAGGTTGAAGGCTGAACGTTTTCTGAAATCCGGCAATAGTCGACGTAATGAGTTAATCAATTCGGTGTTGATACCACTTTTATTGCTTTCTAAGCTTCCACTTTGGATCGCTCTGGAAATTTAATCAATTTTCGTGCGTCAGCCATATATATAAATTCATTACATAATATACAATATTATTCGATTTAATGAAACTTTAGTTACCAAAACTAACAACCTTGGAAAATGTAAGCAGCACTGCTGATTTTTTGTCCTTTTTGTCTCATATGAATACAAAAGTTTGACAAATTAAATGGACAATGCAACGTTAAGTGTACCTAAAACATATTCATGGGAATTCATCAAACCTTAATTAAAATTCTCAAAGCAAACTGCGGAAAGTACGTAGTGCCCGAAGCAACTATTTATGCTACCGAGTGTACACAAGGCTCTAATATACTGTCCTAAACAAAGACCTTTAAATTGTGAGTGATACCGCATACCTCCGTTTAATAAATGTACTTACAAAGCACAAAGTAAGGATTAATAGTATATTATTCAACAAGCATATAATGATGGCTATTATTCACGAATGGTGCGTTTATGTCGCGAGCCGCAGGTGAGTGACATAAACACCTGAGTGAATAATAGCCATTATATGCGAGTAGAATACTATATTTTGTCCACGACTATTAATTACTTACTTGTTATTACATTTTTTTTTCGATTTTTCTGGCAGTAAATTTAAGGAGACTATTTGTGCTGCTTCTCTTATGTTTGGCGGGGTAACATTCAATTCACAGTCTGATTCACTTTCCATATTAAAATATCAATTAAACAACAGTATAGTTATTGAAATTCTTGAAATTAGCAATAAATTATTTAATACGTCACTTTTGCTTTTGACATATATCATACACACTAGATAAAAAACTGCATATAAAACGATCTACTCGTATATATATACAACAGCTTGCTAAAACCATCATATATATCTGCATAGCCCGATGGTTTAATAAATATATTGTGTCATTTGTATATGAATTATCTTCAATATAATTATGTGTCATGTGACCTTTTCATTATCCACACCTATTTTATTCACTGGTGCATAATGTACGTCATTATACTTGAAGAAACACACGTAAAATGTAAAAATTATCAAACAGTCGTGGACAAACACTTATTATACACATACTATAAGGCACATATTGATTGACATGATTGACATGTTCAATAACGTTGTCCTATTAAGTCACAAACTTCACTTGAAATAAGTTTTTGACGTGGGAAATAAAGAATCTACACTAAAATCTGTTTAGCAGGTCAGTTGGAATGTTTTTCTTTAGTCTTCGTTGTACTGGCTGCAACATGAGGCTTCTTGCTAGATCATTTGGGTGTTTTTGCAATCGTAAGTCATATTTGGGAGCAAATTTGTTAATTTCTTCCTTGATGGTTGTCAATTGTAGATCGCGTGCTATAATGTGATTAGGCACATACCAGGGGGCATCCGGCACATTTTTGACTGGAACCTTTCTAGTATTTCTATGTTTGATTGCGACGCAGTTCCCCAGAGCTGGATACCATACTAAGAGCTTGTTTTCTAGGGACAGTTTAGATTTACGTCCAACAATCCAGTATCGTTTATTTAACTTTAATCCTAACTGTTTGCGTTTAGTGAAAATATGTTTTCTCTAAGTCAATCTTCTGTCAAGATGCATTCCCAAGTATTTGACGTCCTTCTGGTGTAGAAGTTGATGACTATTTAGAGTAACTGGTGGACAGTTTCCTCTTCGATTAGTAAATGTTACTTGGACTGATTTGTTTTCGTTTATTGTTCACGTTAAGATTGGCATTGGAATACACACACACATACAAAAGCTGATTCCAGTTGGGCAATACCGATGTCCGTCCCGCGGTCAGAAAATTGAGGGTTTAGGAAAAGGGTTTTTAATCCCCGACCGATGTCCGTCCCTCGGTCAGGTGGATACACAGGTAGAATGGGCAGGTAGAATATTATTCCTAGAATAATTAGTATGATTCGTGTATTATCGACACCCTTCCACAGATCCTACCCTACCCTATATATAATATATAATATCTGCAATATAAATTATCATACGGATCCACGGGACGGACTTCGGACAAACGTCTTGACCCTTTTAACCGCGGGACGGACATCGGAAACACCGTTCCAGTGACATCTCTTTCATTTATGACATATCAAGAAACTTTGTCCACTCTTTCACCGCTAAGTTTTTTGGAGACACTGGACACAAACTGGCACTTATAGTATAAACACATTAACTGACAGCCAGGCAGCCCTTTTGGAATTTGCAAGGTAACAGCCAGAGTGGTGGAGGAATGCTAGAAAGAATAAATAAAGTGGTAGACCGCACAATGATATTTCTGGATTTGAACAAGATAAAGAACTAGCGAGAAGACAAAAATGGCTACAAAGTAAGATTAGATTAGAAATGGAGTGGCTCTTTTTCCTGTCCCACTGCGACCTTTGCAGATCTATTGTAGTCCTCCCTATTTTTAGAGCTCGATATCTAGCTTAATTGTTTTTGTTAGACCTATTAGCCTGGATACCGCCTTCCTTGTGTAGCTCTCTGCCATCGGTTTTTCTTCTCCGAATAGGTAAAGCCGCACCCTTACTAGGTCTTCGCAATCACAGAGTATGTGCTCCGCGGTTTCGTCTTCTTCCTGGCAAAACATACATAGACTGTCAACTGCTAGGCCAATTGTATTCATATGCTTCCTCAGCACTCCCACCATCATCCTCGACTTTGGCATAGTAGGTCGCATGACAGTTTGGCCGAATGGCTTCAAAGGAATAGTTTAGTGTGACTTTGTCCTGGGGTTTTATGCCGCCAGCGCAACACTTGGTTGTTTATTCATTGGTGGATGCTCTCCGTAGTGAGATTTTTTGCGATTCCATAGGAATGTTCTGGTCCTATCATGACCTCAGTCGCTCCCTGCCTTTTCATTTCCTTTTATTCTTTGGTGACCTGGCACCCAGGCTAGGGTCACTCTATTATGACTACCTAGACTGTTGAGTGCCTTGCGACACTCGGACACTAGATTTGACGTTGTCCGATTTGAGCTAATTGCCTTCAGTGATGCTTGAACGTCAGAGTAGATGACGATTCTTTGGTTATCCACCTCCCGTCTCACCAACTCTTCTGCATCGCTATTACCTCTGCCTGAAAGACAGTGGCATGTTTCCCCTTAAAAAGATCGTGATCTTCTCTTGTACCCCATATATTCGCTGTTATAGGAGGCCCAGTCTTTTCTCTGGAATGCCTACTGTGTATTGCATTTCTGAAGTTAACGTAGACTCCAAAGCATCGAATTTAGTGTAGTGTATAAAGGAGCAATGGAGCACTAAACATCAGGAAAATACATTTCTGGAAAACCTGGAAATATTTTTGTGAATATTCCACGTCAGAGCATGAACAAAATACACTCCTAAATCTGGATTGTTGAGAAACTTTTTGATTGCATTGAATTTGAAAGTTGATGTGCTTAAGTAGACAGAAACTTTTAACTAACCCCATTGTTTGGGCACGACTGAGCATTACAATGGATAAAGAAGTTACTCAATACCGCCAAGAAAATAAACAAACTTGAGAATAAACTCGGGTGAGTTTTTAAGTGGAATTTTATTTTTGTCGGACTTAACAAACGCGGTTCCGAACATTGTGAATATTTCCTACGGCGAAATAAGTTTTTCGAAGAGATTTTGCGCCAAATATAACTATGAGAAATTGAAGTTGAAATAAGATGGAGCAGCAGTTACTGCGAATTGGACCTGTGGCAAAATAACAGTTATTGAAATCGTTTTATCATCCGCATGAGGGTTAATGAATCTTTATCAACGTATCAAATTAGAATTCCTTTTAACTAAACAATTATTATTATTGATTCAACGTTTTAATTGTGATTGTGTTTGCGTACACATGCTGGTGTTTAGATAATGCCTAAATCATGATTTGCACGAATTTATAATTAAATTACCGATGCATAAACGATAAACAGAAATTTACCAGCCTCATTTGCATCTTCGTTTTTAGACGGCAGCTGTTGACTCGATATGCTAAGTCGGTGCATATTATACAACTTATTGTTCACCAACAAGTTACTTGTTTTAATCAGCTGAACAAATAATACGGAAACTGTCAATTAAGTATTTTGTTTGAGTTCTAGTCAACTTTTCAATGTTGTTTGTGACAAATTCAATCACAGTTTTATCTACAAAAAATCAGAGTCCACACTGAAAATGTATTTATTGTTAAAATTAGTTCTTGTAAGCACTAATTTGACTTTTTATTCCATTTGACATTGGTAAGTACGACGATCAACTTGTTAACTTTTGACATTTCATAACACCTAATATAAATTTTGGACTTTGTAACTTATTCACCCAGTATATCGATAGTTTTAATAAATATGTCGATGTTAACAATATAAATAAAATAAATACAATTAAAAAAGTTAAATTTATTGTTTAATTACCAATTCGTAAAAGGCCGACCTTTGGAATATTAGTCATAATGATTATTTCTATTGAGTTGACAGAAGTTTTGATTTGATTCATTATGAATATTGTTGCTGACGTAACAGTGGCGTGATGGTAAAGCTCCACCGTTTATACTGTAAATAGGTAATCACAAACAATACAACAAAATTTAAAATGAGCAGTGCCCTGAGGAAATTCATTAATATCACATCAGGGAAGAAGGTATAATTAGAACCATGCGATATGCGACGAACTTCAAAAGTTCTTACACTTTTCAAACATGCTAAGACTTACAAATATCTTAGGTGAAGAAAACCCTCAAGCGACGTAATATCCAGAGAAAGAATAGAAAAGAAAATAACAGGATATAAAAAGCATAGTTATATCCTAAGAGGCCAATAAAGACACTTCGTAATATTCGACTGGGATATGAAAAAGTATTTTTTTTGTTGACTGTATTTAATATAACGAAACCTAATTTCCTCTACAAAGCTAATCCTTAAACTGAATTCAACAAGGATTTTGATTTGATACATTTACTTTTTTTTTCTGGAGATAAACGATTGCCATCCTGTTTTTCATATAAAACACCTAATACATATCCTGATACTTTTTCATTAGCTTGAAAAATATCTCAAAATTGTCGCATATTTCATTCCCAGTTCGCATAAAAAGATGTTGCTATATAAAATAGTCGCTTTTAGGGATATAAATAAAACCAAGGAAACACTTTTTTACATTAGCGTACCAAGTGGGAGCTGTAGGATTGTAAATCAAACAAAATACTAGAACCAATCAAAATTAAAAATACAAAAATGATTCTAGTAACTCATAAACCAAAGAGATTTTAGTCCGAGAGCTAGCCACGTAAAACGCATGTTAAACGGTTCCACCTAGATTTTTTTTTTAATCGATGCTCTATGAGCCAAAAAACCCAAAGCCAAATTTCTGCCCACAGGTCGGACTGCAATAGGGTGTGGCGGGGGGTTAAACACGACGTTTTCATTAGGGCGATTGAGCACATGTGGTTCCACTCTGCAAGTTGTTTCTATGTATAGTCTAGCCCTCCACTAGAAGCCAAAAAAATGGCAGAGCATTTCCGGGCTGCGAAGTGCTCGGCAGGCCTCGACGGCGGCGGCCGCGGTGATCGAAATTCGATTAGCGATGAAAAAAAAAATCAATCGATACCACTCTGCGGGTTTTTTCATCGCATTTTGCACACCCCGTAGACCAATATTTAATTATGGCAGAGTAGTTACTGGGCGGCAAACACTCGTCGGTCTCGGCAAAGGCAACCGAGGTGCAGAAGAGGTGCGCACACTTGGGTTCGGTGAAAAAAAAAAAACGAGAGTTGGTTCCACTCTGCCGTTTTTTTCTTCGCATTGTTTACCTCATAAACAATGTATTTGAGCCCCGGCAGACAGTTTTCCGTTGATCCGGGCCGCGGCAGACCCGACCGAAGGCGATATGTAAACGTCGTGTTTACATCACTCTGCCGAGCACTTCGCAGCCCGGAAATGCTCTGCCATTTTTTTTGGCTTCTAGTGGAGGGCTGGACTATACATAGAAACAATTTGCAGAGTGGAACCACATGACCTCAATCGCCACAATGTAAATGTCGTGCTTACATCACTCTGCCGAGCACTTCGCAGCCCGGAAATTATCTGCCATTTTTTTCCGGTTCTAATGGAGGGCTAGACTACACATAGAAACAACTTGCAGAGTGGAACCACATGTGCTCAATCGCCCTAATGAAAACGTCGTGTTTACCCCCTCGCCACACCCTATTGCAGTCCGACCTATGGGCAGAAATTTGGCTTTGGGTTTTTTGGCTCATAGAGCATCGATTAAAAAAAAATCTAGGTGGAACCGTTTAACATGCGTTTTACGTGGCTAGCTCTCGGACTATTTCGTTTCTTATTACACAATTTCCATATAAAAAACTTATATACAAGGTAACCCTTATTTTTTGTCTACTTCTTTATCATAACTCTATTTTTTATCAGCTCTTCAATTCGGTAATAAATAAACCCCTTTCAAAAACCTTTATGGGGTGACTAGGTGTTTCGAGTACATAGTTTCGATTCTCATACCTATATTGATATATGTAGTTTAAAACGAGTGATTAATATCAATTTCTTTATTTTCATTTAATTGCACACTTTACAAACCTCTGTAGTTGTCTATTGACACGGTTACGTTCACTATGAAGTTGGTAATGATAAAAATAGATTATTTTTAAGGTCTATTAACTATTATCACTTTCTTATTTAGCTGTAAGTTCCCAAAGATGCTACCGAAAGTACAAATACATGTAAATTTGATTAAGGTACGCCACTGGAAACGTATAGTTGCAAATAATGTTGGGATCATAAATAAAACTGAATATAATGAATTTCTCTTTCATTCGGATGTTGAAAGTTTCACAGTGTTCTTTCTAAAACAAAGAAAATGGAACAAAAGATATTACACACAAGTTACCGACTACTAAGGACATTTTGCTGGATGCAAATGTATTTAATCGTCCTACGGTCGAATGGTCTTAAAAGTAGGTCACCTAAAAACGTACAGCGTACACTGATTTCTATTTTGTAAAAAACATTAAAATTTCAAAGAAAGAATATCACGCTCGAAAATTCACACTGAAAATGAAAAATATAATTGAAAGGGTCAAGGTCAGTCCATGTATGGTTCGTAAAACATAAAAACCGTTCCACGTCACATCCAGAGGTTGTCATAGCGAAAGGGGGATATTTCACCGAGAGCAGTTTTATATTTATTATACGTTTTTCTGGAGGGAAACTTGGTCTACTCGATTTGTGACCACTGGTACTGGAATGTTTAGAGATACTCAATGAACTAGGCGAGAGTAGCATCACATTACTGTGGGATAGAGTGAAGTGGAATAGCAGATGAACTAGCAAAGAGAGGATGTAATGGTTGGTGGTTGGCCAAAACATCCTTATGAGAGGGCCGGAACCGTATAGATTGTAAAAGTATCTACAACTTTTTGGTTGCAAAATAAGTTTAGGTACTTTATGGATGAAAGTGACAATTTAATACATCATTCATGTAAAAACATTTTTCACTAGAAAGAAAACGTGAAACAATATTCAACGTTTTCCGTGAGAACAGGTTAAATGCTTTATTTACCGGCTTCACCCAGTGCAATTATAAAGAGCTGTTCCCCTAAGAATGTTCTCATCGCGATCCCCATAGCAATGTCGACTGGATAACAGTGAATATTCGCATAATGGCCCTATAAATTGAAGTACTTTCCACACAAAATTTCAAATTAATATCCTGTTAAAGTTTGTCAACCTTTTGTATTCTGAGCATACGATAATGAAGTTAGGATCTTTATTATAATTCAACATGGAGATTTTACTTGAAGTCATTTTCAGTTGGAGTGGTGTAGACAAGATATATATAAGACGAATAAATCGTTTTATATTTTCACACAATGTTCTGTGAAAAATCATTTCTATTTGAATCAGTTCCTTACAGATAAAAAATATCGGTTATTGTCAAGGTCATCTTTAATAGGAACCGGACCGAAAACAAGTAGATCAGCCAATGGAAGAAGTAGATGGGATGGGATAACGTCTGGAGAATACGAAAAGAGGTAGAACTACTAGACTTTGTTTAACCATCCTTTGCCGTTACCTCATACATTGCCCAGCTTTATCTCTCATTCATGAAATAGATGAGACGAAATTATGACGTCATTAACGTATTTCTTAACTAATGACGTAAATTTTATTTGTTAATTTTGACAGTTCAGTTGTCATATTTTGATTTGTTTAGTATTTTTGGTCATTTTCGCCCTTTTCAATTGATTTTTCATTGTCAAAACGCCTTCCCGGTATAGTGAGAAAGAGGAAAGTTTAATTTTGAAGTTGATTAATATCTTTTCAAGAGAAAGAGATGCTGGAATGCCGTTTTCACCGTTAAATGCAGTCTACAACGTAATCTGAATGTATCGTACTCCCACAATGATGAAGATGATTTTGTCAGTGATGAAGCTTAGACTTATTTCATTACATATGCTATTTCAGTTTACCTTTCTTATCCGTTTGTTCGTTCATTTTTCCTGTTTTTTATTGGGAGTTTTTCAGAAATAAATTTAATTATTTCCTGTTTTCTCCCACACATCTGTTTTTTTGCATTTCTCAGGAATACTTACGAAATTGTTTCTCACAATAATACAGACATTAATTACTATACAATTTTTTAAAATATGAGCATATAGATATTCTATCTAATTTTAAATAACCTTTATTCACCCCAAAAATATAATCGTATAATACGTTTTTAATATATATTGTATAATTCCCCATTTAATCACGATTCGGTAATCCGTAATTTTTTAAATTCAGTAAAAAATCATGTTCAGAGGCGTAAAACATCCTCAGGCTAGAAATTTGAAACAAATCAGTTAAAAAGAAACGGAGATTTCAAGCTTAAACAAAACTAAATTATATGCAAAAAGGTACGCAACGCATAAAGCAAAAAACAATTTCTGGCATAACCAATATATTCATACAAACACACCTTAACATGCATCATTGAAAGCAATTCTTACAAATAACATTCAAACTAATATAAGACAAACGTAAAACAGCAGAATACGTCACCGATAATGACGTAACGGCAGAGGATGGTTGAACAAACTCTATAATATTGAGGACAACTACAGCTACATGGACATAATTATTATTATTTTTAATACTGTTATGAAAATAGGTACCGTACGCCATTGGTACGTTTTTGACAGATATCCGCCATGTTTCCTCGCCCCTTACCGATGCTGCGTAGCTTCAGATAAACTTTAGTCACAATTGTTAATATTTCTTATACCAAAAATGGCAGTAACGTAAATTTACAACTGACGTTTAATGTCAATCGCAGAAAAACATTTTTTCAACTCAGTCTCTACTGTGGGAAGTTACGCAATTGCATGATTATATTCAAGCGTAGGGTTATCAACTGAATAATAATTATATATTATATTTTTGTTTTTATTAGATAATATAATATTGATCCCAAGACTCGCTACGTTAGCAATTGGACTAGTTCTTTTGTACAAACGAACACTGGAATTTGTTTCCCACTACTCAAATTTATTGGATCCAGCGATAATATTGGCGTAGGGTACTTGATTGAATATTAAATTCAATAGGCTTTCGCTTCTCCGGTAGGAATCTGACGTAAGTGTTTATTATGTAAATTCTAGTTATATAAAAAATATAATGTTTCATCAATTTTCTTCGGTTTAAAATAGTAAAGCAAAACATAGAATTCCAAGTCCCCCTAGCTATTAAGTACTCTACTAACAAGTAGCCACTAACATGTTACTAAATTTGTCATATTCATAGTTCGTACTGTATTGGCAACTAGGTAATATCATGTTAGTAGAAAAATATGCATGGCAACAGGGCAAATATATATTTTTTTTTCCCGAGCCCGTCTCCGATAACACTGCAGCCTAATGGCTTATTGTATTTTTGCTCGTGCTTTCTCATAGCACCCAGTCCAGCACCTTTGTTCCCTGCAACAGTTTGTATAGGTTCTTAGCTGGGTGTTTGCTATATATTCAGCGTTTTCTAACTGTCTTTTGCGATCAAGAGACTCGCATGTAAACAGTATTACTGTCTCCGTTTCTCTACCGCATAAACTTCATGTAAGGTCTCCGTTGTAAAGTTTTAATTTCTACAGGTGTTCCTTTACTGATGCATGACCAGTCATGAAACCTGTTATGATTCTCAGCTGATTTCTGCACAGTGTTAGCAAATCCGCTGTACGACAGGCATGGTTTTCCCATGCATTTCCTTTGGGACGTTTACCCAGAAGTTTTTATGTTGTTATACCGAGGACCTATCCTGGTTCTCTTTTTGGAAGTTCGTCATTGCTCTTGATACCCTGGTGACCTGGTATCCAGGTCAGCTTGACGTTATTCCGTTAGGCTAACGTCTTCAGATCTTCGATGCAATTACATACTAGTCTAGAGGTCACTTTCTGGCTTGAGATTGCCTTAAGTGCCGCCTGACTATCTGACATGATATGGATCTGCTTGCCTTCGGCAGCTCTCCTGTTGTTTTCTCTCTTGCATTGCATATACCTCTGCCTGAAATACAGAAGTGTAGTTCCCCAGAGCATAGCTATATCTGTCACCTGGTATACTCCCGCCCCAGTGCCATTTGCAGTTTTGAACCTGTCCCTGTCCAATGGCACTGAGTTGTTCGTCAGCCCATTCCTTTCTGTCTGCAATCGACACTCGAATGGACAAAGGAATATCGTGGGGTTGTGTGGTCTGTTCTCATGCTCAGCACTGCCAAATTTTAATTTTGTTGTGTTCTTTTGTATTTTGTGTTAATTGGTGAAATTAAAGATCCAAACCTGATAAATTTTAACGAAGAATTAGTTGGGGTGCAATAGTTATTTTGAAATTGGACAATGCTTGTTGAATATAAATGTATGAAATGAAGGAAATTACCGAGTGCTCAAAAAATTTAAACTTCTACATATTTTAGTCGATTTAGATTAAACGCAGATCGGCTTTTTTTAAGATTTTGTGCCCACAATGAGGTTGCACACGATTGGTACATCATACTTGGGGAAGGTTTAAACATAAAAACATTTTAATTTGTGTTAAAAAAAGGTATACCATCGCCTTCAACATAGTAACCCGAAATGTTGTTTGTTTTATGACCATTTATTTGTTAGATTTTGCACACATTGTGAGGAGATTTTACGTGGTTATTTGCTTTACATTTGATCACACATTTTTCAGCCAAGGTGTAAAGGCGGTTCATTGCAGCTGTTTTTAAAGCTCCCAAGACTAATCTCAGCGCTTTATATGGTAATCTATTTAGCTTTATCAAACGAGATTTGTTGGCAGATCCACATAAGTAGCTACCATAGATAATAATTATAAATTGGAAACCATTTTCAGCTTTAGATCACTATTTATAGTCCGTTAACGAAGGGCGTAGAGAGATAATTTTATATAAAGTACCATGAATATTTTAGTCTTTTTATAATCTAAGTTTTTTGAAGCCACATTACACCCTGTATGTTTATTATTTTATACAACTTGACAAAATTCATACCTAAATTATAATATCATATTTTATTTTGCTTGCAAGCGCAGCTTCGCTATAAACTTAAGATGTGACATAGATGGAAATTTAATCTCAGTAAGTCGAGAAACATTGCATCTGCATATAGAAGACATCTTGAGTGACAAGTTCGAGTGAAATTAGATTTGGGATTGACATTAATTTCATATAATATACCTTTCCCTCATCTTATTCTAGATATTAATCAAGTCTTGCATGAAGAATTTCCGCCTTCTTTATTCTATTTTAATACCAAATTTCGTTAAATACTCACCTTCATTCTTTTAATACAGTGGGAGCAAATACCATACCGTAACAAGCGTATTGATTATTTTAAAATGAAACAAAAATAAATACACTGTTTGTATGCTTTTGTTTACCGTTGGTTGGATGGAATAACCTACAGTGTAGGTACCTTTTTAATACGAAAACATTCAAGTACAAATTGCTGTTTCCTAGCTCACAAAAATAAAAAATTTGAACTAATTGTTTACTCCCGTTCACGGCCTCTATTATTCCGAACGAAAGTAAAAAGAATGAGTAAACAAGAGTTTCTCAAAAGGAGAAATAAAAAGAAGTTTAAATCGGAGTTGTGTGTAGGAAATAGGTTTGTTCGTAGAGCTATCACAAACGGTAGGAAACTGTACTACTCATGCGCAGTGCCTCTCTGTGAACGGTTTTTAATCACTGCGCGTGAGTAGTCCCGTTCCCAACAGTTTGTGTCTTCTATGTAGGCCACTTGTTTGACTGGAGGGATTTTCAGTAGTTGTAATTCTCCAAATTGCTTCCGTCTGAGTCCATGTAAGTTCTCGCAGAAGCAGAGTATGTGAGTAGGTGTTTTATCATAGAATTCGGTTTGCCCATTTTGTGCAGATGTTTTTTCAGGATGCAGTGTCCAGTCACCAGGTCGGTAACTGTTTTCAAATGTCTCTTACTCAGTTTCAAAAGGCTGGTTGAGAGTTCCTTGACTACCTTGTTCAGTAAACCTTTTGTATGAAGGTGCCCTTGTGTCGACCTCCATTTGAGTTGGTGTTCCCTATCTAGCCAGTTCCCTATTTCCCCTCTTATGCAATCATTTGTGATTCTACAAAACCTATGAACTCTCCTTTAGAGCCTTCTTTAGCTAACTGGAGAGCCTTTTCATGTTGTCTCTTGCCAGCCTGTTGAGGGATTCTTTACTGTTAGGGATAATATAGTAGTGAATTTAGTTAAGAATTATTAATGAATTTTAAAAAATAGTTAAGTGACATAAATGTGTCCAGTCTCTTCATGCGCTTTATGGATCTACGAGCGACCGTGTCTCAACGGTTCCAAAAACAATTTCTCCTAGACAGTTTGGAAAGCATAGGCGTGTAGTAGAAGGAATACGACTTGAATAGAATATTTCGAAGAATATGGGAACGGTCAGTAGAAGTGGTAGGGAGTTGTTTGAGGATGGGAAAAGATAGGATCACTTAACAACACAAATCTTCATCTTTGATAATATTAGATTAGTGGTAATGATGTTCTAGAGAAAAACTTTATTATTAGATTGATAAAATACATAAAGTTTATTTTCAGTAGTCAGTCTTACTGACTGAAAAGTTTACCTTAAAATTATACCGTTTCACAAAATTTATCTTGTTTGCTCTTTTGTCAACATTCTGGTAACAAAATCCTACTGAATACGATTTGCAATTAACTTAATTTACTTATTCAGTGTTTTTCCATTCCCCCTTTTGTTAAACTGTTTCATTTTGACAATAAGAAAAGTTTATACAGTGGGTATTTCAGTCGAGCGTCTGATACAAGCTAATTGCTTTTATTTGCGAAAGTTTTATTTCGAAAGTTAGGTAAATAACAATTAATTCAATTTTTTTTCTCACCCTGAGACTTCTTTATTTCGTTCACGACTTCGAGACTGGCATTTCTTGAGCAGTTGTTGTTTATGTTGACTTTGGTCCTTAGAATTTTCGAGAGGATAGCTGTAATCTCAAGCTATTATCAAAGCTTGTGTTAGGATAGTTAACTTTATTCGAAAGCTTTTCTTCAAAAAGTTAACCGTGAGCATCTTATAAATAATTAGGAGTCTTTACTTGGCTTCATTTTTATGATAAACGTTTATAATTGAATTGAATTGAATACCTGAAGCAAGGGAACGTATTCTTGACTGGAGGAGTCTTCACATAAATAGGTTAGAATAGGTATTTGGTCTGTGAGTCTATAATGCCATCCACTGCAACTCGTGAGAGTCTATTGTGGCTAATACCTATTAAGACACCCATGCCAATCTCTAAGGAGATGGGATGAAATCAAGGGATGCAGTCTTGCCAGGACCATCCTGGGCGACCCTGGGAAGCTGGAGTCGAAAAAATATTTGGCAATTACCAGGAAAAACCGATATTTAACGGTAGGATTTCTGACTGGCCACTGTCAATTAAAAAAACACCTCCATACAATGGGGCTAGTGGACACACCTCACAGGATGTGTGAACAGGAAGATGAATCTGTCAGGCATGTCTTATGCGAGTGCCCGGAGTTATCGTTTATCGTCAATAAGAGTGTGTTCGGTGAGTCTTGGCCTACACCTGCCGATATAAAGGAGATGTCTCCTAGTGACTTGTCACCTTCCTGGAAAGGACAGGATGGACGAAAACCTAGGAAGACTACTCCTGGGGAGGATGTACAATGGGTCACATGTGGCCTAAGTGCTGTGGGCCTAACTCCCCCTCCTTACTCTACAGAGCAGAACCTATTCTGATTTCACCAAACAAATGCATCTTCTTAACAAAGCCGATTAGTTTCTTTGGTAAATGGTATTTCTGGTCGGACGGCGAAAGAGACTCTGCCAAACATCAGATAACTGATTCGAGCCGCTTTTTCATCATCTTCCAGACAAAGACGACAAGTCAGATCTTTCGACAGTCCAAGTCTCAGCATAATATGGTGATTTAGATGACAGTGGACTGTTAAAAGGCCTGTTAGATACCGTAGATCATGCCAATAGCCTAACATTTGTTTGGAAAGATTTTTCGAAGGATGTATGGAAGCCTTTGAATGAACCAATCCTGGAATATTATTCAAGAAGTCTAAAGCTCTTCTTGATGTCTAGGTGTTTGGTGTTTGTGTAGCAAAATTTATTGCGATGCCAATTATAGGTCTTAGAATCTCAGCTGCAGACTTTGTGGCATGGAGACCGTAACCCATATTTTGTCCGACTGTGAGACATTGGACTCAAGAATACAGACAATCTTCGGAGATGCCAATGTGCCGCCTGAAGCGTATAGCTTGCATCCAGTATCATCTATTTAAGGGTATGGCTGGGTGAGTGGAATAAAGGTGGGAGTAGAGTACAATAAGCCAACAGGCTGCAGTGCTTCCGGTACTAGAACGGCTCCCAAAAAAAAATAGGTTCTAGTCCGATGAAGATGACTACTTTTCAATATTTGGTTGCCTATTTCAAAATAGTTTATCAATAGGGGTAGGCGAAAATGTATTCACTCAACTAACATTTAGTTATTTGGACGGGTTGACTTTATTTATTTGCTTTGGAATGATTTTTCGAGTCAATTACAATAACAAACACTATTATTCTTGTTTCAGAAAATTCCAGCTTAAATCGAAACTCAAAATGCATCTGGGAACTATATTAACCCTGACATTATGCTTGACTCTTGCTTCGTGCTGTCAATCTCTATGGAAAAGTGGGAAAAAAACTGTTGACTGCACCAATAAAGACCTTCTAAGCATTCCGAAGTCTCTGGATAGCGACATTCAAGTTTTAGAATTCTCTGGAAACAAATTAAGGTCATTGGACCGAGAGGAATTTCTTCGCCTCAATCTGATAAACTTACAAAAGTTATTTTTAAGCAGAGGTACACTCAGCGAGATAAACAGTCAAGCCTTTAAGGGTTTGGCGATCCTGGTAGAGCTTGACTTATCAGACAACTTATTAGAGACAGTTCCTTCGGAATCGTTCAAAGACTGTCCATCGCTAATGAGGCTTTCATTGAGCAGAAACCCTATAGAAGAGCTTGGTCAGAATGCGTTTAAAAACTTACCATCTCTAATACAGCTGGAAATTGGTCACTGTGATATTTCAAAGGTACATCCGCACGCTTTTGACGGCTTAGAGAAACTGAAAGTGCTGCGTTTAGAATCCAATGAAATCAAAACCTTAACACCGTCGCTGCCTGTTAGTTTAACGGATATTCAACTACAGCAAAATCCATGGAATTGCGATTGTGATTTACTAGACTTGCAGAGATTTGTAATCAAATTCCCGTATCTCTTCTCCCATGATCCTGTATGCAAAACACCATGGAGCCTAGTGGGACGAAAAGTTAAGTATCTTACCAAAAAGGACTTCCCTTGCCTTCCCGATGTGTCACCAACTGAGTTGAAGTTGAAAACATATGAAAATAAGAATATATCGCTTGTATGCCAGGTTCACGCTGTTCCGGAAGCTGTAGTTAACTGGTATTTCGAAGGTCATTTGCTGAAAAATGATACCTCACCAAACTTCCATCCACTGTATTATGTGGAACAGGGATCGCAGGATAAACGTAGTGAGTTGTATATCACTAATATCATTCATGGAGATTCCGGGACGTTCACATGCAATGCCGAAAACAAGTTTGGAGTTTCTACTGCCAACTTCACTGTAGAAGTTTTATTACAGTAAATTCATTCTTAGACTAAGATAACAAATATGACAGCTGATTTAATTAGGGACAACATTTATGTTTATGTAAAATTTAGTTTATGTCAAATCATTATTAGTATATTGTAAAAAATAGCTCAAGATTCAATGCATATTTAAAAAGCTCTGTATTATGAGTCTTCCCAATAAATTGAATTTGGTTTTATAAATTCCAGATGCTGAAGGAAATATGTTTTTCTACTATCACTATCGAGAAAAAACATACCAATGGCGTTCGGTACCTATTTTTATAAAAGTATTAAAAATAATAATTATTATTATATAATAATTATATATAGAAACTGATTTTTGCTTTGCTTTAAAAGTAAGGTATTTTTCAAAACACTTGAATTCAATATAAATTCAAAATAGTTCAAAATCTGACACTGACAATACCAACACCACTGGATAATCAACGTCAGTCATTTGACAAAGTGAGAGGGAAGAAAACACGCACGCGCTTGCCAATAGAAAGTCAGCTGGTCGCTAAACAACTAAGGTTTCGATAAATTTCACCAATTGAGTTAGTTCGGAGGGCGTTTTGTGTTTTCGCACAACGCTGCCAGAGCTTGGAGAAGCCCATAACAAATTTAAAAAAGTGTTCATGTTTTAAGATTCATAAATTGAAAAAATAATGTTTTAAGACAAAATCCCAGACGCAATCACATTGAAGAATTAACGTTTAATCATATTATTAATAATAAAAAGTCCATTTTCTAATTATTATCACTACATACTTAGCACTTTATCTTTTTCATAGTTAAACGTGGCAATATCGAATGTTTTCGACTGCATTAATTTCACGGCTTCACATAAACTTGCCAAACTATAGTTTTACATATGTATGTATTTCAGGTTTGTAATTCTTTACCAAATAAAGACATTTATTATTATTATGGCAATATGCCAAAATTTCTTTGATTAAGGAAATGTTTTACTGAGAATTTTTATATTCGTCCCATGCTGTGAGTTAAAACTATTATTTGTATCCAATTATATAATTTGTTTGCCTGGCCTATATTTTGAACACTTTTGTCCATTAAACTCCTTCCTTATTTGGAGCATTAGCCTGGAAATAGATAATGTTCCTTGGTATAAAGTATTTAATGCGTTATTTGATATGTTTTCAAAGTTTGTGAAAGCTTTGTTTTGTTTTGATTCCTTCACTTTGTTTGGGAATTACAAACTTAATTTCAACGTAATTTCTTCTGAGATTTCCAGTTTATTGAATGAATCAGGCACTGACTTTATTTGGATTTTTTTGTTGTTATCTTTTGTCAATTTAAATCAACGTGGTATTGTTTGAAAGTTAATAACAATTCAATTCACTTCAATTAATGATGATTCAACTCACATTACTTTTAAAAACTTGACATTATCATATGATATTTCCTTCGTTATCTGGATACTATCCTGATTTTCCTATGATTTGTTGGTAACCCAAACATACATAAATGCAGAAAACTCCATATCTCCAACCAACACACAAGTCGAGATTTGCACTGATCTCCTCCCTTCGATTAAATCATTTCCGACCATCCCTCAATCCAAAACGTACATAATTCCTACCAACATCTCCTCCTCTAGACATGACAGTTACCTTTATCTGGCTACCATCACACATTGGCATTACCGGCAATGAACAAGCTGATCACCTCGCAAGGAAAGGAGTACCTATATGATGAAAAGAAAATTCTGGCACTATTTTCAACCAACTCTTCCACGAAATTCAGCCAACATAACCCTGTCACGGAAAGAGCCCTGTTCTGATGACCAAATCAAGGGTGTTTCAACCACTCTCTTTGCTAAGTCATCTGCAATTTTATTTCCTTTCTGTCCTGGAATCCACAGTAAAGTGACGACATTATTCTCATTGAGTTTCCTAGTTAATCTTTTAGCTGCTTGATGTACAGACGATAAGAACAAATTCACTGTTTGGACCCTTACTTTGTGGAATCTAGTTATATTACTATTTCAATTGAAACTGACAGACATTTAAAATAAAAATTTTTTTATGTAATATTGAATTATTACCACCTACAAAACTATTTAAATTACTTTATTATGAGTGGATGAATGATGCTACTCGTTAAGAGCTTTTTTCTTTGCTATTAAACTAATATTCTGTTATTTTTGTTCCAGAAAACTCCAACTTCTCTCAAATATCCCAATCTAACTACAGGCGATCAAATAACATAACCATTTCCATAAAACGCGATGCAGGATGTATCACAGAATTGGATTAATCCTAATGTTGTGCTTCGCCCTAAGCTCGTGCTGTCCCTTTCCGTGCATATGTCGATGGAAAAATGGAAAACAAACCGCAGAATGTGCCAATAAAGACCTTCTAGTCATTCCGGCGTCCCTGGAGACCGACACTCAAGTTTTAGAATTCTCTGGAAACAATTTGAGAACATTGCACCGAGAGAAATTCCTTAACCTCAATCTAATAAACTTACAAAGGATTCATTTGAGCAGATGTAGAATCAGCGTAATAAACGGAAAAACCTTTAAGGGTCTGACGAACTTGGTAGAACTGGATTTGTCAGACAATTTGTTGGAATCAGTCCCTTCGGAGTCGTTCAAAGACTGTCCATCGCTAATGAGGCTTTCACTAAGCAGAAATCCAATAAAAGAGCTGGATCAGAATGCGTTTAAGTACTTATCATTTTTAAACATGCTAGAACTCAGCAACTGTGATATTTCAAGAGTAAACACGAATACTTTCGACGGTTTATACAGTCTGGAATGGCTGCATTTGGAGTCTAATAAATTGAAATCTTTTCCAGCGCTACTACCTGCTAGTTTGAAGGGAATTCAACTACAGGGAAACCCATGGCAGTGCGATTGTAATTTACTGGATTTTCAGGAATTTTTGGTTAAATTTGCGTATCCATTTTCGCATGAACCTGTTTGCAAATCGCCGTTAAATTTAACAGGACGAAAAATAAAGTCCGTTCCTAAAGACGAACTCGCTTGTCTTCCCGATGTGTCTCCTACTACTTTATATTTAGAAATAGATGAAGGCAAGAATGTATCGCTTGTATGCCAGGTTCATGCAGTTCCGGAAGCTGTGGTTAACTGGTATTTTGAAGGCCAGCTACTGAAAAATGACACTTACATTTCACCAGAACTCCATTTACTATATTACGTAGAGCAGGGATGGCAGGATAAACGTAGTGAGTTGTTCATTTTTAACGCCAACTCCGATGATTCCGGGACATTTATATGCCACGCCGAGAATTCTGCAGGAGTTTCTAACGCCAACTTCACTATAAGAGTTTTATTAAAGCAAGGACCCAGGAAGGAGGTCGATGAAATGCCGTTGGAATTCGTTTTTATCGTCATATTAGGTACTGTTTTATCTGTTCTATTATTGCTATCTGTTGCAGCAGTTTCCGTATTGAAATGTCGCAGAAATTCACGCTTAAGACGGAAACGGCACGATTCCAAAGTTGCTCTTGGCAACTCCACCGGAGATACTATATCCAGAGAAAGTTCGGACACTATAACTCAAAATAAAGGTTCTAACTTCAAATTAGTTAATTACGATGAGTTTAAAATTGCCCATATTCAAAGTGATGAAAACGTTGTTGCTGTAACTCACAGTCAATCTCAAAAGTGTTATCAGGAGCAAAATCCTGACATTATTAACGGAACTGAAATAATTGAAAATGGTGATTACGGAGTGATGTTGAGAAGACAGCATTCAGTCGTGAGAAATGTAGAATATGACTACCTAAGTGACCAAGGAGTTAGTGATTGTAATTTATATTTTATGCATGATGTGGTGCTTAATCCGATCGTGAATTGTTATAGAACTTTACCTAATAAGAGGAGAGCTGGTGCTGCACAAAGTGGTGAGTTACAAGTTTGTTATTTATAAATTATAACTATGAGAAAATGATTTTCTTCGGTCGTTCGTTTTAAGTGTTACATATAAAAACATAGTTAGCGACTGCCAACGAATATCCAAATTGTCCGATTTTGGGGGTGGGCCTTGGGGGTTCTAAACATTTGGGAAGCGGAACAGAGCTTCTAACAGGCTTCTAACAGGTGACATTTGATTGTCAAAATTTGGGGAGGGGGAGAATATTTGGGTTTGGTCAGTTGCTCATGGGGGCCGCTGCCCTCGGACTGGCTTAGTATATCTACTAAGTAGAAAAATTATATTGAGCAAAGACTAATGTTTCTCCACCAATACAATGCAAGTTCCCACACAGCTCAAAAAATAATTTAGTCTTTGAAGCAAAAAAACATCGAATTGTTGGACCTGCCTCAATACAGTCTCGACCTTAGTCCTAGTGGTCTCTAGAAAATGCAGTTAACGCCCACAAAAACTCAATTTTGAAACCTTAAATTACAGAATTTAAAAGAAATTGTTTGAAAAATTCAACTTCTACCAACTACTTTCATTAAAATAGGAACTCCAGCTTTCCAAATTAGTTTCAAATCAATTTAAATGCGGAAAAAATGAATTTCGCGACCATCGTTTTGGCATAGTTCCATGTATAGCTTACTCGGCTACAAACAGTGCCAAATTGGCTGAATGAAATATGCTGCAATGAAGGTAACCATCCAACAGTATCTACAAAATAAAAAATCAAATCTCGATAATATTATTCATTTTGAAATGTATATTATAAATTCAGAACTTTCACTATGTTTATACCAGAATGATATTAAATGGAATACTAATGACCAGGAAAATTCTGCAGAATTGTATGCAGTGACCATATTATATTCCATAGAAAATCCAACGAAAGAAGCTCTACACGGTTTCCTTAAATATAATAGAGAGCATGAAGCAATTAAGGCTCTAAAAAGCAAGAAAATTGACACAACTTCACTGCTTCCACCTATTAATAATCAATATGTAGTATCAAGCCAAAAATACATGAGTGAAATTTCAAAATCTTCTCGAAAATTGTCTTTTTCAGTTTGTCACTTTTCTTGCAAGAGTGCGAACTGTTCAATATCCCTCACTCCTTAATAAGTTAGACATCAAAATGGGAATTCTGTTGACAACTTTGTTATCTACCGCGGATGTGGTAGACAAAGACACTGCAAGTGGTAACTGTGAGGTATTACGGGAGCCATAAAAACAACTCCCACAAGTGCGATGGAAGTCTTGTTGAATCTGCCATCTCTACACATTTCTATACAAGGCGAAGCCAGATCTGTAACACACAGACTACTGCAAAGTCAACAACACACAAGCCAAACGCACGGCTCCAAATAATTATACCAGGTAGGGAAGACTGAAGCCTATCTAAGGACGTCATAACTATCCAGGCGGAGGTGACTGCTGAGAATCACAATAGATCTGAAAAGGTCGCAGTGGAATAAGCCACCTCATCAAATTCAAGTATCAGTTCAAGTAGAGAGATAATTTGGAAGGTTCAGATTCTGATGTATGTAAAACCGTTCAAGGACGCCAGCCAAAAATACCAGAAAACGGCACCAAAATTTTTTGATGTAGCTAAGACATTATTTTTTTTGTTTTTACAGAAAATCCATTGATTTCCGGATCGTAATATTGACGTTTTTTGTTATCTCAGTGATCGATTTTTCAATTTTGCTTTTTAAACATCAAGATATATGCTCAGTGGACACAATATGAGTTTATAAATTTTTATTAAAAATAAATTTAACGCTCTAAATACCAGCTGTAGTGAGCAGTAATTAAACGTAGGAACCTTGCTTTCATGACCCAGTTTTAGGCAAGTTACGGATAGATCGTTACCTAAATAAATACAGTGATGTTGACTCCCTTTTTTTATTTGTAAAGAAGATAATTAGGAGTCGCAGTCGAAGTGAAATTCTGGTCAACAATATTATACAAACTTGCTTAGCAGATGCATGATTAAAGGTTTTTTTTTAAATGAAATTGTTTCTGTTTTAAATTTATACAAATTACTGTTGAATATTGAACCATTAAAAATTAATCTTTTTCCCTAAAACAATTCCAGGCTTTTATTTGAATACGTGTATCTTCAAAATAAATCAAGATAATAATATCAAGGTGAAATAAAAACTGAAACATGGCGGAAAGGATGGTCTCTGTAATAAACTAAACTGTATAAATAAACTATTTTTGGAAAACTTTCCTGGACTTTGTTTAAATACCAAATAATTTATCTACAATTTGAAATCGATTGAAAAAAGTTCTTGGACAACGAACTTCAGCAAAATTTTAGGCGGCCGAGTTTTTTTGCCGGTATTTTGAACACTTTAAGGGAATAAAGACGTTTGATGTCTGTAAGAAAATATAAGAATCAAAGTCATTGTGTACACCCGTGTAAATGTACAAATCGAATGTTTTAAAAAACAAAACAAGACGGTTAACTTTACTTCTGTTCTCATTTATCTCGCAATTACTAAAACAATGAAAGCAGGCGTTCTGGGATTGTAAAATTAAGATTGGGAGCAGCTTTGTCAAATACAGTTCAGGAGATTCAAAAGTTTCAACAGCACATTTCGTGTAATGAACGATAGAAGGTCACATGTGCTGTGGAATTTTGATCAAAGTAAACTTAGTTAGATTTCTGGGGATTATACGAAATAATGCGATTTGTGAAGTAATTATACTCACAGTGAACCTAAACAAAAATTTCTGATATTGTTACTCCGCATTTTAATGGAGCCGGCAAACACAAATAGAATTTAAATTATTACACTCGCAACAGCACTTGTGGTGAGTTATATGAACCAAGTTGGTAGAGTTAAAGCTCGTTTAGTCTTCAGACTACTGCTTTTTGACGATAAGATCCAACATTGTGGTTTTGTTACTCTTCCACAATTACCACTGACATAATTTCGCTGCATTAAAAGTATTTTGGGTTTTAAGTGGGTTAAATTGTTAAATACTTTCCAAAAATGACGTTGTTTTAGACTTTTGTCATTTTCAAAACGGTTGGAGCTAAATATCTACTCCAAAATAAGTTACAAGATTTAAATTAGGATGTTTCCGTTTTGACCTACCGAAAATAAAATACGACTTGTGGCGGGGGATCCAATTTAGACGTCCATTTTGAATCTGCAAACGATCTTAGTCCGCCACTAGTAGGGAGGGTTCATTTTTCTCCGATTCTTCTACATCTGGAAAAATGTCCTTGAAGCTCAGTTACTGTGAATTTTCAGTGAGCATGACTAACAGCTCCGTGGCGTTCAGCTCACATAGCATCGCCCATTTTTTATATTCTGTACGTGACCATTCGTTACCCACTCAAAAAGAGGTGAATGTTGAGAAAGGTTTCCAGCACCCTTATATGCAGTATGGTGAGTCTAGTACGCGCTAGATTTCGCTACCTCAGACAGTTCGGGTCCGTTCATCAGGGTTGACGATCCTGCTCTTGCAAGTTCGTCAGCTTTTTCATTGCCAGCGATTCCTTTGGGACCCACTCCAGTGTTACACAGTTCAGAGTCGCCAGTCTTCTAAGTTCTTCGTCGCATTCCCTTACCAGCCGAGATGTTACCTTAGAGCTCTGAAGTGCTTTAAGGGCAGCTTGACTGTTACTGTAGATCCTGATCTGCCTGTTGTTGTAGGCTCTCATGTTATTTGCCCTTGCACAAGCAAGTATTGAATAAACCTCTGCTTGAACTACCGGGGCATATTTACCAAGCGAGACGATTCCTTCATATTTGCTCGACTTGCTGTATATACCCGCTCCGGTGCCGAGCTCATTCCTTGATCCGTCTGTATACCAGATCAGTTCATTCGCTCTGCTGAGTGGTGGTGCGACCTCTTCCTCAAGCTCCTTTCGATCTTTGATGACAATCTCGAAGTTCTTGCGAAAGATTTATCTGGCCATGTGGTCTGTTGGCATTTTAAAAATGTCGTCATTGTCCATTGGTTACAGTTTATGAAATTACTAGTATCCTGACAATCCAATTATTCAAAATATGCGATTCTGCACATTACTTATTGAGATTCAATTAGAAGTAACTGGAGTTATAGAATCCTCTCAGTTGGTGTATTATAACCTAACTTCTTAATAAATAAAAACGTCGGCGATAATTAGCGGAATTTAATAAAAACTTGGAAGGTCTCCAAGGGAAAACAGAAAAAGCAAAAAATGTACAAATTTAATTTGGGCACAATATAAAATCTCTTTTAATAAACTTTCTGAAGGTAAGAAAAGTTGAGAGGGTTATTTTATTTTTCCTTGTTATGAAAAAATACCTAATAATAAAATGGCAGGCTCGAAATTGAAACAAGATTAAGTTTTGCTCAAGAAACTGTTGATTTTTTCATGTGAAGGATACAAAAACAAGTTAATTCTTTGGGTTTCAGGACACATCGGAGAGGAGCAAATAAACTAGCGTACAAAAGATCTAGTAGTGCTTAGACAATTAAAAATATTCCTGGAAAACGACGACCGGGTGAAAAAAAATGAATGAGTAAGACCACACTGTAAGTTTCGACAGGTTCCCTGAGAGAAAAGTGTCTCTTAAAAATCTCAAACTAGTTGAGCAAGAGGAATGTGGATTTTGTGGAATGAAAGAAGAATGTGAATGGAGACATACTTGCGAATTGCATAAGAGTACAGAATCCAGAGTCATAACATCTGGGAGACTACTGGATAGAAGAGGGAACTAAACTGAATCCTAAAATTTCTTCTGGAAATAGGTCTAAAGAAACGACCAGTTTCTTAAACTTCCCTTAGGAACTAATTAGAAGAAAGGGGTCATAATAGATCTTAGGTCTCAGTGAATGTCACACCAATATACATACATCCAGAGTTGTTCAAAACTAACCAAGTAAATAATAAGATGAAATTTTGCCAGCAAGTGCAATGACGTAGCGTAGATGATGTCACATTTTTTGTGCTTGGCTTAACCGGAAATGTCCTCAAATGCTATTATTTAAACGGATTACCCTGTAGTTCATTGCACATTTTAATATTGTTTTTTCGAATTCATACTTGTAGTTTGTTGCATTCAGTTATGTATCGGAGGATAGAGTAAAATGGAATAGTTGCTACGCACATTTCAATTAATTCAACATAAACCGAATATTATATTTTGAACAAATTGTATAAGCTTTTTTTAAAATAGTTGTACATATGAACAAAACTGAACAATTACAATCCATTTTATTGAAATTTAAAATAAATGGAAATTTTACCCTCTTTGATTGTGGAAAAACATGTTGGATATGGAACGCATTAATTTAGAAAGCTGTCCAACAGAAGGACAAATTTAATTCATTTGTTATCCAAGCTAATACAAAAACATTCGGACAATAATTATTCAATGTATGGTATAAATGGAATCATTGATTAGTTTTTTATTCGAGCAGATTAAAATGAAAATAAATTAGAAAAATGCTCTAGAGCTGTAAATCAGTTTTTCTGGTGGCTTTTAGCAAAAGTAACTTGCCATAGATACTCAATAAGTGCCTCAATCTCTCTAGGGCCCTATGCAACCGTATTTTAGGCGGAAATTTACGCCATTGTTTCATGTGTGGAGAGTTTGGAGCAAGCCAATCTCATACAAGCGGCTTTGAAAGCACTTAGCTCTCACCGTGTAACGTCAAAATTGGTTTTAGACTGCCAAAAAAGACTCTCCTCAATAGAATAACTTAATAAAGTATTACTGGTCTGGATCCCTGGCCATTCTGGCATGGAAGGAAACGAGAAGGCAGACTCTCTTGCAAGGGAGGGTGCTGCACTTGTTTCTATCGGACCAGAACCTACAATTGGCATCGCAATAAGTTTTTCCAAACAAACACTGAATACCTGGACGGCAATAAGAGCTTTAGACTTCTGGCATAATTTACCAGGATTGGTTCATTCAAAGGCTTCCATACATCCTTCAAACAATGTCGCCAAGCAAATGTTAGACTATAGCAGGCATGACCTACGTTGTCTAACAGGCCTTTTAACAGGTCACTGTCATCTGAATCATCATATATGCTAAAACTTGGACTGTCGGAAGATCCGACCTGCTGTCTTTGCCTGGAAGAAGATGAAACAGCAGAGCATATAATTTGTGCCTGCTCCGCTGCGGCTCGAATCAGGTGATGTTTGGCAGGGATTCTCTCTCTCCCTCGGACCTGAAATATCATTCACCAAATAAAGTAATCGACTTTGTTAAGAAGCTAAATTTGTTCGGTGAAATCTGAATAGGTGTGAGGGTAGAGGTACATGGAGGATAAAAAAAGAGAAACATCTAGAGTCATCTAGAAATGCTATCGAAAGGTCTAGAACTCTCTGGAACAGTTACGGATTAAAGATAGACCAGCCTTCACACATTCTTACCTATACAATATCACAATATAAATCATGGCGAGTACAATGCACATTAGCGTAGCCTGGCAATAAACTGTTTGATCAGCATGCCAAAACAGCTTGTGCAGAAAATGTGAAATCTATGATGAAACACCTACTCACATACTCTTCTTCTGCGAGAACTTACAAGGACTCAGACGGAAGCAGTTTATACTGAAAATCCTTCCAGTCAAACTAGTGGTCTATATAGAACACCCAAAGCTTGAGGAATGGAAATAGATAACATGGGAAATGGTACAAAGATTCACTTCAAGTTGCCTGGGTTGTTGCGTACAACCCAATCGAAAGAATGAATGCCAAAACAGCTTCAACAACTGTCACAACAATTCCTAATATCCAGATTTGCAAGGATATTGAGACGGAAACAAAACTAACCGTCAGATGTATTTGGAAAAATTACTGCATTCTAACCAGACATTTCTCAACAGTCCACTATATACTGGATTATCCATTAATCTTTAGAAAATGTTACAGACAGCTACTTGATGATCTCAAGTAACAGTGCTTCCTGTCAAAGCCTACAAGCTGTAAAATTTTGATATAAAAATCGAATTTAAATCACCCATCCTTGCTTCTATCCATTGTATTTATACCTAATCATTAGTTGTGTGGCTTCGTATATTAATTTTTACCAATTAAATATATGGTTGTTAACTAAGTAAGATAGTGAGAACGAAATATTCGACGAGAACCCTGCTTTTTTCATTCTGAATGCGGGTCTACATTCAATTTTATTCTAGTCTGGTGCAAACGACCCCTTTGAGTGAAAGTCTCATTAGAGGAAGAGTAGGCTTTTGAGCGATGTGGATGGAGTAATACGTAAAAGAGCTTGTCACATAAAATCCACTTTCCCGAGCTCCATCAAGTTCACCACCTTTAGACCAGGAATTCCTTCATGAAAATTATTAAATATATGAGGCAGTTCTGTGTGGAAAATATAAAGGAAACAAAAAATGCCGTTTCTGTCTTTTTTTTTTAAATAAAACCAAAGGATCTGGAAAGTGTGTCGACAAGAGTGTGCCAACAAGAATTTCTGGAAAAATTAGAATATTCCAAGATGGACGAACAAACTTTAACTGTTTGAAATTTGAAAATTAATGTTTATTTCAAAAACCCATCTTTAAATCACTCATAAACTCAATTTTACTGATAATGAGAATTTTGTTTGAGAACTTAATCATTGAATTTGTTCTCATAATTCAATTTAACTTCATGTACGACGATGTACATCAAAAGTTTGGCTTTTTCGTTAACTAAGTCTCGAAAATACCCTTTAAAGACCGTGTTACTTTCATACAATAAGGAAACTTTGACTATAAAGCACTTATACATCCCCCAACTTTTCAAAATAATACTTATCTCTATTGTTTTTTCTGCTTAGTTAACTTATAGTATGGAAGCTTTGTAGTTCATAATTTACTTGGTATATGAAACAAACTGATAGTGGCCTTGTGAATACGTTGATAACCATTGACTCTTCTCACGCGTCCTCACCAATTATTAGCTTCAAAGAATCAAATCTATGGAGCATATGACTATGTACTCCAGCTACTCTCAAAAACAAACTGAGTGCACATTAGAAATCATTTATGGAAGCCAGTTGGGAGTGATTGGACGTGACGTATAGTGACTCTATCGAAAACATCTTGCAGGGTCATTTTTTGTCATATTGAATAATCAGGCAGTAGCAAAGAATGTGTGCTGAGCTTAAAATCATCATCATGACAAAACCTGCATATGGTAGTGTCTGACAATCCGATCAATCCGATATTATTCATGTGTTTGTTAAATCAGCTATTCTCTGTCAGGATTGTTTTCCCATTTTGGCGAGTGTTCTTTGATAAACTCTCTGACCTGCATCCTTATTGGCGCCTTGTTTTAGCATTCCCGAGACTGCCCTTTTATCTAAGTACTGCTATTTGTTTTTTCCAACGCTTTCGCTATACCACAGAAATGCTCTAGGCCAATGGGAGTATATCATGCCCCTTCTTGTGCTAGTGAGTCTGCCTCTCTATTACGGTTGTGATCTAAGTGGCCTTGCATCCAGGCTAAGGACAATCTATCATGACTGCTCACTGGCATAGTGACTGCTTACCTCATAATCCAGATTGGCCAGTATTACATACCCGATAAATCCGATCAAACATATTATTTGGAATTATCTTAACCCAAGTTTGGATATATTGACTTTTGGATAAGATATTTCAACTTAAAATTCCGGAATAGTGTGAATAAGACCGAAATGTGTTGCCACCAAACAACAACGATGGATCAAGATTGAATTCCCTCCGAACAATTGGTTCAAAGTCTTCTTAACGCTTAGTTTGAATAATTAATTGATTACAACGTATCGAAATCACTTTGAGTGTCAGATACTCCACGGTTCGGTAAGCGTAACTAAAGTTACACTACGGTGAGATTAGAATAGTTAAATGCCCTTTGGGAATTAAAATTGCACTTTGAATGGCTTTACAAACTTTACACCTCAAGATAGAGGGAGCGTTTAAGCTTATAGGTGCATAATCTTACAGTGTGATGATGGTATAATTTTGAAGGAATGAAGTTATAATACCTAGACATTTACAGAGCAAAATGGAACTTTTCACAATTAAATTTTCATTTCAATTGATGTTACCTACATCCAAATCTGTCCGTTCTCCGGTCTGTTTTTGGTATTTTATCAAGTTCGCGAATGTCGAGTTACTAGGACCAAAAAAAAAATAATTCTCCGGTCCGGGCGACAACTTGACATGTTGGAAAAAATCTTTTAAGAGAGAACAGAGCATGGTGTGGAATAAGACGAATTTAGGATGACAGTCGTAATTCAATGTTTCTTATACCAGTCATTTGCAGTCCCTCGGATGTAACTGGAGTGAGATTACTGGGGATTAAATGTCGTTATACACTTTTCAAGTATCTAACAGAATGATTAATTGACGTGCACTATTTTTTAACCTCGAAAATGCGGTCAGACGATTCAAATACGTAGGTACTTATTAATTTAGTGGAAGCTTACTTTTGTCTTGTTTTTTTGAGAACATGGTCTGTTCATTTTTATGTCAAACTAGCCCTTGGTCTGCTTACAATGGCTGTCAAACATGACATTATGCTTGTGATGACCACTGCAGCGGCATTTGAAAATCGCCCAATTCCTTCAAAGTCAACAATTTTGAAAATAATTAGTAATTTCGTTTGTGCCAGCATTACACCAAATAATGAGATCAAATCTTTATCACAGATTTGGTTATTGTCTGGCACAGCAAGGTGGTTTATTTGAGCACTTAATTCATTAAAATTATGTTTACCTTTACAACGGATTTTCATTTTAATTTTTAAGTTTAAATTTTATGTTTAGAATAGGTGTAGGTACCTACTTATTTTATTTTTTCAATTCAATTTATTATTGAAAGGGATTTTTAGTTGTTTATAATAACTTTATTAATTATGGTTCCCTCAAGAAATAGTGTTTTATTTTCAAGTTACAATGTAGTTAGAAATTAATTGTCAACTTGGTCAGAAACGATCAAGTTGATAAAAATGAATATTAAGATGTACAGGTTACGTAATAACGATTGTATTTTTTTATTTCTTCAACAGCCTCACTCCTTTCATGTTGGGAACATACTGAATACCACCAACTAGTGAATTCTCTCTGTAAAGGACACTGGTGCCGGATGAAAGTATTTAGTTCTACCTAATAGTGCATGAGTTCGAAAAAAAGTGAACGATAACAAGACAAAAATATCATTTGTACAAATTAATCTGCGCTTCTGGCAATAGCGGTTGAAATGGAGGGGCAGTGGACATTCGGCCGGCCTCTGGAACTAAATACACGCCCTCGCTGACCACGCACAATTATTCTTCTCTCTCTTTCAAGCTGTACGGTTCGAAAGCCCTTTCGCAATCTGTAGAAGTTTGTAAACTGACTCAACAGCGGCATCTTCAAATGGTGCTCACTCTCTTAAGAGAAGCTTCTGCTAAGAGTGAATTGGATTAGATGGAGATAAAATCACATCTAGTGAAGTATATTTCACAACATTTCGTTCACTCGGTATCTGGTTTTAATAAAACTTTATAAACCTCTCATCGTACAGTATACAGTGACAGATCCATAATAGTTGAGATTTAGATACTAAAGCTAAATATTATTTCACCAGCTAAATATTTCAGTTTTAAAATAATCATACCATTGGGCAACTAGTACGATACGATACTATGCTAAGGGTTTTTCTCTTGAATTAATCATGCTGGAGTTAGGTTGAAACGAAATATTTTGGAACAAAGTATATCTGTAGTTCAAATTTGGTCACGCTGAAAAATATTAACCAAAGCCTGGAGCTTTAATGTAGCCTCATACTTTTTATGCTGGTATTGTTTGGTTAATCCGAGTTTTTGAAATCAAAAGAAATTTGCTGATTGTAACTTTAATACAAATGCTTAGTTAATATGGAGGTTTGAATCGATTCGTTAAAATCTACTCCAACTTCTGGTAGAGAAAAGAAGTTTTTCCCCTTTTGATTAAGTAAAGTTCATGAGTTTTGGCATTCAATACAAAATCTGTAAAGAAGCAAACTATGTAATTATCAAGTTTTCTCTGAAAATGTTATCTTACAAAATGGAGTCGTGCTTGCAGAAGTTTCTAAGTATCAGTTTTTTTTAGATAAACTTGGAAAGCTGACTTAACGTCATCGTCAAAGGGAGCTACAGTAATCATCAATTACATAGATGCACTGCAATGACCCTAGGGAGATTATGACTCCGACCGACAGGCAAATAACTTATGAGTGGCAGTGGCATCGCTTCAAATCATTGATATCACTTTTTATACACTTTCTAGCATGACTACAGCTTGCACGTTACTGATTGTTCTACACTGGTTGGTTGTTTGTTTGAATATACTTCTGTAGCTCCCTCAGAAGAAATTTTAATGAGTTTCTTTCCGGTTTATTCATTATTCAAAATCGAAAGATATTACAACTAAATAACTAAGGCTAAAACATTTACTTAATAGAAGATAATGAGGACCAAAGCAATTTAAAAGTTATTACTCATGGTTTCGTACATTTTGAAAGACAAAACTGAAGTTTTCCCATTTATAAATAAGTAAAAAGTTGAAGACGTAGATAGGAAGAAAATCTGCACGAGAGAATTTTGGATAATGCTTTTCCCGCTGCGCACCGCTGTCCCGATGGAATAGTACAAGAAATGTTTATTGTAGTTTGTTGAGGTTTTATTTAACATAAATTAGAATGAAAATTACATACAAGTACTTGAAATAGAAGAGGTACAGTTGAATTCAGTAAAGAGTTTTAACAGTTTCATGGCAAGGTGGGCAAAAAAAAGCTACTAAGTATTTGATTTTCTTTTTGGACTCTTACGGGCATACAGGCTAAAACCCATTGGGCAAAACATCCACTTGACACTAAACATTAATCAAAACCTGAGGCAGAACTAGAATTACTACATATCTGATCAGCGGATATACTTTTCCTTGGTTTCCCATATCATTGCACAGTTATACTGATCTTAAATGGAAAAAAAGATATCCAGGATATCCCCATAGGGCTAATAATAATACCTAAGCTTCAATATTTGTAATATTATATCTTCTCTCCTTTCTATTCATATGAATCAAGTCAAACACAAGATATGTCACTATTTGGTTTAGCTAAAATATTAAACATCAGGTAGGTGTTACTTCCACAGGGACAGAAATTTGATAAAATCAGTACGTCAATTTATACAATACTCATCTATATCTATGGGAGTATATATCCAACAAATTTGTCTAAAATTAATGTCTAATAAGTTAGATCACCTCCACTGCGACTCCCGTTGGGTCTATTGTGGATCACCCCTAAGGATTGCAATTCACCCCACAAGAATGTGCTTCTGACGAAGTCTATGGTTGTATTTGGTGATACTTGTTTGAAGTCGTTTTGCTCTAAGGTACTAAAACCGAATATGTTACTCCTTACCCTGCCCAAAGATGGGCATGAGCGTAATATGTGCTCCACAGTTTCAACCCCCAAATTACAGAACCCACAATCAGAGACTCTTCTTCTTTAGGTGGTAATTTAGTCGAAAATGTCCTGCAAGCAGTCCCAACAGAATGCGTAGGTTTGTTCTACTCCAATCCAAGATCTGCTTATTTTTTGTACTCGAAGGGTTGTATATGAACGGCTTCGAGTGAGAGAGCCCCGGTATGTCTGCCAAGTACTTGAAGGTTTTCCTCTCCGCCCAGGTAGCTATGGCTGATCTAGCAGTGCTTTCCGCAATGCCAATTCAGGTCCGATAAATAGAGACTCTGATCCCTTTTTTGCCAGAGTGTCGGCCTTCTCGTATCTTATAAGTTAACCAACAACATTATTTGTAATTTCTGTCATTCTGACCAAGATATGTCAATATCGGAATAGTTACCCATAAGTATAAGTTTCATTTACGACAGTACTACTATGTATTGTTCAAGTATACCTTGAGAACAAAGAACAAAAGATAGATTAGATAAGCAACAATAAATATGTGTTTGTTTCCGAAGGAATTCCAAATAACCCACAGCTTCCGTTTTCTATTATGTAAAACATCCAATAACTCACTGAATTTCCCGTGCTATTTTCCCACCGCGGACGGCGTTTCCACAAAACATCGACTGTAATCAAACTAATGGCGGTTGCTGTGGTCTTGAAAGAAAAAACAACAGAACAAAAGATGGAGAGCTGATGACTAAGTCATTGTTAGGAGGAGATAATTTACCGACTAAAAACTTCCAATTTGGTCGGAGTTTGTTTTTGTTTAATATTTTATAAGAATAAAAGATATTGGAAGAAGAGTGAAAAGAATTTCTTGGGGAAGGTGTGGTGTTGAGGTTTTGTTGGTAAAAGTAATTGAAACCGTGAGTGTTATTGGAAGAGCAGAACCTTCGCTTCTCACTCGTTACAAATGCCTATTTATTATAGTCAGTCTTTCCAAAAACTAGGGCATTGAATGATTTGTTTTGGAAGTGAAACGGATAGAAGTTTTCTTTATGAAAAATTGCGAGACTTAATCTTTCATGTTATTTCTTGCAGTTGGCTTCTCATCGCCTAGAACAAGAAACCGCACATTACCCAGGCAGTCACACTGGCGTAGGATGTGCTCTACAGTTTCCTCTTTTAGGTTACAGAATCTTCTCATGGCTAACATACTTACTACGGCTTTGACAGTTTTCCTATCTTTGATTATTAGGTCTGCCGTAAAAGTTCGCCTGTCTCGCCATTCAAAAGATTTGTGTGCCACTCATTTCCATGTGGCCCTGTGCCCTCTGTAAATTAGGTTGGATTTACATAAAATTATATACGTTATCTATAGCTTCCGTTTGGGAAGAGAGTTTCTGAAAACCCTGTTTAATCATGGTAAAGTGATATCGATGAGTTTGCAGGTTTTTTGTAGCTGAAACTTATCCTGAACAAACTCTCATTCCTATGCCCATGAATCATGAGAAATTCATGAGAACGGTACCTGACCTGGAAAGAAAACGGATATTTGCGTGGATTTTTACAACCGTGTTGTCATATAAAAAGCGGGGCACCTATTTTGTATGCATTTTTTAGTAAGTTCTAACTGATTTCGGGCGTGTAAAATTTTTATATATCTATATATACCATGTACCCTGGGGATTTTCGAAAAATATAAGTAAATAGGGTTGATTAGGTAGATAAATTTGAAAAACATTAAGAAGATTGTTTTTTTTTGGCTCTTAATTATTCGAACAGAAACGAGCTTTGAGATAAACTGAATCTGTGAGAGAATTTATACGTTTTATATGTTGGGATTTGGAAAACAGAACAGTGTTTATTTGAAATGTATTCTGCTTACGTTTTTTTATTACTTAGAGCAATATTTCAGTGCGCCCAAATAGGAAAATAATGGAACTTAATATGTCTTTTCACTTTTTCGATCTTAGTGAAAGATTGGGCTTAGTCAATTGTTCTTTAGAGGGGTACATACTATTGCCATGAATGCTACCGTCGCGATTCACCTTGATTTTTGTTGGCTTTTGTTTAAATATGTAGCTCGCAACAGACACAAAAGAAGAATTTTTTTGTACAATCACGAAATAGTATTTCAATATTTGTCCAACTAAAAGCCGAAGCTTTTCTGGAATTAAAAAAAAAACTTCCAATCCCATATAGCTGCACTAAGTTTTAGGCAACCATTGTTGTATAAATAGTGCAACATAACATTAAATTTTGATTCAATTTCAGCTCTTTTTATTCCCTTGTCGTTGAAATTAATGAAAGTACAAATGGAAAGTCGGGCGCATATTCAGTATTGCATTTTGATGGAAAATAAAAAGATAATCGAGAGCTAGAACGTTCGCAATATCATTTTTCCAATATTTGACACCTAACAACTCCCTTTGCTGCAATCAGAATTTTACAGATAATATTTTCAAAATATGCCGAGGAATGTCGTGAAAAAAGATGAAATAAAATAGGATTTCATAACAATACTGTGGTAAGACCAGTGGCAACAGTTGGAAGAGGATTAAAATTCCAAAAATTTGAACTAGAATTAAACGAAGTGGTACCTACTCACCACAATCACTACGGACTAAAATCGGGAGACAAATGGGCCCTAACAATGTTCGAGGAGGAGAAGGGAGGACCAGTTAAGTAAAGAAGGCTCTAAAGGAACCCGGAACCGTTCTGTACAATCAAAAAGGTTTGTATAATAGAAGAATTCCGACACTGGATAGATAAAGAACACCGAATGTGGAGACTATTGGAACTGGGTACCCTAAGGAAACGTCTACACAAAACAAGAAAAGCTGGTGAACTTAGTGAGCTCACGAGGACTCATACGGAAGCATTTCGGAGGGGAATAATACAACAATTACAACTTAAAATCGCTCCAGTTGAAGTACCGCCTATATAGAAGATAAGATGCTTCTGAAATGAAAGTAGATAACATGGGAAACGGTACAAAGATTCAGATTCTTGTCAATCTTTACCATGGTAACAACTTTATGAAAAAAATTGTAGATTTTATCTTTTATAGTATAATAAAAATTTTAATTTAAAACAATTTCTAGATGAATGTATTATGCATCTCTGAATGTATCTCTCAAGGCAAAATATAAAACTAGCTACTTTTCTTTATTTTATCTCGTTCGTCACGGTTTCGAATGCCTCTTACATCCAAAACGTATATTTGCTCGACAGCTTCCGCATTTCATTAATAATATTCTACACTGCTAAAGGTTTTTTTACTAAAAAATGTCTGATATATTATCTTCGTGCAGTTTAACTTGAATACTAGTTTTTAAATTCAAATCATGATCTATGCTAGTCCCAACGATGCTTGTTTAACTCGCATGGACTACTCTGTTTAGTAGTTTGAATCCAGAATTTATTGAATAATGCATGTGTGAAGACATTTGCGGTGATGAATCAATTAAAAAGGAAAACCTGCTACTTCAAACTTGTAGGTTTGTTATTTTCTGTCTAGAGATGGATCACAGAACGTCGTTGTTTTCCTCGACCACCAAACTTACAACACTATAAAAATTCTTTTAACTTTGACCTTTGCATGTATGTATATTGGGGTGAAATCCACCTACAAAACTTTTTAGTTTCTAAGGAACGTCTCAGAGACTTTTATCTCCTTTAGACCGTCTTCCCGGAGAAATTTTAGGGTATCAGCAGCTTCTATCCAGTAATCTTCCAAGGTGTTGTTAGGTATTTTTAGCGTTCTCAGGTGCCCAGTCTGGCGTTTGGATCCCTGTTGAAACCCTTGGTGCAGTTTCACCTGACTTGGCCATTTGATCTCAACAAGTTATAGTCATACTTCAAGCTTTGAGTGCCTGAGCCCTACTAGATATTTGCTATGTTCAGATCTGCTGATCTTTTCGGGGATGCTTATTTCTTCCAATATTAATTCCGCAAAAGGGTTCCAGCCCCCATAAAGGGTGGATGATGAATAACATTTTCCTTCAAACTGGCGTAGTAGCAATTTTAAAATGCTCTGTAGCAGAATAGCGCTGGTCAAAATAGCGCTGGTCAAAAACAGCGCAGGACAAAATAGCGCCGGTTGAAATATCCTTACAAAATCAACTATTACAGTAGGATGTGATTGAAAAATCAAGTTTCACCGCTAAGCATCAACCTTTCTTTACAACAAACAATATCAGAATATGAGGAACGGAGAACAAGTTAGAACAACAATCAATATTTTTCATCATACTTCAACACATATCGCTTCCCGACCAACTGACACAGATCAAAGTGTAAACAACTACTTGTCAGTGTCATATCTATGTAAAGTCTAAAAAAATGCAATTTCATGTTGCTTGTCCTTTCGGTAATTATATCCTTAGTGGAATAATATTGCATTTTTTTACACTTTAAATAAATATGACACTGACAAATAGTTGTTTACACTTTGATCTGTGTCAGTTGGTCGGGAAGCGATATGTGTTGAAGTATAATGAAAAATATTGATTGTTCTTACTTACTTCTGCTACAGAGCCATTTTAAAAAGCAAGTCAAATGTTTTAAAGAAATTTCCAGTTTTCAGCTAGAAAATCGGAAGAAACGATTTTTGTTTCAAATCACGAATCGGTAATTTTTGAGTTTATCGCGTTTAGACAGAAAAGCGCGCTGGGGACTGCATTTATTACAGATAAACACGATTTGGTTATTTTATTGCGAACTACGTCTTTAAGAGCCGATTCGACGAGTATAAAAGTCAGTATAGTTATTCCTGCTATATTTTATACCTAGTTTTATACCGAGAATATTTCACTGGTAATTCTAAACGTTTTGACGCCTTGAAAAGCGAGAATTTCTGACATTTTCTACTATGACTCAAATTTCTTGGTTTGTTCTGATAAATAAGCGAGTGGAAGATATTCAATGGAATCAGAATATTATTTTTTCAATATTGACAAAGGATATAGAAGGCAAAATATTATCATAATATCGGATAATCAAGCAGCCATTAAAGCACTGTAATCTGTTCCAAAATGGTGTGGGAATGTCTAGGCATACTCAATGAACTAGGTGAGAACAATATAGTTACCCTACTGTGGATTCCAGGACACACGGGAATAGAAGGAAATGAAATAGCAGATGGACTAGTAAAGAGGGTAGGATACTTGCAAATAACACAGCAATTCAGAATTCTAGGGCACATCACCTAGGAGATCACTGGAACAAGAGGGACATTTACCTAAGATGACGCCTGTAGATATCCTAAATTTCGTCAGGAAAATAGGACTGAAGGAGCTAGTAGTCTCAGAAACTAAGTAGAAGTAAGGGGGCTCAATAGATTTTTCAAGTCCCAGTGAATATCACCCTGTTATACATACATACATACATAATACTAGTGAAGAATAAGGCCTGCGGACAACATATCTGTTTCTGCAGCTATCATATTCTTCAAAATAATTCTGTCTGAATTTTTCAAATAAGAAACCTCATTCACCTAACGACGCGACCGCGACAACCTTTGTCGTTATATTTACGTGAAAACAACCAATAGAAATTCATAATAAGTTTTTTCCTTGATTATATCCTCAAACTTGACTACTCTGATTTATACTTGGAATACAGATACACCCTAATTAAGTAAAATGCACGTATACCGAATTCCAGGCTTATACTCAAATTGTAGAAGCGGCCCCAAACGAAGAAGAGACAACTTGTACATAATTCCAAGCACTTTGAATTATCGTTTTTTAGCTGTACGTACTTATATTCCAGTAAGCTGGTATATTATGTAAGCTTTCCTAAAAAAAATCCGGCCAAAATGTTATTTACTTTTTATTCCCTTTCCAGCGTGAATATTATAACCTTAATTTATTTTTGTGGGCAACAAAAAAGATACAAGGTAACTGGAAAGTGCTATGATACGATAATCCACAGTAAAAGTGCCAAACCAACCCTGGTCGTAAAACGAAAAGTCTGTAGTATGAATCCATCACTGGGATGGAACGAAAATATAAAAGTTTGTGAGTGGCAATAAACATCGTTAAAGCCAAACCAGGGGGAAAGGTAAAACCTAAAAATTAGGAGATAAAATTAATGCCAGAAATGTTATTTTCAGAACGAAATAAAATTACACCAGTCGAGGAAAGTTTGACTATGAAAAAATATGAACAACACAACCCTTGTTGAGAACTTTCATATTTCACGCTTGATTTTTAGCTTTGGAAAGACATTTTCGAACTGTCTGACTATAGGCAATTCATAATACTCTTTCGCTTTAATCACCGGCTTGGAACAATAGGTGACTTCTGGACTCTGTCACCGATCATTGAAAGATATGAAAAATAGAAAACAAAATTAACTAAATCTATCTAGGACTGGCCAATATTCAATTGATTCGGTCAAAGGTTAAAAGGGGTGAGGCACACCAAACCCGAACTGAAAAATGTTATTCATGTCAACATATATTTCACCATCATTTATTTGTTTCAGGACGTCTATCCAGAGACGCGGAATTTCTAAATCGAGATCCAGCAAATACAGCGTCACCGTTGACCTACGAATATTTCGGATGCGACATACGCTACACAGCCGATGGATATCCAGTCAAAGCATTGGATAAATGTCAACAAGCGGTGATCATCTCGCCGAATCCAGAAGCGCATAAATCATTTAGAGAAGCTCCTGAAACCGGTGAAGAGGAAATCGGAGAAGCGTTACCGATTTCGCCCTCTTGCGGGCAGGAAACTTATCCTCCTAACGTGTTTGTTACGTAGACTGAATTTTAATACGTATTTTCATATGAGTGTACATCTACAGTAGAGTTGAAAAAATATTTATTTGAATATTTTATTTATTAATAATAATTGGAAAACTCGAAAATTATGTTAATGTGGTGGAAATATTTAAATAAAAGTAGCAGGCTGTTCGTGATAAGAGGCAGACTGAGTTTTTCTTTTAGTAACGTCACGGCGGAATCATACAAATAAAATTGGCACTAAATAATCGTGTTCGCTAAGGCATTTAAAGGTTTTGTTCTCCACCATTCTATTCCATTTTTCAATGGCTGCCTTTTGAATGTGTTAGCTACACCGCAGAAGGGTTCGGGGCCCATGCAGGAAGCATTTACTCCTTCTCGAGCCAGTTCGGCAGCTTCTTCATTGCTCTTATGTTCTTTGTGCCCTGGTACCCTAATAAGGAAGTATAATCCCGATCATTTTGTGGTATCTCAAAAAACCACATTGTGAAGTAATCCGAAAATGGGGAAAGAAACTTTGAAAAAAATACCAGACAGGCAAAACTGTTGTTGCGACCGTCTCACTACCATAAATTGCTCTTGGAGGCTCACAAAATTTGATCTCAGATCTATTACAGAAATTATCACTGCACATAGCTAAGATGTAAGATGGACCAAGTGGAACATGCAGATTCTGCGATGATGTAAAAAAGACGTCCGAGCAGCACATTATTTACAATTCCACAGTAATTGTTCTTCAATACCTTAATCATCCTCTAGGTTCTAGGCATATCGAATTATTCTCGTTTACTTCTAGAACATTGGATTCATTATAACTAAAGCTATGTAGTTATGCGGTGACTGAGAGAAAGAAAAAATGAAACTTACTGATTTGCCACACGGTTTACAAAATGCTCCATCTCCTTCCAGAGATAGTTCCGGATATGATCGGATCCAAGCACTTAACTTAGAAGTCATCTTTCTAAATAAACTCACAAAACGTCTACAACTTTTTAAAATGTGTGTTCTTTACTTTTCGGTATACGCAACAAAACTAAACTCTGATTCAGTAACCGTCTGTACAGCTGATATAAAGTTCAAAACATTAGGGATTTCGTTTTTGTTAAGCTTCTTCTTAATCCGCAAATAGGTAGGTAAATTTTCCCAGAAGGCCATTAACAAACAAACCATTAATATTTTATTACTAGCCCAAAATTTTATTACCGAATATGAATAACATCATCAGTAGGGTAGCATAAAAGTTTAAAAAAAGGTACAATAAGGCGGAATTTACGAAAAAAGGCAAAATATACAAAAATCATCTAGAATAAGCAAAAAAAGGAATTTTGCCTATAATACGAGCTTTAATTATAAGTACATCCGACATAATTGCTCAAAATAAATTGGATAGCTGATATTACTTAGAGTCATTAAAAGTGTGCGAAGGTTTTTATTTGCATTTAAAATTTACAGTTCAACTTTTTCTAAGATTTTTTGCACAACTTACCAAGGAAAACTTAACTAGACATATTCGGTAATCTACAAACAGTTTTTTCCCGGTTTTAAATCTAATCCCTTAGAATAAAGGCACCTGACAAAAACCGAATCATGACGGAGACGTAACAGCACATGCTGAGATTAGTGAGATTTATTACATTACACCGGTTACACGGCGACGTTAATCTTAATGAACGAACCCTTATCTTTACAGTGGGTAATGTATCAGATCAACAAAGAGATTCAGTTTATTACATGCTTAGTAAGTGAATCATTTATTTTGGATATTTTCACCTTCATACGTAAAAATAGATATTTTTTTTACAACAGAACACAATATTAATTGATATCTATAAAAGAAAGTCATATTCTAAAGACCGATTCACACCCAAGCGGCACTTAGCGAAACGGCGTGGCACCACAAAATGATGCTTACAATTGTTTGCGTGTGAATTAAATACTACAATTCTGACTTGAAGCAGAGCCGCACTTCAATATTTCAACGCGAACTGGAGCATTGGCTCACGGCACGAATACTAAGGACCATTCTATACAGACTGTTTAAGAACGTCTTGAAAAAGTGACTGGTGACACGGTAAGGAATACGGCGAGTGTCTACACGGGCTTTTTCACGGCCTTGTTTGGACGCGTCAACAGAGCGGTGGGAAGTCTCAACGCGACCAGATGCGTAAAAACCGTGGAACAGCTTGTTCGTCTATACGGGCGCTTTTGGAGCAGTTATAAGGCGAGCGCCGTTTTTACGCGTCTGGTAGCGTTGAGACTTCCCACCGCTCTATTGACGCGTACAAACAAAGCCGTGAAAAAGCCCCTATAGACTCTCCCCAGTCACTTTCAAGACGTTTAAACAGTCCCTATAGAATGGGCCTTAAAAACGCGCGTCACTGCCTGTCTACAGCCAAGTGGGGATCACCAACGCGACAAAAGCAAGCTGTGACCTGAAGACTGAAGAGGCTGCAGTACAAAATTGAATATGGACGGGAAAACAGTTGATAGATTGATAGTACTTGTTAGCGAATACGAAGAACTGTACGATATGGCGAATAGAAATTACAGTAATCAAAATAAATTGAATATTGGAAACTGTTCTATGAAATAGCTATTTGTTGCCGACGATGAGGATGTTGAATCATCAAACATGTCCAAACTCAACACTCAAACGCATCTGTTTCGTTTCTGCTGCTGCCAAATGCCGCATAGGTGGGAATAGTCTGTATGAAATGAGGCTACATCTCGCACCGCGCGGCTTCGCCGGGTGCCGTAAGAATCGGCCTTAACGGTAGTACACGGGTATAAGGATAACAGTGCTGCCAATCTTACTGCCTTGTCAGTTTTGCTACTTTTGTTGAAAAATCTGGGCAGGTTTATCTTTCGAGTCATCGTATAACTTCACTTCACCTGTATATTATTATGATAAACCCAGAAAATTTGTAGATAAAATAGTTTTAAGACTTAGAAATAGTATCGGAAAATAGAATTTTTAAAAGTAATAAAGAGTGTTGTGACTACATTCGTGAACATAATAGCTCAATGTAATGAAACAGGTAATCTAAAATCTAGTTTTTAAGGATTTGTACATACATTTTGAGAGGAATACAAAAAGTCAAATTTCAGGATATCAACCAATGGTGTATTTGGTTTTTTATAATATAAACCAATATCCATTTTGGCACCAAGCTGATTCTGTATGATCTACAATGAAAGTAAAGCTTTGTCGTTTTTTTTTTCACAAAAACAATATTTTTCAAAGGCATACATTCACAATTGTTATTTTTTTAAAACCTACAAATATCATCTATTTTTTTCAGTTGTTACCTCGCTGGAGGATAACTACCGTGCCAGTTAACACAAAACCGATTTCTATTTTTTCCTTTGGGAGGATCCAATAGCTTCGACACAATTTCGGTCGGCGTGTTTGAGTGATCATACGGTCCATTACGCAGCGTGACACAATAAAGTTTCAAATTGCTTACATAAAACAGACAATGCCAACTTTTTTCGAACCTGTTAGCTTTCCAATTACCGCATAGCACGAAACAGAAATAACATCATTTTGAAGATAAACAAGCTCTGGATATTATATTACCTCTCTCATTATTCCAAAACTTGTAAAAATCACTGTAACTTTGTGATTTCGAAATAAAGTGAGCCTAGAAATTCCTTTTTTTGAGGCGTTTTCAGCATAGTTTCTTTTAATGTTACAAGACATAAATCCATTCGTTTCCGTAAAGATTGTTCAGCTCTGTGATCACCTTTTAAGGGTTTTGAGCATAGTTTTTGTTTAATTAATGAATCCAATTGTTTCCGTGAGGATGGTTTAACTCTGGAATTGTTTTTTTGAGGTTTTTTCAGCTTAATTTCTTTTAAATGGTGCAAGACATAAATCCATTCGTTTCCGTAAAGATTGTTCAGCTCTGTGTGATCACCTTTTAAGGGTTCTGAGCATAGTTTCTGTTTAATTAATAAATCCAATTGTTTCCGCGAGGATGGTTTAATTCTGGGATCATTTTTTTGAGGTTTTTTCAGCTTAATTTCTTTTTAATGATACAAGACATAAATCCATTCGTTTCCGTAAAGATTGTTCAGCTCTGTGATCACCTTTTAAGGGTTTTGAGCATAGTTTCTGTTTAATTAATAAATCCAATTGTTTCCGTGCGGATGGTTTAATTCTGGGATCGTTTTTTTGGGTTTTTTTCAGCTTAATTTCTTTTTAATGATACAAGACATAAATCCATTCGTTTCCGTAAAGATTGTTCAGCTCTGTGATCACCTTTTAAGAATTTTGAGCATAGTTTTTGTTTAATTAATAAATCCAATTGTTTCCGTGACGATGGTTTATTTCTGGGATCATTTTGTTGAGGTTTTTCAGTTTAATTTATTTTTAATGGTGCAAGACATAAATCCATTCGTTTCCGTAAAGATTGTTCAGCTCTGTGATCACCTTTTAAGGGTTTTGAGCATAGTTTTTGTTTAATTAATGAATCCAATTGTTTCCGTGAGGATGGTTTAACTCTGGAATTGTTTTTTTGAGGTTTTTTCAGCTTAATTTCTTTTAAATGGTGCAAGACATAAATCCATTCGTTTCCGTAAAGATTGTTCAGCTCTGTGTGATCACCTTTAAGGGTTTTGAGCATAGTTTTTGTTTAATTAATGAATCCAATTGTTTCCGTGAGGATGGTTTAACTCTGGAATCGTTTTTTTGAGGTTTTTTCAGCTTAATTTCTTTTAAATGGTGCAAGACATAAATCCATTCGTTTCCGTAAAGATTGTTCAGCTCTGTGATCACCTTTTAAGGGTTTTGAGAATAGTTTCTGTTTAATTAATAAATCCAATTGTTTCCGTGAGAATGGTTTAATTCTGGGATCGTTTTTTTGAGGTTTTTTCAGCTTAATTTATTTTAAATGATACAAGACATAAATCCATTCGTTTCCGTAAAGATTGTTCAGCTCTGTGATCACCTTTTAAGGGTTATGAGCATAGTTTTTGTTTAATTAATAAATCCAATTGTTTCCGTATAGATTGTTTAGCTCTAAGATCATTTTGAACTTCGTTACATGCTCTCTCTGTTGTTTCTCACTGCAAAAACAAAAAACGCATGGATTGAAATCGGGTGATATTGCAGGTCCTCCACGTCCAATCCATCGATTTCCACACGCCAGCCTATGGCAAATTACACCTGAAGATTTTTTGCATACCTCGATAAACTTTTAGTTTTATTCACATTTCAATGTAATACTAGTTTTATATTATCGTAAAAATCATAATATTTAAAAGTAATCTATCCATTGAGACTTGTAAATACTATCTAGTTGGAAAAATAAACTTTACAAAAACATTTCATTGTTTTTTCTATGGTCCCTTGCTCATGAAGAAAATATATGATAACTAGTGCAGTGTCTCCAGCAATAAATTTAAGGCTTGCGGGATTAAAGTTTCACCACTTTAAGCTCACAGAAACCGATGCTGCCGACCTCATTTTTCATGAGAATTATACACAATGCATGTGGGAGAGATCTTGAGTATCCACATACTTGGGCCAGTGTTTATAAATTCAAATTTAACTGGAAAGGTTCTTATGGAAATATTGAAAATGCCATTGGACACTTACTTGGAAGAAATAGTGATAAATTCGATGATCACAAAATATATTTTTTGCAGCAACAATGGATTTTATTTATTCAATGGTTCTAACAAATAAATCAGAGATACAATCAATTATCTTGCTTTAACTTGGACAAAAATAGTAACGACAAATACAAAATTTAAATATACCTTCAATTTAAAACAGAAATGGAAAAATCTTTCTTCCGCTTCGCGAACGACGAACGTACCTAATCCCCAGTTTTCTTAATTTTTTAGATAAACAGAACGTGTAGATAGCGACAGAATAACTGATTTCTGAGAAACGTTTGTAGACAACGCGAATAAATACTTGTAAAATTGAATTTCTTTTTGAAGATTAAATTTGATTAATTGGATTTTATTATAATCCGTTATAAATGATGGAAAATAGTTGCTTGTTATCAAATGCGATGTTTCTGGCTCCAGCAGATAATTTTTATATATTAAATAAATAGCTATTTTTCCACTATCAGTATCGAAAGTCGTCTTTTGTGCCTTGAAAAGCAACTGCAAAGTTGATGTTTTCCGTGAACTGTCATAATTTGACATTATGGGCGTTCTTAAGCAGAAAGTAACTTTGAAGCACGAATAATTTTCCGCGAGCTGTCATAATTTGACATCATTTGCACTCTTAAGCAGAAAGTAACTTTGGCGCACGCCTAATTTTCCGCGAGCTGTCATAATTTGACATTATTGACGGTCTTAACTTTGGCGCACGCCTAATTTTATTTATAAATAAAAGAGAGCTAGTAGTAAGATTTGGTCTTTTGGTAGTTTCGACTTTCTGTCTCGACTACCAAAGTACTACTTTCTGCTCTTGATACACAAATAGCTATTGTGTATTAATCTGTTAAAACTACCAAAAGACTTACTCTAAATTAGGCGTGCGTCAAAGTTACTTTCTGCTTAAGAGCGCCAATAATGTCAAATTATGACAGCTCGCGGAAAATTAGGCGTGCGCCAAAGTTACTTTCTGCTTAAGAGCGCCAATAATGTCAAATTATGACAGCTCGCGGAAAATTAGGCGTGCGCCAAAGTTACTTTCTGCTTAAGAGCGCCAATAATATCAAATTATGACAGCTCGCTGAAAATTAGGCGTGCGCCAAAGTTACTTTCTGCTTAAGAGCGCCAATAATATCAAATTATGACAGCTCGCTGAAAATTAGGCGTGCGCCAAAGTTACTTTCTGCTTAAGAGCGCCAATAATGTCAAATTATGACAGCTCGCGGAAAATTAGGCGTGCTTCAAAGTTACTTTCTGCTTAAGAGCGCCAATAATGTCAAATTATGACAGTTCACGGAAAACATCAACTTTGCAGTTACTTTTCAAGGCACAAAAGACGACTTTCGATAGTGATCGTAAAAAAATAATTTTATTATCACTTTTGCTTAGGTTAATGCGGTCCTAAATCTGGTCAAACACAAACAAGCAACTGACCGTAGAAATAAACCACACGTAGCGAGAAAAAATATTTATCGAATATTGAAAGGCGCCTGGGGAATCGTTGGATTCAAAAAGTTGTGCGGTTCAATGGATGGCAGAACAACAAGAAGTGATTGCTCTGGGTAACTTTTTTACAATTCACAATGAATGCCCTTTTAACTTGGGAAACTAAACATCCAAATTTATATCCTGTTTTTGCAAATTTAATTTAGGAAGAAATATAAAGGATATCTTTTTTATTCCATGAAGTTTTTGTGTTTGAGAGATGATAGAAATGTTATGGGACATTCGGATTTGGTAGTTATTTAAAAATTGTATGACTTTTTGATGAGTCTCTGTTGATAAATAGCCAACTTTTTCGACTGCATTTTATGATAATTTAATGAGACATTATTTTGGCATGGATAGTTTTATGAAAGCCCTTTGGCTTCGCTAAACAAAAAATCCCATTGAATCATCTATTTTCTGCTTAAGTGTGGAATACAAGACTAAGCGTTCTGAATATTCTATAAATAAATCGTATATCCTGATGATCCTGGTCAGAATACTTGAATAAAAATTACACTCTGTCTATCTATCTTGCCTATCATAATGTCTGATAGTCAAACAGCCATTAGAGCGCTGAGTTTTTGTGTAATCAGTTCCAAAATGGTGTGGTAATGCCTAGGCAAACTTAATGAACTAGGCGAGAACAATATAGTCACCTTACTGTGGATTTCAGGACTCACTGGAATAGAAGGAAACGGAATAGCAGATGGACTAGCGAAGAGGGGGACTGAAATACCCTTTTGCGGAATCAGCTCCAATGTAATATTGGAAGAAATAGGTAAAGCCAAAGAAAAGAGAAGATCAGACCATTGGAAAGATCAAGTAGGGCTTAGGCAATCAAAGATTCTTCTGGGTGACTACAACCTGTTGAGATCAAATTGCATAAGTTAAAGTAAAACTGCACTAAGAGTTTTAACAGGAATCCTAACGGGACATTGTCGCCTGAATGGGCATCTTAAAAAGCTCAAAATAGTGGAGCAAGAAGATTGTAGATTTTGTGGAATGGAAGAAGAAACCTCTATCCACATACTTGCTAACTGCACAGCAATTCAGAATCCTAGGGCACAGTACCTGGGAGACTACTGGATCGAAGAGGGACAGTTACCTAATTTGAAGCCTGCAGATATCCTGAAATTCCTCCGGGAAACAGGACTAAAGGAGCTGCTAGTGTCTGAGACTCTCCTCAGAAACTAAATAGAAGTAAGGGGGCACAATAGATATTTTTGGGTCTCAGTGAATGTCACCCCATCGTCATCATACAACATACATCTTTATTTACGAAAGACCCTGTATAAGTTTAATCTTTCCCCCTATTTATCATGCTCTGGATAAAGTGAGCGGTAATGCCTCCCTTTATCTCTTGAAATTCTTTACGGTCCATGAAATTTTTCTACGGAAAAGCGGCTGTAGCCCTGATGCTCGTAAAAGCTGCCTATAGTGATAGATTTCATATAATACGGTGAAATTTTACCAAAAAAGTACATAAATAACGGATGGAAAATGCCTTTCTGGAGACGAGTGCAACGAGTTTTTCTGTGAATTGGTTTACTTCCAATTTTAAATGGTAATAAAAAGTGTTAAGTCAATTTCGTACTATATGATAATTATAAACCTTATTTTCGATCCAAATTATTACCCTTCAATTATCAAAAATGTTCCGCCAATGTGATTTAGACTCTGAAAGAAAATAAAGTCGAACAATCATTCGACATTGTTAAATTCAGGTGCATTTATTCGTGTAACCCCATTAGGGAAATCAAAATGATTGATCAAGCAATTGTTTTTCGAAATAACCTCTCTCTTCAATTTATTATTCAAATTGAAAACATGGGAAATGGTTAATTGTGTTTATGCAATTTAAAATTCCTAATAGCATTCCATCCAAACATAAAACGTCAAACTACAAATTAAAATATGGGGAAAAAACAGCTATATTTATATAATTAGTACCAAAGTACTCTCCGGAAGTAACAGTTTACTATTCATAGTTTTGTGTGTTTTACAACTTTTCATGTAAAAATGCAATAATTCAACATCTTTGTGGACAATGTGGCATAAACCGCCCTAATATAAAAATTGCTGCTGCATCAATGCGGCGTTCGCTACGCTGTTTATATTAGGTTTTTCAATACTTACAAGGTATAACTTTTTATATTAGACCAGCTAATTGTTAATAACTCACAGATGAGCCCCCCAGTAAGTATAAAATGTTCCACAATGCATAGCATTTCTAGGTAAACGTCCCAAGGCAAATGCATTTATAAAAGAACCATGCCTGAAACGTACAGCGGATTTGCTAACACTGTGCAGAAATCAGCTGAGAATCATGACTGGTCATGCTGCAGTAAAGTAACACCTGTACAAATTAAAACTATACAACGGAGACCTTACACGCAGATTATGCGGTTGGGGAACGGAGACAGTGAAACATATACATCCGAGACTCGATCGCAAAAGACAGTTATCACTTGGCCAACCGTAAGGAAACGCTGAGCTATATAGCAAACACCCAGCTAAGAACTTGTACAAACTGGTGCAGGTGACAAAGGTGCTATGAGAAAGGAGCAGCAAAAATACAATAAGTCATTAGGCTGCAGTGTTATCAGAGATTTGTCAGACGGGCTCGGGAAAAAAAAGATTAATTCTTACCATATTCTATGTCTCAAAAACTGTTGGAAATTTTAAACAAAGGGAAATATTTCGCGATTTAAATTGCTCCCTCAATGCTTGGAAATATCGACTCATGTATTATATGTATGGATTATTAAAACCTACTAGCTGTTCAACTAGTCAAGTTGGGAGTACCTACCTTTTTTTTTCAGAAAGTGGATTGTCAAATATTTTCAATACTTCAATAAAACGAAAACCCTCTTCTCTACTTTTACATTTATTATTCAAAAGACGGAAACCCTTCAAGTTATACTTCTGAAAATTGTTTTCCCATTTAGTTATTCTCTTGCAAATACTCTCCTAAAATTTTAGTTCAAAATTCATAATTTTGTGGTATTTACAATACTTTTTTTTATGTGTTTTTTCGAAAATTTCATTATGTACACTATTTGAATGCGAAAGAACGATTCTATAAAAAAACTGACTGTAGCATCTATTTTCCCGTATAAAAAAAAACCCAGTCACGAATTTTAAGCCAATTTCATGTCGCAAAATTTTTTTTGGTAGGAAATTTTGAGGCAAGGGGTAGGTATGGAAATATTTCGCGATTTAAATTGCTCCCTGCTATCTCCCTTAATGCTGGAAAATATCGACTTAAAATTCATATATGTATGTAAAATGTTCCCCTGAATCCAGCAGAGGAGACTAGAACGTTCTATCTCTCCAATTAGTGGAGTTATGAATATGTGAAGTTTCAGAAAGTGGATTTTCGAAAATTTTCACTACTTTCATTTATTATTCTTAAGACGGAAATCTCCAAGATATGCTTTTGAACATTTTTTCGCATTTGATTATCTTCTTGCAAATCCTTTCCTGAAATTTCAGTTCAAAATTTATAGTTTTGTGGTATTTACAAGACTTTTTATGTTGAAAATGTGTTTTTTCTTCGAAATTTTCATTACACTATTCGAAGGCGAAAAAATGATTTTATCAAAAAACTGACTGTAGCATCTATTTTCCCGTATCAAAAAACCCCTAGTTACGAATTTGAAGCCGATTTCATGTCGCAAAATTTTTTTTGGTAGGAAATTTTGAAGCAAGGGGTAGGTATGGAAATATTTCGCGATTTAAATTGCTCCCTGCTATCTCCCTTAATGCTTGGAAATATCGACTCAAAATTCATATCTGTATGCAAAATGTTCCCCTGAATCCAGCGGTGGAGACTAGAACGTTCCATCTCTCCCATTACTTGAGTTATGGATAAATGAAGTTTCAGAAAGTGGAAATCCTCCAAGATATGCTTTTGAAATTTTTTTTCCCATTTGATTATTCTCTTGCAAATCCTCTCCTGAAATTTCAATTCAAAATTCATAGTTTTGTGGTATTTACAAGACTTTTTATGTTGAAAATGTAATTTTTCGATAATTTCATGACTTTACTTCAATGTAAAGAAGTGACTATGTTGACCAATTATTCTTCGTCCCAGAAAACCCCATTCTACAAATTTCTAGTGACAAAAATATTTTCCTTACCAGGAAATTTTCAACGAATGTTTGTCTTCCATTTCTTCACGTCCTAATGTACCATACAAATTATTACAGTTATCTGCATAAACGTTTTTAGAATGTTTTGTTCGCATTCGGTTTTGTAGTAATCTGTTCGGATTTAATGGTTGTATGTACTCATGTCAATTAAGTTGGATTATTTTAATTTCCTTATCGATTCGACTCCACTCTATTCGCGCTTTACAAATAAAATTTATTAGTACAAACTGAATCCGGAAACTGCCTTCAATAAGCCAAAATAAAAACTTCTAAATAGCCTGAAAATGGAAAAAACAAAATGATTGACTGGATTTCCATTAATGTATTTTGCCAAATCTTATTTTGTATTGTGTGAATGGTGATGAAACAAGTCGGTTTCAGAATACGGTGAAGTTGTCTGATCAGATGTCTGAAATCGTGTTCCATCCCGCGTCACACACTATATAAAGTTGCATTGAAAATGTCTGGAGCCAACCAGAACTAGATTTTTTTTTCTCTGAGAAACGTATTGATATTGTGATTGCAACTAATCGTTGACTTAAGCATCGAGTAACTTGCCCACAAAGCTGATGGTGCATACTTTGCCCAGTTAGGCGACAACGTTCCGTTAAGATCCCTGTTAAGACTCTTAGTGCAGTTTTACTTGTATTTTCAATCGCTGCATCCAAATTAACTGTATGCTTTTTCATTGTATTCTTATTTATTTCAGCTGCAAGAACATAATATCTGTCATTTTAGTCAAAATGACCTCCAGCTTGACCTCCCTTATAGTTTTCTTGGTACGATGGGTAAGCGCATACTTTCTACATTGAGGGTCGCGCATATAGCAGTGCACGAAAGTTATACTTTCTGTTGTATAATCAAAGGTAATACCACGAGCGCTTCAAATTTTATCGATAGCTTGTTTATTATGACAAAAATATGAAAACAAACCGATTGATAAAATCACGAGTCACAAGTTTGAGTGATGAAAATAAAAAATTATGTGATAAAATTTGAAGAACGAGTTTTATTTGGGAAGATTATTGTTTCAACAATTTAAAAGGATATTCTAATGGGTGATGGCACTGAATCGGTTTGTGTTCATTTTTCAATATACTTGAAAGCACTTTTCGTTGTCAATAATGACAAATTCAAAGTAAAATTTTGACGTTTCAATGTAAACAAGGTATTATTGATGAGGAAGCAGTTTTATCAGTATAATACCGAATGATTGGCTGGAATAATGTATTGCTATTGGTTCAAACCACCAAAAAGTCAGATTTTGACAAGTGAAAAAAATAATCTGAGCTGAAACCACGTATTTTTGATCGATGTAGTAAAAAAATATAATAATTTTTTTGTTCAAACATCTAATTTCTAATTGTATTTTACTCTGAACGTTTTAATAGAATAATGGGAAGTAATTTATCATTATGAATAAAGGGATACAGAGTTCCGGGGATTTGGGTGGTGTGCAGGTAGATGATAAAAATGAAAATATTTATATAGGGTTATTTAAAACTCAGGGCATCAATGAAAAATCTAGTTGAAAGGATTTTTCAGAAAAATTTAGTTAGTTTCTAATGAATTACAAAGTTTGTAACAAATTAATTGCTTCAATAAATATTGGTTTTTACGAATTACAGTACCTACATTATTTACAGTTATATACAATTTCGAAAATATCATTGTACGCCTATGGTAGACGAAACTCCTTTTGAAAATTTCATCCCACTTCTATGACATGAAACTTTTTACTAGCCCCAACTGTATACAGCTTTTTGGGACGCCCTGTATACACGTTGAGATAAATGTGATCTCTTCAAAGTGTTATTTTTTCAGCTTCAGCATAACAATCATAAATTTTTCACAAGTAAAAGTAGCAGAGACAAATGATATGAAATTACCGAGGAGTTCCAGGATTTTCATTAAATAGAAAGAAGGATTTTTTGGAAAATGAAGTGCTGCTATATCAGATAAAGGATCTTAACCAAAAATTAGTGAAACAAGTAGAGAAACTGGAAGAGTAACGACCTTATGCACTTTCCAGCAATTTTTAGATAGATGCATTTCCAATAAATTATTGTCTGAAGGGTTTAATCATAGTAAATTTCTTCAAAGAAAAATGATTTTCAGAAAGTAATAATTTGTATTATTACATCAATTCATAATAAATTACACTTTTCAGAATACTGTGACGAATGAAATTTTTAATAATTTTATTTTAACTACCTAACTCCAGATTCCCTTAAGCTTGCTAAATCCTCTGATAATGCGAAAGGCGAATGCTATTTTTAAATTAAATTCTAAGCACTGTAGCCTCATTATTCTTCATTTAATGTAAATCTGGTGCATTCAACCCTTTATTTTCATTCTCTAGTTTTCATTGGAATCCCAGCCATTTTAACCTGCTTTTAATTAGAAACAATAAAAAAATAATGAAATTAGTCCAAAGAAGCAAAAAAGCGAACGCGACTGAAAATATAACACCATATTACAACGAAATAAAAAACATTTTTTGGTTTTCTTTATCTAGATTCCTCTACTCAGTCCGACTTTCTAAATCAAGTCCACCAGCTTCTTTTGTGCTGTTTCTTCCTGTAATTGAAAAAGTCTGTCTTCGATTCCATCACCTTCAAGTGCCTATTGAGCCTTACAGCTTACATGTCTTTGTCCTGGTGAATTTGTGGAGTATTCAATATATTTCTGAGCTACTCACTTCTAGCAACTAGTAACTGTCTTTCAGTACATTTAGGTTTTTGTAGAAAACACTCTACCATACCAATATAGCATTGTTGTCCAAGGGATTTGAACAATGTTCAGTTATGCGTACTTTCCTGTGTTGTAAGACAAATAAACTTGAAAAAGGTGCAGGAAAATATACAACGGCTGTCTGTTAATATGTATATTTTCGATATAAATTTGCTCAAATTTTTGCATGATCCATTTATGTCATATAAAACTCCTCATTACTGTAACATAACACTGTATAATTTTTTTGTACAACACAAGAGTGGCTTCTCTAATGTATTAATTCATCCTTATCGCACTTTACGCAACATCTCGTTGAATAACTATTTACATAAAGGTAATTAAGTCTTGACGTTAATCTTGAGAATATCCTTATTTTTGAACATACTATCAGGCATTTCCCGAATTAATGTAGTCGCATACATTTACTCACGATTCTACATTAACTTAATCCAGTGTCGGATCCAGATTGGATCCAAACGTTCAGTATCGTTACATTCATCGAAAATATTCTCAAAGCATTTAAATATCAAACACAGAAGCTGAGCTCATGAACAGATCTCTATGAATGTTTTTTAATCAAAACTAATACAAAAAGTTTCGTTTTGACAACCGATTTTTAGGTTAGGTGATTCTTACATCTTGATTATTAGCTATTACCAATGGGAGATTCGTATGGATTACCAGTTGATTCCCAGTGATTCCCAGGGTTTCCCATGTATCTACAATTGATTCACAAGTGATTCCCAGAAGGATGATTACTACTAGTGGGTTACTTTTTTTTAAACCTGTAGGTTTTTTTAAAGGATAGCTTCATATCAATAAGTCAGTCCTGGATGCTTTCATAGCTGTTTTGTTTAGACTTGAAGCCTTTAGAGGAAAAACAGGTTATAGATTAGAGTGGTACCGAGAAAAACATTTTAAAGGGAGAAAAGGATATGAGCAGAGCAACGATGAGGATAAATAGCAAGGAGCTAGGTTGAAGAAGATAGAAGAGATGGATTTCCAAATTAATGAGAGCGAAAACTGCTGTTGTCTCTTCTTGTTGTAGAAAGACACACCTCGAAAAAAATAACGGGACAACGACATGATGGTGCAGGAAAAAGCAATTGTTAATGAGTGCTTTTAGAAGAGAAAGTGATGAAAGTTTATAATTTATTATATTTTTGAGTTCTAATTCAACTAGAACGTTAAATTTTTTCTGTACAATCACACAAGTATTGGAATTTTTGTTAGTAAATCTCAGAGCTCTTCAAGGTAGAAATCTAAAAGTAAATGCAGAGAAAACAAAAGTGATAGTAATAGGGCAAGAAGACAAGAATCTCGAAATACAGCTAAACGAAGAACAAGTACAGCAAGTGGATACATTTAAATATTTGGGAGTGAAAATTCATGAAGAAGGGAAAAATAACGCTGAGATTAATTGAAGGCGCCCTCAATCTATATTATGCAATAAGTAATACTTTCATTCGCAAGAAAGAAATGTCAAACAGAACAAAAATGACAGTCTATAAAACCGTTTTTAAATCTATTTTAACTTATGGGAGTGATAGCTGGGTTCTTACGAGAGAGACAAAAAGAAAATTACAAACGGTTGACATGAAGTATTGGGAATCACAAGAAGGTACAAAGTTCGAAATGATTATATAAGAGAACAGCTAGAAGTAGAACCCCTAGAAAGAAGCATAGAAAAGGAATCAGTTAAGGTGGTTTGGCACTTAGTACGCATGAAAAATGTGCAACAAGCAAAAACATGTGGAAGACGACCAAGGGGGAGACCACGAAAAACCTGGGATGATGCAGAGATCGGGGACTAAACTGGCAGGAGTCGAAGTTAAAGGCTGGAAATAAACGGCAATGGGATAAATTTGTAGATAATTAAAAACACCCTAACACCTTAGGGTACATTAAGGTTCTGATTATATATATATATAAATTTCACTATAATGATTTTCATTTCCGGGAAAATTATTTTGAAATTGTCAAAGCCAATACTGTGTCCTCTTCACAATTACCTGGTATATATATATGGCATTCCAGGACGACAAGGATTACCTCATTTAACATTAAGTATAACATTATACGTTTCGAATGTGAATGATTCTACAAGCTTCTCATCCGGAACAAAAATGCAAGCCAATTTCTGTCTAATGGCGTAGAACATTATACCCAGACCCAAGTGCGAAATTACTAATATCGTTAAGTGGTAGTTGAACTTTAACCTAAGTAATATTGGGTCATAAAAAGATCACAAGATTACAGAATTGCTTAGAGTGAAGTTTTAATAGATATGGAAATAACAGGAAAATTGTGATGTGGATGCCAAGGTATTAAGGATTAAAAAAGACGACGACAATTGATTGCCTGCCCAAGAACAGTACCTTAAGATCTTTCAATGTTCCGAAACCTGACTGTAGTTCTATAAACAAAGCAATTGCAGTCAAAAAGAAGTACTCTTCTAACTTTCCACTTAACCCATCTAAGCACCACTTACATGAAATGCCCTTAGCACAGTTTACACTCACTGCTTTAATATTTTACACCAGCTCATGTACATTTCGATAATCAAATTATCTTCTTCAGAGACTGACTTATTTCATGAAATATATAAGTTAAATCTTAATACACTGAATTGTAATAACTTACAGAAATACACTAAACGTGTTTTATGGTTGCAAACTCTATGGACTGAATTGATAATTAATCTACTCTACGAACTATGTGAAACAAACTGATATTCTCTGTATATAATTAAAATATAATGTAACAAAGGAAAGCTGTACATTATTCTTGATGATACTACCCCGAAGACTGTGTTATATAAGATTAATGGACTCAACTGTAACGTTAAATTGAAAAATTCATTGAGTCCAGTTTTGTTATTCGAAAGCATTACGGATGCTCCTTTTATGAATGTTTATTGGGGTGACATTCACTGAGATGTAGAAAATCTATGGTACCCCTTACTTCTACTTTGTTCCTGAAGAAAGTCTCAGAGACTAGTAGAGGATCTCTGCAGGCTTCAGTTAAGGTAAGAGTCCCTTTTCTATCCAGTAGTCTACTAGGTGTTGTGCCCTAAGATTCTAAATTGCTGTGCAAACCACAAATATGTGGACCGAGGTTTCTTTTTCCATACCACATAATCTACATGCCTCCACTATTTTGAGCTTTTTCAGGTGCCTGTTAAGGCGTCAATGTTCCGTAAGGATCCATGTTAAAACACTTAAAGCAGTTTTACTTTGATTTATTTGCTCTAAACAGGTTGAAATCACACAGAAGTATCCTTACACTGTATATCCAGCTTAGAATTTTTGGGCTACAGTCCCAATTTCTCCCTGACAGGTTCCTACAAAACATTAGAGCCATTTCTTGCTTTGTATATAATATCCTATTCGTGTTTGTTTCACAGGAGTTTACTATCTGAAGTCATACCTAGATATTTGACTTATTGTCACTATTAAGTTTAAGGTTTTGAGTTTTCTTTTCTTAGTAAAGGCTATTAGGATGGTTTTGGTGGGGTTGGTGTTAAGTTCCACTTTTCTTCAGCAGATATACGAGTATGTGTAGTTCAGACGATTTTGTACGATGTCACGAAGGGTATTTTCGAATTTTTCCTTGGCTGTGATGACAATATCTTTGGCATATCCTTGGTAGGATATTCCGTAGTCAGTTGAACCACACAGGAATTCGTCAATAGTCAGACTCCACATTGAAGGGGATGCTACTCCTTCCTGGTTGTGTAGATGGAGACAATTTCTTTAATCGTCCTTATCTCTGCTAGTTTCGAACGCTTCTTAGTTCAGATGCAATTTTAATGAAAAATACACTCAGGAATGTGATAAATTTAAGAAGAAATTTGAAATATATTGGTTATAACATTACATCTAATCTAGATTTGGATTGAACCCTATATGTACAGCACTGTAATTGACTTGAGAGCCACAACTTGAATTGTAGCAATTCTCGAATAGTGTGCATCTACCAGCCTAATAGGTTATGTAAATATTGTTTGTGTAATTACAGACGCCAAGTAATATATGCATATTACCAGCTATTAGCATTTCTATTGGTTATACTGAAATTGCTGAAATTATTACGTATTATTATAACTAATATTATTGTTTAAAAGTTATATATTTTCACACTTTATTAAAACGTTTCCCGAAGCTTTAGAGCAATTTCAAAGCAACTATGTATTCAAAACGAATATATAACTGAATTTTCTTGTATTCTACAAGAATTGATTGTATTTTTGAGCCCAGGTCTCCTTTAATTCAATAATAATTGATTTATAGAATGTATCTATACATTTTTCAAACCTAATGATGTTAATGATATCTTTAAGCAGGCCTTCCACAAACGATAATTGTTTTTCCATTTTGTATTTACCCATAACGACAGACCTTTTGCTACAGAATTGTAAATGTCGTTAGAACGTCGTTAGTAAACGATAATCTTTAGCTTACGTCATCGTTAGTGCTAGAGATTCAGCATCTTAAATGTATTCAGCTTAAGCAGAAAAAAGTTGGCTAGAGAAATCCCATGAATTTTATTGATGGATGTAAATAGGAAATTGTAAATTAAAGAAAAATATGAGACGTCGATCGTCCACGTTTGAATTCTCCGTACCAACGAGAAATTGTCGACCGATGTGGTGCTACATTGCCAAAAACAGAAACTATGTCTCCAAGGCATTTTTATTGTAAGAAATAATTGCGAGAAAACGTTCACGAGAGCTCCTACCAAGTCTCGTGTTCGCACTAAAGTGACTTTGATGTATAAGTACAGAAAACAACGAATCGACCTGCTGGATTAAAAAAAAAAGTAAAAAAAAATTCCAATAACGAAATTTTGTTACTGGTGTTCTATGCAGCGTTCACCGGTGAAATATTACCAACAGTTAATTATTAAACTTAAATGAGAAAACTTCGGGAAAATCAATTTAAAATAAGTACGCCTAACTATTTACACTCTACGAAGTTGATTGTTCCTCAATTATTCCTTCAGATAAAAAGTGGATTCGTTTGAAACAATCAACATCGGAATGCGAAATCGATACTGCTTTAACGGAAAATTTCAGATGGAACTTTCCTGGAGCAAAACAGATTTTAGTAGCACCTGGAATTTTCTTAAGTATTTTATTTCCATCAAGTCAATAAAAATCAATGGGAGGAAGTTTTTGAAGTTCTTTTTATTTCCTCTGAAGGATGGAGGAATTTTTCTTTTAAGATGATTTTAGTTTTTCCTTTAGCTATACAAGAAAGGGATTTTTCAATAGTGTGAAATATTTCAAATTACTAGAAGTAGTCATGATAAACAAAACTGATTTTAAACAGGGTGTTTAATTAAAGACTCTTCACATAGAAGCTACAGAAACCTTTTGTGCTCTTGTACTGTTTACTTAATTAGTCCTTATCAGGCTCAACAGTCTTTTCACTAGGTTTCTCTTGTAGAAGGCCTACTGTCCTACGAGTTTATACCTTCAATAAGACAGTGCTTCACATTCGAAAACAAATTGTGAGCCTGTTTCCTCCTCTTCCATGCACACCGCAGATAGGTTTCTACCTATACAGATACATGCAATGAGAAACGAAACATAGGGATTTTAAGCATTGTATCAGAACTGCTTTTGAACTAGTCGATCAATCCCCCACGTTGGGCGCCAAATTGCTACCTTCACCCGGTAACAAATATCTATTCATTTTCTTATTAAAATATCGAATTTATTTAACAATTTCAGTGAATCACACAAAAAAGAGGCCAATCTGCAATAAGAGATTTTTATTTAAGAACCCCCGATATAAAAATTGAAGGTTCCTAAATAAAAATGGGATATGGATGGCACAGATATCCGAAGATTTTCGTTTGTTTTTCCCAAAACTGTTATGGGCCATTCATCACCCATTAAAACCCAAAAAAACTTGATTCCTTTGACAGTTGACGTTCTTATCAAAAGTGGCCTTTTATATATTGGTTATTAATCAAATTAGGAGAAGGTCAAGGTCACTACATTTAATAATTTGGATTGATACCAAGCTGATACACTTCTTTCCTGCGGTCTTGTCTTTATTGACTAGCGGGCTGATTTTAATGACCTATTTGGATATTGTTATTTTATTTTTTTGATTTCTTACTAAATTTTTTTTATTATTAAACGCTTTTTTAAATTTGAGTAATTTTTGATGTTCCTAGTTTCATGAACCCGTAACAATCAAGCTTCAACAGATTAAAATTCCCACCACTCCGTAGTCTCAACTGTGGGCAGTCCTTAATTAATGTCAGACAGTCAGTAAATGGCAGTCGATATCCGTTCAAGCCCATAACTATTCAAAATAAAATAAATTCGTAGAGAAATCAGAATGTAAATAGTAAATTTATTCGTTATTGCTTTCGAAAACCGACCAGCGCCTTCAGAGTCTATTGTTGATCAAATAATTGAAAAATTTCGTAAAAGTGGATGTTTACAGAACTGAAACAAATGCAGTAATCTCGGTCAACCACCTGTAAGACAAATGTCTGAACAACGAATAAATAGAGAAATTGATGTTTGTGCAGTGGTTGAAAATAGTGAACCATGTTCGAGCAGGGAAGTGTTCTATTCATCGTTCAATCAGGGAACGTCAACTGCCAGAACGATTCAAGGATAACGACATGAATTATTGAAGGGTGAAGGAATGTAGTATTACTATGGCTTTAGCCCCAGGACTATGACGTATGTGTTAAGTTGTCTAAATGTTTGTAATATTCTTATACAACGCCAGTTTTGTGATTAATATAGCCTAGTTATTCAAGAGGTTTACATTACAGGAAGTTGCTGAAGAAGTAAACATAAATCAAAGTACAGTTTGACGTATTTTAAAAAGAAATGTGTATCGGTGCAAACTACACAATAGCTATTTCCCGACGACAATATTAAACGGATGGAGTTCTGTGAAGAGATGATGGAGAAAGAGAATTTAAAGAATAATTTTCTAAATAACGTTTTCTTTTCACAGAAAGCACAATCCATCTGTCGTTCGGTATTGGTCTCGGGAAAATAAGCACCAAAGTCTTCCCGTTCGTACGCAATATCCACAAAAACTTAATGTGTGGACGGGAATTTTCGGTGATTACATCAGAGGACCACGTAACTAACAAATATTGGAAGGAGAATAGGCGGGGTTTCTTACAATGGTTCTGAATTCAGCTGTCCAGTTGAATACTTGTTATTTATTGAAGTAAATTTATAGAAATTTTTTGTTGGTAGACCATTTGCATGTATCTGTATATTTATTTCTATTCGATTAACTAAATTTTCCAGAAAATTAAACAAAAACCGTGTGATCAACAAGATATTAAAAAAACGTAGTCTACGTCACTAGAACCGTGGTGTATAGACCGAGTTAAAACGTAAAGTTGATTATATTTTTTATCCTCCGAGAGGACTTTATGAATCTACCACAATGATTATCCTAATTCTCATATAAATTCAATTTTAAATCCCAACGTACCCAGAATTTGATAGATTGCCAATTTTGGTATTTAAAATTTTATCAGGGCAAGCCTGAAAGACTTCCTGATGCACACTCTGCTGAAGCGATTATGAGAGGATGTGACTGGCAGATGCAGTGAGGCAGTCAAGGGGTGATTTAGGATTTTCTTAGATGACTCCATTTGCTCGTGTAAAACATCACGTTCTCTACTAAATTGAAATTCTGATTCTAATCCTCCAAATGCCATACTTTACTCTCTAATAATGCTTTTTGTAGTCATTGTAGTCATTGTAGACATCCCCTAGTGGCCGAAAGTCACAGTCTCGAAGTACTGATGATATTAAGTTGATTTTTTGGTAGTTAGTAAGAGACCCTTGTCAATATGGGTAAAATTTGAGCCTGGAGACCTTTTTTTTTTAGTGAGGGGGTGTAAAAATAAATTTACGTACACGTACACTATCTAAGTTAATGTGGGGCTCAGATTATTTTTGCTGTTCAGAGATCTACTACCCACTAAAACATCACCCCCCATATCCGGAACCGCCACGTAACGGCATTACTTCGGATTTCTCTCCCGTTGTTCCTTTCCTCACTCTTCCCTCATCTGCCTCCTGGCTTCCTCGCCCTCTTTCGCCTTCATTATGTTCAAGAACATATCCGTCATGGCATCCCAGTAACCACTACAGCTCAACATCAAGTTACCCGCCGTCTCCAGCGATACCTCGCACTTGCATCCTTGGTATGCCCGCTCCCTGTCCTCTGCAAATCTTTCGCATTTGAATAATGTGTGTTCTGGCGAATCAGTATCTCCGCAGAACCAACACGCATCCGTCTCCTGCTTTCCGATCTGGTTCAGGTACTCTCCAAAGACCCCTTGTCCCGTGAGCGCCTGCGTCACATAATAATTTAGTGTTCCCCACTTTCTGTTTGTCCAGGTTCCAATATCTTTCACAAAATTTCGTGTCCACCCGCTATAGCCATTCCATCGCTCCTGCCATTTTTGTCGTGTCATCTCTTTGGCTACCGTTCTGCTTTCCTTTCCGTTCGCATACACATACTCTCGTTCTTCTACAGCCAGGTCGATGGGGGGCAGCCCCGCCAGTACGTTCACCGCCTGGTGACCTGAACCTAAGCCAAATGCACCAAGAACTGGTAAGGGGCGATGTAGTTGGTCTAGAGACGAATAATGAGAATATAATGGGTACCACACCACATAAGAATAATTTTACATTAGCAACAAGAGATGTCTTGATAAAAAAATTCATGTATTATGCTGAATTAATATGTGATGAGTTGAATTTTAAGTGCCACTAGCATCAAATTAGCAGTTGATAAAAAATTCACAATAAAGAATCCCAAAAAAATATAACGTTGAGTAAGCCACTGTACAAACCACCGCTTGCAGGAATGGCAATTGAGGCGATTTATAGAGCATAGCAAGCGATTATCACGAGCCGAGAAATTGCAACTTTATCAGGAAGCGAGTGATCTTTGACTCACTAATCTAAGCAATTTGTTTGAAAGTGTCACCAAAGTAAATTGCAATGACTAATGATTTTTCAAATTCCCACATGGCATCCGACAGTTCCAAACAAAAACCAGACTGAGTTAATCAAGAAAATTATATCGGGTGATTTTTGAGATAAAGAGTAACGAAAATTGAATTGGAAAAATTATTTCTCGCGAAGAAAAGTTTTCTAACTGTCCAGACATGAGAAAACAGATCATTTATTGTTTTTTTTTTTATTGTTTCGTAGTGTTATTACGTGCAATTACAAGATATTGGATGAAATACCGTCTCTTTTAGGTTCTCTTTGACTTGGAGTTACGCCTGGATGGATCAAGTGATATGAAATAATAGTATAGTGTGTCCTAAGGGCAGAAAATGAGAGTTAGCAGTCCAAGATTTTTTTAATTAATGCGCGTTGCCAAGCGAGGGCAGCTGATAGTTAAGGGCTGGTGTTCATAAGATTGGTTTTCCAGTGAGGTTGGCGAAAAATGTTTCCAACGTTACTAGTTTGAAAACGGAGGCCACGACAGTTGATGAACCTGTATATCTTGACCAAAAATTGTGTTTGTTCAACAATTTCAAGCACCTCTTCCATATTTACTGAAAAAATATTCACCTGCTTGTGTAAGAATTTTAAAAATGATTTTCAAATAACCAATTTCCTTGGATAGACTGGATGAGAATATGTTTTCTAAAGAAAAACAAAATTTGCATTTCACTTGTCTTCTACAGCATATACATAAATTCATGACTTTTGAAAATTTTCTAAAAAATCCTTTCGCAAAGTTGAACTGAGATTCGAACTCGACATCAACTTTGAATATAATAAAGTTAAAACTTTATAATAATGAAAGATTTATGTATTATTGGAAGGGCATCTAAGAACAATAAATCATGTCCGCCTTGATAATAGAATGAAATATTCACAGAAGATACTTTTAAAGTGTTTGAAAAAGGTTATTGACGCATTTAAAACCGAAAATAAGGTATTTTATGCATTATTCGTTATAATTAGTTATTGTTTTATGATATAAGTTTAAGAAGTATTCCAATGCAAACTGAGTATTAGTTATTTCCAATTAATGGTTCAAGAAATATAAATTCTTTCAATGTATAGCTTTAGACGCCTGTAATTGGTTGAAAATATACTGCCTTCGTGTTGTGAAAAATAGTAGCGTCAATCTGGAATGGTCTACCTCACCTTTTTTTTGCTGGAAATTTTCTGTTATAGTTCTTCCAAAGTTAATGTGATGACCCATATTTTTAATCCCTTTGAAGGAAAAAACCGCCCAATGGCGTGCATATAAATTTTTTATAAATTCGAATATTGTGAAATAATGTTAATCTACTACATCAATTTGAATGAAAAAAATTAACCTTCATACAAAATTCATAAAATTTGTAATACAATAATAAAGCGCTTTCCTCTAGAACACGGAGTATCTAAAGAATAGTTTTTTGTATCGTCAACCCAACCATATTTTAAAGGTGGGTGTATATCCTCATACAGTTTTAATTATAATATAATTACCATTACTACTATTTTCTTACATATTAAGTTAAAAGTATTTTATTTTATATATTTATTCATGTAATAAAACCGTAAGGATTGTTTGAATAACAAATAAATGAATAAACACTTGACAACATCATGTGTATCAGAGCAAGTTTCATCTAAATAAATTATAGTTCTATTTGAATCACGGTACCCTTTTATTTTGCGAAAATACTCCTGTCTAAGTTCAGCGATACGCCGAGGTTCCATTATTACCATTCGATTATCTAACTTTTTATATTTAAATCCACAATTCAATAATCCCGCGCATCATCTTGGACTGTTGTTTCAAATGGTCTCCAAAATGCCATTCTAATTAATTATATCATTAAACTTACCCCAATGTCTACGAACAAATGAATATTATATTAATATCAATTCACTAACGCGACCTAACCACTACACCATCAAAAAGGTATTATAATAATGATGCCTTTCTACACTAGATCACCTACACTTTCCTATAAATACCTATAACAATTCATTAAACTCACTCAACCAAGAAATAGATATTATATTAAATATTTCTTTAAAACAAAATGCACACCCGACACTGAATGATACTAATGGATTATAAGCCGAACCACAACACAACCCCCCCGAACACCTTCAAGACCGTAGAATTTTTCTGCGAAAATTGTCAAACGGAGTATACTTCGGTTATTCCGTTATATTACGATGAATACTGCAGTTGATGATTGGTTGTTTCGAAGTCTTGACTGCACGTGCAACTACGTTGCCAACTCTTCAAAATTTTCTTAAACATAGTAACAAATAAAAAGTGGTTTTAATTAATTTTTCTTTTTTCAGTAATTTCAAGCGACTTATTTTAATGTTTACTAATAAATTTACATTATGTATTTTTTTAAAAATATTTCCAAACTAGCTTTCTTATAACATCACGAACTAACAGTTTACTGAAGTAAAAGGAACATTTGTGTAGCGAGCCTAACAATTTTAGAAAATATATCTGACAACATTGCTTTATTTTATGGTCATCACACTGACTTTAGTTAGAGTATACCCACACTTCTCCTTTCAGAGAGTTATGAGTGTATATCTTAAAAGCCCAGCCTATCCTAACCTAACCTACATTCAATCTGGGAATACTTTAAACTTTTTGTAATCTGTGAGCTTTATCCCATTTTCTAAATCCTCTTTTTGTATTTTCACCAGTGAGTCAGTGTCTTCATACTTCCGTTTCATTTTAGACGAAGAAAATAGTATTAATGATTGATAACGAGTTAAATAAAATTAATTGACTGAATTACGCAAAACGAATTGAGAAGTTAGGAATAGTCAAAAGTTTTCTCGTGCATTGGCTGCAACTGGCAGTAACAAAGACTAATGTTTTTTAGTTGTACTATATTTTTAACTTAATGGTTCTCCGAATACAGTTAATTTGTGAAGTGGGAATAAAATATCAGTTTTATCTACGGCTAAGTTCCTACTAGTTTTCCAAATAAATTCTTATTTGTTAGGAATACGTTGGTATGCGGTAAATTTTGAGTGCATAAATTGTATGAGAATTTCATCTACTCAAACCACAGCAAGGAAGGAATCTGTTCCGATGCAGAGTTATCCTTTTTTTCTTTTTAATTGGTTATTTAACGTCGGTCTATTTCTGCAATTATTGAGGCTAATCACCGACGCCGGGAGCACTCTACCCCTAACCGGAAATTTTACCGAACCCACTGGTGTTCCAACCAGTGGCAGGGTTCTTTAACGAGCCCAACATCCATGGACTCGGGACCTCGGTTTTACGTCTCCTCCGAAAGACGGCATACCTACATTATACCTCGTGCTCATTGGTATAATGTCTGCGAGCTGTGATATGCTACTCCGCTGCAGGCTGTATGGGATATTTATACGACGGTCTTCCCTAGTATGGTCACCCATCCAAGTACGACACTGCTTCACTGTATCGCATCAGAGGCGTTCCACTACAGTGCTGGGCCACTGTGCCACCCAAATTACTCTACGATTCACAGGATTAGACGTTTTAGACGTGCGTCACCTTAAAATGTTCGTCTTGAGTTTGCCTATCGACCCTTGTTCCGGGGTTTTTGACTAAAAAAAACTATTGATGCGAAAGGAAATTGTTCCTCAAAAATGTATTGGAACAAAAATCTAAATTTGTTTCAATAAAAAGTGTTTGTAATCAATCCAGCAATACGTACAAATTTTCTCAGAATGCTTGAGGATATTTTTGGCCATTTAATTTGGCAAGGAAATCGCCAAATTCCAGAATCTCGGAAAATTTCCAAAAATTCTGTAAAAATTCGGACATATTCCTTAGGTGATACTGAACACTTTTCGTTCAATACAAGTTTCTCATAAAGGTCGTCATTTCCGACAGGGGTTGTAGAGGTTGTCAAGAGGAAGAGTTTCCTTCAAAAAAGTTTTGTAAAAACTCAATGTTGCGTTCGCTAGGATGACTTTTGTACCCAAAATCGCCATTTTTCCATTTTTGGCCACAAATTACAGAAAAATAAAATTCGAAATCAAAAATCCCGGAACAAGGGTCGATAGACAAACTCAAGACGAACATTTTAAGGTGACGCACGTCTAAAACGGATCAATCTTGTGAGTCACAGAGTAATTTGGGTGGCACAGTGGCGCTCCGCGCGACTGTGCGACGCCCAGAGTTATCCTTGAATTCTTGCTTAATCACTGAGACCGAAAATATCTATTCTACTTAGTTACTGAGGGGACTTTTCGAGACTACTAGCTTCTTTAGATCTATTCCCTGGAGGAGTTTTAGAATATCTACAGGCTTTAGTTTATATAAGTGTTCTTATTGTCTTGTGTAGTGATTTAGTTCCAGTAGATATAGAGGCTCTCGACCACTCTTGTTTTTGATATTTTCACTTGCTCCACAGTTAGAGAGTCTGTTGTGTGATTGGAAATTTGGTACGTGGAACCAAAAGTTAAATATGACAGCGTTTATTCTAAAGGTATTGTCAAAATATACAAAAAAGGTGTAGGTAGTCAGTAATTTCCAGGAAATGTAATTCAATGAAATTCTTTTCCAAATTGTCACTCAACATTCAGTTAAAACTGTGACTAATTTTTTCTAACGACTTTTAGAACACCAGAGAAAAATACACTTGAAGAATTTCGTTGAAAAGTTTTCCACCCTAATTTTTCATTTATATTGAGGTTTTATAACTTCTTTAAAAACTTTTTTTTTCTCACTGACTACCTCCAAAAGCTTTCAAACTTCTAATGCACTGTTGAATATTTCATAAAACTCTGAATAGGGTAACGTTCTTAGATACTCTTTTCATCAAAGTTAATCATTTTAAATGTTTTTTAATAGTTGTAAAAAGGGGATATAACATTTTGTTTACAATGTGACTAATTTCTTTTTATTCCTAAAATATTTCAATAATAATCGTTATTTGTTTATCATTAAAATGAATTTACATGCCTTCTAATCTTGGCATCAATCATATTTTTGACAAAACAAACTGAGAACATAGTCGGTAGAACTGAATATTACTATATTTAAAATTCAAGATTGAGTACAACCTTAAGTATTTTTCCCTTATTTGAAAACAGGCCCTTAATTATTCTTGTGGAAATGTAAGACAATTTAAACATCTTTGCAGGTCAACAAACTTCACAGAATTAAATCTGTGGTACAAGTGGAACGCATTTGCATTTCTGTACAACGAGCGCTGGCGGTCTAAGTGGTGTTTGAGTGGTGCTCCGGACTAATCCAATAAAAGGTTTACAGAAAACACCAGTTATCTATCCTTGTCATTCTTCAACATTGTCAAGTACGTTATTGTCGTTCCAAAAACGATTAGGGTCAAATTAAATTGAATTTAAAAGACTCCAGTTAAATCTGGGATCTCTGTTGAGTGAAATTTGTAGTTTTAATTAATTAATACATTGCAGTGAAACTTTTATAATAAGTATCAACGTAAAAAGTGAAAACGTGTATAAAAACTCCCTAGAGCGCTATTGAAAGCAGTTTTCCCCAATCCTCACTTGAATTCTTTTGGAAAGCTATGGTTCAGGTAGTAGCTGCTAACGTTAAATAATCCTGTTCTGGTGTATGTGGGACACTAAATATGTGTAGCTCTTTGGATATATCATAACAGGCTGAGAATTTAGTGTCTGTTTGCTGTAATTTCTTCACTGCAATAAATAGCTTGCAGTTTATACTTTTCTCTATATGCACCCAGATCCTGTAAAGCATCTTCTCACGAGTGGCTTACAGCAGACTGGTACCGACACATTTTGTGATTTGAGTAGCAGTTTGTACGAGATAATCATATTAAGTTTCATGCGACGTGAGGACACGATTTAGGTAGTAGGGCACATCTCTATGAACATTATTTGAAAAAAATAATTGGGTTTTTTGAGCCAGTCTAATAAATATGTTACCAAGACAACTTAAATTGATTTGTGACGGATTTATATGCAGCTATTCAACAGTGTACTTACAATAACATCCCAGTTAAATTGTCGATCCGTTATGGAAACCACTCGAATTTTGATTAGAAGCAAGTTTCATACACTGCAGATGTTAAGAAACTTGTTAAAGTTTACAACCAATTCCTCGGGATCTATGAAGTTCCATCGGCGTATGAGTTGCTAATACGTCATCTGGATGGATATATATCAACTTAATTTAATTACTGCGCTCGGCAATTTAATATTACACGATGTTATGCAGCCACATGTCAATCTTTTACAACATAAAAATTGTGTTGTATGTATTTCTTTCAAATTTTAGTGGAAAAAATGTCTGTGGCTTGGAGAATGTTCTATAATTTTATATTATTAAAAATTTTAGATGGATGCGGGGAAAATACATGCACTCGATAAGAGAAGGGGTGGAAAACGGTTTTACACGATTTGCGACGTTCTGTATATCGTTTTGAAAATTGTAAGAAAATTGTTGCCTACTTTAGGGTCAAAATAAAATCGTGGCTTTAAGGGTAACATATTTTTATACCAATATAAAACCATTTGTGCTGGGATTACAGATTCCTATCTATTTTTGCGATAAATTATAATTATTTTTTCCATTTTCCTGCTTTTTCGCAAGCACAATATCATGGCGTGCAGAGAATTGAATTTCGTATCGCGTTAAATTTCAATAACAATATATTCCGAATATTTTCGAATTTATTATATAAAACATGCATGTGCAACTCCTCAAAATAACAAAGGATCTTAGAAAAGATGTAATTCTCACCATATTCTTTTATATAATTTGAAATTATTGTTACTCCAAGCTTGAACAACTCAGATTTATATTGTTAATAAAAAAAGATAGAATTCTTGTTGTAATGCAGCTCGAAGTTTCTGGAATCTGTCGGGCAAAGCAGTTTTGAGTTAAAATTTAAACACCACGTATATTTCCAACATTTTTCCATCTTAAAACAAAGTAGCCATGACCTATAAGAGCTCTGAGCTCTTTGAGTTGAAGTTAAAGTTCAAAATTAGTGTAAGCAATGTTCCAGTAACTAAGTCATGAATACCAAATCTCAAATCCAATTGTTTTACACATTTCAAACGTGATTACATCAACAATCTAAAAACATTTTCGCGAAAACCCGACAAAAGAGAAATCAGAAGGGTTCCTGTTTAAAAAAACCAACGTAAAAAATATAAATTGCGGTTCAGAATTGAAGGGTCTCCAGCTCTACGATAACTCTTGTCGAATGCTCCAAAATCACAGCTTCGAAATAACAAACAACTCCTTACCATTGGGTTTTCGTTCGGATTTCCCATTTATTTTTTATCCTTATTGCGACAGAAACAAAATTATTCAGTAACAAATAACCCAATCAAAAATTTAATTTCAAAAGTTTAATTCTGTTAAATAAAGTTTGGAAATTTACATTAATTTGATCAAATACGGCAAAAACTATATTGACACTAGTTTGGCATCTATAATCTATTTGATCTTTATGGAAACATTATGATTTTTCCTGCAGTATTGGAGAATGCAAATACGTTCCGAAAAAACAACCATAACACTAAGGATTATGCAAAGCTATCAGTAAGCAGTAGTGGTTGAATCCTGAATCAAATTATGTGTATATTCTTCATTAACGTTGTTATATTCATGACGTAGATAATTAAAGATTTCCGTACTGTTAAGTACTGGTCTATTTCAACTGGTATTTGTTGGTTAAACCGACAATTTTGGACACCTTGGTAGTTAAAAAATCCTCTGCATTTAAACAATCAGCTTAAGTAGAAGGTTCGAAAATGTCTTAGTCCTCACTACACTAGATCGACAATAATAAACTGAACATTATTATAATAATGAAGCTTTAGAGCTTACAATACATTTTCAAAGATTTAAACTTGTATAAATTTAAGGGCAGATTCGGTTTTGCTTAAATCACGCGAAAGTCAACAGCTGTGGAACGTTTCCTGGATCGATAAAATTAAAATGTGCATGACATTTACACTGCATTCCTATTTCTACAAGAGATATATTAATAGAGTCTTTGAAACGTCTTCATGGGTGGTATAATCGTACAGCAATTAGGCGTCTTTAGAAAACAGTATATAAGGGGTACCACATGATGTTCTCCAGACTATATTTGTGATAGACGTGCACTTTAGTTTGCTTAGCTAGAATGTAATTACAATTTGGAATTAATTATGCCATTTGAGATGAAAACTAGTATTCACGACAAGACGGAGACATCAGAATGTTTTGTTACAGTCCTATCTTCTTTTATACTCCGTTCTAAATCAAAATAAGACTTGTATAATCAACTCACAACAATTTTTTTTTTGCTAATCCTTTTTGAAATTGATAATTTGGAATTTTCTCTTAAGAAACATGATCCCCCTGTAATTTCGTTGTGCATCAAGCTGGGAACCTTAATTTTCCCAAACAATTACTACATTAATAAGAATCTGTAGTTCAAGAAGTCATTCACGGATCATAACAATTCCAAAGTACTTTAGTAGACACACAAGCTTCAAATTTTTGAAGCAGTCTTTTCCATATTCAAAAACTATGTATAGTACTGTACTGTGTTTGATATTATTTCAAATCTTGGAGCACTCAATCCTTAGCGAGACAGGAACAAAGACAACGACGTCACGTCGAATCTTACCACGTACTTACTATATTCTAACATTTGTTTGGAGAGGTCCTTCATTTTTGAGCCATCTGCTCTGAGTAGTTCCTCCTTACAAATTCATCTTTTTGACCGGTATAAGGCAGGTGGTACTTTACTCTAGGATTACTATTACTTTCAGTATAAGCTTGTTTTGTGAATTTGGAAGTATGCTCAATTCGATGTTGATTCCATCTAGCCTTTCCATGAAGACATTGTGAGGAGGTAGATCCAGAAGGATTTCCATTGCTGCTAATAGAACCAGAAAAGCCAGACTATGCTGGTGTAAAAAAAATTTGTCTAAATTATGTGTATTAACAGTACTTAAACTTTTATAAACGAAAGTTCACAACTAATAAACTTTTTTTAGTTCAAAATTCAGACACAAGTTTTATACAACAAGTTCATCAACTCGTGCTTTTAGCGGTAAACACCTACTAGGTGTACTAACACGCATTAAAATATATGTAAAATGAAGGGATCCAAACCGCATCGTTTAATATTCTGCCCAGAATGCTGATATAAAACTAACAACAACAAAGTTACTTCGAGCAGAACGATTTTGTTGGCCGAATTAATTCAGTTCATACTACTATTTCCATATGCAGAAACATACTAGTTGCAATAACAGATGGTGAAACAACTATCTTTATCCTGTAAACTAGTAGAAGAACCAAAATATGTCTCAATGCGTGTATTAGTTTAATTAATATGGTTTCGATGGGCATTAGTTGGATACAAATAAGTTAAAGCCTGCAGATATCCTGAAATTCCTCAGGGAAAATAGGACTAAAGGAGCTACTAGTCTCTGAGACGTTCCTCAGTAAGTAAGTAGAAGTAATAAACATACATACATCTATACATTCTTTTCCTAAATTGTCTTGTTTCACCCTTAGTTACACAATATACTAATATTTTCCAATAAATCAACTTTTACAAATATTAGATACGAACATGTATCATCACACTTCCATAAACTTCCTACCCAATATTTAGTTAAGTAGGTATTTACCAAAGTAGAGTGTCACAAAATAAACGTTTCCGTTGAAAAAGTTAGGTTAATAAGAACAAATGTCACCGAACTGCCGCAAGACCTTGTTTTCTTTTTTCTCAAAATAAGTCGTTTTTATGTCGCGATACAATATATTTGGAACTCGTGACGTCTTCACATTCAAGTAAAGCTTATTTAGGACATTCTTTAGGATTTATTAGAGGAAAAAAACTCTGTTATAAATCACAGTAAACAATGTTGTTCTCAATATCATAACCAATATTTATAAAAATTGTCACATTTTCTGGGTGTAATTTAAAATATACAAAGCCACAAGAAGCTGAAAACAATAGAATCGATAATGGAAATTTCACCAAACACAAATCATCCCCAAGCTGGTCCAATTTCCTCTTTGAGAGGGTCTTTTGTGTCGGGATAAAATTTTGGGGTTGTGCAGGAACAGGAATATACCAGATCCTTCTGTTTAAGATTCGTGCGTGGGATAACTGATATGGGATTGAGTTATTAAAAATCTGAGAATGTTTCACTAAGAAAGAACTTAGACTGTTTGTTGTATAAAATTGGAATAGGAGGCTCCTAAGTTACAGTTGGCACAAAGTATGATAAATAAAAAATTTGGATCGGTAAATCTCTGTATGTGAGATTTTTAATCCCTTTTAAATAATTTAAAAAAATATCAATAGCAGTCAGATTCACGCCTATGAATCCCAAACTCTACAAGACACTACAAATGGAATGTACCACTCCACTCAGATAACAAGGGCTATAATAATCATATAACCAGAATTCTGGATGGGTTCCTGACTGGGCAGTGTAGAACAATTAGCAATTCAGAAGATGAAGAAACCTCTCTCCCAATATTTGAAGAACCCAAGACTCCAGTACTAAGGGTGGGTTTAAACAAGCAACTCTAGCATAAAATGGGGGTATACAGGGTTGGGATCAAGTATGGAACCAAGTAAATATATTTTAAATGAAAATAACTATATTATGAAAATTTGCAGGTAAGTGTAATGGAACAAAATGCATCTGATGTACATTTTTTTGTTAATAATATACTTTCGGTTTAACCGGAAATGTCATCAACTTCTTTAATTTAAATGGAACACCCTATATATTTTTACAGATTTTGAAAGAGCTTGTTATTTTGAATTCATACTAACTGAGATTAGTGTAAAAAAATTTGTGAAAACGAGGAATAACTCACTGTTAGTTGTACAATAGGTGTACATTTCATTATTTTAGAATAATGAGGAACAAAATTACTTCAAATGTTCGCCGTTTACTTGCAGACAATATGCCATCCTATTAACAAATTCTTGAGTCACTCTTTCCAAGATATCTCCACGTAGGTATTGGTTCACATTCATCAATAATTCTTTGTCTCAATTCCTGTAAGTTTGTTGGTGGTCTAACGTAAACACGTGATTTTAGATAACCCCAAAGAAAAAAATCTAACGGGCTAAGATCCGGAGAACGAGCAGGCCACTCTATGAATCCTCTACGTCCAATCCATCGATTTGGAAAATTCGCAACCAGAAAATCCCTAACCCGTCTATCATAGTGAGGAGGTGCTCCATCTAGTTGAAACCAAACATTTTGTGGTAATTGCCCATTCTGTTGAAGTGCAGGAATAATTTCGTTATTTAGTAGATCCAAATACTTGTCACCATTCAAGTTTCCGTCGATAAAAAATGGGCCTATAAGCCTATTTTCGACAATTCCCATCCAAACATTCAACTTGTGTGGATGCTGGGTATGTGCTTCATGAATCCAATGAGAATTATCATTTCACCAATACCTTGAGTTATGTCGATTAACTGTTCCATTTAAACAAAAAGTTGCCTCATCGGAAAAAACTATGTTAGAAGCAAAATTGTCGAAGACATTACAGATGTCCATTAGCCGTTCGCAAACTTCCAGCCGTCGGTCAAAATAATCATCTGACAATTCTTGAACCAACTGTACCTTATACGGATGATACTTTTCACTTTTTAATATCTTTCCTACAGAACGTCGACTCATACCATGGTTTAGTGCCAAATTTGTGGTGGAAGTTTGAGGTGATTCATCTGAATCGATTGCAATATTTCGTTTAACAGTTTCGTTCGTTGCAGTCCGCGGTCTTCCAGGTTTTAGCAGATTTTTTACCATCCCAGTTGTATTAAAACGTTGTAATGTTTTAGTTACTGTTGAGCGTGATATAGGATTTCTCTCCGGATGCAAATTATCAAAAATATAACACAGTTCTTCATGAGTTCTAACACGATCACCATAACCGATCATCATTAAAACTTCAATACGCTCCTTTTCACTTAATTGAACCATTCTAAATTGTAAAATGTATTCCCGTCAATTAGAATTTGACACTTGGAGAACAAAAGACGTACTAAACAGTACTCGTTTATTTATTACTATGCATACAAACAACATCGATTAGTTTATATAAATAGTTTTTTGCGCTATTGCAAAAAACTCAAAGGAGGTTGATTGAAGTGATATATTCCTCGTTTTTACAAATTTTTTTACACTAAACTCAGTATGTATGTATTCAAAATAACAGGCTCTTTAAAAAATCTGTAAAAATATATATGGTGTCCCATTTAAATTAAAGAAGTTGATGGCATTTCCGGTTAAACCGGAAGTATATTATTAACAAAAAAATGTACATCAGATGCATTTTGTTCCATTGCATTTACCTGCAAATTTTCATAAATATCGTTCTTTCCGTCTAAAAGGTATTTACTTGGTTCAATACTTTATCCCAACCTCGTATACATTATAGAGTTGCAAAGGTTGTAGAGGTAGTAATAATTCGTACCTCAATTTATTATTTCGTGGATAGAAGCGTCTCTCGTTACATAAACATGATTGGATTCAATCAACTGGGATTATTGAGAAAATAAAAACTCTACAATTTACATCGGTAGTCCTTACATCCTGAACTAAAAACAATATGAAAACTGAGCTGAGTTGCAGTACTTTAAATCAACAATATAATCACCTATTCCCAAGCCTCAGAGTACAGGAATAAACACAAGCGTATGCAAGGACATTTATCATGTTTTTTTTCTGGTTTTAACTTGAAACATTGTTTTGAAACACTTTGAGGACGTTGGGTTCAAACATTTATGCTATTCACTATACATATCATATTATCAATGTAGTCACCTGGATTGAATGCAAATGGAATTTTCATTTTTCAAGTGAAATGAAACAATAAAAATTGTAATAAACGGCGAATAAGCTCATTAAAAGAAGTTTAAAAGGCAGAAAACTGGCATTAATTTTTGACGACACAAGTGTCATTAAAATTTTATATAGTTCCTGACTACACATCCGGTAGCGATCCAGGGTTATCAAAGAATATGAAATGGAGAGCTTGGATATAAACAGAATTTTTTAAAAACTGATTAAGGATACATAGTATGGAATGACAATTGAATTGCAATAAAAAAAAAATGGAAGTGTGGAGTTTAATAAAAAAGTATTAAGCTCTTGAACCGGTGGAATACGATGATATTCAAGATTAATTTATCACTATTGAATCATTAAAACGAAAGGTCTAATCAGGATTGTAAGAAGATATCGAATGAATCTTATTATGTGAATATTTTCAAAATAAAAATGGTTTCTGTCATGTTGGTGTGTAATACAACCTCCCACTTAAAGTTATTAATGGCACAGATTAATATTGTTGGAATATTACACTTCCTGAACAAAGGATTCAAAGGAATCCGCAAGTATATTTTGGTACGATCTCGTTAAAGCAGAATGTACAGCTTTCAACATTACTTGTGTATGTGTGACAAACAAAACGGTTTTTAAAACCTTTAACTGGGATATGTTAATCAAACGCTTTTAAATAATTTCATGGTTTCCAGAGAAATATTTGTGTACCTAAATAGGGGGAGTTAATTGAGGTTTACAAAATGTATTCAAATTCAAGGGAATTGAGGTTTAAATGCCGATATTATGTATTTCCAGCAGACATGAAAAAGTATCTGTTCTGGTTTTTTCAAATAACCTTCCAACTTTAGGATCTTGGAAATTGAACTCTATTATTTCAATATTTGGTAATGGTAGAGGGCGCCAGTGTCAATACCATACCAAAAACGGTTTTTAAGATAATATGGTAGGTACCTCGTTATCCTTATTAAATCACCACTTACATACTTCAAAATAAGTCACGAAAATTTCAACGTTTCAAGAAATATTGATTGAGTTTCCCACAAAAAATATTTAATTTTGCTGGAAGTCTAATAAAAAAGATGATCACGGAAGTTAATTTGATAAAAGTGTGAGAAGCAGCTTAAATTTCGCTCTGACTATATTCCAAAATGAAGATGTGCGTTTGGGAGTTTATTGCTTTTTCTGTAGTAATGAGAAATTTCCCAGCAAAATAACTTTTGGAATGCCTTAAAGGTGAATTAATATACTCTTATTGTTAATGTTTGAATAAAACCATTTAATTTGTTTAAATTTTCATCATATATTTAAACTGAGCTCAATATAGATCCGTGACGCGTTTCGCTAACACAGTAGCTTTCTCAAACGAGACACGAATCTATATTGAACTTAGTTCAAATAATATAATGAAGTTCTGAACAAATTGAATTGTTTTATTTCATGGATCTTCATCAAGTAAAAGCCTCATCTATTTAACCTTATTGTTAACTTAACATTTAGCTTGTACTACAAAAAATAAATAAAATATTCACCGGCTGTCTAGGAACAGTTTTGAAAAAGCAATTTATTTTATATTAAGGTCGTTTACAAAGTGATTTGAAAATAAAAATAAGAATAAGATGGAAATTGCTTTTCTTTAAATAATAAACAAAATTTTCCTAGCTAAAAACCTTAAGCAGTATTTAAAAATGTTAAGATATTTATATATTCATAATTCAAGATGAAATACAACTGCAGCCAGACACACTTGGAGCCACACAGAGAAAAATAAAATAAAGCCAAAGTGTGTATACATAACCTCATTTTGTATGGTAATTTTGAGAAATTTCCTAGTCTTTGTGGTTACAAACAACTTTAAAAAAACTTAGCCTAGTATAATATCTACGTATGTATATATGATGGGGTGACTATCACTGAGACCTAAAAGATCCATTATGCCCCGTTAACTAATATTTGTCTAAAAACCAACTTTCTGATTCCCAAATTTCTTTTACACCCGCCTCTGTATAAAAATAGTTCCGAAATTGTTTCAGGCTGATGACTGGAAGTCGTAATGGATTTTTTATACCTATTTGTAACGGAATGAAACAAAGATAGATTGCGTAGAAGAAAAACCAAACTTTATCTCACATTTACGGCTTTTTTTTTCAACAACTGAAGTTGTTAGTTAAAGAAAAAACCTAAAACTTGTATAGCTTCAAAAATAGATAGTTTTTTTTCATTCCGTTCATAAAAGACATTTCTTGCTATTTTTCCACATAAAAAAGGATCACTACCAACTAGTTACTTCTGATTTGGTGTAATATTATATCCAATGACCATCAGTACAGTTTTATAGAAAAATAAAACAATTCCATATATATGGGGATCAAGAAAATTGGATTTTATTCAGAAATGTGGGACTGTCTACAGCAACTACTAGATTTACATAACGTTTAAATTCAAAGCTAGGATTCACAAGGTAAATATTAGCTTAAGGAAAACCAATAAAACCCAGCATATATTTTCCAAACGTGGACTTTACGCAAATCAGCATAGTATAAAGAAATGTTTGCAAGATGATTCCATGAAATGAAACCAGGCACACTGCACCACACATTGGAATACACGAAAATGATTTCATGCATAGTATTTATTATTCCAATCTATCTAATGAATCTGGACACTTGCTTCTATCAAGAATACTCAAAGGAACAAAGTGACCTAAAAAAACATGTTAGGAAATAAAAAAACAACGACGAGCAAGTCATTCTTCAGAGTGTCTACAACTGGGGATCAGAAGGAAAATATATACGCATACTGGAAATACAGGCAAGAGATATGACCATCCGAGAACGGTTCAGAGTAAAGATTTTCTGATAAGAACCCTAGGACTAGAAGACCCAAACAAAGAAAGGAAGGAAGTATAATTGTATACATACACTCAAAGGAAATATCATCATCCGAGGACTAGCAAACAGCGAGGACATTAACGACCTACAAGGGGATACAAAAAAAATGGAGTCCAGATTTACTGTAAGGAAACCACTGTCCATTAACATTGTGAGGCTAGATGTATGAAAAAAGAGATGATAACGATGATCCAATACATCCAACAAGCGAAAGAAGACACAATGCTACAATTTATAGTGATTTCAACACGAACAGTAAACACTAAGTGTGACAAGTACAGAGAACAAGTGTCCAAGGCCATGACAAAAGCCAGCTACCTGCGCAAACTACTAGGGAGAGCATCCAGATTACGCGACCAGATCTATTGTGGTGATCTGACTCAAGAGAAGAACATCTAGCGAACGATGAAGAATGCCCACAAGCTACAAACAACAGTACACTCCAAAATAAACAACGTGAGGACTTTACTGCGTCCAAATGACAACCAACAAAACTAGGAAGACGACCACCATGTCGAAGCAGCAGATTTTTGATCAGTTGACAAGACTGTTACCTCAACTTATGGATTGAAGTTAGCAGATAAAGAACTCAAAAAAGAGAACGTAGACGAAAGCTCAGCATATCGATAGAAAAATAGGCCAAGTATATCGACTAATGATTTGTTCCTCATAGAGGCTGAGAAAATACACACAACAAAGACAAAGAACAAGAGAGTAAACCACGGCTCTTGAATAAAATTTATAGTTTTCACACTGAAATATCGTTTTCAAAATCACAACGAATTTATGTGATTTTCCGATGAAAATATATGGTGGTGTCTTTTCCTTATAATCTCTTATTCTTGCGTACGTTGTTCCGGATTGTCAGATTCCCCGACTTTACTGGAAACTTAATGTCATACTCACTACCACATATCCCGATAAAGGTTATTACGAAAACGTGCTGATGTGATTCACGTACACCGGAGATGGTTTATAAGACCGAGAAACTTTCAGACGTAAACGTAGCCTAATTTTAAATTTTTGTTCGGCATTAACGAAAAAGCCACCACATTTTTTTAAGGAACTGTTGGGGTTCGTATAACTATATGTCAATATTCGATATTTACCCTGGAATTTGCAGTTTGCAGTAAGTGTTTTTTTCTTATTTGGAAGGAAATAAAGTTTGGTGTTTGTTGTAGTGATTGATGGGTTGAGAAAAGCTATTTATATTTCGAGTATTCGGTGTAGAGAATAAAAACATTTTGGAAAAATTCAAGGTTAAAACAGTCCAGAATAGCAACAGCTTTAGTTGTTGAATTCAGACAAAGCAATTAATGCAAAATATAGAATTATTTCGAGTCAGAACGTTGCAAATTTTATCCCATTATATTGGTAATATTAGTCTCCAATAATTATTGTAATCAAGATTTATGTCATTTCTGTATTTATGTTTCAAATAAACTTTCAATGTTTCTTAATCACCTACAGTGCTTTACTGCTAATACATTAAATTGGAGGTTTGATTTCAATATCCCTTTATCCTACGGGTTGACATCTGGCAACTCATTAAGGTCTGAATTCTACACTGAGAAAGAATAACAAGTAGTAAGAAAAAATAATGTTTCTGTTTTCTTTCAAACGGAGTATGTGAATAAATGACACCAGACCCAATAAAATCTCGAATCAACCAGCATAGTTTAAAAAAATGAACTGACTGAAGCTGGGTTAGTTTCGTGAAAGATGTAAAGATGCCACAATAGAGTTTTGCGAGCTGCAGCTCAAATACCCAACCTCAGCTAGTCTAAAATCTACCTTGAACTAGAATCTCGGGAATTACCAATACGTTATTGGCAGTATTCAAAGCTTTTTATTGATTGACATTTTAACATGGTATTTCGTTTGATGTATGTATGTATGTATGTCTTTTGGGGTAACATTCACTGAGACCTAAAAGATCTATTGTGCCCCCTTACTTCTACTTAGTTCCTGAGGAAAGTCTCAGAGACTAGTAGCTCCTTTAGTCCTATTTCCCCGAGGAATTTTAGGATATCTGCAGGCTTCAACTTAGGTAACTGTCCCTCTTCTATCCAGTAGTGTCCCAGGTGCTGTGCCCTAGGATTCTGAATTGCTGTGCAGTTCGCAAGTATGTGGATGGAGGATTCTTCTTCCATTCCACAAAACCTACAATCTTCTTCCTCCACTATTTTGAGCTTTTTAAGGTGCCCATTCAGGCGACAATGTCCCGTTTGATAGATATATACTTTTTTGTTTTATCACTACTTCATAAGTATAAAGTTCTCTGGGTGTATCTCCTTCGACATATCTGAAAAATAATTCCGGTTGTATAGCTGTTCCTTGAAATGGGAGGAGAATTGTATAAAGCTCCCCATTTCTTAGTTTCTCAACACCATCGTACCGGGGGTTGCAACAGCCGCCTTCGAAATTATTACTTCAATAAATTTCGTGTCGGACCAATTTACGTTAGAGCCAGAGCAACACTTGGACGTAAAGTGGAGGTGCTGTAGAATAGTAAACGAGTTGTAAATGAAGGACAAAAGTTGAAATGTCGATTAATTCATATAGGTTTGATATTTACATGTTGAGGTTGAGGATATTGAATAATTTTAAGCTGAGAATTGTAGAAAAAACTTTGATAACGTGGGTTGTGCCCCCTTGATTGGTTCGGCTCCACCAGTCAGATGCTTCTGTCCTTGGTACCTCAGCCTTCAGGCTGAGGCTCTTGGTTGTGCCGTTTATGTGAAGAGATCAATGACCCTTATCAGTTTCAACAGTCTTTTCACTAGGTCCTTCTTGGAGAAATCCTCCCTTGGATGTTCCCAGGAGCCTATATCCAAGATAATGTGAGAGTCTGTTCCCTTCTCTTCCATGCACAACCGACAGATAGGTTCCTCCCTATATTTGCCGATTGTATGCATGTGCTTCCTGAAGGTACAGTGACGGGTGAGTAAACACGTCTCTATCCTTATCTTGCCTCTGCTAAGGTTTAGTATTTCGTTGGTCAACGTCTCCGAGGATTTTTTGACCAGGAGTTTGCTGTGTTCCTGTTCTGGCACGAGTTTCCAGTACGACTGTTGTTTAGTTTGAGTCCACCGAGATATACAACCACATGCAGCAATTTTAGATATCCCAAATTCTGGCTCAAAGCCAGTGGATGCAGTTTCAGACCCTAACTTTGCTAGGATATCTACCTTATCATTTCCTACAATGCCCTTGTGCACCGGGACTCACTTAAGAATATTACTCTATTATGGTTAGCCAGGTTTAATAGTTTTTCTAGACCAGTCTAGATCTGATCTGGGGATATGCTAAATTTAGTGCTGCCTGACTATCAAAGAGTATATAAGCATCTTTTGGCCTCTATACCTCCTTTCGATATTCAATTGCAAACACATGTCGATAGCGTAAATTTCTACCTGGAATACAGATGCAAGATATTGCACCTGGGTCTAGCACCATGGACTCCTGTCCTGTGAGCTCCTGTTCCAATGTCACTCCTAGATCCGTCTGTGTACCACACCAACGTTCCTTCCTGACTGCATGCTTCCTACCCATCTATGTTTAGCTGAATATGATATGGTTGGATGTCGTTAATTGTGACCAACAACTATGCCCCCTTTCTTCCACTTAGTTTCTGAAGAGACTGGTAGTTCCTTTAGATTTAAATCCCGAATAAATAAGGTCGAATAAGATATGGCTCATCTGCGAAGGTTCTGGTTTTCTAACTCTTCTTCTTTGATTCCAAATATACTTGTTTCCGGTGTAATGCATTGATAAAAAAATTGGAACATCAGCTAGTAGCAGCTTTTTCTAGACTCTCACAAGGTGTAGTTTGCTTTAATATCTGACGTTTCGTATTCCTACTAGCAAACATTCTCATCAATGAACATTATTTAATGGAGATGCTGTAGAACATTTTTAAAATTCTTCCAATACATCAGGTGAATTTTCGTCACTTATTCATAGATCACACTGTAATAATTAAGGGGTACGTATGTAGTTATGATTGATAGTTTCTATTATTTACAAATGCAAATTGGATATATAACGAGATAATATGATCCTGTCGGTAATGAAGCTAGTGGACTGTCAATTAAATATCATATTAATTCAGACATTAAATTAAATACGAGGCAACTAGTACAACTGTTTAAATTGATCTGATAGAATTTAAAAAAAATTTCTACGTCCACGTCCGTAAACGTCAAATACCGCACTGTCGACATTTCTTGTAAGTGGTAATTGAAGAGGTTAAAGCATGAACGTGTTAATGACACTTAACACATTTTTGCGTGAATGCATATATTATGAATCAACGTAGCAAGATTTACTTTGTAAATTTTTTTCACAACTTTATCTCTATAATTGACAAGAATAGCTAGTGCATGAATGTGTTAAGTGTATAGTTTGTGACAAAGCAGTTTGCATGTAAATGATAAAAAACAATAACATACGAAAAAAGTCTACAATGGTGGACAATGTGTATATTTCGCAGAGCATGAAAACAACAACAGCCAATAGCAGTATCTTGCATGTTCATATATTTTATATTTGATACCCAATTCCGAGCAAGAAAGTGATAAAAAGCTATTAACATGTTCTTGCATGATTATACCGTTGTCGTTTTATTGTTGTGCTGTGAAGGAGAATGTGTTATAGGCCTTTATCATATTCTTCTACAAGTACATGTAACTAAATTCTAAGTTATTTGGAACTTCACACTAACATTTTGAGCATAACATGTTCATGCATTGAGTTTCTATTGCAAACCGTAAACACTTCTCAGCTTCCGAATTCATGTCTGGCAACCTTGCTATGTAGGGCTAGAGATTAATTAGTTGGGAATCGTTCATAGAGGTACCACGTGCCATTTTCATATTGTGTTCAGTAAGCAGTGGGTCTAGTTGGTGTCTATAAAATTTACTTTTGTGTATATTCTCCGAAAATGGATAAAGAAGGATCCAGAAAAAGAGTACGTCGAATAATGCAGCTGACGCTTTCAGATAATAGTCAACCGAACCTTAACATGGACACCAGTGATTGCAGTGAAAAAATAACTTCATTGCCTGCTTTAAATGTAGATTATGGTAAGTAAATAACTTACAAGAATTATTATTGTTTTTATTATTGTGTAAATTCCAAAATTAAAACCGAAAAGCTAAAAAATATAATCATTATTGGTTTGACATGGTTGCCAGCTCGTTCGAACTGTCGCATTTAAAAATAAATCTAGTAAAATAATACAGTATTTAATTTGTTTTCAGATGACTCTAAATACAGCAGTGAGGACGAGCCATTTAGCAGTGGGTCAAGCGATAACTTTATTCCTTCTGCATTGGATGAGAACAGCTCTGATTCTGACAATGAAAGTATGGTCGAAAATATTCCAAACGAAGCTACTTTAAACAGTTCTGATTCTGACAATAATGAAAATTTTGTCGAAAATATTGTAAACGAAGAATCTACTTTAGAGTCTAATAATAATGAGCAGCAACAAATTTTGGATAATGACAGTAATGCATGTGAAGAACTTCATTCATTATATATATCAAGAACAAGAAAGCGGCTACGTAATCCTGAAAACTGGAAAAGGAATGTTCAAGCAGCGAAACGCCAAAAAGGTGAAGAATATATCTCGTATAAAGGAAATACTATGCCTGCCAAAATTCCAATTGATGTTGGAGCTGTGTGTGTTTGTAAGAAAAAATGTTTTTTAAACTTCACTCAAGAAAATATAAATGACATGTTTCGTGGTTACCATAATCTAACCAATAATGAAAAAAACATTTTTATATTTCAAAGCATGATAAGTAAACTACCCGCTAGAGTCAAGGTTAACGCCAAAAAGAAACGAAGCTTCACTTTTCAATATAAGATAATGTGTAATGCAGTTAGCTTAGTTATATGCCAAACAGCATTTAGGAACATATTTCAAATCGGAAGGTCGAAATTACAAATAGTCCAGCGAAATTTTAAAGAAAATTTAGACTTTCCTAAAGCTGATCGAAGAGGACAGCACGAAACGAGGCACAACAGAACATCGGACGTTGTCGTTGAATATATTTGTGAACATATAAAACAGTTCCCTGCGGAGGCATCACATTACTCCAGGACCAAAAATCCTAATAAGTTATATCTAAGTCCTATTCTTTCGATTAAAAAAATGTATCAACTCTATATTCAAAAATGTAATGAAGATACTAAACCTTCGAATTTCTTAGTGAAGGATGGTATCTATAGGAAAATATTTTGTACCAGATTTAACTTATCTTTCGGTCACCCAAGAAGTGACACATGTAGTACATGTGAACTAGCAGAAAAAAGTTCCCATTTTGACGAACATAAAGAAAACTATACTGCTAGTTATGCTTTGCTAAAATCAGATCGCGAACTGGGTACTGAAGATGAGTCTGTCTGCTACTTGAATATGGACTTACAACAAACTATGCCATTACCGAAACTGTCAGTGTCAATAGGTTTCTATCTTCGACAGCTCTGGTTTTATAATTTCGGAATTGATGTGGTAACAAAGAATAGTAGCTTTACTGTTATGTGCAGCTGGACAGAAAATATAGGTAGCAAAGGAAGTCAAGAAATACTGAGCTCCCTTTACTACTTCACAGTAGTTTGTGAAAATCTATTAGCTAACAAGACCCATCTTATAGTCTGGTCAGACTCGTGTTCTGGACAGAACAAAAACTTCTCTCTGATTACACTTTACCAGTACCTTATATTGAAAAAGAAATTCAAAATAATTGACCACAAATTTCCGGAGGTTGGTCACACCTATTTGGGTTGTGACAGAGAATTCGGCAGGATCGAAAAACATCTCCGAAAACATGAAAAAATTGAAAGTCCAGAACAATACAGGGAAATAATACGAAAAGCAGCGAAAAAGGGTTCCAAGGTTATCGATATGAAAGATCATTTTTATGATCTAGAGACGCTAAAAAATAAACTGGATCTAACTGTTCGGACAGAAAACACTCTGAAACAAAAAATTAATTTTAGAGATCATGTGAAATGGATACGTGTTGAAGAGTTTGGGACATATTTGTATAAAACTAGCTATGATGAGTATACACCTTTCCTACAAGTAGACATAAAAAAGAAGAAAAAAACATTAACGAATTCAACTACAGTTGAAATTTCACGAAAAAATGGAAATGGTTCCATTACAAATGAAAAATTAAATGATATTGTAAAACAGTGGCCGTATATATCGGAAGAACATAAATGGTTTTATGAAAACATACTACAGGAAAATGGCATTCCAATTCCCAATACAAGCCAGAATAATTGATACCAAATTTATTTGTTAGCATTAAGTAGGTATATTATTTTCGATTTTTATAGTTCATGTTAACAATGTCTGATATTTCTTTAGAGTAGGTATACATTTTAGGTTGCTTCTTTTTGTTCATTTACGTATCAGAATGTGTTAAATGAGAATAAATAAGTTTATTTTAACCCAAGTAGCTTTATTACTCATTCTTATATGATGCACAGTGATCGCGTCTCATTTGTTCCATCGTACATACAACATAATAGCTATCAACACTTTCATGCATCCTGTGATAAAATTATATAGAATTTGCGGTAATGCATGAACGTGTTAATATCATTTTTTTTTTAAAAAAAGTAAGATGGTCTGTGTGTAATGAATTAAAATTTTCAATATTATAAAGTGTACTAACTAAACTATACTTAAAAAAAAGTAAAACGTTGTAGATATCTTTTCAAAGTTGTAACAACAAATTGAAATTCAGCAACTTTAACTAACTTTTTCTCAAAACTACAAAACCTGATATTAACACGTTCATGCTTTAACCTCTTCAATTAAGAATAACATGCACGTAATTAAACATCAAAATTGAAGAAAAATGTTTCTTTCAATGTAAAATTTATAATAACTGCTATTTTAAACAACAAAATTGATGGAAAATGCGATTTTTCAATGGAAAATTCAGAAAATTCTTATTTCGAACTTCAAAATTGATGGAAAATTCCATTTTTTAAATGGAAAATTCATAAAAACCGCTATTTTAAACAACAAAATTGATAAAAGATGCGATTTTTCAATGGAAAATCCAAAAAATCGTTATTTCAAACTTCAAAATTGATGAAAAATTCCATTTTTTTAATGTAAAATTCATAAAAACCGCTATTTTAAACAACAAAATTGATGGAAAATGCGATTTTTCAATGGAAAAGTTAAAAAATCGTTATTTCAAACTTCAAAATTAATGAAAAATCCCATTTTTTCAATGTAAAATTCATAAAAATCGCTATTTTAAGCAACAAAATTGATGAAAAATGCGATTTTTCAATGGAAAATTCGAAAAATCGTAATTTCAAAATTCAAAATTGATGAAAAATTCCATTTTTTCAATGTAAAATTCATAAAAACCGTTATTTTAAGCAACAAAATTGATGAAAAATGCGATTTTTCAATGGAAAATTCGAAAAACCGTAATTTCAAACATCAAAATTGATGAAAAATTCCATTTTTTAAAAGTAAAATTCATAAATTCAGTTACCACGATGTGAATTTATGGGTAAGAAGCGAATTTGTTCAAGTGAAGTGTTTTTATACATAATTGATAATGATAATTGTTAATTTCATATGAACAAGATTGGCTCTGGTCTGGTTTTTCTGCAAAACAGATTCAGGTCTGCAAGATCGAGAATCACTTCAATATTTATACAAGACTAGTAGATAATATATCAAAATTTCAAAATCTTAATTAAGATTGACACAAAAAAATCAACAAATGTCCACAAGCGTTCTTTCATAAGAACTGGAGACACTGGCTAGTTCTAGGATGTGATTTTGATGAGAATCCTCTTTGGAGGTTATATGAATACGCAGATTCTTGGTTTTTTGAAGTCCATAAAAATGTAGCAAATTGTGAGAAGTCTTGATAAAAAAAACCTAGACCAACACCACTAAGATCAAACTGCAAGACACAGAACTAACCCGCTCCACCAGGCTGCACATTTTCTTTAAACTTTTTGACTGAATCTATACTAAGCATAATAATATAGAGCTTTTTCTCTCGGACTTCAATGCATCTATGTATACTATACAGGCTCCTTTATGTAAAAAAGGCGCATGTTATCTCAGTCGAGGTATACAAAAATATATATTCCGAAAGATTCTCAGCACGTGCTGGTGCATAATATTTTCGATGTGAGAACTTTATAATAAAATGCAAATTTTCACATGGGTTTTAATGTTATACTGTTTAGATGACTGTCGGGACAGAATCGCTGAAAAGTTTAAAATTTCACCAAAGTTTTTCACCGAACCGTTATGAGAAGCAGAAATTACTTTTACGATTCGAAAACAGTACGGAACTGGCCCAATAAGTGTACCATAAAAAAGTTTAAGACCAGCAGAGTGTCAAAAAGTATATTATTATGAAAGTATTAATGAATGAAAACGTCTTTAAAGCACGCGCAATTTTTCGAGTTGTAGCCGCAGAGGCGTGCTTTGAATATATAAAATAGGGCACCAATAAAAAAATTCAGGAGGTAACAGTTCAAGCATTGACAGTATTCCACTTTATATTAAATAGACGTGTTTCTCCTTTGCCTTGTGTACATATTTCAAACAGTCTATTATCGCCTACTTCAGGGTGGTTGGAACGTGACAGTGCGTAAATTCAGGATAATTGACTCTCGATATGACATACTAATGGCTTCAGCTGATATATCTAATTCGTAGCCTATTAATTCGTATTTAGTCATGTCATATTATGGAGAAAAAAAACGCTTGATGTACCTTGGACGTCTTTTTTGATTTCAAACTCCGCAAGCTTATATTGAAAAACAACAAATAATATTTGGGAATGAATTACTCTTCGTGGACGTCATCTCCGAGAATTTTCCTGGCAAGATTGATAAAAACAACTCGAAAATCATTGTGAAAACGACCCCCTGTACACGTGGTACACCAGAACTTGGCCCTGAACGTCGTCCTCGGGGATTTCCAGGCACAATCGAATGATACGAATCGAAAATCGTCGTTAAGGTGTCCGTGGGGTGTTCGCCGATGCCATATTTGAATTCAGCGATCTAAAAAAAACCCGGGTGCCGAGTTTCCCCCCTTCCTCGCATGAATTTTGGGAGAGTCCCACGGAGATGACGTTCGCTGGTGTTTCTGGGCTCCAGATGATCGGGGGGGTCAATTTGAACATCATAATTGTGATCAGCCACTTCAAAAACCCCCGGGTACCCGACTTGGGCTAGCTCTGACTCTTGTTTACATAGATATTAAATTTTCCAAGGGGCGTCTCCAAAAATGCATTTTTTAAATGCATTTTAGTCTGCAGCAATGCAATTTCCGGTTTGTATTAGGTAGAAATTAGAAAGGAATGGTATAAATAATTTTTGGAAGCGAATGCAAAAAACCGCATTTCAATCCATCCTGTCCTAAAGAACTTCCTATTTTTTTGCTTCATTGCCTCGACTATCTACTTTAAAGTTGCTGAAGTAATAAATCTGTAACCAATGGTGCTTTTGAAGGAAAATAGTTATACAGATTGTGTAAATTACATCGGAACCCTGGCCTCGGATTACACAAGTACGACAAGGATATATGAAAGAGAGAGAAAGAATAATTGTGCGCGGTCATCACTTTGTTTCATCTTAGGGGTGTATACTTATTGGTCCTTTACAGAGAGAATTCACTAGTTGGTGGTATTCAGTATGTTCCCAACATGAAAGGAGTGAGGGTGTTGAAGAAATAAAAAAATACAATCGTTATTACGTAGCCTGTACATCTTAATATTCATTTTTGTCAACATGATCATTTCAGACCAAGTTGACAATTTCTAACTACAATAGGATATTATTTTAGCCACTGTAACTTGAAAATAAAACAGCATTTCTTGAGAGAACCATAATTAATAAACTAAAAATCCCTTCCATTGATAAATTAAATTGAAAAAATAAAATAAGTAGGTAGGTACCTACACCTATTCTAAACATAAAATATAAACTTCCTGAAAAAATAAAAATAAAAATCTATTCTAAAGATAAATATAATTTTAATGAATTAAGTGCTCAAATAAACCACCTTCCTGTGCCAGACAATAACCAAATCTGTGATAAAGATTTGATCTCATATCTCTAAGATTATTTGGCGTAATGCTGGCACAAACGTGCTGTATTTTCACCCTCGAAAAAAACTCAACGATAACGAGACAGAAATATCATTTGTACAAATGAATCTGCGCTGCTGGCAACAGCGGTAAATATAGGGGGGAAATGAGCATTCGGCCAGTCTCAGGAAATAAATATACACCCCTAAGGTGAAACAAAGTACACGCCTTAATGACCGCGCATGATTATTCTTTCTCTTTCTTTCAGCTGTTTTTCTGTCGTACTTGTGTAATTCGGACGGTTCGTATGTAATTCACGCAATCTGTATAATGTTTTCTCTGAAATAGTAAATTGTACCAATATCTAGTATTTGCTTTGTAAAGTAGATGCAGTAGGAGTTATGAAACTCGTCCCGTCCGATCCTGTTAAAGATCTAAAAAATTACAGCAAATTCAGTTTCTTAAGCGGCATAACAAAAAAAAAATTTAGTCTTTGCTAAGCATAGTGAATTTAAATTAAAATATATGGCCCGTGAAACTTGAGGGTTTTCTATTTTATTCTACATCTAAGTGTTCATTATCATGCAGGCCCAATGCCGAGATGAGGGTTTTGTTGCTTTTATTTAAACGACATAAATCATGGAGTATTTCAAAATTTATGTCTGGCCTTTATTTTTATATTCTGTTTCAGACTTTGTAAGTGTAAGCTGTTACGTTTATTGTACTGGGTGTCTGATTAAGAGAGGCAACTCGCTGTATCTCAGAAACAAACTGGAGCCAAATTACGTGAAATTATCTAATGATTACATTTATCATAGTTTGTGTAAACTACACTCTCTAGTGTGGTGGAGTGAGAAACTTGAAAATAATTTCTAGCAGTTTGTATTACAATTTTTTTCTCTCTAAGCTTTACTATAAATAGTTTCTGAGATACAGCGCGTTACTTCGCTCAATCAGACACCCAATAATACTGAAAAATAAGAAACATCTAAAGAGAGGATGATATATTATAGTACCAATTAGCTTTGTCTCATTTCCTGTATAAATTAGAGTTTCACTCATTACAAAAGGCAGTCAATTTTTCCCAGATGTATGCTTTGGTATTGCTATTGTCTCATCACCGAACATAACCTAAAAGCAAACTTATGAAATCATGATTTGGATTCCATTAGGAAGAAGATTTAAGTGCTCAAAGCAAACACAAAAATCTCGAAAGAACTTTTTCCAAGTAGAAAACTTGACAAGAAATCATCCCTCCTCATTCACAGAAGTTTTAATTCTCCAAATTACATCAGGTCGCTTTGAAAGTTCTTCGCGACGTTCACAATATGAGTTGTCAGATGAATTAAACATTTTAAGAAAACACTGCCCGTTCTGTAGTCGTAAACGAATTTTGGACTGAGTAACAAACTAAGAATTAAGAAATTAGTGTACAAAAAGACCCAAAGATCTACAATGCTTATCTAGATCACGTTCAAGCACATCTTCATCATAGTAATTTCAACTAATAATCGTTAATAGTTATATAATAAACTAGTTTGTTAATGAAGGCGATTAATAAACGAAACTGTTTAAAGCACGAACGAGCGATAGCTAGTGAGTGCCTTTAATAGTTTGACTGAACTATAACTATTTTTGAGAGAGGGTTGCAGGTGTTTTCTTTAGTCGGTGGTCTGACATCAAGAAAGTGTGTGTGTTTTTGTGTGGCAATTGTATTAGCAATTATATTTTTAATTAAAAATTATTATTGGGTGTGATGATTTTAGTAATAGTGGAAGTAATGAAAACAGGATTCGACGACTTTTAAATTTGGAAGCACAGAAAATATGTTTCAATGTGTATAAGAATCTACGAGAAAGAATTAATGCAAGCAGTATCTGATTTAACAGAAGTTCCCGTCCCCTGTCAACTCTACTTGAAATAGCATAAATGGGCCTTATGAACGCGAGAAGCAATGTGATAAGGGATGTGCCTTTGATAACATTATTAAAAACTACTATATATGACTGTTACAAAAGTAATAAGTTACCTACGATTGAAATAATAAGATATAAATTGATAAATGCCGGCCGTAATGTAAATTGCTGTAAGAAAACCACTGAAAACTGGATTAAAAAATTGGCATTCAAATTCAAAATGATTAATAAACGTCAAACAGTCATGGAAAGCAGAAGAATAACTTACTTAAAGGGGATATACGATTAGATAGCTGCACTATATGTTTTCCGTCAACTATAACTCCAATTGAAAGTATATCTGTAATATTTTTATATAAAAAACTATTATATTATTTAAAAAAATTTATCCCATGTCCCATACCCTCCATTTACTCAATACATGATATAAATTATTCAAACCATTAGTGTTCACATTTATCAATGTACCACTTGGCTTAAGCTGTGTGATTGCGTTTTCAATTCATACCAACGGATCGATATCCTGAGTCCTTTAACTAAAGGAGCAATCTTACTAACGTAGGTTACATCGTTACAAACTTGTAATTGGCAATCATGTATCCAACCAGGCTACAATAGGATAGAAGCAACTTTGAAGTACACTCAACTTTATTGGAAACTAAGAAAGCGTTGTTGTGACACATCAATAACATCTTGTCATTCAGTTTACGAGAATTGTACTTTGTATTTCGAATTATTGATCTTATAGAGACTAGGGTATCGTAATTTACATGATAAAAATGCCAAAAATAATTTCAAGCTTAGTTACTGAAGTTAATTCATTACCATCCAGGCTGGTAACTCTGGAAAAGGTTTTTTTTAGGCAGCCTTGAGACTGACACATGAAGTACCTACTGCCGAAAGATTTTTGGAGATAAAATTTGAAAAAGAAAGGACCTACCTACCCTTCAGACCAGCCTTTTCGGTAAGCATCTGCATTCTTTTGAGATCTCTTGCTTATCCTTTCTTTTTGCCCACAACTAAAATATCAGGTCGTCACCCGTCTATCGGTGTTGACCTATCATAGTATAGTCTATAATCAGCATTCTCTAGCTAGAACAGAATGCGGATGGTACTTGTAATAAAACGTGTAGGTGTTGATTAATCCAAATTTGTTGGCCAACTTCTGATGGATGATGTTGCAAAGTTGGTTGTGTCTGCGTAGGTAATCAATGTTAGCTATGGCTGAACATCCCGACGTAATGTGTTGTATCGTCTTTGTTGTTTGTTGACACCTTCTGCACTTGTGCGACACGAAGTTTGGATCTGTTATGACAAATTTCTTGTAATTATTGGTATCAATTACTTGGTCTTGAATTGTCATAATAAGTCCTTTTGCTATTATAATACAAATGTTTTTTTTTTACAAAAAGGATTGACAAAAAGGCGAAAGATTAATTATAGTTTCTCAACGATAAAGTGGAATGGAAGAGAAAAAGGTTTCTGTGAGTAGGGTCAACTTATTTACAAGAAAGCAGTGTATTATCTGCAGTATTCAACAAAATTATTTAAATTTGTTTTGAACGGAAATCTTTTTCATCTTTATAGTAGAAAAGATTACGAAAAGGAAATAATACATGAATATAAAAGCTGTTTAAACTAGATTTAGATACATATTCAAGGACTTATTTAACAAGAAGGATTCATTACATTTCTTTCAAAGATATTTTTTTATTTGCGGGTCAGCTAGACAAATTTATGTAGACAATGTCATCGGTTATACACAACTGAAACAGGTACAGTCATTATGTGAGTTATGGCCAAAAATAACATCCCTGCACCAAATAAATGGAAAAACGATAATCTATCACGTGTGATAAATACGATAGGAAACGTGGATACACAGCAAACCCAAAATTTAAAAATTGTGCTGCTTCCAAATTCTTTGGGAATTTTTTTTTAGTCACAACAAAAAAATCTCCACAGCAATAAACTCTACAGGTCCTTCATTAATGATTGGGAATATTGAAGGTGTGTATACTTCCAGCCAAGTATAACAATGATACGTCAAATGTTTTCTCTTTTTGGGAGCCGTTCTGGTGCCGGGAGCAGTGCAGCCTGTTGGCTTATTGTACTCTACTCCCACATTGATTACACCCACCCAGCCATTCCCGTACCTTCGAGTAGACAATATACATCAACTGGATGCGTGACAAATTATACTTCAGGCGGTATACTAGCCTCTCCGAAGAGAGTGTCTGCCTCCTGGAGCCCAATGACTCATAGTCACACCATATATGGGTTACGGTCTCGGTCTCCATGCCACAAAGTCTGCATCTGAGATCCATTATGCAGGTGATTTTTTAGCATAATCCAATTCAAGGTACTTATTATAAAAAGATTTTAAACTGGAAAATAACACCCGATAACTCAGTAATGATTCACATTCTATCTAATTGATTTGGATTTTGAAAATGTGACAAATTTTGGATAGAAGAATTTTTTTGACGATCAGTGTACTTGAAGTTCAGCTTAAAAATCTCTAATAATTATTGAAACACAATGTATTTCCCAAAAATATCCACTACTTGGTAGTCGATTAAGGTCAACAATTCAGGACTGGAAAAATAGGATTGATAGATTGATGAGAATTGACCAAAGTTGCAAAGAGATATTCCAGAGAAAAGTTACTTCTGGCAGCCAATGAAATATTACGCTGGGGTCAATGCTTTGGAAGCTTTTCAATTCATTAGATACAAAAGAACCTTAGACCGGATATGTTATTTTAAAATGTGTTCGGTAAAAGTTCCAAAAGACTTTGCAAATCGAAATGCATAAATAGTGGAATCGTAAAAAGTTGCTTAGTGTAGTCTTTAGACAAATTATATTACCGGCGCAGTCAGTAGGATTGTCACAAAAAGCATCAGCAACTTTCAAGTATCTTTAATTAATAGGAACTATATTGAAAGTTATTTATATACAAAAAGTAACAATATATCCAAACCCCTATCCCGCTCGGCTACGGAGACTTGCGATGGACGAAAAATTTTGAGGCAATGTAATAAAAGTTTCACATCTTTTGTTTGATGATACGCTCCTGATTAGAATTCTCTCAAGCAGCAGTCATGACGATACGGTATGCAAAATGAGACGACAGCGGAAAACAACTCAGCGACACTTTTTATTGTGAACCCCGTCTACGACTGGGATGTAATTCATAGAGGATTTAGAGGTGATATGGAGCTCATCAAGAGCTAGGGAATTCGCTTTTGCCTAGTGATTTATAGAATATGTGATTGGTTGGCAGGAAACACACTCGTCAGCCTTTAACTGACAAATTCAATTACGTGCCAGACAGATTTATTAATATGCAGCTTTCGGAAAGGATTTCGTTATAACGACATTCTTTTCATTATAGTGTGAATGAGTTTTTTTTTGTTGGAAGCTTCTTAGAAAATCCTAGATTCATATTATTCCAGAAAAATAGGATTTGAATAACAGGAAATCTCTTACAGTATTGCAGATGTAGAGTAATCCATTTTTATGGTTATCTTCATCCTTTTAAACTAATTTCTGTGATAACCACAGTCAAGGATACACCTCTGGAGTACTGGGAGCAGCTTGTGGATACGCCACAAGAACCGCTGCTAGCCCAACTCTATGACACAGCTAGCACAACGCTAGGGTACCACAAAATCCAACTCCATATATATGGCCTAGTTAAATCATCTCCTAGAGTCTGGCAGAGCCCAGTGCAACAAAAATATAAGTCCTTGAGGGAGGTGTTATGCTTGACCTTTTTTTCTCAACTCAACTTAATGAAATCTACAGCTTGGATTAAGATTCTTGGTGGGTGAGGAAAAAAAATATTACCACTACACCATTGTGTGAGAAAAGTTATAAGTATAACTTTCCAAAGAAATTCGTTACGAAATTAAGCAACAAAAAGGAATGGGATCCAAATACCATTACCAGTTTGGAGAGAATGCCATTAAACTGGGATAGGAGTGTGAGGGCCAGGAACCAACCAGCCAGGAACCACTCTGAAAGCTTGGGAAAAGCCCCAAGTATCTTTCAAGCGGAATTTCACGCCATAAGTGTGCCCAGTTCAATACTGACAAAGGATATAGAAGGAAAAATATTATCATAATGTCGGATAGTCAAGCAGCCAAAATTTTGTGGGAATGCATAGACATAGGTACTCAATGAACAAGGTGAGAACAATATAGTGAAGACCCTTTTGGGGGCCGGAACCCTTTTGCGGTATCAGTCCCAATATAATATTGGAAGAGATAGGGAAAGCAGAAGTAAAGAGAAGATTTGACCATTGGAAAGATCTAGTAGGGCTTAGACAATCGAAGATTCTGATGAGTGACTACAACCCGTTGAGATCAAATGAATGTATAAGTAAAAGTAACACTGCACTAAGAGTTTTAACAGGGATCCTAACGGGACATTCCCGCCTGAACGTGCACCTGAACAAGCTCAAAATAGTGGAGGAAGAAGAAACCTCCATCTACATACTTGCGATTTGCACAGCAATTAAGAATCCTAGGGCACAGTAGAAGATTATTGGATAAACGAGGGACATGTACCCAAGTTGAAGCCTGCAGATATCCTAAAATTCATATACAATACATTGTGTGGGAAACCCTTTTTCGCTCAAGTTTCCACAAAATGACATTTTTGAAATAACCATTCAAAGTAACAAAAATGTAAAACAACCCCACATAAATCCATATTAATGTAGGTACATTCTATCCTATACCCTGTACCAGCCTTCCAAAACCGATGAAAAATTAAATCGCTTTATATCATGAATATCGGCCCTGGAAATATCCCCAACGAAGACGATAATCCTCTGGACCGGCGTAATGACGCCGACGCCTTCCATCCAGGCGCCGAGGGCGAACTCTGGAAGTATTACTACATTAGGGACGTCGAGCCGTTTTCTTTTCATAAAATATACCACACTTTTTTCACCACTCCAAGGGAACAGCTTCGTCTCTTGGATAATTACTTGAGAAAGATTTTCAGAATATATTTTAATTTTTAGCAATATGGATATCACCATTATTCATATTTTGTGACCGTTCATTTTTATCTTGGATAAACGTAAAATGTTGTATGCGGTTCACAAGCGGTAGAAGTTGATATAAATTAATAGTGATGGAAAAAAGACAAAAATGAAAAAAATTGCCCCGGGTGAGGATCGAACTCACGACCTTAAGATTATGAGACTTACGCGCTACCTACTGCGCTACCGAGGCATTGAAATTTTGTATAATTTTGCCTCGTTATAACTACTGAACAGATAATTCAATCTATGAAGAATTGTAACATTTTTTACTCTGAATAAATGAATGTGTTTTTGTGCCAAAGAAGTTTATTGAAAATGCCAGAAAAAAAATGTTAGCACAGTAAGTGAAGTGATGATATTCTTCTGGTATATTTGTCGGTAAAAGCTAAATCCTTAAATGCTTCAACTTTATTATGGAGTAGATTCTCAATGATAAAAGTTGTGGTAATTAAAGAATATGTAGACTGGATGGAATAAGGTGGAAACAAAAGAGCAGTGGATGTATCTATAGCGTGGCTGTTGCGTAGATATTAAAGCGTCCCTTATTCTTCCATTGCGCTTCGACAGTAGCGGGTGAAGGACCACTCGGTAACCCGAGAATGAAATAAGGAACACAGATTTATGTTAACGAGATTGATAATCAAATATTTATTTATTAGGAAATGCACAGATACACAGGTACCCGGTTACAAATAAATATATTAATCAAGCTCTCTGACAAGCTAAACCACTTGGCAACATCTAGTGTTCACTTTTCTCACTGATATGGCGGTTAATTCACTTTACTCCCGGCACAGTTTTACAATAATACAACGAATAAGAGCACAAGTAATCTCAGCTTCCTTACTACTTACAGGAGTTACCTGTATTTACATTACTGCAAAAAGACCGGAGGCAATAATCAATTAATTTAAGCGTTTTGCGGGGTGCGATAGTTCCCGAACACGGTCTGGGTACTTCGGAGTATCGATTTATACTGACTTTGGAAGGGTCGTTAAAATTGGGGTAAAGTATAGAGTGCGGCGTAGCGCATAATATTAAAAGCTAGAGGTGGGAACTGAATCACCTGGAGAAATGAAGTTTTAGGAATTTCTCCATAGACGTTACTAAATAACTAGAAACTATTGCATTTCTCAAACGACAAAGTGTTGGTTGTACCCCGAAAAAATCCAAAGAATAAGCAACAGATAAGAATTGGTTATTAACTAAAATAATTATTTTAATATTTGGTGTTTTCGGGGCATGCCGGATGGAAGACATGGACCGTTTCATAGAGACGGCAAAACTCACAGATCAAGAAGCTTCACAATTATAAAGGAAGGATGTCCACAGGTAACTGTCAATATAAATATTATAATGTATAAGGTGTACGTTGGGTTGCCTGTGGAAAAATCGTATATATGAAAATCATGGGGTGATTAATGTATGATTTTGTCTGAATTTGATAACGTTAATAGCATATGTTAATACACGATCGACGGAAAAAAGTATTAAACAACCAAAAAGGTGGAAATTCACAAAATTCCTTTTTAATTACAGAAAGCTGGAAGTCAGGATAATGATGTTTTGGTATGTCGCGTAGTGAACATTTCATTGTTTGCTAGGCAGAAATATTAAAATTTGTGGGAACATTATGAAGGCGTGTTGTATTTTCCACTATTATGGAAGAAGGAATGACGATATTAGTTACACAAGACCTTGTGTAAATCATCTTTAATAAGACTCGCTCGTGTGCCGGAATATGGGGTACCATTAAGAGAGTTACTACAGAGGTGAAGATTATTCGACAAATAACACACTACTTCGTTTCAAGAAAACATAGGAATGTAAAAATAAAGACACATTTGGGTCAAAATAATATTCACCAGATGAAAATCTTACTCTTTAGGTATGGTACTGTGTTATTACTGTCGTTTCGTATCGAGTATAATCCTCTATTTTCGAAAACGAGACAAGGCGGCAACAATAAATTATGTGACAGCAAATGGATCACGCCTAATATTTTCGACGAAGATATTTGCCCAATACGTTTATTCAAAAAGTTAATGGAAAAACGAAACACTTTTATAACTTCGAACAGAGTATTTCTTACACCAAATCCCTTTTGGAAAAAGAAAAATTGGTACAAAAATTTGCCGATTGGAATTAATGAAATTTCCAAATGGACTAAACGCTCAGCACAACGCATTGGTTTAGATGTCAAACGTGTCAAAATTACAAATCACTCAAATCGAGCGGCAGCAGTTAGCGAATTAAGTAAAAGCGGAATTGAAGAACAAGCTCTAATAAAAATAACAGGTCACAGCAATTCATCATCAATAAAACCATACTTACAAGTTGACAAAGAGTATCATTCAAGCATTATTCAATCAATTCGTTTGGAAAATGAAAAAACTTCAACATCTACTACAGAAACGATTAGCTGTGGCACCCGCAGCGATATCACTGTTCCTAGTATGAATTTCAATAACTGCGTTTTTAATAATTGTACATTAAAATAAAAATGTGTTTATTTTTAATGTTTCATAAATAAAGTTTGCATTGATATGTTTCCAAATTTCTCATTCATTAAATTGTCCTGCCGAATTACACTCGAGGTTTGTATTCTAAACTGTTTCCTATGAAACAGTTTCTCATTAAACAACCCAAATTTACCAGATAAAATACAAACCACTTGTGCAATTATAAGTGAAAAAATAATTTGAATACTGAACCCAAAACATGAGTTAATAATTTTTGTAATGATTTAACAATTTAAATTAAATAAATAATAAAATTAATAAGTATATAAGTACAAATAAATTAATAAAACAAAAAATAAGTATCATACCGAATATGTTCGGCCGAATGTCTTTCACAGCATCAGCCTATATGAATTATTTTATTTTTCTGTTTATAATTTGATATTATATTCAATTTTTGGTAAGATTTGTATCATAAATTTGATGTTTAAGGTGGAATTTTCCTGCCTAAGGAGTATTTAAATCTCCTTTGTACACTATCACAGAGGGTGAATAATTTACGGAATTCATACAATAATAATGAAACATTTTACGGGGAATGTAATTCAAATATTTCAAAGATTATATTATAATTTCGTATAAAATGAAACACACAAGTGGATATTTAGTCGTACACAGAGTACAATACAAAAAGAGGATTGCATTCATGTACCGAAAAACTCTCTGCACTCGCATCTCATTCATACAAATGCTTTGACTTTGATGTACCCATAGGCGGAGATACTATTTTTTCAAATAATACTAATTCTATGCAATGAATATATTTTTAAATGTCTTACAAAAGTTTAACATCAATAATCACTAATGTTAGATTGTCAAAAAGAAATAAAAATACTGAAAAGTTGCCACCAACGTTTCTATATCTATACTAAAGTTCATCATGGTCTTGTTTAGATATAAAAGTATCTAAAATCTCTGGATTGAAGCGTTGAGTGAAATTCACTCAACGATTGAAGGTTAATTTGACCTTGCTCTAACCGCAAACCTGACGTTTGATGTTATTGCTATTTGCTATTTCTTAAAGTACGAAAGGAACTATATTTCTGCGAATTTTGAATTTTTCTTCCTGAAACATGGTCTAAAGTTGGTATCAGCTGCCCATCCTGTACATTTATCTATTAAACGATAAATTATAATGACAAAAATCACTGGAGCGTACATATTCCATAAATTTCCAACGTTAAGTCTTATGAAATTTGAAATAAAACATATGGCAAACCGGACCAGCCCTTATAATAAGGAAATCACTTTGGGGGCTTATACCCGCAGGGAAATTTGCTAAATTTTGAAAGCAATATGGAACTAATCTCATTTATGTCCTCTTTCGCTCGACGAACATGAAAACGCAATTCTTTTGCCAATAAATAAGCATGTTACAAGTTCATGACTTGTTTTAAGGACGTTTTATTATACATTATAATTATGTCAGTTTGGAAAAACAGGCCAAGCGCGAGTCGGCGCTTGAAGGCTTCCTTACCCTATAAAAACAAACATACATATACATACAAACGAAGTTTATTATATAATTTATTTAGCTGGTTGAGTACACTAAGTATATAACAAATTTAAAAAAAAACATGAGCCCGTAGAGAGGTAAAACCCGCGATCTCCTGTTTACCAGACAGGCGCTTTAACCAACTAAGCCATGGAGCGTCATCTACCTGTTGTCGTTAGTATTTGTTGTTATAGCGGCTACAGAAATACATCATCTGCAAAAATTTCAACTGTCTAACTATAATGGTTCACGAGATACAGACAGACAGACAGCGAAGTTTTAGTAATAGGGTCCGTTTTTTACCCTCTGGGCTCGAAACCCTAAAATATGACCTATACCTTCAATATACAATTTAAATAAAGTGCAGACAAGTGGAAGGAATCTACTAATTGGTAATATATTAATCTTTTGAACTGGAAATGTGTTTTTTTTTTGTGAAAGCTTCTGAAACTCGTAAAGTTTTAACTAGCGCTTGGACCCGAACATTTCGTATCGAAAAAAAATAACGGGAAAATTTGTGGAAAATCACATTTATTATTCATTTTGGATAAGAACTATTCATGAAGCGTTTATACGAGTAGTTTTCAAGTTATAAGCATACAAATAAATGTTTTTTTTTAATTCCTCCGGCATTTTTTCAGAATGTTTTATATTTAATTGGAATCGAAGAAGCATGATGGATGGAAGAGCTCTACAGTGTAATATATTTCAACATCCTATATACTGTGTCGGTAAAGTATGGAACCAATTCATTTTTAGCTAAACAGGCCATTTTAAAAAATAATCCTGAAACACGTCGATTTTTGATTTTAATTTACCGTATTTTGAAATAACATTCTAATATACAGGGTGAATTACTTTCGAGTAATGACGGCACCGTAATTTTTTTTAAATATAACACCCCCATTTTGTCTAAATTTTCGGATTACTCTAGCTGAGCTGATTCCAAAAATGTATCACATGTTGATTCCAATTGATACAGGATGGACAAAAATACAATAGTTTTGTGTGTGCTCATAAAGTAACCCGTAAAATTCTTTATTAGTTAAATTAACAATATAACCAAAAATACTTATTGTCTAGCGGACAGAATATGATGAAATACAGGGTTTTATAAATGTTCGAACTGCTGCCCTTGCTGTATTTGACAGTAACCCAAACTGTGTACAAATTCTTGTTGAACCTTGTTTATTGTGTCTTGAGAAATGTTGTTTATTGCTGTCCGAATTCTCTTTTTTAATTCTTAAATATTTGCTGGTTTCGTTTGATACACAACATTTTTCAGATGGCCGCACATAAAATAATCCAAAGGATTGAAATCTGGTGACCTCGCTGGCCATTCAATAGGTCCACATCTACCAATGCACCTGTTCGGAAAAATTTCATCTAGGTACCTTCTAACATTTACAGCATAATGTGGAGGTGCACCATCCTGTTGAAACCATAAACTTTCATCAAAACCTCCAGGATTACTTTATGGTCACACACAAAACTATTGTATTTTTGTCCACCCTGTACCGATTGGAATCAACATGTGATACATGTTTGGAATCAGCTCAGCTAAAGTAATCCCAAAAATTGAGACAAAATGGGGTGACGTCATTACTCGAAAGTAATTCACTCTGTATAATAAATTATTATTTTAAAATACGGTAAATTAAAATCAAAAATCAAAATGTTTCAGGATTATTTCTTAAAATGGTCTGTTTAGCTAAAAATGAATTTGTTCCATACTTTACGGACATTTTATATTGAACCTTTAGTATCCCTAACACTCCGCCCTTGTAGGTACATACTAATTATTGTAGAAGGAACATTACACAGAAGAAACTCGTTGAATGATTCAGAATATTATGTTGAACTGAAAATGTTTGCTCCTGATTTCAGCTTGTCATATATTTTAATTTGTTCCAACAGAGAACACAAAATCTTGACTGTTTAATTCTGTGTTTTTTTTTTTAATTTGTGTAAATTTTTTCATTTCAAACGTGGGTACTCGAAACTAAGTCCATTAAAACGAATCCAACGGAAATACTGATGAGTTAAATTTAACAAACTTTATGCACTGTGGATTTTAAAACAACATTTGCGGCAGAGAATATGTAATTCATGAATATTCAATTTTATAAAACCATTTATTAGCAGTGCTAGAAAATCTTGCAGCAATTATAACGAAGGATTACAAGTAACAGAAAAAAAGTGGATGTATACTTATACGCTACATAGCAAAGCTACTGAATACTCATGAATAGCGAGTGGTGAACACACTTGAGCTAAATACTGATTGAAAAAGATTCAATTGATTCCATCAGTTATATGAGGAAACATTAATTTTAATTTGTATAAACAAGAAGCCGATAAACTAACTTCAAAAATGCCCGAAATGGCTTTAAACTTTTCAGGCAACTGCGTTTAATTAAAGCTAGTTAGAATTTTACTTTCACTCACAAGTGCATAGAGAATTAAGTCTTTTGATGTGAAAAGTTCTCGAACAAAAATCTGAATGATGTACCTAAATATAGAAAGAGATAATCTGGGGGTATTTTTTCAGAAATTGGCAAAAGTAGAATGAATTAACCCTCTTCAAAAATTTTACCGTACGCCCATGATAAGCAGATTTTTTTTAAACAAATTAACTGCCTATAAAAAGTTCATCGTGCGACTATGCAATGAAAATGTTCGCAATGAATTAATCCTTTTTAAAATTTCAATCGTAATAGGAATAAATGAACCCCCTTCAAAACTTTGTCGTACGCCTATGACAAACGGATATTCTTACAAATTTACCCCTTACGACAATGGAATGGCCGTCGGCCTTTCTTATGCGTACATCCGGTACATAATTGTTTTCAAAATGCTCTGAACAATAACTGAAGTAGGTACAACTTTATTTTCATTTGAAACACTCCGATATCCAATTTTGAATGGCATCTAACAAATAAAGAATAAAACAGGATTGAAACGCAAAAAGTACAAAGAAATTGAAGCTACCGGGAAATTACAACTGAAGCAAGAGGAAATTAAAACGTCTTCCCGACGTTATTTTGAGCATTGTAAGGAATTGTTTATTTCCAGTAGCTCAGTTATTCTATTCGCTTATTCGATCCAATAAGTAACTAGCTAAAATGAAATCAGAATTTATTGCAAAGTGAGGGAAATACAGGGCAGCAGCTACGAATTTATTAATTAGATTAAATAAGAAATAGAAACTTTGTAGGGGACTTTCAAAGCTGTTTTTCACAGTAATGAATAAAGTAAATAAAAACATAGTCACAGTAGTCTCACCCACCAATATCTTATCTTCGTAAAGAGCGATTTATATAAAAATTTGAATACCCCTTTGTAATGGTGTATCAGTGGCGTAGCGTAGCGAAAATTCACCCCTTCCCTTATTTAAAATATTAAATTAAAGTTTAAACATTTCATTCAAATGACTTAATCTACATCGTTCAAGTTATTGAAATTCTAGATAACTTTCACTGCTTTGAAAGGAACGCCACTGTGTTGCATTACGTAAATGGATCATTAAATAGATTCTTCAAAGTTTCAATCAATAATGATTTCAATTAAAAGTAATAAGTCAGTTTAAATGGTCATCATAATGTATGCTTTGTCAACATGCTGCATGTTTAATCGTAAATTCAAAACGGGGTTTTCACTTAAATGCACCGTAACTTCATTGTGATGGAGGTCGCTTACTCTTGACCTAAATCCTTCAGTAAATACGTCATCTGTGTAATTGCTTGACACATTACGTAAAGTGATATATAGATTATTTGAATATTCGTCTTAATGCTGTTTGCTTCCCAGTTTAAATCTACTCCTGGTATATTGAACTGAAATTGGTTTTGTCAGTTTTATTTTGATCTGGAAAAAATTAGGAACAAACGTTACAGATATCCTTAATCAGTATCTGGAATATACTTTTACAAATGATGAGGGTGTGCAGCTGCATTTATTTCAAAACGTTCCATGTTGACATTCTGGAAATTCCAGTCTGCAATGTTTAAAGAGCTAAAGAAGGCTCTGAAGAGGACTTTGGTTCTGTAGAATCAAAAATAATTGCACAAGAGGGGAAACTGACTAATTCAAATGGAGGTTGACAGAAGATCATCTTCATCTGTATCAGTAGAGTAGGGAGGGTGAATTCGGCCCAAAAAACTTAGGCCACATGTGACCCTTTGTACATCGTCCATCCTGTCCTTTCCAGGAAGTTGGACAGGTCACTAGGAGACATCTCCTTTATTTCGGCAGGTGTAGTCCAAGACTCACCAAACACACACTCTCTTATTGACGATGACTCCGGGCACTCGCATAAGACATGCCTGACAGATCCATCTTCCTGTTCACACATCCTCCATAGAGGTGCGTCTACTAGCCCCATTGTATGGAGGTGTTTCCTTAATTGGTGGCCAGTAATAAATCCCTCCTTCATACAAAGGTTTTACTGAACAAGGTGGAAATGATACTTTTAACCAGGTACAAATCGTACCTTCTGATACCATAAACCTGAAGCCAGGTCTTGTCATGGCTGCTTCAAGAGCTTAAATACCAGTTGAGGATAGCTGAATAAATTAGTCTAGAAGTAGAAGGAAAAAGTAACTTTCAAAAGCACTAGAAAGAATAACTTTCAATGAGAAGCGCCATAAACGTGCATGTACTTTAAGTGCTTTTACAATGATCTCCAGAAAATTCAAAGCTACAGAAATACAAGCCTATAAAGTTGGTACACTATCAGATGATAGATCACAGGATTTTTCCCTGGAGATAGACTTATAGGAGATAATTAACTTAAAAGGGTAATGGAACATGGAATGAAATTGAGCAGTGAAAAAGTGGATGAAACAACTTCCGAGGAAGATAAAGACTCCTTGTTGGAAATCATAATTATTTTCGGTACAATAAATACAAAGAAGTGCTTTTGGCACAAGCAAAATTTATCATTTATATTCATTTTCATACCTTTAATGGCAAGTTTATGCTGAAATGGAATATTAACAGAGCCAATCCTGGCTGATGCTTAGTTCATTTGACTAAGTGGTTCTGTTGTTGATGGCCGGTTGACTGATTTATGAGATTCTGGCTGTGAAGGGATGATCTCCGTTACGGCAACTTTTGTCCAATGCATCACGTCATTGTTATTTTAAAGAATACATACTACCCATTTTCATGTACATTGCATCAGAAGAATAACGAGATGCTAAAAAATGTATTTTAGATACACCTGAAAATGTCTTTTACGTTTTAAAACTGATAGAGTCTCGAACATTCCTCTTATGTAATAAAGTCCTCTGAAGCTCGCTTGGCATCCCAACATTTGTGGCTGACATGACATTCATTACATCCTAGTTATGTAAACCGCTAGAATGGAACATGTTAGTTTGTTTGATGTAACATTTACCTTTAAAGTTTATCAGTCTTGATAAATTGTACTTTCAAAGTTTTGAATTACTAAATTTTTGAAATAGATATAATAGCAGGCAGGATTGCTATGTAAAGGATCGGATTGTCATTTAAAAAACAAAAAATAGGGAGTAAAATATTCCAATTTAATCATTCATCTCAGTGTAAACTCAATTCTATTTCAACGCATTCTAATTTGTGATGAAGGATACCCGGACAACAAATAACCTTTCTATCTTTCAGGATATGCTCGAAATCCTTAGTAGGGAACATAAGGACGACAGGGGAAATTGTTTAATGGATGAGTTTAGTGCGATGCAAATTGTTTCTCCAAATTACTACAATACAGAATTTTGAGGTATTTAAATACTTACACGGCAATGGACGCAGAAAATGAGAAACTCGGAACTTCGATGTTACACAGAATGAATATATACGTAATTTTGTTTGCTGCAAAATTTACTTAGTAAGTAATATTTGTGTTGATTTAGGGATGCTGTATGTAATTGTTTCATAATTGAGTTTAATTCCGAACTTCTGTAGCTCATTCAATTATTATTTAACAAATTTTCTGTACATCGGTGAATTATTGTGATTTGGGTCTGATTCTCTTCATAGTTTACAGCCTTGGAAGTGATCCTCAACCTCATACCTCTACCACTACATGTGGTGGTGGAAAGTGTTGCAGAAAGAACGAGGTATATACTAAGTAGAAAGGGAATCATTAAAAAAAACCACCTCCTTACTTCTTAGAGATCAAAAAACCTGGGAAGAAAGCCATTCAATATGGTATACAGACTGCTCGAAAGCGATAAAAGGAACTGGGATAGGAGTACACGGACCAGGAACCAAACACTCTGAAAGCTGGGGGAAAACCCCAAGTATTTTTCAAACGGAAATTCACTTCATAAGAAAGTGTGCCCAGTTCAATATTGACAAAGGATATAGAAGGCAAAAGATTATCATTATTTCGCCGGACCCTGTAGGTATATGGTTTAATGTTTGCCGTCTAGCCTTCACTGATAACGCAAATATGGCAACCATTTAAAAAAATAAATACGTAATGTCCGGTGTAGGTATCTATGAAAAACACCAATAAACTCTACTCAATACTTTTGTTTCTGATGTAGAATATTCAGCAATGCCACCTAATAACATAGACCGCAAGATTGTGTTCAGCAAAGTTGAGAACTTGAGTTAATGTTGAACATCATTCTATAATATATTTCAATTAGAATTGTTCCGAACACTATTATTATCGTGATAGTATTCAAGATTTTAAATTAACGTAACCAATAGGAGGAAATTATGGACGTGGTTCTCGAACTTAAACTAACTACCAGACAATGAATAGTTAACTAAAGTTAAAATTGGATTTAACACAGAAATGACCATGTTAAATGTTGTTTCAAAACTGCTTGTGGGAAACAAGACCCTGTTTCAATAATGTATAATATAGTTTTAGTACAATAAACTCGAGTTTCGTAGGTAATGTAGACACCTGATTTTATTATTTGTGTAGTTACATATGACTCATTTTATACAATAAGTTATATGAGGGTCTTTTTGTAACGCTAAAGTTTCGGGCCGCTTCGTTTAAAGATGTTTAAATTATTTATGCAATCAACTTGAATAAATGTGTTTACGTAAATGTTGTAGTTGGATTAAATATTAGAATGAACCACCTAGAAAATAACCCAAGGCTACACTTCAACCCTTCTATGTGTATAAATTGATATGAATTTGAGTGTATGGTGGTTTATTATTATTGTTAAATTTTATTCTTTTTTTTATTTGTTTCATTTGTAGTGATATTCAATTTGTTGGGCGCCAATGACTTTATTAAATTTGATTTATAGTTTTTGGTATCATACACCACTTACCGTTTTTATGATGACTCTATAAACTCAGGTTCAGGAATTCAATACTTGCTTTATTTGAATTTATTTTATTTCAAATCTTTAAGCCAGTCCTGTGATCTTACCCTTGAAAACTTTAACTGTTTGCAGTGAACTAAGTTTTGCCAACCTTATTTGAATGAAAAAAACTCTTTAGTTTTGTGATTTGTGAAGTTTCATGAATTTATTAATTTATTTGAAAGTGTTTCAACACAGATTTGATAAGTCAAATATAAAAACAATTTAAAATTTCTTATCTAAATGACCTTTAACTCCTGAACATTCATACTAATGAAAGTTAACATCTAATTTGTACATAATTTATGCAACACTTTTTGCATACGTGTAAAAAGAATAGTAGACAAATTCTTTGTGTGTTTCAAGTTTAAAAACACCTGTATTACTATCAGCAATAACCTCTCCTGGGAAAATCACGTTAGGTCCATTGCCAAAAGTCCTTCCCAAAAACTTGGTTTCTTGTTTCGTGCCAAGAGCTATTTCACTTCCAGTCAGCTGCTTATGATCTATAAGGCACAGATCCGACCTGTCCTGGAATACTGTTCCCATATTTGGAGTGCGGCACCTAAACATATCCTGAAACTATTGGATTCTGTCCAAAAAAGGGCAATTCGTCTCGTCGGTGATGCCTCGCTTACAAAATCGCTCACTTCTCTGGAACACCGTAGAAAAGTTGGCGATTTGTCTCTATTTTATACATATTTTCATGGGCGATGCTCTTCTGAAATATCAACAATCCTTCCTCCTTTGGCAGTCTCCTCGAGATTAACCCGTCAAGTTCATTCTTCACACCCCTTCGTGGTCACTTTGGGGACCTGCAGAACATCACTTTCCAAAGACTCGTTTATCCAACGAACAGCTAGGCTTTGGAACTCATTGCCTAGGGAGGTGTTCCCCGAGGCATACAACCTCCAGAAATTTAAGAAGAACACCAACTCCTACCTCCTTTCCCTTGGTTCCCACGATGTTCTCTGAACATTACAGGATATTCCTTTTCGTGGGAACCAGAACATAAAAAAAAAAAAAATGGACGATTCCACGACCACAATGAGAAGAAATAAATATCAAATGTTTGTTATAATTACACACATGTAAGTAGATCATTCAAATTATAGTTTATTAAATACCTTTTGTATTCTAATTTCTGAAACTTAAATAATTACTTCCTTTTTATGTTTCAGACCGCTCTGGGCCTGGCATTCCTTGGTTGAGATTGCTTCGCTCTGGTTCCGTCGTCAGTTTTTGAGAATTTTCAGTGTTAATGGCCTCCTAGAATTTCCACTTATGGTTTACTTGAAGATTTCATTGATTTTTATGGATATTTACCATCGGATTTTAGCATAAACTTGTTATGAAGGTTAGTAGCACTTTTTCACTGTATATTTTTACCTTTTACTTTATCGTGACTTAATTTTTAAATTATTTCAACAATATCAAAAGAATTTACTTATCAATTCTGTATCATTTTTTGCTCAGCGATCCTTTCTTTTTATTTCTTATCAATAACTACGTATTTCAATTTTTTCTAAAATCAACAACCATGTCTTTCTTAGATTAAATTTTTTTCTATATCAACTGACCAATCAAATTCATTTGACAATTTTTAATTTTTATTTCTTGACTTGAATATTTAATTATATGATCTTTTTCTGATATGCAAGTTTATTATTAATGTCTTTTAATACTTTATTGTTGTTTTCATCGTTTAGTTTCAAATTTTTAAATATTATTTTACACTTGTTTCTATTTCTGTTGCTAGGTCTTTTCTTCCGTTCGAGTTGACAAATCTAAGTTCACTCTTAGTTAACCATGTTCATAAATGTACTCTTTCTATTTTTACCAATGTCAGATTTTATAACCTAACTAATAATTTTTTTATTTTTCAGGTTCTTTCGTTTTAGATTAATTATTTGCCAGGAAACTTTTATAAATCTGAAATTATGTGAAAAGGATTTTAATTAATTAGAAAGAAGTCATCAAGATTCCTGTTTAAAGTTTGAACATATTTCAGGTGATTTGCTTATTTTTATTTTGTTAAGTTTGATTCAAATTTTAGTTTATTTTTTAAATGTTTTAGTTACATTATAAATTTCAAACTGTTTTTTCTAGTTTGATTTATTTTTCTTTGTTGATAAGAGAAATTTTCCTTTTAAATAGTTTTCATTATTAAATTTTATACTGAAATAACCGTCGTTTGGTGTATGTGATGTATGATATTATTTTCCATATCAAAATATACTTTGATTTTATTTAATAGCTTCAGAACTTTAGAACAAATCTCACTAGTGTGTGGGTGTTTTGAAGGGGAAGGAAGAAAATTTCAATAATTTGTCACATGGATAATAAACAAGATCCTGAAACAAAAATCAATTTGTTAAATTTTCAAATAACTCTAGATCCTTATCAATTATTTCGAACAAAAACCGAAAAAACATTGGACCTCTATCACCTATAGTGCTGTTTTATTACATATACATTCTAAGAGTAGCACAAAAACATTATCCTACATTTTAGATATGTTTTCACTGATTTTCCCAAGCCATAAAGAGTATCTATCCCATTCTCTTTCTTTCCCTATTCAGGCTCTACCCTCGTAACTACTATTACTCCAATGATGATTTCGTTTTATTGCTCTAAATTGTTTCTTTCATTAATTTATCTCAGGTTATCTGTACTTTTAAATAGCTAAACTTTGTCACTCAGTGAAAAAATTGTTTCATTTAAATAATGGAAGATGTAAAAGAATTCTACAAGAGAAATTATGGCCTACCGTTTTGGTATTTAATAACATCGTTCGAAAATGAATATATTTTTCTTTTTAAAAGTTTTAATTCCGTAATTATTTTGTTGATTAATTTAAATGATGTATAAATACACGTACTTCCATGATTAAAAAGATAATATTTAAAATTACATTAAAATTATGAAGAAAATAATAGAAATTCAATTTCCATTATTTATCGAGGGTTAACTACATTTTTGCACTGGAATAAAATATGCTAAATCTCTATACATAATAGGAATTTCAAATCGAATTTCTATGAGGTATTACATAATTTCAATTATTGAAATTCCATTATAATTTCTTTTAATTTTTTTTATGAAAAATACCTGTAATAAAATTATGAAAATCATAATTTCACTTCATTAACAAAATAATTACGGAAAAGAGAGAAATTTTCATTTTGCTTTTTCTATAACGATGTTATTAAATACCAAAACGGCATCCCATAATAGATATGTGGGTAAAACCATTTAATTACAATGAATTAAATAATAACCGTTCTAACGAACGGTCGGAGAAAATTTGAAAACAGTGTGCTTATACGATAATAAAAGACAGACTGGATCGTCGGGGTGTGTTCATCAAGCCAGCGATTATCTCCAGGGATGAACGGTGTTCTGTGTGTATAGAAGATAATTACAGGGAAAAATGCAGCTTTAGCATTCCCTTTTGCTGATATCCAGTCCAGAATACTGAATAACTTGGGTAAACGTATTCATCTTGTACACTTCAAAAAACTCATTATTCATAAAAAGCGCTTTTTTCCTCATAATATGTCTATGTAAAGAAATTTTGGCTTCTTTCCAGATTTTTATTTAACTTCAATCAAACAAAATGTACCTACTCTGTACAGTCTGGAGCGATTTTGATTTAAACAAAAATTTGTAGAAGGACGTATAGGTATTTAAATTTTAAGATAACATTCTGTATTTTGTGTTATAGGAGACCAAAACGTCTCCAAAAAGTCGCTTAGAAATAGCAGTATCTGACCACGGAGTACTAATAGGTTTGTTCCAACAAACAAATTGTGATCGTTATCGGTATCGTTCTTAGGGATTGGTTACGCAGGCGCCAAGTGTTTACCGTTCTAATAACGATTCTGAAATAAATAATGGTTGGAACGGTTTGATTACTGACTCGACATAAATCACTGGAACGTATCAAACATAACCCTACTTTTACCTTTATATCAAGAAAATAAGTAAAAAACTGTTTGTTTATAACAGATAGCGCAAACAAATATAAATAAGTTCGCTCCCACAAACTTCAACTTTCTTTGGATATATATTTACATTTTTTAATAACATGCACACTGCAACCATGCAAATTCCAATATTTACCAAGTTAACTGTTGCAATCTGGCAACTGCGCGTTCCAAAATTGCAAAAGTTAAAAAAATGAAACACATTTATTTCTGAATATTGTAAGAGAAAGTGTCAAAAAACCATTGTAAGTGGCGATTTCTAAATAACCCTTAGCAATGGATACTTTACCAAATTCTTCATAGTGCTGAATAGGGCAATACCGATGTCCGTCCCGCGGTCAGAAAATTGAGGGTTTAGGAAAAGGGTTTTTAATCCCCGACCGATGTCCGTCCCGCGGTCAGGTGGATACACAGGTAGAATGGGCAGGGTAGAATATTATTCCTAGAATAATTAGTATGATTCGTGTATTATCGACACCCTTCCACAGACCCTTACCTATAAATAGAGGAATATTTTAAATAATGGCTAGTAGTGCTTCTCGTTGTTTCGCGTGTGATACCGTTCGACTTTTGGCTTAAAAACGCACCACTTTAATTGGTTAGTGCTTTCGGTGTGCTCCAGAGAAATGGATGTCATGGTAAGTCAGAAAGGTAAAACTCTTATCAATATTGATGGTTTTAAGTTTTATTTTCATAAAAATTTATGTAATAACATTACACGTTGGGCATGCGTTAATAAATTGTGTAAAGTCTATTTAAAACTAAATGATAAAAATGAAATTATTGAACGAAACCATGAACATAATCACTTCAAAAACGAAGAAAGTTTAATCAACCGTCAAAAACTTAATAATAATTTAAAAAGAAAATTTCCATCCACTCCATTTTTTTAAACACGCCAGAAAGAAAAGGTCAATTTTGGCCATTGCTTCTGTCAGTCTTAAGCCTGGAAAAAGTGTGAAGGGAAAAATATGAAATAAAATGTAATGGTTTTAGCATTACAAATAAAGTATCTACTACATATTATATCTTATATGTATATATAATATATAATATCTGCAATATAAATTATCATACGGATCCACGGGACGGACTTCGGACAAACGTCTTGACCCTTTTAACCGCGGGACGGACCTCGGACGTACCTGCGTTTTACCCTGACCGCCGGACGGACATCGGAAACACCGGCTGAATAAACTTCGATATATTTTTCGGACGCACCGTATTATCCGCAGGTATTATCAATTTTATGATGAGTCGATTCGCATAAAATTCATCCTGCTTTCAAAATTACCGTGTCCAATAAATCACAAACATGATCCATGCCTTTCTGTCCCATTTCTCCGGACTCGGTTGAGCACCTGATAAGCTCAAATCTCCTATAAATTACCCTAAAACGCCGAATCTATCTCCCACACTCTCCAATAATCATTTTTTATGCAGTTGATCAGAAATTCCGCTTTTGCCTACATGAATTTTAAACCAAATTGGCAATTTATCACGGCGTAGGTTTAAAGCTGTCCGTCAGGTTGTGTCATAAACATTTTAATGAATATAGTGTTGAGCCGATGTGATTTTCTTTTTTAAGCTTTAAGGAAAGAAATACAAATCGTCGAATAAAATCTGGATGGGTGTATCAAACGGTATATCATTTTTCATGTCGATTTTTCATTAAACGGTTATGGTTTTACAAAAATGTTCCATTATTTGACATATTTCTTTTGATCTCAGCAAAGTACATCAATTTGTTTGAGTTTACTGATTAACTGAATCATTATATGTATACATAATGTTCAATTTATACATTTTCCAATTTGTTAATGGATAAAACTCACTGTAAATAAAACAGTTTCTATTGACAAGTTTATATTTTTTATTTACACCACAGTATGAATCTCAATTGAAATTTCCCGTTCAATTATTGGTAAATTCCTTTATTGGGATTAACTGGCATTCAAAAAGCATCAATTCCATATCAAAATCAGAAAAAGAAAATATTATTTTTATACGAATATAATTATCCACCTCATTAGATCTGGAAATATCATAGAAATGTTTCACGTGCATAGTCACGCACGATAAAACATTTCTCTGTTGAAATACAAGTACAAATTGCCTTTTTATACTTGGCCTCGCCTATATACGTAATGTAAAAGAAGTAAGAATAAGTTTAGCTCAGAGGCAGCGGTGAATAATTTTATTACAGTACAAACCTTTTAGCATCAAATCATAACTTGTTCGTGGTTTTTTTTAGAAGAATACTGTCTATTTGTGCCCCAATCCACGCTAGATTACCTCTTAAAGTTCAATCTTTCCAAAACATTGATAATGCCTGAAGGAGTGTCTAACTACATCCTCAGAACGCACAAACTCAGACCCTAGGCCCTGGCGACTAGTTGAGCGGCCTTCGATTAATATTCATCCTAACGGAGATAACACTCAATGTTTTCGAACAGTCCTGTTGATATTTTATCCTGCGATGTCCAGTATAGATTGAAAGCAAAGAAAGGCTTCCGCTTAGAGATTTGTAGGTCCTTTGATAAAGTATCTCATTCCAGTAGGTTCTTGATTAAATTTGTGGTATCTCTGGTTCAAGATATTTTTCTATCCACTACTTCGTTATCCAGAACTCCGAAAAATCCCGCAATCAATACGAGGACAAACTTCAATTGCTTCCATTTGGTTCAGGAGTAGTCTAACATTACAATCCAGATTCTAATTGAAACTCCAGCATCTTCTTAGGACACAAATCAAAAGTACTTAGCTTCCACTACTTCCTTACCCAGAACTCCGAAAAATCCCGTAATCAATACGAGGACAAACTTCAATTGCTTCCATTTGGTTCAGGAGTAGTCTAACATTCCAATCCAGATTCTAATTGTAACTCCAGCATCTTCTTACGACACAAATCCAGAGAAGTACCTAGCTTTCACTACTTCGTTACCCAGAAATCCGAAAAATCCCGCAATCAATACGAGGACAAACTTCAATTGCTTCCATTTGGTTCAGGACTAGTCCAACATTCCAATCCAGATTCTAATTGTAACTCCAGCATCTTCTTAGGACACAAATCAAGAGAAGTACCTAGCTTTCACTACTTCGTTACCCAGAAATCCGAAAAATCCCGCAATCAATACGAGGACAAACTTCAATTGCTTCCATTTGGTTCAGGAGTAGTCTAACATTCCAATCCAGATTCTAATTGAAACTCCAGCATCTTCTTAAGACACAAATCAAGAGAAGTACTTAGCTTCCACTACTTCGTTACCCAGAACTCCGAAAAATCCCGCAATCAATACGAGGACAAACTTCAATTGCTTCCATTTGGTTCAGGAGTAGTCTAACATTCCATTCCATATTCTAATTGAAACTCCAGCATCTTCTCAAGACACAGATCAAGAGGACTACTTAGCTTCCACTACTTCGTTACCCAGAACTCCGAAAAATCCCGCAATCAATACGAGGACAAACTTCAATTGCTTCCATTTGGTTCAGGACTAGTCTAACATTCCAATCCAGATTCTAATTGAAACTCCAGCATCTTCTTAAGACACAAATCAAGAGGAGTACTTAGCTTCCACTACTTCGTTACCCAGAAATCCGAAAAATCCCGCAATCAATACGAGGACAAACTTCAATTGCTTCCATTTGGTTCAGGAGTAGTCTAGCATTCCAATCCAGATTCTAATTGAAACTCCAGCATCTTCTCAAGACACAGATCAAGAGGAGTACTTAGCTTCCACTACTTCGTTACCCGGAACTCCGAAAAATCCCGCAATCAATACGAGGACAAACTTCAATTGCTTCCATTTGGTTCAGGAGTAGTCTAACATTCCAATCCAGATTCTAATTGAAACTCCAGCATCTTCTCAAGACACAAATCAAGAGAAGTACTTAGCTTCCACTACTTCGTTACCCAGAACTCTGAAAAATTCTGCAATCAATACGAGGACAAACTTCAATTGCTTCCATTTGGTTCAGGAGTAGTCTAACATTCCAATCCAGATTCTAATTGAAACTCCAGTATCTTTTCAAGACACAGATCAAGAGGAGTACTTAGCTTCCACTACTTCGTTACCCAGAACTCCGAAAAATCCCGCAATCAATACGAGGACAAACTTCAATTGCGTCAAGAGGTCCGTCGAAAAATTTTCGTCTCAAGCAGCAAAGTAGGAGTTGCTGCTTTCAATAAACAAATAGTTATGTGGATGTTAGACAACAGCTTTTCTACGTTTCCTATTTTTTTTTGGGAATGCCGACGCCATTGGCAGGATAAAGTTTCCATTGTGAGTCCGACCTCTCGGGTCATTTGTATTGGAAGGAGCTTTTAAGCTGAAACGACTTGAAATAGTAGCATTTTACGTGGACCTGCAGTAGTCAGCTGCGTCTTGCTTTATTGATTTCAGATTGTGCAAAGTATTATTTTTGAAACAATTTACTGTTTGGGATAATTGCCTTTTCGCGGTTCGTTGAGCTAATGAAAGAAAAATCCAACTTTCGTATTTATGTGTCTGATATCGGAAAAGTATTAAAAAAAAAAAACAATCAAAGAATTTTTGGTCGAGTTTCTCTATTGTAGTAGGGAATGATGAAAGACTGTTTCAAAGATTTTAGGGATTAGATATAGGCTTAACGATAACTTGGTCGGTTGTTTTATATCCTAGCTATGGCGTTTCAAATAGTATCTGAAAATCTTAAAGTTAATCATGAATGTGTCTCAAATTACTTGAAATATTAGGTTTGTGTACCAAGGAGAGCAGCAATTTTCTCATTTGGATGAATTTGCGATTGCCAGTTGTCACAAAACATTTTCTTAAAGCTTCAAATATTTCGGTCTGTCGATTCCTCGTCTTAAAAACCCGTTTCACGTATTCTTAACATTTTTCAGGACAAAAAATTTTTGCTGTGAATTTTTAAAAAAGGTGTGTAATGAAATATTCTACGATTCGAATTTTTCTTTGTTAATTCCTTCAATGGGTACTTCAAAATAACAACTCGTATGTGTAAAATTCTCCCCTGAATAAATTAAGACATTGTAAGCATTGAATTGGAGGAACTGTGCGCTCTGTTTGTTTCCAGAATTTGGGTTTTTTGGGTATTTTCAATGATTTCACTTTCACCAATCATAAACAGGAAACTCTTCTGGTTGCGGTCTTGTTATTTTTTTCCTCAGGAAACTGGTTCTTCAAGAAGACTCTTCTAAAATTTCAATTCAATATTCGTAGTTTTGTGGGATTTGCAAGACTTTTTATGTTGAAAATGAATTTTTTCGAAAAGACAGTATCTCAAAGAATGATCAGTGGTTGTTTTCCGATCTCTTTCTTGTTTTCCGATATTCAAACGTTACTTCCAGTGTCCCTATATTTTTGTAACACACACAACACCGTTGATTGAATAACATTCAACCACCGACCACTCTTTCTCATGTAAATTATTTTCTGAATAAAAGTTTGTATATATAGTGTTGATGTTCTGCATTCAAAATAAAATGGAATTTATCACGTTCAATTTTCATTTAACTGGAATTTAATCCACCTTCCGATATCCTTCATGTGTCTAATGAAATTTATTAATGAACTATTCCAATCAATTCCATGAGAAAATGCTTGGAATTTGGCGATAAAGAATATCCATTTAATTTATTTCCATACCTTAGACTTGTCCGATAATGAACTCCAAACTCATTTGAAATTAATTAATCCAGTCACAAGAAAATTTCCGTGTGAGACACTCTTCCAGGTTCTCACCGAAACCAGCTTAAACTCGTTTATGTTTGAACATAAACGTATAATTTTGAAAATTAAAAAATTACCATAAAACATTTTTTTTAAAGGCCGCCACTGGTTTAAAAATATGTATTTATGATGTATTTCAAATTATTGAAGATATCGTTTTTGTGTCGAATACATGGAAGGCAGATTTTTTTTACATAACTACAAAACAGAAATTTAACAAAATTCCTTCGATATTAAGTTTTGTCGTTTATTTGCTGAGAAATATTTCGCGTGAGGAATGTACTACTGCCGTAGAACTTCTGGGAGAAGGCCTGCCACAAGGCTATATCCAAGGCTATAGCACGATTTGGGGAGACTGGTAGTAACGAAAGAAGACCCGGACAAGGACAAGGACGGATTAGGGTCACAACTAACAATCAAGATAGATTTTTGCGATTGCACTTCACTGCAGCAAGAATTTTCTCGTCTGTATAATTACCAAATTTGCCAAAGATACAGTGCTAAGAAGGTTGGCAGAAGCCAAAACTACCCCCTATCGTGCTGCAACTGGTCCTCTTCTAACCGCAAACCATCGAAGGCTGCGACTCCAGTTTGTCCAAGAACACCAGCGATACGCCGAATGCAGCATTGTAGAAACAGTAAGCTATGGAGGGGGATCTATAATGGTATGGGGTGGCATTAGTTTGGAGACCCATACGGAGCTGGTTATGATTCAGGGAGGTCATTTGACTGCTGACCGATACATAACAGACATTTTAGAACCGCATGTGGTACCGTACGCCCCATTTATTGGAGAATCTTTTTTATTAATACACGATAATGCACGTTTTCTTCCCAAACTGATAACTTTCAGCCTGTATTTCCTGTAGCATGAAGATTTGCTCCACTGTGCTCCTTCCTCGTCTGAATCCACATTCTCCGATTATATCTTCCATCTTATTTAATACCTTAATAAAGAGGTTACCTTTTCGTCCAAATATCTAAACGTCATTTTTTGATACAATCGTATAAAAATGTTTTTTTTTTTGGTATTTTATCTAACAGGTTTTTTGTGGATAGTCAATTTAAATTTCTTTTATTAATTGCAATGGTTTGAAGTAGTGTAGTAGCGAGTACTTTATCTATAAAGAGTTTAAATAGCAGCTTAATTTTCGTTTTAAAGCAAACAGGAAAAGAAGTGAAAACATTCTTCGTCTTTACTGCACGAAACGAAATCGTAATAATTATAAACGGGAAGCTATATACATTTTACCTGGGGTAAAACCTTTTTGTCCAAATTATGGGGAAGTAAAGAAAATTTAGAGAATTTATTTTTCACTGAGTATTTTTAACTGTTTTCTCTTTACTTTATTTATTTTTTGGTACTGAAATAAAAGGAAACAAATGTTAGGGTTGTTTATTTACTGTTACATTTCAATTTAGAAAAAGCAAATTCTACACCTATAAAAGAGAGATATATTTAAACTAAAGGTGAAAGTCTAGTATCACAATTTTATTCATATATTTTAAATTTAATTTAAGAAAGACCTAACGTTTTAACATTAATAAAATGGAATCCCATGTGAATACCTCTTGATTTGAAGGAGTTACGCGTTGTATTTTGTCCCAGAATTTGGTTTTCTGGGTGTATAGGTACGTTGACCATTTATTAACTGGACACCCTTCAGGTTTTGTGAATTTTATTCCCAGTGAGAGTCCTCTCCTGGAATTTCAGATCAATATTCGTAGTTTTGTGGGATTTACAAGACTTTTTATGTTGAAAATGTTTTCTTGATACTTTGGTTACCTTTTTCAAAGTTTGAATGTTTATAAACATACTACTTTCTGTAGCACACTGTATTTTATTATTAATACAAAAAGCATCACCAACTGAATTTTAAAAACGTATCTGTCCTTCAAAAGTACAAAAAAACATTAGTAGTCTGTTGTATATTGTTACCACAAGTGATAAAACTTTATTTCGATTTGTAATTCACACCAAACTTATATCTATATCTCTTCAAATTTAAGTAGAAATTCATTTAATTTAACTTCATTTTGCAGCCAGTAACGAATGGGTTTTTATGTACTCTCTTCTTCTTTATGACGCAAAAGTTTGACAAGAATTTGAAACTTGGATATTTTCGTTTTTTGTTATAGCGGTTGCCCTAAACTTTCCAGCTGTTTTATTGAAGTGACGAAAGAAAATAATTAACAAAAAAAAAAGTAATTTTCTTGAAAAAGTCATTAGATTTTAATCGCGACAGTGTTAAAGTCACACACTAAAAAAAACTGTAGAAATTCCGGTAATGCCACGGTATATTCTTGTACTATTTTAAAACCATTATTACAATATATAATAAGTACTGCTAAGAGTAATTGTTTTTGTCATTAAACTTTTTGTTTGTTCTACGTATAATGTTGTCGTTTCAAATTTTTGTGTGAATAAGTCTTAGATCAAAAAATGTGTCCTGTTTTTTGTGTGCTCAATATATGGTTAATTTACTATTCTGAGTCAGTGAAAATTGTTCGAACGGAATCATTTTGATACAAAACATAACATTTACACATATACCAACTAGTCAGGGCATTCAAGAATGACGTTACTGACAGATCAGCCATATCGTTCTGGGTCCTCATATCATATACTCTTTAATTTAGTTTAGACCTTAATTAGTAATAAAATTATCTGGAATGCCATCGCTTTGTAGTGCTGTTTTCCTAGATAAAAAGTAAATATCCACGCCCATGGTCGACTGTTTTGCTGTTTCACTTTTCTGTGAATTGGTCAGTAGTGTAAGGATGGTAGTAGGCAGATCAGGATTTACAGTGACAGCCAAGCTGCCCTTAAAGCACTTCAGAACTCTAAGGTAACATCTCGGCTGGTATGGGAATACGACGAAGAGCTTAGAAGACTGGCGACTCGGAACGGTGTAACTCTGGAGTGGGTCCCAGGTCACAAAGGAATCGCTGGTAATGAAAAAGCTGACGAACTTGCAAGAGCAGGATCGTTAACTGACTCCAGAAGACTTCTACAACCAACCACTAAAGAACCTGTATGAGCTAATACAGGATACGGATTGGCTGAATAGGCTGTAGTCAGAACATTAGGAGAATCCACCATAAGCCCAAGAGGCTGAGGTGGTGCCGGCGAAGGGGCGGCTCCTTTAAAAAAAAGGACGGTAATAAATGTTGTGTAATTTGTTAATTACATTTAACAATGACGAAACTATTGATTAATGATTTTTTTTCATATTTTGTAGCAATTAAATTGCTTATATCACTTGAATACATCTGGTTTTGCATTTCAACACATCTAAAACCCTATACACATAACGGCAATTGTTTGATATGGATTAAAATCTGAGTAATGCCTAATTTATTGCCAAATACGATGTCAGGGCTTTTGATTATATATTGTTTTCATTTTACGTACCAAAAAATACAAAACCGAAGTGGAAGATTCATTCATTAATTTTAATATTTCCGCAAAGAGATTCAAAATTTTAATTTTAAAAAAATTTCAGAGATAGAAAATGTTTGAGCTATCGCTCCCCAGATTGCCCCCCACTTTTTTCTTTTAGATAGCTCCAAGAACAAAAAAGATCTTTCCGCATGACTGACGAATCTTTGAGGGCAGTGGCGTGGTAGAGGCAACGTATTTTTTCTCATTGGCTGAAAAATATTCATTTGTTCCATTTTTGATATTTGTAACGTTCTCCAAGTTATACGTATATGAGTAGGTTGTACGATGGGGGCCGTAACAGAAGATACTTAATTTTTTCTCCAAAAAATTATCCCTCACGTCCATATATATATATTTCGTACCCGACGGTCCATTTAAGAAGTGCAATTCCAGTGATAGCTACAAGTCATGGAACTGCTTTTTCTACATGAATCCATCTCTAGCAACAAATTTTAAAAATATATACTCCTACCTACGGCACTGTTATTTCATGGTTTGAGACAAATTACAATCGACGAATCTTATGCCTTCGTTTTGTTTAAATCTGAACTGAGTAAAGGTTATTGGCATCCCTGTAGATATCCGTCATTTTGATTAATAGTCCAAGAAAAACAGTTCTATAATGTAATTTTGGAAACATGGTATAGACCTTTTTGGTGTAAATTTTACTGCTCCACAATATTTGGTTGAAACTTTTTTGTGTAACTCCAACGGAATTTGCATAATTTCAAAATCCAGCAAGGCGTAACACAGTGTGGCTAGAATGGATTCCGGCCCACTCTGGTTTTGAAGGCAATGAAGGGACAGACGCGCTGGCTGTGGAAAGAGCGGCTACTCCTTTTAACGGCCCGGGCCCGACATTGGGCATCACAAAACAAACAATCCGTGAGGAGACGAGGAACTGGTTGTTGCTCACTAGAGGGCTCTACAGGGTCTCAGGTAGTCCAAGCACCTATTGAGGGGATGGACTGATGGACATGCTAGAGCTGTTCTAGAACTACCAAGGAGTTGGTTAAAAAAGATAGCAAGACTCCTAACAGGGCACTGCTGTCTGAGGGAACACCTCTGTAACCTAGGTTGAGAGGTTGCAGCATGGCTGACGAAACGTTGGACCATGTTCTCCTCGTATGTCCACATTGGGCTGTGCTACGCAGGCGAATCTCCGGAGTCCCTGTTATGGCCTTTGGGGACATAAGCAGAGGTCCACTGAAGAGGATTGAGTCCTTCATCCAGGGACTCGGCTTCATGAATGCATAAGTAGCAGGAATGGCACAATGGGCCCGTCAGTGGCATCAGTGCTAGAACCTTGGCTTGAGTTTGTCTTGGCCAAGGTTCGCCTGACTAAATTAGTGGTAGTAGTAAGACTCGGAGTTATCTAGTTCCTCGCACATTAACAGGTAGGTACAAAATTTGTGTTCAGTTCCTCGCAGCATACAAAGGGTAAGGGATTAAGTATCAGGTAGCAAGGTCCACAATGACAGATATTTTTATTTTTATTTTCTTATTGTTTTTTTCAAAAATTGACTAAAAATACGAAGAATTTTTCGATTCGGATTAGGGTAGGGGGTGAGGTAGGGTGGTTTTGGTTGGGTTATTATTGAAAATTATCATAATAATCTGTCAATTACACAATTCAATTTTTCGATTCGGATTAGGGTAGGGGGTAAGGTAGGGTGGTTTTGGTTGGGTTATTATTGAAAATTATTATAATAATCTGTCAATTACACAATTCAATTTTTCGAAAACTCACGAATGCATAGATACATTTTCCCTAATGTTAGGAATATAGCGGAAGAAATATATAAATAAATAAAACAATAGTGTGAGGAACTGCAGACTGTGAGGAACTGCAGACCTGTCTTAATCCTACCCTCCGTTCGAAAAGGGATTAACTCAGGTAGATGCGAGGAACTGACTGGTACCCGTAAGACTTCTGGCAAAGGGTCGGCAAGTTACCTTAGAATGTGATGTCATGTTGAGTTTACTTTAAAATGTATCTTTTTAATGTATTAATCTGAGGATGAAACATAGTCACATGTATATATTTATGTTTTGTTTGTAGACACTTCAAAGTAAATTATATAAAAAATTCAAAACTTCCACTCAAAATTAAAATTTAATTGTCTTTTTTCTTGGAGTATAACCCCGTCACTGACTTATTACTACTCGTCGATGTTCGGATCTAATTAACCAATAATTCAGTCGGCCATGGACATGTTGTAAATATAACTATTCAAATCTAAAATTTTGATTTTCATAAATATTTCATAAAATACCAAAAAACTGTCTTTACTTTGTGTAATTAAATTAATAATTGCTTTAATAAATTTTGGTCTCACATTAAGCTACTCTTTTTGTTTTCCACTTATAGCAAAGTCTATTGTTTCGCGAGTACGCTGAGGAAATTTAATAGAATATATCCAGTTATTAAAAGGAATAAATTACAAATAAGGGGATATCTAGCAAATTATATTTAAATATTTATGAGTACTTAAATTGATACTAATAACTTCAAGGTTATATCTAGTGGACGTTTTATTCATATTTTCTTATATTGAGCATTTAAGATCTTCCGGAAGACAGGTTTTATAGGGACGAAACGTTTGTAAGCTTACTTAAGCTTGAAAAGATATACGGGGTTGGGATGAAGTATGGAACCAAGTAAATATCTTTTAAGCGAAAAGAACGATTTTTATGAATGCATCTGATGTACATTTTTTTGTTAATAATATACTTCCGATTTAACCGGAAATGCCATCAACTTATTTAATTTAAATGGGACACCCTATATATTTTTACAGATTCTGAAAGAGCTTGTTATTTTGAATTCATACATACTGAGTTTAGTGTGAAAAAATTTGTAAAAACGAGGAATAACTCACTGTTAGTTGTACAATAGGTGTACATTTCATTATTTTAGAATAATGAGAAACAAAATTACTTCAAATGTTCAAAATGCTCGCCGTTCACTTGCTGACAATATGTCATCCTATTAACAAATTCTTGAGTCACTCTTTCCAAGATATCTCCACGTATTAGTTCGCATTCATCAATAATTATTTGTCTCAATTCCTGTAAGTTTGTTGGTCGTCTAACGTAAACACGTGATTTCAGATAACCCCAAAGAAAAAAATCTAACGGGCTAAGATCCGGAGAACGAGCAGGCCACTCTATGAATCCTCCACGTCCATCGATTTGGAAAATTCGCATCCAGAAAATCCCTAACCCGTCAATCATAGTGGGGAGCTGCTCCATCTTGTTAAAACCAAACATTTCGTGGTAATTGCCCATTCTGTTGAAGTGCAGGAATAATTTCGTTATTTAGTAGATCCAAATACTTGTCTATCCGTCGATAAAAAATGGGCCTATAAGCCTATTTTCGACAATTCCCATCCAAACATTTTACTTCTGTGGATGCTGGGTATGTGCTTCATGAATCCAATGAGGATTCTCATTCGAGCAATACCTTGAGTTATGGCGATTAACTGTTCCATTTTAACAAAAAGTTGTCTCATCGGAAAAAACTATGTTAGAAGCAAAATTGTCATCGACATTACAGATGTACATTAGCCATTCGCAAAATTCCAGCCGTCGTTCAAAATCTTTTTCTGACAATTCTTGAACCAACTGTATCTTATACGGATGATACTTTTCACTTTTTAATATCTTTCCTACAGAACGTCGACTGATACCATGGTTTAGTGCCAAATTTGTGGTGGAAGTTTGAGGTGATTCTTCTAAATCGATTGCAATATTTTGTTTAACAGTTTCGTTCGTTGCAGTCCGCGGTCCTCCAGGTTTTAGCAAAGTTTTTACCATCCCAGTTGTATTAAAATGTTGTAATGTTTTAGTTACTGTTGAGCGTGATATAGGATTTCTCTCCGGATGCAAATTATTAAAAATATTACACACTTCTTCATGAGTTCTAACACGATCACCATAACCGATCATCATGACACTTGGAGAAGACGTGTCCCATTTAAATTAAAGAAGTTGATGGCATTTCCGGTTAAACTGGAAGTATATTATTAACAAAAAAATATACATCAGATGCATTTTGTTCCATTGCATTTACCTGCAAAGTTTCATAAATAGCGCTCTTTTCGTTTTAAAGATATTTACTTGGTTCCATACTTTATCCCAACCCCGTAGTTGAAACTATTTAATGAACAAATTATATAGATTATGATTTTGATGAACTGGTTTATCCTAAAAAACAACATAATATAAGTAAACATTTAATATATTACAGACAGTTTATGCCCCAACAAATGGAAATATAATTATATGCTGCTATTTATAAAATTTTACAGTATTGTTGATATCAGTCACTGCAATTTACGATCGCTTATTCCTATTTAGTGGTAGTAAGCATGGACATTGAATCGATGACCTCGATTGCTATAATTCTACTTGAATTCATAGTCCACAACGAGTTATATCTGGTCAAAATCGATTAGGATCCTGGACGGTTCCAGAGGAATTGAAAATCGGCGTTGGCGTAAATTCTCTGCGATATTTGATTTTGGGAATATCCCGATATCGTGAATCGAATGAGACTCTTTGTCCGAAGTGGATTCAGGTATAATCAGTTTCGCTGACATTTCACATTATTATCGAAAGGAAATGCTGTGAAACTAATGGACCAGTTACAATTGGATTTTATTTGATGAAAGGAAAAAGGGTAGCTTTCTTGCATTGTATTTTTTTTAACGTTGTATGCTGGCAAATTGTGGAAAATAAAATTAAAAAAAAAATCAATATTCAACGAGCTAGAAAAAATAATTTTTCCTGTAACTAAAAACTTTTGTTTTATTTTATTTCGTATTGGTTAATATATTCTTTTATTGTTAGCTACTTTAATATTGAAGGTTATTTATATATAAAATGTCACAATATAATAGTAGAAACATTTTCAACTTGTACAAGATTTTAGCCCTAACCCTACAATTCATAATTTTCTACATACCTTCTGACTATCAAGACAAAATAATGTATGGTGTACATATAGACCGTATAGGTTCCTCCGATAAGTCAAGGACACGGCTAGGCCTATGAAAAGCTATATGAAGAAATAAAGGCAGATCCAATACTGGAAATGCCAATGGATGAGGACCACAATAGATCTGCAAAGGTCGCAGTGGGATATGACAAGAGCCACTCCATTTCTAATCTAAAAATTGAAATGGGATGTTTATCAATAATCTCCCATTTTTTTCAAATTCTTTCCATATTTTCTTTTATTGTCATCCAATTCTGAATTAGGTATGTTGAAAATTTCAAGTCTTTAAACCATCGGGAAATAAGGTAAAAATCATGTACAAAGTTTAAACCCGGACAATACGGCGGGTTAATAAAACCATGATAAAAATTGACATAAGTAATCTTAAAGGACGCACCGGAATTCGGTCCCGCTACCTGCGGAAGGGACTACCTGTAACGGATTAAATTCGAAGTGTGGTCACACCAGCGAAAATGCAATTTCGGAATTGGGTCCCATGTACCTACTATTTGTTTAATTTGACTTTTATTTTCCTTCACATTTTTTTGGGCTTAGGACCAACAGTACACACTTATTGTTGTTGTACTGGCATGTTTAAAAATTTACGCTAAATGCGTATCGTCAAAAATAAAAACAGTACGTGAAATAATAACCCAACCAAACCTACCCCTACCAAACCACCTTCGTATTTTTGAGATAATGATTTTTGAAAACAAAATTTAAACCCATCTATTATTAATAAACGCTTACCCTTTTCACTCGTCATAGAGGTGAAATTAATATTTTCCATGTCAAACAAACAAACAAAATCACAATAATGGACACAAATAAACACGTCTTACACTCTGCACTTCAGAAGAACAATTGCTAAAAATAATCTCTTAATACCCACATGAAATCTACCTGCTTCGACAGCGGACCGAATTACGAAATCACCCTTTCGGATTTGGACAAGGTCCCTGTGAGCAGGTAGCCCTTTTGCTAGGTACCCGGACCGAATTCCGAAACACCGATCTTAAAAGTTCAAATCTGGTTTAAAGAGAAAACAAGTTTCTTTTGCATCGAAGTTTTATAAAACCGCACAATGATTTTTGTTCCCAGGAATGTTTATTCTAATTTTACAAGCAAACTATCACGGAAGCTACTGATACTGTTCTACAGTATTAATGAATTAAAATTGGATAATTCTGCTATATTTAATGATCTTAGAAAGCTTTATATTTTTCCACTAGTTGTAATAACACTTTGAGTTTCTAGTAATCCAGCAATATTCCTCTAAAAAATCCACTACGTTAAGAGACAGCAGTCGAGCGAAGAGCAGCCTTGAGTTTCAAAGCATTCTTTGTATAACTTTTTCTTAAACCTATTCCATTTGTAAATCATGAAATTCACCAGAGACAAACTATTGTAAAAGAGATGCAAACAAATCCTGAACTTTTGGTCCTTTTATATTGGTTGTGACTATTTTTCAGACGAACGGAAAAATAGACCCTTACCGCACTTTGATGCTGTTAAAATCTTGTCCTGTGGTTATGTCATCTATAGTTGACCAAACTGACCGTCTTGTATAGTGTCTGGTTTGAAAATTAGACTACTGAAAATAGTTGCTAACATTTCTAAATTTTCATTTTTTTTTTGTAAATCTCACCTGGTTGAAGTGGCTGACATGGTATACCGATGGGTCTAAAAATGCGTATGGCACCAGGCGGTATAAGCAATCTTGGAATGCGCGAGTGAAGAGCTGCAAGGAAATCCGTATCGTGTCAGGCAGTACTCAAGGCAATCCAGAGCCAGAAAGTAACGTTTTAACTAGCATGAGAATGCGTAGAAGAACTGAAGACGTAAACGAATCGAAATAACGTTAAGCTGACTGTGATACCAGGTGAGCAGGGTGAAAAAGTTGACGAACTAACAAAAAAAGGGGCAAAGAATACGTATTCTGAACCTGGTATATAAAAAACCGAAGTAGGACGTCCATAGAGCAACGTCAAAGTTACTGGATAAACAGATGTCGAAAGGAACTACTTCCCGTGCATATGCACTGAAGGATATTGAATTACACCCCAAAGTCAAACGGGGTTGGTATATCTACAAGATATTTTAAAACCAACCTTTCTGGTTTGCAATTAGATTTACTGGATAAACAATCCAAGACAAGTACATGGGAAAATTTGATTACTGAACCATGTGAAACGTACAAAGGAACTGCTCACACTGTACAGGATTCATCTAAAAATTATAACGGGTATTATGACTGGTCAAGGAACTTCTAGGGAGTAAGGCGTTTAGTCCAAGTAAGTTAAACGCATATTGATCCAATTCTAATACGAAAAAAGAGCTGATAAAAAAATATATTTGTTATTTTCTTGCAGAAGACAAAGAGGAAGACTCGGGAGAAAATGGATACCATTTTTGGTTGAAGAAATTTGAAAGAACAAAGGAAAAACATCAGGCGAGAAGACGGAATTGGCCAGGGACAGAAAAGAATGGAAAAATGGATACAGGAAGAACTCCAATCCGACGCCTGAGAAAGCATAAGGATAAGAGAAAGAGGTCATGTAATTACCAGTAACAAGTGGGTCAATTTTTGTTTTTTATAAAAACTCCATGTTATGACTAGACATTCTCGTTTTTATTTCTAATGCAGTAGCTTCAATTTTGTAGAAATACTCCGGAGTATAGCTCGTTGACGAGTCGGTATCGAATATAAAATATGACTAGAATACGATTCACAAAGAAAACGTGAAAGTCCACTTCGCACGTAATACGCTTCGGTTGCCAGATATTTATTTCCGTCCAGGGTTATTTCCCGAACAAATTTATAGCTTTCAATTTTTAGGTATATTTTAGACCATTGTCAAAAATTTTGTATTTGCTACCGTGATTTATCACGTAACTTATTTGATATATTATATTATAACGAAAATGGATAATTTTAACAATTTGAAATAAACCTTATGAGTCTACTAGCTAGCATGGACAAGCTTGTTAAATATCCGAAAACAAGAGCAATAATAATCAGTAAAATACGCAACAGTTTGCAATTGCGTGAAACCCATAGAATTTTCATCAATAGGTATACTATTAGTTTCGTTATATTCTTACTGTTTTCTAAACGGTTCTAGATGCATTTTCCGAAGACAGTTTCGAAGCTACTGCAATAAACATGTAAGAACATGATTTAGGACACTTTAAATCAAATCTTCGATGCTTTCTGAGTCTATATATTTGTGGAATCGACCGACCGACCGAATTTTTTTTGTTATTTCAAAATATAACATCCCACACGACGAATTTTAATCCTTGCTTCTTCATGCGATATCAGAATGGAAAGTGCCTGAACCATCCTTTCCGGAAAAACTCGATTTCTTCATTTCCAAGTGAAATTGCTGAATTTATAAACTTTGAGAACTTTAAGGAGTATACTGGACACATCCTTAGAAGAACGTCGGCCATTTTATTAGCTAATACTGTAGTTAATGTCTTAGCTCTCAAGCGACATGGAGGATGAAAATCTGCAACTTTTGCGGAAAGTTATGTGGCGGAGAGCGTCAACAATAAAAAGAAAGTTGCAAATAAAATTTTATATAATACAGTGTGACCCATTTTGTTTGGAAGCACCCCTATAAAATCCGCATTTTTCAACCGATTTTGATTTAGTCTTTTTTGTTAGATTCAGTATCAAAAACAGAATTTGAGCACAAATTTTCATACCATAATAGCTATTTTCAAGGCACTCTACGTTAATTTTTCTTTGCCAAAAAAGAGGAAAGTATATTAGGCATTTTTTTTCTCAAATATGACTACACCACTGGATTCAGAATCATCACAAATGTAAACTATCATAATTTTATAAAAAAAGTTTTATTAACAACAAAGTTATCACTACATGAATTTGGAAAAAGTTGTTTTTTAATTAATTTTTTACTAAGAATGTAGACACATTTTAAAAATGGCAACATAGTAAACAAAAACTAGGACTCAAGTATATTGCACTGTAAAAATTCGAAGCCGATACCTTAACCCGTTCTGGAGTTATAGTTTCTGAGCGAGTAATGTAAAATTGTGCTGATGTGACGAAAATACAAATTAACACCAAATAATATATTTTGATTATTGAACTACTTAATAATAATTGAATTCTACATTTTTGTAGCCTCGACTAGACCTCCGTTAATTTCCACACATTTCTCGTATCGTTTGCGACTATGTCTTAGCGCTTTTTTATTTCATGTGGCGTTATTCCAGCACACGCCTGTCGTATTCTGTCACACAGTTCTGCTCTATTCCTTGGACGTGTCTTATACACTTTTTGTGTCAAAAGATCCCACAGATAAAAATCCAATATAGTTAAATCGGGCGATCTAGGAGGCCATTCGATTAACTCGCTACCGCGACCTATCCAACCATTTGGAAATTTTTCGTTAAGCCACTGCCTGAAAATTCTAGAATAGTGTACAGAACAACCATCTTACTGAAATATCAAATTTCTTCTTTCTGCTAGTGGCAGTTCGTCAATCACTGCGGATAACTCACCTTCCAAGAATTCCATGAAGTTATTGGCATTCATGTTACCCTCAAAAAAGAATGGACCTATTATCCTGTCTTTTAAAATTTCGGTTTCGAATTTTTACAGTGCAATATGTTTGAGTCCTAGTTTTTGTTTACCATGTTGCCATTTTTAAAATGTGTCTACACTCTTAGTAAAAAATTAATTAAAAAACAACTTTTTCCAAATTCATGTAGTGATAACTTTGTTGTTAATAAAACTTTTTTTATAAAATTTTGATAGTTTACATTTGTGATGATTCCGAATCCAGTGGTGTAGTCATATTTGAGAAGAAAAAATGCCTAATATACTTTCGTCTTTTTTGGCAAAGAAAAATTAACGTAAAGGGCCTTGAAAATAGCTATTATGGTATGAAAATTTGTGCTTAAATACTGTTTTTGATAGTGAATCTAACAAAAAAGACTAAATCAAAATCGGTTGAAAAATGTGGATTTTATAGGGGTGCTTCCAAACAAAATGGGTCACACTGTATAAACGATCCAGAAGTCTCCTGTAGTAGGTAATTCAAGAAAAACGAAAAACTTCATTAGAGATGGAGAAATTATGGAGTCAGAATATTTCATAAAGAACGAGTAACATTCATCCAAATTTTGTAAGTTATATTAATAACTTTACTATTAATATTTATATAAATAATTAAGATACACGTTTTATATGGCATAAATTATGACCACCCAAGGGTGGTGAGTTGACTTACAACCCCCGTCAAGGGCAATCGATACCATTTTGGTAATTGTTATTTACGACCTTCAAAACAGTGTCAAAAAGCATTGTTTACAATATAAGGAGGAGAAAAACATTATTCTCTGTTACACAACACACAGTACTTGGTTTTTGGTACGAAGAATTAACTAGACAATATTTTTATACTATTAAGAAAACATTTTTAATATATCAAGGTCTGCTAGTTAGATTTCAAAATAGTAATAAACACAACTAAAATCCATAATAATTTAAGGTTATCAATTTAGACCAAATAATTAGATAAATAATACAGTAATAAGCATCAGTATCAGAAACACCATGCGTACGATAACAGTATTTTTGATTTTTCTAGGTACTTTTGTACATTCGACTATTTGCATTAAAACGATTATTATTGGTGCGGGTTCATCTGGAATAGCTGCCGCTACAAGACTGCTAGAAAATGACATTAACGATATTTTGGTGTTAGAAGCGGAATCAAGAATAGGAGGAAGAGTAAACACAGTTGATTTTGATGGCAAAACTATAGAATTAGGTGCAGAATGGGTTCATGGAGAGAAAAATAATGTTGTTCATGAAATTTTAAAAGAAAAAAATCTACTTAACTTAACACATCGTGACGAAATGCCAAGGCAAATGTATTTGTCTTCAAGGGAGAATATTAGCAAAGAATTATCAGATGAATTGTTCCAGTTGGTTATTGATGCTTATTCTGTTGATTTGAAAAATATTTCAGAACATGAAAGTATGTCAATAATTGGAAAGTGGTAAATATATATATTTTATTATTTAAATGTATAAAGAAGACAAATAGGGTTTGAATGTATTTGAAGATACTTGTCTAATGGTTGTAATGTTTAATGATATATCCTTATTTGATTCTAATTTTTAAAATTGTCCTGAATCTGAAGTAAAAATTAAATAGTCCAGCAATATTCAAAATTAAAACCACAGAATTTCAAATTAGGTAAGACGTTCAACCGGAAACTTTAAATGAAGTTTTAGAAGAATTTAAATATCACCACTGCTGGGGAATAAGTGACAGTTGGAACGTTTGATTTAATTTCAAATTCGTTTAATTAATTGTTGGAAGATATAAAAGTGGAGAACTTAAAACATCAAACTTAACGTTTATTAAAATTTCCAGGTATAACCAACAAATTACAATTCGATACGGCAATGACACATCGAAACTAAACATTTTCAAATGGAATTTAGACTTTCTACGCCACTTGACACTCTGCCTAGAAGGATCCTTTTCCTGGGACGACTGCTCATTTGACTCTGAGTACGAAGAATGCGAAGGATACTTCGATCTCGGCTGGAGAAATCATGGGTACAAAACATTTTTAAATATTCTTATGAAAAAATATCCCAATCCCGAAAAACAACTTCCCATCGATAATAAGATTATTTTCAATAAAGAAGTGACCAAGATAGTTGTGAATGGAAGTGATGTTGATGTTTTCTGTTCAGATAACTCCTCTTACAAAGCTGAACATGTAGTTTTTACACCGTCACTGGGAGTACTCAAAGAAAAAGCAGCTAATTTGTTTGAACCAAGTTTACCTCCAAACAAACTATTAGCAATAGAGAGAATTGGAATGGGAGCTGTAGCTAAAGTCTTCTTAAAATACGATGAGAAATGGTGGGGAGAATCGGCAGGTTTAAATTTTATTTGGACTGAGACTGATAGAGCAGAATCTAGACGACTGTTTCCGGAAGGACCAGCAAATATGGTAACAATTTCTTAAGATAAAACTATAAAGTAATTATTTTTCTAGCTGCATTTTGCAATAACTTTTGTATATGGAAAGTAAAAACTAGAAAATCTCCACGAAAAGCCATTCGTTTCTTTAATTGTGAATTAAAAGAGATGAATAGTGTCCATACTTTTGTCACGTACACCGATAAAGTGTAATCAAATGCAAGACATGGCATGCTGTGCTACCGCAGGTCACGATTTTTGAGATTAGACCTTCAAGCATTTGTCAATAAAAGAAAAAGCAAGTGCACTGATAAGAAGAGCATTTCCAAGAACTCTTTCTAATGAACAACGATTTAATATACAGGTTGCCCCGAAAAGATTGGTCGTAAATTAAACCATATATTCTGGGGACAACAATAGGTTTGAACCTCGCATTTTAACTGCACCATTTCTACCATTAACCGAAATCGACCATTTCCATTTAGCGACCGGCGATTGCCACCACATTTATCTCTTAGTCAAAGGCATACATAACGTAGTTTCCCTATGATACTTACTTTAAGTCCACTACATTAGAGCACTTCGAGCCAGTACCTGTGTACTCACCTATCTATAAAAATCAGTTGCATGTCGTTCAAAATACATTTTAGAGGACTGTATAAATACAAATCTCATGTTCACTAAATTAAATGAATCATATCATTCGATTTGTAAAGGGAAGATGAGCACAATCCCGCAGCCTTGTCCTTGTTTGTTAAATCTTACACGTGTCAACCTATTTTTTACCCCAGAATATGTGGTAAGGTTACCAATCTTCTTGGGACACCCTGTATTTATCTTTTTAGAATGGAGAATCTTGGATTGTCGAAATATACAATATAATCATGAGGGCTGATTCCAATATTTTATTAGTGTGGTTCACTGGAGAATTGGTCCCGATTATAGAGAAAATGGACGAGAAAATTTTAGTCAAAGGCATCGAATTTACATTTGATAAATTCTTAGGGCACTTGTTCACCATACCTAGATCACAGAAACTTTTGCGGTAAGATTTTCAGTAAAGCATTGCTATTTGTATAAAAAATCATCACCCCCAGTAACCGATCTCGTCATTTTGATTTTAAAATTAATCACAACACACCTAGCTCAGACCGGGGTATCGAGGGCAATGGAAAAGCTGACGAACTTACAAATGAAGGGCCAGAGGATAAGCAGCCTGAACCAGGACAGATTCTCGGTAAACCGAAAACTATAGTACCAGGATCTGTAGAGACCTGGATCAGAGATCAACATAAAAATTTCTGGGTTGAAGTGTCCCAAGGCAAACCTTTATAAAAAAACCATGCCTGATACGTACAGCGGAACTGCTAACACTGAGAATCATAACAGGTTTCATGATTGGTCATGCACCAGTAAAGGAACACCTGTACCAATCAAAACTATACAACGGAGACCTTACATGTAGATTATGCGGTAGGAAAACGGAGACAGTAAAACTATACTGTTTACAAACAGTTATTACTTGGTCAACCGCAAGGAAACGCTGAGCTGTATAGCAAACACCCAGCTAAGAACTTGTACAAACTGGTGCGGGGGACAAAGGTGCTGGACTGGGTGCTATGAGAAAGCACGAGCAAAAATACAATTAGCCAGAGACTTGTCAGACGGGCTCGGAGAAAAAAAAACACCTGACTCTACATCATCACCATAAGACAACCTCTATATTTATGTGGAAATAAGTTTCAGCTAGATGCAGAAACATCCTTATAGAATCAGAATGTATCCACTATTTAATTGAATTTTTATTAGTTGTGAGTTTTTGTATTTCTCATTTTGTAGGCATAATTGGTATTCCAATCCAAATTTCCGTGGAACATACTCATTTAGTTCAATAAATTCAACTGGGACAGACATTCTTAATCTACAAGCTCCAATAACGAATGCGAATGGAAAACCTATTCTATTATTTGCTGGCGAGGCTACAAATCTCATACATCATTCAACTGTACATGGGGCGGCTGAATCTGGATTTAGAGAAGCTGATAGACTCATTGAATTATTCAAGAAAAATTACCAGACATAATAAATACTTTTTTTGTTGAAATGTTACCGTTAGATGAATAAATGAATGGAAAATAATAAATAGTTTGAGTTTGAGCCCATTTCTGTTATAAAACTTTTTTCTCAATGCCCGATCCTAAGAACAACGATCGTTCTTATTTGTCCACCTGGTACATCTCATAATAATCTCTGAAATAAACCTCGGAAATCTTGTTGGGTGATCGAAACGAGTATTTTTTACATTTGAATGATTCACTGCCTTTTACATTAGAACCTTCAACTTCTTTACTGTCAGTTTGTCCATAGTTAAATCGGATTATTTCGTAGACTCCGTTTCACATAAGAATAAGCCACGTAAAATTGCAGTTGTATGCGCTTACTTGTTGTAAAACCATCGCCATATTGTAAAATTGACATTCGATTCCAAATCAGTAGCGTAGCGTTTTCACATTTTATATGATCACACAAAAATCTGGCGGCCTTGACTGAGGATAATTTCTCCTTTAACACCAACAAGTTTTTTAGGAGGCATGGTTTTAGATCAAATAAATATATATATAATCAGAACCTCAATGTACCCTAAGGTGTTTTTAATTATTTACAAATTCAGTCCATTCCCGTTTATTTCCAGCCTTTAACTTCGCCTCCTGCCAGTTTAGTTCACGTTACTGCATCATCCCAGGTTTTTCGTAGTCTCCCCTTGGTCGTCTTCCACACGTTTTTGTTTGCCATATCATTTTTGCTGGTTGATTAATTTTCATGCGTACCACCTTTACTGATTCCTTTCTAAGCTTCTTCCTAGGGGCTCTAGTCTCTACTTCTAAAACACACAGATAAACTAACTGAACGTCTTAAAATATTCAAAAATCAAAAATATCTGACAGTAAATGATTGCTTCAAACATAACCTCAAATGTCAATAAGAAATTTACTGCAAACTTCACGCGGCTTCTTCCTATGTGAAACGGAGTCTACTACATAAAGTTTCTCTTGGATAGAAGGGATGGGAAAGGAGAAGGTGGCATTTTTGAATTTTTTTAACGTGTAGCATACTGGAGTCAAACGACACCCATTTGCGATAATGAACGTCACTGATTCTCAATTTACAAAATGAAACGTGTTCAAACAACTTCTTTATTTGATACCAAAGGTTATCAAAAACAGCTCAGATATATTATATACCAACTGAATTTCAACCATAGTTATCGGCAGACAAACAAACACAAATTATGAAAATATTAAAATTGTTTTTAATTATCTTAAGTATACTCGTCTGTTGTACCGAACAATACAAAGTTGTTATAATCGGTGCGGGAGCAGCTGGTGTAGCTGCAGCCACTAGACTTTTAGAAAATCATATAGACGACATTTTAGTTTTGGAAGCAGAATCCCGAATCGGTGGGAGAATACACACCGTTGATTTGGATGGAAGGAAGGTAGATTTAGGTGCTCAGTGGGTTGGTGGTGAAATTGGTAATGTCGTTTATGAAACTTTAGAAGGCAGACAATTGCTGCATTTATTGGGACGTGATGTGTTTCCGGAAAAATTTTATTTATCATCGCGTGAAAACATTAGTGAAACATTTTCCAAGGAACTGTTTGATATTATTATTGGTGCGTTGAACGTAAATAAAGGTTCTGGGTCAGTTGGATCGATTCTCCAAAACAAGTAAGTTGTGTAATACCTCACTTTTTGAATACTTCTTCTTCTTCTTTTGCTTCTTCGTCTTCTTCTTCTTCGTCTTCTTCTTCTTCTTCTTCTTCTTCTTCTTCTTCTTCTCCTCCTCCTTCTTCTTCTTCTTCTTCTTCTGATTATGTTTCCACTCTTTCCTTTCCTTTCATCTAGAGTTTTTCATTTCTTATCTCCTTTATTCGGTCTATCATCTTTCTTCTCGGCTCATCCCTTCTGTGAATAGTACTTTCAGCTTCCATCACATCATTTATAATTCTGTCTGTTTTCATTCTATACAATTCATTTTTTCGAGCTACTCACATCTAACAGATTGGTCTTGGAAAACACTGTATTCAAATGTAATTTCCCATAATTCAATTCTTAACATATCAATTTATAAAGCATTTTTTTCCAGCTACCGCAAAACTATAATAAATAAATATGGCATTAAGAACGAGAATTTAAACATTTTTAACTGGTCTGAAAATTATTTACGCCATTTCTACATGTTTGCGAAAGGTTCATTTTCTTGGTACGACAATGCTTATAACTCAGATTACACAGGATGTCAGGGCTATCAAAATTATGGTTGGAAAAACCATGGATACGGTAAATTTTTGGATATACTAATCAATAAGTATCCAGATCCAGATATACAACTTCCTTTTGATAAAAGATTACTTCTAAATAAAAAGGTAACAAAGATCATTATCAAAGACGATTATGTTTATATCAACTGCTCAGATCACTCTTCATATAGAGCAAAGCATGTAGTTTTCACGCCATCTTTGGGAGTTTTGAAGAAAGACCACGAAACATTATTTACACCAGAATTAACCACTGATAAAAAATTTGCTATTGAGAGAATTGGAATTGGTGCTATAATAAAAGTATTTTTAAAATACGAAAATATATGGTGGGGAAATACGACTGGGTTTAATTTTATTTGGACAGACAGAGATAGAGAATTGTCAAAAACCGAATTTTCGGAAGGTCCTTCCAATAAGGTAAGCCTGTATGTTTTTTAAGTTATTTTTTTTATAATATTATCTTTTTGCAGCATGGACAATCTTGGATTGCCGAGATATATAGCATAATAGTTATGCCGAATTCGAATATCTTACTGGTAGTGTTCACAGGAGACATGGTTCCAGTTATTGAAACAATGGGAGATCAAATTTTAACGAACGGAATTAACTTTACGATAAAAAAATTCTTAGGTCATCTCTTCACAGTGCCACTACCCCAAAAGATGTTACGGTGAGTATAAAAAAGGAAAATGTAGTACAGTTTGGCAAATACAGGAATGAATGTGCAATAGCCATGCAAAATAAAGATATTATATAAAATGGAATTCAAATCAAAAGTGAAAATAAAAGTTTTGACTGGAGGACGACGACAGTGACACTTTAGATTTAGAAAGTGATGAAAGTGAAAGTGACATAAACAATAGTGAGAGCGACGTACAAATATCTATTGTTTAAATTAATTTAGTGAATGAATATTTGATCTGTACTTTCGTTATGTATTTTTAATTTATTGTTTTAATGCTTTCGAAGGGTTTGAATCCCTGTTCTGACATACATCCGGATTAAGTTAAAAATATTGGAATTCCCACTACCTGCTTCTTTAAGTAAATATCTGCATTCTTCAAAAATTGAATAGATGAGGCTTTTACTTGATGGAAGTCCATACTTAACTATGAAATAAAACAATATAATTTGTTTAAACCTTCATTATAATTAAACTAAGTTCAAAATACGATTTGTGACGCGTCTCGCTAACACAGTAGCTTTCTCAGTTTTATTTCATAGTTAAGATCTGCATTCTTATTTCGTATAGACTTGTATTGTTCTAAAATACTATTAATACCTTCCGTTGCGACTCCTGGATAATTAAAGAATGTTACTTAATATACTTTGATTGTTTACCGTACTAATTCACCAAGCGCATATTACCCTCTTTATCATCCGAATACTTTCTCACTTTAACCATTCGTACGTTTCTCGACATTCACTCTTGTATTTGCCAAACTGTACACAAAATTATCTGATCTAATCTGGTAAATTTTACTAACCTAACATCAACATACGACCCTACAAGTCTCAAGAAATCAAATCATATCGTTGCGTGCCAGTATTTTTTGCAGCCTAATCTGTAAGGCTGGAAGTAAAGCATATTCCAGAGATCTCTACAAATTCTTGCCTTTAAAGTCATGTTTTTTTTTAAATAAATATGTATCTTAGTAATATTTCTTATTCCAGCTCTAATTGGTATCAAAACCCACATTTCAGAGGAACGTATTCATTCAGTTCAGTAAATTCTACTGGTGAGGATGTAAGAAATTTAATAACTCCTATCACAAATACGAAAGGTTATCCAGTAGTATTATTTGCTGGAGAAGCAACTAGTCCTCTGCACCATTCTACTGCGCATGCTGCTGTAGAATCGGGATTTCGTGAAGCTGATAGAATAATTAATTTATATAAAAATTAATTTTTATTTTCAAATTTAATATTTTATTACTTAAAAAGCGGCAACACTGTTTGTTGGAATGATTTTAATAGTTACGATTTTCCATTCACCTCTATACAGAACATCTCGAAGCAAACCCAAGTTTCTCTATCTTATTGTATTTCCACTTATCTTTATTTGTCTCTGGATTATGTCTGGAAAAGCTCCAGAAATTGTATTACGGAAATAGTATGAACCGACAGCTCAAGGACGTACTGGGCCAAGTCGATATAAGGAAAATCCCAGAAGGCAAAAGTGTTTCTTATACCAGTAAATCTGTACAGAATATTAAAACGCCTTGAATGCAGAGAAAAATATCACACCTCTACAGACTGTTGACATTGACTGATAATGGAAATGGAGGAAAGCGCTTTTTTTCCGATCACCTCGTTTATATAACGTCTTATTGAGTTTGTTTGAATTCTCCATGACGTTAAACAATCTTTGAGCTGACTGTAATGCTAGATAATAAATATTGTTTTGAATTTGATATGGAATTTTCTTTTTAGATTGTATTTGAAGTTCACTCCTTCTCCTCATCTTATTCGTACTGTCATTCATCACAATCAGCAACCTAAGATAAGGTTTGTGTTGATTTTGAAGCGCAATCATTCTATAGTTTCAAAAGAAAAGTTCCCTGAATTAAATTTTAGAAAAATGAATGTTAAAATAAATCCTTTATGAACACAACAACATTACAGGATATTTAATTTATTTAAATACACTTAATTATATTCCAATTAACATCATGCTTCTATTTCATTATCTTCGTAAACACTTTATATTGCAAACTTCAAAGTTGTCAACTCAATTAGGAGTTTAACGCTTACCAGACATTGAGTTTCGTATTAGAAGTTGTATATTTTGTACAACCAAAATCGCTTTATTACAACGTCTCTGCAAGCAAAACTATTATTAAACTTGATAAAAATGAAAACTCTATTGAAACATCATAATATAAAGATTGTATGTGAATCGTGATGTATCCACTTTTATTTAGAAATGAAGATACATATCTTCATTTTAGTGAATAAAAGTCACTTCCTCAAAAGGAGAAATCCTGAGTAACAAAAGGCATTGACGAATGAATTTAACGTATTTAAAATGTACTTAACTATGTAAACCCATTAATTTATCATGAAATTCAAAGAAAAAGATTAAATAGGTACTCTGATTGAAGTGTTCACGTCATAGAATACTTCAAAGAGATCAAGATTCAACGTTTCTTTTTATTAGACACCCCTCTCTGGAACACTGAATTAATCCTGTATAATTACATCCTTTTTATTAAGATCTGCGATAATTTGCTTTTAGATATTAGGTAATTAATTTTTAATAGTTACAACAGAAGAAATTTACAGCTTATGAAATTAAATCCAATCTGAAGGTAAAAAATTAATTTCTAAGAAAGTTCCGAGATGTTGAGATCGGTGTTTCGGAATTCGGTCCGGGTACCTAGCAAAAGGGCTACCTGCTCACAGGGACCTTGTCCAAATCCGAAAGGGTGATTTCGTAATTCGGTCCGCTGTCGAAACAGGTAGATTTCATGTGGGTATTAAAAGATTATTTTTAGCAATTGTTCTTCTGAAGTGCAGAGTGTAAGATGAAGGTGGTTTGGTTGGGTTATTATTGAAAATTATTATAATTTATTCTTCAAAAATTGACTAGAAATTCGAAGGTGGTTTGGTAGGGGTAGGTTTGGTTGGGTTATTATTGAAAATTATTATAATTCATTCTACAAAAAAATTGACTAAAAATACGAAGGTGGTTTGGTAGGGGTAGGTTTGGTTGGGTTGGGTTATTATTTCACGTACTGTTTTTATTTTTGACGATACGCATTTAGCGTAAATTTTTAAACATGCCAGTACAACAACAATAAGTGTGTACTGTTGGTCCTAAGCCCAAAAAAATGTGAAGGAAAATAAAAGTCAAATTAAACAAATAGTAGGTACATGGGACCCAATTCCGAAATCGCATTTTCGCTGGTGTGACCACACTTCGAATTTAATCCGTTACAGGTAGTCCCTTCCGCAGGTAGCGGGACCGAATTCCGGTGCGTCCGTTGAGATTGAACAAAAACATTCAACAATTGATTGAATAAATCATAATAAAGTTTTGGAAGAAACTGAACCTAGAAATATTAAAATGTTTTTGTAAAATAAATTATAGTTTGAAAAAACTAAAAAACACACTTTATTGAGCTGAAAAATGAAAAATAAGTTTCAATTTAAGAATAAAACGATTAAGGAGACAAGCGTACTAAGTTTGAATTAAATCTGGTCGCCCAAGGTGGGTCAAAATTGAGTCGAAAGGAGGGAAAAAACATGAGGCCGCAGAGATTCGAACTAGCAACTTTTGTATTATGTTCTGTGTTAATATTTCTAATATAAAAAGGAACCGACGACATAAATGTAAAAAATAACACCAACGTAGAAGAATTACTTGTGTATATATGAAAAATTGTTAGATAAAAAGCCAGAGTGACCTTCCAAATATCGAAAAAAGTCATTCCAGAACATCTGACTTTGACAGATCGGCCATATTATTCTGGAGGACAAGTGATCAGTTGAAGTTGAAGCTTGTGAGTTTTGGTGCAAGTCAGTTCGTTGTCAGATTTTGTAAAGCAATCAACAATAAAATTCAAAAGGACGTTCCATGTGACTTAATATCTGCCAATAACTCAAAACTCGTACTTTGTCATAGGAAAATCAGAGACGCTACTTGAAGAACATAAATCTCACGGCAGATAACGAAAATTGTTGGTGACTTTCAAAAGCTCGCAGACGTTATAACAAAAATGCTATCCCAAGATCGGGTTTTTGCCTTAATCAGGATGTTTTTTGCATAAAGAGATCTACAAAATAAACAATGATTAAATGTGAATAGCGTTTTCTACAGTTGATATTAAAATGAGTATAATATTTTATATTTTTTTGTATTTCGAGAAAAATACGAATAAGAAAAGTCAAAAATTTAAAAAGGAAGCGAAGCGAGTGATATTACCGCCTGATGTTGTCGTCTAAATATTGTCAGAAAATCATTCTTTACTTATCGTTACGTGTTTCAGATACTTTTTTATTTATAACGGATATTGAATTTCGCGATAAAAGGGAAACGCGGAATGCGATCGAGAATTCATATTGTTAACTGTGCATTCGGATGTTCATAATATCAATTCTATGCGATGTTGCGAATAACATGAATATTATAACACTCGAAGATATTATAGAAAATGTAGACATTTCAAGTGATTTGTGCTTCTTGTTACATCAAATTTATTGCTTTCTAGATACAAACAAATTAATAATTATTTCCCATGACCAACATTTCATTGCATCATTTACATATTCTCTCTCAATTGAATAGATGAGGCTTTTAATTGATGAAGATCCATACTAAACGATGTAATAAAACAATTTAATTTGTTCAAATGCTCATTATATTAGAACTACGTTCAATATATATTCGTATAATGAAAATTTTTGCCGGTAAGATTGTTGTGAATAAATTTCCAATTTTCAAATAGCAATTTAAATGTGAATTATCTCTGTAAAGGACACTGTTGCCGGATGGAGGTGTTTGGTTTTGCTTAATAGTGCATGAGCTTGAAAAGCAGTCAACGGTGACGAGACAAAAATATCATTTGTACAAATTTGTCTGCGCTTCTGGCAAGAGCGGTTGAAATGGGGGGGCAGTGGACATTCGGCCGGCCTCTGGAACTAAATACACGCCCTCGTTGGCCACGCATACTTGTTCTTTCTCTCTCTTTCAAGCTGTTTTTCTCATATTTTCTTTGTCGTGCTTGTGTAAATTGTACGGTTCGAAAAGCCCTTTCGCAATCTGTATATGGGTACCATATATAGTTGAGAGTAGAATTAGTTTGCACTGTTTCAAGTTATAATAACAGTATGCGGCAAAGGTCCCTTTAGGGATTAAAAAGTCGAAAAGATAAACAAGCCATAAATCACTTCGACCCACAAGCGAACAATTGATTCTCATTGGTGCAATGTAGTTTCCGATTGGTCTATGCAAAATTTACAAGAAGGGTTAGTCCATGTGGACTGTAAATTTCACAGGTTCCGCTTCTACTTTTAGATTTCTTTATCTCGCCGACAAATTGTGAAACGATGAAAATTAATTTTACTCTCAACTATACCTTTTGTTAGGAGGTAAAATATTGACTTATTATTAAGTGTTCGTGGACAAAAGCATTTTTCATCAATTTTTATGTCCAAAATAGCAGTTTTTATGAATTTTTCATCAAAAAAACGGGAAATTTCACATTACTGGAAGTACAAATTGTTCGCAACGAATCTTCAGTCTATTTTGGACAGTTTTTCTTCAGTCCCTTGCTCCTAAATTCTACTGATGGTCATGTGAGAAATCCGAAATATGCGCGATAATTTTTAGCTGTCCAAAGAAAATGATAAGAAGTTAGAACTGTTCACTCTCTAGGAACTAAAGACAAGATGTGTACAAACTTGCCAGTTATGTACAATAATAATATCTAACTCAAAATCACTTTCAGTAATTCCAATTTTACTTGAGACCTGATAAATTTTAAACTGGATACGTCCCATTCCTTTTGTAGCAGGTGGTATCTTATTATCTCTTGAAAATATAAAACAGCTGTCTCTGATAAACTGTATAACCACTTAATAGGTTCGTTCCAGCTGGCTATAGAACTGTTTGTTTTTCCTTTCCAACTTATTATAGTATAGTTCTTGGGACGGTACAAAAACTAGCTTCTGGAAGGGGTGATCAAGTTGATGTACCTATCACGAATTCTAGTTTGCGCACTATACAACATACGGGTGATCGTTTTGAATTTGTAGGGCTATCCTTCCACCTACCTGTAGTCATCAGAGGTTGTTGAAACTGATCGTGTGCCTTTCCATATTAGTAGTGTGTTGGTGGGCTTCCACGGTAACTAGTGGAGTCCCGGGTCCTTTGGGAGCCATCTCAAATACTAGTAGAAAAACTACGTTGGTCACTGGGATATTAGTTTATTGAAGCCATAGCTATTTACACTGAATGTGATAATAACTAAACTTGTCATTACACTTGAATAAATATACTAAATTCTTGCATAACTTATCATCTAATAAACTATACAACAAGAATTAATAATTAGTAATGAATCAAAATACTGAATATTGTCTCGTCTGTTTCATCAACATATATACTGCCCTAGGTCACGTCTAATGTAAATATAGTGATAGTTACCAGTCCTTAAAGAGACACGTCCGGTCTGCTTTCGTTTTCAACTTGACCATACTTTGATACTTTTAATGTTTTAAATAAACGAATTATTTTGAAATGTGATTAATTTCGAATGAATTTGATTCTTGTATTTAGTTTACTTTTGGATTTTGAATCCAAATAATTGTCCTTTTATGAATAAAGATGATAGTGATTTTACTGATAACGAAGAAAATGAAAGTAAAGATAAAGGTTCGTTAATACCAGATGAGGATCTTGAAGACGAGTTTAATTTGAGAAAGCTGAGAGACGAAGTAATATTTCTGAACAATTTAAAACTGTATTGGTCAAACGAGAAGAATCACGAAGTGTATTATTCTGAACTATAGTTTAGATTTAACAGCAGTGTGATAAAATCAATGAAAACCAGAAAAAAAGCGATATAAGTTGCTTTCTGCAACCACTTCATACTTACTAGAAAGCTCTGTGAATAACTTGGCATGCAATAAACTTCAAAAATTAATGTAGTAAATTCTGTACTATGTGTAGTGAATTGTAATTGGCATTTTCGGTATGGAAATGTATACAGTTAGGTATATTGTGTAAGGAAGCATGATCAAAGGAAGGAAAAAGGTCTTTAAAGGAAATAAAGGCGAACTGCTCAGCTGAAATAAGCTCCCGAAAACTCGAGCAAAACGATATTTCTCTTTGATCCAACAATAAGAGCCACCACGTTATTTCAATTAGACTGTAAAATTCCCCAGATGCCCTAAAATCTTAAATTGTATGAAATCTTTCGGAGCTTAAAATAAGCAGGAAAACAATAATTTTAAATGTATTTTCTTCTGTGAAAGCTGATTTATACAGGAGGTCTTGGTTGAGGTTAACCGTTCCGGATTTTAAGCAAATCTTGCTCAGGTTAGCAATTCTTACCAAGCGCTAAATTAACATTTGTACAAAATAAATACTGTGGGGTTGCTGAACAAGCCACACCTAGACCTAAGTAGCTCCATTTCTGCTTCCTGGGGTTGTCAATAAACTAATCTAACTAGAATATAATATACATTCACTTTTGTTACTTCCTCTTAGAATGGCACCAGACTTTTATACTCGATAAAGTTCTGCCAAGATTCTCTTTAGAGTTTCCCAATGCCTAATGCCTTATTTGGATTCAAATTTTACCGACACATTCCAATTATAAACTAATTTATTTCGATTGTACAATCACCCTATATATTTAAACCATTTGATTGCTTCGTTTGATTCGCCTTTGTTTCAAAGTGGAGGGAAGGAAAGAATATATTTTTCTCGACATTATTTCCCTCCGAAAAGAGTCGTGTTTTTGATGGCTCAGCTCTGAAAATTAATCCTTTTATAATATCCTGGTTGAATCAGTCTATTGTGTCATCAGCCTTCAATTGAGCTTATCTCAATACAGGGTAATTTTACATACAATTTTTTGTTCGGAAACAAATGAGTAATTCGCTAAAGGACGAAAAAAATCCGAAACATTTAAAAAATCTTAAGACTTCTAGTTTTCAGCTATATTCCAATTTACTTTAGCGTTTGTGGCTAGCACGAGGTTCCTGTTTGAGTTACTTATTTCTTTGGTCTACTTATAGCGATGTATGTATGTATGTATTTTGAAGATCTATTGTGCCCCCTCACTTCTTCTTAGTTCCTGAGGAAAGTCTCAGAGACTAGTAGCTCCTTTAGTCCTATTCCCAGAGGAATTTTAGGATATTTGCAGGCTTCAACTTGTCCCTCTTCTATCCAGAAGTCTCCCAGGTGCTGTGCCCTAGGATTCTGAATGGCTGTGCAGTTCGCAAGTATGTGGATGGAGGATTCTTCTTCCATTCCACAAAACCTACAATCTTCTTCCTCCACTATTTTGAGATTTTTAAGGTGCCCATTCAGGCGACAATGTCCCGTTAGGATCCCTGTTAAAACGCTTAGTGCACTTTTACTTTGACTTTGCATTCATTTTATCTCAACAAGTTGTAGTCACCCAGAAGAATATTTGATTGCCTAAACCCTACTAGATCTTTCCAATTGTCAGATCTTCTCTTTTCTTCGGCTTTACCTATTTCTTCCAATATTACATTGGAGCTGATTCCGCAAAAGGGTTCCGGCCCCCAAAAGGGTATTTCAGTCCCCCTCTTCGCTAGTTCATCTGCTATTTCGTTTCCTTCTATTCCAGTGTGTCCTGGAATCCACAGTAAGGTGACTATATTGTTCTCGCTTAGTTCATTAAGTTTGCCTAGGCATTCCTACACCATATTGGAACTGATTGCACAAGAACTCAGCGCTCTAATGGCTGCTTGACTATAAGACATTATGATAGTTCCTCGGTCAATATTGAACTGGGCACACTTTCTTATTGCGTGAATTTCCGCTTGAAAGATACTTGTGGTTTTTCCCAAGCTTTCAGAGTGTTTGGTTCCGGGCCCGTACACTCCTATCCCAGTTCCTTCTATTGCTTTTGAGCCGTCTGTGTACCATCGCATTCTTTCCAAGTCTGGTAATGGTATTTGGATCCCATTCCTTCTTGTTGCTTAATTTCGTAACGAATTTCATTGAAAAGTTATACTTTTTTATCATACCATCTTGTGGCATGTCCCAGGTTGTCTGATTTCTAAGAAGTGAAGAGGTGGTTTTTTTTTAATGATTCCCTCTCTACTTAGTCTGTATCTTGTTCTTTCTGCAACACTACCACCATATATAATGGTGTGAGGAGATCGGTAGTATGAGCTGTTCAAATTTATTTATATTTTTCAGTTTTTTGCCTGACAGCGAATTATTTGGTTTCCTCAGACCCTAAACTGAATCGCAGCTTCGGCAGTTAATTCAATTATTTGCAGCTTTGTTTGAAATATAATTATTTATTCAAGGGATGAATTATAAAAGTTCGGGATGATTACCATAACAAAAAATTAATTTATCGCCGAAACAGTGGAATTGTATGTCGTATTAATGTAGGCATTTCACGGTAAATAATTCCCAGTTCTTTTAAGTGAGTAATCTCATCAATTCAAACTTTGCGAAGTATTCGGAGTATACAACAAATCCAAGCGAAAGGGTTGAAAATAATTTGATGAAATTTAAGTCAACAAATGAAATTCAATCCGTTGGTATTACTTCGTTTCGTTGAAATATTATTGGGGATTTATTTCAATAAATTGAGAATCTGGAATGCGACTGATATTGTCAATTATGTTGCTGAATTTTGTTTAGGCTCATAGTAGATTTAGATGACGAAAACTTTGAATTTTTATGTTCAAAGCGCTTAATACCTCAAGATGTCTCGTTAGATTCAGTCTAAGTAAGCAATGTACATGTAGATGTAGAGTAGTAACATCCAGCATTACCTTAAAACTGTAAAGAATCTCGCAACAGGGTGGCAAGAGACAACAAAGTTTCTCTAATATGGGTGCCGGCGCATGATGGGATTGCAGGAGATGAAATTAATAATACAACCATTACAACTACTGAAAATCCCTCCAGTCAAACTAGTGGCCTAAATAGAAAACACAAAGCTTCTGGAATGGAAGTAGATAACATGGAAAATGGTACAAATATTCAGTTCAAGTGTTGAGCACAACCCAATTGAATGAATGAATGATGATTCCTAGTTACTGCACCTCTTCTGAGAAAGGGTTATTCCATTCATATTCGAAAAGAAACTTCCTTTTTCGATGGTCACTCTGGAAAAAAATAATAAATAAAGTTACTGGTAGCTATTCAAACAACGAGTTGAGACCGGTCTAGAATATATGACCCCTTTTTCGCTCGCGAATTTAATTTGGCATGTCGTTACCACTCGGCCAATGACCACCTGGAGATTTCAACGTTATATAGGTATAGGTATAGGTAGTTTGCATTTCGGCGGGAGTTTATTGATGTTACAAGCCGAAAGCGAAGGGCATTTATTTGTATCTCAACGAATTTTTATCAGAAAAAAAGTATATCGGGTTTAACTTGATATAAATAAGTAATAACTTTTTGATTGCTCAGAGAAGCATCAGAGTGATTTGTAATTCAAATAATCTCCAAACTATTTGTTATCAGAAGTATGACATAAATGTATTCTTTACCAGTGCGTTTATTACAGACAGTTTTTTTACACATGTGGCACTTCACAGAATGTTGCCGGGACAAAAACGACCCGGCGGCAATTCTAGGTAAAGCGAATATTATTTTATTAACTGTTGTTTTTATTTAATTGCGTTTAGGACAAAAATGAAACGATGGCGCTTCTAGTGTTAAGAAACAAACGTTTTTATGGGAATTTCTACTGAATTTGAGAAACACAATTCCATGTTCTCTGCGATTAGGACGTGTCTTGTGGATTTCCGTTGAAGTTCAATTGACTGTGTCTAAATCCTTAAAATCTGCGTAGATATTTCCTGAGATCCGATCCAGTCTTTTACAAAACCGTAAATAGATCTCTTTTAACGTCTCCATATTTCTGCAAGTATCACCATGACCAACAAAACATCCACCGAGTTTGTTCCTAATATCATGTATTCCCTTATTTTACCTTTATTATTGATTAACGAAAAAAAATTAAACTTTTTTGGACGTAAAGTTGAAATTTAACAAACTTTTTATATGAATTTCTCGGCTGTAGAATGCAAAAATGAAGTTAGGGTTACCGCCTCAATAAAGATAAAAATTTTTTTCAGCACAACCCATTTAAAAATACCACAATCCACATTCGCTCGAGGGTAGTGATAACAACGCCTTATTACTCAAATTGCTTTAATTTCAAACAACTGAGTTTTGCGGAATATACTAATAGTAACGTGCTTAACATTATCTTCTGGTCGCTTTTTGGAATTGTAGATATTTTGTCGTAACAAAAACAATTAAGAATATTTAATTTTTGTGCAAGCTGGAGATTTGTGGTTCTTTCACGTGAATAAAAAGAGTAAATATGACTAAATAATCTTCCCAATATTCATTTATTGATTAGAAGATGTGAATATTTATTTAAATGAGCAAAATTAATAAGTTTCCATAGTCCTGTAATGTCCTTTGGGAAATAATAAATTCATTGAAATTCATAACGAATAAAAAACAATACGGTTTATTTATCATGGTCAGCAGTTCTCCAGCGATATGTGATGTCTAGAAGGTCAGACCATGTTCATACGTACGTGACCTAGGACATATATATATATAATTGGGAACGAGACTAAAGTAGAAGTACAGTGTTGGTATTTTTGAAATTGTAAAGTACTACTTTGGAAAATTCTAGCAAATAACAATTTACTCGACGATAGTTGGAAATTGACTTCAATTCATCGTTATTTGTTGGCTCTTATTGTATATTAAATTTCCTGTATTCAATTCCAAAACAAATACTCACTACGTTATGGATGCTGCAAGATTATGCAGTACATCTGTCCAAAAACATGTGCAGCTGTTATCTCCGAGAAAAAAATACATGAGATTTACGTGAACTGTCACGATTGTATATAGATGGCATATTTACTTACTTCACAAAACCTTTCACTGACATTTTTATTATCTACGAACTACAAAATGGACTGTCTGCATCACTCGTTTTGAAAGACAAGCAAATGCGAAGTCAATAAGAATTATTTCCGTAAAAAAAATCCTGTAGATACAGCGGTGAGGAATCAATAGAAGCTGAGATTTATTTTAGATTTACGTAAAGAAGTTATTAAAAATGTTATACGTTTGTTTCACGCTGCTATTGGACCAGCTTTCCTCTTTTTAGGCGATAACGCCTTGGACTTTCATGATATTCCGCATTTAGCACTACCTTCTCGATCGTTTGACCTCAATCGAACATGCTTGAGACCAGCTACAAAGAACCTTGAATCCCATAATCCACCCCCACATACTTTTAACTCCTTTTTATAATTCAAAGAAATAAATTGAACTGTTACTCCCTGTACTTCATATACAATCAATCATGGATGTATAAAATTCAATAATTCAAGATTTATTCAAGGTCTAGCGATTTTTTTCCTTCAATATTGGATCTCTATCGCACCGTTATTAATTTTAAATTGATCTAGTTAGTGCCGGATTAAAAAACTTCCGAATTTATAAACTTTTTTTGGTTTTTAAACCATCCAGGACGAGCATAATTCATCATTCTCGAATGGAGTGTAATTAGTTAGTTTTTTCTGACTTTTAATTTCAACTGGAAAACTAGGAAAACTGGGAAATAATATATAAATCAGAATCCATTTTCTGTATCTACTCACCATTAAAATGAAAAATGAGTTTAAGGATGGTATAAGAGACTTCTTTATATGATATATTCTTGCATAAAGTAGGTTTAACTCTGGAAGTTCACCTAGTTATTCAACTATGCATATAGTAAGATATTCTGGGATTTGTGTTGACACCATTAGTGACTGTAACTATGAAAATCGTTTTTCCAGTATTAAACAAACGTTTAAGGGGAGCATTACGTTGAATTTTCCATTATTTGTATAAACTGGAGCTTAAGCTCAGTTAAAATATCTTAAAACTATCTTAGGTTAAGTTAGGTTATATGAGCGATCAGGTCCGTTCCGGCCACCGTCCACTCAGAGGCACTAGGTCCGTTGTGATACCCTTTGGTTCATGGTGTTGAGCCATCCTGTTTTTACCTATCCTTGGTCCTTTATATCTTTTCTTTAATTCCTTGTCTTAGGCATTTCCATTCTCCTATGAAGTTCTTCAAATTTCCGATGTTCATCTCTGCTTCCTCTACTAGACTCTCCCCAAATACCTCTGGCGCTTACCTGCCAGGGCAGGGCACAGACACATGATATGTTTCTCCGTCTCTTCCTCTTGCCCCTACTGTGCAGTGTCCAGTGATCACTCTCGTGATCTTCTGAATGGAGTCCTTTCTATATTCTAGGATCTCCCACCTTCTTTCGATATATCACATATAAAAGGTTGTGAGCGAAATGGAGATTTTTCTTCCCAACTTTAAGTGAAAATGAAAACTTGAAACCTAATTCTCATGGACCGTATAAGAGGGGGAAAAATCGACCTCTACTTTATTTAATATCAAATCTTTTTTTCAAGTATACGAGTCTTGTGAAATGAAAAACTCACCTTGCATATATTGCTCTAATACCATTCATTACTACAGAGATAATCAATATTAATTAAACAACTTTACTCAGACTTTCTCTCATAAATCTTCGAGAGAATTTTGAACTATTAAGTAGAGTTCAATGAACTGTATATCTACTTATTAGGTTAACCCTTGACCTTCTCACCTGACGCTAAGGGTTATTAAGTAGAAGTAGACCGACCTTGACCTTGTGATTGGTCCACGATCCTCCATTTTGTGTTCTGGTGCTTTCAAGAGGTCACTTGCTTTGTGCTCTTTTCGAGTAATTTTGGATTTAGACCAACTACAATCGTAACCTGTTGCAAAATAATTAACTGATACCTTTTTTTTGTCCCAAACCTGTCTCCGACAACATTGCAGCCTAATGGCTTATTGTATTTTTGCTCGTGCTTTCTCATAGCACCCAGTCCAGCACCATTGTTCCCTGCACCAGTTTGTACAAGTTCTTAGCTGTGTGTTTGCTATACAGCTCAGAGAGAGCGCATGTAAACAGTACAATGTTTCACTGTCTCTGTTTCCTTACCGCATAATCTACATGTAAGGTCTCCGTTGTATAGTTTGTACAGGTGTTCCTTTACTGGTTCATGACCAGTCATGAAACCTGTTATAACTGATTTCTGCTCAGTGTAAACAGTTTCGCTGTACGTTTCAGGCCTGGTTCTGATATAAAGGTTTTCCCATGCATTTGCCTTGGAACTGATACTTCAAGTGGTTATTCAAACGTAGCTAGCCAATTTTCTTCTAACAGGAAAAAGGATATACCTTTGAGGTCACACTTCATCCACTCTTTTCTCTTATTGACCTAGGCATCATGGGAGTATCATATTTCCGATCTCTCTCCCTCTTTCTGCAATTTCGTCAGCCTTATTCACTACTCTCGATATCCTGGTAATTTGATACCCGGATCACTTTGACGTTATTCTGTTTGGCTATTGTCTTCAGGGTACCCATTTTTCATTAGAAAATGTACTTATCTGTAAATCATCAAATTTTGTGTCATGTAAATTGTTGATTTGAATACCTTTCGTAATATTATCAAAACCACTTTTCCTAAATTTACCAACTCTTGAACTGATAATATAAACGGGTAACAAACAATTGTAAATATTCTAATAAGCAAACTATCACATCACGTTTATAGTTTATCGTCCTGTTCGTCCTTTTGCTTCAAATAATTTAAACATGATGCTGCTACTTTCGTTATTAGGAGTAGACTGTACTTATATTGCGGATATTAAACTGCAGCGTGTATATATTGAGTACACTGGGCGATACCCCGTAGTTTGCATTGATTTTACCCAGAGGGATATGTGAATTACGGTTTCGTGTAACATCAAGATAGTTTGGCTGGTTTTAGAGACGGAAGCACGAATCCATCTACTTTTCATTTGAAGGAAAAAGACCAATTTTTTTTCAAAAATGTGAAAATTTTGTTTTGAATCATTTTTAAAATATAAATAAATAATTAATATCAATTTTTCCTACCAAAAATAGATGCATTGCGGTATTTCCAATGGAAATTATATCCTTTGGGGAGAATTGCAACCCATACATCAGAAATCACGTACTTAGGTCTGGTTCTATCACCTCTGGTCAAAAGTGAGAGTTTGTCAACCACTGGTTAGGTGTTTACCTTAAGGTTAGGAAAAAATGTGTTCTATCATCATGTGTCAGCTACTTTTGACTAGTGGTTACTTAACATCGATAGTTTTCGTAAATGTAATATCCATTATGAAAATTTGACTTTTCCGCCTGAAAATTGTAGATAAAAGTTTGGTTATATGCCATATACACAAAGCACCTTGTTTTGTCAGACAGTTTTTATTCATAATGGAAGACAAAGTGAAACACGATGTGAAAGAACAAAAAATAAAAGAAAGAAAAGAAAAATGTAGGGGAAATTGATACTCTCTTGGTATTTACCAAAAAATATTATAAAATAATTGAAAATAAAAGCACCAATGCTGTAACCTGGAAGGTAAAGCAGCAATGTTGGGATAAAATTACCGATGAGCTAAACAGTTCCGACATTTATGGTAGAAGGTCAGCAACACAATAAAATTTGCACAGTTTCTTTCTCCAGAAGAAATCTTATAAAAAGCTGATCGTCACTGAGAATTTCATAGTTATTTATCCTTTTTTGGAAAAATGTTGGTCTCTGACTCATCTGAGCCATCAAGTCCGGGATCAATCATTATTTCTATTATGATACTATATTATAGGATCTATATTAAGCACTAACGTCTTTTATTTACAAATAGAATATTTGTAATATAAATGGAGATGTGCTTGGACAAAAACTACTATTTATTCACAATTTGTCAAGATTGTAAAGTCAAATGTCACCAAAATTAGGTTAACCAGTGGTTACAGTCTTAACAAGAACCCAAAGTGCCTTTTACTTTATCCTTTGGTCAAAGAACTTTAACCCATGGTTATAACGAAGCAAGCGGTCATAGAACAGCAAACCTCTTGTCAGATCTTGTTAACCATAACTAGAACTCTTAACCAGAGGTGATAGAACCGGGTCTTATTAACCGGACAACTAAAAATATAGGCAGCTTTCAGCTTTTTAACTTCAATTCATCAACATGACTCGTAAAATATGTCATATGTCAGCTGTTTCACGCGACACTAACAAAAAACTTGGGAAATAGCATTATTCTATTTGCTTTTCACATTTAACTTGATGGTAAAAACGGCTTCGATTCCAAATAATGAAGCCTACATGTGTCATGTGCAACCGTTCTTTGAGACTTTGGTCGTGCCTAAGATTCATAAAAAGAAAGCAACCAGTCTCACTGACATAAAATATACTTTTCCAAAGATTTATATCAACTTCCATTATTGCTTTTAATTTATTATATAAAATTTCACACTTAAACTGATTTTTTCGTATTTTCACGCTTTTTTATGTCATAAAAAGTACTTGAATTTAATTTAAGTTTTAATATTCAATTACTCACTTCATCTCGCGATCCCTATACCTACCGCAATATAATTTATAAGCCTTCACAGAAACAAGACATTTCTGTCATCATTAATTTAACAATCCTCCAGAAAATACTTTTTTCCGAGCCTGTCGTTTCATTTCCATTTTTATACATTTCGCTTACCCCAATAACTTCTCGAAACAATCAAATTTTCATACGCAAATTTCAGTTGTTTACATGTTGTCACAGCTTCATTACGATTTATTGTTGCAATCATGGTTGCGTACATTCGCTTCGTAGTCGAGTCATTATCTTTGCCGTTTTTCAGGATAACCGTTTGCTTTACAAAATGGGCAAAAACGGAGGTCTGACGATTATCATTTAAATGTAAATTGGAATTATATAACATAAATAGACTTGACTACCAACCCTTTTCAAAGGGAAATTGCTACAGTTTTATTATTAGTTTTTGCAAATGCATTGAAATTATAAACATTCTGCTGGATTTCTTGGTCAATTGTTTAATAGGAAATTTTGATTCCCAAAACAGCATAAACCTGATGAAAGTTATTCTTAGCCAGTTCCTACTTTTCGGTGTAAAGCTGGTTTAGTTGGATTTCATTTCGTTAGTTTATTCCCATTTCTATCTTTTATGCCATTCCATTTAATGCCTCGGCTCTCAGACGCCTTGTTTACTCCTTCATTCCCATTTTTATCATGGCATTATATATTAATACATTTCATACTATCCAAGGATCATGAGCTGGACGCACATAGTCATAGTGAAACCAAAATCACTCATGGAGCCATTGCTTGAAGTAGTAGAGGTAGCCTTCTGAGAACGAGAAACAATACAGCATTCAATGACTAGCCTATATATGTATACGCAAACATGTCCAACGGTAGCCAAAGAAGAGGATCGGAACTTCATAACTCTTTCTTTGTCGTTAACTTACCTTCTTGGCCTTTTTTCTGGTTAATTATACATTCTGATTTCCTTTTGGAATTGGTAAACACAGTGTACTCTTTTTTGATTCTCAACTGCATCAGTGTCCAGATGGTTTATGTTTTTTAAGGTATCTCTTGTTCTTGTCGCCTCTTCCCTTGGCCACCACGTAGCCCAGAATTTAATCCTCTTGATTTTGGTGTATGTGGTGCAATGAAACAACTCCCCGAAACAAACTTTGGCAAGAAGTAAATTGAGCAGGATTATTCTTTGATCCACAGATGCAGGTCGACAAAACAGGATAAACCTGATGAAAGTTATTCTTAGCCAGTTCCTACTTTTCGGTGTAAAGCTGGTTTAGTTGGATTTTATTCCCATTTCTATCTTTTATGCCATTCCATTTGACTCCTTCATTCCCATTTTTATCATGGCATTATATATTAGTACATTTCATACTATCCAAGGATCATGAGCTGGACGCACATAGTCATAGTGAGACCAAAATCACTTATGGTGCCATTGCTTGAAGTAGTAGAGGTAGCCTTCTGAGAACGAGAAACAATCCAGCATTCAAAGAGTAGCCTGTATCTGTATACGAAAACATGTCCAACGGTAGCCAAAGAAGGGGATCGGAACTTCATAACTCTTTCTTTGTCGTTAACTGACCTTCTTGGCCTTTTTTCTGGTTCATTATACATTCTGATTTCCTTTTGGAATTGGTAAACACAGTGTACTCTTTTTTGATTCTCAACTGCATCAGTGTCCAGATGAACGAGGAAGAAATGTTAACAATATAAATATGGACTTAGCAACAATTCTCGAATGGGGATCTAATAACTTGGTAGAATTCAATGCAAACAAAACACAAGCATGTCTTTTCTCTAGAAAAGCCGATCTCACTGTGCCTAACATAATTTTGTCAGGAGTAACCATACCATTGAAGTCATCCATATCGATGCTTGGTATTACTATCAGCAATAACCTCTCCTGGGAAAATCACGTTAGGTCCATTGCCAAAAGTGCTTCCCAAAAACTTGGTTTCTTGTTTCGTGCCAAGAGCTATTTCACTTCCAGTCAGCTGCTTATGATCTATAAGGCACAGATCCGACCTGTCCTGGAATACTGTTCCCATATTTGGAGTGCGGCACCTAAACATATCCTGAAACTATTGGATTCTGTCCAAAAAAGGGCAATTCGTCTCGTCGGTGATGCCTCGCTTACAAAATCGCTCACTTCTCTGGAACACCGTAGAAAAGTTGGCGATTTGTCTCTATTTTATAGATATTTTCATGGGCGATGCTCTTCTGAAATATCAACAATCCTTCCTCCCTTGGCAGTCTCCTCGAGATTAACCCGTCAAGTTCATTCTTCACACCCCTTCGTGGTCACTTTGGGGACCTGCAGAACATCACTTTCCAAAGACTCGTTCATCCAACGAACAGCTAGGCTTTGGAACTCATTGCCTAGGGAGGTGTTCCCCGAGGCATACAACCTCCAGAAATTTAAGAAGAACACCAACTCCTACCTCCTTTCCCTTGGTTCCCACGATGTTCTCTGAACATTACAGGATATTCCTTTTCGTGGGAACCAGAACATAAAAAAAAAAAAATGTTTTTTAAGGTATCTCTTGTTCTTGTCGCCTCTTCCCTTGGCCACCACGTAGCCCAGAATTTAATCATCTTGATTTTGGTGTATGTGGTGCAATGAAACAACTCCCCGAAACAAACTTTGGCAAGAAGTAAATTGAGCAGGATTATTCTTTGATCCAATAACGTTATTTGAGATGAGACGATCTTTTATGAAACGTATGGATAAATGCATCGAACAAAATGGTAGACATATCGAACTTTAGACAATAGTTGTGATTTAATTAAATAATAATCTTGTAGTTAATCACTAAAATGTGATTATCTCTAAAACCGTTGAGATTTGCGGATACCAACAAATATTCCTGGCCTTAATATTTGTTTCACAATTAGTGACACTGTTTGGATGAACTTATTTTGTAGATGGAAAATCACAGTTTCAATTTAATTTATGTTAAAAATGTATTTCATATAAACAATTACCAAGAGACTTTACAATGAATGAATAGTTGTTTGGTTTGAATTACGGTTAACTGTGTATTTGGCGAAAGCAAACTCGCAATTCGAGTCGTAAAAGTTACTTTAGTTTCTAAATTTGTGCTTCGACAAAGCATGTTTGTAGAAAGTTTCCAAGCTCAACCGTATATCATAATAAACATAAAAGCATTATTTAAGTTTCTCAATTATATCTACGTATAAGATCGAAATTTATGGTTACCGGAAGTTTAGAGTTGAACATCAAATAATTTCATACGTAATTTATTTGTTTGAGAAGATGTAGAAGTTCATACATTGTTCGAGTGCACACCTTATTAACTCCAAAAAAATCTTGCCCAGCATTTGAATCAATAATTCTCGAATGTTCTGATTCACTTACCGTCTTCCATGCATGTTTAAATGTCGCTCACTCCCTTACCCTTACCCTTTTTTTTACGACGTTACCTTGTGTATTTAACGACCAGATAAAAAAATCCTATTTCTCTCCCATTTGCTAATTACTCTTATCACAATCCTCGAACTTCAATTTTCATTATATATTCAGAGGATCCTTCTACATTCAGATGCTGTAGGTTTTGGCACTTATCTTTGTACGAATCTCTTCCTTTTTGGGCCATTTTTTTTCTAGGCCTCTCTTTTTTACTTCTCTCGTTTATTCGTTGAAAATAACTTCTCCCATCCTCTCCATAGATCATCAGCAAGCAGTTATTTACTGCAATCGGTCTTCTTAATTTTTAAAAATGTATTGTAATGTTTTTCTTTTTTATTATAATCTAGAACCTTCTTGAATTTTACCGTCTCTTCGTATATGGAGCTTCCAGAATAGTCGGGAATAAACCATCTGAGTTCGTAACAGTATTGTGGAGTGCACGAAGGCTCTGTACTTGAGTCAGTTCTCTCTATAATTCATACGCATTTATTTTACAAGAAATTGCAACTCTGATGCGCAGTTGTATTATCTTTTTAATGAAGAAGATGCGTTTGTGTCGTGTCAGTATGTAAATGAAGATTTAAAATAACTAATATCTATATCCAATCAATTTTGTCTATAACTGAAGTCAGTGGCACTTTTATTTCGAAAGCCAATCACCAAGAATACGTGCTTAAGCTTAGTTAACTTGAAAACTGATGATAGTATTATTAATATAAACGATAGAGCAAAAAATGTATTGAACATGAAGGTGTTATTTCCTTGATGGTAGCTCAAAAGTGTAACTGAAGATGTATTGTACCAATGGTATTAATATTCATTCTTTGACATTACCTAAAATGTCATTTATTTTATTTGTCATAAAACTTGTAATTTCTGATTTCTTCACTAAATGTTAATATTAAATCATATTTGATTTGTAATTGTCTTCTTGGTTATGGATTTCTCACTAGTTTCCAATTTTTTTTTTGTCGTTTTTCTTTATTTTTGTGTTTTATGTGGACAGATCGAGACGTGAACGGTGGGAGAACTTCTAGCTGCTTGAAGTCAGAGTCAGTGTTAGACAGAGAAAGTATTCGGAAAACAGAAAGGCAAACTGTTTATACGAGTCGGGTGATAATGCTAGCGACGCGACGATCGAATTTCGTGCGCATTTCGTGGGTGGTACTTCTGACCGTTCACGTCTCGATCTGTCCGCTGTAAAGGTATAGGTATTTGGTTGAGTGGAAAAGCAAATTCTTGATTTATTCAAGAAATTACAGCTGCGTAACATAATTAATATGTTTCTGTATTTCTTTATTTGTATTCACCGTATGTTTGGTAAAATAAAGCATAATAATTATTATTATATTTCTTAGACTTTATATCCTGAATAAATCTAGGTCTTATTGTTACCCTCAGGCAGTTTGTTTTCCATTCAGTTGTTTAATTATCTTTATAATTTTAATTATAGTCTGATCTGTTAATATTAATTTGAATAGTTCGTCTTCCGTTTCCGTGAGTAAGAAATAAACCAGAACAAAATCCAGTAAATTCCTTTCAATCAACTTCATCATAATAATATCAGCATGTCTTAAAACTGTCGAGAGCCAATTTTCGTGTTATTGGAACCAATTCAGTAGACAATAATAAGTATACTGGCTGAATTCTCTTGCTAGTCACGTCTCTTTCGCAAGAATTTCCCACTTTAAAGAGAACAAAGAGGTAATGAGTTTAACATAAATGTTCGTTTTGGAATAGTTTTACAAGTGGAAATGGGGATGTTTAAATGCAGCACAAATTGCGTTTCAGCGACAAGTTTCAGCACAGTTTAATTATATACCTTTTTCCTGTTAATAGAATTTGGTTTAAAATATTGAAAAAACGTATTTTATACACTCTTTTGTGTAATTTGTCGTCGAGGGATGAGTCGATTATTTTTACATTTTAAAAGTGAATAAAATCGGCCAAAACAACATACAACACAAGCTATTTAAATATTTTTTTTATTCGGCAACAGAAATACATTATCTGAGAAAATTTCAACTGCATAACTATTACGGTTCATGAGATACAGCCTGGTGACAGACGAACGTCGAAGTCTTAGTAATAAGGTCCGTTTTTTACCCTCTGGGCACGGAGCCCTAAGAAGGACTCAATTCTGTATCTGTATCTGTAGAGTAGGGAGGGTGAGTGTAGGCTCACAGCACTTAGGCCACATGTGACCCATTGTGCATCCTCCCAAGGAGTTGTCTTCCTAGGTCATTGTCCATCCTGTCCTTCTCAGGAAGGTGGACAGGTCACTAGGAGACATCTCCTTTATATCGGCAGGTGTAGGCCAAGACTCACCGAACACACGCTCTCTTATTGACGATAACTCCGGACACTCGCATAAGACATGCCTGACAGTTTCATCTTCCTGTTCACACATCCTGCATAGAGGTGTGTCCACTAGCCCCATAGTATGGAGGTGTTTCCCTAGTTGACAGTGACCAGTCAGAAATCCTACTGTTAAACGTAGGTTTCTCCTGGTCATCGCCAAATATTTCTTCGGCTCCAGCTTCCCAGGGTCGCCCAGGGTGATCCTGGCAAGATTGCATCCTTTGATTCCATCCCATCTCTTAAGGGATTGAGTATGGGTGTAGCGTTTGGCTAGTTCCGCAATTGTCGAAGTCGTTAGGCCGTAGGTGTCACTGGGTCCTAGAATTTTTAGTCCAGCGGCTTCCCTGGCTAAAGAATCAGCAATGCGATTTCCTTTACTCCTGTCGTGCCCTTTAACCCACCTCAGGATAATATTGTTATCTGCCGAGGCGTCAGCTAAATCTTGGTGGCACTCTAGTACTAGCCTCGATATAACACGTTGTCTGTTTAAGGCTAATAGGGCTTGTCTACTATCAGTGCAGATTATTATGTTTTTGCCAGAAATTCCTCTTCTGGTTAGTTCTTTTGTGGCAATTGAGATACCAGCCAGTTCTGTTTGAACTACGCTGGTATTGTTTCCCATTCCCCACTTCATCTTTAGGCTTAGTGCTCTTGAGTAAACTCCACATCCTGAGCCTTCTTTCATTTTTGAACCATCTGTATATATGCGTATTGCATTTGCAGCACCTGGCTCTGTGTTCTGTTTTATTTGAATTTTGTAGGGTTTGTAAAACAAAAACCTGGGTTCAATTGCATCATTGGTTGCCTGCAGCAGAGGTAGCGCAGTGAGCGCTTCCTGCCACAGGCTCAACCTCAATTGGCCCAATTCTCAATTCTAGTAAACGAAGAATATTAAGACTAACCTTACTTCATAGGAAGGGCAACCACTTATGTGGCTATACTGAATAAATGTGCTGGCATAAGCAATAAGAAATTATTGTGACCCCCATGGTTCCAATTTTGCTCCACATCATTCTGTGTACGGTAATAAATCGTATGTCTTAAGATGTGAGCATTGACGTGTTATTGTTTGTCATTATAATCCCTGTATTGTGTTTGTGTCGTACTAGCAGTGAGCATGAAAAATGGCATTATAAATATTAGCAAGAATCTACAAATTTTGAATACAATCATCTCGTAACGCCACCCTAATATTGAATAGCTATTCTAAACATCCGATGTGGGTTTTGGAGGCGCAACATTGGGGATCGAAATTTTAAATTATGGATACTATTCCAAGGTATGTGCCAAAGGTGGCCCACGGGACAATGAGTGGTTTAATCTCAGCAGGAATTTCACCCGGACGACATCAAAGAATCAACCCCAACTTTTACCTATATGCTTTGATGATTATTTTGGAAAACAAACCTAAAAATACGAAAGCTTTTTGCTTTTAAAATATTATTAATTCGAATAACAAACTAATAGGTAGAAAGTTCGTTATATTTCTGTAATATCGAATAATCGAATTAGCATAATAGCGCAATGTAGAGCGCGCCAGCATACATTGTATGTATCTCAGGCTCGTATGCATAATTCGTTGTGGAAGATAAATGAAAAGCCAGTAACAGAAACTACAATTAAAATAAATGTTATCCTACCTGACTCAGCCGTTTAATTTGAATAACTGTAACAATAATTAGGATATAATATAAGATAAAATAACCTAAATATGTCTCTTTTTATATTGTAAACTCTGGAAAAAATGTAAAAAGTAGAAGATCATGACAGAATAGTCTTAATCAAACTAAAACTCACTTGTATTCTTTACTACAATCTGAAGGCAATCGTCCGGCTCCGTTGGGCCAAGTTTCCACGTCTAATTCAGTCTTTAAAAGCCCAGCGTATGAATCTTGATTACATTTTACATGTTTAGCGAAATATATAAAGACCAAATTATTTTTTGAATGGATTTGAGAGAAATTCGACCGTTTCATTTGCTGCTACCTTCGCTAATTCGGGTATATGGGATTGTATACTTTGCGCAATTTGTTCAAGGTATATAAAGGGTTCGTTGTGCTGTAACTGTGTACCTTTAATTAAATAGAGTAATAAAAACATGGAATACAACTTAGGGGGTCGGCAACCCACCAACAGTTATGTGCTTCTAATAGCCCCTCCACTACGACCTTTACAGCCCTCCTGTTATTCTAGAGTTTCTTGTCTAGGCCCGTCCTTATTACTAGACTTCGAATGGCAAACTTCAGGTCCTCCATAAACTGGGAAGGTTGTGGTTTTTCCTCTTTCATCATTGAAAACCTCAGCCCAGTCAGACCTTCGCAGTAGCAGAAGCTTCTTGGCAAAACCTGCATGTGGTTGTGACTGTCAATCATGTGTTTGTTAGGTCTATAATGCCCTGTCAGGAGCGCAACCAGGATCCTGCTTGTTTTCCTATTCTGGCTCAGTAGATACTTCGTGAATTTTGGCGAGGGTTGATTGATCAACTCCTTGGTGCCTTGCTCCACCATTCCCGAGACTGCTTTTATGTCCAAGTACTGCTCTTTTTTCTGCTCTTTCGCCTTGCCACAGAAAGATTCAGGGCCAATGAGAGCACAACGTACCCCTCGGGCTACTGAGGAAATAGTATGAAAGGCATTCTCAGTATGAAGAACCCAATAGTGTAGAAGATTGGCCCTCAGTGGGATTTGCCTGAAATTTACATATCTTATTGGTATTTAATTGTTTATATTCTCTTTCATTTCTACTTGTGAATGCCACTTCCCTTTCATGAACATCGCCGTCTCGGCAGATATAACAAGGAAATAGCTGCATGGAATCCATGTTCACTTTTTAAGTATTTCATAAAATAAAAACATGAATTGAATAATAAACTTGAACTCAAAGAATTTCAATAAGCACTAGCAAGTACTGTCAATGTGTCAAATAATAATATTTGTGTGAGCTTATTTTTGGTTTTCCAAGGCTGTTTTGATTACTATTGACATTTTTTGGTGGTATTCAGCTACATTTCAGTCCCTAAAAAATCGCTAGTGCCGTCATGGCATGTAAACATGAGAAATTGTAAGCCTGTGGACCAATTTCCTTCCTGCCACCACTTCAACCATAGTATTGGTCTACTAATTCAGTCTTCCTTTTGTTTTCACACTTTCCTACTGTAGTATATACTTTTACTTAGTCTTAAATTGTTACTAGGATTTTTGTCATGTTCAATTTTGTTCATTAAAACCTATCTTGAGGTTTCCTAATTTTATTCCGTACGATTTGCAAGACTCTTCAAAGATCGCACTGGATCAGATTAACGCTGGGAGAAAGTTTTCCTGAACAAAAACAATTCTTATCTTGTCATTTTCAATTTGAATTAATAGTGTTGATATACATCATCACGAAAATTTTTAGCTATCAACACGCTATAATCTAATTTAATTGGGATTTGTTGTTTCGAATACAGAATTATAATACCTTGTCGGGACCAGTATTAGCCATGATTCCAATTGGTAAATCACCATCATGGAGTTATTGCATTTGACATAATAATTACACACTACGAATTAACAGACATATTGTGTTCAAATTAAATTAATACACTTTAAAGTTATATTAGATCGACACTATAAAATTACTGTTTCAATTCCAAATACATCGTTTTAAACATTATACGTCCATGTTTCCGTGTAAATATGGTCATGTGATATGAATAATAATACGTGGTGACAGACAAATCATGTATTCACCTTATTTGTCAAATATTTCTGAAATACTTTTAGTTATTTTTTTATTGCTAACAAAATACGATCATCTCTTTCACTAATCAGACTTTAACACCTTGGCAAACTCCAACAGATCCTGCCTCCCGAGAAAATATAATATTGATTGATTTTATCAATATAGCCAGTTGATGTTTTGAGTCCTCGGCACCTTTGTTGGTTATCCTCATTAATACCCTACTCAATACATTAATTTTTTGTTTTTCAACATACTCAAAGTTGATTTGTTGAAGTACCTTTTCTGTCAGAACAAGGCTCTAACTTCTGACCCAACTGTTATCAGTGATATATTCTACATTACTATTAACGCGCTGAGTTCTTGTGTAATCAGTTCCAAAATGGTGTGGGAATGCCTAGGCAAACTTAGTGAACTAGGCGAGAACAATATAGTCACCTTACTGTGGATTCCAGGACACACTAGAAGAGAGGGAAACGAAATAGCAGATGAACTAGCGAAGAGGGGGACTGAAATACCCTTTTTGGGGCCGGAACCCTTTTGCGGAATCAACTCCAATGTAATATTGGAAGAAATGGGTAAAGCCGAAGAAAAGAGAAAATCTGACAATTGGAAAGATCTAGTATGGCTTAGGCAATCTAAGATTCATCTGGGTGACTACAACCTCTTGAGATCAAATGAATGCATGAGTCAAAGTAAAAGTGCATTAAGAGTTAACAGGAATCCTAACGGGACATTGTCGCTTGAATGGGCACCTTAAAAAGCTCAAAATAGTGGAGGAAGAAGATTGTAGATTTTGTGGAGTGGAAGAAGAAACCTCCATCCACATACTTGCGAACTGCACAGCAATTCAGAATCCTAGGGCACAGTACATGGGAGACTACTGGATAGAAGAGGGAGAGTTACCTAAGTTGAAGCCTGCAGATATACTAAAATTCCTCCGGGAAATAGGACTAAAGGAGCTACTAGTCTCTTATACTCTCCTCAGAAACTAAGTAGAAGTAGGGGGCACAATACATCTTTTAGGTCTCAGTGAATGTTATCCCAAAATACATACATACATACATCTAGCCAGTTCCCGATTTCCCCTCTTATGCAATATTTTGTAATTCCACAAAACGGTTCCGGACCTATGAATTTTCCATTATAGCCTTCTTTCGCTAACTGGTCAGCCATATCATTACCTGCAATCCCTTCATGTGCCGGCACCCGAAGTGAGCATTAAACTGAACAAAAAACTCAACTCATTTGATATAGATTTCTAGTTATTCTTGCTCACAAAAGGCGACTCCTCAGATATATTTATGGGATCAGAACCGGTCAATATTATCCCAACAAGTTTGGCCAAAGTAAGCTTCAGGAAATGGGCTACAAAAATAATTGAGTTAACCCAATTTTTCTTATAGTTACTTGACGTTTCTCAGAGCTATCCATCTACTTTAATCCACATCCGAGACCATCTAAAAAGAAATCTAAATCTAAACTAAAATTAACCGTGGTAAATTCAAAAGCAAATTATGTGACATTTTTAAAATTCTAATTAGCTCTAACCTATACTACTTACTTTCCATCTACTTCCCTGTAACTATAACATCATAAAGTTAAAAGCCAGCTGTGTGAATATTTTACTGAATATTCCTCCTCAGCGGGTTAGATCCACTCTCTACATTTACTTTCGAAAAGAGCGTATTAAAATCTATGAAAAATGCAATACGGGAAACTCTCTCGTGATTTTCAGGCTACTCACGAGACTTAAAAACAATTTAATAGTTAATTATATAATATCGAAATGAGTTTTGCTTTTTAAACACTTTAGCGAATAATTATAGTTTGTATTGAGCAATACAGATAAGATTTTCTTCATATTTGTGCATTATTTTCCAAATTTCAGCTCAAAATTCCTGTTATTATTAATTAATTCATTTTTGGTGATTCAAAAATCCCAGAATCAATCTTCCGAAAATTATTATAAAATTTTCGAATGGCCACAAAGTTTTTTCTCGAAAATCTTCACTCTCTACTTTCGAGTACCCCTGTATTCAAAATATAATGAATGCGATTTTGATGATATTTTTTTAATATTTGTTTATTATCTGAGAGTGTGTATTCCGAGTTTCAGCTCAAAATTCTCATAATTATATTCTCTATGGTTTTTTGAATTAGAGCGTGTATTTGCGACCAATGCGTATACTCATTTTTTTCGGAACTGAGTCACTTTCGACACTTTAATATATGGAAGTCCACCAATTTGTCTACGTGAGTTTCGATGGTTCAGAAATATTCAACAAAAAATATTTTTTTTTCGATATTCTGATCGCTTCAGTTTCGAGTACCCCTGTATACAAAATATTATAGATACGTCTATATTTGTTCATAATTTGAGTGTTATTCAAATTTCAGCTTAAAATTCCCATTACTTTTGTTGCATTTTCGATTTTCTTACGTTAATTTGCGACCAATACTCATACTCATAATTTGGAGATTTATAATTCCAAAATCTTTCCAAATATTTTTTCGACTCTCTTATATATGGAAATCTATTAACGCAACTCCGAATATTCCGAAAATGACTCTAAAAATTCAAGTTAAACTCCTAAGATACATTTTTTTTCTCGATATGTTGATCCCTCCAATTTCGGGTATCCCTGTATACAAAATAACATAGATATCCCTCCTATGATTTTTTTCCAAGTTTGTACATTATCTGAGAGCGTCTGTTCTGAATTTCAACCTGATATTTTTTTCTTAGATGTGTACAGTTGTAGTTGTAGAAAAAAAAATCCCACTGATTACCTGATTATACGCTGTGTGATTCCAGTTCTATTTAATCTTGGATTGAATTCATTACGACGGATTATTAATCTTCTCTTGCACTTTTCTCCATTTGACTCTTTAAAATTGTATTACGAGAGAATCAAAGTTGTTTCAATTTTCTGATATAGACTCCCGTTTGTACTATAAAGACGTGCATTCTCAAAAAGATATTGTAATGAAGTCAGCAACAAATTACGTAAAATAAATTGCTCTTCAGGTATATACAGTGTGACCCATTTTGTTTGGAAGCACCCCTATAAAATCCGCATTTTTCAACCGAGTTTGATTTAGTCTTTTTTGTTAGATTCAGTATCAAAAACAGTATTTGAGCACAAATTTTCATACCATAATAGCTATTTTCAAGGCCCTCTATGTTAATTTTTCTTTGCCAAAAAACATGAAAGTATATTAGGCATTTTTTTTTCTCAAATATGACTACACTACTGGATTCAGAATCATCACAAATGTAAACTATCAAAATTTTATAAAAAAAGTTTTATTAACAACAAAGTTATCACTACATGAATTTGGAAAAAGTTGTTTTTTAATTAATTTTTTACTAAGAATGTAGACACATTTTAAAAATGGCAACATGGTAAACTAAAACTAGGACTCAAACATATTGCACTGTAAAAATTCGAAGCCGATACCTTAACCTGTTCTGGAGTTATAGCTTCTGAGAGTAATGTAAAATTGTGCTGATGTGATGAAAATACAAATTAACACTTATTAAAACATTTTAATTATTAAACTTCTTAATAATAATTTAATTCTACATTTTTATAGCCTCGACTAGACCTCCGTTAATTTCCACACATTTCTCGTATCGTTTGCGACTATGTCTTAGCGCTTTTTTTATTTCATGTGGTGTTATTCCAGCACACGCCTGTCGTATTCTGTAACACAGTTCTGCTCTATTCCTTGGACGTGTCTTATACACTTTTTGTGTCAAAAGACCCCACAGATAAAAATCGAATATAGTTAAATCGGCCGATCCAGGAGGCCATTCGATTAATTCGCCACCGCGACCTATCAAACCATTTGGAAATTTTTCGTTAAGCCACTGCCTGATAATCCTAGAATAGTGTACAGAACAACCGTCTAACTGAAATATCAAATTTCTTCTTTCTGCTAGTGGCAGTTCGTCAATCACTGCGGATAACTCACCTTCCAAGAATTCCATGAAGTTATTGGCATTCATGTTACCCTCTAAAAAGAATGGACCTATTATCCTGTCTTTTAAAATTCCGGCTTCGAATTTTTACAGTGCAATATGTTTGAGTCCTAGTTTTTGTTTACCATGTTGCCATTTTTAAAATGTGTCTACATTCTTAGTAAAAAATTAATTAAAAAACAACTTTTTCCAAATTCATGTAGTGATAACTTTGTTGTTAATAAAACTTTTTTTTTAAAATTTCGATAGTTTACATTTGTGATGATTCTGAATCCAGTAGTGTAGTCATATTTGAGAAAAAAGAATGCCTAATATACTTTTGTCTTTTTTGGCAAAGAAAAATTAACATAGAGGGCCTTGAAAACAGCTATTATGGTATGAAAATTTGTGCTCAAATACTGTTTTTGATACTGAATCTAACAAAAAAGACTAAATCAAAATCGGTTGAAAAATGCGGATTTTATAGGGGTGCTTCCAAACAAAATGGGTCACACTGTATATTGTCTCCACTATTTCAACAAAATTTATCACTGAGTGTTTTATAGTTTGTTCAATGTTATATAAGTTGCAGTTTAATTCTTCTTTGTTTTTTTTTGCTACCCAGTCTAAGCCGAGGTATCAACTTTCGTGTTTTAGTCTTCTGGTATAGTTTGTCTCAAAATATATAGTCTTCACTTTTGCCGGCAATAATAAAATTAATGGACCAATTGCAATAAATCATATGGCTAATAGCTGCTGTAGAAGAGATCGCCAGCGGCGGACTATTTAAGATTATTTTAAAAGGGATTAAATTCACAAATATCTATCTTTTTGTATTTTTATCATTGTTTTTTATTTAATATGTGAAGAAAATTTCTTTTTCTTTTTCATCCTAATGGAGATTATTAAATACTATTGAGTTGAATGAACTATAACCAAGTAAAAAAAAACAATATCCAGCTTGAATCCTTAATTTTCTTTGCAGACAGTTTGGAACAAATCCGTGTTCTGATCCAGCTTGAATAATAGTTATACGCTTTCCCTTTGTTTGGAGGTGCCTTAGACTTACAGTTTTTACTGGAATCAACGAATCCTTTGGATACTGTGTCGTGTGTATCAAACAATGTTTCATCCAGGTAGATTGTAGATCTGTTTTCGGATCGGTACTTCTTAATATCCTGAAGAAAATTGAATCTCCAAGTGCGCAATTTTTGCGATTCCATTACCACTTGTTCTTTTATCAATTTTACGATATATGTGAATCCCATTTCACCAATAACTCTATATTTATATTGGTGTCATCTTCTTCTAGCTTCCTTTTTAGATTGTCCAAAGTAGGAACAATCTGGCTTTCATAGAGGGAATATATTTTGTCTTTCCCAGACTCTCAAGTCGTGTACTCCCCAAATACCTCTGGCGATTACCTCCCTGGGCAGGGAATAGAAACGAGATGTTCCACCGTCTCTTCCTCTTCCTCGAATGCATTGCACAGATCATCCAGTTTTACCTTGATTTTCCGGAGTCTTGCCCGTACTGTGCAGTGTCCAGTGATCTTCTGAATTGGGTCCTTTCTATATTCTTGGATCTCTCTCGTTCTTTCCTTGTTTATTTTTGGCCAAAGCTGTCGCGAAGTGAATCAATCACTTCTCTTACCGTGTTTCGCCCCTGTTATATATTCTATGGTGTCCTTCAGTAGTTGAATCGGTGGTCTTGGTCTGGCAAACGCTTCTGCCCTGTCCTTCTTCGCTCACTTCTTTGCAAGTCTATCTGCTTTTTGGAACCCAGCATAGACTCACCCTTCTGTCGCGTATCCAGGACAGGGCTTCGAGACAGCTCATTACCGACCTCAATCCCACCGTTGTGGACGTCATCGCATTCAGAGCAGCCCGACTGTCGGTGAAAATAACGGCTGGTTTTGCCGTTTTATCCATCTACTGTAGTAGTATCGCTGCTAGCTCTGCTTGCAGCACACTACATTTGTCTCTGACTCTTATGGACTCTTTTACGTCCAAATCCAGAGAGTATAATCCTGCCCCCGCGCCATCCGCACTCTTTGATCCATCGGTAAAAATGGTGATGGTTTCATCTTCATCATTCACTTGTTCACTGCATCCAGTATTTCATCCGAATTTTCACAGTTTTTGATTGGTTTCCAGAGCGATTCCATCAACAACAATTATTTGAAACCCAAATTGCTTAACATATTTAATAATTGCCTTTATGCACTTTTGGACTCACAAAATATCGTTCAGTAAATCAGTGAATTTATGCAAACCGCTTTTACCAAAAGTTGATATTCTATTATTTTCCAAACGGTTTTTTATTTATTAGATATGGCTAGAGATAAACGTGGGGATGGTTAGAAAAGTCAACTTTTAGTGATAAATCAGAAGCGACTGATAAAAGGATCCGCCCCGGATAATTCCCTTCATTGTAGAGGATGATTGTTCACGCCGGTGTTTGGCGTTGAACAGTTTGCTTGACATTCAAAATGGATTAATTTATTCCTGTTGGCCTTTTGGGCCATTGGTCATTCTATACGAGGTCTAATCGGGCATTCTCTATTACGGAGAGGTCCTATTTTCTCACTGATCCTTAATTTATAGCTAGCCTTTTGTTAATTCTCCTATCCGGATGGTTTTATTACTGCAAAAGTTCCAGAGAAGTTACCAGCTAATCTCGTCGCAAATAATAACTGGATTAAATTATATTCTTCCAAAAAAATTGTACAAAACAACAAACCCAATGACATATTTAAATCATTTTTTGATAAAATTGTCTGGAATTTAGAATCTACGTACCATATTTAACAAACAAATGATAAGCAGTCGATGAAAATAGTCGTTATTGTAATAGATAATAAATTTTAGAGTCATCCAACCAAAACGACGGTGGAAAAATATGAATTATTCTAATTTTTCAAGTATTTTGGAATTTTATTAACATTTATTACATTTTCCTTAGACTATATAAGAAGCTACAAGTAACTATGTGTTATTATTTTTAATACCTCACTTCTCCAAAATGAAGATAGTTCTATTGTCTTTTTGTTTGCTGTTTATCGGTAAGTACCACATGCTTCTACAAAAATAACATCCAGGTTTTACAATTTAATAGTACTCAATAGCTTATTAATTTTTCAAACAGATCTTGCAACTGTTAAAATTAACTGTTCTGTTGAAGCTGGTGGTGTTAGAAGACACCACAACAGAGGATATATTGAAAAATTCTTAGCCTACTATAGAACCAAACAAAATTTAAATGTCATAATATTTTATTACTCAACATATTCTCGTCTTAATTGGATACATTTATTACAGCGAACCTGCAACGTCTCTAGACCTTTCAAAAAAAATGTTTCTTCTTGCTCTGCAAACCAGACCTCCACAGCTTTTATTACCAACCTTAGTACCAACTTTCAATTATTTGGGAGGTGAAGGATGTATCACCCACTCTGTTTTCATACACCGTCCTCTACTTGATATGCGCTAAGTCCTTTGAAGCTTAAAGTTCCCAAATAATAGGGTTGGACGGTTTTTTTTGGGTTAAAACATACAGAGACCAGAAAGATATATTGTCTCTATTTGCAGCCCTTGAAGAAAGAATCATAGACGAGCTCTTCCTTCATTTCTTAAAGGAAGTTTAGTCTAGTAGTCGTCTCTTAAATGCTGGTCCCAGGGATCAAGTGTGGATCCTCTTCTAACCCAACACAAACATCTTAAGATTTGCTTTCAGTTGATGCAGTTTTGCTGCTCCCTGATTTGAATAAACCTTTCATTGAACCATTTTCGTTAAAGTGTTTTACTAATTTACTAGTTTTATACTGGAAACTCATTCTGTATTGCTCTATTTGTGAAACTCACAATTACATCAGTCCCCTTTACCAACACACAAGTAATAAAAGTAAGGAGAGCAGTGAACACATGCCCACTTGTTTTGGTGGAGGGGACTGAACGAACAATTCTCCTCTCTCTTCCAATTGTTCATATTATCCTTGTCGTACTTTACATGCTTTTAACCTCTCGATACTTTTAGGTACCTCGACTGGCTTCGATTACTCTTTACAACAACTTTATCCCGTAAATGGATTGCGATTTCAACGAAAAAATTCAGACTTTTGTGTGGATGGTGTGCCCAAATCTGATAATGACAAATCCATTTCGAGTAAACTTTCTGTCAAAACTACCACCTTAACAGCCGAAATTTTCTATAAATGTATAATTGATACGAAAAATATCAGTAGCATTGATAAGAAAATAATATTTATAGTAATTCTTGAAAATGAGAAGTACTATATAAAACTTGTGAACAGTACTACAGTTAACAGTAACTCAGATAGTAGCGGTAATGATTCTGACAGTAGTGACAAGGATTCAGATGACAGTAATGACAAGGATTCAGATGACAGTAGTGACAAGGATTCAGATGACAGTAGTGACAAGGATTCAAATGACAGTAGTGACAAGGATTCAAATGACAGTAATGACAAGGGTTCACATGACAGAAGTGACAAGGATTCAGATGATAGCAGTGATTCAGATGAAGATGATACTCACAATAGTTCAGATGAAGAAAATTTATGTGGCACTAAAAATTTGGGAGAAGATTCTGTTATAACAACCCATGAAGTTGAATTGGAGCCGGCGAAATCGTCTTCAAACGCTTATACAGTTGTAGGACAAGTAATTGGGGTTAAATGTAGCGCGGGAATAAGTTATTATATTTATATAAATTTAATTAATATCAAAACCAAATATACTTTCTCGATTGCTGGACATAGTGGATATGGCAGTGGAAAAGAATACAGCAATTTGCGATTGAAGTGTAGAGTAAATAACAGTTAGTTTTTGTGCAAACTAAGTTGTATTTTTGAATTGAAATAAATATATTCAGATTATTTTCTTGTTTATTTCAGATAGGATTACATATTATAGCTACCTTAGTATATTTCTCAATGCCTGACTCATAAAAACTTTACATGAGCTAAGTCGCAGTGGAGAATTAAAACTAGATTAGTGGTAAGAGTTGAGATCTTTTGTTGTAAAGTTTAAACCTTCCTAGTTATGGGAGTTAAATCACCTTGTTGATCTGCACTTAGGTCATTAGGAAATTAAGTGAAGCACTAGCGTCATCTCTTCATGAAAATTTCCCGGGTACTCGTTCTGCCTTTCTCCGGGAGTGTAGGACTCTCCTCAATCGAGTGCCAATCCCACGAGTGGAACTACCAAGAGGCATTGTTCCCGACCTGAGCCGACCGCACCAAAAACCACCCCATTCTCCTCATTTCCGCTTCTGGAAACACCCCTGGGGGTATACCATCAAAAGCGGAAATATCTCCTCCTATTCTTCTTTCACCGTGTCATTCCTTGATGCTCTCTTTCTTCTTTAATTCTTCCCATCACTTCTCTCACGTACCTGAATATTATTTGCAAATTTTACTTTATATCCACCATTGTCCTGATAAAATTATCCCTTTTTAGCTTCCATCACACTTTTTCCTCCGCCTCTTTCCTTTTTAAATCCCGTCGTATGCATGTAAAAAGGGTGTGCTCTGCATCATCCCTCTCCCCACAATATATGCACTATCATCCTCCGTTCTCCATATTTTTGTCGTGTACGATTGGAACGACCCGTGTCCCGATAGAGCTTGACTTAAGAAGTAATCCATTTTGCTGTACTTACATTGCAACTAACTCCTCAGATCTTTAATCAGGCCTCTTGTCCACTCTCCTTTCATATTTCTTCCCACGCACAGCAGCACTCCTCTTTGCATCCTGATTAGCTCCCTCCTATATTTGTTGACCCCAACCATCCCCTTCCGAATCGGTGCTCCATACAGAAACATTGATTTCACCACCTCCCATATCAATCTTCTTTTGCACTCCGGTGGCCCTCCTACATTTGGCAGCACTCTTCCAACTGCTGTAACCCTCTCTCTAGCTCTCTTAATTGTTTGCTAACCTAAGAACCACGAAATCTTCTTGGTTACTTTTTACCCGTCAACAATAATCGTGTATTTTCTGAATATCCGCTAAGTTGGTACGGAAACAAATTATACTTATTTAATAATTTTCCTATTCGAACAGTAATGAAATTATTACTACTAATTTTGTTAAATGCTTAAAATAAATTTATTGTCTGACGTGCTTAAGCCGAAAAGCAAATTGGGGCTTTTATAATGATGGCGAAAATTAATGTAAGTATTCTGGAAAAATTAAATTTGTAAAGCAGAAAAGCTAATTAATTGCGGAACGAGTAGAAATAAGTAATTGGCTTTGTCTTTTCTAACGATTTATAACTGGTACACTCGGAGAAAACGAAACTGTCATTCAATATAGTTTACTATTACCATCAAAAGTATTGAAGTATAAATAATCAAAAAGGTTAAAACAGTTACTATATGTAAAATGTATCTTAGTATTTCTCAATATCTTCTCTTCTTTCTTATTCATGATCTACAGCTCTGCTCTATATAAGACTGTTGGTCCTCAATATTGATCCTGCGCTCCTGTTTCCTTTTGTTATTCTTGTGTTCTTTGAGCTAAGTTCATATTTTACCAAACCAAAGCAGATTATTTGTTGGGTAGATGATTTTTAAGATAAAGTAGATTTCTGTTTTAAGATGTCTTTGAATGAATCTATCATGGAGAATTTAGCCAGAAGCTGAAGCAATTGGAAAAGGCTTCAGGTCGAATTTAGAAGAAATTGGAAGGAGTAACCAAAAAAAAAATAGGACCAAAGCCTTTATATTATGGTAAGCTATTAATAATGGAGCAGCTTATTGGCTAAATGTGATATTTCCACGTTTTTTATTGGTAGAGTGTAGCCCACTAATCAATTTTAATAAAATTGATAACCCTAAATTTTAACAAACCATCATCAGCTTTCAAACAATAATTATTATCTTTCATGAGAAGATGTTTTCGTTAATATTTTGTGATTTATTGAATATATTGGCCAGTTTTTATTCTTGAGATAGATGACTGTATGATTTTTAACGTTGGAAGTGATTGGAAAACTTCTTCAGTTAAATCAGCAGCTAATCATACTAAAATTCTTCTCAGGCAAGAATCTTGATGAGGATTATACAATGTAGAGGTGAAAATTTTAATTAGTTTAATACTGTGCATTGTTTAAATTGCGATTTATTGAATTGAAAACTTCTTTAGGCGCGTTGTGTGAATTCTGGTTGGTGCAAAACACCGCAAATCATAGACGTACTATGTAAGTTTCAAAGGTTGTTGATTTATTTGTAAAATTTCCATTTATTATGAAATTGAGGTGTTTGGTTTTGCCTAATAGTACATGAGCTCGAAAAGGAGTCAACGATGACGGGACAAAAATATCATTTGTGCAAATTAGTTTGCGCTTCTGGCAACAGCGGTTGAAATAGGGGGGCAGTGGACATAAGGCCAGCCTCTGGAACTAAATACACGCCCTTGCTGGCCACGCACAGTTGTTATTTCTCTCTCATTCAAGCTGTTTTTCTCATATTCTCCTTGTCGTGCTTATGTAAATCGTACGGTTCGAAAAGCCCTTTCGCAATCTGTATATCATGTGCGTACGATGACATTTTTTCAAGGGAAAATTTCTATACCATGGACTCACGATGACATTTTTTAAAGGATCAATCCATTTGGGAAAATTTCTATATCATGGACGTACGATTATATTTTCAAAAGGGGTTTATATTTGCATTTTCACCGCTATCTCGAAATATATTGAACATTTTCAGTTCAATATTCCCTATTCTAATGATTAAATGCATCTTAAGAAATGTCCCTTTCAAAAATGTTCTCAGATTTGATGATTGTGACTCGTATTTATAATAAAAACGTAATCGCGCCCGTTTAGTTTGTTTAGGTTGAAAGATAAACAGTCTGCACTCTTTTAATTTCACTTTTTGATATAATTTGAATCCACCTAAACGTGAACACGTTACTGGCTTACCCTTTTCTTTCAACAAACAAAAAACCGCTATGCGTTTAATTTTTAATTAAAGCGAGTAAAAAGTAGGTGACGTTGGTTCTTCTTTTTTCCTCTTTGTGGGTTAGATGAGCATAACTGAAATAATAAAACCGCTTGTCATTTGGTTTTTTTCATTCGTTTATGCCGCACGAAGGTGATAAGAACAATTAACACCCATCAATTTTGCTTGCCGTTGAAAAAAAAATTGGATGTTAATTAGGCAATTACTGGAGAATGAAACGTTCATTGGTGAGAAAGGGATTGCGTAGTACCATTATCCAAAACTTGTTATCCTTCATCACTCTTTACTTCTATTGAACTTTAGTCAGCACAAGCTGGTATTATTAGTGTAATATTGGGTTTTAAATGTGTGGATAAGCCTCTTAATTGGTGGTGTTGCTGGTAACTTGGAGTGTCATCTTAATGGAATAAAACAACTACTTCTGGCACTGGGATAAGTTCTATTTATTAAATTACTGAACTGTTATACATTACCCTACTTAAGATTACTAACTTTATATAAGTACCTAGCCGTATAGCATACTTATAATTAAGGATTACTGATAACTCATAATTAAATACACGGTGAAGTTATCGAATAAAGTTTTCTACTTCTCGCCAAACTTGAGAACTTTAATTTCTTGTCGAGCTTGTATTTACAATAACGAAGTTACAAAACTAATCTTCGATATACTGATTTAAATTTTCCATGTCGGTTATACTTATAATTTCTTAGAACTATCAAAATGGTCCCGCATTTTAAAATGTTGATTTCCCTCAGGCGACCATGTTTATCTGATAAACAAGCAAATAGCTCATCCCTCGAGTGAAATTAGACTAGACTAAACCTTTTGAGAGAAGTTCTTAACTTAAACAGTGTTAAAAGCGGTCCTGCCCGGAAGAAATCTGTGAAGTTTTAGCTTTTAGCAACTTGGTACAACCTCATATTCTCAATAACACATATAACTTTAGAATATTATTAAATTTAATATCTATGTCAAGAATATAAACTCGTGGATTTGATGGCTAGTGAAACAGGAGTTTCATAACATTATACTGAAATTTCCTAACCAAATATAGTTTGCTTCAAAGAGTGATGCAGTCCTTATACCACCTGTGAATAAAATATATTCCAGTGGGATATTTTATGGTGAAAAGAATTGAAGTTTAGGATTATTGTTTCAAGAAATGAGACCATTATGAGTTTTTTGCAAATTTTTTTATGTCCATTTAGCGCAATCAAAAATATCTGTATGGTAATTCCTTGATTGATTAGCTCTTATCAGACTTTCTTTTCACTAGGTCTTTCTTGGAGAAATTCTCCCTTGGGAACTCTAGTCATAAGAAAGATGAGACAATACTTCACATTATTCCATGCCTAACCGACAGATAGTTTCCTACCTATATATGCCAATTAAATTCTTGTGCTTCTTTAAAGTACGGTGACCGGTGAGTATTCCCGTCACATTCCTCAACTAGCCCTTCATGAGGATAAATATTTTCATTGCCTACAACTCCCTTGTGCCCCAGGATCTACTTAAGAGCTACTCTACTATGGTTTGTCATGGTTAAGAGATTTTGCTCATCGCATCCGTTATTCACAGACAGGCAAGCCTTTTGATAATTCCGCTGATATGTTTTTGTCCATAGGTTGCCATGGGTCACACCACAGTTGTATACAGCCAGTGTACGATCCGTGTGTTTTAATTTATTGGTTTGGTGGAGTGGGTGTGAATTCCAAGTTAGTTTTGGCAAACCCTCACTTCGTCGAATAAATATCTTATTTCAAGCTGTATCACAATGAGAATATTTGATAATTATGAAAATATACCACAAAACCATTCCAATCAAGGAATCATCATTACTCGTAAAAAATATCCTATACCCGAAAAACGTACCATATAGAATAATCTCATGAAGTCAATACGTCTTGTTAAATTAATCCTACCAAAAAGGCAATCTCAATTTCTTATATTTTACCTTTCGATTGAATCCTTCTAAGGCCGGATAAAGTCTTATCCGCAAAAAGTAGCCAAGTAAAAAAAGAAAATAGAAAATGCCAATGCTATTTTATAATAGACCCGAGATAACGATATAACACCACAATATAAAAAAAGATAAATTCTGATTCGATTTAAAAATAATAGGAAACATGCGGGATTCTCATTGATTTGGAGTTATATTATGGATTTGGACCCAACTGGATAGAGAAAATGTTATTTAGTACACTGACAAAAAAGAAAACAAGTACAAATAATATTTTATAAATTCAATTCAAGACCTACACCAAAAAACTGGAATTTTTGCATTTATATGTGACAATGGATGAAACTTGGATCCATCACTTCACTCCGGAATCAAAACGATCGTCATCTGGGTAGACAGTAACTGGAGAACCTCCAAAGCGCCAGAAAGCACAACAATTAGCTGGAAAGGTTATGGCCTCGGTATTTTGAAATGTACGTGGTGTAATATTCATCGAATATCTTGAAAAGGGAAATATCATCAACAGTGAATATTATATAGCGTTATTGGAGCCGAAATTGCAAAGAAACGTTGGCATATGGCAAAGAAAAACTTTTTGTTTCACCAAGACAACGCACCGTGTCACAAGTCAATCAAAACAATGGCAAAACTACATGAATCGAACTTTGAATTGCTCCCACATCCACCGTATTCGCTAGATTTGGCTCCCAAAGACTACTGGCTGTTCGCAGACCTAAAAAAAATGCTCGCCGGTAAGATATCTCGCTCGAATGAAGAGGTTATCGCTGACACTGAAGCCTATTTTGGGGCAAATGATAAACCGTTCTACAAAAGTGGTTTTGAAATGTTAGAGCGACGCTGGAATGATTGCATTGTTCTTGATGGAAATTACGTTGATAAAAAAACTAATTATGAACAAAAAAGATGTGTTTTCATCTTAGGCCCGGGACTGAAGATCATAGCTTTCTCAATTTGAATAATATAATAAATTATTAGAATATACACATTTCATATAACTTTGGTTGAGGTAGCAGAACAAAAATATCGTTACGGAATCTGTCTACAAGAGTTTTATCAGTTTATATAACAAACTTATAATGAGCTGATATAAAAAAGTACCTCAAAGAGTCTGTACCAGTTAATATCATCACAAAAAGTTTTTAACGATCCTCATTCCCAACCCAACTCTCATGATATTTGTCGTTTAAAAAGTAAATCATCCAATTTAATATTTATAACAACTAAAAAACTTTTTATCGATATTTCTGTCAAATAAATATTTAAAATTTCTTAGATATAGAATTGAATACATAACTACTTCCCCAGCACCTAGGATGAAATCCTTTTTTAATCCTTTACTGAATTCCCGAAGGCGTCATCTAAACTTAAACGTAATTTCAACAATAACTTTATCTCAGTGTATTATGGTTTAGAACCAAGCTGAAAAGAAAATGTAATTTAGCTTCCATATAGACATCCATGGATGTGTATGTCCCTCGGGAGACCGGATATCTACTGGTCACGCCGATTCTTGGACATAAATGGCGCGCTTCATAGTGTCAGATTGTCCATCGTTATACCTGAGGGAGAATGGCACATCTCCATTTTTTCTGATGCAACATTCAGTTGATCATTTTGGTTTTCAAGGGACTGACCATACTATGAATTATATATATATTTACCGGGTCGAATTGTCGAACGAGATTTTTATACACGAGTTTAAAAAAATTATACTTCTATGGATAATGGTTATTTGTTCAACAGTTTTACTTCCACGGCTAGCAAAGGCATTATTAAGTTGATAAAAAGAAAGTTGCTAATGAAATTTTATACAATATGACGAAGCCAGAAGTCTCCTCCAGTACATCAAGAATAACAGAAAATTTGGTTACAGATGAAGAAATTATGGAGTCAGAATCTTTTATACAAATTTTAAAAAAACGGGAAAACATTTATCCAAATTTTCTCTTTACTGGTCTTCGTTCATCCAGACTTTGTAAATGTCCCAACCATCACAGTTGTCTGTCTTCTATAAATTCTAAGGTTCTAATTTCTTATATCTACGTTTTTCATTCTATCCTCTTTTGTTACACCTCTTACTCTTCTTAAATATTTCATCTCTGTCGCCTGTATTTTACTTTTTTCTTGTTCTGTTAACACCCATGTTTCGCATCCATATATTGTATTGGTCGATGTCTATTCTTTTATTAATATCTGCTTCCTGTGTTCCGTTTTCGTCTACTATTGTTCCAAGGTACTGAAAATGTTTAGCTTGCTCTATTTTATCTGTACCTATTCTTACATTTATTTCCTCTTTGTCGTCTCCAATGACCATAACTTTTGTTTTGTTTTTGTTTATTTTCATTCCCATGCCTACTATTCTGCATTCCACACATTTTTTGCTATTAATACAACATCGTCTGCAAATGCTCCTTCACTGATGTCTACCCTGCACACACATACTTTACTTAGTTTTGTGCATATCTTAACCCTTCGTAAAACGCGTGGTGTTTTGTCACTAGGTTGGTCGCGCGGGCTACAATAGTAGCCCATTTGAATTTTGACTAATCTTACATTTAAAACTAAAAATAATACAACCTTTTGTTAATATATGTTATATTAATACAGGAAATACAACAATATAAAAAAATATTGATCTATGGGCTTTAGAAAACAAGATAAATTGTTATTTCATCGCATACTTACATCAAAAAAAATTAATCTACCACCACTACTACTACTGGGTCTGAAAATTTCAGTAAAATTATTAAAATATAAGTACTACATTAAGTACTAGGTGTTACTTACCAAAAAATATTTTTTTGACAAAAAAATTAAGGAATTACTAATAAAATGCTATTATAAAAACTGTTACGACTTTGGTCGCGTGGGCTACACTCGTAGCCCAGTGACATTAATCTTCAAATATCTCGAACAACCGTGCTTTATAGCGGGTGGGTGTGTACCGGCTGTTAGATTCATGTTTAAACGACAGCTACTAAAAGGCGTACGAACGTAGCATCTCCCACCGTTTAATAATCTCACTTCATATTAGAGTGGGTTACGCTTGTAGCCCACGCGCATAACGAAAGGTTAATGATCTGATCCATGTAAATAATAAATAACAGATGGCTTAGGCTCCCTCCTTGTCTTATTCCCTTATTTGTAGTGAAATTTTCTGTTATATTGTTATTTCTTATGACTGCGTTCTCATTTTTCTCATAGATATTCTGTATTATTCGTATCATTTTTGTGTTGACTCACAACCCGTCGATACCTTTTTGGTAATTGTTACTTACCAAAAAAATTTCAAAATGCGTTGTTTACAAACAACAAACAAAGTTTAGAACGTAACAGTTTATTAAAATGTTCTGCCAATTGCACTCAGTGCTCTTTAACTTGTTTCTGTATCTCAACATTTTTTTAAATTTCCATTCCAATGGATACATCCTTTCCGTTCGCTTCAGAAGCTTCACTGTTAATTATAGAACACAACAGTGAATAGCCGAGTAAACAGTATATTTTCACCTGAATTGAGAATCAAAAATTCTCTCAATTAACATTCCTTGGTATACTTATTAGTTGGTGATAATTTAGACAACTTTATGAAAGCTCAATTATACAATCACCCAGATCTGATTCGATTGAGTATTTTGCAAATTCAACTTATCTGGGAGTCCATTTCTAAAACAACTAATACGCTCATTGTGTCTTATTTGAAGATCTCCTTATGTTTGATCAATATATATACTGCATTACAATGAGAAAATTTGATCTTAAATACTTTCGATTTTTGAAAAAGAGCTAGTGTGTTGAATTATACTCAAAATTGTTTAAATTTAACACTACTAACTAGTGAAATTGGTATGACGTTTAAAAAAATTGTTAATGACATCGAAATAAAGTTGTCTTACATCAACGGTTTGTAAGGAGTAGTGGAAGTTTTCTTTCGCAAAACAACTTCTAAGGAAGCCAATTTGAGAGAGTTATGAAGTAGAACAATAACAAGTCGTTGATCAGAGGCACAGAAAAAGTTTTTCTTGTATTATGCTGAAGTCTGCAACCAATTTAAAAGTTTTAATATGTGGATACTGAAAAAACATTTTTAATGAACTATACGAAATATATTTTATATATTAAAATTCAAAGAGAAGCCAATTTGACGATAATTTTTTGAAGTATAGATCCAAAAACAAATTTTAAAGATATTATTTTACATAATATAAAAAAAATTCGTATTAACATCTTAATTAAAAAATATTCTAGACCACCGACAAGGTTTAAAATGCGTTGTTAACCAAGTCGTCAGGAGCCTCAAAGACTCTAGAATATGAAAAATGTCGATATACCGGTAAATAGGACGAGGAAGGGGAAAAAAAGGGCCGGTAATGAAGTTTTAGACCAATAAACATACTGTGGGTTGTCACGACACTTTATACAGAGAATCTCTCCAAAAACTCTATAATTTTTGACTCCTACAGATCTGCTCTACTGGGAAATTTTTGAAAATACTGACGATGTATGTACATTTTTGAAGGAAATTCACAGATGCTGGAGCTCCTTAAAACCCAATTCGTCTTCCATGCCACAGAATCTACATTCTTCTTGCTTCACTATTTTGAGTTTTACATGGTGCTCACTCAGACATCAGTGTCGTACTAGTTTTTCCAATTACTTACGATGCAGACTTAATTATGTTGAATTTTCAGTTAAATCACTTACTTTAAAAAGGCAACCTCAATTCAAGGTCTGAATTTTTTTAACACTGAATATGAACTATCATAGAGTTAACACTAATAGAAAAAGGCCATACTGCGAAAACTAGTCAGCTATGAGCAGATCAAAATATTTCTTTTTTTTTTTCTACAATTTTTTGATCGGGATTTGACCATTTTTAACAACATTTTGTTGAACTACTGGCCTAAATGATAACAATTCTTAATGAAAAAATATTTTCCTTTATTAAAAATGTAATCAATTCAACTCTCGTCAGTTTGTCTGTTAATTTGGACCCTAGCGTCAAGATATTTCTCGAATAAGGTAACGAGACGAAGTTGAAGGCGCAAGGAAGACGAAAATCCTCGTCAAATCAACGACAATTCATGAATATTTGATACAAAATTGTTTGTGACTAACACAAATCATTTCAAGAGATAGCAGATTTTAATTTTTAATTCTACTATATTCACATTAACCCTTTCGGCAACTATATACACTACAAACTTGTTAACTTTAGATCTCATCACACGCAATGATCTATCGAAAGAGCCTTGTTTGAGCACTGAGAAAACTATATTGTTATCTTACAGAGATAGGTACTTGAAACCTTCTTTATAGAATCTATAAATTTGATTAAGCTTTCTGATCTTTATATTGACAATGTCTGTACGTAAAGACACCGAATCCTCTGCCTCTTTTGTCTCCAATCTGTCTCTAAATAGCTCAGCTTCCTGCTCTTTTATTTTGGAATACGTGTTTGTTTGGAAAAAAAAATTTGAATGTTTATTTACCACTATCCACCTCTTACCTCTGGTAAATAATTCCATCATTGACAAAGGCTTTTGTTCTTGAAATCTTTGCTACTCATTGAGCGAGTTCTACAATCTACCTTCCACTTTGAGTAAACATTGGCAACAATCCTACAAAATGTTATAATATATAAAATATTTCTATTCGTATAAACTTGTTTTCAGCACGAATTTTTGATGACAGCTCATTCAGAGTCATTCGAGTAAAGTATAGAGAGTTCCTCTCCAACGTATATTGGTTAGAATGGAACTATTAGATGAGATATTGTCTTAGCCAGTCTTCTTGAGACGGTACTTGTAGAAGTTGTTGACAGTTTTCATTATCTTGAGAAGCGGTCGGAATACATACTTCAAACAAAGCATATTAATCGTAATTTAAGAGCCGTGGACCAAAGAGAAGCATGAATCAAAATTACTAAGAGAATTGAGCTGTTTCTGGCTACAATGAACAACGAACGATGTTTTGTTGTTTGACTGAAATACGAACTTGAGAATTGTTAACAATTGTCGAATGTTACAGATCGATATAGAGTCTGTCTTGGGATACAAATAGAGAATGTCTCAAATATATTAATATTATTATTATTACTATAAACTATGAGCTGAGAACCGAAGTAAAAAACCAAAAAATATTGCTATCGGTAGATTATCGGATAGCTTATTGTAACATCAGAAGAAAAATGAGATACATAAGAAAAACAAATAAAAAATATATACAAAATTGAAAAAGAGGAACAAATTGGTGCAACTTCTATTTCCATTAACTAACTGTGTACAGACCACATTGCTGTGTAAATTATTCCAGCATGATATTATTCTGTTAGAGAGAAAACTCTGTCTATTTCTAGTTTCAAACTTTCCTTTTTCCAACCTATATGGATGTACCCGTAAAGAAATATCAGGATTTAAAGTTAAAATGGGTGACAGAATAGCAGCAAACATGTTGAATATCTCTAAGTAATACAATCAAGTAACCACGTTGTCTGCGTTCACTGAAATACGTTGCTCATAACTAGGTTGTATTCGGACGTAAGGAAGTCTTGTGGCTAAGCTTTGCATATTTTCAAGACTATTCTGATCAGATGTTAAGACAGGTCCGCAGTATTCCATAAGTGGATGAACGTAGGTCGTGTATAACTTTATCAAAAGATTTACATATTAAGAATATTTGAGAGCTACTATTTTTGCTCACTGAGAGAAAATGCTTAGACCAGGTCTTTGTTTATAATATCACCAATTGATGTGTTTTTACATGTCTCCTAAGTTTATTGAATAATAATGGATTAGTATGAATTGATGATTCTTTTGTCGAGATTTAAGAACCCCCACTTCGTTTAACGCTTGTGTCTTCTATATAGGCCACTAGTTCGACTGGAGGGACTTACAGAAATTGTAATGGTTGTATCATTTCCTCTCCAAAGTGCTTCCGTCTGAGTCCATGTAAGTTCTCGCAGAAGCAGAGTATGTGAGTAGGTGTTTCATTATAGAGTTCACATTTCCTAACAGTCTTCAATAGCCTGGTGAGAGTTCCTTGTCTATCTTGTTCAGTAAACTCTTTCCCGATTCCCCCTCTCATGCAATCTTTTGAGATTCCACAAAACGGGTACAGACCTATGGAGTCTCCTTCAGAACCTTCTTTAGCACCCATATTAGAGACACTTCGTTGTCTCTTGCCAGCCTGTTGAGGGATTCTTTACAGTTTTTTACCAGCCTAGACCTAGTTACTTTAAGCAGAGCCTGAGAGTCAGTGAATATTTTTCTTTCCATGTAACTAATAAATTGTATCTTTCACTTTTCATTTTTGTTTACATTTGAATGACGTTTCAATTAATGGTCGAAACGTCTTGTGTTCTTGTATCGATGCACTATTCGGTTAAGAGTAACTCCACCGTTATGTATTGGTTTAAGTGCGAACTGCATTCCGTGTTTGCTGTAATTCCAGTAACCGATCTAGATAGTTGATTCTGTCAGCTACCAACAACGAGAACAAGTTTGAAATTTCCGAACATTGAAAACTTTGCGGGAATTTCCAGCTTCAGTAATACGGTGCTGGCCATGCGGTTTATCAACTCTCTGAATTTTCGGTATACTGGAAAATATGCAGAGCGGTTTAATGTTTCATTAATTAGTTGGTGTTTCGTGATCACGAGGTCGGAAAGGTTATTGGAAAAATGCTTCAGCGACTGATTAATTGTATTCATCAAACGCGTCGTGAAAATTGTTTTGTTTAATGGAAATTCAATAAATATAGTGATAGAAATCTGCCCTATTGAAACGTCATCTTTACCGATAACATTTCAAATTTAAAAATATTTCAATTTTTTTTAAAATCTATCTTTTGGTGGAATGGACAATAATTAATAATGATAGTTTCCGGCTTTCTGTTTATGATTGTCATTTAATTCTAAAAGTAGTGAGCAGTAATGTGCAGAAGTTGTTTTGATTAGTGAAATTTGTCTTCAAGATATGGGATTACTTTTATTTAGCTTTTAAGTCGTTTTAAAATTGAAAATAGTAAAGTATTGTCTTGATTAATACACAAAACGGCTATTAATTTTTGGGATTCCACCTTTTCCATATAAATTCAATTCACCCATAATTTTCTTGATATACTCTCCAGAACAAACAATAAGCTATAAGCTGAATAATTGTATAATTATATGTATTTGACCTACTCAGATATCCCGATTTATTTTAGCACAGTTCCTGAGAAGGACAGTTCCCTGTAGACAAGCGCTTCTAGGAATAGACAGTTCCCTGTAGACAAATTCTGGGCAAGACAGTTCCCTGTAGACCAATTTCTGGGATAGACAGTTTCCTGAAATAGAGTTTCTGGAAGAGACAGTTCCTGTATACTCACTAGTTCCTGGAAAAACTTCCCGAAAGACATACAGCTCTCTGAAATATAGTTCTGGATGACATAGCTCCTGATTTAAATTAGTAACACAGTAAATACACTTACCTTCACTTCAGTGTAGGTACCTTAGTATATTTTAAAAATCTCTAGGAAGATGGATATAGTTAAATTATAATATAGATTTATTCTAATAAAAATAGTAGCATCCTTTTTAAAAAACTATGTGTTAAATTTTTATATATATATATTCCACAGATAACAAAGACCTGAGAACTGGCGTTGTTATCTCCAGATTTCAATCAGTTAGGCAAGAGCCGTCGCTATTCAAAAATTAAATTTCACACTTGGTTTTCTTCCACAACGTTATTGAAGCACCAAGCGCTTTTTGTAATTAACACCCTACTTCAAGAATTAACTAATGTTTCATTAGCGCCCCACGTTGGGCGCCAAAGTAAGTTATCTCTAGATTTAAAATCAGTTAGGCAAAAGCCTTCTCAATTAAACAATTATATTCAACACTAAGTATTATTTCAGATCTTTTTTGAAGTAACAAGCACTTTTTGTTTCACTATCGCCAAGAGTTTCACTATCCAGCTTCGTTTGCTCTTTTAGAAACAATTTCATAGCTTAACAACTAATTTGCCTAGCTTGAGATATATATATTTTTTCAGTTTTTCCTATATTTTGAAAAAATACTATGCATCAGACATTCATTACAGTAATCTCATGTTAATACGATAAATATTTTTATCTACCGCATTAATTATATTTTCGTAGTTAAGACAAACTATTTTTTAAACCTCCCGACCATTTCCACTGCCTATAAATCTTTTTGAATTGTGTATTTCGACCAACATAGCAAGTTTAATAATTCCACTCATTCTGTGGTAATAAAAATTTAAATTTAACAACTGCAATTAATAAAACTGAAAAAATAAAAACGATTTATTACAAAATGGCACTATCGTTAACCAAATCTCTATAAATTTTCAAAAAGATAAACAGAAATGCTTGTAGTTCTTTATTATAATCAATTATAACAAATATAATAGCTCTGAAATTGAGAAAAATCAAATATCCCCATGAGTACGTGTCTCTTTTAATTCCATCCTTTACCACAAGCACGTAATTAATACGAATCTATAAAGTGCCCAAACCAAAGTTGAGTGGCAAATTGGTTCCTACCACTGCTGCGGAACTAAGTCGGTTACGTTATAATAACGTGGCGGATACCAATTTTGTACGTATAACTTGGCAATCCCAGACTCCAAAATTCAAATGCGTTGTAAACGAATTTAGTCCTGAAGACAGGAGAACATTGATGACAGCTTTTATAATTATTGTCCACGTTCACGGTCAGTATTGGAATGGAAATAAATATATTACTTAGTTTTTTAAATGAAACTAATAATATAAATGACAATTCTAAATTGTTTGATGATTAATTCGATGTCAGAATTACAGAAGTTTTCCAGTAATTTATTGAATGATATTCACTGAGACCTAAAGGATCTATTGTGTCCCTTACGACTACTTAGTTTCTGAGGAAAGTCTCAAAGACTAGTAGCTCCTTAGGACCTATTTCCTGGAGGTTTGGAGGATATCCGCAGGCCAAAGGATTCTGAATTGCTTTGAAATCTGAAAGTATGTGGATGGGGGCTTCTTATTTAGTTACACAGAATCAACATTCTCGCCGCTCCACTATTTTAAGTATCTTCAGATGCTCATTCAGGAGACTATATCCCGTCAGGACACCTGTTGAAAACCTCATTGCAGTTTTACTTTGGCTCAGGTATTCATTGGCGCTCTCATCTGGTTTGTCTTCCAGGAATATCTTTGATTATCAAAGTCCTAATAGGTTTTTCCAATGGACAGATCTTCTTCTCTTTTCGCCATTGTAACTGATTTAGTCAGGCGAACCTTGGCCAAGACAAACTCACGCCAAGGTTTCTTCGCTGAGGCCACTGGCGAGCCCATTGTGCCATTCCTGCTACCTATGCATCCATCGAGTCCCTCGATGAAGGACTCAATCCTCTTCAATGGATGCCTGCTTATGTCCCCAGAGGTCATAACAGGGACTCCGAAGATTTGCCTGCGTAGCACAGTCCAATGTGGACATACGAGGAGAACGTTTCGTCAGCCACGCCGCAACTCCTGTATAGGGGACTCTCCTCTAAACCTAGGATTGTAACTGATACCGCGAATGGGTTCCGGCCCCCAAAAAGTTATTTCTGCTCCTCTATTTGCACGTTCATCTGCTATTTTATTTACTTTTATTCCAGTGTATCCTAGAATCCACAGTAAGGTGACGATGCTATTTCCACCAAGCTCATTGAGTTTCCAGAAAAGGAAAGATCTGACAACAATTTGAATATCGCCACAACATCGACAATATCTTAGCACACCAAAATTTATGAAAATCGTGGTATCCGTTTCCGAGATAATTGAGGCATTCCGTACTTAAAACTCACTCTGTATAGTAAAAGAGTTGTAGTGCTAGTGTAATCTTATTTATTGGGTAACTGCATCAATCTTTCTCTTATAATCTTCTTTAAAGTTTGTGTATTCTACATGGTAGTAGTATGGAGTTTAGTGGGATTTGTAACTGACTTTAGGGAGTTAATGGATGCTGCTTGTCCTATTACTAGTGTGTCGGTTTCATGCATCTTATAAGGGATTAGCCCTTTTGTTTTGTGGAAAGTTACCTAAACTGCTATTGTTAGTTCTAAAACGACCAATGATTATAACAAAAGTTGTCGAATCATATCTACGTCCCTCGTGAATATAAAAGCACATCATAAAATGTCATAGATACGATTTATTTAATTCCATTATTTTATTATTCATAAAACATAATTGCTGTAAAAAATAATCATACAAAAGTTCCAGAAGAATAGAGAATAGCATTAATTACACCTATATACAAAAGAGGGGACCAAAAGCGATGTCACAATAATAGAGGAATAACCCTGGTCTATAGAATTGTGGAGATATATGAACAAAATAACAGAATTAGACCAGGAAGGAGTGCACAAGATCCCATAGTCACGATAAAACAGGTAGTAGAGAAAAGATATCTGGACGATAAAAGTACTTGAGAAGGCATTTGGTATAGTACCTAGAAATATAGTATGGAAAGGGTTAAAAGAAATACACGGTAAAATATTAAAAGTTATCCTAGACAAACAAGAATTTCATGATACGTTACAGAAGGATTTAGAACTAGCACAGAATTGAGACAAGGAGGAGGACTAAGCCCAACTTTATTCAATGTGAATAAGAACACCATAATAAAGAAAAGAGTCCGTGAAAGTGGGAAAATGTTCATTGGACACAGAAATTTAGAGACAGAATAAATAGCAGATAATGTAGTACTAATAGCAGGAAGCGTAAAAGAATTACAAGAAAACATAAACATCTGGAAAGAAATGATGGAAGAACAGAGTATGCGAATAAACACAAATAAAACAAAGATACTAACAGTACGTGACCAGAATATTAACACAAACATCAAAATAGATAACTTAAGAGTAGATTAAGTTGAAGAATTCAAATAAATAAGAAGAGGAAAACCAAGGCATACATGAAACAAAATTGTGAATGAAATATTACAACAGAGGGACAAGGAATTTCTGGCAAAACATAATAATCTGCACTGATAGCAGACAAGCTCTACTAGCCTTGAACAGACAACGTGTTACCTCATTGCTAATATTAGAGTCCCATCGAGATTTAGCTAATGCCTCGGTAGATAACAATACTATCCTGAGGGTTAAGGGGCACGACAGGAGCAAAGGTAACCGCATTGCTGATTCTTTAGCCAGGAAAGCGGCTGGACCTGGCGACACCTACGACGTGACGAACTCGACAATCTCTGAAGAGATGGGATGAAATCAAGGGATGCAGTCTTGCCAGGATCACCCTAGGCTACCCAGGGAAGCTGGAGTCGAAAAAATATTTCGTGATGACCGAGAAAAACCTATGTTTATCGGTAGGATTTCTGACTGGCCACTGTCAATTAAGAAAACACCTCCATAAAATAGGGCTAGTGGACACACCTCTAGAAGGATGTGTGAACTGGAAGATGAATCTGTCAGGAATGTCTTATGCGAGTGCCCGGAGTTATCGTCAATAAGGTATGTTCGGTGAATCTTGGCCTACACCTGCCGGTATAACCTGTCCACCTTCCTGGAAAGGACAGGATGGACGATAACCTAGAAACCCGATACCTATAAGTACAAGGGTAAAAGATTATAAATACATTCCAGCAATTGAAATACTACCACCCATAATATATGATCATATTCGTATTATAACATCCGGTTCAGCTGGAACTTGCTTGATCCAAAAAATTACTAGCACCATATTTGATTGACCTCTATCACAATTTGAAGCAAAGCGCGGGAAACAATAATGTGGGCATTTGTTTACGTGTCATTGGCGTTACCAATGCGATGCTGTTTTCGATTCAACGCACTAACAAGAGTGGTCAGTCATTTCATTACGTATCAGCAATTTTAGGCCAGATTTCGGCGGAATTCAATAAAAAAAGGAATTCCAGGGTGGCTGATTTATCGATAATAAAAGGTTCGGATTCGGCAACTTCTATAACATTTATAGAAGTAACTATACCTATCTCTTTCGTAATGTTATTCAATTCCAATTTTAATATATTTTCAGGAATATTTTTTTTAAACTGGCGCAGACAGTAGGATTACTTCATTGGTAGAAAATAGTATTTGCAACATGTGGGAAAGAGTTTAACTGTCGTTTCGGTGTTTTAACACCTTAGGCGCGTATTTAAAAATTAAGTAATTCCCTGAAAAGTGCAACCTAACAAATTGAGTGTTTAATGTTTGCGAGTGGCGCAATAATAGGATTACTGAAGTGGTCGATCTGGCGTTGTGAAAGAAGCTTATGGAAATCGTAGAACTTCAAGCAAAGTTCTTTATTCACGAAGGAGGTAGAAATAGGATAATTAAATGGGGAAAACTAAGGAGAAATGAGTATAATTGTGCCACTTTACAAGCATTTAAGACTGAAAAGAATCGTTTCTGAAATTAGGTGCCCTCTTTTTTGTAAAATATATCTCCATCGTCAGACCAAACCGGGTCGTTGTCCCGCCTACTGGAACAGCCCGGATCCGCTCTATGGATATCATCATCAGGTTAGCTGTGTCACAATCCACTCTCTCCTTTAGGCTTATCTCACTCCTCCGTCTCTTTTGTATAGGCCACTTCATTGACGGGGGATATTGGGTATTTGTATTATTTCCTCTCCAAAGTGCTTTCGTTTCAGTTCTTGTTCACATTTTCTGCACATAGATTCACTAACATGTCCAGTGACCAGGTCGGTAGCCTGGTTGGGAGTTCCTTGTATATTTTGTTCGTCTGCAGGTCAAACTTTTAATCTCATGAAACGGTTAAGGGCATTCAGATTATTCTTAGCTAAACTGGATACACTGTATCTTGACAACCTATTAAGGGATTATTCAAGAGTTTTACCATGCCTAGGCAATGTGTTATTGATCTTTTGTATAAGACACTTTCATATTCAATTCACGTAAACACCAGACTAACAAAAAACAATAACATTTGATAATACTTGGAGCAGACAAACAGAGTAATATTATGATGAATTTGGTGTGCTTTCCACCACTTACTTCAACATTCTCTATTAGGCTGTCGCTTCAAAATTAAGAACAACGACACAATAATAGAAGAAAACAGAGTGTCGTGGGTATCGTCGAGAAAAGTGGGTAGGTAATATAAGAAAATAATGATGAGACATCGAATAATCAATCTATCGGTATTTGGTAGTAAAGCTACAACGTTTATGTCTGTTTCAATTTATAATACGACTGGACTATACGGTAGGTCATTACGTGTGAAAAATTGGTTGATGTCTATATGAAAAATCAGAGGGTTGAGTTTATTTTTCACGTGAATCGAAGGGGTCCATTAGGAGATTTTCGGTGAATTGTAAAGAGGGATAATCATGTACTGCATACGTTTGATACAGGTAAAATTATTTTAAAAGGCTTCCCAAGTTCGTTAAAAATGGTAATGAGTAAATTTCAAAGTGAAATTGGGGTCGTATTTAGAACGTATGTTTTTTTTATATTCTCAAATTAGAGTGGGTTGATATTTTGTAACCTTTGCCACCCTCATGCAGAAGTAGGCAGTAATTTCATTGAGAGCTTACACTTTCCTCCCTAAATGATTTATTTATTTGTATAGAAAAAAATTATATCTGCTGGTACGAAAGTCCAATTTTATTTATATTATAACCCCTTTCATCGTATTTCTACCTAATACAAAACGGAAAGGATAAATTATAACAGCGTCGAGGAGATGTACGGAAAAGTTTAACAATAAGGTGTAACTCGATACCTTCAATAGCATTTACAATTTTTCCGATAAAACACTTGCTTCTCAAAGTTATGTTAAAAAATACAACAGCCTGTTTTTTCATACTTTACAAGATAAATCTCGTCTCTTCCAGATCGACAAGCTTTACTCACATTTTTACAATATGTTTTGTTGAATACAGATTTTGATAATAGAACCATTTTGTAGTTTTTTTTTTTAATAAAAAAATTAGAAAATAGGTTTTGGATCTTAAAAAGATATCTCAGTCCCTCTTTTTGCTAGTCCATCAAATATTTCATTTCCTTACATCTATTCCAGTATGTGTCCTAGATAAAAAGATACTTTTTTGCTATTCTTTCAAATTTTCAATTTGGTTACTAACCACTATAACTCTCGAAACAATAAACCGATTTTAAAGTGTGGAGTGTCATTTGAAAGATCCTTTCTCCTTTAATAAGATTCTGCAAGTTTATACTTTCCAAATATTCTGGAGTGCGCGCTGTAAATTTTTCAGAAATCAGCTTCTAAACAAAAAATATGATTACAAACCACTATAACTTTCAAACCCATAAACCGATTTTAAAGTGTGGAGTGTCATTTGAAAGATCCTTTCTCCTTTAATAAGATTCTGCAAGTTTAAACTCTCCAAATAGTCTGGAGTCTGCCTGTGAATTTTTCAGAAATCAGCTTCTAACACAAAAAATAAAAATATGGTTACAAACCACTATAACTTTCAAAATAATAAACCGATTTTAAAGTGTGGAGTTTCATTTGAAAGATCTTCTCACCTTTAATAAGATTCTGGAAGTTTAAACTTTCCAAATAGTCTGAAACCTGCTTGTGAATTTTTCAGAAATCAGCTTCTAACACAAAAAGTATTAAATATGATTACAAACCAATATAACTTTCAAAACTATAAACCGATTTTGAAGTGTGAAGTGTCATTTGAAAGATCCTTTCTCCTTTAATAAGATTCTGCAAGTTTAAACTCAAATAGTCTGGAGTCTGCTTGTGAATTTTTCAGAAATCAGCTTCTAGCACAAAAAATGTAAAATATGGTTACAAACCACTATAACTTTCAAAATAATAAACCTATTTTAAAGTGTGAAGTGTCATTTGAAAGATCCTTTCTCCTTTAATAAGATTCTGCAAGTTTAAACTCAAATAGTCTGGAGTCTGCTTGTGAATTTTTCAGAAATCAGCTTCTAGCACAAAAAATGTAAAATATGGTTACAAACCACTATAACTTTCAAAATAATAAACCTATTTTAAAGTGCCAAGTGTCATTTGAAAGATCCTCTCACCTTTAATAAGATTCTGCAAGTTTAAACTCTCCAAATAGTCTGGATTCTGCTTGTGAATTTTTCAGAAATCAGTTTCAAACACAAAAAATATAAAATATTGTTATAAACCACTATAACTTTCAAAATAATAAACCGATTTTAAAGTGTGAAGTGTCATTTGAAAGATCCTCTCAGCATTAATAATATTCTGCGAGTTTAAACTCTCCAAATAGTCTGGAGTCTGCTTGTGAATTTTTCAGAAATCAGTTTCAAACACAAAAAATATAAAATATTGTTACAAACCACTATAACTTTCAAAATAATAAACCGATTTTAAAGTGTGGAGTGTCATTTGAAAGATCCTCTCAGCATTAATAATATTCTGCAAGTTTAAACTCTCCAAATAGTCTGGAGTCTGCTTGTGAATTTTTCAGAAATCAGTTTCAAACACAAAAAATATAAAATATTGTTACAAACCACTATAACTTTCAAAATAATAAACCGATTTTAAAATGTGGAGTGTCATTTGAAAGATTCTCTCACCTTCAATAAAATTCTGCATGTTTAAACTCTCCAAATGGTCTCGAGTGGGCGCTTTAAATTTTCCAGGATACAGCTTCTGACACAAAAAATATAAAATATTTTGAAATAAATTTATTCAAGTTCCATCTCGTCTCAACACTAATATATTTTAAGTTATATTAAAATACATATGTTTATGGTTATGCAAATGGCACTCGTTAAGATTATTAAGCACTCGTTCTGCATGCTTCAGACATTATTGTTTGGGTAATACTATGGAAATGCAGCGAATCACTATAAAATGACTACGTACAAAATTTCCCAACGAAGTATAATTATTCTATTCAATGGAATCTTCAATAATTAAATTTATCATGAGCGTAGCTATGTTTACTGTGTGGACACTTGTTAATATTATTGCAGCAGCAGAAAGCTGGCGAAACCAAATTTTTGCAAACGCCTATTGCGTTTGAAGGATTTTCTTCGTAACTCATTTGCTAGAGAGGATAAAAATTTACTATGGAAGGTTCGCTGATACAACCCTGATTAGTACGCTACTGTAGGATTCAGATTCTTGGCCGTATAACCTCACCTACCTCAACTTTCTTCAGCATTTTGTAGATTTTCAACGTGGTAATTAAATAAATAAACTCTTAACATATAAATTGGTACAAACTTTACATAAAATAAAAGCCGACCACAAATTACATCCCAATAATTAGATATAGTTGTTTGGTCCATCAGTAACATCTCAATATTTTGATACGAGTTGTCCAAGATGATCCTTGTGTCGAGAAGAAATCTGTGCCGGTGTATTTGTCACCGAAAATTCAGATATCTAGAGATGTTAAAAGAATTCTCTGCTTTAACTGGGCCGGCGCCGAGGCGCTCAGGGGGCGTCGGTTTGAAATCGAAGTTAGTCTGAGCGTAGCGTCGGTCCGCGGCGTCGGGATATAATCGTAAATATTGGAATATATGTCCTATTTTTGTGTGTTGTGATGCGCTCTTCGACGCGTAAGAGAGATACATGGAACTTATTTATTTATTCTTGGATTTTCTTTTTATTTGGTGAGTTTGTGACTCGTGGATATTTTTATATAAAATTTCAGTACCTACCAGTTATCGTTTGATTAACGGAATTTCTTAAAGTTTTGACGAATCTTTTAATAATGAATGATACTATATACTTTTTCAAAGATTTTACCAAAAGTTTCGCTTATTTACTGGACAAATTAATGGTTATGCGAAATACAGAGCCATATTAATTTCGTAGAATAGTTTGTAAACATACAGGGTGTCACAAATTTTGTTATTGAATTTATCCAAGAATTTTAAAGAAAAAATGTATTCCTTGGACAATCTAATTAACAAAAACACTTTTAGTGCTCCTTGTTTAAGCTGGTGATAAAAAATATTCAGTTTTCCCGTGTCCTGAATATCATCCCAATGACGAGTAGACCGGGTGTTTATAGTTAAGAGAGGTTAGCGGCTGTATCTCAAAAAGTATTTACCGTACAGCATCCCAAAAACAAAAAGATTTATAACCAAATGGGTCAAAAGAGATAGCTGAAAATAAGTTTAATTTTTCAAAACAACTGCTGGGTAAACTGGAAATGCAGAAAATTGAAATGAAGGGGCAAAAATCTTACAGAATCTTTAAATAAAGACCGATATAGACTGCATGTGGATAACTTTTTTTAAAATTATTTCACGATAAATACCTTCTGAGATACAGTTGCTCACATCTTTTGATCACACAGTAGATGTATAACGGGATGACATTCACCAAGACCTAAAAAAGATCTATTGGTCCCCCTTTCTTCTACTTTTTTTTGAGGAAAGTCTCAGAGACTAGTAGCTCCTTCAGACCTATTTCTCGAAAGGATGTCTGCAGCATTGCTCTGGCTTGGGCATTAACTTGTCTCCCCCCTCCGGTTGTAGTTTATCAGGACTATCTTTGATTGTCTCAGCCATACTGGATCTATATTTTTTTGGTGGGGATAGGAAATTTTCCATGTATTCCTCAGCCTCTTTGACTTATTGTGGATTTTCTTAATGTTCTGACTACAGCCTATTCAGCCAATCCGTTCCCTGTATTTGCTCATACAGGTTCTTTACTGGTTGGTTGTAGAAGTCTTCTAGAGTCATTTGGGGTCTTTCATACAGTTTTCGCCTCCTGTGGTCTAGCGTCTCACAGTTGCATAATATGTGCAGAGCTGTTTCGGTGTCCTTTCTGCATCTTCTGCATGTAAGGTCTCCGTTATACAGCACTATTTTGTTCAGGTGCTCTTTTGTGGGAAAGTGTCCCGTAAGAAGCTCCGTTGTGGTGCGTAGTTTGTTCCTGCTCATTGACAACAGTTATTTCGCTACTTTTTCTGATGGTTCTTTTATAAATTTCTTCCCATGTGTTTGCCTGGGCGTATTAAGCCAGTGTTTTTTGTGTTGTTCTCTCACCCACCCTTTTAACCATGACCTAGTGGAGGATCTGGGGATGCCCACAGATGGTTCGGGTCCGTTCATCAGTGTTGACGATCCTGCTCTTGCTTTTTCATTGCCAGCGATTCCTTTGTGACCTGGGACCCACTCCAGTGTTACACTGTTCCGAGTCGCCAGTCTACTAAGTTCTTCGTCGCATTCCCATACCAGTCGAGATGTTACCTTAGAGCTCTGAAGTGCTTTAAGGGTACCTTGACTGTCACTGTCACTGTCCAACACCATAATGAACTGGGATGAAGTTAAGAACTACTTTCATGGCCGCAACTGGGTATTTTCTCCCTGCTATTGTAATGCATAATATAGTCTTTGAATTCCGGGGGTTGTCTTTCATCGTCAATAAGCTAGAGCTACTACACCACGCAATGGTTTCATAAGTAATGATTGGTTTGTCCACGGCTTTCCCTGGTAAATTCCTGCATTTGTATGCAATTTTCTTCCCGTGTTTGATCCACAGGAGTTCACGGTAGACCCTCCCAAGCATTTAATTTGCAGTTATTTAGATTCATGGGTTCAATCTGACAATCTCAAGCAGACTGGCGGAAATTTTTTTTGTCAGTGTTTAATCGTTGCTAACTTTGTAGTTGAAATACTTTTACCAAAACGCAGAGCAGTTCTACGGTTTCAATTTTATTTTTAATTTGACAGTGAAGCTTTAAGCGTATAGATGGATACAATTCGTTATTCTGAGTAACGCATACAGTAATTCAAACAGAATACATTAATCAAGGAGAATTGATTTGATTTGGGACTAGCAGAAAGTTGTTGTGATTGAGAAAGCATGAACTATATATATGTTTTTAAATTAAAAACATCTGCTCGCAATTTAAAATATTTGTTAATAGTATTGTTAGTTATTGTATGTATTTTTACCTACTGGTTAGATATTAATTCTTATTTTTATTACCTTATACACACAGTGTGTGCAAATTTTTATAGGATTTAAAAACCCTCTCCATTAATGAGGACATAAATATTCAATAGCTTTAATATTAATTAAAATGCATCAAATAACAAATTTATTTTGAAAATTGTGTGCCTCCTACTCAACTTCCAATTATCTCTGCGCATTTTCATAAATCTTTCTAATGTTTTTTATGACTTTTCTCAATTGTTGAGGCTTAATTACAGTTCAAGCTTGGCGTATTGCGGAACAAGATATTGTATAATTTCTTGTATCTTAGGGTAACATTCACTGACACCCCAAAGATCTATTATGCCCAAGCTAATTTCTTAGTCGTATATTATAAACTTTTTCATCACAAATATTCAATAGAACTATCGAGTTTCGTTAAAAGCAAGTGTCGTGGAATTTACTATCCCATAATTCGTCGCAAACCGAATAACTAAAAAGACAAATATATTTTCCAATCAACGGTTTAGTCTGATGATTTTACTTTTAAAATCACTATTGTACCGGGTGTCTGACTATAGTAAAATCAAAATTTAATGGGACTTGCTCAGCCCAAGTGGACCAAACAAAATATGTAATTTCACTCTACCGGCTGTAATGAATGTTGTGAAAGCAAGAAATTTATTTGTGCCGACGGATATTGTAGACAGATAACAATGACCGAGTCGTATCTTTCCAGGGGTATAATAGGCGTAGGTTTAGAAACAGTATTAAGGGTCCGTAGGTATATATTGTTAATATTTATTGTATTGCTTAAGTTTTAAATATGAAAATACGTAGATATCCTAAAGTGTGGTTTAAAATGTTGACCGTTAAATTATGGCTTATTCTAAATAATATAATGTTATGATAGATACTAATAAAATTGTAATTTGCTTACCAAATTAATATGAACATGCTACTTGTAAATTGTTTTAAATAGTTCTTCCTCCATCTTAGTCTAGATTAGTAAGTAAAAATGTCTCTAAATCAGTGTCGGAATCACAATCGTCACTTGAGGAGTCATTGTTTATTGAAATTGTCAATGGTGTCACTGTAATGTCTGCATCTAAGATTTTGTCCAGATTCCACCTGTTTTTTTCCTCTTTCAATACATCCGTACTGCAAATTTTCTGTCACTATTAAGCGGAACTAATAATCACAATAATGACTTTATAAAAGTTATTAAGCGAACAAGTACTTTCTTAATTCAATAAATGAATAATTGCTGACTGCAACTAACTTTGGAACAAAAATATTATCTCTGAAATTATAATCCCACCCCGTCTGCCTGAGCTCATTAAAAGTGCGTCCTCACCGAGTCGACACTGTCGATCGACATTGTCGACTTGGTGCAACCGACGGTGTCGATCGACAAAATAAATCGATCGACATGTCGAATTATTTTCCATCGACTGTCGGTAAACATGAAAGAGCAGTCGATCGACTTTAGTGTGTGGACGTGTTTTCGACCAATTGACTACTCAGTGACGTCTTGACGTTTACGTTGACATCGTAGTGGTGTATTTTCTTAGAAAATGGAATCAGAACAAGACAAAGTCATAGCTTTTATTGAGGCATACAAATTGAAATCAAATCTATGGGATTCCAAAGCTAAAAACTACAAAAACTGGAGCATGAGGCACAAGCAACTATGACATCTTCGTCAGACATGTTGATTAGACTGATTGTTACCCTAATTATCAAACCTCGTAACTCCAATTTTGGTCAAAAATGAGATTTTGGTGCCATTTGTGAGAGAAAAAAAAACTACCTATGATGGAAAAAACCATGTAACTCCACATTACTTTATTTTAATAATATGGAAAGAAGAGAAAACCTCTTAACTCCATATACAACCGCGTGCCCTAGAATACCTCGTAACTCCATGATCTCTAACCTAAAAATTTCAAAAGACAAAATTTATTATAATATTTGGTTTGATAGAAGCTTTAATAGTGTATTAATTGTGCTTTACGGTAAATAATAAAACAAAGAGGTGAGTCACTGGTATTACTTTTGTTCAATAGCGTTAACAAATCGTAAATAAACTTTCAGAATGTCTCGCGCTCAAAAAATTTTGGAAATGGCACTCCAACAATGACACACCGTTGTAAAAAATGATTCCCTTCCTACTGAAAATGCACTTTCTGATTCCGACACTGCGCCTTTGTTAAATAATGTACAACGCCCTGATGCAACAATAGTGAGTGAAGATCCAAATCATGAAAATGTATCTACCAATATTGGAAACAAAAGTGAAACTGAAGAGGAACCTTTAAAAAAAAAGAGTACTTGGAAAAGAGAGAAAAATAAAAAAAATCGTGAATCCGGAAAGGAGTATAATGGAAAAAACTGGTAGACACTCGATGGAAGTACGATGTTTCAAAAGAAAAGCGAAATATGAAAATAAGATGTAAAAATTCTGAAAAAATAACGGGAAAAACAAGGAAAAACACCTTAAAATGTTATCTACTTACAGAAGACAATAGAAAAAAAATATTTAATGACTTTTGGCAATTGAATTGGAAGGAAAAACATTTATTTATTCAGCTACGTGTAAAGGGGTCCAGTACTAAAAGACAAAGATAAAAAAAATGAAAACAAATCAAGGAGAGCCAACTCATTTATCTACTATTTACGAAAAGATAATGAGATGATCAAGGTGTGCAAAAAATGTGTTTGAACACGATGGATATAGGGGAATGGACGGTACGCTCATGGAAACTAATCGATAAAGAAAAGGCTGCTCATGAAGAAGAGCACGTTACTGGGCAGGAAGATAAAGGAGCAAGGCAGAAAAATAAAAGAACTTCAAGCGAAGAGAGATAAGCTATTTTGAAAGAGAGCAGGTAAGAAGGAGGGAGATCCAGTAGTAACAGATATTCGTGCGTTGAAGTATAATCCAACTGGTATACCATTGATTTTAAACTAAGGCATTCTGAAGAATAGAAGGAGCTTCCGATACGAATAAATAGAAAAACTACTATTACGAGTGAGAACATTTTACCATTATATGATTCTAGGTTGAAAATTAAAACCGAAAAATATAACCATTTGCAACAACTAAAAAAAAGTCTTGACACTGATTACCACGGGTTTTACGTTCCCTTACCTCACGAGTAATTTGGCAAACATTTTTTTGTAAATTTATATAAAAAAGCGTTTAATTTTTTGTAATAACTAGTTAATTTTTTATTTTTGAATAAAGTAAAATGAATAAGTAAAAATTTCAATTTCTTAAACTTAAACACTGAACTCTTAAATTTATTTAGTTTTAATTCCAGAAAAACTCGTATCTCCCGAAAAATTATTAAAATTTAATATAATAATATAAAATTACTTACTTTTAGAGTAATTAATGTTCTTTGAAAAAATACAAAAGGATTCAAATGATAGCAACTTATCTGAATTTTTTGGAATGTTTTTTGTGTTTCCTGTAAATTTTGTGATTTTGGAGTTACAAGGTTTGATAATTAGGGTGACGAATTATCTGTCAACTCTGGTGTGGACGGATGCAGTTTTGTCGACTTGTTGATCGACCATGTCGATCGACAGTGTCGACACTGAGGTGAGGACGCACTTTTAGACTCGCAATAGTTCTTGAAAATTATTTCAACAATAATAATATGTCTCTATACCTTAAAAATAATAGTAAGTACCCACCCCTGAAATGACCTGTTCCGACAGTTTTATTACCCCGCACCGATTGCGATTTTACTATAACAAAGACAAACTGCTGGAAATTATTTTCAAGTTTCCTACTTCACTGCTAGAGGGTTGTTTTAAACGGGGTCAGATAATTCATTTTTATTTGAAAATGCTCACAATTTTAAGTAAGTAGTAGAGTTTCAGCTTTACATCTTTTTTTAAAACAGGAACATTAAATTACTTAATAAATCACGGTATTATTAAAACAATATAAATGTGTGTTTTTATTTCTTGTTTGTTTAACCAAAAAAAAAACAGCAGAAACGTTTTTACTCTGAAAAGGTATCATTATCGAAATAAATCAAGATGTTTTTACAAGCCTAATCTTATATTTCCCAAGAGAACTGTAATAAATCATATCTCTTAAATTCTAGAAGATTTCCCATAAAGCACCAACTCACCTACGGAATAGGAAAATTCCAGAGTCAACTTGAGACCTAACCAGAAAAACTTTCATTCATCTCCCGAATCTGATAGAAACGATATCGCGATAACTACTTTTATAAAAGTAGGGCAAACAATTTGAAGTAAAAAAAAAAACAGCAACAACTCAATTTGGTAGTTAACTCAATATGATTATTTCGTAGCAGAGTTTTTAAAAATTGATTATTTTAAAGGTTTGTACACTAGAAACGGTGAACTGTTACGTCAGCTACAATATTCATATGAATCAAATTAAAACTTCTGTCAACTCAATAGAAATAATCATAATGACTAATATTCTAAAGATCGGCCTTTTACGAATTAGTTATTAAACAAGAAATTAAAGTTTTTTAAATGTATTTATTTTATTTATATTGTTAACATCGACATATTTATTAAAACTATCGATATACTGGGTGAATAAGTTACAAAGTCGTATTATATTCGTACTTACCAATGTCAAATGAAATAAAAAGTAAAATTAGTTTAAGAACTGATTTTAACAATAAATACACTTTCAATCAAAAAATTCGCTAAAAAACAAGACAAAAAACTAAACTCGCCTAACCTCAAATGCGGTAGTGTCAAACTCAACTTTTAGTACGATTAGTTATACACTACGTGAATGGGAAATCAAAAGGGTGCTATATGTTGACACTAGTTGATACCTCCTACTAAAGTGTCCGAATTTTTTTTATAGTAACTGTATATCTAAAATAATATATATTATATTCGATAGCTAACTTTAATGAAAACAGAATATTCCTTAAAGGTTAATTTGGGTCTGAAACGATTGAAAACTCAAACCTTCCAAGGCAAGAACAAACATGATTTTATATTTCAAAGTAAACATTAATGAGAAGAAAATGAAACATTCTACTAAATTCTACAGATGTACAGTTGTGAATTTGTCATGTTGATCGTAATATTAAATTTATGACATGTGATATGCAAGAATCCTATGTCACATCCCATGAAGGAAGAGCACAATATGAATATAAGTAAATGGAAATACTGAGTGGGCAGTATATAAGAGATCAATTTTGAAGTATTTTTAACATATTAAAACGTAACAAAAAAATAACTGTATTAATTATCATTTATACAGCATGGATCTTCGTCCTGGGACTTAGTACTTACAAAAATGTCTGTGTTATACTTGGAAAATGTGGTAATACAGGGTGTTTTCAAATGACACTTACAATGTTTGCATGTAGATACCTCTCGTAAAATTGGACAAAATAATATAAAGATTGAGGGGTCCAGTCTATTCACTTTCCGAAGTACAGGGTGTTGAAGTTATGAAAAAGTAAATTATCAAAAAGTGATCTTGCAGACTTAACATCAAATATCTTAAAAACCACACATTTTTTCACGTGAAAACCATTGAGTAGTACAAAATAAAATGAAAATACCTTCAAATGCCAGTGGCGTTAAAAATGGGTGAGGAAAGATGACATATTCTTCCAAATGTACACCACTGGATCGAGAATTTAAACATGTTTTTTTCCATCAAAATATGCTCTTTTACATTTAAAAACAACCTGCCAAATATCAAATCAATATATTCATCCATTTTAAAGTTGTGAAACTGAAACATTTCATATAATTTTTTCTATAGTTTTACAAACGTTGTAAGTGTCATTTGAAAACACCCTGTATAATCCTATCTTTATGTCTGTCTTCGATTTGGAGATCCTTTGCTCTCTAGAGCCACATTCTTCCTTTATGGCTTTTAAAATCACCCTTGTACCCTATATTAGCCCTTATGTGGCCCTATATATTTCGACTGAATTATCCTTGAAAGGATCACGTTTATTTTTTACTATTTTGCCACATTCGCATGTAGTAATTTGTACTTAATGCGATATTCATGCTATTGGATACTAAGGATATTAGTTGAGTAGCTTATTTTGTGTTTTTTAAATTGAATTGGTTGTCAAAAATTTCAATAATAAAACCTCAAATACCATAATTTTAGGGAATATGGGAAATAAAAATGGATATTCTGCCTCAAAAAAATCCTCCAATTAGAAATATGGAAAATACCAAAAAAATAGGTATAGTACTGAAGTCTAATTCAAATGTTCGAAATTGGAATAAAAAAAAATATAGGAGGGCCCATAATAGGCTTGGGACACCAGCTCGCACAAAACTGAAATGTGAGGTTAAATTTTCAATTGCAGTGTCTGATTCATTTTTTCATTTCAGTTCCTGAACTTCTCTACATGTTTAGGTATAGTTTGCCTCAAAGTATATCGTCTTGACTTTTGCCGGCAATCATAAAATTAATGGGCCAATTGCAATAAACCATATGGCCAATAGCTGCTAATTAGTTAATAGAGAGTTCTTGTTATAAAAATGTAAACTGAATAATATGAAGTTTATAAAAGACCACTTTACGTAAACTACTATTTAATAAGGGCGTAAATGTTCGCATTTAGATGATTTCCGGCAAAACCTAAGACGATATACTTTGAGACAAACTATGTAAACGTTGATTTAATGGGCAACAAAGTGCAACGTTATTGCTATCTCTCTCTAACACTTTTATTTGTTCTAGAACAATAATATTCAGTTGAAACAACCACCTGCAGGGGTTTTTACTCCTGTATAATGTTATTGGAGTGAGTCAAAACGAGATATTAATTAAAATTTCTCTTTTATGTAAGTTTAACGTATTTTAAAAGGTTGCACATTCCAAAAATTTGTAATTACACTTTAATACACCTTTATAATTAATTTAGTTTTCATTACTGGTCTCCTTTACTGTTTGTAACCTCACATTGTAATCCTATTTACCTTATACCACGAAAAGCAGTTTTATGAAAAGCGGCAGACTGAATAAAATAGGTACAACTATGTTACCACAATTTTCATTATTCTCATACCAACGAGTTATGGCTTCTATAAAGGACATAAAACTCACTGACATCGCCAGCTTGTTAGAAGATCATGTATGCTCTTTGGTGACATTTTATAACTACTACGAAAACACAATAATACAGTTCGCTGAATTTATTTAATCACCGGTGAAAATGGAAATTTATGTTTGTTACTCAGAAGAAATGGGAATTCAGTAATTACCTAACAAGTTAGATTAAAATTTTGCAACAAAACAACAAAATGTTAAAATTGCTGATAACAATCTATCATTTCAATAAATATGTCTTAAACATTTTATATTAGATGTTTCGTCCTACATTTCCTTCTTAATTCGTCACAGGTATTGTCAGGGCTGACAGTTTGGACTTCAGATTTAAAATAATCCCATAAAATAAGGTCACACTAATCCCCTTCTTCGGATTCATTAATCTGGCAATGTTTTGTCTAAAAACTATAGCTATAGCGAGACGTGGCCGTGCAGAACACTTTTTTCATAACTCATTTCAGACCGTCGATTTTCTGAATAATTGAAATAAAAAAAAATGTTTCTGCTAGCAGCCAACGTAAATACGGTATCCAATTCCATTGAATATCGAATTATTATAAAATGTAAAAGCGCAGGCTGGCACGATTTCAAAAATTTGAATCAATCCCAGGTCAACAAATCTATTTAGTTGGCTAGACGCGACTGGTTTCGCAATAAAAACATTTGGATATGCCGATGTTTAATGTGGAGCAGTAACATATTTAAGTTATGCACAAATACAAGAGTAACTTTTAAAAAATAACGATGTACATTTTACATAAAAGTCAAGCTATTACTAATTGGAGCAGATAAACCGTCTCCCTATAGTGTCTTTCACAGCAACAACAAACAGGATGTTATGAAGTTTTTTCTCCCAAAACCATGCATCAGGTGCGCTAACAACTCCAAAGTAATATTGGAATAAATATAAAAAGCCGGAGAAAAGGGAAGGAAGGATCTAGCAGGGCTTAGACAATCAATGATAATTCTGGATGACTGCAACCTTTTTTTTTGGTGGGGGGAATCTTCAAAAGACCTAGGGAAGATGTCCCTAGTTGCGGATTCGGTCGAGGTGTTGCGTCGTCTCTCTTCTAGCCAGGGAAATTCACTCCACAGCTTTCGCTGCCACCAAACGGCTGCCTACCAGCTAAACCCTAACCACCTCTTCACCTTCATCCCCGGAACCGCTGTGGAGGCATATCATCAGGGATGACTACAACCTGTTAAGATCAAATGAATGCATAGGTCAAAGTAAAACTGCACTAAGAGTTTTAACAGGGATCCTGACTTGACATTGCTGCCTAAACAGGCAAAGCTTAAAATAGTGGAGGAAGAAGAAAGCTCCATATAAATACTTGCGAATTGCACACCAATTCACAATCCTAGGAGATTATTGGATAGGAGAGGGACATTCACTTAGGTTGAAGCCTGCAGATATCCTGAAAGTAAGGGGGCACAATAGATCTTTTAGGTCTCTGCGTTTGAGTATTTCTCAGTGGCTCTGTAAGCAATGTCTTAGTCAAATCCTTGCAAAAATTGTGCTTAATGCAACATCCTACCATACTGGAAAGGTTCTTGTTAAGGTGGAAAATCATAACTAGTTGTTGATGAATATAGTTATCAATTTGAATATAAGTCCAGAAAATTGGAGGCGCTTCTTTATCTATTCGATTATAATTCTGTTCATCCCTCGTTAAACTTCTTGAAGCAAAAGCAATTGGATGTTCACTACCATCTGGAAAAATATGTGATAATACTGCTCCCAAAAACCTTAACGACTAGCATCGATAGCAAAAACCAAAGGTAATTTAGGATTGTATGAAATCAAAAGCATTTTCAGAAGCTGACGTCGATTTGAAGGATATATTCTTTTGTAGGAGGGTATATAGAGAATGTAATTTCAAGGATAGACGTTAAATCTTCCATAGTATGTAACTAAACTCGACCAACTTTTCAATTCAGTAATGTTTGTTGGTACTGAAGCATTTTTGATCGCTTCAATTTTCTCTTCAGGTTTTTCTAAACCATTGCTTGTAATTTTATAACCAAATAGGTTATAAATTCTTCAAAGAATTTTCATTTTTTTTGTTTTATATGTAATCCAGCTTTCTGTAGACGTTGCAAAGCTATTCTCAATCGATAAACATTTTCTTGTAACGTAGATACTTGTATTTTGATCATACAAAAATACTCATGCTACAGGTATCTTACTCTATGGATTTGTGATATATCGTTGCCATACAGCTGTAGCAACTTTGGTACCAGACATTAATCTATTTATTTTAATCTCCTTTTTCAATAGATAATGCATGTATCTTCGCACTCTCTTCATCCATTGTTAAATGCAAGTAAGCTTCTCTTATATCTAACGTAGTGAAGGTTTTTCCTCTATTTCTCTTCTTTAAGTGGAATTGGAAATTTATTATTCAATAGAACTTCGCATAATGTAACTTTAAAGTCTAATAGAACCATCACTTTTCATAATGGGAACTACCAGCGTACCCCTTACAATTTCTATTGTCCCAACGGAAATTACGTGGTTGCCACGCGTTCACTAAAGTCTAGTTAATCAATCAAAGTATTAGTGAGGACTGTAATGATGTATTTCGTAAATATTACCTGAAACATAAACAATACACACACTAGTGGAATCCTTTTCATTATACCTTTCCCTCTCTAAAAGGATATTTACTATCATAACGGTTCAGAGTTCTGTAGAATACCAGCGCTGAAACAAAACAGGAATAATTTAAAACTACGTATCGTCTATCACGAACTTCGAACAACGAGAAACAATAATTCATGCGTATTGAAATGAACGTCGAATTCTACATCTCTTCATGGAGAAAGGATAACAGGAACAAATGGAAATCAAACTGAAATACGGAAATACAAAAACATCGTTGAGTGAATCGAATAAATGCAAATACCTTGAATTTGTTTTGGTTGGTCGTTAGAGAGACGTTTGTTATTTCTTTAAACATTGACTTTATAAAATAATGTTCAGGTCAACATTGTCTCTTTATAGGACAAGCAACGGAGCATGCGAGTATAGTAATTATTGACAAAAATCCTAGTGGAAAACGGTGATGCCACGGTGGACACGCAAATGTTGTTCAGTAATAATTGTCAGCGGCTGACATCTAGCTAAACGCATTGCTGCATGTTAGCGGTGAGACATAACCTAGCTCTCTTATATCATTCTTCCAGTTTCATTGGGTAGAATCATTTCATTATTTATTAACTACTCTGTAGAAAGTTTATTTTCAATATCATTGTTTACTATCAAAAAACAGAACGTAACTCAGCCCAACACTTTGACAGCGCCAAAGATTACAAAATAAATGTTCTGTCATTGTTTACAGCGCTCACTAAACAAAGCGCAAATAATTGTTGCTGCGTCTGATTGAGAGGCAGCATCTCGTCTGAACGCAACCGCTGAGTCAGCAACTCAACCATTGAATTCGTCTAAAAACGCCCGACATTTCTCCATATAATTTCAAATTTCTGGCTTTAGCTTATTCACAAACTATTTTTGGAAACTTATCTCAAAATATACTAAATAATCGTTTTATTTGGATGGCAGGATACCAAATATCCAACTTCCTGATGTAAAATTCATTGCCAGTAGCTTTGAAGAAAGATAATAGAGTTTGCGGGAATTGTTAAATAATATAAATGGAAGTTTTAAGAGCTGGCTAACTTTCGACGTTATAAGAAACATGAAGTTGAAACTTACCCAACTCCTTTTTATGCTGAAAACTTCATTAGTATTTTATCATAGTTGGTAATAAGGTTAGCATTAGTGAATGTTCCTCGGTCATTTCATTGTTTTTATGTGGAAATGCTCTTACCAAAAGTAGCTACATGATTTTCACAGGTTTCTAGAAACGATGATAAATATTTTTGAGGTTTTGTTGTGAAGCACAAAGTAGGTATTCAATTTCCTTTGAAAACTACCATTTATCTTTATATCCTTATGTATCTCTATATCTTTATATCTTTATACCTGTATATCTTTATATCTTCATATCTTAATATCTTAATATCTTAATATCTTCATATCTTTATATCTTCATATCTTTATATCCTCATATCTTTATATCTTCATATCTTCATATCTTTATACCTTTATACCTTTATACCTTTATACCTTTATACCTTTATACCTTTATATCTTTATATCTGTATATCTTTATATCTTTATATCTTTTATATCTTTATATCTTTATATCTTTATATCTTTATATCTTTATATCTTTATATCTTTATATCTTTATATCTTTATATCTTTATATCTTTATATCTTTATATCTTTATATCTTTATATCTTTATATCTTTATATCTTTATATCTTTATATCTTTATATATTTATATCTTTATATCTTTATATCTTTATATCTTTATATCTTTATATCTTTATATCTTTATATCTTTATATCTTTATATCTTTATATCTTTATATCTTTATACTCTTATATCTTTCAGTACAAACATTCAGTAGATTCTCCCAACGGTTACGTGATCTTAGATCATTTCTTCTTCTTGTGAAATTTATTCCCGACATCCGCAATCTCTTGTTGCGAAAACTATACTAAAGAGGGAATTAATTAAAAATTGCTTCAGCTTAAATAAGGTTTCCTACCGGAATATGTTTTCCTAAGAACGGCCCTCTTCGGCGCCATGAAATTTATTACATAACGATCATGTATTATATCTTTAAGTTACTGAACAAGATAAATTGATTATGGAAAAATGTGCTAGATAGTGAAAATTCTGCCTGTGCACCGTTTTTAGGAGTTGTTTCATGCAATTGAATTAGCGGTATGAAAACATAGAAAAAATCGGGTATAACCATAAAGAACAATTGTATTTATAGAAAAGCAGGTTTTGTACAAAGCTCTCAAGTCAATTGAACTAACATTACATCGAAGTTCCCTTTACCAATTTTGATGCAGTGATTAATAAAATATATAGATATAGCTTCTAATTAATATAAAAAACTCAAAGTGTATTCTTAAGTATATATATTATTGTGTAGTCACGACAGGAATCGTTAATGGCGAAACAAAATAAAAAAGGAAGTCACGTCGTCCAGGAGCTCGTATATAAAAAGTGTAGTCGAGTGTAATAATAAAGGGGCGTCAGGTTTTTGGGGAAAAAATGATGGAACAACTCAACAAAATGTAAAAGTGTATTTTTCAAGCAGATTTGGAATTTTTTTTTCGAGGGATGAGGAGATATTTTATTTTTCCTTAAGGAGCTTGAGTGTTCTTTTCAATCAAAAGCCTTTTCACCTTTTGGTGTGTTGGTTTGGTTAAGTTTTATTTCGTTTCATTACATTCTCTATAGGTTTTTGAGACATCTGTGTGGCAGGACGTTTCTGCATCAATTGAAGATAATTTCTTCCATAATTATTTGTTATAAGCTTTGTTAAATTGTAAAAAAGTGAATAAATAAATAAATAAATTAGCATAAAACTCATATTATAATTATATCCCACTAATTCAAGCGAATACTTTAAAAATTCATATCTTTCAACCTTCATTGGCGTCAGTTGAAAAAATCTGTCTACTTCCTTTGAAACTTGATCCAATTTATCATATCATGTGATCGTGAAAAACAAACAACGCCAGGAATTTTTTACTGTGAAATCTTCCTGTGTTCTCCTTATGAATATCTTGTTAAGTCTTAGTAAATTTACTTTCTTTCCACATTCACTTACTTTCCAGACTTCATTTTATATAATTTTCATGAAAAATCGTTGGTCCTAAAAGCATACGCATAATTTTCCATCCTTCTACAACCTACTATTTATCTTTTTTTTTTGGTTGTTTCACTAATGGATTTATTTTTTAAATTGAAATGGTCATCGAAAGTGGTTGAGAAGAGTAGACTGTGTCTTTCAGGTTTGGGAGAAGTTTAAAACATTTTTATTAAAAAAACATGGTACACTCTGATACAGAGCGGTAGTATTAAGCAACATCTTTTTTTAAAAGAGCCGTCCCTTTGCCGGCACCACCTCTGCCTCTTGGGCTTATTGTGGATCCTCCTAGTGTTCTGACTACAACCTATTCAGCCAATCCTTTCCCTGTATTAGCTCATACAGGTTCTTCATCAGGGTTGAAGATCCTGCTCTTGCCAGTTCGTCAGCTTTTTCATTGCCAGCGATTCCTTTGTGACCTAAGACCCACTCTAGTGTTACACTGTTCCGAGTAGCCAGTCTTCTAAGTTCTTCGTCGCATTCCCATACCAGCCGTACCTTAGAGCTCTGAAGTGCTTTAAGGGCAGCTTGACTGTCACTAGATCCTGATCTGCCTGTTGTTGTGGGAAGCAACACCTTAATACTATCGCTTAACAAACTGCTGCTGTTCAAAGAGTTGAGTTTACGAAGAAGGACTTCCTTTTGCAAAGGCTCGAGGTAGTGTGGATGGGTTTCTCAGAGCTTGTTAGGCTAGATTTATTATGCAGGGCTTGTTGGACTGAAGAGCCTCGGTTAATTGGACATTGAAGATCAACTTGATCACGCAAAATATAACAAAAGAGATTGTTGAAATTGTCGAGAAGGATTTGAAGTTGAGGAAAGAATCAAATTGACTAAAACTTCCCAATACTGGAATAAACCAATCTTGTATTTATGAATAATATATTTTGTTCCTTAACTAATACCACCGATAATCACCTTAAAAATCAGCCAATTAAATTCCTACAGCTCTTGAATGTCTAGAATACGATTGCACGTGACTATACTGCAGAACAAGCTTAATCGGCTACAAACGACCGTAGTATACAATTAAGAGAAGTTGCCTTCGACATCATGCACGATTGCACTGGATTAACTATAAGTAATTAAGTCAATTAAAAGTGATCAATTAATAACACACCAAATTGGAAAACCACAATGTTTTATAACTTCAGAGAGTGGAACAAAATGTACCTTAATCAATAAAATCCAGGCTTTTAAAAAAGTGGAATGTTTAGACTAAAATAAAGGTAATAAGTCTGGTGAATTTGGTGGTTACTTAATGGCTTGTAGTATAACAATTCAGCTAATATATCTTTGGCTGTTGGCTCTTTAATACTGTGGTCTCTTATTTAGTTGATACTGATAAGCGCGCGAACACCAGACTGTATTTCATTCGCAAATGCTTTTCGAGTGTTTCGTTTCAGTCGTTCTGTAAACTGTATACTATATATATGTCCGACCAATTCTCGAGTACGCCGGTCTAACTTGGTACCCTGTTCGTGATAAAAATCTTTTGGAAAATGTTCAAAGAAAAGCCACTCCACTGTCCATAGGACCGCGAAGACCTTCCTACGAAGAAAGACTCTCCATGGCCAATCTAACTTCCTTTGAACTTCGCAGAAAACTTTACCGTCAGATCAAGATAAAACTTCTTACCAAACAGGGTATTCGACAGCTGAAATAATCATGATGTATCCACAGTTTCTGCACCATCTACTAACTCGTTTAAAAATAGACTTGATCGTATGCTTTTAGAGCACCTATAGTTCTATTCTTATTTTATATTTTAATTTTTTTTGTTTGGTATATTTTATATGTTGTAGTTATTTTTCTTTTCTTCACCTACTAGTACGTTACTTATGTAATTATCTGTTTTTGGACACAATAGGTTAGGATAGGACTTGTCCCTCTGTCCTTGTCAAAATATAATAATAATAATAATAATATCAATCTGTGTTTTTGGAATCATTAGCCATTTCAATTACTTAACTTGAGCTATTAAATTCAAATTAAATATTTAGAAAAATATATCGACGATGTAAAAGCAGCAGGGAAAAAAGATTTAAATTGGATATCAATTTACCAATATCAAAAGAGTTTCCCAGAAGCTTTATCATTCTATATTTCATGTGAATATGGAATTGTTCTTAATTATAAAAATATTATTGTTGATATTACTATTTTCAAGTGATCGATTGGTCTTTTTTTGTCCTCTCCGCTCTTCGAGCGTTGGTAGGAATAGTATAAAGATCCTCTCTGCTGCTAAATAAGAAGCAATAAGATTAAGATAGAACTATCCCTTTTCTTTCTCTGAAAAATGGACAAAAACTTTGTGTTTCCGATAGACTTTATGAAAAAAAAAGAAAAAAGATTGTTGAGTTGTTGAGTAGGAATTAAAATTCCTGTCACAAAACCTAGTTCCCTTTTTCAATTTGTTTTTTCCGTTAATTTGACGCTGATTCCTTAGTTATTTTCACCCTCGATTCTATCTGCCTTCTTGAATAATAATAAATATTGTTCAGGCCTTATTTCCATTTAGAGGTTATTGTAAGAGTCTAAATATTTTTGTAATAATTCCCGTGATATTAATACTTTGTCCCCAACTGAAGAAAGGGATTGGAACTACTGAATTTTTTCCTAGTAGACTGGTCTTTTGATAGTACTGTCCCGAAATTTCAGTATATTTATAATTTCGTGGATATTTATAAGAGTTTTCGTGTTAAAAATGCGTTTTGTTGAAAATTTCATTAAACTATTTAAAGGTGAATTAAAAAAAACCATTTAATACGTGAAGAAATTATGGAATATTATCATTTTATCCCCATCTATCTGTGTAATGTAATCAATTATAGTTTCCGTGGAGGAAACATTTTCTAAATAGGACAAATTGAAAAATATTAAGGAATTTGAGGCGCACATATCTCTGACCCCTCAGGCTACAAACCCGAAGTTTTCTGTTGTGTAAATATCGAAATTGGATAAGCAATAAACGACCGATTGGCAGATTTCTTGGTGAATCCTGTTTATTTGGGACCGGAAATTTCTTACAGTGTGACTGAAGTGCGGCTTATTTGCTTACGTTCCTCGGGTATTGTGTCTGTCTGTCTGGAGACTTCCACTTCCATTGAGACAACTTTTCAACTTTTTGAAATAAATTGGAAATGGCGTGTGAATACACCAAGCATTTCGGGAGTAAATTTAATTTGGACTGGAATATTTCATTTTCAGAGAGAATACACAAAAAAGATAGATTGAATAACAAGTTTGCATGGTCTTAACAAAAAAAATATTTAGCTATATCAAATTACAAAAAAAATAAAAATAAAATGAAAAACAATTCAGTCTGTATATGTGAGAGAGAAGATGGTCTCGGACGGTATTCATTAACCACAGGGAATATAGAAATTAATCAGAGGGAAAAGTATAGGTTTATTTCCAATTAAGAATCAGTAATAAGCTATTATAAAGTTCTGTAGTTTCTACCAGTCGATATTCACATGCAAAAAAAATGGTTAAGGTCCGCGATTGATTAACCAAACCACAAGCCCGTCTGTCAAGTCTCCGATAACACTGCAACCTAATGGCTTATTGTTTTTTTGCTCGTGCTTTCTCGTAGCATCCAGTCCAGCACCTTTGTCCCCTGTACCAGTTTGTACAAGTTCTTACCTGGGTGTTTGCTATGTAGCTCAGCGTTTCCTTGCGGTTGGCCAAATAATAACTGTCTTTTGCGATCAAGAGATTCGCATGTTTCACTGTCTCCGTTTCCCTACCGCATAATCTGCATGTAACGTCTCCGCTGTAAAGTTTTAATTTGTACAGGTGTTACTTTACTGCAGCATGACCAGTCATGATTCTCAGCTGATTTCTGCACAGTGTTAGCAAATCCGCTGTACGTTTCAGGCATGGTTCTTTTATAAAAGTTTTCCCATGCACTTGCCTTGGGACGTTTACCCAGAAGTTTTTATGTTGTTCTCTGATCCAGGTCTTTACACATCCTCGTATCACAGTTTTCGCTATACCGAGAATCTGTCCTGATTCAGACTGCGTTTCCTCTGACCCTCTTTTTGCAACTGTTCGTCAGCTTTTTCATTGCCCTCGATACCCTGATGACCTGGTACCCAGGTCAGCTTGACGTTATTGCAATCCCATACTAGTCTAGAGGTCACTCACTGGCTTGAGATTGCGTGCACCTTTCAGCGAGCGCGCTGTCTAATTTCCTTTGAGCGGGCGCTTGTCGTAAATTTTACGTCATCAATATTTAGCCGTGTAAATGGGGTTTTCTTTATATAAATGTTAGGGAATTGCTGTAAGGTTATGAAAAATGATAAATAACTCTTGAAAAAAAAATATAATTCTCTTTCTTAGTAAGAAAACTAAAACACTTGAGAATATTTCAAAACTACATATTTTATCGACCTTTTATTCAGAATCAATATTCTCATTCTTACAATTATTGGAAACCACCACAACTGCAGAATGGTTTTTGCATGCAAAGGACTGACAACGGCAATACTTCATTGATGCTGAGGATCTCTTCTTCTCCAGCGCACATGATCGAAAAACACCGCGTTTTAGAGGTCTCCTTTCTTCTTTTGTTGTTGGTTCAATTATTCAGTTTGAGGAGGGAACTTATATCTTGCGGTAAATGTTTGATATATGATCTGAAGATAAGATGGTCTTTCGTTATGGTCAATGCCAAATTATTTAGGAAAATTCCTCTATGTTCTGGAGCCTTTCCTGGACAGGCAAATTTCTATAAAATTTGAGCATTTATCCCACCTATATTCATAAGAGAATAAAAAACTACACACGGCCATCTCTTTGTTACTTTGTTTTATTGTGCCCAAAACTGTCATTTTTATCGTAAGCAAATAATCAGCGATTGGTACACTGTTGGAGTATTAGAGCTCGCAAATGGCGCATCGGGTTGTTTTCCGCAGTGTATTTCTAGACTGAATGACGACTTGCAGTTGTTGACCCATCACTGACCATCGAACATCTCGAAGCGCGATGTTTGAGAATTAGTGATAAAAGTAGGAGAAGCGATAACGAACATTTGTCGTAAATTTTACGACAGCGCGCCCGCTGGAAGGTTAAGTGCCGCCTTACTATCTGACATGATATGGATCTGCTTGCCTTCGACACCTCTCCTATTGTTTTCTCTCGCGGATTGAAAGATTGCATATATTATACCATGCAAAAAAAATGGTTAAGGTCCGCTATTTATTAACCAAAAGAATAGTTAATACTCCACTAGGAGCTTACATAAGAAATTTAGGACAAGTAAAACGGTTGAAAAAGGCAAATAATTAGATATCAATTGTTACTGTCAATAAATGATATCCGGCAATTGACAATGTCAACTATTGAGATGAATATACAAAAGCCTAAAAGACACTTTTTTGTGGGTGATAATAATTGAATGATTTGGGACCTTTATCTATTTGTATTCAACTAAGTGTATACCCTTTCAGTTGAAATACTAGATACAGTAAGTGCCTCCGACACATACATCAAAAGCCTTTATGAAAGTTGACATTCACTGGTGAGTGTTGATATTTGCTGGATATCAGTTTTCAACGATTTTCCACTCTACAATATTTCCGTTGACTGAAAGCCAAGTTGAGAGAAAAAAAAAACAAGAATTTTCCCCTTGTCTAAACAGAATTTATATATTTTAATCGAACACAAAAACTTTTGGCTTATTTTTTGTTTTATTTTATTACTTAATCTGTGAATGGATCCATATATTTTACTTTCTACATTTTTATAGAACTGTCCCACGTTTTTTGATGCAAGAAAAATTGTTTTTTACTTTTTAGTTCGTTTTAAAAACGTGGGATATTAAAAAAGTTAAGATTTAATCCATTTTTTGTAAATCTAAACATTTAAATACTTCGTCGGTCCATAATTCCTGCAAATAATGTTATTTAGAAGATAAACATTGACTTTATTGAAGTTTTTACTGAATAGGTTTAAACGTGTTACATATCTGTATACTGTGTATCACAACGTGAACTTTTTAGCCAACATAAATTAGAATAAGTTATCATCTTCCAATTTCTATTTTGTGGAAAGTGCTGGAGATGTTATTAGGTAAAGTTCTTCCAAAGTTAATGTGATGACCCATACTTTCAATCCCTTTGAAGGAAAAAGCCGCCCAATGGCGTGCATATAATTTTTTTATAAATTCGAATATTGTGAAATAATGTTAATCTACTATATCAATTTGGATGAAAAAAATTAACCTGCATACAAAATTCATAAAATTTGTGATACAATAATAAAGCGCTTTCCTCTAGAACAGGAGTATCTAAAGAACAGTTTTTTGTATCGTCAACCCAACCATATTTTAAAGGTGGGTGTATATCCTCATACAGTTCTAATTATAATATAATTACCATTACTACTATTTTCTTACATATTAAGTTAGAATGTATTTTATTTTATATATTTATTCATGTAATAAAACCGTAAGGATTGTTTGAATAACAAATAAATGAATAAACACTTGACAACATCATGTGTATCAAACCAAGTTTCGTCTAAACAAATTATAGTTCTATTTGAATCACGGTACCCTTTTATTTTGCGCAAATACTCCTGTCTAAGTTCAGCGATACGCCGAGACTCCATTATTACCATTCGATTATCTTACTTCTTATATTTAAATCCACAATTCAATAATCCCGCGCATCATCTTGGACTGTTGTTTCAAATGGTCTCCAAAATGCCATTCTAATTAATTATATTATAAAACTTACCCTAACGTCTACGAACAAATGAATATTATATTAATATCAATTCACTGACGCGACCTAACCACTACACCATCAAAAAGTTATTATATTAATGATACCTTCCTACACTAGATCACCTACACTTTCCTATAAATACCTATAACAATTCACTAAACTCACTCAACCAAGAAATAGATATTATATTGAATATTTCTTTAAAACAAAATTCACACTCGACACTGAATGATACTAATGGATTATAAGCCGAACCACAACACAACCCCCCCGAAAACCCTCAAGACCGTAGAATTTTTTCTGCGAAAATCGTCAAACGGAATATACTTCGGTTATTTCGTTATATTACGATGAATACTGCAGTTGATGATTGGTTGTTTGGAAGTCTTGACTGCACGTGCAACTACGTTGCCAACTCTTCAAAATTTTCTTAAATATAGTAACATATAAAAAGTGGTTTTAATAAATTTTTCTTTTTTCAGTAATTTCAAGCGACTTATTTTAATGTTTACTAATAAATTTACATTATGTATTTTTTTAAAAATATTTTCAAACTAGTTTTCTTATAACATCACGAACTAACAGTTTACTGAAGTAAGAGGAACATTTGCGTAGCCAGGCAAACAATTTTAGAAAATATATCTGACAACATTGCTTCATTTTATGGTCATCACACTGACTTTAGTTAGAGTATACAGTAGGACACAAACACCTGAGAGTTTAAAAACGTTCAAGCCCACGATGCGCATTCGCAGGAGCAATCAATACAGTCTGTTGCTGTGAGAAATTCAGCGAGTAAACATTTACGTACAGTCTAGTAAAAATTATTCATGGAATAGTCAAGTCTCAAAGGCAACATTTCAAATAGTCAAACACGTGAAGTTATAGCCGCGTTTCGTATTGTTAGTTTAAGCAGTGTTCAAAAAATTGCTGGTGAAATGAAGTTGACTGCAGACGGAGAATGTGCATCATTTGTAATACCAAGCAAAAACATATTAATATTAAATATAATGGTTGTTTTGTTTTATAATGTTGAGCTCTCTAACGTAATCCTACTCCGTAACAACTGAAGATCCCATTTATCAATATATTAATATCGTTCACTTCGTCAAACCCTGCCGGTTTTACTTTTATCCTGTATATCATACGTCATGTAAACTTAATACTCAATATCCACACTCCTAAATTCCCATATTTTTACTATTTTTCGAGTTATCAGATCATAAATAAATCTATTCGTTTTTCCTACACTTGCTACAGGCTCTTTTATGGCAATATAAAAAAGGACGAAAAATTATATAAATTGACGAGAACCCGAGGTAGCATATTTTGCTGATGCTTCAAAAAATATTCATGCTCACACTTGTTTTCTGAGTGCCTGTGCCATCATATTCAAGAATAATTTATTGAAATACCCACTAATTTTAATAGGTTATAATAAATTATGACGTTTTTGCGGTTTCTTAAAATAAAACTGCTTGAAATAGTAGCACGTCTAAACACCAGTATGAATTCCGAATCAATTCTTTCTATTTTTAATGAACTCATTAAAACGCGCAGTGCTATAATGAGGTGACATATTTCTTTGTGGTATTTTCGTTCTACCAAGAACGAGAGTTTTGATTGATGCCTACCAACACTAACACAAGATTTTGTGTCATAAAATAAATGAAGAAGTAACCGACATGTTAGTTTTTAATAAAATATGTTTATAAAAAGATTTTAGTACATTTTTTTTGGCCTGCCCCAAGTGATATTTAATTTAATAATGTCTGTAGTGTACCGGAGAATAAAGAGAACGTGAACAAAGCTAGAGATGCGTTTTAACTGCTTTGTTGAATGGTTTGAATGGTATATAAACCATTCCTTCCAGCATGGTCGTACTTGAATTAATTTAAATGTGAATAATATCTATGAGAAACATTGTTTTGCTCAATGAGCGTCTTTCTGTACAACTACATTTTGTGTAATCAGCGTCTTTTTTCATAATTACAAGAAATTTTTGTTGTTAGTGAGATTTTGATACTGTAACAAAAATAAATGAGCTTTAAAACATAATAATTATCGATACTCTTTTGAAAGGCGACTTGAGAAATTATCAAGAACACGTGTTCGACTGTTTATATTAATATTTATTCACTAAACATTGCATTTGAATATTATTAGTTTATTTTGTCTACTAGTTTCCACTTAAAGTTGATTATTCCAGGATCTCGTTAACTAACATAGGCGTAGTAATGGGGACATTACAATTAATTTAATTTAATGTCATTGTCATCTGCTGAAAATGATTACAACTATCGGAAGTATAAATTTGAATGGAAATAAACATTTTTCTTTTTTACTATCGCGGAAAAACGAATATATTTCCCAATTTTCTATTTTATATCGAATTTTATTTATATGGGAATTTCATAAAAGCACTTCGTTAAAACTAACAATAAATTGTTTATTGCCCGATTAATAGCGAGATAAGTCTTCGAAGCCTGATACTGACTTGCTTTAAAAAGCATCTGATTTCAGTTATAAAAGTAGATTTACAAGGAATTAAAGTATAAAGCCTTGTTTCAACCGACTAGATCCTTAAACAAGTAATTATGTGTTCAGATATCTGTCTCTAAAATATATTTGACCCACTTCAGATCAAACACCAAGTTATAGCTTTTAATTGACATTTTGTTTAAAGATGTCGGCACAAGGAATATTTTCAGTAATGATTTTTTTTGTGTCGTTGCTGAACTAGTTTTTTTCCGCAAATCGCTAGAGAATTTTGACGTTCCACTCAAAATTTCTTAAAGAAAAAGTCAAAATCACCTATTCACTTCCTTGATACTGTAAGGAAATGATATTTTGGAGCAAAAAAGGCATAATTTTGATTATTAACAACAATAAAACAAAATCTCAATCACAGCAACACAATGTCTCGTAACTAACAGAAATGAACTAAACCCATCCATATGGACTAACAGTTCAAGCAAATTTTTCATAGACCAATCAATCCACTTGAAATTTTGAAAAAAATGTAGATGTAGGTAAGCCGAAAATAATGCTTTTTTCAAAAATAAAAAATTTTTTTTTGGGTTAGAACAATTTTGCGAAAAAAAGGTGTTTTGGCAAATGGGCTCTTCCTGCTCTTGTGGTGGTCCTACAGAGTTCATCGGAAGCTCATTTTATTCGTGAAGACTTGTACTATAAGCTTATTAATGGATTACATTGATTATACAGTGTGACCCATTTTGTTTGGAAGCATCCCTATAAAATCCGCATTTTTCAACCGATTTTGATTTAGTCTTTTTTGTTAGATTCAGTATCAAAAACAGAATTTGAGCACAAATTTTCATGCCATAATAGCTACTTTCAAGGCCCTCTACGTTAATTTTTCTTTGCCAAAAAAGACGAAAGTATATTAGGCATTGTTTTTTCTCAAATATGACTACACCACTGGATTCAGAATCATCACAAATGTAAACTATCAAAATTTTATAAAAAAAGTTTTATTAACAACAAAGTTATCACTACATGAATTTGGAAAAAGTTGTTTTTTAATTAATTTGTTACTAAGAATGGAGACACATTTTTAAAATGGCAACATGGTAAACAAAAACTAGGACTCAAACATATTGCACTGTAAAAATTCGAAGCCGAAATTTTAAAAGACAGGATAATAGGTCCATTATTTTTTGAGGGTAACATGAATGCCAATAACTTCATGGAATTCTTGGAAGGTGAGTTATCCGCAGTGATTGACGAACTGCCACTAGCAGAAAGAAGAAATTTGATATTTCAGTAAGATGGTTGTTCTGTACACTATTCTAGGATTGTCAGGCAGTGGCTTAACGAAAAATTTCCAAATGGTTGGATAGGTCGCGGTAGCGAGTTAATCGAATGGCCTCCTAGATCGCCCGATTTTACTATTGGATTTTTATCTGTGGGGTCTTTTGACACAAAAAGTGTATAAGACACGTCCAAGGAATAGAGCAGAACTGTGTGACAGAATACGACAGGCGTGTGATGGAATAACGCCACATGAAATAAAAAAGCGCTAAGACATAGTCGCAAACGATACGAAAAATGTGTGGAAATTAACGGAGTTCTAGTCGAGGCTACAAAAATGTAGAATTCAATTATTATTAAGTAGTTTAATAATCAAAATGTATTATTTGGTGTTAATTTGTATTTTCGTCACATCAGCACAATTTTACATTACTCTCAGAAGCTATAACTCCAGAACGGGTTAAGGTATCGGCTTCGAATTTTTACAATGCAATATGTTTGAGTTTTAGTTTTTGTTTACCATGTTGCCATTTTTAAAATGTGTCTACATTCTTAGTAAAAAATTAATTAAAAAGCAACTTTTTCCAAATTCATGTAGTGATAACTTTGTTGTTAATAAAACTTTTTTTATAAAATTATGATAGTTTACATTTGTGATGATTCTGAATCCAGTGGTGTAGTCATATTTGAGAAAAAAAAATGCCTAATATACTTTCGTCTTTTTTGGCAAAGAAAAATTAACGTAGAGGGCCTTGAAAATAGCTATTATGGTATGAAAATTTGTGCTCAAATTCTGTTTTTGATACTGAATCTAACAAAAAAGACTAAATCAAAATCAGTTGAAAAATGCGGATTTTATAGGGGTGCTTCCAAACAAAATGGGTCACACTGTATATAATTTTAGCGTCGAAAAATGCTTTGCGAAATAATGCACAATTTACAGACTGGTTTTTCGATAATTTTTCATTTTTTATGTCAAAGTGCTGTTTAAAACATTTTGCAAAAAAAATAACACTAAGTAAAAATAAATAAATAAATTAAATTAAATAAATGGTTGAAATTCCACCTTCTTCGTATGTATATAGAAGCACCCTGTATTCTCACGTTGTATTAAGCAATATGTAATAATGTACTACCACTGATACAGAAGTTTTGAAAATACGGACCTAAAACATCTCTGTTATTTTTACGTGCCTTTTGTAATACAGAAGCTCTGAATTTATTTCTCAATTCACATCACGAAAAGAGTAGTATCAAGTTTTTCTTGTGAGGAATTTATCGTTTTCTCCCTCGCATTTCCTGCAAAACTTCCGACAAAGAATCGTTGAAAGCATTGTCGTAACTTTTCATTTAAAAATCTCAAGCAGTAGCCTGAAGATAATTTAGCACACACCCCCGAAAAGCACATCGGTGACGAGGAACCCCTTTAATTTTTTTTTTTCGAGCAAACTGGACTTTTTGTTCGTGTTCCTGTTCGAAAAATTACTTGCTGGAAATAATTTAAGACTTTGTAGAACATTCTGGATTAAAACGAAAGTTTATATCAAATAAATCAAACATTCGGAGACTACACTTTATAGACAACAGTCATTGGGCGCTGTTGAAGCCACACGTTCAACAATTTGTATATTTATATTCTTTGTTCTTCCATTGCTATTCGAAATTTTTACCGGCTCGCCACTGCCTCCAAGTGATTTGTTCCTTCAAACCATGATTTTAGGGTAAGCGTGGCTTAACACATTTTTTTCGCGAAATGAAGTTCTCCCTCGTTGCTTGCGGGGTTAATTATAGTTGACTTGGAACCTCCAACTCGAAAGGTCAACCAGTTACCTCCAGTTTTCTTTCCCCGTATAAAATCTCATTTCCCTTATCTTCCTGTTTAATAAGTGCACTTTTCTATAAAACTAAACTTCATGATGAATGTATAGATTCAAACCAAAAAAGTTATGTTTAATAGTGAAAACTATAAAGGAAAGAGTAAGATTGTTCCTAATAATTCCGATTTGAAACTGAAAAGATTGTCTATATTCATTGTTATTAATGCATGTACTTTTCTTTTTGATGTTCGTTAAGTTTACCGAATTGCTGCGTATTCATTGATGCCAGAACCGGCTCTTGTGGAAATACAGTCCACTGCATCGGAGACAAAAACATTTTTGTGGTAGAAAAGGACGCGGTTATCATTTAATATTGCTTAGTGACCTAGACAAGATAAGATAAGATAGATATGGGGCTTGTCCAATGGGAGCACATCCTGCCCCTGCTCGGGCTAATGATTCTGCCTCTTCATTGCCCTTGTGGTCTGAGTTGCCTGGTACCTTCTAAGGACAATCTATTTTGACTGCCCAGCTCTTGTAGCGTCTCCGAGTTTGTTACGTCATAATCAGTATCGTATTCTGCTATTTTACGTTTGTCTTATATTGGGGGAATGTTATTTTACACCTAACCTCAAAATTTTAAAGGAAAAAGAAACGAACAAACGGAAAAGAACGGTAAACTGAAATAGCATAAATGTTATGAAATAATATGCAAAGTCTAAGCTTCATCACTGACAAAATCATCCTCATCATTGTGGGAGTCCGATTCATTCAGATCAGATCATTCAGATTACGTTGTAGACTGCATTTAACGGTAAAAGAGGCATTCCAGTATCTCTTTTTCTTGAAAAGTAATTCATCGTTTTTTATTATCAGCTTGTGTGAACTTGAAACCAAGTTTATATATAAATTTATTTAAACTTTATGTTTGTTTGTTGCAGAATAATGGAAATGGAACCATTAAAGCACGGAGTTATCGAGGCTGCCTAACCTTTTACAAAATGCAAATGCCGATACAAATGTTCTTGATACTGCTGCTTCATTTCATCAAAGAAACAACATGCTGCTCAACATATTGCGCTTGTATATGGAAAAACGGAAAGCAAACGGTCGAATGCAGAAAGAAAAACCTCTCGGAAATTCCAAACGGACTAGACTTCGCGACGCAAGTGCTGGATTTCTCCGGTAACAGACTCGGACAGCTTCATGAAAATATGTTTTCGCAAAAAAAACTGGAAAGCCTTCAAAGACTTTATTTATCGAATTCCCTTATAAGATCAATACACGAAGGTGCTTTCGCGGGGTTAACCAACTTAGTGGAGCTAGATCTATCGAATAACTTTCTAAATGTCGTTCCTAGTGCAGCTTTTGTACAATGTCCTTCCCTTATGAAACTAACATTGACGTCCAACCCCATTACTGTGTTAAAAAAAAGTGGTTTTGAGCACCTAACGCAATTGAATACGCTAGAATTGAGTGACTGTAATATATCCGATGTAGAAGAAGGAGCTTTCCAAGGTCTTCATAGTTTGGAATGGCTGCACTTAGACGGCAATCGTCTAAAGACAATACCGGGTCGGAGAACGCTTCCTGAATACGTAAAAGGTATAAACTTGGAAAAAAACTTCTGGGAATGCGACTGCCATATTCTCGATTTAGCCAAGTGGTTGAGAGACTTTAAAAGTTTATTATCGACCGAACCGGTTTGTCATTCTCCTCCAAGATTATCTTCAAGATCTATACGATCAGTGCCGGTGCCGCAATTAGCTTGCTTGCCACATATCACCCCGACTTCATTTTATTTAGAACTAGGTGAAGGTAAAAATGTTTCGTTGACGTGTCACATACAAGCAGTGCCGGAAGCTTCTGTATCGTGGTGGTTTCAGGGGGAAATGCTAGAAAATGATACTGTAGTAGCTCCAGGAGTACATTTAATTTACTTTATAGAGGAAGGATCGGAAAATAAACGGAGCGAACTTTTCATCTACAACGCCAATGCAGACGACAACGGTACTTTTATTTGTAACGCGGAAAACACCGCGGGGACGTCGCAAGCGAATTTTACTATTAAAATTATTTTGAAAGAAGAACCTATTGTGATTGAAGTTATTTTTCCTTTCGAATACGTCTTGATCGCTATAGTTGGGATATCTGTACTAGGGATTTCTGTGTTGATAGCTCTTGTTGTGTTGATTATAAAATGTAGAAGACAGAACAAGAGGAAGCAGAAGCTTTGTCATACAGAGGATTTGGTTATGCAGTATCATCAAAACGCTAACAAACCGGGGGATGGAGTGAAAAGTCTATCGGATTCCTTAATGGTAAGTTATTTATTATTTTTGTTGATTTTTTTGGGAAATTAAACCACAATATTTTTATTCCAACGTTTCGGTAGCGCTCCACCAAGAATAATTGAGTTTTATAAATCTCTGGTCCCTAGTTATTAATAATTGAAAAGATTTGATTAGATAAAGCCTGTTAATTGACTGAAATCCTGCATGTTTTTAACCAATTGAAGGTGAGAAACAAAGTTGAGAAATTCTCAGGTGACACTTCACAAATTAATAGTTTATTGTATAATACTGAAACTAGTTTTGCTTTTTAAACACTTTAGAGAATGCTTATAGTTTCTAAATATTGAACTCAATAGAGAGGGAAAATTTGTTTCTCATTGTATACAAAATATCACAGATATCATTTTCTGAAGGTGCGTGTTTCAACTTTCAGCTTAAAATTCTTATTATTGTGGCCTTTACGATTTTTTTACTTGGACTTTGATCTCTTCAACATCTATGGCTATTCTGATATAGATAACAGTTGAAATATAGATCCTTCCTTGAAAAATGAGTGTCCTGGAGTCTTTCAATATTGTTGTATAGTAGGGAGGATAAGTTAGGCCCACTTATGCCACATGTGACCCATTGTACATCCTCCCCAGGAGTTGACTTCCTAGGTCATCGTCTATCCTGTCCTTTCCAGGAAGGTGGACAGGTCACTAGGAAACATATCCTTTATATCAGCAGGTGTAGGCCAAGACTCAACCAACACACACTCTCTTATTGACGATAACTCCGAGTACTCGCATAAGACATGCCTGACAGATTCATCTTCACACATCCTGCATAGAGGTTGTGTCCACTAGCCCCTTTGTATGAAGGTGTTTCCTTAATTGACAGTGGCCAGTCAGAAATCCTACCATTAAACGTAGGTTTTTCCTGGTCATCTTCATATATTTTTTCGACTCCAGCTTCCAGGGTCGCCCAGGGTGATCCTGACAAGACTGCATCCCTTGATTTCATTCCACCTCACTAGAGATTGAGCGTGGGTGTAACGTTTAGCTAGTTCCGCAATTGTCGAATTCGCCAGGCCGTAGGTGTCGCCGGGTCCAAGAATTCTTGGTCCAGCCGCTTCCCTGGCTAAAGATTCAGCAACCTTGGCTCCTGTCTTAAGCAACCTCAGGATAATATTGTTATCTACCAAGGCGTTAGCTAAATCTAGATGGCACTCTAATAATACGTTGTCTGTTCATGGCTAGTCTTTCAATATTATTATTGGGAATTCAGCCAAAAATTCATTTAAAACCCTCTTTAAAAAACACTCCACTGCCAATACACTGTTACTTTCACTCGAATATCCCAAATTTTTTCAATTTGTACTCTTGATAAATGGAATATTTTATTAAAACGACAGCAATATTTTTGTTTTCCGTTTTCAGCAAATAAACACCCCGAATCCGAGCGAAGAACTGACAAGCTTCGAAACCCAATCGTGCGAGCTGATGTCTAGCAGCACCCATTCTCCTGTCAGAGATACTCGTCAAATTAGAAGTCCTGATTCTCTCCAGGGCATGCAACTTAAGCAGAATCCTGATATAATTAATGGTACGTGAACATAGGGAAAACGCAGACAATTTTTACTTTCCGTGAAGTAATTAAAAAGTTTGTAGTAGTAATTTTGTGATTGGATAAGAATCATAGAAATAGAAATACAATTAAGTTCTTTGATGTCAGCAATAATTATAAATTTGTAATGATTAAAATATCGTTGAATCGACTTTCTTTCAAAAATTACAGGTTGTAGACGGGAAGGAGATGGAGAAGATCGTCAAAATCTCGAATTATATCACAATGATTTTCCTAATTCGCTACAAATACCAATAGCACGTCTACGAGAAAGTACAGAGTTTCTTGATGGAGGAAGGTGAGTGAATGAACAACTTTAAGTTGTGGTATAAAAACCACGTAAACTAGTGTAATTGCCCATCAATCGTGTTTGTTTAAAACGTATTCCTAACATTTAAAATTAATCAAGTAACTGCTTTAGTGAATGTATAAAATTCTCTATTCCAGATGTGTAGTTGATTCCGACGGATACCCAATAGATTATGGTCTACCGAAGCTGCCCAATCGAACCGTTCCGAATCAATTTGCCACCGAAGCGTATTACCGAACGTTGCCGTCAAATCGGTTGAAGAGACATTCCGCTGCGAATCCTTTCCGAAGGATTTCTCGAGAGGCTGAATTTCTTTCAAGGAGTGTTGACTCTCCCTACGATGATGCAGTAGATGTTCGATATACTGCCGATGGGTAAGTAGGTTTTTCAATGAATTATGAAGGAGGATGGAAAAGGGAATCATTTTAATTTCAGTAAATTTAAAAATAAAGCATTTATAAACAATAATTAAGAAATTATATCAAGCTACTGGTACTGTCGAACATTATTACGAAAGACTAAGCTGTCCATTTCCAATGTCAGATGCGTACTGATCGGTTTTATTATCACAAAATTGTTTTCTTTTTCTTTTAAGTCATAAGCCTTCCTTCTATTCGATGTAAGACTGGAAGGACAGCACCTAAGAACAGTAAAGGTGCTTTTGGGAAGAGTCTGTATATTATTAAAGAGCTCTGTTTCAAATACCCAACATTATTTTGGTCATAGAGATAAACATCAAACGTCTTGCCATGCATCTTTTATAACAATATATTGACAAAATACTAAAGCATGCAGCTTACTGCGCTACCTCTGCTGCATGCGGAGAGTGATGCAATTGAACCCAGGTTTGTGTTAAATAAACCCTACAAAATACAAATAAAACAAAATACAATGTCAGATGCTGCAAATGCAATCCGCATATATATATAGACGGCTCAAAAACCAAAGAAGGCTCAGGATGTGGAATTTACTCCAGATCACTAAGAATAAGGATTAAGAGGGGAATGGGAACAAACACCAGCGTGGTTCAAACAGAACTGGCTGGTATCTCAATTGCCACACAGAAAAGGAATTTCTGGCGAAAACATGATAATCCTAACGCCTCGGTAGATAATATTATCCAGGGGTGGGTTAAGGGGCACAACAGGAGCAAAGGACCAGTCGACACCTATGGCCTGACGAATTCAACAATTGCGAAACTAGCTAAACGTTACACCCATGCTCAATCTTTAAAGAGATGGGATGAAATCAAGGGATGCAGTCTTGCCAGGATGATGTAGGAAGCAACTCCTCGGGAGGATGTACAATGTCGCCTAAGTGCTGTGGGCCTAACTCACCCTCTCAACTCTACAGATACCAGAAACTACAGCACAAATGACTCTAGGATTCCAAGAAAATAACATAATATTAGGTAGTCCCTGTCAATCTGAAACTAACTAATTTGTTAGCTTATAGGTGGATAGAGAAGGGACTTAATGTAGTTACACATACATACAGAGCACAATTACTTGATTTCATTCCATTTCGTATGTAAATAGTAGAGAAAGAAAAAGGGATTTGAAACGATTGTTAGTTGTTAATGTTTTGAAGTTAAATTAATTATATTTTGCAGTTCATCTGTAACGCATGATTTATTAACGAACAATTCAAAATACGTTACAAGTCAAAACATCATAAAAACAATGAAGGAGATAACATTTTCCAAATAAAAAATATAACATAGAAGTCGCAGTTCGCTGTATCTAAACCAACTTTGAACAATTAATCATAGCTTGTTCAAAACAAGAATAACTTGACACATGATTTATGATGGCTTTTACGCCTAGGGATAATTTCTGAAAATTAGGGCTGTCGCCCACGTACTCCAGTGTAAAATTTGAACAAGTAGCCGTTTGTAGATAGTGTGTAGTTTCCAATTATTTGTTTTATCTGGTCTTCATGAGTATAGTGATTTTTAACAAAAATTCATAGAACACGGATGGTGATGTTTTATGAACGAAATGTTTTGGACACGGAAACATTTCTCGGTAATTTATTGTAATAAAAACGATGAGATAATCAAAAATCGAGGGAATTCAAGAAAACAGGAAAATGAGAACTTTTTTGAAAATTCATATCTGTCATTATTCGATTTCAAAAGCTGAAACTTCTTTATAAACCATTCCAGGTGACGCTTACTCTTGTTTTATCCATCGAGAAAAATATTAACAAAAACCTGTATTTTATCGATACGTCAAAATACAGTTAATTAAGTGCTGGATTTTAAAAGTAGATAATCAAAACGGGTTGTAAACCACCACTGGCATACCACGTTAGTTCACATTCCCCGTTGTTTTGGTGACTAATAAATTGAAATTAATAGTGTGCTGTGAGATATATGGGAGGCTAAGTACTACGTTGGAAACGCTACTGTGTTGTGTGACGCACATGAACCGTGCGCACTAAATGCAAAAAGGGCATTAGCACTAGCCTGGTGTCGTTAATCTACTTCACCCACACTATTCCAAATCTCCAAAATAACGGGGATTGTAAACCAAACGTGGGACGCCCATGGTGTTTCACAACCCGTTTGGATTATCTACTTTTAAAAATAACAATCCAGTAGATACTTTTTTATTCCCGATTTTTGATAACGGGTCTTTTAACAATCCCACCACATCCGACCTCATCACTAAACCATACATCATCATCCATTAAGCATAACATGACAGCTTGCACTCTACTAAAAGTCAGGTTATGGTCAGCCAGAGTTTTCGTTTCAAAACCGCTGTTTGAAACACTCTACATTTCTATAGAATACTGAACATTCAGCGTCATCAAAATACTTCAATTATCGCCCGTACTTTAACTACTTAACCATTTACTAACCAATTACGTTGACAACATCAAAGAAACTATTTGGGTCTAGACATTTAATAAATTTTTCATATTATACAGCCTCTTAAACGGCAGACGATTTTGTGAGAATTAAATTACTCACTGCACTTTGAGCGGCTTTCTGAATTTCTAGTGCCTCGCAAGGAAATATGGAGCTGGCTGTTCCTTCAGAATACATTATACAGTGTGTCCTCGAAGGTATAAATTCAATATTCCCATTTTACATCAAAATTTCATAGTATTGAGTCGAAAGTACTTATGGAAAAAAATCAACGACATCCTATATATCCAATATAATATCTCTTTTATTGTTTCAGATATCCCGCAAGAACTCAAATCCAAGATCCAAACTATCCAGCAGACAATATAGTGGACGTCATATCCCCTTCGTCGCTGCCGTATTCCCCGTGGCCGGCTTGTGTACCCGCGAACATACACGTACTTAACCCCAACGTGAACCCAAGTTTAAACTCGAATTTAATACACAGTGTAAACCCCACTTACGGTCCACAGTGTTTGTCCAGGCGTAGTGCGAGTGCGCAAACAGATTACGAACACGCAGACTGTCCCGAACCGCAAAATTTAAGCAATTCCAGATCGAATCTTAATTGTAGTAATAATAACATTAGTGGTAATGATAGTGAATCTACAGTGAATGTACAAAGTGATGCTATGAGTGAGATATTGACGGAAAGTCCAGATGAAGGATACGAAGGAGAACCTCCTGTTGTTTAGATTGTTTTTTATTGAATTAACTGGAAGTTTAAAGTTGATTTATGTTTTGTTTTGCTTCCAAACTTCCGATAAAACAGAGCTGGTCAGTGCTAACCAGAGTAAAACACATTTTTTAATTTACCTTTATCCAAAAGTTCCTCCCAGGGGAGCTAAAGATGTCGCTCTTAGTCAGGTTTTTTCAAGCATATCTCTCGTAGTGAACAATTTATCACTACAGGAATATACAATGTAACAAATGCTTTTTGCGATTGGACAGAATGACGGAATTCGTTACTTGGCAAGCCAAACCAGAGGGACGACTGCGCTGCTAAGCGTTACAGGTTGCATGGTATATCATCTAAGCTTTCACCATGGTCGTATTTAGAAAAAATAAGACGATATACTTTGAGACAAACTATAATAGATTCCACGTAGTGAAAGTTGAAACAATGAATTTGATGAAAACCCCAAATTTGTTTCTCAATATTCAGATCTGAGGTTGACTCTGCCAGAATACTACAAGGTGGTGATTTTATTTGTTACCGTAGTAATTTGAAGAACAATAAAATCAAAAAATAAAGTGGTTTAATCGCTTTAAATTGCTCCGAATGTTGGTTTGTTTGGAACCATATGATATTATGTTTTGAATGACCACTGTACAGCTCTGTTTCAATCGTTTTTTCGGTGAAAGTATATCAATTGTGGATTTGTCAGAAAAAGCGTTTAAAACCCAACTCGATTAAAAAGGTATCAACTAGTTTTCAACTGTTTCCAATAAAATATAATAATTGATGATTGCGTCATTAGGCTCAGCTGAAACTGTGCTATTTAGATGATTATTTCGAAATTCACAGCTACATTCATTAACATCACAATCAGAACGGGAAATTGACAGAATGGGGCTTATGAAAGCGATTTATGTTCATATAAATAAGTCAATGAAAATATTGAATATTTTTATTGGTATAGGAACAAAAAATTAACCCTGATGACTATTTGTACATAATAAATATCATTAATGTTAGAAGCATTGATTTTCATTCGACTATAACTACAGACAATTTAGGGTCCTGAGATGCCTGTCAAAATGGTCCACTCATCTTCAAGTTATAGTTGACGTAAAACATATAGTGCCAGTTATATAATCGTAAATCCCCTTTAAGTTATGTTGCTGAGCTAAACTCTGAAAGGTGTTTATATTATTTTCGTCTACTTACCAAACATAATTCTATATTATATTTATATTTTGACCCATCAGTTTATCCTTTCTTAACCGTATCGTGTGTATTTTACCGAGTTTCGTTCTAATAGATAATTGCTAATAAATATATGTATACTTACTTACAATTTCCACACAAAAACACACACACTTTCTTGATGTCAGACCACCAACTAAAGAGAACACCTGCAACCAACTCTCAAAAATAGTTATAGTTCAGTCAAACAGTTTATTATATTACTATTAACGATTATTAGTTGAAATTATAACATGAAATGAATTGATCGTCAACTAAGTAAGCATTTTAAATAATTATAATATTGACTGGGCTATGACAGTATATTCTTAGTCTTAGAGTCGAACAAAAAGCCGGCAACTTTAGGTTCGCACTATACCTTTTACGTCAACTAAACATTTTTGTAGCGAATCGACGTATTTCTGCTACTTCCACTTTCTTTGTCTAACTATAAAGTGGAAAAATTAATTGCGGATTTATTTAAAGGCTTTCGGCTCGGACCTGCTATTCAATTGTAAAGCGGTAATAAGCGACTCAAGAAGGTCACAGTATAATTAGTTCACTCATGTGACATGAGATATAAGCTACATTACACAACAATATAGACATTTAGAGGATTATCTCCTAAAGGCAAATTTAAGACAATGGTCCTTCTAATACAGAGGCACAGTTGTCTGGTTAAACATTAGGTCGTTTCCTGTTCTAATATCACAAAAGCATTCCTGTAATGATCCAATTAATTGAACTGAGGGCAAATTGGCTTAGTTAATTTTGTGTTTATGTAGGTTTCAATGACGTCTTTTAATGGTCTCTAAAAAAAATGGCGTATGAGAAATCCACAGTATAGTATGAATTTTTCTTTAGGTTGGTGAAGTTCTTCCAAAGTTAATGTGATGACCCATATTTTTAATCCCTTTGAAGGAAAAAGCCGCCCAATGGCGTGTTTATAAATTTTTTATAAATTCGAATATTGTGAAATAATGTTAATCTACTATATCAATTTGGATGAAAAAAATTAACCTGCATACAAAATTCATAAAATTTTTAATACAATAATAAAGCGCTTTCCTCTAGAACACGGAGTATCTAAATAATAGTTTTTTGTATCGTCAACCCAACCATATTTTAAAGGTGGGTGTATATTATCCTCATACAGTTTTAATTATAATATAATTACCATTACTACTATTTTCTTACATATTAAGTTGAAATGTATCTTATTTTATATATTTATTCATGTAATAAAACCGTAAGGATTGTTTGAATAACAAATAAATGAATAAACACTTGACAACATCATGTGTATCAAACCAAGTTTCGTCTAAATAAATTATAGTTCTATTTGAATCACGGTACCCTTTTATTTTGCGCAAATACTCCTGTCTAAGTTCAGCGATATGCCGAGACTCCATTATTACCATTCGATTATCTAACTTCTTATATTTAAATCCACAATTCAATAATCCCGCGCATCATCTTGGACTGTTGTTTCAAATGGTCTCCAAAATGCCATTCTAATTAATTATATTATAAAACTCACCCTAACGTCTACGAACAAATGAATATTATATTAATATCAATTCACTGACGCGACCTAACCACTACACCATCAAAAATGTATTATATTAATGATACCTCTCTACACTAGATCACCTACACTTTCCTATAAATACCTATAACAATTCACTTAACTCACTCAACCAAGAAATAGATATATTAAATATTTCTTTAAAACAAAATTCACACCCGATACTGAATGATACTAATGGATTATGAGCAGAACCACAACACAACCCCCCAGAACACCCTCAAGACCGTAGAATTTTTTCTGCCAAAAACGTCAAACGGAGTATACTTCGGTTATTTCGTTATATCGCGATGAATCTGCAGTTGATGATTGGTTGTTTCGAAGACTTGACTGCACGTGCTACTACGTTGTCAACTCTTCAAAATTTTCTTAAATATAGTAACATATAAAAGTGGTTTTAATTAATTTTTCTTTTTTCAGTAATTTCAAGCGACTTATTTTAATGTTTACTAATAAATTTACATTATGTATTTTTTTAAAAATATTTCCAAACTAGCTTTCTTATAACATCACGAACTAACAGTTTACTGAAGTAAGAGGAACATTTGTGTAGCGAGCCTAACAATTTTAGAAAATATATCTGACAGCATTGCTTTATTTTATGGTCATCACACTGACTTTAGTTAGAGTATAACAGGGTATTTGAATTTTAAATAATAAATTGTAATAAACACTTTATCGCTTCTTCATAAATACTCATTATTGATTCAATAATAGATAAACCTTTTGAAAAACTTGGTAGTCGCAACGATTATAATGCTAGATTTTTATACATGAAAGAATATAGTAACGCAAAATTAAAGAGGGCATATTTGTACGGCTTCAAATCAAGCAGCTGATGAGGAATAAACGTTTAAAGGAAAACTCAATGAACTGGAAAGAGCAGCTTGTGAAACTTTTTTGAAAGTGACCCAACATTTCCTTGGGAATATCCGATTTAATCAGTATAAAAGTATAATTGGGGAAGTTTCAACTACTAACAAGGCTACTGATTTAAATTTGTTTCCCAAGAAATGTAGACGCATAAAAGAATTATATATGCTTTGAAACTTTCAAATGAAAAGAAGAATTTTATATGAAGTACTAGCTTTATTTTCAACTCTAAAGTCTCTAGTTCGAGCTCCTCAGACTTTATTGAATCTAATTTTTTCTCAAATTTGTTTCATGTATCTACAATCACTTGAAATGAAACAATTCAATTCTGTATATATAATAAGCGATATGGTGTTTGTGAATAAAAACTTTTTTACTCACTGAAATTGTGTATTATAATTAAATATGAAAGAAAAGTAGAATTGTTAAACATTAGCGTAGTTTAAAATGAGAAATTACATGAATAAGGGATGAAACAGTGATAGAAACGGGGTATAAATAGGTTCTTTGTTTGAGTAATCTAGATTTTAACACTAAACAATTAATTGAAAAAATTTAAACGTTTGATTCTCTCAACAGTATGGCTAAAAAGAGGTAACGAGACGAAAACATCCTTAGGTAGTTCTGGAATCTTTAGCAGGCTCCCAAATCAGATCTAGACTGCCTTCAAAAACTCTTACCACAAGTGGGTTGGCACAAGGGTATTGTAGGCAATGGAGCCATGTGCAACCTTAGCTGGGACCAGATAAGGAACAGATCACTGTGGTGACCACAAAACACACAAGTGACCACACTCAGCATCAACATTTTTGACTTCCCAGTTTTTATTATAACGTCACGTAAACTGACATATTGGTTGTTTCGATTGTATCAAACTAGCGAACGTTTTTTAAATGGCAAAAGGCGCAGATGACAGATGTTACGAATGACAGTTCGTTACAGCTGATGAACATCAATCAGACGAAGTGTTTGTTTGTCAGGTTGGTCGGTGCGTTATCAGTGTAGTTTGAAAACGAAGCTAATTACTAGATGTTGGTTGTCCAGGGAGGTCTCCAAGAAACCACAGAATAGAAAATAAATATATAATCAACAACAACGACTTGTCAAAAAACCTAACGTTTAACTCTTGTCAGAAATACAAATTTAAAACCATTTTTAATATTTATTTGATACGCTTCACAAAAAGCATTCATTTTAGCGCAATATACATGTTGCGCTAAAATCACTCACCGAAAGCAACACATAGGAACATTGTGTTTATGTTGCTTGTTCCTCGAACTTGTTTCTAAATGTTGCCAAAAGTCTATTTAAGTTTACGGTTACAATAACAAAAGTTCCTATAAGCTACTTATTTCCACATTTAGCGGCAAAGATCAAAGGAAATATAGAAACATCAGTAAAAATGTTTTGTTTATCAACGGTTGTCTCGGCCCGAATTTCATTTCCCAATTAAATTAACTATTAGCAAACACGTGGCAACAGCGAACGACGGTCGTATCGGTGAGACAATGAGAGAGGTGGAGAATATGATTTGTTTTGGTTTTTTCTTATATTTTTTCCTCCGGTATACTTTGTTTGTTTGAGTTATTATTAGAACGTCGAGACAGCTCTACCCCACAAACTAATAGATACAATATTGTATATTTATTGGAATATAGTTTCTTGCATTCAGTACATAGTTAAAGTTTGATTTCAAATAAACAAGTTCAAAAGCACAGTTCACTGTTGTGTTGTTGTGGAGATTGGCGACGGTGTTAGTGTTAATGAAGTTGAAGAAAAAAATAAAAACCTTGGTGGTACAATTCTACAGAAAAAAAAATATCGAAGGACATATCAAAAATCTGGTGCCGGAGCATGTTTTGTTAGCAAACGGTTTGCCTGCTAGCTCCTGCAATATACGTATCCATTATTAATACATTATTCTGATATTATATCATCTTTCTAATGAAGTTCGAAGATTTGGTCTAGTCCAACATTTACGGAGTCGTTTTTTCTGTCTTCGAAAAATAATTACAATTGCTGCTGCTGCCTGTAAATCTTCGAAGGACCACATTCCTTAGAACACACACTACACTCGTGTAGATTCAAAGTTTCCTGTTGCCGGAACACAACGAAACATCCACAGGAATGAGTTACCTTAATGTGGACAGAATCATTACGGAACTGTTGTTTCTGTTTCCATAAACAGGTTGCGGCAACCTGCAACAAAATGTTCCTCCAAGTGTTGTTGGTGTTGTCATGGCTTAAGGAAACAAATGCATACAATTGGCACATTATAAGGATGAACCTATCTGTCGGTTGTGTTATTGTTTCTAAAAACATATTGGTAAGTTATACACTGTGGGCCGAAATAAAGGAGTACATTTTTTAATTGTAAAATATTTTTTTGTTTTTTGTGCGATTTATTTTCTTTTTGCAGGGATAATAACCTAACATGTCCTCAACATGACTGTAAATTTTAAAACAAAAATAATGTACAGGGCTGGACTTATAAAAAAAAGTCTTAGCTAAAATTGTACTAATACGCTTTTTCGGTAGATAAACTATCCAGAACACTTCAGTAAAAAGGAAATTTTCCGAAGTTACCGGATTCGCGAAATACCATTTTTTTATTAAATAACATTTTAACAAATAACACATTTATGAAAACAGTTTAGTAAGTTTAAAACTTAAAGTAAAATATTATGAATGTGGCCACCATTATTTAATAAAAAAATGGTATTTCGCGAATGCGGTAATTTCGGAAAATTTCCTTTTTACTGAAGTGTTCTGGATAGTTTATCTACCGAAAAAGCATATTAGTACAATTTTAGCTAAGACAGTTTTCATTTGCAACGAGCTCAAATGCACTGTTATATAATTTTTTTTATAAGTCCGACCCTGTACATTGCTTTTGCTTTCAAATTTACAGTCATGTTGAGGACATGTTAGGTTATTAGCCCTGCAAAAAGAAAATAAATTGCCCAAAAAACAAAAAAAATATTTTTAATTAAAAAATGTACTCCTTTATTTCGGCCCACAGTGTATATTATAATGGAGCACTTTCTTTGTTAAATAAACTGTTGCTGGAAAAGTTTTCATCAACATAATTGGAAAAGTAGCGCCGCCACTATTGGCTTACTAGGTTTAATGATAAAAGTTTACATTTCATGGGAATGTTTACATTGAATACTCTCCACATTCACAGTAACTGTTTACCTATTTAAAAACTTTGGTTAGAACAAAACTTGAACAGCCAAATACAATTTAAACTCCAGCTACAGCAATAAATACCATCGTATTGACTCACTAATATTCCTAATTTGTTGATATTTACTTTTACTGTCGGTTCACAAAAAATATTGTAGTGCCTGTTTCATGCTGCTGTTCATGTAATTATGTATAATGAAAGTTTTGTTAATTTCATAGATATATGTGATATATAAGTTGGGGAGAGCGATATAGTGGGTTATTGAGTATAATATTTAATTGATGTTTTTAGATTTTTTAATAAAATTATGAATCAATATTATGACTTTTATTCATTTTTACAGTGTCCCAATTAACACAATCCTGCTATCTCAATATACTTTGCACTTTTCCACAATGAATATGTATGTATGTATGTATGTCTTTTGGGGTAACATTCACTGAGACCTAAAAGATCTATTGTGCCCCCTTACTTCTACTTAGTTCCTGAGGAAAGTCTCAGAGCTCCTTTAGTCCTATTTCCCCGAGGAATTTTAGGATATCTGCAGGCTTCAACTTAGGTAACTGTCCCTCTTCTATCCAGTAGTCTCCCAGGTGCTGTGCCCTAGGATTCTGAATTGCTGTGCAGTTCGCAAGTATGTGGATGGAGGATTCTTCTTCCATTCCACAAAACCTACAATCTTCTTCCTCCACTATTTTGAGCTTTTTAAGGTGCCCATTCAGGCGACAATGTCCCGTTAGGATTCCTGTTAAAACTCTTAGTGCAGTTTTGCTTTGACTTATGCATTCATTTTTTGATCTCAACAGGTTGTAGTCACCCAGAAGAATCTTTGATTGCCTAAGCCCTACTAGATCTTTCCAATTGTCAGATCTTCTCTTTTCTTCGGCTTTACCTATTTCTTCCAATATTACATTACAAGACCAATAAAGATCTTTATTATTATCTTCAAATTAATGAATAATATCATGTTATGAACAAATAAGAAGTAGGTGTTTCGATATAGTGGACTGTATGAATCAAATCAATCGCTGGTTTAACTAATATTTAATATTTACAAAAAAATGTGTGAATTAACAAAATCATATCTAACAAAAACAAAACAATGTGGCTTTGCCGACAGTCTAATAGTCAATGTGGTTCTTTTTACAATTTGCAGAAAGGGTGCACTCCAACGTTGCCAGACTTCACCGTTGTTCTGACATCTGACGACACAAATTTCTCCATGCTCCCCACCTTGAACGGTTCAAAACCGTTCGAAACACTGAACAAATTTCAAGTCACTAATACGTAAAAATTGTTTACAAATACACGAACAACTAATGTCTACGATATTGTCTCTGCTAGAGGTAATGGGCAACATTTTGTGACACCTCTTTTATAGGTGCCATGTGAGGTTTTAACTGAAACCACTCGAACTATCCCGTCATTGCCTGGATAAGTGGCTACAATTCTTCCTATATTCCAGTTGCAAGGAGGTAAATTATCAGCCTTCAAAAGTACCAAGGTACCAATTGTGAGAGGTGAATTACTGATTTTCCATTTCTTCCGCTGTTGGAGTTGGTTTAGATAGAGCTTGGACCATTGCTTCCAGAAACCTTGCAACATTTGCTGGAGCAATTGGTATCTGGATAATTGATTAACTTTTACATCCTCAAATAGTGGATCAGGAACTGTTGTCATCGGACGGCAAATTAAAAAATGTGAGGGAGTTAAAGGAAGATAATCATTGGGGTCTGAGGATAGGGCATACAAGGGACGTGAATTTAACGTGGCTTCTACCTGAACAAGAAATGTAAGAAACTCCTCGTATGTTAATAAGGTTGTCCCGATAACCCGATACAAATGGAATTTAACACCCTTTACATTACTTTCCCATAATCCACCAAAATTTGGAGTACTAGGGGGAATAAAGTGCCAGCAAATACTTTGGTTGGCTAGTGAACTGACAATCTGATCTTCAGAATTTCGCAAACAATCGTATAAATATTTCAGCTCTCGTTGCGCACCAATCAGATTTGATCCATTATCGGAATATATATGAGCAGGTTTACCTCGTCTAGATGCAAATCTACGTAGTCCTGCCAAAAATGCTTCACTTGTTAAAGTGCTAATGAGTTCTAAGTGAACTGCCTTTGTGGAAAAACAAATAAAAAGGCAAATGTAGGCCTTGTAAGTTTTCGAGCCACGCCCTTTTCTATCTTTTAAAATAAAGGGGCCAGCATAATCTAATCCTGTAATAGCAAATGGTTGAGAAATAGTTACTCTTTGTTTAGGTAAATCGGCCATAATGGAAGTGGCTGATTTTGGTTTAAATTTAAAACAATGGACACATTTTCTGACTACCTATTTCGAAAGTGACATGCCTGAAATAATCCAAAAATTTTGGCGCACAATAGCTAATAAAAGTTGTGGACCAGCATGTTGCAATTGCTTGTGCTCATGTTCTAGTATGAGTCTACTTAAATTATGTTTTTTGTCCAATAGAATTGGATGCTTTTCATTAAATTGCAATGAGGAATATTTTAGTCGACCTCCAACTCTTAGAATTCCATTTTCATCTAGAAATGGAGTTAACGATAATAGTCTATTGTTAGAAGGAAGACATTTTCCAGTTTTTAACAAAGTTATCTCAGTATTGAAACATTCTTTCTGAGCTAATTGAATCAAGAATGACTTTGAATTATTAAACTCAGTACTTGAAATTGGACCCTTCTTTCTTTCTTTGGGACTTGTCTTTATATTTGTTAAAAATCTTTGACAATAAGCAAACACTCTAATTAATTTTGTTAAGGACGAAAACTTGTGAAAAATAGTGAAAAGTTCATTGTGTTGAACATTTAAAGATTGTATGTCTTTTTTGAACTCTAAAAATTGGGATGAAGTGGGCAAATCGGAGAATTTCATTCGATTGAATTCTTTGTACAAAAAATCTGGACCCTTAAACCATATGTGGTTTTCATGTAATTGAGATGGCAATATCCCTCTACTTCCTATATCTGCTGGGTTTTCTGACGTATTCACATAATACCAATCATCTATATCAGTACTACGTTGAATATCAGCAACTCTGTTTCCTACAAACACTTGCAACCTTGTAGGGTTCGTGTGAATCCAATGCAACACTATCTGCGAATCACACCAATAAAAGGCTTTAAAATTGAAAGTCACTGCTTGTGACACAGTTTTCATCAGCTTGACTAGCAAAACGCTTCCACACAATTCCAATCGAGGGATTGTAAGAATTTTGACTGGTGCCACCTTAGTCTTGGCGCATAATAATTTAACATTAATATTACCATGGTTATCTATACATCTAACATAAATTGCTGCACAGTATGCTTGGTTAGAAGCATCACTAAAGCCGTGAAGTTCAGTTATTACTGAATTATTTGAAAGGACAAATCTTGGTATTTGCAATTTGTTAAAACAAATAATAGTTTCTTGAAAATGGTTCCATTTAGATGCTAATTCCGAAGGGACTTCATCATCCCAATCTAGTTTCAAAGACCAAAGAACCTGGATCATTATTTTAACTAAAATAATGCAACAACTCAATAACCCTAAAGGGTCATAGATTCTTGCGATAGAAGAGAGCATGAATCTTTTAGTTGCATTTGAATGAATTGTTTGTTCCACATGAAAAGTAAATGAGTCAAAGTTGCATAACCACTGAACACCTAAAGTTTTGATATAATCGTTATCCCCTAAATTCAGTACACTGAGTGCATCTGACGTATCTTCAAAATTGCTAAGAAGCTCTTTGGCATTGGAAGACCATTTCCTTAATTTAAAACCTGCCGATGTTAAAATGGTATCAATCTGTGTACAATTATTAATAGCTTCCTTTGCACAAGAAAATCCTGTAATTAGATCGTCTACGTAAAAGTCGCGTAGGATAATCTCACAAGCATCTGGGCAGGTAGCTTGGTTATCATAGGCCAGTTGCTGAATGCAACGCATGGCCAAAAATGGTGCACTAGCTGTGCCGTATGTTACAGTATTCAAAATGTAACTTGAAATCGGAAGTGAAGTATCATTTCTCCACAATAATTGCTGCATTGGTCTATCATCTGGATGCAAAAGTACCATTCTGTACATTTTGTTTATGTCTGAGCTTACAACAACTGGATGCTGTCTAAATCGAATTAAAATGTTCAAAATGTCATTTTGAATTGCTGGACCTGAAAATTGTATATCGTTCAGTGATTTACCATTACTAGTTGGTGCAGACCCATCGAAAACAACTCGAAGCTTGGTCGTTATGTGGTCATTTCGAACTACACCATGGTGTGGTGAAAAATAAGAAAATTTTTTATCATCAGTACCGTTATTAGGAGACATATGCCCCATTCTTTGGTACTCATCTATAAATGATGAATAGGTATTTTGAAAATCAGAATTTCTCCTAAATTTTGACTCTAAATTTACCAATCTTTTAATCGCAGTGGATTTTGATTCTCCCAAATCACAAGAATCTTTCCACGGTACTCTTACAATAAATTGCCCACAATCTGACCTAGTTGTGGTCCTTTTAAAATACTCCTCGCAAAATAGGTCTTCATCAGAAAGAGAAATTGTATGTTCCGGTTCCTCAACGGACCAAAACTTTTGTAATTGATCATTTTCCTCAAAGGATGAATGGATGGATAAATTGCAGTGAAATTTCTTTTGAGTACTTGTAACTTTTCCAGTGGCAATGTATCCAAAAACAGTGTTTTGAAGGGACGGTAAATTGTTTCCGCAATTGATATTGCCTTCCAATAGAACATTCCAAAATAGACTAGCATCACTTAAAATATCAATTTGATCGGTAGTGTTAAAGGAATCGTCTGCCAAAATTACATTTTTGGGTATGTTCCAACGAGAGATATCAAACGAATAGGATGGATAAGGTTTAGTGACTGTTGGTACCACAAAGCATTTTACCATGGAAGAAAAATCATTAAGTCTAGAGCCTATTTTGATGTTACAACGTTTATTAATGGAGGAAGATAAATTGTTGACACCTAATACATGATTAGTTTCATTTGTTGTGACTTCTAAGCCAAGAGTTTTGCATAGTTGTTCACTAACAAAAGAGCATTGACTTCCAGAGTCCAGCATAATCCGGGCAATATGAGGTTGCCCCCATTTATCATAAACCTTTATTTTAGCTGTGCTTAGTAGCACAAATTCGTCTGAGCGGCATTCATTAATTAAAGATAATTGATCAGTTGAAATATCATTTTTTACATGACTTACATTTGAAACCAACGGAGGTGAAATTGATGATTGATTATTCGAGTTACCGGAATCATCGGGATTTGTTTCCGAAATTGCAGGGCCATTGTGATGTAATAAAGAACTATGCTTTTTCTTACATATTTTACAACCAGATTTCTGACATTGTTTACTCAGATGACCTGTACACAAGCAATTGCAGCACAGCTTTAACCGTTTAACTTGATCCCAACGCTGGGACACTGGATAATTTAGAAACGTTTCACATACATAAATCATATGATCTTTTTTACATAAATTGCAACTTTTTGTAATAGAATGGTTTACCAACAGAGACTTTGAATTCGAGTATTTCTTATCTTTATAATCTTGTTTAGAATTACTATTAGGTTTACTACCTGAAGCAAAGTTTAACTCCATAGTTTCTAAGAAATTAGCCCTGTTTCGTAAAAATTCAAAAAATTCATCTATAGTTGATAATGAATTATCAGCATCGTTTTTACATTTTTCCCACTCTAATGCGGTACTTTTATCTAATTTACCTGATATCAAATAAATAATAATAGCATCCCAACTTTCAGTGGGTAAATTTAAAGTTTTTAACGCAGACATATGTTTTTTGACAGTGTCTATTAAATTTCTAATACCACTTGCATTATCTTTTACCAAACTGTTTATCTCAAATAATGCCTTCATATGATTGTTAACCAACATACGAGTATTATCGAATCGATTGCACAAAGTTTCCCAAGCATAATTATAATTCTGAGCTGAAAAATCGAGACTTTGTATTATTTTTGAAGCTTCATCTGTTAAGCTTGACCTTAAATAGTGGTATTTCTGGATGTCTGTAAGGATTTTATTTTTATGAATCAAAGACTCAAATGTGTCTTTAAATTCAATCCATTTTAGGTAGTCAGAATTAAACGAAGGCAATTTAATTGGGGGTAGTTTAATTCCTTCTAGACCGGAAAAATTGTTATTATTTGAACATTCATTTTTATTATCAGAAGTAGAACTTTTATTTTTGATTGATAATTGTTTTAATATACTTTTTGCTGTAGACACATTTTTGCAAAAAACTGAATCTTGTTCTTTTCTAAACAAATGTTCTTCCTCTGACAATTCATCACTGCAGTTCAACTCAATACTCATCTGCACTTCATCAAATTCGCACATAATACCTTCAGCTTTTTGAATATTTAATTCAAGTTCTGAAATTTTATCATTTTCAAAATCATCAAGAGAAATATCTTTAATAGAATCAATATATTCTGAAATCAAATCAAATCTTTTTATAATTATACTTCGCTTTTTGTATAATTGTTTAAAATCAGAAGCCTTCATCTTTAAATTCTTTAATAAATCGAGTACCTAGCTTCTACAATAGTAATAGACAAATTGAAAATTCTTAGCGGTATTAAATTGCAACGTACCTACTCAAAATTGTAATCGAATCACCAAATTAAAATCACAAGTTCAATAATAATCTCACGAAAATAGTAATTGTAGTAATTATCAACGATAGATTCAATCTACCTTTCAAATCTTAATAGTTTATTTAATCGACAATTGTTTGCGTAAATCTTTCGGAATAAAAAAAAAACTAAGGTGAAATCTCAATAAAATAAAACAAAACAAAATGTTTTTATAAGAATACCCAATAACCTTCAAATCTAAATAGTCTGTGTAAATCCACACAGTATCTCAAATTAGTACAAAATAGAAAATCTTAATACATTGATAAACTGACAATCAGTTTGTTATTATAATTTAAAATCGTAAAAATAGAAACATAATACATATAAGTGTGCCGGTAAAACATGCGACAACACCGAACCTTTTGTGTAACGGCCGGCCGGCGTCAATAAGTCGCAACCCTTCTTTAAAATAAACAAATAACAGTAGGTATCTGTACCTACTTCACAGAACTGTGAATAATTGAAATTAAAACTTGAATAATAGTTAAATTGTTGGTCAAATCGACAATGCAAATCGGATAATATTATTTAATTGTTTTTGAATAGATTTTAATCAATAATAATTGTACCACGTAAAATCACATTAAGTTGAAAAAAAGGAATAATTGTAAGGTAGTAGGTAAACAAATAAATAGGTAAATGGAAAAATCTCACTCAATTTGTTGCCTTCTTTCCAATTTTTCAAACTTCTTCCATTGACGACCACGTGCTTTGTCTTGATAATTGGACGTTTCACAACACTTTTTTAATTGAGAAAATCTTATTAGTTAAACATCCGGCTCGAAGGACCATTTTATGTTTCGATATAGTGGACTGTATGAATCAAATCAATCGCTGGTTTAACTAATATTTAATATTTACAAAAAAATGTGTGAATTAACAAAATCATATCTAACAAAAACAAAACAATGTGGCTTTGCCGACAGTCTAATAGTCAATGTGGTTCTTTTTACAATTTGCAGAAAGGGTGCACTCCAACGTTGCCAGACTTCACCGTTGTTCTGACATCTGACGACACAAATTTCTCCAGTAGGTTTAAATAAACCGATTTGTATACCTCTTCATATAACAAGAACGCTTATAGCATTATGAATTAACAGAAGGACCAGTCGCTTGCTTTTCGGGAACATTACAAGTGCTAAGGATGGTTAATTACATAATTAGAATATAATACCATAAAATGTATTTCAGCTCTAAAGCTTAAATAATACTCTGGATGCTCGAAGGATCTTATATATTCAAATGTAGCTCTTGAGGCACCGTACATAAACAATTAATAATAGATTCACTCGTCTGCGTCGCTTTATGTCCCGCTTATAAAGACATGCCAAAAGACGGTCGCTGAAAAACACGTGCACTTTATATACAGAGCTAATTTATTGAAGTTATCTACAAATATATTTGTATCTGAAGAAAGATAGTTGTGCCCTATCTCTACTTCTACATCCGTCCACACAACACATTCCCGGCATTTCATTTGTAATAAATATACCATAATAATAATTCAATAGTGAATTCGTGAATCGACTAATGGTGGCCAAATCAGTTACATGTCAACATGGTGGACTTTGTTAAGTGACCTAGTTTACACCCGAATACTACCTATTTGGACAAGAACACCTTTTTTCCACACCTAATTGCGATTTTCCTTTTCGTTACACGATTAGTAAATGTTCAAATGACGGTATTTTGACGACAGCCCAATCACCGCAAGGCCAACCTTGCGGACCGTGTCTAAAGGCTCGTTTTCAGAGACGCGAAATTCGCAATTTTTTAGCGAAACAAAATTGAAAGTTCAATTAATTTCAATTTTTTTGCGAATATCGCTAAATATGACCACGGAACACCAGTTTCTTTTGGTTTTATGATTATAATTTTGTTATAACACCTAACTTAAATGTCTTTTCAATTTTAATGGTTAGGTTTTCGCTAAAAAATTGCGAATTTCGCGTCTCTGAAAATGAGCCTTAATGCGACGAAAAGACGACCTGTTATTTTTAAAATCCTAACCTCTCAACAATATCCTCACTTCTAACCTAAAAATGGATCAATTTTTAAAAGTGTTATTTATTCGAGAGTTGAACGACTTGGGTTTCTTGGTTTATAATTCTTTCTCGAGACAAGCTCTCTACCAACAAGTTAAGGTATGTCTTACCAAAAACAACGCTCGATTTGCTGACGTCGAGTAGTCATTAGACACTTTTAGCTTGTCATAAGTTTTTACACGTATCCGTATTGTCAAGAAAACCTTTTTAGCAGAAAACGTATCGTTTCGTTCTGTTTTTAATTGTATAACCTCAAAGTTTTTTTTTATTTTCTTCCTTTCCAGTTGCCTTTGCTAGGTTTTCAGAAATTTTAGACCATCGAGACGGGTCTTCGAAGGGGTTTTGCCCATCAACTTACCTCAGGAGGTGAAGGTCGTTCTCTGGTCGGTAACAAAGACGCTTTCGTTTAACACTCATGACTTAAACACAATTCTTTGGTAAGAGTAAAAATAAAATTTACAATATTGTGGTTATAATTAAACCAAACCAATATCAAAGAAGAAGAAGACCTGTAAAATAGCACTAATAGCACGGAATACTGACTTTGGTCGGGATACAGATACGTTTAAGTATACGGAGTAGGGTACGTAACAATACGTTCAACGCATCGTATCGGCCGAGACGTAACGGGTCTACACATGCGCAGTTCGTTACGGATACGGATACGTGAGAAATTTAAGACAAGCTAAAAGTCTATTGACCCGATCGACTCCGAAGTTCCAATGTCAGATTAAGTAAGGAACTGACGTTGTCGGTGAACGTTTATGTAAACAACTAAATAATACCCAAAAACAACGTTGATTTGAGTAAATATTATGTCGAAAGTCAGAATAATGTTGCTTGGGTATTTGTATATCGCTAGGTTGGAAGTTAAAAATTCTGAATAACGTACTTACTTAATTGGTACTTGAAGTAATTATTTACTTTCAACTGAGTATAGCTTTTTTGAACTATTGGGATAATAATTATAGCTGTGTAATTCCCCAGCCTTTGTTTACTTTACGTAAATACCGCCACAACTAGAGCATAATGAATATGTAGATTGACTACCGAATAAGGCGATTGATTACGGTTACACGACGTAATATCAGCTTATAGATATGAGGGAGATGTTTTGATAGTATTCAATCAACAATACAATATTAGCGTATAGATTTACACTATAAATTCAATTTTCCATTTATTTATGTTTAATACACTGTGTAAGGACCTTATACTTTCTTTCCGAATGAAATGTAGCCGGAAACGTTGTTGGTATTTTCAACAATCGTTTCTCAGTGGCTGTGAAATGATGTAGCCCTAATTTTATTGAAACTAAATCTCTCACATTTTTTAGACATTTACTTAGAATTCAAAAGTTCAAAAAGCTTAGTTTTGATAATAAATTTGTTAGGCGTGAAGTGAGTATTGTAACGGGTAGGAATGCTGACCGGACATTGTAGGTTGAGGACGCATATGCACACAATTGGCCTAGCAGATGACAGCCTATGTAGGTTTTGCCAGGAAGAAGAGGAAACCGCGGAGCACATACTCTGGGAAGAGGAAAAACTGAGGGTAGAGAGCTACGCAAGGGAGGCGGTATCCAGGCTAATAGGTCTAACAAAAGAGCCACTCCATTTCTAATCTAATCTAAGTATTGTTGCGACCCGGGTGGAAAGTCCATACTTTCGATCTGTCAATGTCAATGGTTAGCTGATTATTCCGCTTGTCATTTAGTTCACACTTCCTCCGATAATACAGTCTGTCCAACAGGAATTGTACAATTATGAAAAATGAATAAAACAAATATAAAAGTTATTTTTCTGTCCTCTGAGCTAATGATAGTAATAAATATTTTTCTGATGCTGCTCTCTTGATATATCTTTCCATATTAGATAAACAACAATGCATCTGGTCGCTCGATATAGGATATTATCTAATAAAGATAAAATCTATGATTGCCCAATTCGATTTATGTATTTTCCGTTTGTGGTCTGGTAAATCTTGAGGCTTTCTTGTGTTTCCTGTGCGAAAACAAGCAGATAACAACAAAACTTTCGCGAAATTTGTGCTATATACTATTTTGTCGACATTATGTTATGACTGCTTGAGGTTAGGCGAGAGAGAGAGAGAGTGGGAAACAGTTGACAAAAAGAACAATGTTATATAAGACATAATTCATGGTAAATTCAATGATCGGGATAGAAATTAAATCTAAAAATTTCAGAAGATCCGCAAGGTTCATTTTAATAATAGTTAAGATGATGGAAACTTAACAAAAATTCAACAGATTACAGTCTGGGCGTCGACCAAGCAATGCAGTGGACGCCTCCGGTGCGTTAATTACAGTGAAGTTGTGTCTTGGATGGGTGACCACTGGGAATAACACCGCCGTAGAGCCTGTATATTCTGCAGCGGAATAACTTATCACAGCTCGCAGGCATTATACCAATGAGCACGAGGTGTAATGTAGGTGTGCCGTCTTTTGGAGGAGACGTAAAGCCGAAATCCCGACTCTATTGATGTTGAGCTCCATAAGGAATCGGCAAAATTTCCGGTTATGTATAGAGTGCTCTCGGCGTCGACGAATAGCATCAGTCGCAGAAATAACCGACTAAAAAAAGTACTACTAACTTTAATAGAAATCCAATATTTACATCGAATTATTTCAAACATAGAAAGCGACTTATCTTTGAACTTTGAAACGACCGATGAATTTATGTGGATTCCATCACTTGTGGGGATTGCACGAAATAAAAAAAAAAACGGATGACCTAGTTGAGATTTCTACGATATCAAATTTCCCGAGATTGAAAACTAGACACACTTATCGATCTCAGTTCTACAAAAATAATAATTTGACTGGCAAACAAATTGAAATACTTTATCACCCAGATTCTCCGATGTGATAGCTTCAGTGGAAAACTGACAAAAGCTTTAAGGGACAAGTGGAGTTTCAATTATTTAACTTTACGCCTAAATGCATTTAAATATTGTTTCCCATCTCCCTGATATATGGATTGATTGGTTCGGCAGGATCAGTCAGTGGCTTTAAGACCTCGGGAGCTCATTCTTTAGGCTTTTTGTGCTCTTGGTTGTAACGTTTATGTAAACAGACCCTTATCAGGTTCAACAGTCTTTACACTAGGTTCTTCTTGGAGAAATCTTCCCTAGGGTACTCTACACCTATGAGTCTATATCTCCAATGAGACAGATGCCAATGCAATTCTGTCACTTTCCTTATATCCGAAGGATCTCCGTCATATGGTAAGACTTGGACTATCATCCGAAGATCCAACGTGCACTTTTTATCTCAGAGATGATAAAACAGCAGAGCATATGCTTTGTGCTTGCCCCAGCACTGTCTGAATCAGGTTTCCGATGTTTGATAGAATCTCAGACCTTATTTTCCTGATGAGAATTTTTATTCCGTTGTAGATTGTTGCAAACTTATGTACTCAAATTGGAAAGCATCTTCACAAAATTTTTTATTTGAAGTGAGCTTAATAATTTATTATTATACTTTGCTTTTGTGTGACGACAAACCAATAATTAATGTTCCAACGTGCAGCTTTGTGAATCAATCAAGTTGGTGAGTTCATAATGTTGACTTTTATCCAGAACTTAAAATTGCAGCTGTTAATAAAGAGATGGGAATATTTCCCAATTATTAGCTCTTTATAGCTGGAAGTTAGCTGGCTATTTAGATACGAATCTCTGTACTTGACAATGCATTCGGTTACTCCTACATCATATGGAGATTTTGCAAAAAAAATGATATTTTCTGAAATTCATGGTTCATGCTGTTAAACTTTTAATTTTTAAATTTGATTTTTTTGATAAAAATGTAGCAATCGTGTGAGGAAAAAAAATAAATATGCAATTTTTTTAAATCTATTTGTATACTTTGTAAGATCCTTATTAGAGTTTTGAAAAGCTATATTATACAGGGTGAAATTTTTTATATAAACAAAACGAACTAATTTTTTAAGACCGGGCCTGATTTTTTCAAATGGTATGATCAAAAGAAATATCAGTGAAAACTCCCAACTCTCCCTGTATATTATTAAAATATGGGAGCAGACATTTTTCATTTGATATTCACCATAGGAAAGTAGGAGTATGTACAGTTCCTCATGACTCATCCTGTAGTGGAAAGTACTTACATAATTTTCAAGAAAATTGGTATATTTTGGGTAAAAAGTAGAATTCATGAAAAATATTTCGACATACGTGACACTTCCGGTTTTAAGGGAAATCGGATACAAAAACTGAGGAAGGGATGTTTTTGGAAATTACTAAAAATAAATTTGATCCAGGGCGTCGGCCCAGCACTGTAGTGGAACGCCTTTTATGCAATAATTTCAGTGAAGCAGTGTCGAGCGCGGTTAGTACTTGGATGGGTGACCCACTGAGAAATACCGTCGTACGAGGTATAAAGTAGGTATGCCGTCTTTCGGAGAAGACATAAAACCGAGGTCGAGAGTCCATGGATGCTGGGCTCGATAACGAACCCTACCACTGGCTGGAACACTAGTGGGTTCGGAAAAATTTCCGGTTAGGGGTAGAGTGCTTCCAGTGTCGGTGATTAGCCTGTTGCAGAAATAGACCGACGTTATAAAACTAAATAAAAAAAATTGATCCAATTCTATTGTCAAACTAGTTCAAGAACGACATTTTCACATGTTAACCTTTTATCCGAAGCCGCTGATATTTTGATTCTTGTTTCGAAGTCCAATCGTCTAGATTAAAAAAGAAAAAATTTATTATCTTTGTACGAGAACGTTTTCGGCTGTAAAAAAGGGGACTGAAGCACTTATCCGTTAAAATTTAAGATTCTTGTCTCTGCAAACTGAGTTAAAATACTAAAAAATAACCATTCAACGGAAATACTACTGGAAAGAACGTAAACAGCATCCAACAAAAAATTATATACACCGTAAAAATGTTTAGTGAACTATTTGGGAGAAAGCTTCATGCTCAGTTAAATAAAGTCAACCCCGAAGGCAAAGATTTCAGACAAGTGTAACGTGAAATTGTATCATACAGACTTTCGTCAATAGCAAGACTACAAAATATCTCTGGACTAGATTTCTGGCCATTCTGGTGTGGATGGCGATGAAAAGACAACGAAAGCTTTTGCAGATAGTTTTATTGGTATTTTAACAAGTTTTACCAACCAGGTATTCAATATCTAGACTGCAAGAAGAGTTCTAGACTTCTGACATGATTTACTAGGACTTTTCATTCGTATTTTGAATAAATTTTTGCAGAAACTGTTTAAAATGCTTGTAGAATGTATTTTCTGCACGTTACAGTCTGCACAATAAAACTCAATTTGTCATTTTGTGTCGGCGTGCGAGAAACCAGCTTTCTTTGTGCCCAATTCTTATACCTAGCTGACATGATCTAAGTTGTCTTCAATCTTTTAACCAACCACTGCCGTCTGAATTTGATATTTATGGTAAGTTTCGTAGTGCGGTCTTTGTCTGGAACATGTAACGACAGTTTGTCGCGGCTCGAATCAAGTATCTGATCACTCACCACAAACCTACCCTATCTAATAATATATTGGGTATAGTTAATTGATATTGCATCCCTATTTAAAAACATTCGTTACTGGTGTGCCGAGGAAAATTTATGGTTTATTTAGTGACATTGTACAACCGACCGTCCGAACATCGAGAAAGATAGCGGCGGCTAACTTTTTTACATTTTCACATTCGTTTTGGGTTTAGTCGTTCTCCCAATCTCCCGGATGAATTTATTTTCTTCTTGTTTAAAGCTTTTTTCCAGTAAAGAAACGGCAAACTTTTCAGAAAAGGGTTATCTTTGTTTACTTTTATGTAACTTTCTGGCATTAATTTATTTTCCAGAACGTCGAGTTAGTTGTTTTGTCGCCATTTTGTGGAAGATAGTGCCAAAATTTTAATCTTTAACACTTTTCAATGTACAAGGTTAACTTTTTCAATTATAGAGAATGTTTATTGCAATGCAAAGGCGTTTTTTTAATAAAAATCGTTTTCATTGAATAACTAATCATCATATCTCACTCTGAAATTTAGTATCCCTTATTTATTACTCCAGAATAGAGCCCCATATTTCTTAGTTTACATAGCCTATAGCTTAATGATCATTTTCTCTAATCTTTCCCTGTCTCCTGCTTTCGCCTTCCAGTTCAGAACTCCTCCTTCTCCCAAGTCTTAACTGGCTTTCATTATACTATCTTTTTTCACGGTTTTCTGATAGTCGGCGTGTTCGAGTGACCACATTTATCGAAAAACGTACTTAATATTAATAAAAAAAACATTATCCCAATAATTTTTTACATTTATTCCACTCCGATGCTCGAAATCATTACCACAATGCTTTTAAATGATCACTCAATGTACGAGGACGTAATATTAATGCCTAGAGGACATTGATTTCAATCTGCTACGTTTCATACAGAAATAATGATATTAGTGACCATTGACATGGACTAATGTCCAATAAACACGAACTTATTAAGATATTTTGAATCAGTTGATCATTGAAAAACCTTATCCAATCACCTAATATGCTTTAGTTAATTTTCTGTGAGTATTCCCAATAAACATTTTCGTTTATATAATTGTAACCGTAAACTTACCATCACTATTTTATAAAACTGCAATTTATATAAGCTAAGCATAGTAATATTTCTGTAACTTTTATAAACCCTTTACAACACTTAAATGGAGCAATTTATAAGAGTTGCGAACACCTTTATTTAGTAACGTTATAAAACCCATAAGTCTATAACTAAAAGTAACGGAAATATTTCCCGTACCTTTATAAAACTTCATCTAGGAAGAGGATGTCATGATATTTAGTTTTATTACTGACTTGGTTACTCTTATAAACTTTTCCTATAGAGTTGTTGGTAACCTAACCATTACTAAATTATTTCTTTGTCAAGCTGTCATCTGTCACATTTTCAATATGTGTTTTCTCTTTTTAGCGTACATTGGTTATTGTATTGTTTCTTTTTGTTAATTCCACAATTTTAAACATCAGGCAGTATAGTAATTCATTTTTGTCTCCATGTTTATATCATGTTAAGATGGATGATGTGATATATTATGTGCACTTTAATACTTGTCACATCATTTCCACACATAAGGTTGGACCAAAATTATATTGCCAGTCATTTTTTACTGTAAATGTTAGCAAGGCACTTCTAAAAAATTCAGTGGCCTTTGAAATATGTATTATTAAAAAAATTCTTATTCAATTTTCAAAAATAATTATTTTATTTTTTTTAAATTTGTTCATAAAACAGAATCAATAATATGTTCTTACAATATAATGTAAATTCAGTTTTCCAAAATATTGTTAAATATTTAATTTTCTATTCCTGTTTATATCTGCGTTTTAGAAAATTATCAAGGCGGATAAAGCCTACACCCTTATAAAAATTAGTTACCACTAAATAACTGTCGGTAACACTATATATCCATAAATGGTGATTCTATAAAACTTCAAGTCTACTATAAATTATTAAGTGTTAGTTGAGTGTCACAGCACACCACAAGTGATGGTTAGAGAACTTTTGGTGGTAATATTCAAAGGTAAAGAAGAAATTTTGACGTCACTTGTTGATAAAGTGGAACTGGAAGATACCTGTCGATTAACGAAAGTGATGCTTTTTAATTTACCAGAAGATGCTGGCACTACTTGTGTTATTCTGGTAAAACGCCTAGAAACTTTTCGGCAAAATGTACTGCTGTACTTGATTTTTTTCCAGCTATTAATCATAGTTTTATTCACAATTTTCTTACACAGTTAATAACCACTCCTATTTTAGGTTAACTTTTTACTGAAACACTAAGAGAAGACATCAGTTACCCAAAGTTTCATAACGTATTTATAAAAGAACTTGTTACTAAAAGTTTCATAACGTATTTATAGAAGAACTTAAGTATCTGAAGTTTTAAAAAAGTAAACAACGATGCTATTATAAAACTCAGAAACCATTAGTTTTATTACAGAAGTAACGGCAAACCTTATATAAATTTGTTATATAAATTGAGGTAACGATTACTTCAAGTTTCATAACACAGTCATATAAATAGTTACAACACTTCATTAGAAATCTAGAACTTACAGTAATGGCATAACACCCCAATAAACCTAATTTACTATAAGTGTTGCAATAAAACTACAAAGCATTTCCTTATAAAATTGTGTAGCCTTTATGAATACTCAGTACTATGAGTCACGAAAATTGTTTATTGGGTTATCATGATGCAGAAAATCATTAATAGTAGGCATAAAATAAGGGATGGAAACAATTCAAAAGGAATAACCACTGACCCAAATTGTGTACACCAATGCCCAATTCGGGCATAACTCTTAATTTTAATTCACAAATACCAACTAACTCCTCAGTAATGCCTACTAATGCCTCCTAATTCCTCAGTAATGCCTAGAGTTCGTTTCATTTCAAAACGGAAAGCTTGTTTACATGCGCAGAGACGAGTTTTCGATAGTTGCCGAGCAACAAGGGCGCCGTCGTCCATTTTCACCTTTATTATTGGTGCAGCCATATTGTTTGCGCACATTTCATCTGTCAGTGATCCGTTCTCAAATGAAACGGACTCTACTAATTCTTTAGTAATGAGTACATATTTAATTACTCCCTAATTGACCAATAAACATTTCGGAGATTTTATATTTTCACAGTATATAAGTGTAGTTCGAATTTTTGGTCGTGATTTCCAAGGATTACAATTTTATATACAAGGTAAGTCTTTATTTCATTATCTGGTAGTTACTAGCACTAAATAAATACTATTTTTAGCAAAAGACATACGTAAACTATGTTCTTAGTTAAGTGCCAAGTCCTAGATTTTAATCATGCACCGACTTTTTCAAATTGTATAATTTCTAGAAGATTTTCACTTTTTACTTGCTATAGAATATTTTATAATGAGGTCCTGAGTAACTGGTTTTGTTATGAGAACAAAAAATTGTATATTTCCAAATTTAAATGCCGAAGAATTTTTATGAGAACAAAATACAAAAGTTTTATCCACTTTTTGAGTTTTTTCTACAGCAATAATTATTTCAAATGGATTATTTCAAAGTGACCATTTCACTCGGGAAACTTTTTTTTCCTAAAACTTGTTGTAAAACATCCAGTAATCCTTTGCAATATACCAAGAGAAATTTCTTTCTGTATTCCGTTGTCGAAACGATTTTCCTTTGAAAATCTCCTTTGATGTCGGGAAAAGTACAGCTGTGCAACGTATAGGAATTCTCATTCGAAAAACCTGGTAGTTTTTTTCAATGACCCGTCCGCTCTTTTCAGACCAAAACAAAAGGTATAGTCGGGCCCGAACTCTGATAACAATTTTCGATCGCCTTTCAGTTTATTTCGACTGGAAACATCGACGTTAAGAATAAATTAACTTTTATTTCCAGAAGAAGTTTTTACTTGGAAATACAGACACTAAAGAAAAATTCACTTTATTATATTGTCAAGAATTTTAATGAAGACAATTCAAACGTTTTTATAAAGACTCGACCCACCAGAAATCTACGCTATCGACAAATATTTGAAAATGAACATCGAAACGGGACCAAAACATCCTCATACTCTTGGATAGTTAGGCACCATTTGTACCGCCCTCTTCTTTTCAGAACGCGGTACTCGAACTTTGAGCAGCAAGTACACACTAACCTCCAGTCGGTAGGGGTCATGGGTGGTATTTATTGAGCGTAAAATAAATACCAGGCCAGTCAGTAACTTTCATTATTCAATTTCTCATCCAATTCATTATCGTATCCGTTAGTGCACAAAACAACAAAAAAGTAAAAGTATACTACATTAGCGACAATCGTTGTGTAATCCTGGATTGACAGTTACTAAAAACAAATTATTGTTATTTATGAATGATTGTGGAAAGACTATGGGGTCTATTTTGTAATACATAACGACGTCGTTCGTGTGCGATTAACATTTATGAACGACTTTCTCTATTTTATAGTCAACGGTAGTCGTTGTTGGACGACAAAAATGGCAACCAAGTTGTCGTCCATTGACGATACCTTGACAGCGCTCGTTGAGGAAGTGAGAAGTCGTTAACTAACCTAATAAGGTGAAGGTCATTGTGCTCGCCTTTATTTATCTGAAGTGTTCGTATTGATAAAAATTATGGCAGGTGAGATAGCTAATTTGGTTTTAGATGAGTTACATCTATAGTCATATGTCAATTGTCTTAACGGTCAGCGAGAGTAGGAGAAATTTAGATCACAGAACTATATTGGAAGTGGTTACTATGACGGCGAGCGGTAATTAGGGAACTTATTTGGTTAAATCGAAACAGGTCGATAGGCATGTTACACCTGATATGGGCAACTGGTCTGGTTTACATAAAAGTTACACAAGTTAGCACAAAAAGCCTAAAGGCTGAGGTGCCGAGGTCTTGAAACCCCTAATTGGTGGTGCCGATTCGATCGATGAATCAATCAATCCACCTCCCTTAAAATTGAGCTCTCTCCAATCATTCTTATTATTCGTTTTCTTTGTCTGGAAACTCTTTAAAATCCAATCTAACCCAATCGAATACAAGTACACCAATTCATTTAATTATTTAAGTAACTTCTATATTGTGATCCCAAAAATATAAAATCCGAAGCGCGTCCTCGTACAAATAGGTCTCTTCTGTGCCCTGATATCCTACCAAATAACAGTCCTAATGAAAATGCTGCTTGTTAAACGTCCTGGGAATACGAACAATTCTTAAATACAATTCGAGCTCTTAGAACGTGTTTTACTTGAAATGTAACCGGTAAAAGAATAAAATTAAACAAAAAGCAAACCTTTCCGAATTGAAATTAAAATGAATGTGATAAAAGAAGTGGGAAAAAGGGCGCTTTGAAGTGATTTAAGTAATTTTTGGTTTTAAATTCTGGGATAAGTACATGATAAACACTCGTTAAGGTAGGTGTTTACAGCATGCCAGCATTAAATATACTTGGGGCTTAATCCAAGCTTTCGAAATGTTCGGATTCTGGCATGTACACTCCTATTCAAGTTCCTTCTATTGCTTTTGAGTCGTCTGTATACCATCTAATTGCATTTTTTCCAAGATTGGTAGTGGTGTTGAGATCCCATTCCTTCTTGTTCCTCAATTTCGGGTCTAATTTCTTCAAAAAAGAAGTCATACTAATCATCTATTTGTTTTGCAGTTTGTCCAGGCTTTGCATACCAATTAGCTGAATATAAAAGTTCAACATAAAAAGCTCTAAACTGTTATTCAATAAAAAAGTTCAGCTAACCGGAATGTAAAAGAATCACTGAATAATATATGACGGGAATTCTGGAAGGGTAGCGTTACCCATAAAAAAGGATATAAATTTTCAGATTGTCAAGAAAAATTCTCAGCTTAGCAGTTAAATGTTTCTCTTCATATTTGAGTGCGAAATAAATCTTTATTAGAAAGAGAATCGTTTTCTAGGTATATATGGGCACTTATTGGAATTGAAATGGTCATTAATTACTTACTCCAACCACATCAAAGTATATGTCTTTTATAATTGAAGTCTATTTTACGTCCCAGCTTAAGAGGCTTATAATTCGTTAACGAAGGGCGTCAGAAAATATTTTAAATCAAGTACTATAATTATTTTCCATCTCTCTATTATATCCCAAGTTTTTGGTACGAAACTGACACCTAGTCGCACTCTTGGTTAGTCACTCTCTCTTACTATCACATCACATTGTGGTCCTATGTGGACATTTCGTAGATCAAATCCCACTTCTGATATACGGGGTTGGGATAAAGTATGGAAACAAGTAAATATTTTTTAAATGAAAAAAACGATATTTATGAAAATTTGCAGGTAAGTGCAATGGAACAAAACGCATCTTTTTTGTTAATAATATACTTCTGGTTTAACCAGAAATGCCATCAACTTCTTTAACTTAAATGGGACACCCTATATATTTTTACAGATTCTGAAAGAGCTTGTTATTTTGAATTCATACATACTGAGTTTAGTGTGAAAAAATTTGTAAAAACGAGGAATATAGCACTTTAATCAACCTCCTTTGAGTTTTTTGCATTAGAGCAAAAAACTATTTAGATAAACTAATTTGATGTTGATTGTATGCATAGTAATAAATAAACGAGTACTTTTTAGTACGTCTTTTGTTCTCCAAGTGTCAAATTCTAATTGACGGAAATAAATTTTACAATTTAGAATGGTTCAATTAAGTGAAAAAGAGCGTATTGGAATTTTAATGATGATCGGTTATGGTGATCGTGTTAGAGCTCATGAAGAAGTATGTCATATTTTTAATAATTTGCATCCGGAGAGCAATCCTATATCACGCTCAACAGTAACTAAAACATTACAACGTTTTAATACAACTGGGATGGTAAAAAATTTGCTAAGACCTGGAAGACCGCGGACTGCAACGAACGAAATTGTTAAACAAAATATTGCAATCGATTTAGAAGAATCACCTCAAACTTCCACCATAAATTTGACACTAAACCATGGTATCAGTAGACGTTCTGTAGGAAAGATATTTAAAAGTGAAAAGTATCATCAGTATAAGGTACAGTTGGTTCAAGAATTGTCAGACGATGAATTTGAACGACGGCTGGAATTTTCGAACGGCTAATGGACATCTGTAATGTCGACGACAATTTTGCTTCTAACATAGTTTTTTTCGATGAGGCAACTTTTTGTTTAAATGGAACAATTAATCGCCATAACTCAAGGTATTGGTCAAATGAGAATCCTCGTTGGATTCATGAAGCACATACCCAGCATCCACAGAAGTTAAATATTTGGATGGGAATTGTCGAAAATAGACAGTTTTTATCGACGGAAACTTGAATGGTGACAAGTATTAGGATATACTAAATAACGAAATTGTTTCTGCACTTCAACAGAATGGGCAATTACCACAAAATGTTTGGTTTCAACAAGATGGAGCACCTCCCCACTATAATAGACGGGTTAGGGATTTAGGGGTATATTATTAACAAAAAAATATACATCCGATGCTGCATTGCACTTACCTGCAAATTTTCATAAATATCGTTTTTTCCATTTAAAAGATATTTACTTGGTTCCATTCTTTATCCCAACCCCGTATAATCTGAACGTTATGGAGCTGTTCCCAGGATCCTCAGCCACGAAGCCTTTACGTAACCCCTGCGCTAAGAACGGTTCCTTCCCATCAATATTCTGTTCGATACTATAAGCTACCATTAACTGTGACTGATGAAATGATAACTAAAGTGGATGAATAATGATGTTCTGCATTGGCACCTCCAGGTCGTTTAGTTGTCTACGCGGCCCACTGTGACGTTAAAATCATTTACAACTTTAATATCACCGGCTAAAGAAATAACGAATTTATTCCTTCCATTTGGACCCTACTGTATACACTCAAGTTTATCATAAATAATATTATTTGTTTGGAAAAAAGTAATTGAGGGTGTTGCTGTTTTCTACTTATTTCGTTACAAAATCAACAGAGGAGTTTTAAAACTTTTGCTGATCTAACGGTTTATGAAAAGCACGTAAGACCGAAAAAGAAGCGTGTTACGCTTCCTCTTTTTAAAAGCAACGCCAGAACAAATACTGGACTCAGCATTACTCAAGAAATTTCTTTTGTGACTCCTCATTCGGGTTTCGATCACGTCTTGTCAACAACCGAATCTTAAGGGGTTGTACTATGCAAAATCAGACAATTTTTATTGTTCGCGTTGGCAATAGGGTTTCTTTGTTTCTGAGCAATGTGAAACTGGGATAACGGAGGCTAAGACCGAATGTTGAACGATTTCAATTTTAAATTGATTTTCCATTACAAAATGTTCATGTTTTTCGTGTTTGTTGGTGAATTTTGTAAAGCTAATTCATGAAAAATGTAAATTCCCGCACTGAGAACTCAGAACCAATACATTTAATTGGATTTTATTGTTCATAGACGGATTGCTTTGTACAGAAAAAAATCCAATTTAATATTATTTGGAAATTACTTGCAGTTTTCGCATTTTTAGAGAAGGTTCTGAACTTTTTTCACTTATAATTGCACAAGTGGTTTGTTTTTTATCGGGTAAATTTGGGTTGTTTAATGAGAAACTGTTTCCTAGCAATTTGACGAGAATAACTGTCAACTATTAAAAACACGACACCGAAGGTGCTAGGAAACAGTTTAGAATTTGATCAACACAAATTTACCCAATATCAATACAAACCTCGAGTGTAATTCGGCAGGAAAATTTAATGAATGAGAAATTTGGAAACATATCAATGCAAACTTTATTTATGAAACATTAAAAATAAACACATTTTTATTTTAATGTACAATTATTAAAAACGCAGTTATTGAAATTCATACTAGGAACAGTGATATCGCTGCGGGTGCCACAGCTAATCGTTTCTGTAGTAGATGTTGAAGTTTTTCCATTTTTCAAACGAATTGATTGAATAATGCTTGAATGATACTCTTTGTCAACTTGTAAGTATGGTTTTATTGATGACGAATTGCTGTGTCCTGTTATTTTTATTAGAGCTTGTTCTTCAATTCCGCTTTTACTCAATTCGCTAACTGCTGCCGCTCGATTTGAGTGATTTGTAATTTTGACACGTTTGACATCTAAACCAATGCGTTGTGCTGAGCGTTTAGTCCATTTGGAAATTTCATCAATTCCAATCGGCAAATTCTTGTACCAACCTTTAGAATTTTTCTTTTTCCAAAACGGATTTGGTGTAAGAAATACTCTGTCCGAAGTTATAAAAGTGTTTCGTTTTTCCATTAACTTTTTAAATAAACGTATTGGGCAAATATCTTCGTCGAAAATATTAGGCGTGATCCATTTGCTGTCACATAATTTATTGTTGCCGCCTTGTCTCGTTTTCGAAAATAGAGGATTATACTCGATACGTCCAGTTTCTTTTCCATTATTTTCAATTTCAGATACGAAATAAGTGGTTTTGCAGTAAGCTGCTTCTCCTCCGCGCCAAGCTAGTTCAAACGCCAAAATGTGATATAATTTCTTTTGAAGTCCTTCCGGTTCATTTTCGTTATATAATCTGGCCATTGCAAATACTTCAGATTTATTAAGAAATGATGCACTACATTTTCTCTTTTCGGGTTGTGCTTGTAGGATTTTACGTTTAGCATTACGTGCAGCTCGTGATGAATTAAACTGAACATCGGTGAAAGGGTTGAATACAATATTAAATTTGTTATAATATTTACTTTGTAGCATTTTAGCGGTGGTGTTCCAAATTGTTTTAACTACCGCTTCTTTGTAGTCTTCTCCGTTACTTTTTCGCATATTAAATGCCCAATCTTGCAATATTACATTCAATTTCGCGATGGAAGTATCTGGCTCAAATGTGTATCTTTTTGCATCGAAAAACGTAGAAAATTGTCGCCAGATCGATGATTGCGTCGCAACTGTATTAGTAGGCACACAGGTATTAACAATTTGACTAATTTCGGCGTTCGTAGACACACCGAATCGACTCATTGTTAGTTCTTGAAAATTCAATAAGTTGTTGACAAACATGCCAAACTATTTATTCTGGTAACCAACACCGCGATAATTGATGAACAAATGAATAAGTGAAAAAACCACTAGTGTATTTGTCGCTGTAAAAGTTAAAGCTAACTTTTTCCGCTGTCAAAGTGACAATTGCACCGTGGCATATGCGATTTTTTATACATGAATTAAATTGTCAAATTAATTTGAGTTATATAACTAATAAAAAGTACAGTTATCCCTTTATTTATAACTTATACAACCCCGGGTTAGAGAACCCCACTCCAGGAAGTGAAATTCGGCACCAATTAAACGATCTTATACGCTATCACTGGGATGTATGAGTTACAAAGCCGCCCCTCGTTGGGCGCCAAGTACAATTGCAATTTACTATTCCGAAATTAGTCATGGGACACCCTGTATATATTTAGAATTTATGATATTCTCAAATACCAAAATATAACCAACAATTCGAACAAATTGGTTTATCTACTATACTTCAACTTCAAATAAATGGTATCTTAATAATAATAGGATAAAAGATATATCGTTATTTTAAAGTGGTTTTCGAGCAATTTGTACCAATATATAATGGTCGTATAACACCAATTCTATATCGCAAAATGGTCGTTTCGCATGCTAAAACAACGTTTATGCAGAATCCATTAGCGATTATTGTCATGTGCACGCTATTTGCATACAATGATCTAAAGATGCATAGAATATCTGTACCCGACTTCGTGAAAGTTGTTTCTCATTGTATTATTTGATGGTACACGACGGTATTATCGAAATATAAGTGTAGGATACAAGAGATGTTCAGATTAAGCTGTCAAACAGAAGTATGTACTTTAAATTTAAACCAGTAATTACCCAGACACCTACAGAAAAGTGATTGATTCGTGAGGTTGATTAACCTCACCATACGTCTAATTGTTCCCACGCTATAGTTTCCTTGTGAACGCTGCAGGGATACAACGAAAATGAGCAAATTTATTGATTCACAGATTAGACTCACCTAACGAATCAATCTATCGAACCTATCGATGTAAAGGAAATTTTGTAAATATTTATTTCAGGATACGTTCCTTGAAAATGATGACTTTATACCATTTTCTTCATGACTATTATTGACAATATAGTAACTCTATATTTCCTCCGAAATCTACTACACTCTGTCTTGCGACTTTCCATAACATGATTATGAAAGAACAGAATCCCAATCGGAAACGAAGCATAGATGGATAAAAATTTGTATCTCCATCCTTCTACGGCGAAAGGAAAAGGAATCCCAAGTAGCGTAATGAAATTTTCTTACGTTTTTTTCTTATGCAAATCACACAAGCGCAAGGCGAAACAAGAACGTAGGTGAGGGAATGAAACCCAAAAGTAACGACTGGTGACTCATATTTTTATAAAAAGTACATACGAGGCGTCAACAGTGTCAATTGCTTGGCTGAATGTGCAGGGTAAAGGGTTGTGGAGAACTTTTCCAAAAAACTTGTCACAGAAATGGCTAATATTTTAATACGATTTCTATCTTAGGACATAAAAACACTTCAGAGCTCTAAGGTAACATCTCGGCTGGTATGGGAATGCGACGAAGAACTTAGAAGACTGGCGACTAGGAACGGTGTAACACTGGAGTGGGTCCCAGGTCACAAAGGAATCGCTGGCAATGAAAAAGCTGACGAACTTGCAAGAGCAGGATCGTCAACCCTGATGAGCAGACCCGAACCATCTGTGGGCATCCCCAGATGCTCCACTAGGTCATGGTTGAACGGGTGGGTAGAAAAATAACACAAAAAACACTGGAAGAATACACCCAGGCAAACACATGGGAAGACATTTATAAAAGAACCATCAGAAAAGGTAGCGAAAGAACTGCTCTCAATGAGCAGGAACAAACTACGCACCATAACGGGGCTTCCACAAAGGAGCACCTGAACGAAATAGGGCTGTATAACGGAGACCTTACATGCAGAAGATGCAAAAAGGACACCGAAACAGCTCTGCACATATTATGCAACTGTGAGACGCTGAACCACAGGAGGCAAAAACTATATGGAAGACCCCAAATGACTCCAGAAGACTTCTACAACCAACCAGTAAAGAACCTGTATGAGCTAATACAGGGAACGGATTGGCTGAATAGGCTGTAGTCAGAACATTAGGAGAATCCACAATAAGCCCAAGAGGCTGAGGTGATGCCGGCGAAGGGACGGCTCCTTTTAAAAAAAAATCTCAGGACATGGGAATGCAAACTGATTCTTCTACGTTGGTACCAGAGGAGCAGTAGATTTGCTTCGTCTTCAGACACGGTTTCAACTCTCATTTAATCTGAATTTCATTGTGGTTAAATTTACTTAGATCTGATAGATCTATTGTGCCCCTTTCTTCTACTTATTCTCAGAGACTTCCTTTCGACTTATTTCCTAAAGACATTTTAGAAAATCAGCAGGCTTTAGTTTGGGTAGTGTCCCTCTTTTATCCAGTAATTGCTATGCAATCAGCAAGTATGAGTGGAGGTTTCATTCCATTTCATAGAATTTACGTCCTTATTGCTCACAAGTTTGAGCTCTTTGAGGTGCCCATTCAGAATACCTGTCAAAACTCTCAGTGCAGTTCTACACTGGCCTAACCATTTATTTGTTGTAGTTTTCCACTACCAGCAGTATCTTTGATTGTCTAAGCCTGTAGTGTCTATTGTATAATGTATAAGGTCATTCACGAAATACCTCAATTTATACTTTTATAGATATATCTATCCATCTAAGACGAGCCACAGCAATAAACAAAGGTTCAATTAGGTGGTCTCCCAAAATTCCTACCCAAACGTTTGGCTTTTCCGGATATTGAGTGTGAGCTTCTCGAAATACATGAGGATTTGTATCGCTCCAAATTCTACAGTTATGCCGGTTAACCCCTCCATTAAGTGAAAAAGTGCATTCGTCATTCGTAAACGTTAGATTGGCCAATACAGGAAACCGCAGAAAGTTGTCGGACAGATTGCGTGTTTGGCATAAGCCCAGCTGCTCCTTCATCATTCACAATTCCAATGGGTGCCCTTTTTTTTATCAATTACTGAACCTATCTCAACAAATTTTGAAATCAATTCCTTTACGTACTTATGGCGAACGCTACGTTCAGGATGGTTTCGGTTAAATATCCTTGCACCATTTTTTTTGGGTTGTCAAGGCTAACCAGCTCAACACGTTCTTGCAATATGTACACCATAATTATTTTTAAAATTGTAAACAAACCAGCAAAGTAGTAACTCAACAGATTGATTTTTAATACATGAAATGATCGAAGAAACGCGATAAACACCTTTTAAGAACAAAAAATGAAGGCAAGATAAGAACATTTTTTTATTTTTTTTCAACTTATTAGTCCGAGAGAATTTATTATTGTATGGAAGTCAATGGTGGACAATTTGGACATTTGATTTAAAAATGCAGTTTTGAGTTTTTTGATTGTAAGCATGATAAAACTATTAATTTCTTTTCAGAATGTGATTTTTTTCATACACCTGTAAAGAAGCTTCCAATACCTTACAAATGGAGTATCACTCAACCCCTCTTCCCTATTCAATTTTGAGGGGTTGAAGCGCCCTCTCTTAGGGGGTTGCTTGTTCAAGCCTCAAATATACGTCAAAAGATGTCCCCCAAGAAAATCATCCGTCGTGTTTCGGGAAATTTTTCCAATCACTATGGGATAAGAAATATACGGGGGTGGCTCTTCTGAGACGGAACACCCTGTATAAAAACATTAGTAAGCTCAAATAGTTAAATGTATATATAGATTTGCATTTTGATGAGACGGGTAGAATTACATTTATATTTATATTATAACTTGAGCTCCACTGAGGTCACTTGCAAAGGACTGAAGTTTAGGTGAATACAGTTTTATGTAAACTAAATAGTGAATATATTTTTGAGTGTTAGTAAAAAGAAAAGTATCAACTTTTCACGACAGCTTGAGAAGTGTTTTAATAATAACAACCCCTAAAACCATTACAACCCCTACTAGAAGGGTTTATTAGTATTAAAAGCACAAAATAATTGTAATGTTTTAAAATTGAATGTGATTTTGAGACTAGAAAAGATAGATTGCAAGATTCAGTGCATTCCATCAAAACAGATATACAAAGATCTTATATATTTATGCATAGAGTGATAAGTTGTAGGAAAATCGGGTCAGAGAAGAAGAATTACATGAGAACAAATCAAATTCAGTAAACTAGGTCGAGTAATATATTTGAATACTATATACGTTGTATCTTATTCTGGTGCGATACAGGGTAGCTGAGAATACTATTAAATAAAAGAAATAAATTGATTGGATTTTTTATCTCTTATTCATCAAGAGTCGACTGTGCTTTCTCGCAACCAAGTTATCCAAAGAATATTACATTTTTCTCAAAAGAATAGTGATGGCAATCAGATATGATATAAGGCGAGAATATCTTTTGTTGGTGAATCAAAGAAAATGCAAATGTCCCATTTTATTTTGTATACTCTCATGATTTACAGAAGCTGGGAAGCTTTCCTAAAGATTGAATTAATAAATTTATGCCAGATTATCTTGTTGCTACCGTTATTAATGTAAACGGGGGAGTTTATAAATACATTGTCCAAGCGGATAGGATTAAATATGCAGAGTGAATTAGTTATAAATTCAACTAACCTAACTTCTGTGTATTAAAATTTGGTACAGCAGTTAGTGCTTGGAAATACTTACTCAAAATTCACTTTAATTATGTAAAATTCATCCCTGAATCGATAAGTAGTCATTACGTTTTAATTGTAGAATTGTAGGAGTTGTTTTTGTTCCAGAAAATTTTGGTCGTTTTCAATCATTTTTCTTTGATGATTTTTAGAGTGGAAACTCTTCAGAAAATGACATTGTGAAATTTTTTCCCAGTAGATTGGCCTTTTGATAGTACTTTCCGAAAATTTCAGTTCAATATTCGTGTTTTTTTCATGAAAATTCGTCTTTTCAAAAATTTCACAGCTCTATTTGAAGGTGAAGGAGTTGTTTTATCAAAAAATTGAATCAGCCAGTAGATTTTTCATATCAAATAACCACTTTTCACGGATTTTTATGTTACACAAACTTTCATTTTTGTACATTTGGAACAAAGGGGTAGGTATGGATTTATTTAGCTATTTAAATTTGTTTCTGTCAATTCCCTTAATTCAGGAAAACATAAAATCAAAATTCACTTGTGTATGTAAAATCTCCTGATTGGATTGGTGGTCATTATAACGTTCTAACTGGTCAATTAGTCAAGTTACGATTGCCTTTTCGTTTAAAAATGTGGATTTTCGAAAATCTCCAACACTCTTATATTGTTGATTCATAAAACGAAAACCTCCCAATTTATGGTCTTTTGAGAGTATCTCATTCAGTTCAAAATCCACAGTTTTGAGCTATTTACAAGAATCATACAAGTAAGACTAAGGTTACATTGTAACCTTACACTAATGCGTTGCTTTTTGTACCAGATTCTTCCTGAATTCATTTAAGTATACATATGTGCATACTATTTTTCACTTGAGAATAATTCCAATGATTATAGCGCTCTGCTTTAGCCCAAAATGAGACGCAGCTTGGTGAGGTGACTCAGCGCCAGCCATGTCATTTTTCAGAACTGTCCAAGCTTCAACGTGAAAACTACATTCGTATTTTTTATACTTTCTCACCGTGACTAGCTACACTCACCTCCTGCTGCGTGTTTATTTTGCGCCGAATCTGCGCTAGCAGTTTTCTCCCGCCATAAAACTCGTCGTGACTCACGCTGCGTCTCATTTTGCGACGGGATCATTTTCCATTTTACCTACCAATAATCCATTGCACTCCATTGAAGACCTACAAGACATGCAGAGATTTTTATCGAAAACCTTTTTTCTTGTGGAAGATAATAAAATTCCAACAGTTACAATTTGAACAATCATACTTCCATCATGTTATATCTGTAGTAAAGAGATCGTAATTCAAGCAGTTTCGCGTTGCCTTGAATTTACAGTTCGTTTTCAGAAAATATATTGCAAATATCGGGTCTTTTTCATAAAGTTACGAGTTTTCCTTTATATAGATTATGATTGCTGGCCTCGGGGTTAGCGAGTCTTTGTTTCGCGATTTCCTCGGAATACATTTTATATGTTTTGTCGATTTTACGAATCCATTTTTTGTGTGTATATGTGCATGTAAATCTCCCAATAAGTTGATGTCAGCTTTTCTATACCTAACAGTAGTAAAACATGTATTTCATAACAAGTTAAGTTTGTTGTTGTAGTGTAACTGGTATTCAAAATCGAATTCTACAGTTTTAAACTCAGTTGAATGTTTTTCTATAAATCGCCGAGAAATGGGGAGTACTTGAGTATTTTCTGTTAAGGAAGAAAGTATTCCTACATGCATACAGTAGATTTCGAAAAATAAATCGCTTTACAAAGTTTTGAAAAATATTTTTCAAAAACAGCACCCGTTCAACTAAGACGAAACAACTATTTCCCGGGTTATAAGCCCCCGACGGATATTGAATAACAGTTCTTAGTAAAACGGGGTCAATATGATCTACAATATTCAACCAACCATTCTGGTTTGCAATTAGGAGGGACAACATCAGTTTAAGGTACATATTCTCCATCTGAGAGCTTTAAAAGCCTTATCCGGGATTGAAGATACAAGAATCACAATACATGGCTTCCAGTGACGGAAACGTTAAAGTTGTGGAGCTAAAATTATATCGAAGACAACGCACCTCGCTCAACTGAAATAAATTAAATAGAAAACCCGTACTGGCGATACACCACTGGAGAAAACTCAAAAAATAGTATACAGTGAGAATTATAGGATAAAAACCGTAATTTAAGGATGCTAAGTTGTTTTTTCAAAACAAAAAGAATCCAACTTTTTTTAAAAACAAAACTGTTGTTGTTAAATTTGATCCCAAAGAGCTTTATATCACTGGACCCATTTAACATTTATTATCTATCTAACGAAATATATATTACGACAACAATGCCAATACCCACATAATATTGGTTAAATTATAAAACCCTGTCAATCCAAAATTTATTAATGCAACCTTATATAAAATCATATTCATTTCTATTACTCCTCGTATATTCAAAATTTAAATATTTATTTTAGACTAAAGCCCCCATAAACGTTCGTGAGCTACTGTCACCTCTGATTAAAGATAAGTAACCCACCTATGGGAGACGCTAGCTTGAGTTTTGCATAGCGAACTGAAAACATTTTCGACAGTATCCCATTGAGTTACAGAGTTGCTGTTGCCGAAATTTTCTGCTTTGGGTTGCGCGATTCATAAGATTCCAAATATATTTGTTACTTTCAGACAGATCCATCTAAAAAATATTATATGTCTAGTTAGTTGTTGTTAACATATATTGTTTGTCACAGTTTTTGACAATCAGTGTATATACAGTAAATGAAACTTACAATTTGTCTTGCAGTCTTCAACTTCAAAATATTTTCAATAATTGTTCAGTTGTTGAAATTTTTGTGTCAGAAAGTGACTTCAACGAAATCTCGAAAAGTAAAAGAGCTGGACCCCTCATTCCTTATATCATTTTGTTCAGTTTTATGAGAGGTATCTACATGCAAACGTTGTAAGTGTCATTTGAAAACACCCTGTATATTTATACTTTTGATTGTTGTTCTTAGCATACAATTACTAATATTAATTCAGTCCTTGTACAAAAAGATCAAGCTTTCTCCTGTCAGTTTTCCAAATATAGTTACATTCAAATTAAAGCGATTAGAATCATTTCATTATTATTTATAATCGTATGTTTCAATCTTACATGAATGAAAATGCGCTACCCTATAAATAATCATACTAAGGAACAGCTGAAGTAGCTATCACCAGCTTACGAGTCTCTACAAAAGCGATCTTCGATCTATTGACAATAATGGTAATATGGACTGACCTATCGAGCGCCAATTAAAATACAGTCAGTAGTTTTTTTTGGCTGGATAAAAACTACGACGGTGATAAGAATTTATAACTAACAAATTTATTGTGCCGTAGTGCTTTGAACAGTGAAAATGGATATTATATTTAATGTTAGTCAGGTAAAAATAATATGTTTAATTGATTATGTTTAAACTTTTTGAATGTTATGTGGTTTTATTTTGAAACAGTGAGTGATTAAAAATGTTTTAATATAATTTCCAGTTGAAATTTGGTTTATGTGCGAGTATATAAATTCAAAGGTGACTTTTTAAACATCGAAAATTAATGTATTTGATGTAGACCAAATAAAAAGAATAATTATATTTAGGACTCTTTTAATAAAATACATATTTTTATATTGTTTAACTTTTGTTAATAATTGGTCGTATTTTTTATGCATTGACGTTTACTTGAGGGTTTACAAAATACAAGTCATTAGTTTTTTCGTGAAATATTTCACTCCTCCGATTTTATAATTGTCAATTTTCACAAAATAAGTAGGTAGGTTAAATCAAAATTCCGCGCACTAAGCGAATAATCGACAGTTTCATAAAATAAGTCTACATCATCAAGATTTACCTGAAATTAATAATGACAAATTACAAAATGAATGTAAATCTTAACCTCGACTGTTTTTTTGTAAAATAATATTGAGTTATATGCTTTTTTTACAGATTCTAACGCACGTTTCGACTCGAAAAAAAAAAATGCGATTTGCCTAATGGTAGGTGATTGTTGTTAATAAATAATAAAAATGATTTCTCATGAATTATGAAGTGAAAAAAAAATGTTTTTCTCTTAATGTCATTCTTTACTTTATGATCCAAATTCTGCAGAGTTAAGTTAACCATATTCCAATAAAAACAATATACAGGGTGTTTCTAAATTCATGCGACAAAATTCAGAAGGTGCTCGTATGAAGTTAAGATGGGTCTTTCCTATAACAAAATTTCCTCAGCCCACCGCTTTTCGAGATATCACCCTTAAAAGGCTAAAATTGAGTTTTTAATTTTTTAATAAAATTTCAGTGAAGCTAGAAACTTGAAATTCTGTCATTTTCGTGCACTTGCAAAGGACTAACCACGGGTATTTTTTACGGGGGGTGAAATTAGCAACCCTTACTTTATTTCATATCAAAACTTTTTTTCGAGTTGAAATTTTAGGAAATAAAATTTAACTTAAATTCTGGTTTTATTTAAAGAAAATTTTATTCTCAAATTTTTTTCCAAAAGCCAATATAGCAGCAGAGAAAAAAAATTATGAATCGTATTACATTTAACATCTTTACTTTTTTCCACTCAATTTATTGAAAATATTATAAATTATGGTGTTTACTGCAGCTATTGGTTTTTGGGGAAAAAAATTTAAAATTAAAAAAAAAATTTTAAGTTAAATTTTATTTCATAAAACTTCATCTCGAAAAAAGTATTGATATGAAATAAAGTAAGGGTTGCTAATTTCACCCCCATATAATATAAGAAGAATTTTGAAAAAATACCCGTGGCTAGTCCTTTGCGAGTGCACGAAAATTACAGAATTTCAAGCTTTACTGAAATTTTAGAAAAAATATAAAAACTCAATTTTAATCACCATCTTTTAAGGGTGGTATCTCGGAAAGGGGTGGGCTGAGGAAATTTTGTTATCGGAAAGACCCATCTTAACTTCATACGAGCAGTCCCCTCCTGAATTTTGTCGCATGAATTTAGAAACACCCTGTATGTTGACTTCATAAGACTTAATTTTTTTAAAAATTGTCGATTTTTGTATCATTTGAAGATTGTGTGGTTATTTTGGTAAAATTTTCTTAACGTACATTTTACTTATACTGAGCTAAAAGTTAGTATCACAACGAAACTGTAAATGCTTTGAATTTGATAAATGTGGTGGCAATCGCCGGTCGGTAAATGGAATGGATCGATTATTTCGGTTCGTGCTTTAAAAAGTGCTGGTTAATGGAAATATGGAGCAGTCCAGATGGTATTGGGATGGAGATTTCACCATGAAGTTCAATATGTAAGTGTTTTTGAGCTTTCCTTTTTGAAACTTTTTTACATTCTCTACCTTGGATATATTTGCGGCTGATGAAGAAATTAATGACGCTGAAACTAGCGGCAGGACGTTACCTTTTGAATTAGGGAACTATAGGAAAAATCATTTTCAACAAAAAATGTTTTATTTTCCATAGGCATCATGGAAATTTGATCAATTTTTTTGTGTACACTAATAATCGAAAAAAAGAAGTTTCAGTAGTAATGGCTGGTTAATCCTCCGCCATCTACACTGTTGAAAAAATAACAATATTAAGTTTCACAGAAAATGTTGCAGATTCTATACTTATGGAACAAATCAGGTTAAATTTTTTTTGAGTACTCTCATAACCTAAATAAACATTCACCATTAACAGCTTTTGAAACCGCCACAATCTACACTTTTAAAAATAAATAAAAGTTTACATTTCACAAAAAATATTTCGTTATTGTTTTAACAGTGTAGATGGCGGAGGATTAGGCAGCCGTTAACACTGAATGTTTGTTTTAGTTGTGACAGTACTTATGAGGAATATTATCAAATTTTTTTCATGCGAATAGAATTCACAACATTTTTTGTTAAATTTAATATTATTGTTCTTTTAACAGTGTAGATGGCGGAAGATTGAGCAGCTGTTAATACTGAATGTTTGTTTTGGTTATGAGAGTACTCATAAAACATTTTATCAATTTTTTTTCATGCGAATAGAATCCACAACATCTCTTGTTAAATTTAATATTATTGTTCTTTTAACAGTGTAGATGGCGAAAGATTGAGCGGCCGTTAATACTGATTGTTTTTTTTGGTTATGAGAGTACTCATAAAACATTTTATCAAATTTTTTTCATGCGAATAGAATTCACAACATTTTTTGTTAAATTTAATATAATTGCTTTTTTAACAGTGTAGATGGCGTAAGATTGAGCAGCCGTTAATACTGAATGTTTGTTTTGGTTATGAGAGTACTCATAAAAAATATTATCAAATTTTTTTCATGCGAATAGAATTCACAACATTTTTTGTTAAGTTTAATATTATTGTTCTTTTAACAGTGTAGATGGCGAAAGATTGAGCAGCCGTTAATACTGAATGTTTGTTTTGGTTATGAGAGCACTCATAAAAAAATTTATCAAATTTTTTTCATGCGAATAGAATTCACAACATTTTTTGTTAAATTTAATATTATTGTTCTTTCAACAGTGTAGATGGCGAAGGATATTGAGCAGCCGTTAATACTGAATGTTTGTTTTGGTTATGAGAGTACTCACAAAAAATATTATCAAATTTTTTTCATGCGAATAGAATCCACAACATTTTTTGTTAAATTTAATATTATTGTTCTTTTAATAGTGTAGACGGCGTAAGATTGAGCTGCCGTTAATACTGAATGTTTGTTTTGGTTATGAGAGTACTCATAAAAAATGTTATCAAATTTTTTTCATGCGAATAGAATTCACAACATTTTTTGTTAAATTTAATATTATTGTTCTTTTAACAGTGTAGATGGCGAAATATTGAGCAGCCGTTAATACTAAATGTTTTGTTTTGGTTATAGGAGTGCTCATAAAAAATTTTTACAGATTTATTTGGTGCATATAGAAAATAGAACATTTTTTATTTTTATCTCTTGCAGTTCCCTAATTTAGAAGGTAACGACTAAGTATTTCAGTGATATATTGTAATCTAAGCGATTAATTATCCAAACAGATATACCCACATTTCATTTTCATAAGCAATTCAAAAAGACACTTATCAGTAAATGGTCTTGAATCTAGTCACCGATTAAAAATGATTATTCAAATTAGAATTGTTTTAAAAAAAGTTTGGAATTATAGTTCAAACGGAGTTTAACCATTAAAGACAAATCTGAATTGTGCTTCTAGCTATAAAATGCATTTTCCAGAGTCATTTGCCATTTAATTGTCTCACTTAAGATATTCATGATCTTGTTGATAGTAATTTATCTTGAACCTGTGTAATGGCGTATAATGTGGATTATAGAAAGATTTTCTTGTTTATTCTTATATTAATAATTTTATGGGAAAAAGTAATTGTTGAATTGATAGATTTCACCTTCTCTCAAAATATTTCTTGATTGTAATTTTCTAGCATGAAAAAAGAGGACATCTGGTATAAAATATAATTTAAATAAAATTAAAATCAGTATTTTCGCAGGGTTGAGTGCAAATTAGGCTGACCGTGGGCTGGATTCTTAAAAGAAAAGCTGTAAAATATTTTATACAGTGTATTTTACGACTTGGAGTTTGACTTTTTATAGATTGTAAACATCAAAATCATAAAATTTTTTGATAAATCGCCAAAAATTTTACAATGGCTGCTTTATGAAAAATCTAAGCTATATTTACTCGATTTTAATGAAAAACGAACCTTAAGAACATGAAAGGAAAGTTTTTACGACCTGATGGACTCAGCAGTAATATTTTTTATACGAGGAATGTTTAAATGCAAGTCTTAACAGTTTTTCCAAATGTTTTTATGTCTTATTTCGTTTTTTCTTTATTTAATTTGAAATTTTCATGCTATACTTCTTCTACTACCAGTAATAGAAAAAATTATTTATTAAAAATAATTCGAATGATTGAAGTTAATACATTTTTTCAGTATATACACGGTGTCCCAAAAATTTGGGAGACGACAAAGATACAAAGTTATGAACAACATAATAACGGATGACATTTTACTAATTTCCAATAAATTTTTGGTAAAAGGTTTGATTAGGTTAGGTACACGTACCTACTTTATACCAGTCGCATCTCAAAAATTATCTTTTTAATAAATAAAATATATATTTCCATAAAACTTTCCAAATTTCTGGAAAATTGAGATTGATATCTTTATCAACTCAACGAAACTTCCTGGCATCATTATCGCATTCATAATAAAACTTCGGTATTATTTAAGGAAGTAGTTCGTAATAGATATCCCTTTTATATTTTTCCAGGACAACAATATTCTTGAAGCAATTTTTTTGTGAGATCTAACTTTATCCAGTGATAAATGATTTATTCATTAAACTTTACAGTCAACTAGAATTTCAGATTAAGTTTCAGATCAGCTCCAGAGAACCGATCAATAACGACAGTGGCATACTTCATATTTTCATAGAGATAAAAATTAAAAATAAAAGAACACTCAGCTGCAAGCATGAGAATGGCATTATTTCTTTCAAACGTAGTTGGGTTAACTTTCTGATTTTATAAATGAAATAAAAATTCCAAAAATTGCACAAAAACTGTGACATTTAGCAAGTTTTATGTAGCTCGCTTTCTTGTGTGTCGGGGCGAACTTTTTACATGATTTTAAACTTATTTTCCAATGGGTTACAGAATTTCGTGTACAAGGCGATAAGAAAAAAAGTTATTCTGTGGTTTCATAAAACCACACGATGATTTTCATTTAATTTTTTTTCACGTAATGTGAAATAATAAAAAAAAATAACCATGGTTGTGATAAAATAAAAGAGTTTTAAGTCTAAATATCTAACAATTTCCCCTAAGGATTTATTCTATATAAATCATCTTCTTGTACAACAAAATAACAGCGAAAGAATACCACAAAAGGAAACTTCTTTATCGACCACTTACTCCCTAGTCCAATTTGTTATTCAGTGATCATAGTCCTTTTAAAAACATTATCTGAAATAAAATCTTGAATTTTAACAGAAATGTATGGAATGGCTCCAAACTTGTCATTATAGGCCAGGTTTTGAATTCGTTTGGCAATATGATTAGGAATTTACTGAAATTCAATATACTGAGTATTCAATGGAAACTATCCACTCCTCATAATTCTGAAAGTGTCACTTTTATTAAAAAATTAAAAAACACTTCAAAAATCCTATGAAGGAAGACGTTTTTTGCGCATATGTATAGACGTGATAACTTTAACCCTCTCCCCCTCCCCTGAGAAGTCGATTTGTCAACTACTTTAAGAAATATACATAAATATAAGTTGCAAGCTTGATATGTGATAACGGTAAAACTGTTTGAGAACAATTATCTTTTTCCACTTTGCATAGAAATCTGACAACAATGCAGATCTTACTATTTCTCTTCAAATATTTGAAACTCTCATGTTTTAGGCAACCCTGCAATACAACCATCTGAACAGCTCTACAGTTTGCAGTTCTGAAATTACCAGTGATATATAAATTACCATTCACCCATTTTACAAATACAAATTTACATTATTAACAGAAAATCAACAATGTGTAACTAAACACGTTTATAATTCAATATTTAAATCTAAGATAAATATTTATATCGAATTTGAATTGTCATACAGCACGGGCGAGTTATTGGAATCTGTGTATTGCTATCCTTATTTTGGAATGAGAGAATCGATTTAGATGATGGTTGTAAGCAAAGTGTTTTGTCAGTATGGCGGGTTATTCATCTAGTTCCTCTAGAATCATGCTTTGCATTACAAACTAAAGTATCTAAATAACCAAATTTTAAATGGAATGTTTATACAGTTGTAATAAAAATTATCATATTAACTGGCCTAAAAATGTGGCGGATCTTCAAAGTTGCCATTGAGTTTGCCTTGAAGGGAAAAGGAAATGATGTCTTTTGAATTGAAAAAATTGTTTTATATAAAGACAGATGTTTTTGCTTTCAGAAAAGTTGTGGACATGGTTTCGGACAAATATATTTTACATTTTCACTCAAGACAACTTACTACTATACATTATACTACTTATTACTTATGAATTGTGATATTCATATTTTAACATAATATTAATAGTCCTCCTTTAAAACACTATCGTTTGCATATTTATACGACAAGTCAAGTTCATCATAAGTAAATATAAATAATACTATTTATGTTTATTTCACGCTCTGAACTTGACTTCGTACGTGCGACCTTCCTACTTCTTCAACGTTCTTATGATTTATTGAAATTAGCTTCAAGTGAATTTATGTCTTTTATTTAAATATTATTGTTAACTTATTATATTGACCAATAGGCGTCACAAAGTTTCAAGTGGTGTCCAAAATACCATACTAATAAATTATATTCATAAAAGTTATTGGTCGTTTAGCAAATAATTGTAATATCTGTATCTGTAGAGTAGGGAGGGTGAGTGTAGGCTCACAGCACTTAGGCCACATGTGACCTATTGTGCATCCTCCCGAGGAGTTGTCTTCCTAGGTCATTGTCCATCCTGTCCTTCTCAGGAAGGTGGACAGGTCACTAGGAGACATCTCCTTTATATCGGCAGGTGTAGGCCAAGACTCACCGAACACACACTCTCTTATTGACGATAACTCCGGACACTCGCATAAGACATGCCTGACAGTTTCATCTTCCTGTTCACACATCCTGCATAGAGGTGTGTCCACTAGCCCCATAGTATGGAGGTGTTTCCCTAGTTGACAGTGACCAGTCAGAAATCCTACTGTTAAACGTAGGTTTCTCCTGGTCATCGCCAAATATTTTTTTGGCTCCAGCTTCTCAGGGTCGCCCAGGGTGATCCTGGCAAGACTGCATCCTTTGATTCCATCCCATCTCTTAAGGGATTGAGTATGGGTGTAGCGTTTGGCTAGTTCCGCAATTGTCGAAGTCGTTAGGCCGTAGGTGTCACTGGGTCCTAGAATTTTTAGTCCAGCGGCTTCCCTGGCTAAAGAATCAGCAATGCGATTTCCTTTACTCCTGTCGTGCCCTTTAACCCACCTCAGGATAATATTGTTTTCTGCCGAGGCGTCAGCTAAATCTTGGTGGCACTCTAATACTAGCCTCGATATAACACGTTGTCTGTTTAAGGCTAATAGGGCTTGTCTACTATCAGTGCAGATTATTATGTTTTTGCCAGAAATTCCTCTTCTGGTTAGTTCTTTTGTGGCAATTGAGATACCAGCCAGTTCTGTTTGAACTACGCTGGTATTGTAATAAAAACAAACTAAAATACTTCTCTACATCTAAACACAAGTCGCGACGCCACTGGCGGGAATAATTAATGTTGTAAATAATTTTAATGACATAGTGGACCGCATGAAATCGTGAATTAAATTTGAAGTTAAATTCTATTTTTACTGGTTTAAATTATGACAAAATAATCAGCTGAACTCTATCGGTCTTCAACACCCTTTCCAATTAAAAAGTCCAAAATAAATGGCGAAATCCTATTTTTACGTGAATAGAAAAAAAAACTCGACAAGAGCGTCGTTTCACTAGTGATGAAAGCTTATGTAATCGATTTGATAAGCATATGAAATATTCATTCAAATCTTTCAGAGCGAATGGAATCGAATCAACATTTTATTGTTAAATAAAATGAAGAATCCTGTCATATGGCATTGTTAACTACTGGTGTATGAATCATACTTCAAAACAAAAGCATTTTTTTCAAATCCAATATACCTACGTTTCAGATATGAGTGAAAATGGAAATTGAGTTCAACACTCGTTTTGTGTTGTATACAATATTACGCTATTGTTAAGAAACATCTTTATACTGAAAATGTGAAAATACACTCTGTTAAGTTTGTAATAAATGCAGTATTTTCTAAGTTAAAAACTTGGAAAAATCTGAAACATGTCGATTTTTATTTTTAAGATACTACGTTTTACAATTAAACTTAATACAATGAAGTCTTTGGCAATCTTTTAAACACAATAATAACATGTATTTGGCGACAAAAAAATATTTTTTGTCCATTGAAGAACAGATGTCGAAAGAATAATTATTTATATTCAACACTCTATAAATTTTTGAAAAATAATATTTTTCAAAAACAGTGGCCGTTCAACTAAGGAGCAACAACTACTTGCCGTGCAATATGCACCGCCGGATATTGAATTACACTCCTAAGTCAAACGGGGCTGGTATATCTACATGATATAAATAATTATTCTTTCGACATCTGTTGATAAACAATCTGTTGACAATAAAATTACAGAACCTTTATATAATAATGGAGCTTGAACAAAAAGAGTTGGCATGGTAATGTCCTATTAATTTGATCATGTATTGTCCACCAACATCTTTTTTGCTAGTGCAGAAATAGTAGAAGAGCTATGTGAATGGTTTGTTTCTTTAAATTTTCTCTGCCGAGAGTTTGGTCCATTTTGACAAAAAAAGCTTGTCTCTTTTGATTTCTGGATTGGTATCTTTTTTTCCCAATAATTTTGAAAATAGACGAGTAGGACAAAGATATTTGTTAGTGTTCTTTCTTACCAACCATTTGCTACTAGACAAGGCTTTTCCACCTTCTTGTGTGGTCTTTGAAAATATGGGTATCTTTTCGTAAACTCTCCATTTAGGTCTAGTTCTTGTTGGAAATAATATACTTTCCAGTTCACTGCTTAGTTGCCTCGCCAGGCAAGTTCAAAAGAGAATAAGCAAAATATTTTTCATCTGTAGACTGTCTGGGGTGTCTTGGCCACGAATTTCAATAATTCTTTTGTTGTAAGTGCTTTTGAACATTCTGTTGGAGTATTTTCAACAAAAAGAAAGTAGTTTTAAGATGCATGAAACATTTGTGTTCGTAGTGAAGCGCGAACAAAACGGAAAAGTAAAAAATTCAAAGTGCACTTGCGGCGTCTGGAAATTTGCATAATGTAAACTATACAGCAGTTCAATTTAAATAAATATAATTACAATTTACAAATTAGTTTTCATTTAATTTATGTCATAATTTTATAGTTACATCGAAAAATATTATACAATATGCGATTATTATTCAAATTTGAACCCGCGGCTGACTGTGTACGTCGAAATGTAAAATGAATATCTTTATTGACTTTATAGTATTATTCTGGTTTTCCAGTTCCTGTACAGAGTCAGTAGCGTACATTTTAATATCGAAAAGGTTTTAATCAAGTTTTACATAAAATCAACGATCAAGACTATGCCATTCATGAAAATTCAACAGATTATGACTGATGAGATTGCAAAACTTTCAGTAGAAACCGCAACTCAATAGAACCGTTTCAAGAATTTAAGCTATCGAGAATATACAGATTGCGAAAGGGCTTTTCGAACCGTACGATTTACACAAGCATGACAAGGAAAATATGAGAAAAACAGCTTGGAAGAGAGAGAAAAAATAACTGTACGTGGCCAGCGAGGGCGTGTATTTAGTTCCAGAGGCCGGCCGAATGTTCCCATTTCAACCGCTTTTGCCATAAGCGCAGACTAATTTGTACAAATGATATTTTTGTCTCCTCATCGTTGACTCCTTTTCCAGCTTATGCACTATTAGGCAAAATCAAACACTTCCATCCGGCAACAGTGTCATTTTCAAATACAATGGCATGCGCTTCCAACGTTTGTAGCAAAAAGACCTAGGAATAGCAATTTAAATGTGAATTCTCTCTGTAAAGGACACTGGCCACGCATAGTTGTTCTTTCTCTCTCTCTTTCAAGCTGTTTTTCTCAAATTTTCCTTGTCGTGCTTGTGTAAATCGTACGGTTCGAAGAGCCCTTTCGCAATCTGTATGAGACACTCTGTATTTGCAAGTCAAATAATTAAGATATTACGTATAAATGGGAGAATATATTTAGAATAAATTAATGATTGTAATTAATTTTAGCTGACGTCTTACACATTTTAACCATCCTATTAAAAGAAGATCCAGGATGACATAACTGATTGATGCTCCTTCCAGCAATCCAATTATTTTATAAAATACAATTTTAATCACTTGTTATCAATCCATCAAACGCCGAAGTTTGAGTATTTTGCTTCGGCTTCCAATTATAGGCAAAGACCTCAAGATAACGAAAAAAAAAACAACGCATCAATACGTGTTAATATTGTGTTATTGGAAATTTCAGATGACGAGAGAATGTTGATCGTATGATTATTGACACTGATGATGGAGTTTTATGGATTTTTGTGACGAAATTCAATCATGATTCATCGTTGGGTCTCTAAAATATTGTTATGTCGGATTTGTACTGAGAATATGTAGAGGTCCAAAAAGAGAAAAAAGAAGATATACATCTGGAATCATCTAGAACTGTCTTAGAAAAGCTTAGAAATGTCAAGAGCTGCCTGGACCAGGTGAAACGTATAAAAAACGGGACAAAAGTGGAGTTCAGTCCAAGGTCAATGTGGCCAACACAAAGTGGTTTTTCTGACAAGAATGACAGTTGATGTCTACCATTCAAAACATAACATTTTTGCAGTTTTTTTATCATTGCGAACATCCATATTGCTTTATTAGAACAATTAATACACCCCAAAGCGTAAATCTCTCATTATGTCACTAGTTACGACATATGTCAGTGGAAAAAGCAATCAGAAAAATATACACTTAACTAGAACTACTACAAAAGTATTATTGGAAATAAACATGAACGATTAAACGAATAGGGACCAGATTTTATAAAAAAATTAATTATTCTTGATAACGGTTGCTGGAACGCTACCGAAACGTTGAAATAAGAAACATAAAAAAGATTATAGTTTGATTTCCCAAAAAATTAGCAAAAAGAAAAATTAATACACTACAAGGAACATACAGAAGATAGATTCACCGTATACAAGCACCAGCATGTTGTTTGAAAATGGAAGAGAAGAGAGAAAAATGCAAAAAGGAGGAAAAATAGGAGAAGGATCGACGCAAAAAGGAGAAAGAAAACACAGAAAAGTGGAATAGGAGGATTAGAAAAGATATAGGAAGGAGGAAGAGGATGAGAAGAAAAGAAGTAGAAAGGACGAAGAAGAGAAGGAAATACAGAAGGAAGAGACGCATATACTGGCAGATGTAAAAATTATGAATGGCCTAGCACAAATTCAGGAAATATTGAAGCTAGAGGTAGCACAGCTTGATAATAGAGTGAACCATTTAAAACAACAAGAAAATTCAAGATTTTATTTGGAACTGCAACAAGAAAATTTAAGATCCAGAGCCATTGGTTGGACTGAGACACAGATGGCGGGCTTCATTGATAGTATCGCTCCTTGGGCAGGTGTCGTACAGGTTTTATAGACAAGGTATAGCCAACAAAGCTAGTATTCAAGAGTCAGATAAAAGTCCGCAATCAAAAATCTAATGATAACCTCTTGCCTATCCCCTTGAGCAAATCAGCGCACAAGCATTCGTTGGTGGATTACAAGAGGTGGAAATGCAACAAGCTCTCCGGCCACATACCCACAAAACGTTAAATAAAACTTTGATTGCAGCTCAGGAATATGAGGCAGCAAAAAGCATATCAAAATACCAAGTCCATTATTGTATTAACCAGCAAATATAAATCGATATACCTCACTAATGTTAAGCACAGTTTTATTTATAAGAAAAACCTTTAATGTTATTACCCCTCGAGCAAATAAAGCGATAGGTCAAAGACATTTTGTGTATCTGGCACCTAGACTTTTTAATGTAATGCCTAACTCTTTAAAGGGGAACCATTCTAAATAAAAGTTTGGTTACTCTTTATTTACCGAAAAGAAATACAAAATATTATTGATCCCTCATTATTCTCCATATAAGTGTAAGTGGTTAATTATCTGTAATTGAGGTTATTAATTAAGGCGGCTTACTAAAAGACAAGTTCCTTAATGAACTGCCTTTACCTGTTACCTTCCTAATTAACTGTATATCTTTTTTGGTGAATCAAAATTATTATTATTATTAAAAAAATCACCCAAATATCCCGTCTTTTTTCCCAAAAACTACGCTTCTCATTGGAAAATTGTGGTGAGTGTATGACAGCATGGAATTGGAGCCCTACTGAGTCAAGCGCAAATAAAAATTCAATCTTTCCATCGATTCCGTCAGAATTAAATTTTCAAAAAGAATTTCGTAGCAGCCATTGAATATTTTATACTAATAACATCGCGCTCTGAGCTACAGTACACGGGGATGCCTAAAATAAGGTTTTGTAGTTACATGTTATTGCAAGGAAATAGGCAATCTCGCCAAAAAATATTGTTTTTTTTTTATTAATATTATCCAGATTCCGCTTCAACGGAAACAATATGGATGTAAGAAGTAAATAGTATGAAGGAATTCTTTGGAGAGCTTTTATATGCCTTGATAAAGTGCAATAAAAAACTTTCAATCCGATTATCAAAGAGATTCAATCTTTTTCTAATGTCAATAGACTAGATAGGGATTTTGCATGTAGAACTAGATAATTACAGTAGATAACTTTCAAACACTATTTTTTGAATGTGTTAACTGCAACCTTTGACCACGCAATTCATTCTAAATTTTTGGGGAAGTAAAAAAGTAGTTAGGACTTAGGTCGGGACTGTATGAAGGATGGTCCAACAATTCTTGTTTTTCGAGCTATTAGAGAGTGTTGTCTAGGTGCAGGTTTCGTCCAACAGACCTATAGGATTATATTGGCGCATTTTCAGCAATGGATTGTACGAGGATATATTGGAAAATTCTTAGCCTACTATGGAACCAACAAAATTTCAATGTCAAAATATTTTATTACCCAACATATTCTCCTCTTAATTGGATACATTTATTACAGCGAAGCTGCAACGTGTCTAGACCTTTAAAAAAAAATGTTTCTTCTTGCTCTGCAAACCAGACCTCCACAGTTTTTATTACCTCCTTGTTGGAAGAACATTTACGACCTTTTAAACTTTTTTGCAGTTGAGGAAAGAGATGATAGTCGGACGGAGCCAAATCTGGTGAATAAGGGGGGAGTTCTAGTAATTCAAACCCTACATCACGAATCACAGGTTCGTTGTACTGCAAAAACAAAACCCCGTAGAGTGGTCAGTAATGTCAAATAGTAATCTCCAGTTATTGTTCTACCCTTATCCAAAAAATCAATCATGATAACTCCATGGCAATCCCAAAACACTGAAGCAAGAACTTTTCCAGCAGATTTTTGGACACGAAACTTCTTAGATCCTGGAGAACCAGAGTGTCGCCATTCCATCGATTGTTGCTTTGTTTCTGGATCGTAGAAATGTACCCAAGTCTCATCCATAGTAACAATTCGGTTTAAGAATTCTACATCGTTTTCAAATCGAGCACAGATCGAACGCGATGCTTCTACCCTAGCACGCTTTTGGTTAACATTCAAACATTTGGGGATCCATTTTGCAGCAATTTTTCTCATTTCCAAATTGACGTGAACTATATGATGAACGCGTTCGTATGAAATATTCAGTGCTTCAGATACCCGTTTTAGCCCAATTCGACGTTCTGATTAAATCATGTCATGAACTGCATCGATATTTTCGGGGACTCACACAGAAACTGGCCTTCCCGACCGGTCATCATTTTCAATGGAAATTTACCTCTTTTGAAGCTTGCAGTCCAATTTTTCACGGTCGCATACGAAGGACATTGATCACCAAGGGTATTAAGCATATCTCCGTAAATCTGCTTACCTCTTAACCCTTTTAAATACAGGTACTTGATGATGGCTCGATACTCCAATTTTTCGATTTTCACAACTTCGGTGGACATCTTTTTTCTTTTAATTTATTGCGTAACTCTGGTTTATTTTTTTGACGTCAAACTTCACACTGACACTTCTAATAAGTTATTGTTCGTTGCTATAGTAACGCAATATTTTGTTTATGCATGGAACTGGTCTAGGCTAACTAGATATCAATACATCCTCGTAATTTGGCCCAACTAAACTGTCTCCAACAAAGTGTGTTGTATAGCTGGTTATTCATCTAATTTGTTTAATGATCGAAGGAATAAATCAACCTGCCACCTGGTGCAGTGTTGCCGATAGCTTCTAATAGTTGGATGGTCTATAATTAACTGAAATGTCCTGGCAAAGAGGTGTTTTGTTAATAACATTCCCAAGATAAAAATCTATCAATTTCACTGGTCGAAAGGGTTAAACGAAGCGCTAACTAAACAAGACAGTTAATTTTGACATATGATATTTGTTGACAGTCGTCAACTGTGTTAATATGTGCAACAATCAAAAGATAAGCCTGATATTATTAATAACATTAATAAGGTTAATATGAACACATTCAATTAAATTTATATTTCTCTACTTTTGTAACGATTTAATGTGTTAACTTTAATAAGTGCTTGAGTGAAGTTTGAAAGTAGCATTCAAGTATTAAAATTATATTGGAATAAAAATTTATTTCAACATATAATAATGTAAACAAATTCAATGCTAGAACTTAAAAATTTTCAGGTTTTCTGTAAGTTTTGTATTTGATTCATATTTCAAAACTTTAATTGGATCTCGAAAGTTACTCTCATTAAGTGTTGAAGTAGCTTCTATAAATTCGAATTAGTTATTCACTGTCTTAACAATAAGTACAATATTTTCCGAAAGTTTTGCTTATCCAAATTACGATAAAAGTTATAATTGGCAACTTTAAATTTTCCAATTAAAAGTCAAACTATAACAATAATTTTTCTCAACTATATCCTGTTCGTATATTTTCAAATTATACAATATCCGTCTTATCTTTCCCATGTTTAGGAATTATAGCTAAAACAAACTGTCCGAGAAGTTATTCTGCTGTAGTCTCTCCTAAGAGACCGATGTTCCCAAGGGACCAATGAGTTAAAGGTCTTTGGTTAGGGCTGCTTTTAAGCGAGATTTGGGCCACTGTGTAATAAAAATAACAAAACTTTTGTGCTATTAATCTTCTAGTTGGCTTGTGGGACATATAACTTCGACAATTGATATTTATGAATTCTGTTGTTAAGTTTATTAAAAAAATTTTTATATTCCCATAAATTTGAAACCCCACCTCTTATATATTTAAAACTGCATAAATGTGAATTAATATTTTTAATTTTTTCTTATTTTCTTGGGAATCAAACCACAATAATGTTTTTTTTTTTATTTCAACGTTTCGGTAGCGTTCCAGCTACCGTTGTCAAGATTAACTAATAATGAATGAATGAAAAATTTTTGGTCCCTATCTGACACAACGAAAAAAATTTGACAACTAGACAATCAATAATATTTTGAAGTTTAATGGTGTGTTGTATCTCACACCTAAACTCGGTTTAATTATAACTGATGTTTAGACTGTGACGTATTGATTTATTTATTATCATTAATTACATCAGTCTAAACATCAGTTATAATTAAACCGAGTTTAGGTGTGAGATACAACGCGCCCTTAGACTACAAAACTTTGTTGTCAAATTTTATTAAGGTCCATTCATAGTAGATCACATCTCTGGTAAAATTAGAAATAAAATATTTTATTTTATGACATTCTAACGATATGTAGTCCATTAGAAATGGAATCCAGTGAAGTGCACGTTCTAGGAACGGTTTTTATTGGGATAGCGCTTTTTTTCGCTTATTTTGGAAATGTTATTAATAAAAACGCGTTTGTTGTTACTTTTTTGTGTATGATTATTTTTGTTTTCAAAATATGTATAACTCAGTCTGGTGATTTTGTGTATTGAAGTGTGTATCGATTAACAACCATTCCAAAGATAAATCATAAGAAAACCTGGATAAAAACTTATGATGCTATCCTGATAACGCCGGTAATTGATTATTGGAAATTTCTCTTTCTAACATTGGTAACCAAATTTGACTACATTCGGCCGAAATACTAGCTACACATTTATCTGAATTTAGTTGTATTAAAGCACTTTCTTTGATTTTTCGTCTTTTATTATTGGGCTCTTTCAATATTATTTTTGTCGAATCCCATTGAATTTTATGCCCCTCTTCCCAAGCATGTTTGCAAATACCTGACTTAAAGAACTCCCTATCTTTGATATACTTTTTATGTTCATTTATTCGGACTTTCAATGGTCTAGATGTTTCACCTAAATAACAAGTAATGCCACAAGGAACTTATAGAAGATAATATTTTTAACTTTGATACGTAAATTTATAAAAGTTTATATAAGACACTTGTATAGGATAACCCATAAACTTAAAGTGGCAATATTTATTTATTATTTTTTTATTTTCAGAGAGGGTCAGCACCATTCTGAAGCCCCAACTTTTTTAAGGGTTACATTCAACAAAATATGCAACGCCACTGGAATTAAACATCTATTCTGTTGCCACGTAAACATTTTAGTTGGGAAGATAAAGCCAACCTTTTAAATATCAATTTCAAAACATTGTAATATTAAATTGTACTGTATCAAAAACAACCTTATTATTATAATATTACCAACGATATAGTATATTGTGTAACAAGGGCAGAAAATGAGCTTTATAAACTTTAATAAATTTACCTCAAACCGTTTTAGAGTAATGTTGATGTGACATCAAAATTTAATGTAGAATCCGTTATTAATATACAAGGTGTTACATTAAAAATAACAAAGTATATATTATGTCAAAATATTTACCATAAACTCGCCATAACTAGTTTTCCATCTATGGCAATTTTTATAGAAATCCCAATATATAGATAGTGAAACACCCTGTATAAAAACTACTTCACAGATCCTTATTAGTTTATCGCTTCAAAGGCACTGATGAACAGAAGGCCAGAAACCTTTTCGTTCATATCTACGTGAAATTTAAATATCTATTTAAAAACTCGAAACTATCTTCTATGATTTTCAGTCTATTCCACCAAAAAATAAATTTCATGAACTTTGGAAATATTTAATTTAATTTAATTTATAATTTTTTTAAATATTGTATTTGAAATGTTATCGTTGCTTGAAATACTAAAATTGGAACAGTTTCTTTGTTGTTCGTCTAACGAAATATATGAAGAGCTCAAACAGCTTTTACGAATTAAAATTTTAGTTTATAAAAGTTGCCAGCTAATATTCGTCACGGTGTTTTCGACAAGTTCATTCCACCGTCGGCGTTGGACTGTTTGTTCCTATAAATTCAGAAACAGCCAAGAGAAGAACATCTGTTACAGTGAATGGGCTAATTTCTCATTTCAACTTCTGCTTGGGTGGCCGAAATATATTTTCAGTATTAATAAATTCACAGTAGTACTACACCTTATTTCCTCGAAATCCCGTGAAATCCGTACGGCTTTTCTATTCCGTGATAGATGAGTTTTTCTTTTTGCGTTCAAATTCACTTTCTCATGGTATTTCGACAAATAATATAAAACGGTTTGTTCTTTATATCTTTCTTTATACACTGTGTCAATTTTGAAAACTTATAATGGCCTACACCTAACATATTTCAACCGCTTCTAGGGTAGCTAACTGACAATAACCCATTACTTGTGATTCCCCAAATTTTTGACTATCTCCGAAAACCAACCAGTCAATTAATATATTTCTCTTTCCTTCTGTTCTCCATCCTAATGTCATGAGTCGATAATTTGCTGATTCCTTATCATTTACTGGAAAATGAGGTCCTTGATAAACTATTAAACAAAAGGGTTGAGAAAATGTATGAGTGTTTATGTGCTATGATTTGAATGTTTTTTATTCTCTGTAAGCGTTTGTTGAATCAATGCCCCCTCCCTAATAATAAAGTCTGCGCACGCCTATGCCCTGTACTAGCTTCGTGCTTTTTTCGCTATTTATCAGTACGGTATATAAGAAATAAAAGAAGAAATATATTTATATCGCTTATTACTCAAAACATTGACAAATCAAATGGTTTATTAAATTCAAATTAACCAATTTTTTCCTCTTCACACTCCGTTGTGTTGGCGAATTTAATTCCAACATTAATATTCTTCATTAATTGTGGTAAAGCTTTATCAAGTATCTTTTTCTCAAAGCAGTTTAGCTCTCCTAGTCCTAAATTTTTCTCAATGCCACATTTTCCTACAAAAAAAATCAACGATTATATTTTACTGTTTTTCATGACGGGAATAAAATTTTCCTTTGGGATTCGTACACGGTATTATTTGAAATCATCATTATTTTCACACAATGCCAACAAGATTTTTTTGTTATACCTTCGTTATCATCCTTGACATCGCTTTGATATGCTGCTAGCTCACAATATCAAAATAAAAACATGCTTTTTTATTTATTTTTTACATCGAATAATTGATATTGACGACAGAATAAACATTTTTGTGGAATATTCCAAGCTGTTCCCGTTTTTATGCAAAATAATAACTCTTTAAATACTTCTAGCCTAGTTTTTTTTTAACTGTTTACCGTAAACATTTTTTTTTTGTATTTATTCTACCGTATCAACCGGGGGAGGGATTATATTCATAAGAGTGACTATAATTATAAACAGGAATTTCGAAAAATATAACCTACTCAATATTCTTTTTCGTCAAGGGGTTGGTCACTAGAAATTTTTGTGTAGGAAAATAACCTTTGATAAATATTACCTAAATATTACCTTATATTACCTAGGACTAGGACTACCCCAGATTACCCAAGATTACCTACTACTGAAAAAGGATTTTTTTTTTCGATGTAAAATTCATAAAAATTGTTATTTTAAACAACAAAGTTGATGAAAAATGCGTTTTTCAATGTAAAATTCATGAAAACTGATATTTTAAATATGAAAATTGCTTTTTTTCGAAAATTTCATTGCACCATTTGAATGCGAAATAATGATTTTATCAAAAAACAGGATGTGGCATTTATTTTCCCCTATCAAAAAAACCCATCCCATCCTGGAATTTCAGATCGAAATTCATAGATTTGTGGTATTTACAAGACTTTTTATGTTGAAAAGGTGTTTTTTCAAAAATTTTATAACACTATTTTATAAAAAACTGACTCTGGCAATAATTTCCACGTATCAAAAAACCCACGTTTACCAATTTATAGCCAATTCCATGTCGCAACATTTTTTTTTGTAGGAAATTTTGAAGCAAGGGGTAGGTATGGAAATATTTCGCGATTCATATTCCTCTCCGCTATCTCCCTTAATGCTTGAAAATATCAACTAAAAATTCATGTCTATATGTAAAAAGTTCCCCTAATTCGGATGGCGGCGACTAGAACGTTCTATCTCTCCAATTAGTCAAGTTATTGATACATAAAGTTTCAGAAAGTGGATTTTCGAATATATTCACGATTTAAATTGCTATCTGCTATCTCCCTTAATGCTTGGAAATATAACTCCAAAATTCATGTCCATATGTAAAATGTTCCCCTGATTCGATTGGCGGAGACTAGAACGTTCTATCTTTTCAATTAGTCGAGTTATGAGTATTTTTGGTTTTAGAAAGTGAATTTTCGAATATTTCATTACGTTATTTGAAGGCGAAAGAATGATTTCATTAAAAAACAGACTGTGCCAGTCGATTTTTCGTCCCAAAAAAACCTTGGTTACCAATTTATAGCCAATTCCATGTGGCAAAATTTTTTTTCGTAGGAAATTTTGAAGCAAGGGGTAGGTATGGAAATATTTCGCGATTCATATTCCTCTCCGCTATCTCCCCTAATGCTTGGAAATATAAACTCAAAATTCATGTTTATATGTAAAATGTTCCCCTCAATCGATTGGCGGAGACTAGAACGTTCTATCTCTCCAAATAGTCAAGTTACGGATACATAAAGTTTCAGAAAGTGGATTTTCGAATATTTCCACGATTTAATGCTATCTACCTTACTGTTTGGAAATATCCACTCAAAAGTCCTGTCTATATGTAAAGTGTTCCCCTGAATCGATTGGCGAAGACGAGAACGTTCTATCTCTCCAATTAGTCGTGTTATGGATACATAAAGTTTGTAGAAAGTGGATTTTCGAATATTTTCACGATTTAAATTTCTATCTGCTATCTCCCTTAATGCCCGGAAATTTAACTTTAAAATTCTTGTCTATATGTAAAATGTTCCCCTGAATCTATTGGCGGAGACTAGAACGTTCTATCTTTTTATTTAGTCGAGTTATAAATATTTTTGGTTTCAGAAAGTGAATTTTCGAAAATTTAATTACGTTATTTGAAGGCGAAAGAATGATTTTATTAAAAAACAGACTGTGCCAGTCGATTTTTCGTCCCAAAAAAACCTTGGTTACCAATTTATAGCCAATTCCATGTCGCAAAATTTTTTTTTAGTAGGAAATTTTGAAGCAAGGGGTAGCTATCTCCCTTAATGCTTGGAAATATCAACTCAAAATTCATGTTTATATGTAAAATGTTTCCCTCAATCGATTGGCGGAGACTAGAACGTTCTATCTCTCCAAATAGTCAAGTTACGGATACATAAAGTTTCAGAAAAGAATGATTTTGTCAAAAAACTGACTGTAGCATTTATTTTCCCGTTTTAAAAAACCTTGGATTATCTAAAACTTCCTTTGGATCACCTTAACTACCTTGGATTACCAAAAACTTCCTTTGGATTACCCAAATCTTCCCTTGGATTACCCAAACTACCTTGGATTACCCGAAACTTCATTTGATCACCCAAAATTTCCTTTATCAAAACCACTATATTACCTAGCCCTTGTACGAAAATTACCTAAGTGACCAACCCCTCATTTTTAGTTAATAATTATTATTCTTAATAACTGTAGTTGGAACGCTACAAACCATTGAAATGAAAATACAACAAATATTGTGGTTTAATTTGATAAAGATGTATATTTACATTTTGTATTATTATCATGTGTTTGTTCAATGTGGTGCATATCTATTGATTGAAGTTAAAATTGATTTAAAATGTTTGCTTACCAAGAACTAAAGGACTGGCAAAGTATGGAGCACTTGTTACTTGAGACATCACGTAGGCCGGCTCTATAACATTTTTTTCTCCAGAAAGTGCCCTTAGAAGAGAATTTGTGAATCTCATAGCAGAAAAAGCCATGGATAACGTTGCAGAACCAGCTCCAACTTTGGCTTTCACAACCTAAAAAGTTATTTTGTTATGAAAAGTGTTGGGAGTCGCATTTTGAGTTATCCACTTTTTTTCATAATAAAATTGATACATTTCCAATTATTTTCCAAATAAAATAGCATCAGCAATTTAAATATTTATTAGGCAGGTTAGCGATCCAGAAATTTTCTGAATAACTTGAGAAATATTAATTAAACAATTTTGGTTCAATAAATTTCTCACCAAGGTACAGCCATGCCATTCAAATAATTTCTGGAGCAATTTCCGCTTATACCACCTGAAATATTGCAGCTGTAACTGTTTTAAATGTTAAAATATCCAGAGTAAGAATCACCAGACTGACTCTGTGGTCGTGCAGAGTTGGGTGAAAAAGATAATCAGATTAGCAATATTATCGGGAGCAGCTGGAACGTGATAAAAGATTTGAAAAGATTTGTGAGATATGGCTATCCATAGGCTTAGATCTGTTCCGAATCAAAATTTGCTTCACGAAGGAATAGGGTAAAATTTGTTTTCAATCAGTATTAATTTTAATGATACGGAAAAAAATGTGACAACTTCAACTAAAATGTATGTGCATACCTCGGTTCCAGCTTCCTGTATTCTCGAAGTAAGTTTTTCAGTTTCCTCTTCGCTGAATGAAACTTTGGGAGTTGCTCTGGATATTAACGGAATAATGGTAATCCCCGAATGTCCACCAACAACTGGAACTTTAACGTCATACGGATTCAATCCTTTAGCTTGAGCTATAAACGTATTAGCTCGAACTGTATCTAAAGTTGTTACGCCAAAAATGCGATTGGGGTCTAGTACCCCCGCCTGTAAACCAATTATTCATCAATATCATCCAGGTTTTAAAGGTCTAACTGATGATTTGTAGTCGATCCTAGTGAATATTCGTGAATTTCAAGATTAGTAAAATTTAAATAGTTATTTGAAATGGACCTTTCGTGTTAAAGTTACCACGATTATAAAAATGCCCTCTACACTTTTCATAGGTAGTGGGAGTTACCGAACAATGCAGGGGCGGGTCATTAGAATGCATTTCTAACAGGAACTGTAGAAAAATGTGTTAAAAAGTTACCTTTTTCAAAACTTCACAAGCAATGGGTACAACAGAATTGACAGGATTCGTGATAATTGCTACCATTGATTTGGGCGCTGAGATTGCTACGTGTTCCATCACAGATTTAATCAGTCCAGCATTTGTTTTGAACAGATCATCTCTACTCATACCTGTAAAACGATAAATAAAGATTTGTTGCCCTAAAAATAACTAATAGACCCGTATTTTAGTTATGCAATTTTTTGTAAGAAATTCAACTATGCTTGGGTTTTAAAACCACGTTAATTTTAATGATTTGAATACAATGGAGTGTTAAACCGATAATCGAAATTATTTTTTTTTGGTGTTTTCAATGAACTTCCTTTCACAATTTCTCGATTTGACATTATCTGGTTGTGGTCTTTTGATTTTTCTCTGGTTAGACTGATCTCTTGAGATAACTCTTCTAGGATTTCAGTTCAGTATTTATAATTTTGTGGTATTTACAAGGCTTTTTATGTCGAACATTTCTATATCAAATTTGAAGGTGAAATAAATATTCAATCGAAAAACTGACTGCGTCAGTAGATTTTTCGTCTCAAAAAACCCTTTTGTAACAAATTTGAAACATTTTTTATGTCGTAAAATATGTTTTTATTCTTAATTATGAATGACTTCCACCTGAATCGATTGGTGGTCATTACAACGTTTTAGGTCTTCAATTAGTCGAGTTATGAGCATCTTTTGGTTTCAGAAATTGCATTTTCGAATGTTTTCACTACTTGTATATTTATAATTATTTATAAAACGGAAGCCCTTGTAGTTATGCTTCTTGAGAATAATCTCCCAAATTTTTAGTTCAAAATCCATAGTGGTATTTGAAATACTATTTATGTTGAAAATGCTTTTTTTTCGAAAAATTAATTAGACTACTTGAAAGTGAAGAAATGACTTTATTAAAAAACTAAATCGACCAGTCGATTTCTTGTATAAAAAATATTTCGCGATTTCACATTTTCTCTATTGTGAATCTCACTGGATGGTATAATGGACGCACTCACCACAAACCTGTTCTAACTTGTTGAACTATTGAATAAAATAAAAGTGGAAAAACAGTTATCAATACAAAACGCATATCAATTGATAAGGAAGATTGTACAACTTTTGTTTAGGAAACATGCAATTTTCTCTTCACCGAAAGCTAGAGAGCTCAGTGCTTTTGCTGAGCTTTCAATACCAATTAAAAATATATTTGAACTTCTCACCTGGTTTTCTGGGAATCCCTGCTGGTATAATAACTATATCTGCACCTTTAAGTGCTTCATCCAATTGTTCTGTGCCTTTGAAACTATAATTAAATTCTAATCAATGGTTTAGGTTAAATTTTAGCTAACCTAAGTTCACATATCTGAGCAATGAATGTTTATCAATGATACACGATTATTTCGATGTATTTATTTGTTAAATGCTACTCTTACCCTTTAACATCTGAGGGTGTTTCAATATGTGATAAATCAACAGCGACACCTGGTGTGAACGGAGCTACGTCGTACAGACGTAGTTTAGTAACCATTCGATTAATTTTTAACAGCAGAGATAAAGGTTGTCCTATTCCGCCTGCTGCGCCAACCACAGTTACTTGATAGTTATTCTAAAATAAAAAAACATTGTATTGAGAGATTTCCCTTCAAGGGTTAGTTGAAAATTTCATAGAGCACGATATTATCGTTAAGTGAGATACTTTGAGACCACGTGTAGGCAGTTTTAAAGAGTCAGATTGACTATAGTTTATTTCAGAAAGCTATAGAGTACTAAAACCTCATTAGGTATGCAAAGGGAGCACAGAGTGATTCAACGAATATTTAAGCCACCACTTCCATAGTTTGGCATTGATTTCATTGTAAAATTGTTTCTTTTTATAAAGTGCAGGTAGTACCACACGGGTTGGGGTCAATATATGGGTTTAGCCTATTGTTATCTATTCACAAACACTGAAAATGATATGCCAAAGGCGCGCCGGTAGGATACTCGTAAAAAGGAAAGAATTCTATTTTAATAGTATTAGGTACACTTATTTTTTATTGAACATGATACAAAAAATACATTATATACATCATAATATTCTTCGTCATCTGGGGAACTGTCATCTCCTCTTGACGTTATAATTAACGGGCCGACGGTCCGATCGATCAAGTAGTCAAGATCCCACATTTTCTCCTCTTCTTTAATGACATGCTGGACTGCTTTTCGCCAGTTCTCTGGTATCACCTCCTTAATGGCTTGATGAAACAGTAGCTTAACGTCTTTCATTTTGAATGTCGTGTTGTGTCTTGCTACAAATCCTTTCACTTGCGCCCATATAAGTTCTATAGGATTCAGTTCGCAATACTTTTGGTGGTTAACCAGTCAATAATTTCTTGTTTTGTCCAAGATGAAGTTGGAGTCTTCTCTATGCGTCGAGAATGATAACTTGCGTTATCCCTAACTAGTACTGAATCAGCCAGAAGATATTTTATCCTTTCACCAAAATAGTCTTCAAAAACATCCGAATCCATGTCCTCGTGGTAATCTTCCGTATGGCACGACTGAAAGATTAGCAAACCTTCTTTTAAAAATCCCTCTTTGCTTCCAATATGGACGATTATTAGTATTTTCCCTTCACCTGAAGGCACCTCAATACCCGTTGATACACAATACTATTTCAAGACCTACGCCTATGGTCGACACCGAAATTGAGCCGAACTAGACGGAATTCCACATTTTATTACCCTATACCTTTCCGAAATAGACTATAGTTTATAGTACAAACAAAATTATTATGTGAATTAATAAAATTTCTGTTCTCTTTCCAGATTCAGAACTAACTGCGTGGAAGATTTTTGGGGTGAGTACAAAAGTATTTCATGTTGATGGTTTTATAAATACCTGATGTATTTACTAGTTAAAAAGATTATTGTAGAAATTATAGGAACTAGCTTAGGAGTGTATAAACAAGGTCTAACTTGAACTAAACGTTTATTTCCAATAGTACACAGGCTGGTCTTTCTTTGCTTTGAACTATTCAGTGTTATTATAACATGATATTTATTAAAAATAAAATTATAAACATCTTTTTAAAAAGCATTCATCAGACGCATCCTTGAAAACATTTTCTATTCTGTTATATCTTATCTCACTTCACAATAGTGAGTTTTTATTACAAAATTCAACTTGCATATCGCGACATAAAAATTAAAAAACCTTTAAAACCTAATAAAAAATTTGTAATTATTGCTTTTTGTTTTGCAACGTGAGTTGTAGGTATATGAAGAATTAATTTTTATGATGTGTGAAATAATATAGTAGATATTCACCTGTGATGAACGACTGAAACATCTTATTAAACTTGCTGGTTTTAAAATTGGGTTCCGGTTCATTTTATCTGTTTTTATTACACAGTTTTTATTTTAATTTAGTATTAATTAAGTTGAAGTTTGATGTCATATACTGTCAAACTAACTTTGACATGTTATAATGAGGAAGTCTTTTTTTAATTTTTAAATTTTCTCATTTTTGTAGAAAAATTAATATATTATACAGTAAAGTCCTTCTTCCTTAAATCACAGATATAGACTGGTCTGAGAATGTCTACAGAAACTTAAAACCATGACTAACCATAATAGAGTTAGTCTTAACTGGGTCCCGGGGCATAAGGGCATTGTAGGAAACGAAAAGGCAGACATCTTAGCAAAGCTGGGGTCTGAGACAGCATTCACTGGTCCTGAATCAGTATTTGGGATATCCAAAACTGCTGCACGTGATTGTATATGTCGGTGGACTCAAACTAAACACCAGTCGTACTGGAGACACGTGACAAAACAGGATCACAGCAAACTCCTGGTCAAAAAACCTTCGGAGACGCTGACCAATGGAATACTAAACCTTAGCAGGGCCCAAATAAGGATAGTGGCGGTCACTGTACTCTAAGGAAGCACATGCAAACAATCGGCATATATAGGGAGGAACCTATCTGTCAGTTGTGCTTGGAAGAGGAGGAAACAGCATCTCACATTAGCGCTAGCGGCGTCAAGTTGTTCAGCTGTCTCTCGATACCTGACCTATAAGGTTGCGATGTATGCTTTGAAATTCATAGATTTTCTTGAAAAAAACATGGAATATTTGTGGTAAAATTATCATTACAATTCTTCTAGTAAGTAGGTATGGTTTAGGAAATAGTTTAAATCAAAGTCTTGGCAAAATTAAGCATAAACAGAAAACGCGTGAAAAAAATTCTGATTACTGAATGAGCAAATCAATCGAACATTTTAAAGGTACAAGAAAAAATATAGAAAATAATGCAAAAAAGACAATTATACTCCGTAACCGGTGGGAAAATACAGTAGATTTTATTTATAGTTCTTTTCACGATCTAGGAAACTGACGAATGACCCAAAAGTCTTATGGAGTTTCCAGGTAATAATTTATTAATCGCCAACAACAAAATAAACACGACCCTGTCATGGCAAATACTTTAATGGCTTTATTGCATGTCATTATCCCATCTCATGCCAGGTCAGTTTCTTACATGTTGAAATAAACTATACCTACTAATAATGTAATATACAAGAAGTGATGATATCCCATCAAAACATGAATATGAAATGAGAGCCAAGTTTATGACGTGGTTGTTGGCTTTAACCACATAAGGGGATTGCAGGTTGAAATGGTTGACCGGTTAGCTAAACACGGCTCTAAAGGAGACTTCATAGGTCCCGGAACCGTTTTGTGGAACCACAAAAGATTGCATAAGAGGGGAAATCGGTAACGGGTTAGACAAGGAACACCAACTCAAATGGGCACCTCCATACAAAGAGTTTACTGAACAAAGTAGACAATGAACTCTCAACCAGGGTATTGAAACTGGGCAAGAGACATTTTGAAGATATTTGAAAAGTCTCGCACCAAGGGATTATCTTTGAAACGGATAGAGGGAAAGTTATGAAATTCTAGGACGATGAATGAGACTCTATTCTGCATATTTTAGAGCGAATGTCAAATGTTTTTGACAACGCTGTATATTGAAGCCTAAGGTTTGACTTGGATAGTTTTCATACACGAATTATTTTATAGCCTTCTTATTTTATTCTTCGAAAATTTGGCTTACTGGTAGCCATTGAACATAGAGCTCTTCCATGACTGTTTTAGTAGGTACTTAATAATAATTCTTATATTCGAACTCGCCAGGTCAGATCTTGGGCTTCAATATAATATCCTGAGTTAACTATAAGAAAAAATTATATTTCAAGTTGTAAAATATTTTATGTTGTTGTATAGGTGAATTTCATAACTGACCATTAAATTTAGCACCTATTTATATCTCGCTTCTTTTGTCGTTGAAGTTAACAACCAAGGCATGACCTTGGCTCTCATTTTAATTATGAATTCATGCGAAAAAATATCCTTTTCGTATATTTGCGGTTTTTCTGATTTTCTTGAAATTGTTAAGGAGTAAAAAATCTGCATCGTGGGAATATAAGGATCAATCAGGGAAAACACAATTTAAATTAATATGATTAAAATGAATCTGAGGACCCTATGTCGAGCAGGATTGATTATCCTCATTTCTCGAGCTGGAAAGTGATGTTACAAGGGGTTCTAGAAGATTTGATTGGATTATAAATTTGTGTATCTTTTTTTGACATTTTAGGAAATCGTAATTTGTAAAACAAGGGGTGGATCAAAACTTATACCATCTGAAAACTTTTTTATTACATACTCTAGCATCATTGACTGAAATATAATCTGATAAAGTTGAATTATTCGGTTTAGGTTTCTTTTAGTTAAGGTCTATATTACTTAAATAAAACACGTTTTTTGACAAATGTTTAATCAAAACTATTTGACAAAACTCCAAGCAGCATTTGCCAGCCTACATATTCTTCCAATTTAGCGTGTGTCTCCTTAGCAATTGTAACTTATTTCAATAAATAAATTATAAACAAACTGGCCGATATATTTTATAATTATAACTAAAGACAGACATACTATAGTTAATAACCTATAATTTAATAATAAGCATACTTCTAACCCAAATAATTAACAACTCATTATAACAGAAACTACTAGTTTTCGGGCGAAACTAGTTGTTTTTTTCTCTCTCGTTGAACTGTCATTATCAGCTTAATAACTTTGGTGCTTTATAAAACCATAATCACTTCATAAGACATACAGTATAAACTGATCCAAAATAATAATATACTTCCGGTTTAACGGGAAATGCCATCAACTTCTTTAATTTAAATGGGACACCCTATATATTTTTACAGATTTTGAAAGAGCTTGTTATTTTGAATTCATACATACTGAGTTTAGTGTAAAAAAATTTGTATTAACGAGCAATATAGCACTTTAACCAACCTCCTTTGAGTTTTTTGCATTAGAGCAAAAAACAATTTAGATAAACTAATTAATGTTGTTTGTATGCATAGTAATAAATAAACGAGTACTGTTTAGTACGTCTTTTTTTCTCCAAGTGTCAAATTCTAATTGACGGAAATAAATTTTACAATTTAGAATGGTTCAGTTAAGTGAAAAAGAGCGTATTGAAATTTTAATGATGATCGGTTATGGTGATCTTGTTAGAACTCATGAAGAAGTGTGTTATATTTTCAATAATTTGCATCCGGAGAGAAATCCTATATCACACTCAACAGTAACTAAAACATTATAACGTTTTAATACAACTGGGATGGTGAAAAATTTGCTAAAACCTGGAAGACCGCGGACTGCAACGAACGAAACTGTTAAACAAAATATTGCAATCGATTGAGACGAATCAACTCAAACTTCCACCACAAATTTGGCACTAAACCATGGTATCAGCCGACGTTCTGTAGGAAAGATATTAAAAAGTGAAAAGTACAGTTGGTTCAAAAATTGTCAGACGATGATTTTGACCGACGGCTGGAATTTTGTATGAATTCAAAATAACAAGCTCTTTCAAAATCTGCAAAAATATATAGGGTGTCCCATTTAAATTAAAGAAGTTGATGGCGGCATTTCCGGTTAAACCGGTAGTATATTATTAACAAAAAAATGTACATAAGATGCATTTTGTTCCATTGCACTCACCTGCAAATTTTCATAAATATCGTTCTTTTCGTTCAAAATATATTTACTTGGTTCCATACTTTATCCCAACCCCGTATATTCACACATGAATTTCCAAGGTAAATCTAATAGAAAGCCAACAATCGTGTTATTTCGACCTAAATATTTCTTTCATGAGTCTTTCGGGAATGTTCGTTTCCAATTCAATTTTACGTCTACTTATTCGGCAGAAGAGAAATTAATTATTCAGATACAACACATCCCCCATCAATCTTTGGATAAAGGTTATGTCCGAAAAGGCACTGGTGATAAATAGTTGGAAGCATATAACTCCGGGATGCAATGTGTTGGATTTAGGGCGCTACAAAATATATCATTTATCATTATGGAACTTTTTTAAATTCCCAAACTAAATAGAGTAGTTTGTGAAAAGTCAAACAAGGTTTCTTAATACTTGGACAATTCTACCCTTTCTCAACCATTAAAAAATAAATATTCTACACGTTTGTCGCAAGAAAGTGCTATAATACTTGGCGTCTGGGCCCATAATCTATTGTAAAACTTGTAGGATTTATGGTAAAAAGACGAAAGCTAAGGCAAAAAACTGTGTGACCTTTATTATCCAATAATGACACTTGCACACACTAACTTCTATCAACTAACTCATTGGGTCAACGCTAATCAAATTATTTCAAATCAATTTCAACAAATAGTAGTATTCTTTTTACCCAAATTAACTGAGAATAAGTAAGAATCTTAGTTAGTTAGTTGCTCAGTTTAAAATGACCATTCTTTTTACCTTCAGCAACTAAGTTTGAACTGAGATTTTAGTGAGATAAAGTCCGTTTCAATAAGGAAGAAGCCACCTGCAGTTGCAGACGATGCGCGACCTTGATGTCAAAACCAGCGCCATATTTAAAAAATTGATATTTTAATCTAAATCAGTAGCGTAACGTTTTCACATTTTGTAGGGTAACACAAAATTAGAAGTATTAGAACCATATAAATAACTGCTAAGTGCAGCAGACTATATGAATTATTATCAGAATTCAATTATTTTTGAAGTAATGTATAGTCTCTTCCATATATTTTACAACAATCTGAATGCCATGAGTAATATATTGGATTATTATACTTTCATATTTGACTTACCGATGATTTTTTAAAGGAATTTGGATTCCATGTTCAGCTTCAGACTCCATAAAAGCTGCAACGTTTTCAAGAATCTGTCGGCCTTCACTGTGGATAACTTTTCTTTTAACACCAACCAGTTTTGTAGGAGGCATGGTTTTAGATCAAATAAAACTCACAAATAAACTAGCAGAACATATTAAAATATTCAAAAATGAAAAATATTCGACAGTAAATGATTGTTTCAAACACAACCTCAAATGTCAACAATTTAATTGCTGTCGGCATGGAACGATCGCTTGACAGATTTTGACTTATGCGCAGGTCGGTACGCCAACTTCAGGTGGCTTCTTCCTTATTGAAACGGACTCTACTTACTTCAGCTGAGCTTGTATTTTATGAAGCTTTCAACTGAGAAAGAGCTTTTTGATGTTAATGTGTTTTGTTTTTAAATTAATCTCATAAGAATCTTTGGTCATGTCAGAAAACATCTGGCCGTGGTTTGTGGTTTGGCGAATTTGGGCTGAAGTCCATCATGTCATCAAAATATATTATTTCTACCCACGCATACAATATTGTGTTTGACGAAAATAACAAGTACATAAGAAATGATGAAAAGTCGATTCTTTTTCAACGCATTGTAGGTTAGTAACTAGAGTACCTATTTTATCTAAGGAATCCTCGTTAAAAATGTTGCTCTAAAACAGTTTTACTCAATTATTTTGCATAAAAAAATTAATAACAGTGATCTACATGGCAAAAAAATTCACCAATATCAGCTTACTTACCACAAGTACATTTGTGAAATCTATCTGTTCATTCATTTTAATAAGAATCAAAGCTTTGACAAATAAGTGTAATTTCAGCAATGAGTTTATGAGGTTATGTATTTGAGTCAGAATGTTCTTTTTAGCCAGAAAGTTATACCGAATTTATCTTAGATCTTAGAAGAATCTAAGCGCAGTTCGACTCAGTTGTGGCATCTTTTAGCGGTAAAAAGAATACTACTATTGTCAGGTTATGTTTATTTTTTCATCAGATCAAACCACTGCGCAGAATCTTGAACTAAATATTGTTCAATAAATTGGAATAGTCTAAATTAGCTTAAAACAGTTGGCCAATATTTCACATAAGAAATCTATTCCAAATATTCTTCCAAAACTTGAAGTAAACATTACACAAGAAATGACCTTTAGTCTTAACAACTTATCAACTTTCAAACAAAAAAAAACTAGTCAGATAAGCAATTAAAGATAAAACCAATATTTGTGAACTTCCTTTCTTTTGTGAAGCAGTTTATAATATTTAGAACACCTTACACATTATTTTATGTCAAAGTAAATTACAGAAACATGTTTTCAGGATTATACAACTACATACATTTCCTTGTCACATTAATATTATATTAAAATGGTATTGAAAGTTTATCGAACATTTTCTATTTCATAATGTTTCAAGCCAACAACTTCTTTGAGGCAACGTATCCCATTTTTTTTATAAGTAAAATCACTGGGTATTGCACGTTTAGTCTAAATTCCAGTGGGTTTCACGTTAATAAAATTTCTTTATTGTGGCCAGCTGCGTTACTAACATTTCATAGTATTTTACCGTTTTTCGATTGCACTGAAACTGGAGATGATACAAACAATATTTACCACATCATTAAATTGGTTAATGGATATGTTGGTATGATTAATATGGTTAATGCGATTATTATGGATATTTTTTATAGAAATGGAGTAAGTACTAGATTCAGTACACAGCTATACAATTTTGTTTGTATTTTGTCCCATCAAGAAGCAGTGTAAAATTAAAACACGAAATTGTTTTTGATCCATTGCTTTGAAAATATTAAAAGTAGCGTCACTCTTAGCACAATAACTCACGAACTAATCAATAGAATATCACGAAATTTTGATAGCTGTCTTTTTAAGGTTAGTAGTAACTGAAAAACTGGCGATTGCAATAAAGCTAGCGCCATCTTTGTGTCAGGCCCGGGACTTTTCAGCCCATGTATTGTGTTGGGTAAAATCATAACAGTCTAAATTTTTACAGCATTTCCGGATACATAAAATTGCCTATTACGGCTTGATTTTATAATATTTCGTTAAATTAAATAAAATTATTCAATTTTTATTGTTATAGACTGTGGCATTATTAAACAGAATTCATGACTTCGACTTGAAATCTCTTAAACCAACAAACTATTATACCAAAATTAAAATGAATTCTATAACTATATGCATATCGTTTGGTATAGTTATTGGATGTATAATAGTAACCGACATGGTTATTTGCTCTTTCTCTGGAACCTGGCTCATCTGGGAATTAAGGAAAATTGTAATTGACAATACACCAGTGGTATTGAACTGTGTTTTAGCTTTGCAATTGACAACCTTAATTTGGACAGTTCACGAAAGATTCAAATGGACAAATAAAGATTTAATTCGCTTGAAAAGAACATGGAATAGTAAAACTATTGGAGCAAATAGATTATTGAGACCGGACTTTGAAACCAAGTAGGTGTTATACTAGGGTTGTCCTTCATATTTTGCATATAAAGGGAGATTGATTAGTGTGATAAAGTTCAGTGCCTCCTTTGTCCTTTGAGATATCAATTTGAAAATTTGAGGGTTCATGGCCATCATCAGTCTTCAAATTTTTAAATTATTTACAATCTTACAGGGTGTTCCAGAATGCTGCGCCATATCAAAGTTACATTTTTTTCAAAGAAACACCCTAAATTTTATCGCATATTTGGAATCAGCTTGACCTCCCCGTTACAACAATATAGGGTTGTGATGTGTTCTACGGGGTATTTAAAAAGTTATAACCAATTTTCAATAAAAATCATAACAAGTTCAATACCTTGTACATTGTGAGAGAAATTCAAGAATGAAAATCTGTTGCGGCCAAAGTGTTCGAATAGTAGTCAAAATCCTGGAAAATTATTTATTTCGTTAATATTCATTGAATCTGATACAGGGTGAATCAAAATACGAATACATTATTGTCTCCGTTTTTTCAAATGGATCATTTTATGTTAGTTCTTGAGATATTTTGATTTTTCTATGCAAAACATTGATTATATCTAATTATTTAATAATTAATTGTGAGTTGGGTGTGATTGATTTGTGAAAAACTGATATTTGACAATAACATGACATGGCAGTAGGTACATTAGTGTTTTTTGATTTAGCGGTTTGGTACATTTTTTGGTGTTTAGAAGAATTTGAACTAGGGCAAAAATGAACTTCACTAGTGATGAAATGATTGATATGATCTGGATATTGGGAGAATGCAATAAAAACGCCTTACTATCAGCAAGAGAATACCATAAACGTTTTCCTGAAAGGCGGCAACCTACAAAACAAAAACTTCTGTGACAGAAGAAAATGAAATTAATGTTTTGCTGGCAGTTACTGAAAACCCACACACAAGTGTAAGGAGCCACGTTTCATAAAAATGGTTGTGTTAATAGGCACAACTTTAACTATTATTCATAAACTAATCCATATCACACAGTGACACACAGTCAAACTAGATGGTCATTGAATGTGTGGGGAGGTATTGTTGGTGAATATGTAGTGGGACCATATTTTTTTGATATAATCAATGTTTTGCATAGAAAAATCCAAATATCTCAAGAACTAATAATTTTAGGTATATAGGGAATGCTATATAAAAAAAGAAGTATGTCGGAAGTACTTTTCGATTCTCACATAAAATACCATTTGAAAAAACCGAGAAAATAATGTATTATTATTTTGATTCACCCTGTATCAGATTCAATGAATATTAACGAAATAAATAATTTTCCAGGATTTTCACTACTATTCAAATGCTTTGGCCGCAACAGATTTTTATTCTTGAATTTTTCTTACATTGTACAGGGTATTGAAACTTGTTACGATTTTTATGGAAAATTGGATATAACTTTTTAAATACCCCGTAGAACACATCACAAGCCTATATTATTGTAATGGGGAGGTCAAGCTGATTCCAAATATGTAAGATTGTAAATAATTTTAAAATGTGGAGATTGATGATGGCTATAAACCCTCAAATTTTCAAATTGATATCTCAAAAGACAAAGAAGGCACTGAACTTCATTACACTAATCAATCATCCTGTAGAGCTACAGTAGATAATTTTTAAACACTATTATTTTTCAAAGTAGATCAGATAACAACTGTTGAATTTAATACACAGAAATTAATGGAAATAACAAAAATTATTTTTACATGGCATCTGATCAACTTTTTTCAATGACAATTGTCAATATTTTGAGAAATAAAGGTACTTTACTCCTGAGTGAGATTCATATTTTTTCGAACATGCTGAACTTTTTATACCAAATAATTTCTTTTTCCATAAAGCTAAGATTAAAAAATCTTCCCATATGGTTCCAACTTAATTGGACACAAAGTCTAAAGTAAATTCAATATTTTAGATACAAAATTAACAAAGAGATCGACAAAATTGGAGAAATTCGAAGGAAATACAATTATCTGCACAATTTTGTAGAAAAGCTTTCCAACATTTTTTCCACCAGACTACTATTTCTACTTTTAAGTATCGCTGTAAACCTTCTTTTGGATATATTATTTTTCGCGAAACGCCAAGAAAGTGCGTCAACCAAATATAATTTACTAGATATATACAGAAGAGGAGCCAGAGTTATCATGAACTTACTTTATTTGTTCATGTTATGTAAAACTGGATCCTTGTTATCAGATGAGGTAAGTATTATCAACATTGTTCAGATTATTCCAGACATTTTAAAGCACAGTTTGGAACACCATATACATTACATCCTCGGCCATCCTGAGCAGAGAAGATCAACAATATAATCAACTTTCTGAAGGAACTTATTCATTAAAATATAATTCTAGTTATACCAAAATTGTAGCATTGTTTGTTTTAGGCTAACAGGACTGCACAAATATTACATACAATAAAAAATAAATCGAGAGAACTAGATGAAAATGTAAGTAGTTTAGTTAATACATTAACTGCCAACTCGGTCTTTCCAAATTCGCCGCAGCGGTCTAAAAAATCGAAGCCAAAACTATACACCGTCGTCAACGCTGACTATTAGACCGAGCCTAATTTTCTAGACTTGGAAAGAATGCCATTCAATGGTACACAGACGGCTCAAAAGCTTTAGAAGGCACTGTGATAGGAGTGTACGGGCCAGGAACCAAACACTCTGAAAGCCTGGGAAAAACCCCAAGTATCTTTCAAGCGGAAATTCACGCAATAAAAAAGTGTGCCTAGTTCAATATTGACAAAGGATATGGAAGGCAAAAGCATATTGTCGGATAGTCAAGCAGCCATTAAAGCGCTGAGCTCTTGTGTAATAAGTTCCAAAATGGTGTGGGAATGTATAGGCAAACTCAATGAACTAGGCGAGAACAATATAGTAACCTTACTGTGGGTTCCAGGACACACTGGAATAGAAGGAAATGTAATATCTAGATCCTAACGGGACACTACCGCCTGAACAAGCTCAAAATAGTGGAGGAAAAAGAATGTAGATTCTATTTAAACAGGCATTGTTAGTACTAACAGTACCATCCTTGGACAAAATAATATTTTGAGACAGTTATTTTTTCCTGGCAATGAGGACCCAGCTGTTTATATTGGTTCGGCAGTTAACGTTGAGTCAAAATAAATCGTTGGCTTTTGACTAATAAAACCTAATTATCGATTAAGCAACTCAATTTTGGCAGTAGAAACCAATTATATATTTTGAATTGAACTAGACAGTAGTTATATATAAAATATATGAAATACTGATAATTATTTTATGCAATTTAAGGTAGAATATTTCTCAAACGAAATCATGCAATTACAATCTGGAATAAAAATTTGCAAAATGTTCTCATTGGATACAACTATCATATTCTCAGTGAGTAGTATTTTGAAATTGGTTCTTTTCATTCTAAAGTTACCGAAATTTTTTTGAAATTTTCAATTTTTTTTGCAGATACTTACTGGTGTTATTTCTTACCTTGTAATTTGTGTTCAGCTAGAGATATAGAACACATTTTTCCACAGATATTGGCAAAAAAATATAAAGAGATCAACGAGTGCTCGGAAATTTGATAACAACGCTTTCCAACTTGCCGATATATTTATAAGCTTGTGTTGTAGAAATATCTATAGATATCTGATATATTGTTTGATTTGTCCACGACCTCCTAACAAAAGGAATATGGTACCCATATATCTACTAGAGTTAATTATGGTTCCATAATTCACGCTTTTGCTTTTAAATAACATGCCATGACAACTCAACATTTCGGTACGTAGGTGACTAGAGATGGGTGTATCCATACTTTACACAGTATCGCCCATCTCTATATGTCACATTATTTGACGTACTCCAGAAATGTATTAATTTTGACTAGATTAGAATTGTCTATAATACCAAATACCAAATTATTACTTTCCGTTGTACACTCGCATTATTTACTCGAATTTAATAAAGAAATCAAGGGTCGTGGACAAATTATAGTATTCCACTCGCAATTTATGGCCATTATTAAATCGGGTGAATTGCGCCCCTCGCCTACGGCTCGGGACGCAAACGTCACCCTGCTCCTTTAATAATATACTATTATTAATTATTACATAATTTAAAATGTTGTTATCAAGCTGTAGATCCAAAATGTATAATATTTAACATGTGTGACACAATGTATATACAGAGTGAGTTTTAAGTATAGAACATATGCATGCATGGTGGTGTTTACATTGTTTCCGGATCCTTCCTTTTTCCTAGAAAAACGCAGTCTTGCGAGATCTTCACAGTGACACAACCTTCCTCTTGACATAACCTGCAAAGGTCTGTTTTTGCCAATTTTATAACACTCATATGACTGTTGATTCTGCAGTGTCCTGTCAGTAAACCTATTATGATCCTAACATCCTTTCGGCTGTTTAGCAGCAGGTCCTATGTTTTTTTGGCCGATGGTCGTTTGATCCTGTCTCTGTTCAGGGGTTGTTCTCCACAATTCCAGAAACTTAGTTTGCTTCTATTTTTAAATGGCTGCCTTTTTATATGTGTTAACTACACCGCAGAAGGGTTCGGGGCCAATTCAGGGAGCATCTGCTCCTTCTCTAGCAAGTTCGTCAGCTTCTTCATTACCGTTGTGTCCTTTTTGCCCTGGTACCCAGGCCAGAAATAGTCTGTTATGACTTGCTAACACAGATAGGGCACGCACGCAGTCCCATACCAGTCATGCATTGACTTGGCAGGAATCTAGTGCCTTTAGAGCCGACTGGCTGTTCGAGTAAATAACAATTGCTTTGTTTTTCACTCCCTGCTTTGCTATTTCTCTTGCACAGTGTTCAATGGCAGTTACTTTTGTCTGGAACACTGTGGCATAGATTCTAGATTTTAGTCCTCGGCCTTGCTCTGTAGACACCGGCTCCATCTCCACTAGGGGTTTTTGAGCCGTCTGTATACCAGATGGATTGAACCTGTATGGGTGGACCAGTCCTCTTATTCTGGTAATTTCAATTAACTTTGTTATTCCAAATAGATCACCCTGTGCATTTTTTGCCTTCTAAAATCTTTAAGAAATACTGTAAATAAATGGTTTTATCCTGTGATCACCCTACATTTTTTTTTTTCAATTGAACTAATTAATGAAAATAAACAATATTATAATGCGGGTGATTATTGGTTTTTCAATTTCATAAATTCCCTGATTAATTCCAAAATAATAATAATTCAACAACATTATTACGAAATTATCTAGAAGCCAATTGTTTCAAAATATAATTTAATGAATTATTACATAATTTTTTTTTATGAACAATATACATTCCATTTAATCATCCATTTTCCGTATTCGAAATGAGATATTTTAATGAGAATGTATTATACGAGTGGGCTGGGACCAAACCAAAAACAACTGAACGATAGTTAACTAAATTATATGGAAATGATTGAATTTATTAGTCGGCTGTTCGATTGGAATCATTCGCTGAAACGGCGGTTAATAAAATTTCATTGGCTTACATTAATGTGCTATCAAAAAACGCTCAATGTTTTACACAATTGAGTTTCGTTCTGAGACTTTCCACAACGTTTTCTTTATGTTTTTAGGGCCGAGAATATACAATTGCATTCCTATAGAATTAAAATCTATTTCTAATACAGTGTGCACATAAAGTAACGTAACTTGCTAATAATTCGATTTTCCGTTAGGTTTACAAAAAAAAAAGTTGAGTAAAAGCTTTTTAAAATCATCCAGACCAACTGCATAAGTCAATTAGAAGTATACAGGGTGCGCCGTTGCTCCGAAATAACTTATTAACATATTTAAAAGAAGCATAACTTTAATAATTCCAAAGTTACATTGGTTTGAATCTAAAATTATAAAAAAATTGTTGATGTCAAAAAAGTGGCAGGTTTTTCTGTCATTATTGTATAAAAAAATGAGGTTTCACCCATCCACCTGAAGCGCTAGCTGCAATCGAGTTGTCGAAATAGGGTCACAAAACAAACTCAGAATAACTTATAAAAGTGAAAGTCCTATGTCAAGGTATGGAAGAAGAATTTCAGCGATCGCAGTGGATGGGTTCAGAACTATTTCATAGCGGAATGGAATCTGTATTTACTATGAAAATATTTTTGTTTGTTTATGACTAATGCCCGATTTCACACGCCATTTCCTAAAGTTTGGTAATACCTGAAACGGATTTAGGAATTTACGTTTAACCACGCGCTAAGTAATATAGGTATTCTAATGTTTGTAATATAACTAAACTCACTCAACCAACAAATACCTAGATACTATAAATATTAATAATATTTCTCTACAACACAATTCGCACACGCCTAACCCTGGATGAAATTAATGCTAAGTAACTCCAACCCCCAAGTCGTTAAAATTTTTTATGGCACAGTGGACCGCGTTAATAACTTACCAGTTACTTCGTTATATTATGCCAATTACTGGAGTTGGACTATTCGATTTCCAATGCACCTGCAGCTATTCTAAATTTTCTTAAAAATAGTAACATACATAAAGTGGTTTTAATTGATTTTTCTTTTTCCAGTAATTTCAAGTGGCTTACTAATAAATTCATATTAGGTATTTTTTTTAAATATTTCCAAACTAGCTTTCTAAGAACATCACGAACTAATGGTTTACTGAAGTCAGGGGAACATTTGTATAGTGATCCTGAAAATTTTAGAAAATAAATCTGACTACATTGATTTATTTTATTGTCGTTACATTCATATTAGAAACACTATACATTACCAAAGTTTAGGAAATGGTTGGTGAGATCTTTTTGGTCAAATTTTTTCCATTCTCACGCTATTAAATATACTTACAGTACCTTATTGAAACACAAATAACAGCAGTAAATTACAGAAATAAACAGTATATTTTGTGACAACCATTGTGACAGCTAACAACAGCTAAGATGAACAATTTGAATTTCAACATTTGAACATTTCAAATTTTTTTCTTTTCGTGCTAAGGACATTAGATGCCAAGCCTCTTTCGACATCTCAATTGCAGCTAGCGCTCCAGGTGAATGGGTTTGAAACAATATTGGTGCTTAAATATCTTAACTCAACTTTTTTGAAGCAGTATATTTTGTCAAGTGAATTTTTTCCACGTGACGCTGATTGATTTAATGTCTTAAATAAACATACACCACTGATATTCAATACCCACCGCAAATTACTGCTTTTGTCAATCTTTTCACTTGTCATTACTGAATTGAATAAACAACTTGATTGATAGATAAATAATAGAAAAGCAGAAATATATTCAAATCCTAAAAGACTTCATTCAATCCAAAATAAACAAGGTTCTCAGTATATCATCTTCATTTTATATTTTTGGCATAAAATATAGAAATAGCATCAGTGATGGAATCGATAGCACTCGACTCATTAAGTGTATATGGATCATTGCAGATAATGTTTCTCGTATCAAAAATTTTTGGATATACTTCATTCAGCATCAGCAAACACGAATATATTTTTAGCAAAGTCGGTATAATATATCCAGCATTTTTGTGTATCATTTATATTGGGTTATCGGCATTTGATGTTTTTACAAGAGAACAAAAAGATACTAGCGAAATTTATCGTATTATAGAATTGGTTAATGTTAGTACATTTTCCATTAATACTATGTTAATTTTAATTTCCGGTATTTATTGTCAGCAAAAGATAAGATATATTTTTTTTTAAATTTAACAAAAATATCACCAAGAGTCCATCGATATCTCAAATGTAGTTGGATCCATTTAAAAGATGGATTTATTGGTTTGGCACTACCAATCTAAGACTTCGAGACCTCTGACCTCATGAGTATGCTCTATTTATATAGCGATTATGTTTTCTTCAATGTCAGTGCTTCTATCTTCTGTGTTGTTAATCATTACCCCTAATTATTTATAGTTTTTAACTTCTTCAAGTTCATAAGCGTTGATTTTCCTTTTTTCTTTTTGCCTCATTAGCTTTGTTTCACTTTCATTAATTTATTTTTAACTTATGATAGATCACATTATCTAATTTTATTTATTGAAATACCAAAGCATTTTGTTGAAATAACTGGGCTTAATTAGAGAAACGTCAATCAAAAGTAAACTCAATTATTTTTTTAATGGCTTGCTTTGTCATTTTCAGTCAGTGATATCTTCTAACATAGCTCGCGATCTTTTTTTTTTCCTTGAAAAAAAAATGTTTTGCATTTATTAAATAAGATGTGTCAAGGAGTAACAAAGATAGACATTTCTAATCTCGTTCGTGAAAGGAAAAAAAATGAGATCGGAAATTTTCTCATTCTGTTGTTTAAAATTAGTTAGCGGCAGAATCAATACTTCCATATTTTTAATGGTAAAATCCACCCTCTGAACGCGATAATTTGATTATTAAATTATTTTCAATTATCAAATTTAAATAAAATTAATTTGAACAGACTTATATTATATTAGATCTTGAGACACGTTAAACTTATAAATTTTGTCAGTATTAATCATGAACTTCTTTGATTGAAACTTCATAAATTTGAGATTAGCTCTAAGCACGTTCGAATACTAAAACTTATACAGTAAAAAATACAACACCTCGGTGGGTAGCCGCTGCAGGGAAAATCACGTAATAGCCACTAATTTTTGCTATTTTTATATCTGATATTTAAGATTATTTTCGCTCAAAAAATGTAAATGGACTTAGAGTCCGTTTCAATAAGGAAGAAGCCACCTGAAGTTGGCGTACCGACCTGCGCATAAGTCAAAATCTGTCGAGCGATCGTTCCATGCCATTGGCGTTACAAGCGATGTTTCATGCCGACAGCAATTAAATTGTTGACATTTGAGGTTGTGTTTGAAACAATCATTTACTGTCGAATATTTTTCATTTTTGAATATTTTAAGACGTTCTGCTAGTTTATTTGTGAGTTTTATTTGATCTAAAACCATGCCTCCTACAAAACTGGTTAATGTTAAAAGAAAAGTTATCCACAGTGAAGGCCGACAGATTCTTGAAAACGTTGCAACTTTTATGGAGTCTGAAGCTGAACATGGAATACAAATTCCTTTAAAAAATCATCGGTAAGTCAAATAAGAAAGTATAATAATCCAATATATTACTCATGGCATTCAGATTGTTGTAAAATATATGGAAGAGTATACATTACTTCAAAAATAATTGAATTCTGCTAATAATTCATATAGTCTGCTGCACTTAGCGGTTATTTATATAGTTCTAATACTTCTAATTTTGTGTTACCCTACAAAATGTGAAAACGTTACGCTACTGATTTAGATTAAAATATCAATTTTTTAATATGGCGCTGGTTTTGACATCAAGGTCGCGCATCGACTGCAACTTCAGGTGGCTTCTTCCTTATTGAAACGGACTCTACTATTGATGGCAACAACAACGTATTAATTCTTCAATACGCAGGTGATATAGTCCTTGGCGACTCTCCAATCGATATAGAGCGATAACTAAAGGTACTTTAGTCGTATTACTTCGGTAACAAACTTGTAGTCAATACCAATAAAACGAAAGTAAAGATATACGCAAAATATACATAATAACAATGAAAAATTCCATTACAGTGGGTATAGTCTGGAAACAGTAAACCAGTTTACATATTTGAGTGTTGACTTTTCCTCCACAGCCTTATTTTGAGCCATGGCTAAGAATTCTAAAATCAAAGTTAATCGGGCCATTGGAGCAGTAATGGATATGTCGTGGTTACATAGCGAAATCCGTCATTTCGTGAAAATCCGAGGCAGCACATGAACCGTCGGCATATCGTGTAAAACTGCACCGATTCATTATCTGCCGCGGCATTGAAATGCGTTACAGACGCGTCAGATAGTGTAACTGAAGTTTATTGCGGAAATGGCGGAAGAAAACAGTGAGAATGTAATATTCGAACAGCACTACCTCAAGTATTATACAGCCAAACCAAATAAAAGGCCGTATACAATAAATCAGTAAATGTTGATAAAGCGGATCGGAGTCCAGGCGACCCACCGAATTTAGTAACTGTTGTCACTGACATAAAAAACGGAGTTTACCAAGTTGGTACTGCTAATGGGATCATTAAATCCTGTTTCAATAGAACAGATCTTAGATTATCAACATCCAACTTTATTGCGGCAACTCAGGTAAACATGAGCAAACTTCTATCTGTTAGGGAAGCTGTATCGTTTTGTATTATTTGTTTTTGAACCAAAAACAAACTAAATATCTATAGAAGTCCACCTAGTCTTCCACCTAGAGAAAGGGCAGTACACTATCTGATGTGTCTGTAACGCATTTCATGAACCCCCAACGTCTACAACACGGCAGATTCTGTTTGAATGTTCGGTACACAACATGCCCGGTGTTTCATGAAATGCCGCGGCAGATAGTGAATTGGTGCAGTTTTACACGATATGCCGACGGTTCATGTGCTCCCTGGGATTTTCACGAAATGACGGATTTCGCTATGCGACCACGTCAGATATAATGTGTCTGTCAAAAACAAATAGTTGGAAAAGGGGATCAAATACACAACATCTTTAAACCTACTAAAACAGGTCTACTTAGAACCTGATCAGGGTACAGACCTATCTCTAAAAAGGAATTAAAATGCTTTTTCAGCAGCCTAAAAGATGGTATGCACAAAAGATCTTATAGGTTGCAGTGAGGTAGAACAATGAATTTCATATAAGCATATTTTAGGTCTTGCAATTATTGGAAAGCATAGCATTATTTGACAAAAGAATGGAAATCTTCAAATCAACTGAAGAACTCAACTCGAGTCATAAAAATGTATGGAAATCCGCATTTACAATTTCAGTAGTAAAACACTTTTTTTCCGTTACACTGATCATAGCAGATGTCATTTGTTTTTTTCCTAAACAATTGGAGTGGTATAGGGTCGACAAATTTAGGTTTCTGTTCACTTATTGTCTACCTTTATTTGCAAGTAGCAGTTTCATTTCCGAAGTCAATGCCTTACTGGCGGCACTCACAGAAAGATTTCGATGGATTAATCAAGAATTAAAAAAAGTACAGGAGAATTTTAGAAAGAACTATTTGATGCAAAATAATGCTCCAACGGATATTTTCGACAAGTTCGAATATCAACAAACGTAAGTTGCAGTATATAAATATATCCTCATACATTTATGAATGTTTTCCATTTTTTTCCGTTTTTTGTTAACGTTTTAGCCTCTTCCCATGATTTGCCTCTGTCTTGTAGAATTTCACCCATTGCTGTATTTCATGTTTCTCTCGGTCTTCCTTTTTTTCTTTTTATTTGTATTTTTGCTTCATATGTTTTTTTAACTTGTCTTTTATTGACCATTCTTTGAATGTGTCCCCACCAGCTTAGTTGTCGTTGTTCCATAAAGTTCAAAATTGGCTGCACCCCCAATTCTTCTTGAATTTTTGTATTTCTTATTTGGTCCTTTCTATTCACATCTAAAGTTTTTCTCAGATATTTGCTTTGTTTGCTTCCAGATTTCTCATTTATCTTTAAATTTCTTATACTTCTTCGACTATTACTCCCAAATATTTGTATTCTTTCACTTGTTTAATTTGTGTGTCTATCCTAATTTCTGTATTGATATTTGGGTTTCCTATTACTATTATTATTTTGGTTTTGCTTGTCTTGATTTTCATGCTCTCTTCTTCCATTACATTTTTCTATATGTTCAAATTTTCTTGTAATCTCTTTTCACTCCCTACAATCAGTACTACATCTTCTGCAAAACACACCTTCAGCTATTTCGACTCTTTCTATATTTCTATAACCTACAAACATTTCCTTTATTATCTCTTCACTTTTCTTGATGATGCTATTCATATGTACCTTGAACAATATTGGGCTTAGTCCTCCTCCTTGTCTTAATCCTATCGAGGTTTTAAATCCACCAGACTTCGTACTATGAAATTATTATTTGTTTGATACATATTTTAAATAGTTTCAATCATTTTATTCTGTATTCCTCTATCTTTCAATCCTTTCCATATTTTCTCTGTAGGGACCGCGTCAAACGCTTTATCTAGATCTATGAATGCCAGATATGTAATTTCGTTTTCCAAATATATCTTTTCTTCAAGTTGTTTTAGTGTGAAGACATGATTTTATGGGCATCTTCCAATAATTCAGTACTTCCTTCTTCTCTTATTTTTGATTGGTCATCAAAACAACTGGGAATCGAAAATGTCATTAAATAAGGTAAAAGGATTAGTATTATTTTAAATTAAACGATGTGGTGCTATTGATATTCTTCCTAACACGTTATTTCAAAACTCCATATTTAATCCTTAAAGAGTTAATCATTTTATTACATTGAAATCAGAGTGTGCGATGATGGTGTTACGTAAATATTGTCCTGTACGGTGACAAGCTAAATTCATTGTGGTTTCTGTTCAAACCTGATAAGTGTCATCCCATATACATCGCGGTTAGCGTATCAAAGTTTGCAGGAAAGCCATGAATCGTTGGGTAGTACAGCAACGACCAAATTATTTTAACGGCTAGCTTCTTCTTTGAAACCGATTCATTCAATATTATTAAATTTGAATATAAAAGAGACATGCGGAACATAAAAGTTCATGGAATTATGTAATTTATTGAGCTAAAAAACCTTATAAATGAATTCACTCTAGGTTATATTAGGTTTGTTGTGAATGGGACTATTAGGTCCTCCACTACGACTCACGAGAGTTCTCTGTCGCTCATACCTATTCAAATTTCACCAGAAAATTTCAGCTTCTTAAGAAAGTTTTTTTGATTAATGATATTTCAGGTCTGAGGGCGCTGCCATACATCAGATATTTGTTTGGAGGCACAGCAGGGATGTCACAATGTATATTATCTGCTGTTTCATCATCATTGAATTTTCCGGCAGTACAAATCTTACTATTTTTAATACTTTTATAAAAATAGGTACCGTACGCCATTGGTACGTTTTTGACAGATATCCGCCATGTTTCCTCGCCCCTTAACGATGCCGCGTAGCTTCAGATAAACTTGCCAAACTATCTGCTATGGTCTAATTATGCCAGAAGACTCAAGACATTGTTTGTTTGGCAAAACCTAATGAATGTTGCAGGCTCTCGTCCAATATTGTTACCTGCGAAAACCCGTTTTTTTGTTGCATCCATACCATAATGACTAGTGTCCTAGACCAGGGCTAAGATCTTAAATTCTTGTGCTGGTTTGCACTGAAAAGTGTATTTAAAACTTCCGGTTTTAGTTTTTCAACAAACTTTCCTTCAGTATCCACCTAAATAGAACGAAAAAGGTGTCCATAGAATCAGTAAATCGGCAGGAATATCGCTGGGCAAGGCCAAGAGAGGGAGAAGATAGTTTATTTAGGTTTTCTCTCTCTCTCTAATGATATAGGAATCTTGTGTTTGACTCTTTCTGTGTTGAATTTGGAGCAGTTAGTCATAAAGCACCTTACTGGTTGTTTTATTCCACAATTTTGTTTTTGTTAATACCTCATCATACGAAGAGATGGAATTTCATCCAATTGCTTGTAGTTAATACAAATTTCCACTATCGACTCATTTTCATCATCAACTCTGGTCATAAATTTGGTGTACATTCCTATACTTCTGAAAACAATAAATATATTAATATTAATTTAGGGATTGCTCAAAAACGTCTATTTATTTTAGATATATCCAGGATTCAGTAAGTTACCTGGAGGAATTAAGAAAGTGTTACGATAATCTACACTCTATCATACAACAATTCAATTCAATATATTCAATTAGAATCATGTTTCAAACTTACCAATGTGTTATGTCGCTCATAACAAATATATTATTCTTTCTAAAACAGCAAGGAAGTAAAGCGAGTATAAGAAAACAAAGTATAACTTACATGTTCATCATGATCGAAGTGATGACGATGAATATTATTCAAGTTTTCGCTATTTGTGTATATGGTATGAGAATGCGCAATGAGGTAAGAATATGTATGAAGTTTAAAAAGTATTAGCTTTGCTCAAAGGCTCTTGTAAATCTTGTACTTTTTTTTCTATTTAGTGTTGAGGGGTAGAGAAAGATAGCTCGGTTTTGAATATATTTTCCATTTTATTGTATTGTACATAAAGAAAGGAGGAAGAAGAGGCGAAAGCAAGACGCAAACAGGAGAAAGGACCATGCAAAAAGGAGGAGAAGGAGAAACTCCGAAAGGAGGAAAATAGATGTAAGGAGCAGAGGCGTAGACAAGCAGTTGTGGCATGTAAGACAGCTTACTAACAGACTAAACCATTTAGAACCACAAAAAAATTTAAAAAGACAAATTAGAACCGAAATGGTTAATTAAGAAAGAAGATAAACTTCGGTAATTAATATTGGAAATGAAGGTACCATCACGTCTTCCTCTATAACTGAACCAAGTTCCATTTAAAGTACAAACTAACGCCACTCATGTTTGATGGCCAAACGGCATGGGAAATATATCTACTCCAATTTAAATCTGCTGCTAGAGCCTATGGCTGGGCTGAAATTAAGTAACCATGGAATTTAATATTGAATGTTAACTTTCCAAAATACCTAACTTAAGAAAATTGAAAAAATTATAAACCAATTCTTTAAATAATCCTGAAAATGTAATCAGACTGTCGCAGAGCTGAGTGGACATATAAAATTACTTATTTACATCTTTCACGTAGAATATTTCGAGGTTATTTTCAAATTTGCATATTTTTTTCTGTTTAAGGCTTCTCAAACTTCTTTAATTCTACACGAGTTTCCTTATCATTCAAACGAGTTTGACGATTATGTAAGTGATACACTTTAGACGATTTCGGTCCGCTTTGGTTGGTAGGAACCGGTTGATTAATTGGTAGAGCCTACGTTACCGTTCTAACGTGAAGTATGAATTACAGGCGAAATCGTTTGGTTCTCATTTGGTACAGCTGGTTGATGAAATCGACATTATAATATCATGTATTGCGCTCGAAAAAGTTGTTTCTTGTAGTATTGAATTGAATATATATATATATTTTTGTATGGTTAAAGATGGGTGAAAGAAAGTTTGTTTGCTTCTGTACGAAGTATTTAAAAAGAGAAGATGCTGCAGATCTTTATATGTGAGTTAAGGTTACCAAAGCGGGCCGAAGTCACCTTTTATATTTATTTAATTTTTTTTAAACGTGCTCCATACAGACTGAAACATTTATATATAAACGTAACTGGATGGTTTAGATTCACAATTAGTCCCGGTAGGTGGCCTTGCAATCGAGCTCACAACTTCTAAACGGATGGGCAAATTTTGATGGTATTCAGCATAGGAGTGTTTTTGGTACGGTTATTTCAAAAAATGGGTGAAAAATTTGTTTATCCGAAAGATTTAAAGAAAATTTGATCGAGTTTTCAAGAGATATATTCCTTCTAACCAAAAATTTAGTTATTCCCGCAGAAATTGTACTCTGAAAGCATTAATTTTGGGCAAAAACTTAATGCTCCGTCCATGGTGAAACAATACTGCCTGTTAACTTTATTTCAGCTGGTTGTGGTGACGTAGACACTAACTAGGGTAAAATGAGTCATAGCATCGTGAACAAAGAACTAGAATACAGGCTAAAACGTACTTTATAATAGGAGTTCAATTTGAATGAATTTAACATCGATGAGGATTTCCTTTAGACAAAATGGTACAGCGAAATAAGAATATAGTCAGTGTGGTGCATTGTTTGTTCATGATTTAAATAATTTAAGCAATAATTTTTATTGATATAATTAATTGTTTTAGATAAAACTATTTTCTCATCAGTTACTGCATTTGGAGGTGAATGCTGTTACTGGAAATATGATAAGTTTAGATTTTTCACTCTTGTTCTCTGTAAGTAAAATGTTCTCAAATTAAATATGAATAAAACATACACGCGTTAAATCAAAAAATCATAGAAGTCAAAATAAGGGGAATTTTGTGCTGAAATTCCAGATACAGACTCTCAAATAATAAACGAATATGAAAAAAAATCAGCAACATCGTATCTACAATATGTTGTATACGAGGGTGTTCGAAAGAGAGATGTAAAAAAATTCGCAAAATAATAAAATCTCAACTATACTCTTTACAAACTTTTTATTGACATTTTCGTAATTTCCAGGGTCAAATTAGTGGATTTTCATATATAAAAGTTCCTGAAAAAAATTTGTTCCGATTTTGAAATTTTGAAAGTGGAGTTATGTTATTGACGAAAATACACGCGTTAAGTCAAAAAATCATAGAAGTCAAAATAAGGGGAATTTTGTGCTGAAATTTCAGATACAGACTCTCGAATAATAAACGAATATGAAAAAAAATCAGCAACATCGTATCTACAATATGTTGTATACGAGGGTGTTCGAAAGAGAGATGTAAAAAAATTCGCAAAAACTGAAATAATTGATAGAAATTTCAAAAAATACTCCAAAACTTATCAAGACAAAAAATACAAAATTTACTGGGTTAATAGGACGTATATACCCATAGGACAAGTGTTGGGTCATTTATTAGATATACTTTCTCAAAAAAAAAAATTAAAAAAAAAATAAATGAGAAAATAACACAAATAAAAAAACTGAAGCTATTCTACTAGTTAGTCAGTGATTAGAAAATTTTAGAAAATACCTTATACCTGTATATTTTTAATTGTGACAAAAAATAATATTTATATAACTATATTTTCGTATTAATAATTATTATTATTATAGATGTAAAATTTACCCCCTAAGTTATTATTTTTATTAACAAGGTAATTTTCTGAATATATTTCATTTTATATGGTGAATTAAAATAATAATTATTATTATATATAGCCTCGCAGCACACTGTAGCTAGAACGAGAATCAAACAAACGCGTGTAAAATGTTATATCAATTTTGAAATTTAGTTGTGTCGGTCAAAAGTTGTGGAAAACAAAAAAGAAATTAAAATAAATTCAATTTAAAATTAATTTTAGGCTGTAGCTGAAATAACTTCATACCTGATCATTTGTGTTCAGCTTGAAATTCCAGATAAATCTTAAATATGGAACAATCAGGAGTGATTCTGGCTTTTCAAATGAAGTGGCAAAAAAACACCAAACAATTTTTACACTGGAACCTCGTCAACTCTTTAGACAGAACTTATAAGACCTATTCAAAGTGGGATAACAAATATTTTTAGAAAAGGTCAACTGTAAACTGTAATTATTTGTAAAATAACAAATGCTTCTTCTAATATATAATATCTAAGCACCTAACTGCTTTATTATATTTTTTTTCTTCATACATCTTACCGAAATTTGTCAAAAATGACTATACTTGCTTGGCCTAATATCAAATACTTACATAATAACCAAGATGGTTATCCTAAGTATGATTGCTACTTATTCAAGTTCGAGTCGATATCCCATTAATCAGAAGCTCTTTCGAGCTCAATAAATATCACAAAAAGTTCTGATTTATTCTCCATTTTGTTGTCTACTTTACTTTCAAGTTTAAAAAAATGTATGTTGATGTTTCATGCATTGTTTACATTAAAACAACTTTGATAGTAGTCCTCGCAATATTCTTAATAAGTCTATTAATGGAGAGTACGAAAAAGTACGTTCTTGAGTAGACATCAATATCATTTAGCCAATAAATGAATCTTTAACATAAATTAAGATGCCACTGTTCGTTAATAAAAAATGGAATTAAAAGGATCCCCTTCAGGGCACCATTCAGGAGAGTATTAAGGCAAGTCATTTAATGTCTTTCTAATTATTATTATCTCTCTGAGGAACAAGATGATCGAGTCTGAAAGGCATATACAAATTACAGGGCTAAGTATGGAAGATTTCAAGCAATTCATAAAATTGTCCTATTTTTAATTTGTACCTAAAAAAATTTTATGAAACAAAAATATTTTCTAATAAAAATTTCATCATGACGTGTAGATTTGTAATCTAGTTCAAAATTTTTAAATCTTTTGGTATAAATGAATATTGTGTGTGAAAAACGTCACAAATTCTTAATAAAATAAAATGCGCTCCGTTCGACGCCACCCATGTTACATATTTCTCCGGACTTCTATCACATACTCACCAAACAAAATACTTGCTACCCTACTCGACGATAGTAGAGTCTCCCGGAAAAAGTGCAGGAACTCAGGAACACTCTAAGTTAGTTAGTGTATATAATCTTATGGTTAGTCTCACAAGGGAAATCAACGAGACAACACTTGTTTCACTAAGAAAGTTGAAAACTTTTCAGGGGGAGCTACCTAAGCAGTATTGAATCACTCACTTGTGTTTTCAGAGAGTGAAAGCACAAATCAGCAGAAGTTTTGGTTACCTATATTTTTTCTTAAGTTTATACACAATTCACAAAAATAATATTCCTTTTACCCAATTTTGCACATAAAATTAAATACAAGAAATTGTCAACCGTCAGACTCCACTTTAACGGGAATTTTAATGTTACCCTAGTTCTAATACACGTTTGGGTGTTATGCTGTCTAACTCTCCTCTATTCAGTGCTCTTTTGGCAGCCATATGTAGATTATTGTCAAAATCTCCTATATCAAAAAACGCACATAGGTACTACAGTTTATTTGTTATCCAAGACACCTCGGATATCATCCGTTAGCTGCACCAGTAGATATGCCTGATGCTGTGTAGCTTTCTCCATCGTTTTAAACACAAACGATGTTAGGCTAATTGGTCTGAAGGATTTTGGGTTTGTTGTGTCCCTTCTTCCAGTTTTTGTAATGAAGATAATTAGTGCCCTGCTACATGATTTCATCTTGCTGCAATGCCGGGAGAATCCCGGCTCCTGGTACCTTGAAAGGTAGGAAGGTGTTCATAGTCCATTTCAGCCCTTCGGTACTACAAATGTGTCTAGGCATCATAGTTCTGCCTCTTGATGGTCTATTGTGTCTGTCTCAAGGACATATCTTTGTTAACCCTACTTTGGCCATGACTATTGGGTCTGCAGCCTAATGGTTTATTGTATTTTTGCTCGTGCTTTCTCATAGCACCCAGTCTAGCACCTTTGTCCCCTGCACCAGTTTGTACAGGTTCTTAGCTGGGTGTTTCTTTACTGGCGCATGACCAGTCATGAAACCTGTTATGATTCTCAGCTGATTTCTGCACAGAGTTATCAGTCCCGCTGTACATTTCAGGCATGGTTCATTTTTAAATGGTTTCCCATTCTTCGAATGCAATATTGTGTCTGCCCCAATGCCATATCTTTGCTGATCAATATCATGTATACTACTCCAATATTTACTGCAAATTTGCCAAATATTTAACACATTCGTATCGTTTATATTATTTTTTGACAGTAAATTTGTTTTCTTCTTTTTTAATCAGCTATCGAGTATTGTGTGGATAAGATACCTACCTTGCTCAACTTCATAAATTTCGAAAAATTAATTTTGAGCTACATCTCGGTTGAAACGGGAATCGCTTTTATGTCACAACTTCATAAAGTGCTGTAATTTTGCATGATGAAAAATCGTAATTGCACGACAACTTTGAAATTACGATGCCACTCATCTTATTTTTATTACGAAAATAAGGAGGTTCATTTAATTTGTGTCATTTATCATTACCCTGTTCCAGGTTTTTACAAAAAAAAAATAAGATGGAAAGCTTGCACACTTCATTCAGCTCGGGTTTAGTCAGTGTTCACTTCCCTCCAATATAATCTATATGGAAATGGAGTCTTAAATTATGAATATTATTAGAAAATTCCTTCAAGTTGTGGTGTTACTAGTGTAGCTCGTGTCGAAAAAATAACGGTTTCTTAGGAACATATCGTCTTCAAAGCCTCCAATCATATTTTCATTTATCATAAAATTCCTTACTTGGTAATTTACTTGACAATGTCCTGTAAGCAGTCCCGACAGAATGTGTAGGTTTGTTCTACTCCTTTCCAGGATCTGCTTATTTTTTGTATTCGAAGGGTTGTATTTGAACGACTTGGAGTGAGAGAGCCCCGGTATGTTTGCCTAGTACGTGAAGATTTTCCTCTCCGCCCAGGTAGCTGTGGCTGATCTAGCAGTGCTTTCCGCAATGCCAAAAAATGGTTCAGGTCCGATAAATAGAGACTTTGATCCGTTTTTTGCCAGAGTGCCGGCCTTCTCATTGCCCTCCACTCCTCTATGCCCCGGCACCCAGGTTAAAATGACCTTTTTTTTGAGATAGAGAGCGCACTGTGTTATTATTTCTGTTTACTTCTTGATTGGTAACTTCTTCATTGTTGTAGGTACTTTCGAAATATTGTTTCCACCGATTCCCGTTTCCAGTTTACATTTCAGTTATTATTTGACAGAAAAGCTTCAACCGGATATAACGACGCATTCGAATATTAATCGGGAGATAACAAAACTTTTTCATTAATTCTCTTTAATTTAATTCCGTTCCTAACAGATCTTAAAAAAAAAACAGATGAAAAATAAACAATCAAGACCGAGACCTCCTCTCAGAGATTCAAAAGATACCATCACTTAGGAGACATCCATTTGGCTGAAACAATTTCTTTCCGACGACTTCGTGAGATGGCTTTTAAATTTTGATTTAATCTCAGTCCCCTTTTTCCCGACTTCAACTGTTATTGCATTATTAAAGCTAAGTAGTCCAGAAATGTAATTTCCTTTGCAATTATTTTTTGTCACTTGCGTAGACAAAATTTAAATTGGACTTGGGGGATAAAATCAAATACAAAAATACCAAAGTTGTTATAGAAAATCACTGAATAAACAACATTTTTTTTCAATAAAAGTTTTCTTTTCATCTTCCAAATTTTTTTAATAGTTTGTTTATTTTATGATTCATAGTTTTATATGGGCTTAATCCTGCCTTTTGGTATTGGTTGATTTTTTATGTAACCTAACCTAATGAATTTTCCAAATTAGAAATAAAATAAAATGTTGGTTTGAATACAACACTTTTGCCATATATCGGTATAGTATTTTAACTAGCAAAATTCTTATTAAATGTACATGTGTCGACATTTGTCTACTCAATAATAGATGTCGCTAGAAGTCTTAAATTTATCAAAAACACTTTCATTCTGAATAATATTCAATTTTACTTCTACTTTTCTAAATAATAAAATATATCTTCACATAGTATATGATATTCCACAAAATAGATGATTGATAAAATGTAAATTTGATACAATACTTTTTACATCTATTAGCAGAAACTTCACTTAAAGAAAATTACTATTCAACATATGCAGTCGAGCATTGACCCAACAATAGATGTCGCTAAAAGTATTTTTCCGTCGACCGTGCGTTTACGCGTTTGTTGTTACTTTTTTGTGTATGATTATTTTTGTTTTCAAAATATGTATAACTCAGTTTGGTGATTTTGTGTGTATTGATTAACAACTATTCCAAAGATAAATCATGAGAAAACCTGGATAAAAACTTATGATGCTATCCTGATAACGCAGGTAATTGATTATTGGAAATTTCTCTTTCTAACATTGGTAACCAAATTTGACTACATTCGGCTGAAATACTAGCTACACATTTATCTGAATTTAGTTGTATTAAAGCACTTTCTTTGATTTTTGGTCTTTTATTATTGGGCTCTTTCAATATTATTTTTGTCGAATCCCATTGAATTTTATGCCCGTCTTCCCAAGCATGTTTGCAAATACCTGACTTAAAGAACTCCCTATCTTTGATATACTTTTTATGTTCATTATTGTGGTTTGATTCCCAAAAAAAAAAGAAAAAAGAATACTTCTAGTTTTTGACTTACCTATCGTTTTTATTTTATTATTCTACAAAATTATAATAATTATTAATTTAAGAAAAACAAAAACAGTGACATTTGAACCGGCGACCTTCTCTGTAACATTTCAATGCCATTATTTAATTTTGACAGTACTTACCTATGAAACAAATAAATATTTTTGGTTTTTAAATATTGAGAAAAACAAATACAGCTTGTGCAGTCGACGAAAAAGCTTTGTAACTAACACGGGTATTAAAAGGGCAATTAACAATCTCGAACATTAACATCTCGATTGTTAATCGCCCTTGTTAATACACTTGTTGGTCAAATAACTATTATTGATCACTAAATAATATTCAATTTTAATTCTAATTTACTAAATAATAAAATATATTTTTGGCATGATATTCCGCAAAATAGATTAAATGTACATTTATACAACACTCTCTACATCTATTCGCATAAACTCGATACAGAAAAAAATCCTATTTGATCTGTACAGTCGAGCTTCAACGTTTGACTACTTAACAATAGATGGCGCTAGATGTAGAGAGTTAATTATTTTTCCAATCAATGGTCGTTTCATCCCAACGTAGCGCTACCAGAGTGAGAAAAATATTCACTGACAGCCAGACTCTGCTTAAAGCTATCAGTAATCTAACAACTAAGTCTAGGCTGGTAACAAACTGTAAAGAATCCTTCAACAGGCTTTTATTATTGTTCATGTATACTTCATTTGACAGACTGATCTTAAAACTAGAATACATTTTTAAACCGAACTCAATACGTTTCTTGATAATCGTAAAAAAACGATTAAATACAAGTATACAACTTAAATATTAACAGAAATACAAAAATATTAAGACGCAAGCATATTTCTAATACACATTAAATTTAGATACTTAAATTATAGTAAAAAAAACAACTTTTCTATATCTATTTTCGTTACACTTAGTCAAAGTTACACTGTCTCTTAAATTATTTAATTGGACATCGTATCAAATATATTTCGAAAGAAAAATGAAAAGAACTCTTTTCTTCAACAAAACTAAACTTGAATATTGTACCAGTCTTGATTATTTTCATTCACATAATGGTATTTCTCTTTCTTATCATCGATAATCGAGCCAAGTTTGATGCCGGGCACACTTTTGTCTTTTAATAAACATTTTTTATTTTCTGGCATGTTCACGTAGTTATCCACTGATTTTAAGACCTCGCTTGGTATACTATTAGTAACGGTAGGTGGACGATGATAGCTTGGATTGGATACTCCATTTGGACTGCCAGGAGAAGCTTCACTATCTGCTTCAGATATAGCTCGAAGCATAGGCGATAGCTCATGATTATCCACTTCTACTGAAGGACAATTCTTTCTGTTTCTCATGTTAAAGTTAAATACTTCATCTGGAAAGTGAATTCAATGTCAGACTGTTTGAAAATCAAATATTGAATGAAAATATTGTGTGTTAAAGGAAGACGAACATATTTATTGGTGATAAACTTTTAGACCAGGGTAGAAGCCTTTAAAAACAATAAAAAGTGAAAAAAAATAATAGAAGAGTGAAACCCATTGGAAAAGGAAAATAATTTACGGGTGATCGGTGCTCGGGAAGGGGAAGGGGGTGAGTTTTTAACGGTTTATCTCGATTTCCGGCAGAACTACGAGTCCTATGGAAAAAAGTTAAATAGGAAAGTTGTAGGTAATAAAAAGATCTACAACTTTTGTATTCATACTTTTTTCACATAACCTCAAAATTTATGTGGAAAATTCCAAAAACCAAGTTTTTGGTTTTTTATTTTTATCTTTTGCAAAAAAATATTTTTTGTCACGAAATTTGGTGACAACTTACCTTTTTATGTCCCAAATACACTGTAATTTATTTGATTTGAAATATTTATTTTTTCACCTTATTTTGACTTAATATCGAAAAGCACCTTCATTTTCAATCGAAAATTCACCCGTCAAAATATTAGAAAATGCAAGAAATATTGTAATGAATAACGTAATCAGAATAAAGTACGATTTACATTTATTTTTATATATTATGAGATTTTCTATGGCATAAATGTACGGGTAATTAGAATATAATAAATAAAATTTCACATTTTTTAGATGAAATTGTATAAAAATAGCATTAAAAAAAATTTCCAATTCGAGTTTTTGCATTTTCTGAGAAGATTTACAATAGTAATATTTTTTTTCACATCTTCGGAAAATAGAGATTTTAACGAACAGAAAGCACACCAACAACTTTTTGAAAAAAGCTGATATTTTGACGGGTGAATCTTCGATTGAAAATTAGGTTGCTTTTTCGATATTAAGTCAAAATAAGGTGAAAAAATGAATATTTTCAATCAAATAAATTACAGTGTATTTGGGACATAAAAAGGTAAGTTTCCACAAAATTTGGTGGAAAAAAATAATTTTTTTGCAAAAGATAAAAATAAAAAAGCAAAAACTTGGTTTTTTGAATTTTCCACATAAATTTTGAGGTTATGTGAAAAAAGTATAAATACAAAAGTTGTATATATTTTTATTACCTACAGCTTTCCTATTCAACTTTTTTCCATAGGACCTGTAGTTTTGCCGGAAATCGAGATAAACCGTTTTTTACCCTTAAAACCTCACCCCCTTCCCCTTCCCTACCACAGATCGCACGTAAAATATGTTTCCTTTCATTTTTATAATATTCTCCTCCTTTTCCAATGGGTTTCATCCTACTATTATTTTTTTTTGTTTCAAAAATTATCGACCCTGGTCTATTTGTGGCTTGATTTATTTATGAATTTATCAATACTCACCATCGGTAACTCGCGGACTGAAGATAGTAACGGGTTTCATACTCATGTAACCATCTTCAGGAGGGGGTGATTGCGCAAATACATCATTTACGTAATGGGGGCTAACAATAACATCAAAATTGGGAGGACTTAACATCGAGAGATAATCACTGTGTCCTTCTAACATTTTCGTATTTATTAGAAGGTAAGGGTCGTTGAGATCGATGTAGTGCTGAAAAAAAGAAATGTCCTTAAATAATAATGAGTGCAAATTTATGCAGTTACTTTCTAAAAGCTTTTTACAAATATTGAAAAAAATTAGAATTAATTATTTAATATCTACTACAGCTGGGCCTACTCAAGTTTACTGAAGCCTGAAAGATACATATGTATATGGAAACCATCTATTAGGATAATTATAATTCCATGAATTGTTTCCACACGTACTTTTTATTTAGATCGCACGGTATTTTGCGGCATTTGTTCTTTTACTTTCTTTTGAATCTCTTTTAGATTAAACAGACCAAAACGGTTTTTAGAATTTATTTTTGATACAATGATTCTGACGTTTCTTTAATAATTTGACATTTTCTGTCAGTCACTAGATTTTTAATATCGAATAAAACAACTAATGACAACGCGAAACACACAGATAGGAAAATTGCATGTATCCAATCAGGTGCCGAAATACAAAATCAAAAACATGGTGTTCTCAGATATCAATCCTCATATTTAAACCAATCGAAGGCGCGTATTTTGTATTGAGTGAAATAATCGAAAATATTCCACTTTTCATTTTTATATCTTTTTATCCAGCAAGAATATTAAGAAATAAAAAAGTTCTTACCTTTCTTAAGGTATCCTCGAGCAGTGTACCAACTCTTTCGGTAAGTTTTGTGAAAGATGGTCTTAAAGCTGGCTTAACAGACCAGCACTCTCTCATTATCTGATACCTACAAAAAAGTTTTTATTATAAACTGCCCCAAAAAGTTGAGAAAGTTTACATATATTGGATCGGCAAAATTTTCGAAAGTTTGTTACATAGCAATGTCGCCGATGACATTTTAAATCACAAGCTTGACTCTAGTCCGGGAGCAGAGAGCCTTAATTTCTCAAAAAAATTACCAGCGCGGCTGCCGGGACTTAAATTCAGTACCGGCGCAGGGACCTGAAAATCTTTTACCGAGTGTCCAAATTTTCAATACTAATGTTCATCAAGAAGGGGAAGGGAAAATAACATTCCATTCACCCTTCCCCTTCAAGAAGGGATAAATATAATATACCCTTACTGTATTGAAAGGTATTCAATTTATAACATATTAAGCAATTTTTCGTAATTGGTTAACACAGAATCTCCGAATTTAAGGACTTCCCGAAATTTTGTAGAGAAATTTATTTAATTTTAATAGACCAGTTATGTCAACAATAATTCTACATAGAAAAAGGTGTTACTCACATTTCTTTAGGGCAGAATTCTGGCCTTTCAAGTCTATAACCTTCCAATACAAGTTTATTGTAAAACGTTTCATCGGCATGCATTCCAGGGTATGGAGTCCTTCCCAGAGAAAATAATTCCCACATAACTATTCCATAAGACCAGCAATCTGACTGTGTAGAAAACACCCTATCTCTGATGGATTCTATAGCCATCCATTTAACTGGTAAAGGACACTGAAACAATTGTAACTAACTATTTCTATGATCATTATAGAGAATTGTCCAGAAGTATTTAAGAAAATTTCTCTTGATCTCACCGTGATACAACTAATGTTTTAAATAAACTGTAATTAATTTCAATGAATTTATTTCTTGTTTTTTTTTAATGCCAAAAGGCATCACAACTATACTGTAATACTCAACTCCATACTTTTGAACAGCCCTGTATAGAAAAAGATCGTGACTATTTTCTAACCATGAAGATATTATATAAGAACTAGTGATTATATATATAAAATACTTACGTCTCCTCGTTTTCTGTAATTCTCATTTTTGTACATACTTTTTGCCAATCCAAAATCACATATCTTAACTATATTTTCTTCACTTAATAGAATGTTTCTAGCAGCAAGATCACCATGCAGTACCTGCAAAAACGGTTGAAAAAACAAAATGATGGTTCCTTTGGACGACCAAACACTTTCTTTTAAAGAACTGGTACCTCTACAAAGTTATATATATGCAAACATTGTGTAAATACCTTTCTTGACGCTAAATACTCCATACCTCTGGCAATTTGGAACGAGTAAGCGATAAGGTCTCTCGTGCTTATTGGTTTTACATTTCCTCTGTAATCTCCTTTGTAATTTGAACGCCATTCTGGTTGGGTGCTATTGTTACTAAGCGTTATGCTGTCGTCACCTGTCAAATACAGATACTGATTTGTTTTTATTTGCGATTAAAAGTTAAAACATCGATATTTAGAAAATATATATAGGTTATGATAGTATGCAATTGTGAGTAGAAGAGAACCGTATGCAAAACTTAAAAGACTGAGTGACTGGAGACAGGAGGCTAAGGGACTGACCAAATCATTACTGATTTACGAGCGATGGAAATACAGAACTGGGCTGAAATCATCCAGGAAAAGAAGAAATAGAAATTAGTAGCGGAAAAAGCAAAAATGGGCAAGAGAATATAAAAAGATAGAAAAGAAAAGCTTAGTGATTCACCGCACTATACGAATCAGAGAGCTTCATTGGAACGGGGACATTCATTGAGACCTAAAAGATCTATTGTGTCATAAAGACTTTAAATTATTCAAAACTGAAACGACTTGCTATACCAAATTTTGGAGCCGCATTATTAATAACGGGTAGTGCCCCCACGTGCTCGAATTAATGCCTGTATCCTTCTTGGCATGCCTAAAATCAGGTGCCGAATGTCCGCTTGTGGAATAAGTTCCCATTCCTCTAAAAGAGCTTGTCGCAGCTGATTTAAAGTTAAAGGAGCAGGAACACGACTTTGCATTCTTCGCCCAAGCATGTCCCAAACATGTTCTATGGGGTTGATATCTGGGCTTAACGCTGGCCAGTTCATAACAGGAATGTTTACCTCGTTTAAATATTGTTGAGTAATACTAGCAGTATGAGGTGTTGCGTTATCATGCATAAGAAGAAAGTCATTTCCAATAAAATCAACATAAGGGACAACAAAATCATTTTTAAAACTGTCATCGCAAAGTCTGTAAATTTTTATATTCCATATTGAAAATATTGTGATGATGTAATTTACCTTGGGATAATGTATTCGCTTCAGTGTTTTGAGTATTGGGATTGGCTCTATAATCACCCATAGCACTTGGAGATGACATGTTAAAACTATTCGCCGAATCCGCAAAAGCCAAACTAGCATACTTCATTAAAGGTGAGTTAATATTGCTAAAAAAATGAAACCAAAAATGAATGTTTCTTTCCTATTAATTTTGACCAATCGCTATCAAGAATTGGTATGTCAAATATAAATTTTAAGTGGGAAAATTACTTAACAACTGTCAACTTAGCTGTCAGCAGTAAAAAAATCGAAAAAATTTGACTCAGGATATTATATTACCAAAAATCCCTCGTGCATCTAATTTTTCCGGAAAAATTAAATGCACTAGGGATATTACCCCCGAAAAAATTGATTTTGTTTTATTCACTTACCTTTTATTACTTGACACAGAATAAGTTCTGTCTAAAAGCTCCTGACCAATAAGGTAGTTAACTTTCTCAGTCTGGGGATCGATTTGGTTGACAAAATGATCGCGATGCTTCAGTAAATAATTTTGTAGATTCCCATATCGACAGTATTCCACAATTACCAATAACTCTCCTGAAAGTATGAATAACATATTCTGTTCATTAATTAAATACAGTTTAATTACTTCTTGCTCAGCTTAAGACCGATCTTACCGCTACCTGTTAAATCCTCCATTCTACAAACTGGTAGTTTTGCTAGCAAAAGGGAAGGATCATATTTCATTTTCCTTCCTTAAGAACAGCTTGTCGCTATAGGATTGCCGGAGCTTCTTCAGCCAACGTTGGAAGGAGTGAGGATGTCTTTGAGGGAGAAGGTGCCTGGAAAGTGCAATATTCGCCTATTGCTACGAGAAAACATCTCAAAAAACTCATAGTAGGTCAGGCAGTCCTGGGATTTGAACCCCGGTTTTTCCTTGCGCAAACGGAGAGTTTTATCGCTCTATTATGTTCAGTCGTTATAATTGCTAGTGGGGCTGGTATTTATAGAACTTTTCAGTGTTACCAGACAAAGAGACGAAAGCAGATTATTAGTTTTAGAAGGTCTCCCTACTGAAAAAATATCAATTTTATCAAAGATTCAAACACTCACTTTTGGCAACATTTTTAGTGCAAGCTCCCAGTAGATTGACAACATTCAAATGTTTTCCAAGGTGGACCATTATCTTCAATTCAGAAGCCAGTGCCTTCAAATAAGTGTTGTCTGCGTTTTTCTTCACCATCTTTACTGCTACAGTTGTTAATGGTTCTCCTTCAACTATATGTTTAGCCTCGCCTTTTAAAACAACACCAAATGCGCCAGATCCCAATAGCTTACCTAAAATATAAAAATAATAATTAACACTACTGATATAATAAGCTGAGATGATAGAGAAAATCTAACAGCACCAAGGCCTCTTTGAGCGCTCTTTGTGCATCCTCTATCAATACGTCAATCAACATAAGCCATGATTGACAAGGAAGTGTCATTCAAAAGATCAATTTACCTAATTTCAACTGCTCTATTGGAAATTCCCATTTTTTATCATACGGCAACAGCTCGGCTTGATCGTCAATTCCTAATTCAGGGTTTATATTATCAACAGCACCTTTTTCAAAATTGGCTAGGCCTAATAACTGCATCTCTCTCTTGAGTTTCTATGAAAATACATTTATTTATATTAAAAATAATTTATTTTCAACATTATTTGTGCTCAAAATCACACACACACACAAGAAACAGTTCCTGCGCACTGTTATATTTCTCAAGTAGTTTATTGTGGTGATTGGAGCAGATCAAAGCTAAGGTGTCCAATTTCAGTGTAGGAAGTTTGGAGACTTGATCTGTGTACCCAAAAATATTCAAAACCAGCCTCACCCTTTCTTTTCTCACTCTCGCAATCAGGAATATTATTGAAGCAACAAGGGCAGCTACGAGAAATACTATTATGTAAACTAACCAGACTTGACTTCCGCTAGCATCTGAAAGAAAATTACGAGGATATTGTATTTTAAAAATTATACGCTGAAAAGTCCTAAATCATAAATCTTACTTTTAAATCTCAGTTTGACTTCTCGTTCATCAAATTCGTTCTTGTATGCAACCTTACATTTGTATGTGCCAGCATCCTCAACGACAGTTTCGTTGAACACCAGAATTTTTTTGTTTTCGGAAAAACTTATTCTGGGTTCGTTCGGTTTCAAAATAACGTCGTCCTGGAATATTATGGAAATAGATTAGATTTTATACAAAAAATTCGCTCAGAACTGAATTAAACATTCTCATTTTTCATGGCATATGCGAAAGTAACATTCGAAAGTTCATTTCTTATCAAATTAGAATTAATGATTCACCTTGTACCATTCAATACTAGGCTTCGGTAATCCTTTAGCCTTACAAAACATTTTAACTGGCTTAGGAAAATCTACGACCATTTCTTCTTTCATGTTTGTTTCCACAATCTCAACTTTGATGTGATCTGGAATATAAAGTGAAGTTGAATTAAATTTGAAGTTTATTTTTTAAAAATAAAGGAATAATGCAAAACCCTAAATCTATTAGTCCACCAGTGGATGCGAAATAAAATATTCCATCACTCCCTGTCATTACGACAGATTCTCACGTCCCAGTTCGCGTTTTTGTTCCCTATAAAGGGTAACTCTTGTGGCTATGTTCCTGTTTTAGTTGTTTTGTTGCCCGGTACCTCAACTAAAGATCTGTCGATTCTTTTAGGCGGAGCAAACCATCTTCTTCTATTTTGTTTGTTCTGCAACAGTTTCCACCTCTTATACAGACTAATCTTTGAATTCGGGAAAGGTTATCTCTTGTCGTTAATACGTATTGGCTCAATAAGTGATGATTGGTCTCACTCTGGCCGTGTACATCTAGCTCAGTATTCTACGGCTACAACGGCAATTTTCCCTGCCAAGTTCCTGCACACTAATAAAGCCGTTTTTGATGTATATCTAATCTTCTTCGTTATTTTTGTCAATCACCATGTGAGTGCTGTATTCCGTAGTTAGACAATCAAATGAATCAACAGGAATAAATGGGAAAAATCAAGCTAAAAATATCACCTTCTATTGAAAGATTTATAGACCTGTTTTCTTCCTTTCCATTGGATGTGTTTACTCGACAAGTATACTCTCCGGAATCATTTTGATTACTGTTATCAATATTCAATGTTGTAGTATTGGAGTAATTTGTACTGGTAGATTTTAATGTAATTCCTGAAAAAAATTTGAATACAATGACGAAATGTGGTTATTCGGTCGATGCTCACTTTCAGTTTCTTGAATAACATTGTTACCCAAAAGCCAAGTAATTTTACTGTAATTGGAAGAATCAGCTGAACATTTGATAGAAATATTCTCCCCCATCGCATATTTAGCCGTTTTTAACTCGGTATCAACTATCGCCGTATCAGCAAACCCAGTTATTGCAAATCCACCAGGAACATCTAAAATAAATTTTTTTTTTTTGGTGTGAAGAATGGTATGTGTATTGTTTTACAAACCTGTTACTTGATATCTTATAACAGATATATTAAGACCTTCTGTATTACTTGCTTTACATTTAACAAAGCCAGGTTCAGTTGCATTGATTGCTATTTCAGAAATTGCTTTAATTCCTTCATGTTCTTTTACCTTACCTTCAACCTGAAATACAAATCGTATTACAGTTTTTCAACTTCATCGCTTGAATGAATACTTACAAATGAATATTTGCATTCTGGTCTTGAACAACTTTTGTATTCCCAGCTAATATCGGGAGTTGGATTTCCTTCAGCAATACAAATCACTTCACCTTCTTCGTTCCTTAGGTGGAAATTATCCGACAAAAGTATCGCAGTAGGCTTTCCTGAAATATTAGCGAAATATATTTCAAATTGTGGATTAAATTTGGACCTAAGACATATAAGAAATTGAAGGTGAATCCTTCAAACCATCGAACGCCGTTAAAAATCTAGATCCTAAATTCAAATGAGATGATCTCAATATTAAAAAAAATATTTCAAAGTCGATAGTATCTGCGTTTTTATTAGCTAAATTTAGCTACGGTGATGGTATTTACATGCCTTGCTCAAATGTATCTACCGCTATAAGAATTCATGTTAAGCAAAACTTCTTAAGGCTGGTCTGGGACTGTTCACAAAAACCATTAACCCTGTCACTCTTAAGTGGGACACGGGGCACAAGGGCATTGTAGGAAATGAAAAGGCAGGCATCCTAGGGTCTGAGACTGCATTCACTGGTCCTGAACCAGTATTTGAGATATCTAAGACTGCTGTACGTGGTTCTATATATCGGTGGACTGAAACTAAACATCAATCGTACTGAAGGCACTTGCGTCGACACGTGCCAAAAAAGGAACACAGCCAACTCCTGGTCAAAAAACCCTCGGAGACGGTTTCTCCAGGAAGGACCTAGTGAAAAGACTGTTGAGCCTGATAAGGGCTACTACTACTACCACTACTACTACTAAGTTTGCAGGCGAACCTTGTCCTGGACAAACTCAAGCCAAGGTTCCGGCACTGAGGCCACTGGCGGCCCATTGTGCCATTCCTGCTACCTAGACATCCATAAAGCCGAGCCCTTCAATAAAGGCCACAACCTTTTTCAATGGATGCCTGCTTGTGTCTCCAGGGGCCAAAACAGGGACTCCGAAGATTCGCCTACGTAGTACAGCCCAGTGTGGACACTCTAGGAGAACATGGACTGACGTTTCGTCAGTCATGCCGCAACCCCTGCATAGGGAACTTCCCTCTACTCCTAAGTTGTGGAGGTGTTTCATCATACAGCAGTGCCCCGTTAGGAGTCCTGCTATCTTCCTTAGCCTACTTCTTGGTAGTTCAGTAGCTGCTCTAGCGTGTCCATCAGTCCATCCCTTCAGTAAAAGTTTGGATTGCCTAGGACCCTGCAGAGCATTCCAATGAGCGAGGTGCTGATTCTTCAGCCACTTCTTCGTCTCCTTGCGTATTCTTTGTTTTGTTAGGCCCAAGGTCGGGCCCGGGCCGCAGAAGGGAGCTGCCCCCCCTTCCGCAGCCAGTGCATCCGCCATCTCGTTGCCTTCAAAACCAGAGTGGGCTGGAATCCATTCTAGCCGCACCACGTTGTGCCTTGCAAGATTAGCAAGTCGTTCTCGACATTCATTAGCAAGTCCTGAGTTGCTGGTGCACCCACTCAGGGCTTTAATTGCTGCCTGACTGTCGGAGTATATGGTTATGCGTCGATCCACATAACCTCTGTCTAGGTTTATCTGCGCACATTCCAAGATAGCATATATCTCGGCCTGATATGCAGATACACCATCACCCAATGGTACACTAACTTGTGTTCTTGGGTTCCTAGAGTAAATTCCAGCCCCTGCTCCATCACCGGAGCATGAGCCATCTGTGTACCAGACAGTCCCATTAGGCTGTGTATTCCTCTCTTTTTCCCAGGATTCTCTATCCCGGATCATGGCCCTGTACGGAGTTGCGAAGTAGTACTTTCGCAGGCATTCATCAGGTGCTCGAGCCAGAACTGGAATATCTTCCAATAGCCGGAGCTTCTTGACGTGCCTGCACTCTTCCCCTCTTCGCACGTATCCCAGCTGTTTTAAGCGCAGAAAAGCCCTCCCCGCCTCAGCCTCGATCACATGGTGAAGAGGCCGAAGACCAAGGATCACTTCCATCGCAGCAGTTGGTGTAGTTCTCATGCAGCCAGTTGCCCCCAAGCTGACCACCCTTTGAAAGCGTGTCAGCTGCGATCTAGCCGTGACCAAGGTTACCCTCGGCCACCAAACCAGAGCCGCATATATGTGAGCATAGGCAGCATGATCACTCTATAGAACCATATGATCGTTTTGGGGGTCAGTCCCCACTTCGGACCAATGGCTCTCCTACAGGCCCAATACGTGTTTGTCACCTTGCTTAGGCGACTGTCAAGATGAGCCTTCCTGATAAGGGCTACTGGTCTCTTTACGTAAACGTCACAACCAAGAGCACAAAAAGCATAAAGTCTGAGGTGCCGAGGACTCTAAGCCTTTGACTGGTGTGCTGAACCAAAGAATCAATGGTACTAGAAGACGTCAAAGAATTTCCCACAAACTCAACATGGTCAAGTGGATCAGTATGGCCAAGAAACGATATCTTTATTCGGCTTGCTTATTTCATAAAATTATTAAAACTGGACAATCATCTTATTTAATAAAGGAAATTTCACCCCATTCAAATAGTCATAACCGTGATACCCGTTTTAACTATAAATTAATTATTGTCCCTTGTCATAGAACTGAAAAGTATAAACATTCTTTTACATATCAGATTGCAAAAATTTACAATCAGTTTTGTTTCGCGAATAACGTATTAACTTTGGTTATTATTATTATTGTATTCAAAGCATTCAAAATTGCAGCCTTCTGCAGATGGATGTATGTGTTTTTGTGGAGACCTAGTTCGGTGAGGCTGTCTTGGGAATCTGTCCCGTAGATGAAACGATGACCGGTGCCACCTCTACTTCCTCTGCATGCCACATCTGTCCTACCTCAATTGCAAGATTGGTGTATTTTTCAATTTTCTCGTTGTATTTGTCTAAAATATTGTTGCTATTGGGTACAGCAACATTAACTAGAAAACCCGAGTTATCAGTTGACCTCATTTTTAAAAGGATTTAGTTCAATACATGAGCAACATCAGAATGGCAAGCAGCCACTTGAAGGTTCTGCCACGGATATGAGGAAAATTTAGCAATATGTAATTGCTGAACAACGCTAGAATTTAGGGAAGAACTAAGCTCTAATCTGTTGAGACTAGTAATAAGGAGAACTCACTACCTACAAAGGTAGCAGCGGAAAAGCTCCTAGCCAAATCTATAATAGACATCTACCAATTATATGATAATTGTAACAATTCTTACCAGTAACATTCACTTGAAACTGTAGAGTTTTATTCCCATACTTATTTTTTCCAAGTAAAGTATAACAACCAGTGTCTTTTACTTCGAGGTTCTTGATTTTTAAAATTGTAATGTCGTCTGTTTGATTGGAATAATTAGTGTAGGATATTTCATATTTTTGTCCATCAAGTAATGGCATGGTAACATTACGAAACCTAAAATTATATTTTTTTGTCAAACACTCCGAGGGCAGCAATTCACGCCCTAGGAATCTGGAAGATGTAGCTACTTACCAAGCGAAGTTAGGTTTTGGATGACCCCAAACACTAGCTTTTAATTCCAGATAAGCATCTCCGGATTTTCCTACTCTATTATTGGAGTAATCTACATCACTCATATTAATAAAATGCACACCTTTACCTAAAAAAGTAAATCGAATTACATTTACAAGGAATTTCGTTCACTTGAACAAAAGCTTACGTAGTTTTTTAGCCTAGATGGGTAAAGTTCATATAATAGCCTTTTCGGTGTGCGTCATTGATTGTTTATATCACATTACGTTGGAAGAAATAGAAAAAAAAGGAGGTCTGTGATTAATCCTAATCAAAATATCACAATAATCAACCGTTTAAACGTATTACAAACGTTAACCCTAATATTTGACTTACAAAAATTTGATTGGTTGATGTTTAGATTACGCTCAAGCACGACCTATTAATCGGGCGAAATTACATCGCTCAATTTACGATGCAGATGTACCTTTCGTAGCGGCAATGTCCCACTGACAGTTCCCGTCAGGTCTGTACTTTGTTGTTTACGGTCAATTATAATTTATAAAAAGTGAATATTAATCTTATTGTTAGCATTTTATTTATTTAGATAATACAAAAATATGCCTAGATATACGGAAAAAGAGTTTAGCATCTTATTTTGACAGTTCTCAAGTATTTTCAGTTAGAAAAAGATGGTTGTAAACCATTGATACCTTTAACTTCAGTGCACCAAGTTAGTATTTTTTATATAACAATGAGTGAAATTAATATAAAATAAGTTAATCCAATGTATTTTATTGGAATTGCTTAAATATTTCATTTTTATCTATTATGTTCAAAGTTATGAACATCAAATACATGGGGTCAGTAAAAACATCAATGAGACCGGGAATGATGAGTTGCATCCCATTTGAGCAGGCCAAACTATTGACCACTGAATTGCATCCGTCCAACAGCTGAGTTGCATCCCATTAACAAATTTAATATGGTGTCTAAAAACTGGTAGATAATTAAATAAAAACGGGCATTGTTGTCATGTTTATTCTGATATCGTAATTATTGATAATGTTTCCATAAAACGTAAGAATAAAAAGGGTCTTATACGGTGCAGACTTAATTGAACACGCTGTATAATTCTTTTGCAGGACTATATTTACTAATGTAAAATTATTTTAATATGTAAATTGAATATATAATTTGTTTTATTTTGCAGTGTTTAGACATCCCAAGTATTATTAATTTCATAGTCTTTTCGAATTTGGCTGAATACGATCCTGATGATTTTATTTATTAAATTGAACGTTAGCTATACGGATATACGTCACAAACGATGACGCACACCAAGAAGGCTATTATAAGAACTCTATGGAGCTGGGTGTCTGAAATAAACTGACTTACCAAAAACTTTAATTGTTATGTTTGAAGAAGATGAGTGGTTGTGATGATCGGCTACATTGCAAATATAAACTCCCGTGTCATTCAATGTCACGTTCATGACATTCAATAAACTATTATGAATTGAATTGCCTGTAGGCGTTGTCCAGGAAAACGTCACTCTGTTAGTCTCTGAAATCTGACACCTCAAGCTAATATTTCCTCCTTCCACAGTATGTCCTTTATTTTTATCTACTACGATAGTGGGCGGAAGATCAGTTTTACTTTCTAAAACATTTAGGTATTTTGTCAAAATTATCCTTTTTATTTAAAAAAAGAAAACTGGACAATACTCATCGGAGGAACTACCAGAAAAACAAAATATGTTCAAACGAGAGGCTCGGTTGAAAGCGCTAAGCATTTTTATACCCGGCGTAACTTCTAAACGAAATGTAGGAGGAATTAAAATGTACCTGTGTTTAGAGGTTTAAAAGAGCTGATAATACATACGTTCGATATTCACATACACGTATTTCTCGATACTTTCACTATCTCTTTGGAATGTGCATTTAAACTCATTTCCTTGTTCTTCGATGGTATGGTTAGATGTAAATCCGTAAAATGGATTATAGATGAACGTAGTCTTATTTTTTTTATCAATAAGTACATTTGGTTGTATCTGTAAAATATGGTAGGAAAAATTTAATTAACTCCACTATCATAAAACGCATAAAATATGCTATTATAAGATATATATACAATGGTACAAAGACGGGTCAAAAGCAATAGAAGGAACTGGGATAGGAGTGTACGGGCCCGGAACCAAACACTCTGAAGGCTCGTGAAAACCCCCAAGTATTTTTCGAAGCGGAAATACACGCCATAAGAAAGTGTGCCCAGTTAAAAATTGAATTAAAGAATGGCAAAAGTAATCAAGCAGCCAATAAAGCACTGGGCTCTTGTTTCAAAATGGTGTGGGTATGCCCAGGCATACTCAATGAACTGAGCGAGAGCAATATAGTAACCTTACTAGCAAAGACACTTTTGGGGGCCTGAACCCTTTTGCTGTATCAGCCCCAATAGAATATTGGAAGAAATAGGCAAAGCAGAAGAAAAGAGAAAATGTGACCATTGGAAAGATTTACTGGGGCTTAGACAATCAAAGATTCTGTTGAGATCGAATAAATACATAAGTCAAAGTAAAACTGCAGGGATCCTAACGGGACATTGTCGCCTGAACGGGCACCTAAAAAAGCTCAAAATAGTGGAGGAAGAATAATGAAGATTATTTGGCATGGAAGAATTAAGATAGACTTACTGGTTCTAATAACAAATCAAAAGTTTCAAGTATAACATTAACATCTGGTGATGTTGGTCGACATGGCATAACAAAGTTACTTCCTATCACCGGATAAAGATAAATGTTTTTGTGATCGTCCACCGCCAAATTACGTATATCTAAAATTGAAAATATTATAGTTTATATTATACGGGGTTGGGATAAAGTATGGAACCAAGTAAATATCTTTTAAACGAAAAAAACGATATTTATGAAAATTTGCAGGTAGCTGCAATGTAACAAAATGAATCTGATATACATTTTTTTTGTTAATAATATACTTCCGGTTTAATCGGAAATGCCATCAACTTCTTTAATTTAAATGGGACACCCTATATATTTTTACAGATTTTCAAAGAGCTTGTTATTTTGAATTCATACATACTGAGTTTAGTGTAAAAAAATTTGTAAAGACGAGGAATAACTCACTGTTAGTTGTACGATAGGTGTACGTTTCATTAGAATAATGAGTAACAAAATTACGTCGAATGTTCAAAATGCTCGCCGTTTACTTGCTGACAATATGCCATCCTATTAACAAATTCTTAAGTCATTCTTTCCAAGACTTCTCCACGTATTCATCAATAATTATTTGTCTCAATTCCTGTAAGTTTGTTGGTCGTCTAACGTAAACACGTGATTTTAGATAACCCCAAAGAAAAAAATCTAACGGGCTAAGATCCGGAGAACGAGCAGGTCACTCTATGAATCCTCTACGTCCAATCCATCGATTTAGAAAATTCGCATCCAGAAAATCCCTAAACCGTCTATCATAGTGGGGAGGTGCTCCATCTTGTTAAAACCAAACATTTCGTGGTAATTGCCCATTCTGTTGAAGTGCAGGAATAATCTCGTTATTTAGTAGATCCAAATACTTGTCACCATTCAAGTTTCCGTCGATAAAGAATGGGCCTATAAGCCTATTTTCGACAATTCCCATCCAAACATTTAACTTCTGTGGATGCTGGGTATGTGCTTCATGAATCCAATGATGATTCTCATCTGACCAATACCTTGAGTTATGGTGATTAACTGTTCAATTTAAACAAAAAGTTGCCTTATCGGAAAAAACTATGTTAGAAGCAAAATTATCGTCGACATTACAGATGTTCATTAGCCGTTCGCAAAATTCCAGCCGTCGGTCAAAATCATCGTCTGACAATTCTTGAACCAACTGTACCTTATACGGATGATACTTTTTACTTTTTAATATCTTTCCTACAGAACGTCGACTAATACCATGGTTTAGTGCCAAGTGTTGGAAGTTTGAGATGATTCTTCTAAATCGATTGCAATATTTTCAGTTTCGTTCGTTGCAGTCCGCGGTCTTCCAGGTTTTAGCAAATATTTTTACACTAATCCCAGTATGTATGAATTCAAAATAACAAGCTCTTTCAAAATCAGTAAAAATATATAGGGTGTCCCATTTAAATTAAAGAAGTTGATGGCATTTCCGGTTAAACCGGAAGTATATTATTAACAAAAAAATATACATCAGATGCATTTTGTTCCATTGCACTTACCTGCAAATTTTCATATATATCGTTCTTTTCGTTTAAAAGATATTTACTTGGTTCCATACTTTATAGATATATTTCACTTTAACTGATTTACTCAATTATCGCAAATAATATTCCAGAGGATCTAACTTTTGCATAAAAATGTTTCGTTTTCTGATCGTAGAATTTATAAATCACTTACCGTCAACGTATAAATAAATTTTATTGTTTTCGTTATTTTTGTCACCGATATCTTCGGTATCATTGAAATGGCAATTGTAGAAACCCACATAATGATAAGACATGTTGGTGATTTCCAAACGGAGTCCGTATTGATATTCTTTAATGGGTGATGTCACATTATCTGTCTTGAATGATGTCAATGTTTTGTTAGTTTCGGTCTAAAAAAATATAATGAATATATGAATAATGAAAAAAAGACTAACTATCTCCAAGTTGATATCTATACCTTAAATTCAGGAAATGTCCACTTGAGAGGTCTGTTTCCTAGACAAAGAATGCTATAATTGGCGTTTGGTTTGATAATATCTTCAACTGTTTTGTTGAAAATATGCGGCATTGAGTAGTTAATGGACAGTGAACTAGGGGTAGTAGTGGCTTGTGCCCATTGCGACAAATTTCCAGTATTAGCCTTCAACTTATTAGCGGCGGCTTTGATGACCCAATTAGAATAAGGGATCCCTGAGAAGTATTAGAAATTCGTTAATTTTTTCATACAATAATGCATCCACGCGAAAGCACGTCACTGACTGTTCGATTAAGTCAATTATCTTTTAATACCTGAAATTACATTGATTGGTCTAGAATCGCCGTCAACTGTAATAATAGTCAATTTCTGTTTTGAGGAAATCATGAAAATTTGTTTTTTAATTTGTCATGAGTGCTAATTTGCAATTAGTAGTAGGTACTATAAATTGTACTATCAAGAATTTTTAATTTTTAAAGATTAATTTTAATCCAAATGTTAAGACAGCGAATAATAATAATAATATTAAAATTACTGTACGATGCGATTGACTTCAAATGATGACAATTAATACTATTTATTTATGACAGGTAGATATACAGCCTGTTAAAATAAAAGAATAAATAACTCGGCCTACGCAATAATAAGGCCGAAATAATTAATATTATATTAATATTTCAAAAACGATTGAGATTGGGTATAGGGAAGTGATCATAAACTGCCCCCATTTTCGCCCCTAGAATTAAGTATACAAAAAAGAAGTTTTCGACCTGTCAGCTTTTATATTGATCGTCCTAATAATCAAATTTACAAAATGTTTTTTATTTGGTATTGGGGATGCTCCTATCAATTTTTTATTAAAAAAAATTATTATATACAGATTGCGTAAATTACATCAGAACCGTCCGGATTACACAAGTACGACTGAAAAACAGCGGAAAGAGGGAGAAAAAAAAATTATGCGCGATCATTAAGGCGTGTACTTTGTTTCACCTCAGGGGTGTATACTTATTTCCCGAGACTGGCCGACTGCTCATTGCCCCCCTATTTTAACCGCTGTTGCCAGAAGCGCAGATTAATTTGTACAAATAATATTTTTGTCTCGTTATCGTTGACTTTTTTCGAGGGTGAAAATACAGCACGTTTGTGCCAGCATTACGCCAAATAATCTTAGAGATATGAGATCAAATCTTTATCACAGATTTGGTTATTGTCTGGCACAGGAAGGTGGTTTATTTGAGCACTTGATTCATGAAAATTATGTTTACCTTTAGAATGGATTTTTATTTTTTCAGGAAGTTTATATTTTATGTTTAGAATAGGTGTAGGTACCTACCTACTTACTTTATTTTTTCAATTTAATTTATCAATGGAAATGATTTTTAGTTTATTAATTATGGTTTTCTCAAGAAATGCTGTTTTATTTTCAAGTTACAATGGCTAAAATAATATCCTATTGTAGTTAGAAATTGTCAACTTGGTCTGAAATGATCATGTTGACAAAAATGAATTTTAAGATGTACAGGTTACGTAATAACGAATGTATTTTTTATTTCTTCAACACCCTCACTCCTTCCATGTTGGGAGCATACTGAATACCACCAACTAGTGAATTCTTTCTGTAAAGGACCATTCGACCAGTCTCGGGAAATAAGTATACAGCCCTAAAATGAAACAAAGTGATGACCGCGCACAATTATTATATCTCTCTTTTTCATATATCCTTGTCGTACTTGTGTAATCCGAGGCGAGGCGAGGCGAGGCGAAAAATATCAAAAAATATTCAAAACCAAAAACCTCGAGTGGTATATGGTCAGATTATATACCGAAAAAGACGAAAACATACAACGAAATGAAAGATTTTCAAAATAATTTATGTAGCTACATAATAATTTATATTTCGATTAGAAAAAACGGACAAAATGGAACGAAACGTAAACAATAGACACTTTTTTTGTTTTTATCGTATTCGTTGGTATGGTTTTTTCGGATATTTTCTATTGAAACATTACCAAATCCATTGAAATTAACAAAAATGTGTCGTTAATGTGAAAACATTAAAAATTGACTGGGGCAGGTGGGCCAGGGTATATTCACTTATGTCAAAAAATATCCAGTATAATTTGCTTCTGATTGGTTGCAAAATGGCATTTTATCGGTTAGGAACGGATGGTATATAGGTATATAATCATGTTTTAAACATACAACAATCAATCAACTTATATTCACTGCTACGTGGCAAAATCTGTAGAAAAAAACCAGAATAAATAAACTTTGACATTGTTTATATTGTCATAGAATACTAGACGTACGTCTGTTTACTTTTCTGGTATATTAATTGTTCGAAGCCTATAACAATATCTTTCTCTTCGAATGGTCGCCTAAAAGCAATAATTTTGATTTTTACCTACAAAATAGTTTTAGTCAATAAAACAATATCTCAATCACAGCAACATCTAAGAACACAATGTCTCGTAGATAACAGAAATTATCTAAACCCACCCTGGAACGTTCACAGTACATGTGGACTAACATTGCAAGTAAATTTTTCATAGACCAAACTGAAGCTACATTGCACTAATGAGAATCAATTGTTCGCTTGTATGGTATGTCAAGACTAGAAATGATGATTATGGCTTTTTTTATCTTTTCGGCTTTTTTATCCTCAAAAAGACCTTACCGTATACTGTTGTTTTATTGTGAAACAGTGCAAATTAATTTTACTCACAACTATACGTCAAAATATTTTCCATAAATTCTCCATCTATAGCAATTTTTATTGAAATCGACTTGAGTAGTGTCCAAAATATAGATAGTATATTACAGTTAATTGAAATTTTAAAAATTCTCAGAAATACGACGCATTAGTGATTAAGAATTTGTCTTAACATAAGGATTACCACCAAAACCATTAATAATCATCTACGAACATCCTGTCTGGAAGCTTATGGTAGATATTCCGACCATTATCACTTTCCTAAAAATATTTACGGTTTTACTAGCAAAATGAAAAAAATAAAAATTACGACATAGTTTGAAAGATAAACATTGGAAGTTATCGATTAAATCTATGTTTATACCGACCACTTTCAGTGAATTCTTAAAACGCAAAATTACTTATTTTATTATTCATTTATAAATAAATTTAAAAAATTATAATATCTCAATTTGGATTTGATCCCAGCCGGGATTTGAGATAAATATGTCACCTTTTTCTGCATTTAATTGTACGATTTATTGGCAGTGGATACAAGCAGCTTTGACTTGACTTGAGGTCCGCCGGCGGAACTGTTACTTTAAAAAAAGGATTCCGCCTTGAGGCGGAAGTTTCTACCAAATATATTGAAGTCCGCCGAAAATTCTATCTACTTTACCGCCGTCCTAAGGGTCCCAGCGGCGGCCGACTGATTTGATTTGATACCTAAATTCCGTCTAACAGCAGACTAAAGTTTTTTTTTAAGAATTCCGTCCGAGTCCCGAGTTCTAATTGCTCTCAGACTTATAAACCCAAGAAAATAAATGAAATTATAAACACATTTTTATATATGATTATATCCTTACATTGTGTATTTGAAGAAGGGAAAGGAAATATAATCATTGCATTCACCCTTCCTCTTAAAATAAAATAAAATGATTCTAAACCTAATTGCGGACGGAATTCTTATGAAAATAAACTTCAATACATCGCTGAACAGAATGTAATCATGAAACATGAATTGCCCCACGTTGGGCGGCGGAAAGCATATTAGCGGGAAACTTGAAATTCTCAACGGGAAACCTGAAATTTTGGCGGGAAACTTGAAATTTTTGTCGAGAAACCTAAAACTTTATTAATTAACATTAATGACAGGAGAACCTATTACTTTTTTGACATAGACAATTTTTTTATAATTTCAAATTCAAACCAATGTAACTTTGGATTTATTAAAGGTATAATTATGCGGTCTTGACGGTTGTATTTGTAATTAAATAGATATGAAAAACTGAAAATATATACATGGTCTACTGTTTAAAAAAATATATTGATAATAAGTTATTTTGGAGCAACGGTGCACCCTGTATACTTCTAATCGACTTAGGCAGGTGGTCTGGATAATTTGAAAAACCTTTTCAACATTTTTTTCGTGAACCTTTATGTACACACTGTATAAAACATGGTATAGTTTAAATCTGAACTCCGCTTCACTTCCCGAATATAAGGTTGTATTATTTGAAAATTTATAATATTATTAAAACAATCAATTAATTTTACAAATTTTCATCTGTTTTTTGAAAGTTTTATATTGTAGAATTTTCTGATTTCTGCATATAAGACTAATTTTTACATAACAATTTTTAATCAACATTTCTTGTTACTTATTTTGTTTTCGCTATTAAAAATTGTCTTTTTTTTTTGTTTTATCCTATGAAAGCTTTTAATTTTCAAAATAATATACAAAACTCACCGAATAATGATGATACATTGGATATTTCACCAAACAATATCAGTAAAAATATAATAACTAAGTTCTTTGGAACCATTTTGAGAAAAACACTTTACATGATAATCGCGCGATGAATTCAACAATACTGTTGATGACACACGCTAGGCGGCGTGACTAAGTCAACATTTGATTGGAGATAAAACATTTTCCAATTATTAACGCCATTACGATAGGCAACCAATATTACAAGAAAATTTCAATCTTCAATAGAATACTTCGGTCCAAGTTGCCAACGCAAATAATTTCACCACTAGGGAAAAGAAATTTCAGAACGAATTTGTCATGTGAAGGTCCGCGTATGTAAACTGATCCTCGTCTTTTTAAAATTTTTAAATGCATCCAAATATCGATATTTGTAAAGGTGATGTTGGATTGGTTGAAATTTATGTTGGTGCTCCTGATTTCACGTCAATAATATCTCCCAATCAATATCGTCTCAATATCGATAGGAGATACAGTAGAAAGGCTGGTGGTTCTACGATTTATGCAACACATATTTTCTACATACTATTTTCTTCTATCAATATAAATCAAACATAATAACGTACGATCAATTGTCTTCTTCACAAGACCAACGTTTTTCTTGAATATTCACTTGTTTTTATAAAGCATGAGATATACCAATGTTATACAGCTGCTTCTATAGATATTTAGGGCAATAAAACTGATCTAATAAATTTAAAAAATAAAAGCTTGAAGGATTTTATAATTGTTTAATAAAGCAGTCCATAATTTTTGAAGAAACAACTGGACAACCACAGGAATCATCTGAAGATGACGACGACGATTTGATATCTTCAGCAGACAAACCCTTTCTTGGCGGTGCTGCTGGAGGCGCTCTCAATATTATTGCAGTTATAGTCTCAGTTACCTCCCTTAAAACAAAAATATAAATTAGCCACTAGAGAAAATTAATCGAGCCGTCCACTTCCAAATCAAAAGGTTCTATTCGATTGAGGTTTTATATGATGTATGTATCATTACCTAGGCTGTGCTGGTGAGGTGGAACAAAGAGCATGAATAGAGTTGCAGAAAGTGCAACGACTCGTCTGAAAGAAAATTATGGATGCAGTGAGATAGTGCCACAGCGCAACCTTGGAGGTAATGATATACCTTCCTTTACTGCATGTACATGTACGAAGGGTCTATCTGGAAAATACCTACAGGCTAACTTATAATAAATCGTTCACACCCGGCGATCCAACGATATATTTTGAGAAACTAAGGGTTGGAGCAACCCAATCCAAGAACATTGGCACTAAGGGCCCTAATAGACTTGGTCTCCAGGCGACGTCACCAGTAAAGTCACCAGGAGTGAGGCCAACCCCAAGCAATTCAAAGAAGGAGGATTTCGACATTCTCATGTAGTTGAAAAACTTGTTTTCGTCAGCTAAAAGTTCATCGAAAAGGGTATAAAACAATCCTTTTGTTTCTCTTAAAGACAATATCGGATGCACGTGCATGTTCCTTGTCCGTCTCCTCCTTTTCCTTAACAAAAGAGCAAGAAATAGCATTCCTTCATATTTTTCCGCTCACTATACTGGCATCAAACAATCTGAACTTGCAGAACACAAAAATACAGTGGCCACGCAACAACGGTGACTGTGGCGACTCGGTCACGGGGCAGAGTCAAAACGCTGGTGACCATAATGTAATAACCACCATAAGAACTAGTGCCCACCAACTAGTCAGGTCACCGGTGATCAAGTCTAATAGGGCCCTAATTATTCACCAATTTCAAGAATAAAAACGTTTTGCTGCACCAACCGTTCGCTTAAATCGCCATTGACAATATTTGCTGTAGCACCACAATATTTTCTTAAAGATCCATAGTTCTGGCAATAGTAATTCAATTCTGCGTTAACCATGTGAATATCATATTTGGGATGGATAATTAATTGTTTCTTTTTTTCGGCCGACGGATTTTCTTTTATATTTACGACGGATCCGGTGACTGCATTGATTCGTCTATATCGAATTCGTTCTCTACATACGTTCAAGTCACATTCGATGAATATCACCCTAGAGAAAAAATAATTGATTGGTATTGAATTGGTGGACCGGTTAGTTGAAGGAGGCTCTAAAGAAGACTCCATAGGTATCGCTACACTGGCGGGGGAGGAGATACGAAGCGTCTGGAATGGAAGTAGATAATATGGGAAATGGTACAAATACCTCAATACCTGTTGGGAGGTGTATCCAGTGAATCAAAGTATTTAAAATCAGTGTCAGTGAATGGAAAACCTGTTAAGATGTAACCGTTTAGAAGGCAATCGTCTTGGAGAATTCGCTGGTTAATAACTTGGGCAAGTAGGTCGGAATGGAAACATGCTTCATTTTGACATTCTCTGAGCCTTTCACCTAATTCCGATGGCGATATCCAAGCTTGGCACAATAAATATTCAAAATCTATGAATACCAGATTCAAATTATAAGCCAATATCTCAGCTTGAGTTCTTCTGCCTGAACCTGTAAATAATCAAACGTCACTAGGTTCAGGTAGGTTTACCAAACTATTATACTTATATAATTTACTTGAATACATTACCCACTTACAACTAATGAACTAATTCTATTAAAAATATGCTGAATCGAATTTTCCCAGCTATCATTAGAAATATTACTTGTCACATTTCTAATTAAGTGTATATTGTGGGTGAGACGTTTTCAAATCTAACTCTGGATTTAAGCTGATGCCACATGTATTCGTTAGGAATAAATGTGCAATAATATGGGGAAAGCAGAAGTACTTATATAACCAAATGTTTTCTTACAAGAAAACTTAAAAATTTAAGCTATCTACCTCTAGGACCTAAAAGAAGAACTCTTGGTGTTGTTTGTCGTAAAAGCTTCCTGATCTTAGATATTTCGATAATTTCTGCAATTATTTCCGCCATATGTCGATGTTTAATATGAACTTCTCGCAAAGAATTTTTAAATATGTTCCGAAGAACAACTAGTAGCCTTCTTTGTTCAGGCCAATGAGGTGCTACCTAAAATATAAGGGCGTAGGTAAATTGCGCACAGTGGTCAAGAAGTTTCCCAAATTTAGGAAGGGTTCGTCAGGTAGTTGCAGCCAGGGGATTAAGTCTCTGTATAGGTAAAGTGCGCACAATGGTCAAATTGTATCCTTAGTCCGGTATACCTCAAAACTTTTTATTTCTGATATAATCAACGAATAAAAGTTGATGAAAAGAACACTTCTTGTAAACTGATATTTCATTATGTACAAACAGACTATCATTATCATTCTATTAAATACCTACATTATACAGAAACAAAATTTTATTCTCAAAAATATAATAAACACAAATGATTTGGGCAAATTGTGGTACTTAACATATTGATTTTACATAAGTGCTTAAATCTATCAATTTATTTTTATAAAAACTTTTTTGTTGGTCCAAGAACTCGACTTTCTTTTGAGTTCTTGTACGCAATACTTTATTTGTGCAGGTATTTGCACTTTTTATTTTTATACAGGACATTGTTTGAAATGTTATTAAAAATTGTATAAAATTAAAAATATTTGGATGGGAAGTGTAGAAACTTGCATTAAAATGCGAATGAAACGATTCGCAAGCGTTCGTAGAGCGAGAAACTCTTGGGGACATTTTTGCCCATAACTTTGGAGGAAATCTTGAATTTTCATCTATATACATATTAATTAAATAATCAGCAAATTTCGTGATAGCATCAGCCATCATTTCAAAGCAAAACATGTCACTTACTTGCTCTGGTTGCAAATAAGGTAAACCAAACAAATGTTTTAGCCATTTTCATACTTCCGATTTTTGATTACGATATTCTACGGACAACCCTAATTGGAGAATTTTCCGGTACCAGGCCTGTTTTAAATGAAAAATGCATCCTTTTATCTCAGATACAGGGAAAACCGTATACAGCGCTGAATATATTCCATCTTCAAAATCTACAACTACTTTCTTTGGATTTAACGTTAATTCAAATTTTAAACATTCCATCTGAATTGTTGAAAACAGTTTAACATAAGTAGAAGTGGCTTTAGATGGAAGTAATGCAAAAAAAGCTGGTACATACTGTCCATTTTTAAATCCGTGTAGAGTGAACAATTGGTAAACAAACTTTGGGCAATATTGAAATGTGCCGTCTACGTAAATTACTTCTACAGAACACAAAAAATTTAAATTTGTGAAGCATGAAAATATTACAATGTTAGTTTCTCGATCGTTTGTTATTAAAAAACTTTCTTTTTGTATCGTTTTAATAGACATCGAGTCTAATGCTTCTTGAACGTCCTGCACGCTTTTCGGCAACGGAGGCAAATATGCTCGACGCGCATTGTATAAGTTCTTCCGTAAGTATCCTATATCCACTAACGTAAGTTCTTCGGGGATTTCTGAACAATATAAGAATATATCAACCTCAATTATGCTTAAGTACATTGACATTTCTTACCTTTTATCTCCTTATGTATCACTTTCAATGGTGTAACTGATATTTCTTCTTCAGTTTTTCTTTTTAGGCTGTTACTGATTTTTTCACGACACAGTTTTGCAGAATCTATATCATGATTATGGATGAGATCCCTGTCGATGATATCCTTCTCATTAATGCTATAGAATTTGTGCAACGCCAATGAGTTTTGCCAGAAACAAGGATTCTTCCTTTGCGAAATTTAGCTCCTTCTATTATTATTAGCGTTTTGTTCTTTTCACTCAGCATTTGTTCCATTTTAGAAATCGGACGAATTTACTAACACGAATGCAAAAACTAAACTGATCTATGTACCTACGCCTCAAATTGTTATCGTAAAGTCATTAGGGATAATCCTTTGAATCTCTGGTGACTTTTAAAATTCGTGGAATCGGTAGAAAGTTGTATGCCATTTACCTAGACCCTCTTTAGGGTCACTTGTGCGCAATTTACCTATGAAAAAGAAACATTTTGGGTATACTTGGCTACAAACTGACCGCTGTGAGCAATTTTACCAACCCCGAAATATAAATATAAATAAAAAAAAAGGTTAAACTTATCAAATGTCAAATAAATATTAAATTACCTTGCAATATAGTATATCGTCAATATTGGGATGAAATGGAGCTATAAGATGGAACGTATGTGTTGGAATAATACCGAGGTGTAGAAGGTTTTTGGCATCTGCTTCATTTCTGAGACAATCAACTATGATCCATCCTTGTAAATAGCAGTTTTCTTGGCGTACCAAATAAGACAAACCTTTGGCTGGGAAAAATATACATATAAAACTACAAATTATCTACACTTGAATATACTCATTTCCATAGTACAAGTAAATTTCTCTTTGAATTATTAGAATTGGATCTTTCGTTTAGAAGTTACGATGTGTTTAAAGTACGATTCGGATCGCTAATAATAAGTAGAGGTATGAAAAGAAACCTAAAAATCAGCTGTGTATGATTGAAAGAATTCTGTCTTAAAACTAACCTAAAATTTCAGGTTTCACATCATTGAAATCCTTGTTTAGACATCCAATGAGTGTTTCACGGGATATAATAACTTGGTTGGTGATTTTGCTGATTTCCGTAGCTAGTTCTAGCAAATTTATTTTTGGAGAGGGAAGAAAAAGAATTCTTGGAACATCTCTACTTCTTGCGGCATTTAACAATATTTGTTTTGTGAATAATACGTGATCACTTGGTTTATTTATAACTAGTTCTCTGGCAATTTCGTGAAAAAGTTCAAATATTCTGTGTTTTTCTATATATGGGAGGTGCCACAATGGAAATCTCATAGGAAGTTTACCACGTTCGTTTAACGACATTTTACAAATGTTAATTTTCTGACAATTTGTCACTTTTCTACAGATTATTATGATCTGGGAAAAATATTATTGCATGACTGATGCCAATCTAACGGCGTTTAACAAATTTATATCAATAAAAAATTTGAATTTTCAATGGCGATAATATTTTTCTATAGTTAAAAGTATAATTCTTCGACAATAGGTGTCGCACCTTTATCTAGTTTTCACAAATATTCCATTTTTCTTTATGTATTAATTATATCATCATCTTTCTATAGCTATTTTTTGTGAATACTACTTCCCAGTAAAAAAAATTGTTTTTCTTAAAATACAAACTAGCACCATCTATTCATCGTCTTTGGAACATACAAATAAATCACATGCCTTATTACAGAAAACATTTCTTAATCTGTCATCTGACACCTAAATTTTAAATACTACCAAAAGAGGACGCAGCATAACTAATTTGTAGACTTATAAAAATACTTTTTTATGGTATTTTAGTTAAAATATAGGAATTAACAAATTTTTATTTGATATTCGTCATATTGTTGTTCACATTACCACTTTGATATATGTCGTAATTTAATTTTAAAATTACAAACACTATCACCATCTATCCATCGTTTTCTAAAGATACAAATATTTCACATCGTTTATTACAGAAGACTTTTTTTGATCAAATATCTAACAGCTAGTTTCTGAATACTACCAAGAGAGGACGCCACGCTGCAAATTTTGTCGGTTTCAAATACTAAAATAGAAATAGTCATTACAATACTGTTTTTGTGGTATTTTCATCGAAATATAGGAATTAATAAATTTTCATGTGTCATTCGCCATATTGCTGTCCACATTATCACTGTAATATATGTCGTAATTTGATTTAAAAAATACAAACACTAACATCATCTATCCATCGATTTCTAAAGATACAAATATTTTACATCGTGTATCACAGAAAACTTTTTTTGATCAAATACCTTAGAGCTAGTTTCGGAATACTACGAAGAGAGAGCGCCACGTAACAAATTTTGTCCGTTTTAAATATTAAAATAGAAATAACCATTACAATATTGTTTCAGTGGTTTTTTATTCAAAATATGGGAACTACTAAATCAATTTTACTCTTACCATTGAAACTAACTGTTTCTTATTAATTCCACTAGGTAGGTATTTAATGAAAAAATTTACGAAAATTCCAAGTTGATGTGATACCTATACCGGATGTTTAATATTTTGACATCACACCAAATCTAACTTCTGTCATTCTTGACTATGATATGTCAATCGAAATAGGTAATTATTAATAAGTTTCTTGGAATTCTCATGAATTACCTATGTAGTAACAGTTAGTTTCATTTGTAAGAGTACCTAATATGAGTAGATTCTACAAAGTAAGGGTCCAAACATCAGTAAATTCTACTAAATTAACTATAACAAAAGTGGTAATTTAGTTTTTAAAAGAATTGTTTTCATATTTTCGATATAATACATTATAGCCGTACAATATGTGGACAGGAAATGGCTATTCTTAGTATCCGGTACAGTAGTACCAAAAGATTCTTATAATATAACAATATTTTTTGTTTTTATTTTAGTACCAGCACAATGAAAGACCAGTTTAGGTATTATATTGTATATAAAGTCCATATTTTATCTGTTAAATTGTTTTTACAATATGTAAAACTGTATTATCATTATTTCTCTTGAAGGAAGTGCTGGCTTTCTGTCAAAATATAGATAAATTGCTTTTATCTGCAATACCACTCATCATCTCTTTTGATAAAATTATCAACCATGTTTACAAAACAAGAAAATACCCTCCTTTAACATTAAAAATACTACACCAGAAGATAAAATAATGATTTAAGTAATATTTTATTATCAAACCCTTCACTTCTTTTTAATCGCTATCAGATATTAAGTCCTCTTCAGGGTTTGTTATTAAAATCACATGCTTTTGAAGTCGAGGTAGAGACAGCTGTAGTAGAAGGTGAAAGGTGTGCCAAATGTTTAAATGAAGATTGTTCAAAATCAAAGTAATTTTTTTAAAAAGATCAACATTTAGTTTAGCTGCAGGATAAAATAAATAATAAAAACGTTTCACTCACATATGACGCGTCTTACTAAGCATATTAATAAAAATTATAAGAGATCAATATGAAAAATGTGTAATGTTGATTGCCTATATTGTAATCGCCGATACAAGAAGAGTGTTCTTCACTTTCTAAAAATGTTGACTATATCACGCCGCCTAACGTGTGTCATAATCAGTATTGTTGAATTCGTCGCGGGAATGTCATTAGACCGATGTGGAATGTTTTTTTAAAAATTCTGTGCTGTAATATATAATGCCGTTGAAAAACAAAATTGTGGTTTTAGTGATATTAATATGTGAATTATTTAATGTATCATTAGGTGAGTCTACACTACTAAAGCTGTTTTTAAAATCTCATATGTCGTAAATCGTAAAAAATTATTATGTGACTTAATTTTGAATGTTTTAAACTCAGAATGAAGAAAACGGATTTTCAGAATAACATTTCTTGGAATTTGTTTAAATTATTTAAATCATTTCTTCGCAGGCGTTGGTCAACTCTGGGACATATTCTCTTAAATTGTTTACATAATCACAATTTAATGATGTGACCACAAAACTTGAAATAAGGTTTACGATTCAACAAGACAAATAACATTAAGAGTAGCTTATCCAAATCAGTGTCAAATTTAAAAAAAAATCGGTTCTTTCCTCTAAACTGTTCAGGATAGTGAACAAATCGTTTTAAATTCAACCTATTGTGTTAGAGACAAATGAATTGAAAGTGTCTTCACTTGCTTGTCTATTGATTTAGTAGTAATTTTTAAGCCTTCGAACAAAACTGCCTTCAATAAAATATGGTCCAACAATATGGTCACCAAAAATGCAACACCAGCCGTTCATTTTTTGTGGTGTTCGACTATAATCTACAACTGTTCAATGCAAATGAACAGTTGTCAGAAAAGCAGATATTGTTCAATAAAGCTGGAGTATCGTGCAATCGTTCACTGTATACGCCGATCAAGATCGTCTTCATGTAGCTCTTGGACTAATTTTATTACAGAGGGATGGAATTTGTCCAATGTAAAATTCTGAAAACACTGCTGCGAGAAACACTAGAAATTTGGGATATTGACTGTTGTTCTCCTAAAGTAAGTTGTCCTAAAAGGGTAACTCCCATAACTACTCGTTGTGGTTGGTGTTTTTTATTGGCAACTGATGATCCTGTTTCAAAAAATCTTTGTGTTAATTCAGTACTTAAGTGTGGCCATTCTTCCGGGATGAGCACCATAAAATTGTCTTGCAGAGTTATCGTTTTCGTATTATAATCTTAGAATTTCAATTCTATCTTGCAGAGTATACATCATTTTTATGTAAACTAAGCTACCCACTGTTCTGTTCTGTTCTGTAGAATGGGGAGGGTGAGTTAGGCTCACAGCACTTAGACCACATGTGACCCATTGTACATCCTCCCGAGGAGGAGGTCACCGCCCATCCTGTCCTTTCCAGGAAGGTGGACAAGTCACTAGGAGACATCTCCTTTATATCGGCAGGTGTAGGCCAAGACTCACCAAACACACACTCTCTTATTGACGATAACTCCGGGCACTCGCGTAAGACATGCCTGACAGATTCATCTTCCTGTTCACACATCCTGCATCCACTAGCCCCATTATATGGAGGTGTTTCCTTAATTGACAGTGGACTGGCCAGTCAGAAATCCTACCGTTAAACGTAGGCTTTTCCTGGACATCGCCAAATATTCTTTCGACTTCAGCTTCCCAGGGTCGCCCAGTGTGATCCTGGCAAGACTGCATCCCTTTATTTCACCCCATCTCTTTAGAGATTTAGCATGGGTGTAACATTTAGCTAGTTCCGCAATTGCTACCTACTTGACAAGTTATTTAAAAAACGTCAAACACCAGTTTTCCGGTCGCTATATTTTTATCGTTTACTTAATTGAATAATAGTCCAGTAAATAATGACCGAGAAACCCCCCAACCTGTTCATCTCATTATTGTCGGACTTTTTTTTTGCAGCTTGTAGGTATTCACGGGTAGATTACTCTTTGAAAATATGTTATCCGCGGAATTTGCGGAAGGGGCTGAAAAATGGCCAATAATCCCAAAAATTGAGTTTTCCGCCGATATCTCCGGAAATATGACACTTGGAGAAGTAGGGTTTTGCTAGGAATGGAGAGCAGTTTATTATCTACAAAAATGATCCCTATCATTTTTGTCAAAAGTTTAACCGTTTTCGAGATAAACGGGCCCAAGCGTACCTTGGATTTCGAGCGGTTGCGGGGCGTCTCCGTGAATGTAGGCATGGGAGGGCGGGCAAATTGGCCCATAACTTGAGTAAAAATGAATCTTTTTTCATGATTCAAAGTGCATATGAAAGGAGGGACCTGTACCTATAACATCGTGTAACTTTCTCGTTTTTTTTTATTTTCCAGGAATATTGAAAAAACTGGCCAAACTTTATTTTTCCTGAATATTTGACCGCCCTTATCAATCCGTTCATATTTTTTAAATTAAGCGTAGTTTTACCGAAACCTTTTGGATAATGGGACTTTGATAGGTGGTGAATGTATTCCGAAAGAATGAATAAATAATTAATGTTTTTCTTGGGACGTTTTTTTTTTGATTTCCGGAGTTTTCTGAAAATTCTCGGGTCTACCGCAAATTGATAAACAATGATTGGCAATATCGGTCTTTAATGCACACCATTGAAAAGCTGAAAATGTCCTCTTTTCGATGGTTTTTAAAATTTTTAGTTATCCGGAAAATTTTTGCAAGTCTTTTTTTGCAAGAAATATTGAACCAGGGACAAAAATGATAGGGATCATTTTTGTAGGTAGTGGACTGTACTTCATTTCTAGCAAAACCCCCACTTCTCTAAGTAGCATATTTCGGGAGATATCGGCCAAAAACTGAATTTTCGGGATCATGGGCCATTTTCCAGCCCCTTCCGCAAATCCCGCGGAGGACATATTTTCAGAGAGTAATCTACACATAAATACCTACAAGTTGCAAAAAAAAAGTCCAACAATAATGAGATGAACAGGTTGGTGCATATATTTAATGGACTATAAAGTTAGTGCCGCAGTAGAGTCAGAAATAGTGTTTTGCTGATTTATTACGAATTAAAATGTTACTATTAGTAAATTGGAATTATCCGTAATTAACTTTTCTCTTAAATATTATACAATTTTGTAATTCTCTTGTAGAGGAGAATCAAACAACGCAATAATGTACAGGGTGTTCCATTTAATGAATTGGAAGGGTTGACCATAAGTGGGAGGGGGTTAAAGTTATAACGTCTACAAATAAGCAAAAAGATGCCTTCCTTTATAAGATTTTTGTGTTTTTTTTAATAAAAATGACGCCTTTATAATTATGTGGGGTGGATAGTTTTCATTTAAATGCTCTGTATAGTATACAGCCAAAGTACCATCACTAGAAGATTTTTCTATATTATTGATTTTGGATTCGTTCAATCAATAAATGGAATCGACGGTGGTGTAAACATTGATTGCGATTTATATTTGACAATATAAATAAATAAACATATCAAAAAAATCAATATCTAAAATTTTGATCCAACCCAATATATTTCAAGGTCGTAGTATTTATATTTTTTACTTATAAATCTCTTATCAACTATTATTATCAAAGATTTAATTTTCCAAACTGAACTTATATACCGTATATTTTTCATATACTGTATGGTGGTCCACATACGTTACGATTTATCTTCTCTCTGCAAGACTGTAGTGTTGATGATAGTAGAAAACCGTAATTGAAAAATATACTGATACAGTTGGTGAACAGGTTGTTTTAAAAATCCGAAAAAATTCAGGAGGTGATAGATATTTTCTATAACAAAATTTCGTCAGTTGAATATAAGAGATAAAAATACATACTTAAATATAAAATGCGATGGTTGCACCTATACATTTGGGAAAGTGGAACAACTTGAATACTTAGGAGTAATCTTGACTGCAAAAGGAAGTGAAGAAAAATAATATCCAAAGGTAGTAACGTAGCAGAAATATTTTCAAAACATATTGAAAGCTAAAAATGTATCCAGAGGAGCTGAGATCAGGACATATCAAACAATATTAAGACCATCAGGAACATGGGATAAGAATAAAAAGAAAGAGGACAGACTAGAAATATTGGAGAGGAAAATGTTGAGAAAAATATTTGGAGGAGTAAAAGCAGAGGAGAACGAATGGTGAAGAAGAACGAATTGCTAGCGTTATACAAAAAACCAACAATACCAAATAATAAAAGCACAGAGTGATGCTTTTTAATTTACCAGAAGATGCTGGCACTACTAATGTTATTCTGGTAAAACGCCCAGAAACTTTTCGGCAAAATTTACTGCTGTACTTGATTTTTTTCCAGCTATTAATCATAGTTTTATTCACAATTTTCTTACACAGTTAATAACCGCTCCTATTTTAGGTTAACTTTTTACTGAAACACAAAGAGAAAACATCAGTTACCCAAAGTTTCATAACGTATTTATAAAAGAACTTGTTACTAAAAGTTTCATAACGTATTTATAGAGGAACTTAAGTATCTGAAGTTTTAAAAAGGTAAACAACGATGCTATTATAAAACTCAGAAACCATTAGTTTTATTACGGAAGTAACGGCAAACCTTATATAAATTTGTTATATAAATTGAGGTAACGATTACTTAAAGTTTTATAACACAGTCATATAAATAGTTACAACACTTCATTATAAATCTAGAACTTACAGTAATGGCATAACACCCTAATAAACCCAATTTACTATAAGTGTTGCAATAAAACTACAAAGCATTTCCTTATATAATTGTGTAACCTTTATGAATACGCTATAAAAACATCAGTTACTATAAGTCACGAAAATTGTTTATTGGGTAATGCAGTCTCAGACCCTAGATTTGCTAGGATATCTGCCTTTTTTTTCCTACAATGCCCTTGTGCCCCTGGACCACATGCCCTGGACCCACTTAAAAGTAACTCTATTATGGTTAATAGTTTTTGTAGACAGTCCCATATGAGTCTAGATCTGATATGAGGACATGCTAAAGATTTTAGTGCTGCTTGACTGTCAGAGAGTATAAGGATCTTTTGGCCTCTATACCCCCTTTTTATATTCAATTGTAAACACATGTCGATAGCGTAGATTTCTGCCTGGAATACAAATCCAAAATTCCCCAACGATGCGTGTATATTACACCTGTTCCAATGCCACTCTTAGATCCGTTTGTGTACCACACCAACGTTCCTTCCTGACAGGATGTTTCCAACCAATTCCAGTTTAGCTGGATATGATAGGTTATAATATCAATGAAGTTATTTTCAATATTGATAGTCGATGATAAAAAATTTGTTTTATGTAATTGAAATACACATAAGTATCTACAAATAAAAAGTGTTAACTGTAATCCATTGATGAACTAAGTAAGTGACAAATCAACATTAAATCTATAAATACTTTAGTAATACGCGATGGCACGTATTTTGAGTAAATAATGTACGAGGGTAATCAAAAATGTATTGCGTAGACCAACTGCGCATTCTTAATTTTTTCTTTTAATTTTTATTTTCAGTATTTAGCATTGTTTAATTAAAAGACATTTTGACTTCAATTGCACGCAGTTGTATAGTTGATTTTCTTCGCTTTTGATAGTGAGAAAATATTTTTCGATCGATCTTCGTACTTTCGCTCTAACGTTTACCGAGAGTACCCATGTAGAATAAATCAATGACACACATTTTGTATTCTTTTAGTCACCGAATGCCTCGGGCAGTTACTTTGAAAACACGAAACTCGCTTTTACCTTGAAATCGAGCTGCGTATAATAACGCTTTTATATTTCTATTAATCATACCAAATAAGACATAGTATTGGAACTCGACGAGACAGAAAAAAACTTATTGCTAAGAAAGTTAATCAATCAGGATTTTCCATTCTATTCGAGTTAAAATCGATTCTGAATTATATAACAAATCCTTTTATTAATATAAAAGATGACTGAAATGGTTAAAATAATGAAAACAAATCATCTTTTTAAGTGATACTATACTCCTGTATGAGTAGCACCGCTCTTACGAGCCTTCTAGATCCTTTTGTAATGGTGGATCACACCATATTTACTTTTTTCTACTATTTGTAACCATTGCTTCCTGTCCTGAGTTTTCTCCTCCCAGTGTTAAATTCCCATTGTCTTGAGATCACCTACTACCTCCTGCAACCAATTTATCCTGGGTCCTCCCCTTTCTTCTCTTACTACAAGGCTTTCACTCTACGATTGAGTATATTATTGCTTTCTTACCTGCTCTCCATATGTGTCCCAACCATTTCAATATTTGCTCCTTAATTTTTGATATAGTTCCATGTTTGTTCTTCTTTTATATTCTTCACCTATTTTTTTGGACCTAATATTGTTCTTAGTATTTTTCATTCCTGTATTCTCATTATCCTCTTGTTGTTTTTTATTTATAGTTAATGTTTCTGCCCCATACATCATCACCGGTCTGATTATTGTATTCTATATTCTTATTTTTGTGCGCTTGCTAATTATTTTATTTTTTAATAATTTTTTGTTTGCCTGAAATGCTTTGTTTGTTGCAACGATTCTTTCCCTTATCTCAGTCTCTCTGTTTCCATCACTACTTATTGTTATTCGCAGATATTTAACTATATCAACTTCTTCAAATTCATATCTTCCAATTTTCACGTTTTTTTGTTCGCAATTCTTTTTGAGTCTTAATAATTTGGTTTTATGTGTATTTATGTCAAGTCCAATTTTCTTTCCCTCCCTTATCATTTCTTCCATTACCATTCTGTTTTTAGTCACTAGTGCTGCGTCGTCTGCATACTCTAATATTTGTCCTCCTCTGGTTCTTAAATTTCCTTTACATATTTTTTTCAATAACCTAACCTATATTCTAGTGATACTAGTGATTTTAAATTAATAACTAATATACAAGATGTTTAATACATTTTTCCGATTATATTCATTTGATACTGTTAATTTATGATCTACACTCCACTACACTACACCAGTTGATACTTGCAGTTGAAGCGCCCTACAGACAACAACAACACAAGACATTTATTTTTCGAATATTTTTCGAACAAAGGTAGTCGCAGAATTTTTGTATGGTAATTTGGGATTTCAGGATTTGTCAGATTATACATCTTCTAGGAAAGTGTTCGGCGGTTTTGTGGCAGAAATTTAGGTCATTGTATAAACCACACGTTATAGTTTTATTGAAACGAGATTAAAAAACCATACTTCACAGATAAACTATGATTTTATTAGGTATTAAAAGTTGCTAATAAACTTGTATAAATGTTGCAGGATAATATTAAAGGTTCAACATAAATGTTACAAAAAAATGGTAGTTTCATTCAAGAATTGTAAGCTTATCTGATGTAGATTGTAATTCCAATGAATTCAATGCCAATTACAGAGTAAACAATTAGTATTACTTTAAATTGTAACGCAGCAGCATTTATCAATTAATTTTATTGGATTTTTCGTCTAATTTTGAGACGTCTATTCGGGAAAAAATTCAGGGTATAGTCCGCGTTTGGCAGAACCGTAGAAGGTATAAAAAAGGCTTTATTTACAGTGTGTTCCAAGATATTTAATACAAATGGATAGATAGTCAACGCAAAATAAATCAATTTTATAAATTGTTTATTAGATGATGAATAATATTTTTGTCAAATCTTTCGTTTATTGTATATAAAGATTGCGTAAATTACATCGGAACCCTCGGATTATACACAAGTACGACAGAAAAACAGCTGGAAGAGAGAGAAAGAATAATTATGCTCGGTCATTAAGGCGTGTACTTTGTTTCACATTAGGGGTGTATACTTATTTCCCGAGACTGGCCGAATGCTCATTGCCCCCCTATTTTAACCGCTGTTGCCAGAAGCGCAGATTAATTTGTACAAATGATATTTTTGTCTCGTTATCGTTGACGTTTGTGCCAGCATTACGCCAAATAATCTTAGAGATATGAGATCACATCTTTATCACAGATTTGGTTATTGTCTGGCACAGGAAGGTGGTTTATTTGAGCACTTAATTCATTAAAATTATGTTTACCTTTAGAATGGATTTTTATTTTTATTTTTTCAGGATGTTTATAATTTATGTTTAGAATAGGTGTAGGTACCTACCTACTTATTTTATTTTTTCAATTCAATTTATTAATGGAAGGGATTTTTAGTTCATTAATTATGGTTCTCTCAAGAAATGCTGTTTTATTTTCAAGTTACAATGGCTAAAATAATATCCTATTGTAGTTAGAAATTGTCAACTTTGTCTGAAATGATCATGTTGACAAACATGAATTTTAAGATGTACACTCCTTCCATGTTGGGAGCATACTGAATACCACCAACTAGTGAATTCTCTCTGTAAAGGACCATTCGGCCAGTCTCGGGAAATAAGTATACACCCCTAAGATGAAACAAAGTGATGACCGCGCACGATTATTCTTTCTCTCTCTTTCATATATCCTTGTCGTACTTGTGTAATCCGAAACGAGGGTTCCGATGTAATTTACGCAATCTGTATATAAATTTTTGTGGAAGAGATTCTGTACCGGGTGTCCGATTAAAAGATTCAACCCGCTGTATCTCGGAAACTATTTATCGTAGAGCTTGTAGGAAAAAAATCTGTATCGCAAACTCGCATACGAAAAATTGTCGGGAATTATTTTCAAGTTTCCTATACTCCACCGCTAGAGGGTGTACTTCACAATGATAACACATTGGATTATTTTACGTAAGTTGGCATCTGTACTTTTTCCTCTATCTTGTAAAATAACTAGTAGGGGTGAGTGGGGAAGCTGACTCAATAAAACTGTTATAACTTTTGTTCTGCTTCATGGATTTTGACAAACTCAGTATCATTTGAAAGGGAATATCATTTGGAAAAGATGGAAAAGCATTTCGAGCAGTATCTTTAGGTTATTTTAAAATCGCTCTCGCTCACATCCACGCATCAGCGAGCATTGGTGAACCAAATTTACTGTATAAATCTAGTATTGCTTGTTGGTAAAAACTTTAATCCATTGTTTGTATTTTTTGCGATATACATTTCCTCTTTGTAAGTATTTTAGATAAATATTCTCGAAACAATGCGATAACAGTAATTTTTATATTTCTGTACGGAACATTTTTTGTATTAACTTGAAACAAATTTACTGAATTGAATCAACGACAAATTGATAAGTTAATTTTCTGTAACTGGAGGAAGACAGTAAACAATTTATCATGAATCTATCAATACATAAGTGAAGAAGAAATTGAATTCATTTCATTCGTTATATGGGTTATTTAGTTTTGATAGATCACTCATTTTTTGCTGCTTCTAAACTTTGAAGAGAACTTCATTGTAAGGTTTAATGTTAATAAAAATGAAAATAATTAATATCTATGAATATAATCTTACAAATATTGAAAACAGTGCAGTTTCCAGTTAATGTTCAGGTTTTGAGTGTAAATAATATAATAAAAAAACATAATTGAAGTATTACACATACCGTTGAGCGTGAGCTATAAACACCTCTTGAAACGGATATACAGATAGAAAATTGTAAGTCCTGTGAGGTTTAACGCAGAAAACTTAAAAATATATACGGTATTGTCAGAAGAGACACCTGGTTTTACTCTTGTGAGCCCGAGTATGAACAACAGTCAACTGTTTGGGTGTCTCAAAAGCGGATCATGCAGCAACAATTCCTCTGCAAGATTAAAGAACTGTATTCCAGAAGTAATTGCCAATAATTATTCTGCAACAAGACAATGCAAGTTCTCACACAGAACGAACAAAAATTAAATTTTCCTCTTTATAGTTCCGACCCAAGTCCTACTGACTTCCAGTCCCCTGAAGACGCAGTGAACGCCTTCAAAAACTCTATTTTCAATGTAATCGAGTGGAATAAATTATTTCAGAATTGGTTCCAAATCATGCAAAAATGTATTTATTCAATACTATTAAAATCAAGAGTGTTTAAAACTTATCTACTATTTTTTTTCCAGTTCTGTATGCAAAATATAAAAGGCAACCCTAGTATAATTTTACAGCTTTTTCAATATAAATAATGATATACGGGGTTGGGATAAAGTATGGAACCAAGTGAATATCTTTTAAACGAAAAGAACGATATTTATGAAAATTTGCAAGTAAGTGCAATGGAACAAAATGCATCTGATGTACATTTTTTTTTATAATATACTTCCGGTTTAACCGGAAATGCCATCAACTTCTTTAATTTAAATGGGACACCCTATATATTGTTACAGATTTTGAAAGAGCTTGTTAATTTGGAATTCATACATACCTACTAAGTTTAGTGTAAAAAAATTTGTAAAAACGAGGAATATAGCACTTTAATCAACCTCCTTTGAGTTTTTTGCATTAGAGCAAAAAACTATTTGGATAAACTAATTGATGTTGTTTGTATGCATAGTAATAAATAAACGAGTACTGTTTAGTACGTCTTTTGTTCTCCAAGTGTCAAATTCTAATTGACGGAAATAAATTTTACAATTTAGAATGGTTCAATTAAGTGAAAAAGAGCGTATTGAAATTTTAATGATGATCGGTTATGGTGATCGTGATAGAACTCATAAAGAAGTGTGTCATATTTTTGATAATTTGCATCCGGAGAGAAATCCTATATCACGCTCAACAGTAACTAAAACATTACAACGTTTTAATACAACTGGGATGGTAAACAATTTGCTAAAACCTGGAAGACCGCGGACTGCAACGAACGAAACTGTTAAACAAAATATTGCAATCGATTTAGAAGAATCACCTCAAACTTCCACAACAAATTTGGCACTAAACCATGGTATCAGTCGACGTTCTGTAGGAAAGATATTAAAAAGTGAAAAGTATCATCCGTATAAGGTACAGTTGGTTCAAGAATTGTCATACGATGATTTTGACCGACGGCTGGAATTTTGCGAACGGCTAATGGAAATCTGTAATGTCTTCGACAATTCTGCTTCTAACATAGTTTTTTCCGATAAGGCAACTTTTTGTTTAAATGGAACAGTTAATCGCCATAACTCAAGGTATTGGTCAAATGAGAATGCTAATTTGAAGCACATACCCAGCATCCACAGAAGTTAAATGTTTGGATGGGAATTGTCGAAAATAGGCTTATAGGCCCATTTTTTATCGACGGAAACTTGAAAAGTGACAAGTATTTGGATCTAATAAATAACGAAATTATTCCTGCACCTCAACAGAATGGGCAATTACCACAAAATGTTTGGTTTTAACAAGATGGAGCACCTCCCCACTATGATAGAAGGACTAGGGATTTTCTGAATGCGAATTTTCCAAATCGACGGATTGGACGTAAAGGATTCATAGAGTGGCCTGCTCGTTCTCCGGATCTTAGCCCGTTAGATTTTTTTCTTTGGGGTTATCTAAAATCACGTGTTTACGTTAGACGACCAACAAACTTACAAGAATTGAGACAAAGAATTATTGATTAATTTGAACTAATACGTGGAGAAGTCTTGGAAAGAGTGACTCAAGAATTTGTTAATAGGATGGCATATTGTCAGCGAGTAAACGGCGAGCATTTTGAACATTTGAAGTAATTTTGTTACTCATTATTCTGAAATAATGAAATGTACACCTATTGTACAACTAATAGTGAGTTATTCCTCGTTTTTACAAAAATTTTACACTAAGCTCAGTATGTATGAATTCAAAATAACAAGCTCTTTGAAAATCTATAAAAATATATAGGGTGTCCCATTTAAATTAAAGAAGTTGATGGCATTTCCGGTTAAACCGGAAGTATATTATTAACAAAAAAATGTACTTCAGATGCATTTTGTTCCATTCCACTTATCTGCAAATTTTCATAAATATCATTCTTTTCGTTTAAAAGATATTTACTTGGTTCCATACTTTATCCCAACCCTGTATTTAATCATTGGCTAAGGTGTTGCCCAGTTTTAATTTTCATTAGTTGAGTAGTAATTTGTTTTTCATCTGTTTTTACGCTAACAGCATTATCAAGAAAAGTGATAATGGTCAGACTATTATCATCATGTTCCAGGATATGAATAAATAAATATAAATGATGAGGTACAAATTTCATAAGACTATTGCGACGTTCTACGTAGACTACTTCTGGGAAATTTTTTAATTTGAATTAACTACAATTTTTACTCCATTTCCATCACCACAATTTATCAGTATTTTTGAATATCTAAAAAATTTAAAGCTACATTTAGAAATACCGGAAAAAACTATTTTGTTCTTGCAAATAGAAATTTAGACTACGCCTTATTTACGTTGATTAAGACTGCTCTTATCAGTATGAAATATGATTCATATTTAAATCATTTTAAATAATTTCAAGTTCTAATCAAATTCTGTGACAATCTGAATGAATCAGACTGATAGAAAATTCTCTTTATTTGGAAAGTGTTGCTGTGGTATATTGAGATAAAGATAATCTTCCATGTATAAACACAAGGATATATTGAAAAATTCTTAGCCTACTATAGAACCAAACAAAATTTCAATGTCAAAATATTTTTTTACCCAACATATTCTCCTCTTAATTGAATACATTTATTACAGCGAACCTGCAACGTCTCTAGACCTTTCAAAAAAAAATGTTTCTTCTTGCTCTGCAAAACAGACTTCCACAGCTTTTATTACCTCCTTGTTGGAAAAAAATTTACGACCTTTCAAACTTTTTTTCAGTTGAGGAAAGAGATGATAGTCGGACGGAGCCAAATCTGGTGAATAAGGGGGGTGTTCTAGTAATTCAAACCCTAAATCACGAATTTTTTGCATGGCAACATAAGATTTGTGTGCAGGGGCGTTGTCCTGCAAAAACAAAACACCTTTGGATAGCTTTTCGCGTCTTTTCTCTTTAATTTTTTCCCGTAGAGTGGTCAGAAATGTCGAATAGTAATCTCCAGTTATTGTTTTACCCTTTTCCTAAAAATCAATCATGATTACTCCATGGCAATCGCAAAAAACTGAAGCAAGAACTTTTCCATCAGATTTTTGGACACGAAACTTCGTAGGTCTTGGAGAACCAGAGTGTCGTCATTTCATCGATTGTTGATTTGTTTCTGGATCGTAGAAATGTACCCAAGTCTCATCCATAGTAACAATTCGGTTTAAGAAGTCTACATCGTTTTCAAATCGGGCACAGATCGAACGCGATGCTTCTACCCTTGCATGCTTTTGGTCAACATTCAAACATTTGGGGATCCATTTTGCAACAATTTTTCTCATGTCCAAATTGACGTGAACTATATGATGAACGCGTTCGTATGAAATATTCAGTGCTTCAGATATCCGTTTTAGCCCAATTCAACGGTCTGATAAAATCATGTCATGAACTGCATCGATATTTTCGGGGACTAACACAGAAACTTCCCGATCGGTCATCATCTTCAATGGAAAATTTACCTCTTTTGAAGCTTGCAGTCCAATTTTTCACGGTCGCATACGAAGAACATTGATCACCAAGGGTATTAAGCATAAATCAGCTTACCTCTTAACCCTTGTAAATACAGGTACTTGATGATGGCTCGATAGTTCAATTTTTCGATTTTCACAATTTCGGTGGACAAATTCTAACTCTGGTTCACTTTTTTGACGTCAAACTTCGCACTGACACTTCTAATAAGTTTATTGTTCGTTGCTATGGTAACGCAATATTTTTTTATGCATGGAACTGGTCTAGGCTAACTAGATATCAATACGTCCTCGCACTAGCAAGGTATTTGTGAAAATACTGACGTTTCTGAAAAGTGTTTAATAACACACAGTGTATATTTTTTCATATCAGTAATATTTACGTTACAATTTTTTTATTCAAGTTAATTGCAATGTCACTAATGAAATTTTTAATAAAGTCACTCGCCCCACGGTTCGTGATTTTGTCAAAAATGTCATTCGCGAAATTGTCAACTTTCATACCTCTCGAAAATCTTGCCGACAAAATATGCTTGATTAAATAAAAAAAATTTGACGTAGTAAATTCTTTTCGAATGAGACACTGTATGTGATAACATATTTTGAAATAACTACTAGCCTGCGGAAAAGTTCACTTTTCCGCACTAGTCACTTAGTGCGGAAAAGTAAATTTTTCGTGAAATATAAGAATGTAACGGAATAAACACCTTCGGAAAATGCCATCAGAGATTGCAAGTTATCTGAAGCTTCCAAAACAGTCTCCTGCGTTCCGTCGCCACAATGATGCTTGCAGATTCTGGAGAAGGAATAACAAATATTAAACGCCTCGGAGGTTGGAAATCTTCTAGCGTCGCAGAAGGTTATGTAGAAAGCTCACCAAGTTTCCAAAAGGGCCTATCGGTAAAAATATTAAACTTCAGTGACACTATACCTTGTTTTTAAACTAAGAGGAGCGATTTGAATTTAAGTTGGCATTTCTGCTGCCCAGTGATTGGTCAGATTGCCACCAATTTCACTATAAAAGATAAAGAGAAAATTTTGTTCCACGTATCGCCGAGGAGGATAGAAAATATGTTGTCAAAATTACTACTTCATTACGTTGTTATGACGTCGTTGAAACGGTACTATTACGTCTTTGTGACCGTCACTGCAACGTTTTCACGACGTCGTGGTTACCACAAATCCGTTCCCCATTTTGGTAGTAGTTACGTGTAAACGACGTATTTAGAACGCAACGACGACTAGTAAAAATTACTAGATAGTCAGTTTAACGTTTTTTAACTTTATATGTTAGTTAGGAAACTACTATTTTAAACCTCACAACTCAAACGGTACTATATATTTGTTTCAAATAGTAAATGTTTCTAAATAATAATTTTAAAGGATTCAAAACACCATGTTCGCATATTCCAAATAGATTATAACAGGATATCTCCCACACATTTTGATACGTTACACTGGTACATCCTTTTGTAATATTTTCTAGCTGAACATATAATTTACACAGGGTGTTACTGGAAAATGTACAGTCTTTGGTTAAGTAGTAACTTATTCATCGACAACTTTAACTTCATTGAATTTTAAACAGTATTACTTTAAAAATTAATGATTGGATTAATTAATATTCGTCTTTTGTTTCAGCTAATAACTTGTTTTACTCCAAACCGCATATTCTCAGCGATAGAGAAGTTATCATTGAACCAAACGCCAACCACACCATTTTATGTCAAGGGAACAAACCTCTTGAGTGGACAATTCCGCTGTTACCAAAGGTAAATTTAATTGCTTTTTTTTCAGAATTTTCCATTTTTTTTCCTTGTCAATTTTTAACAAAGGGATAGGTATGGAAATAGTTTGTTAAGTCTCTTAAATCTGACAATTGGAAAGATCTAGTAGGGCTTAGGCAATCAAAGATTCTTCTGGGTGACTACAACCTGTTGAGATCAAATGAATGCATAAGTCAAAGCAAAACTGCACTAAGAGTTTTAACAGGAATCCTAACGGGACATTGTCGCCTGAATGGGCACCTTAAAAAGCTCAAAATAATGGAGGAAGAAGATTGTAGGTTTTGTGGAATGGAAGAAGAATCCTCCATCCATATACTTGCGAACTGCACAGTAGTTCAGAATCCTGGGAGACTACTGGATAGATGAGGGACAGTTACCTAAGTTGAAGCCTGCAGATATCCTAAAATTCCCCCGGGAAATAGGACTAAAGGAGCTACTAGTCTCTGAGACTTTCCTCAGGAACTAAGTAGAAGTAAGGGGGTACAATAGATCTTTTAGGTCTCAGTGAATGTTACCCCAAAAGACATACATACATACATACATAAGTCTCTTAATGTTTGGCAACAACTATATTAAAAATTCACTTTTTTTAATTCATGAATAATTGTGGGAGTTACGCGTTGTCTTTTGTTCCTGAATTCGATTTTTTAGGTGATTTATTTGATTTTACTTTAGCCATGTATAAATTGGAAACCCTTCAGATTATGGTCGTCTGATATTTTTCCCCAAAGATTGGTTTTTTGAGAGCACTCTAATAAAATATCAGTTCGATATTCATGGTTTTGTGGAATTTACAAGAATATTTATGTTGAAAATACGGTTTTTTGAGAATTTCTTGAGAATAGGGTGTTCAACTAAAAATGGATTCTTGTTAATGATTAGCAGATCGTTTTTTCTAAGCAAACAAATTACGTCGCACCGTATCTTATCAAATTTAATGGTGTTGTTTTGTTTTTATCCCCATTAAAAAATTCTATTTTAAAAATTTCTCAACATCCGCCTTTTAGATTTTGACGTCACTAGTATAAGTTGAAGTTAGTTACATATTTTGACATGCAACAAAATAATAATAGAGAAACTAGTTACACAAATTGATGAAGAAAAGAAGACGTTTAGGTTAGAGTGACAGTGAGTTGTTCTGGTTTTATCTTGGTTTAAATTTCTGCTTTAAGCCTTATATTGATAAATCTGAATTGAACAAGGTAAACAACAGAGTGATATGTCAACATTTTTGTCCTGAACAAGCTCAAACATCCCAATGAAGGAAAAAGAAGAAGTTGGAACTTAGAACAGCAAAGAAAGACTATCGACAACTTCACATTTAAACTAGTGACGTATCTGCATTGTAAGTTGCATAATTTTAGTAAATTTTTGTTTTCATTAGTTTCTGTTAATCTAAAGACTAGATTTAACGTAATTTTATTTTTGAATATCCTATTTGTCACTTAATAATATTACCTAATAAAACATCGGGTCAAAATTTGAAGTTGAACACCCTATTGTGGGTGAAAGTTTGATCTTATCAAAAAACTTAGTTCACCATTTAATTTTTAACATTTTTCAAGTCACAACACTTATTTTTATTGTAAATTTTGAAAATATTCTTCACGATTCGAGTGTTTCTGCTTAGAAATATCGATTTATTGATTTGATTCCTGAATTTAAATAGGTCATGATGTAATTTTTTATAAAATGCATACCTGTCTAATCTACTTAATGTACCTATCACTCCAGAAAAATACCAACGCTGCTGATTTTCTTTAATCAACAAAGTGTAACTCCATGTTCAATGTTTGATTCGTTAATCCCACCCATCGTTCATCCATTAAAAAAATTACTTATTTTCTTTCACACCTTCCCTTCTCCACATAAAATATTTTCGGTCATAAATAAACCACTTCTAAAAGTTTTATCGTACTCATCGGCTGGAACATAAATTCACCAAAATCTTCTCACTTTCTCAGTCGCAATAAATATTGATACATAAGTTTTTTTTTTTCAGGATGAAAACTTCAATACATGGACATCATTCAGTACAGAAGAAGAAACTCCAATGAATAAACAATTTCAATATGGACTTCGTCTGTATATAACTAATATGTCTTATCCATTTGTGGGGTTTTACAATTGTCACTTCAATGATACTGAAGATATAAGTGAAAAAAATATCGAAAATGATAAGATATATTTATACGTTAATGGTAAGTAATAGCATATTCTGAACAGTTTTACAGTTTTACAGTTCTGAAATTCCCAGTGTCGTACCATTTGATATATAAATACTTTTTGTCCACGACCACTTAATAATAAGTCAATATTTTACCTCCTAACAAAAGGTATATGGCTCCCATATATCTACTAGAGTGAATTATGGTTCATAATTCACGCTTTTCAAGGGTCGTGGACAAAGTATAGTATTCAACTCGCAACTTGCAACAGAAAGTTTACAATGTGTAACTAAACATGTTTATAATTCAATATTGACGTGCGTATTGCTATCCTTTGTTTTGGAATGAGAGAAACTGTTGCCTGTTTTGGTATATCAACTATATTGAAAATTATTTGCTTGTCGAGATAGTCTTGGTTTTAAAACCTGTTAATTCCATTCAAATCTACATTGGAAAATAAATATTTAATTGAATAAAACAATAATTAAAATGAAATTGATGAGATTATCAGAAGATTTTGGTACAGGAACTAAACCCATTATTCGAAAAAAAGAACTGATAATGGTAAACAGCTAGCGAGTTAAAAATTCCGGAATTGAATCCCACTCATTTATTTTAACATCCGAATAATATCGACCTAAACGATAAAATGTTCATGGGAATTTTTTGAACCCTGCGGGAGTTGGTACATTCACTCCCAGGGAAAAATGATTAGCATTGTTGTGAGTTTGAATTTAGTTTGTTAAATAATTAGTGTACTTTATGTGAACATGCAATTTTTAAGAAAAGAAAATATGGGACACTAAAAAGACACAAAAAGAAGAAAAACAGCCTTGACCTTTGTCTTACCTCTCCAATTTCTGATCCTCTTCAACCTCCGTTTTCCATCTTATTCTGGGTCTACCTCTTCTTCGCCTTCGTCCTATTGAGCTATATATCAATACTTTTGGTAGCCTTCCTGTTTTCATTCCTTCTATATATGTCCTAATCATCTTAGTCCTTGAGCTTTTATCATTCCAATAATACTCGGCTGGTTTTCCAACAGTTTCATCTTCAGGTCTTACAATTTCAATTTGGGCAACAAAACTGGTTGACCTGAACTTGTCTGGTGGACCTGGTTTTCAATATTCCGAAATGTCATTTAAACTTGAGTTTCGCAGTGAATGAAGATGGTTGTTTCTATCGGCATCCACTGGTTGTCATTGTCGTAACTTCATTGTAATAGGCCGGTTAACAGGAGTAGGTGTTTGTTGGCAGGTGAAAGTATATTTAAAATTCAAAAGTCCACACTCATCGAAATCTTCCAACAAAACAAACAGCGAAATTTCAACCTGCAATCTTTTTTTTCAGATGAAGAGCATTTGGCAGTGGAAGATGTCAGCATTAATTACGTTTACGTTAAAAGAGGAGATACCGTCGTTATACCATGTCGACCAACTTCACCAGATGTCGTAGTTAAACTACAAACAGTTGATTCGGAGTACGGAGAAGTAAGATTAACTTTTTATTATTAATTTATGTAACTTCATGGTACTTTTTTACTTAAAATTTAAATTGCTTCCAAGGTACCCTTAAATATCCTTCTAGAACGGGATAACGCTTTATATATGTATAGATATAATCCATTTTACGGAATTTTTACCAACGACACCTATAATGAACAGGAGATTTTAATTCGTTGCGACTACCGAAGAGGAGATGTGGAAAAACGAGTGATGATATATTTAACTGTTGAACGTATGTACCTACCACAAATATTTTTCTGAACATCAAAAAACAGACAAAGATTATAGATATGATTAACCTTTTTTTAAAGTTTTCAAGGTTTTAAGGAGTATCCTTGATTCTCTAATCCCTGCTAAATCTTTCCAATGGTCAGATTTTGTTCTCGATGTACTGATACTGAATACAGCGGACAGATCGAGACGTGTACGGTCAGAAGTACCGCCCACGAAATGCGCACTAAATTCGATCGTCGCTAGCATTATCACCCGACTCGTATAAACAGTTTGCCTTTCTGTTTTCCGAATACTTTCTCTATCTAACACTGACTCTGACTTCACGCAGCTCGAAGTTCTCCCACCGTTCACGTCTCGATCTGTCCGCTGTACGTTATTAAAAATTTCAATAGTTGCTGAATAATGTAAAAAGATTCTTAATTGCATAAATTGAACAAGAATTTCGAATAAAAGTTTGGGTACAGTTCACAATCCTTTTTTTTGCAGCAATACTTTGACCTTGAAAGGTTTTGCTTAAATTGACAACACACTTGTCTAATAATTATCCTCTAATGCGCATGCAGGAAGAATTTCGAACTATAAAGTGGTAAAACTAACCGAGATCAGATTGTTAGTTGAGAAAAAATATCAGCTCGTTAAGTGATCAAAAAGTAGTAAACCATATTATCTCTTGAACTTCCGTTGTTGATAGTACAGTGGAAAACAATTTATCTGGATTGACTTGGTACAGGGTATATTATTTTTACAAAACTAATCTCTCCATATATATATAGTTTTGAAAATTTAATGATAAATTGCATTTCAAATGGGACACTCTGCATATTTTCACATCTTGAATTGCTCTTTGCTGTTAAAGATATAAAAATGTATGGTAATTATATTTGAAAAGTATACATAATGGTTAAAACCCAAAAAATAAAACTCATACTAATAGAATTAATATTTTATTTCAATTTAATATTATCTATAGTTCGTAACTTATAAATATCAATCCACGTGATCAAAGTGCCAAAAAAGAGACGTTCGCTTGTCAATCAGTATGTTTTACAGCCTTAATCCTAATAAATATTGAAATTTATAGGTCGCATGTTATCAAAAAATATGAATATATGCTTAAAAAAAGGTTTCGTAATTGATTTCATATGTAATACAACTCGTGGGTTACTTAATTATTGAACTCAAACTTTATATGTTGGCAAAAATGCGCGCTGTTGCCGCGATTAAAATGGTTTATCTGGTACAGTTAACGTCTTGACATTTTTAAGGTTATGTTGTGACAGTTTAATATTGATCATTCAATTTTTCGATTATTTCATCTCCTTGTTATAAAAAACTGCGAAAAACTGAGTAACTTTTCTCAAGCAGTTGTCAAAGTTAACGTATAAATGAAACTTAATAACACTGCAATAGTTGATGTATTTACTATCTATCTATTCCTGACTATTTACAGCATGTATGAAGCAAGTAAGTGTGAGTTTAATATTATACTCAATCAACTGTATTTATTGTATTCTCTTACACTATTCATAATACTTAGCAATTATATTTGCACAATTTATTTACAGATAATCCATGTCACTTTAGAAATGTTACTGCTGCAATTGGAGGAAGAACAATTATTTAATGTAGAATGTTCCTAATCATAGTTTCCTAAAATATGACACACATCCACTCAGTCGATTTTCAAGAAAAATAAACCACAATTTGAATTTATTTTTATTAAAATGAATCTTGAATTTTCCAACTATTTAATACATACCTTTTTAGACCCAATAGGTTTGAAAATAATAATTTCTTACTTAGTGCTGTACTTTTAGCATACAAATAAAAGTTTTATAAAGAAATAAGTTCAAGTTTGTTTATATACAGTAACTATCAAAAACTAAACCTAACCTATAATAGCCAAATAAAAAGAAGAATATATATTTGATAACTTCATTTGACATTTACTAGATTCTCATACTATTTCAAGAGCTTGGCAACATAGTCCAGTTATGACAGAAGTCACGTGGGTTGATATTTATAAGTTACAAACTATACTTAAAAATTACACATTTTGACACGAGGACTACGAATTTTAACCTTATTCCATCAATAGAGGGCGCTACTTACACCTTGGTGTTCAGTTAATGAAAGTAAATTTTTATTCAAAATCCAAATTTATACTCCAAATAAACACCCTGTAGCTTGAGAACCTTTCGGATCTTTAATCTACAGTTTATAGAGTGTCATACGATTTCATTTTGACTATTAAATTTTCTTAATTTTAAATTTCAGGAAGCCACATACAACAGTAAAATAGGATTTTCGCTACCTGTTTTTTATTTTGATGTAGGTGGAATTTTCAACTGTATATATTCCAGAAAACACGTAACGTCAGAGTATCTTTATTATCTAGACATTGATGTTAAGACTGACCGTAAGTGAGCACGCAAATAACTTTTGTGCGGTGCTGGTGTCGGGCATACATTTACTTCTTATAATTTTGCTTGGTATGGTGATTTCAGTACTTCCCATGAACAAAAATTCAACTAATACGCTGAGTTATTCTTATTATCCAATCTGAGCTATTACTGGTACAAATTGCATGACATATTTTAAAAAGCTTATTGAGGTACCGTTTTATAATATTTCTCATAGATAACTGAGTGCTTTTTGTGTTGGGTCTTTCGCATGTGTTTCTCTCGCTCTATCACTCTACATTATTCAATTTTTTTTTAAATTTTTGTTACACATTCATAGCATAGAATAGGTTTGTTCCAACAAGGTATAGTTACGAATTACTTCTTGCGCAGGCAAGAACAAACCCTAGTTCAGAACTGGTTTTGTGTTCCTAGTAATCTCAACTGGACAGAGACAGGCTAAACAGTTCGTTAGAGGACATTCACCAACTTTTACGGTAGACCTAACAAGAAAAGACAGGAAAACTGTCAAAGCCATAGTAGGTATGTTAATAGGGCACTGTAAGCTTAACTGGCACGTGAAGCTAATGATGTTGACAGACGAAGCCATGTGCAGATTTTTTCACCTAGAGGAGGGAACTGCTGAGCATATCCTATGTCAGTGGGATTGCCTGGCGAATGTGGGTTTAGAACAATTAACTCAGATGGTCATAGCTAGAACGCCGTCTAATATATGAGAATTGGGTTGAAAACATTTGGATTTTAACAATTTCATGCTCTTACCTTATCCTTACTCTTCTTTCAACATGCTTTTGTCTGTTTTTTGTATCAAATATTTCCAGGATAAATACTATTCTTAAAAATATTAATATTGCCTATCAAAATTTTTTAGCAATAACTTCATATCTTCCAACCCCTTACATCGCTGATGAAAATAAAGGGCATACAGTTGTAGGTGGAAATATAAGATTGAATTGTAGTTTACGATATACAAAAAGTAGCGTGCAATTTTCCTGGATAACTCCTACTGGACCATATAATGTGAGTAAATTTTCCAAAAAAAATTAATAGTATTCAGTTATTTCTTCTCCCATAGTCGAGAAGGATGAATCACACAGACACGCCGAACGATTCGTTGTTGGTGGTTTATAATGTAACGTTAGACGACATGGGATTATATATTTGCAATGTATCTGACCACCAGGACCACTATCATGCCGAAAATATATCTGTTACAATTTTTGGTAAGCTTTTTCAACAACTTTATATTTTTATCTTTCTAATTCCGCTTTCTTGTCCAGGTAAACGTGAACACTATATTAATATGACGAACGTAGATGATCTTTATCAGGAAGCAAAAGCCGGTGACGACTATGTGGAATTAACAGCTGATGTATGGGGTCATCCACAACCTAATTTCACTTGGTGAGTCCCTATATGGTATACTTTAGTAATACAAACAAAAATTTGTTTATTTTTATCTTCGGAAAACCCACTAACATTTGTTCTTTCATTTTCTGAGTCTAACTTTAATATATAAATACATTTTTGGGCTAAAACATGGCGCATTAAAATTTGAGTAGTGAACTGGAAGGTTTTCCGAAGTCTCTAGTCTATAAATAAATCTTTGGATTTGAACGTAATTGATTGGAATGTATTAAGATTAAGGTTTTTCTATCATGTCCAAATTTGTTTTTGGCTTCATTCGAACCCACTGAGTTTTTCTCAAACAATGAGTACCTAGTCAAAGATGACCTGCTGGATAGTATTTTTTTTGGCTCATATCTGTGTTCTATGAATCTTTAGAGCTGAACGTTTACGTAGTAAGCTTCAGTCATGACTTGGAACATTATTGGTCACTTTGATGGGTACCAAAAGACGAAAGTATTCGAAGGAGCAGGTATCCCTGCTGTAAAAAGTACCAAGGTTTGAAAATTGCTGAAAACCATTTATAGATATTTGGGCCCGCCCAAAGTGTACAAAATGGTTCCAATTATGGGTGAGCTCTTGTGTAATCAGTTCCAAAAAAGTGTGGGAATGCCTAGGCATACTCAATGAACTAGGCGAGAAAAATACAGTAACCTTACTGTGGGTTCCAGGACACACTGGAATAAAAGGAAATGAAATAGCAGATGTACTAGCAAAGAGGAGAACTGAAAGACCCTTTTGGGGGCCGGAACCCCTTTGCGGTATCAGCCCCAATGTAATATTGGAAGAAATAGGCAAAGCCGAAGAAAAGAGAAGATCTGACAATTGTACAGATATAGTAGGGCTTAGACAATCAAAAATTGAAACCTGCAGATATCCTAAAATTCCTCAGGGAAATAGGTCTAAAGGAGCTACTGGTCTCTGAGACATTCCTCAGGAACTAAATAGAAGTATGGGGGCACAATAGATCTTCTAGGTCTCAGTGAATGTCACCCCATCATACATACATGCCAATTATGGGTGTAAATTAAAGTGCCATATTTTTGTTTATATTTATAATTTAACTTTAAGGTTGAATAACGTGAATCGAACTATTTCATTGGGAAAAGGAAAAAAATACGAAGTGAATTACATTCAACCTACTTTTGGCAATGCAAAAACAACTGAAAATATAAGGTTACAAATTAAAAAAATTGACATCAAAGATTTCGGTCATTATACATTGGTTGGAAGGAATGAGTACATGGAAAAAACTCTTAATTTTTTTGTGAATGTTACTGGTAAGAACCAATTGCGTTTATTAATAATTTTCTATAAAATCGTCAGTCACCTCCTGTCCGGCCGTATCGCAAGTCTTTGTCCAAATACTCAGCCAACTCCTCCTACCCAATAATTTACCTTCACCTCCAACCAAACCAGAGGCATCAGGGACGCCCACTCAGATTACATCCGCAACCATTCTGTTACATCAACTACATCTGAACCTCCTGCCACCCTAAACAAAGAACTCATCCTAGTTTAGCAGATTCAAATTAGAGTACTTCTGTATCAGAATCATAAAAGCCTTTGAACAATCCTATACCCCCTCCAAACCAACCAAGAGAAGCAATGTCCAAACCTAGCAGAAAGTGATTGAAGTGGGACCCCTCCACTGAATAAACCAAGCATGCACATTCACCTCCTGTGTGCATACACATTCACCAGCTCAAACACCTAATCTATATCAATTTTCTTTAATTCAAAATATGACAGACGGGAGTGCAACAAAACTGATAAGGGAAGATAATCCTTATCTTTCTTCGAATATCACTTCAGTCAGTCTGACAAAATTATTAAGTTTGTAAACATCCAATCTTTTTGTGTCTAGTGAATATAATTTAACCACTATTTTTAGATAAGCCTACAGTTTGGATAGAGACAGATCCATTCCATTTATTAACTGAAGAAGGTAAAGTGCGTTGTATAGCTGCAGGAAATCCCATTCCTAATTTTAAGTGGGAGTATAAACCTTGCTTAAGACCAGAATGCAATTATACATCTGTGAGTATTCAAACTAATTCGTTAAAATGAAAATGAAAATTAAAATATGTGTTTTAGGTGGAAGGCCAGGTAACTGAGAACGAAGGACTGAAAATAACGTCTGAAATTAAAATAAACGCAACTGAACCAGGTCTTGTTAAATGTACTGCAAGTAATGTAGTCGGTTCTGAGGTAGATGTTACTGCGTATCATGTTACAGGTGAGTAGACATTAGTACAGAAGCCGGATTCTTTTGAGAGATAGAGATAAGAACTTCCCTTCATCACTGCACGAGTTTAATTAATTTTTTTTAGACGTTCCTGACGGATTTGGCATAACTGGATTTGCAGATACGGCAATAGTTGACTCCAAAACTGCTATCTATGCAATAGGTGAAAATGTATCGATAAAATGCTCAGCAGCTGCTACAAATTACAGTCACGTTACTTGGTTACTGGGTGAAAATGCTATTCTCGAAACTAAACGTAAGCATCAACTGAATAGTAAAATTTCTTTATTCTATTAAAACTTTTTTCAGGAATTACTTTAAATTCTTCCAGCACTAATTATTCGAATAGTACAACATTAAATATCGATAATAGTAATCGAGATGATTCTGGAATTTATACTTGTCGGGTGTTTACTCCCAGTGGAATGGAGAAAACCAAATTTATAAATCTTTCAATACAAGGTATCATTTCACTATAAATGTATTTGTCTTCTAATTTATAATTCACTTCTACTTATCAACTTAAGCTTCATTATTGTGAAGATTTTATAGAGGATGTTTTATGTTTCAGAACCTGTTAAAGCTGAAATTGAGGATACAAATATGAATGAAGAGATTGTTGAAGATTTTCCCAAACCTGTAACTATGTATTGTATGGTTAAGGGATTACCAAAGCCGAAGATTTTGTGGTACAAGGTAAATAATCACAACAATCTTTAACATTATCCTGATTATCTTCTGTATGTTCCTTGTGGTGTATTCTTTTTGTTATTTATTTTGGGAAATTGAAACAAATTTTGTTTTATATTTTTTATGTATGTCATCATTCCTTCACATCTTCTGTACTGCACTCTTTCCATTGTGTGTAGATGTTTCCTCAGGATACCCAGTGTCCTAGAATGCGATTCTATAGCTGTCTTCAAATGTCTCTTACCCAGTTTCAATAGCCTGCTTGGAAGTTCCTTGTCTACCTTGTTTAATAAACTCAAGCTTACGTCTGTCAACCTCCAATTGAATTGATGTTCTTTATCTAGCCAGAAGAACTATTTTAGTGTACAAATCTTTAGACCTACAGACCTTGTCTGGTTCCTCAATCGACTGGAAAGCTCTGACATAGATCATTCATTCATTCATTTGATTGGGTTGTGCTCAGCAGCCCAGGCACTTGAAATGAATCTTCGTACCATTTCCCATAACATCTACTTCCATTCCAGAAGCTTTGTGTCTTCCATGTAGGCCACTAGTTTGACTGGAGGGATTTTCTGTAGTTGTAATGGTTGTATTATTTCCTCTACAAAGTGTTTCTGTCTGGGGCAGAGTCTGTCAGTGAATATTTTTATTTTTTGTCCGGTGTATCCTCTTCTGATTGTATACCAGTATCGACTTGTTTCATTGAAAATATGGGATACATTTTTACACTCACACTTTCAGTTCGCAGTAACAAACTGAGTTCTAATATAGATTACATCATTACGTTATTTTAGGATGATGTTATCTTCAATCCCACCGATCCTAGAATATATTTTGAAAAAAATAGACAAGTTCTGGTATTCAACGAAACTGTAGCTGAGGATGCAGGAAGATATAAATGTGAAGCTGTATACAAAAATAATCATGATGTTAGATTAGTGAAGTTGGTATTTAGAAGTAAGAAAAATATATTTTTTATCATTTTCCAGCGTAGAATTTTTTATAATATTATTTTAGATGCCCCTGAAACTATACAAGACTGGTTAATTTACATAATAGTACTTCTTTTGGTGGCCCTTGGTTTGTCTATGATATATTTAATTGTTAGGGTGAAAAAAGAGAGGGTGAGTAATATTTTGAATTGTGGTATGTCAAAAATATGTTCTTCAAAATGTAAAAAACAACTTTTTCTGTACAGAAACTCAAGAGAGAAATGCAGTTATTAGGTCTGGCAAATTTTGAGAAAGGAGCTGTTGAAAATATAAATCCTGAATTAGGAATTGACGATCAGGCTGAGCTTTTGCCCTACGACAAAAAATGGGAGTTTCCAATTGAACAGTTGAAATTGGGTAAATATATTATTAAAAATAACTTATTTTTTTTCCTTATGTAAAATATTCCAATGTTTATTAAAACTAACAACTTTAATATTTTAGGTAAACAATTGGGATCTGGCGCATTTGGTGTAGTCTTAAAAGGAGAAGCCAAACATATAATTGAAGGTGAACCAATAACAACAGTTGCAGTAAAGATGGTTAAGAAAAACGCAGACAATACTTATATTAAGGCCCTGGCTTCGGAACTAAAGATAATGGTTCACCTCGGAAAGCATTTAAATGTTGTCAATCTACTTGGAGCTTGTACAAAAAATGTTGTCAAAAGTAAGTAAGAATATTTTCCCCTGAAAATATGTTACCCAATGATTGTTATTTTCAGGAGAATTGTTGGTAATTGTCGAATACTGTAGATTTGGAAATCTACAAAATTATCTACTGAAACATCGCCAACATTTCGTAAATCAAATCGATCCCCAAAATGGAAAAGTAAACTATCTTATCGGCCAGGATCTATTAGACAGAACCTATTCTATATCCAGTAACAGAAGGTGAGTAGTTAATCTTGATGTTTGGCAACTGGAATCTATTTAACTTGAACTTAATTTTGATCAAATTGCCAGAAGGGATTTATAAAGTAAAAATCAATGCAATATATAAATGGATTTTAACTAATTATCATTTGACTTTAACTATGATAATAGGTGTTAAGTCGATGTTAAGACGATCTTCACTGTGGAAGGCACGCGCTTACACATCGCACCAATAAGTACAACGCTAACGGATATCATATAACCTCAAAATTTGTATAGCTAATGCTAATGTACTTTTGAACGAGGTAGTAAAAAAATAGTATACACTACATGGGAAAAAAGTTGAGATTCTTGCTATTTGTGCCATGATCATGGTCGCGTAAAGATCTAACCAAGATCTAGTAGGGCTTAGGCAATCAGATACTTCTGGATGACTACAACCAGTTGAGAGTCGGAATAGAACTGTACTAAGAGTTTTAACAAGGATCCTAACGAGACATTGTCACCTGAAAAAGCTCAAAATAGTGGAGGAAAAAGAATGTAAATTCTGTGGTATTGAAGAAGAAGCCTCCATCTGCGGAATGCATAGCTATTAATAATCCTACTTGCTAGCCTCGACTATCAATTTGCAGACTCGACTTTAATAGACTATTTCTTTCAGTAATGCTCACTATCCCATGATGAAATATGCAACTTTGGCCTTCTCGGACTCTGCAAATAATTCCAATGTTCCATCTCCTAGTGCTATGGGTGATTATAGAGCCGATCCTAACTCTGATAACACTGACATGACAGCATTGACGCAGGGTAAATTATTTTAGATTCAATCACTTTGAACGTTTTATAGTGTATAATAATTTTAACAGGTGACGACAGCGTAATGCTTAGTAACAATAGCACCCAACCAGAATGGCGTTCAAATTACAAAGGAGACTATAAAGGAAATGTCAACCCAATAAGTACAAAGGATCTTATAGCCTATTCGTTCCAAGTTGCCAGGGGTATGGAGTATTTAGCCTCACGAAAGGTATTTACTAATTTATAAGATGTACCTATATGTATTGCAGTACACAACTCGAGTATTAGACATTGTGAAGACAGCAATTAACGGTGGACAACTGACAGTTTTGAAAATATTCTATGCTACATATGATGCTGTGTCCCGTTTCTGATATGGTTGGAATTTTTGTTCATAGAAGTTCTGCATAGGTTAGATTTGTGTCTATCACACCCTCTACCACGACTCTCAAAATGAGAAGTCAGCCTTTTCGTTACCATCCATATCAGAATGGCCAGAGATCCAGACCAGATACTTTCTTGACTTTGACCTAATTATACATAATTTTTATTTAGTGTTATAATAACAATGTAACGTATGTAGGTATTACATGGTGACCTTGCGGCTAGAAATATCCTTCTTAGTGAAGAAAACATAGTCAAGATCTGCGATTTTGGACTGGCCAAGAGTATGTACAAAAATGACAATTACAAGAAACGAGGAGATGTGAGTTAGAAGTCCTAATATAAGTGAAATGTTGAATTTAATGTTTATATATAATATTTCAGTGTCCGTTGCCAGTAAAATGGATGGCTATAGAATCCATCAGAGATAGAGTATTTTCTACACAGTCAGATTGTTGGTCCTTTGGAATAGTTCTATGGGAACTATTTTCTCTTGGAAGGACTCCCTATCCTGGAATGGAGGCAAATGAAAGACTGTATCACAAATTGGTGGATGGTTATAGATTAGAAAAACCAGAATACTGTCCTCAAGAATTGTAAGTGGTATTTCATTCAAGAACCATTTGACTGCAACTAAATTATTTTTTTCTTGCAGATACCAGTTGATGACGGAATGCTGGTCAGTTAAGCCAGCTGCGAGACCTTCTTTTACAAAACTGACTGAAAAAATTGGTACATTATTGGAAGATACTTTAAGAAGGGTGAGTGTTTTCCTAAAAGCTATGTTCAAATATAATTTTTATCGTAAATCACTTTTAGCACTACATTGATCTCAATGACCCTTACCTTGCCATGAATACCAAAATGTTGGAAGGACAGAGCGATTACCTTTCGATGTTGAGCCCGCCCAGTTTTGATGTAATCGTGAGTCCCAACTATGTGAACGAGGTGAAGACATCTCCTTCTGAAGATGGTTATATGAGTATGAAACCTAGCACTATTTTCAGTCCGCGACTTTCAGATGGTGAGTATTTGACACTAGATAAATGTAAAAAAAAACTTCAATTCGTGGAAGGTTTTTTTATGGAGCAGATAAGGTAGTATACATTAAGGAAAATAAATGAAAGATCAAGGTAAGATTGAATCTTTCGAAATGCTGACGACTCTGTTGGATCGCTAAATATGTCGACTCTACCAAAGTTGTTGTCCACAAAACAGTCAAACCTTGACTGTTTTGATTTGTTGTCATGTGTCATATTCAACCACAGAACTAGATTTTAGTTCTGTGGTTAGAAGTAAAAAATATACAAATACAACAACGAAAAATCTCGTGGGTCTGAAAAATAGCTTGAAGATAGGAAGGTAAACCATAATTCTTAATAATCAAATTTTTTAATATATAATTTAACTTCCAGATGAAGTATTCGACTTCAACATAACCAACAGAAAGAATCTGTCATCAGAAGAAGCAAAAGGTCACGAGCTTTTGCCGATGCTACGAATTATATCGGAAGCAGATAGTGAAACTCCACTTTGTAGTCCAACCGGAGTATCCAATCCAAGTTACCAACTTCCACCGACGATCCTCATCGACGATAGAAACGGTCAAACCGAAATCGTGAAGTCGACCGATAATTATGTGAACATGCCGCAAAACAAAAGCTTGATAAAAGACAAAACTATGAATGATGGTAAACTCAGTTCGAACGTAGATAATAAAAAAGAAACGCATAATTATGTGAATGGAAATAATCAGGACTGGAGTGGTATTCAGGTTTAAAATTATATCTTTTGATAAATTGATTGTGTGGTTTAGAAATATTTATATTGTTCAAAGCCATAACAGATACTTCGAAAGGTAATGTTAGATCCTGAAGGTAATTTGGATTTTTCTCAAAAGTATATAGATCGCAAGTCCACGTAACGTCAGACCCTGATGAATTTGATGATAAACAAACATTCTTGCACAACACGCAGTTTTAATAGCTATATCTGACTGTTTATAATGAAAATAAATCAATACTGAACAATCTAATTACAAATATTCAATCTATTCAAATATTTGTTTATCATCAGAGCGATTTGTCATTAGTGTCAACTTGGTGGACATGCCCTATTGCTGGATATAAGATAGAATGTCATATCTTTTGAGTGTTTCTTCTACCAGCAATCGAATAATTTATTGAAAATTGAGGTTATATGCTTTGAGTTAAGCTAATTCCATTTCCATTTCTCTCTTCTGTAGATGTACAAATATGTAAATAGTAAAATTATGATAATTAAGATGATATAAAGATCTGAGGGATATTATGAATTTATAGCAAGTTATTTATTTGGTACCCAAAATTATTTCAAGGTCAGCAGGACATACAATGAATTTTCTAAATTCTTTCTGGAACAATTTGTTATGTAGAAGATATGCCTAAATTTCTCTAAAATTGTGGAAAAAATTTACATCCCTGGGTCTACTTATTATTTAATCTCGTACAAATGATTCGCCATGGAAAGCTGATGCTTATTTTTGGAAAAAAAGTTATGGGTAATAAATGAACAAGTTTCTTCGATCAAAAACTGTGCAAAAAGCAATGCAGGATTGTAAAGAAATTCATCATATTCCTTCATTTTCAAGCAATACAGTCACCAAATTTGCTTCCATTTTCACAATTGACTATCCATAGGAACTTTTTCACACCTTGCCGGTAACGAAATATTCACTATAATAAAAAAAAGGAATGGGCAAATCACTACTTATTACAAATAAGTTTTATACCCAATAATATTCTTAAATTACACCAACACTAGAAGGAAATTTCTGCTAATAAATTCTTCTCTTTAATAGTATATAGAAATTTGTTATTTGTTACCCATACTGATAAGATTAACTGTTTTTTTTTAATAAAATGAAGTTATAGCTATTTTTTCTAACACGCAATCTCCGTTATATAGTAGTACCTAATATATTTCCAATTTTGTTACCAGGTCCATTAGTATTAGAGTTATGCTTTTATTTGTAAATTTTGCATATTTTTTTTCGCTACAGTTTTATAATATTGTAAGTTTTCTATATATAAAGCCACGTATTAATTTTATTAGATGAATATTTGAAAAAAAATCTTCTAAGTCTGCATAAAAGTGCCTATATGATTAATTATACTTTAACTGCTTTTTTTGTAATAAAAATTAGATGGTAAGATTAATTAACTAGAATATTTTAATTTTGGTAGTACAAAAAAGTTAAATGAAGATTGCTAGGATGATTATGTAGAGTATATATAGTCTTTTGGAAGACAATTCAATGAGACACCTCTGATAATAATGAGTTTTTATATCGGAAAATGTATGTATAATAATGAACAAATGAATTCATTCAACTTGCCTATTTAAATCGATTACAAACAAAATGTTTCTCCTGTTGTTATTATTTTTTACTATTGGAATCAACCAAATCGCAACCAGTGAAATTGACTTATATTTTATTTATTAATTCGTACCAAAGAATGAAAATTTTATATAATTTCATATCAATTTTTACGAGAATAGAAGTTTGTAATAAATATATCTTTATTTACTGTAAATAAACAAAAATTAAACTAATTAATAGGTGAGGTGAATTATTTGGAAGTTGTCAAAATGTACAACTAGACCATTTTTGATGTTTCTATGCTGTTCTTTTCATCATGATTGTATTGGTAACATTATTTTCCAATCCATTCTCCAGTAAAAAAATCCCTCAACAGGCTAGCAAGAGTCGACAAAGTGTCTCTAATATGGACACCGGCACATGAGTGGATTACAGGTAATGAAATGGCACGCCAGTTACCTAAAGAAGGCTCTAAAGGAGGGGTTAAGTGCCTGGTTAATGTTAATGGTCAAATTTCATCTATTTTCTTAAATATCTCCAACATCTTCCATTTTAAAATAATATATAGGTATTAAGAACCCTCCCAACCAGCTCTTCCATTTAATGTCACATTTTTTTCGCTCGAGGAAGATTTTGCTGTTGAATTTTAAATTATCCCTCATTGGATATTGCTAAAAATTTCAATTGTACCCTGTTATAGGAGATTTAGTACTCTTCAGGGCTGTGGCTGTGCTCCCAAAGGATGGTCATTTGGTTAATTTCCGCAATGTATCGCGGTTCCGATTATTGTAGAAATTAAGAAGAAACCACAGAAAACCTACATTCATTATCCCGGAATAGGAAGGAATATGTGTGTATTTTCATACGTAGTAATCACTTCAGATACTGAAAAGTACCTACCCGAAGTTTGTGTTTATCACTAAAAGGTGCGTTTCTTCTGTTATTGTGGCGCTTCACAGTCGGGAACTCCTCTCGATGTGTCCAGGGTTATGAGACGGCCATAAAGCTAAAACATGTCCTGTTGCCCTGTCCTTGGACAGAGCAGTTGTTACTAGTAGGCCTGGGCTGTTTAGCACAAACCAATCGAATGAATGAATACATTCTCCAGTTATTCCTTGAAAACAGGTTTACCTCTAAACCTATATACACAAAATTCCACTTTTTGTTAACATCCTGGAGAGCTGGCAACGTTTATGACAATCGATTTCAGTATGGATAGTTTATTGATATGCTCTTCCTTACCCCAATTAAATAGAAACACCGTCCATCATCCAGTTTGTACCTATTGATATTGACAATTTTACTTAATTGGTGATATCGAAGTAAAGTGGCAGTTTGGCGCTGATCTATGCAGAATTCTTAATTCCTCATCGTGGGCAAAATCGCGCGGAGAAAATTGACATTTTCTTGCGTGCAGTGTGCTATAGAAATACAAAGAAGCTCTTATTTTTACAACGGAAAACGTACAAGATCGTGAAAAGTTGAATAGTAAGGAACTAGACAAACAATAACGTTAGCGCCGATCCGCGTCTACATGCGACTTAAAAAGGGAAACGCTGCAAATCCATCTTAATACCACCCCCTTTCATCTGCAAACCAAAAGAAGGAAAGGAATGTATTGTGATGACATATTAGTTGGGACATGTTTGAATTTTTTTTTACACCAACTATATGTTACCAGTATAAATTGTGTTTATTTCTCGTCACCTTATTTTTAAAACTCATATCTCAAGTGTGTCTAAGTGTGTTTCATTGGTCATTAAGTTTTGTTACAAAAAAAGTGAGTATAGAGCTTAAATTCGCATGGCATTACTTATATTATCATTCAGTTCGTTTCACAGGTACATCGACTACATATCAATTTTAAGTAGGTACATTTGACATGAAGTTGACATTGACATCTGTAACAAGTCAAGGTCAAAATATTGTTCAATAGATATCTTTTGTATGTTCCTTGTGGCATATTTATTATCACGTTTGTTATTTGTGGGAGATTATTGAACCACAATCTTTTTTCATATTTTTAATTGAACAGTTTACACTACTACACCAGCACTATTTACTTTACAATATTTTAAGCGCGTTCCGAAATCCAAGTTATATTATTCAGAGACTGAACTGTAACTGTAACAAGGTTATCGAAACGCGTGTCAGATAGTCTAAAGTGTTAGTGTGAGAGTAGCGTCGAGAGTCGCCAACGCTTCCAAAAATCCCAACTAAATCCAGATAATTATCGAATAATCTAGACGCTCCGAGAATCTTTACAAGTGGACAAAAACACAAGTCTTGTAGTCAATTTAATTTATTTTAATAATACTTTAGATACAACTGCAATAATATGTATTTTCTAACGTTTTCTCACAAATAAACTTGATCAATAACAGTAAAAAATTGGTACATAAATTTACATTATTGTACAATAAGGGTATCAAGTAAGTAACGATACATCAGTGAATTATGAAAGAGAATTATCCAATACTTTGCATATCTAAAGGCATTCTATCAGTTAATTTCAGGTAATAAGTCCGGTGACCTAGGCAGTCACTAATGTAACCCCTTTGTATTACACACTGTGTGTAGGCATTAGCTTTACTAGTATACATCTTCTGTATATTCCTTGTGGTGTTTTCATTATTCTTATTGTTAATTTTATGGGCAATCAACCACAATATTTTTAATTAAAAATTTAAAAAACATTGTGGTTTGATTTCCCATAAAATTACTAGTAGACATTATTTCATTAATTTATTCATTCGTTTGGATTATGCACTTGAACTGAATCTTTGATTCATTTCCCATGTTATCTACTTCCATTCCAGAAGCTTCGTTTCTTCTATATAGGACACTTGGGGATTTAGAGTAGTTCAAATGGTCTTATTATTTCCTCTCCGAAGTATTTCCATCCGAGTCCTTGTAAGTTCTCACACAAGCAGACTATGACGTAGATGTTTCATCATAAAGTGAAGATTTTCTGCACATAGGTTCACTAACTTTGCCCATTTTGTGCAGATGTTTCACTGTCCATTGTCCCAGTAATGCCAAGTAGAGCTTGTCTTTGGATTAGAGTGAATATATTCACTGTAGACATTTCTGTTCTCCTCCAACGGACTGAGTCTTCTGTATTGCCAGAAAAACCTAGTTTCCTGATAGTAATATTTTCCAACTGTATCCTCCAATTCAGTTTGGAATCAAGGGAGTGTCCTGTCCTACTCTACCTTGTAGGAGAACTCTACTATCTGTAAAAGCAACATGTTTGGTTTTTTCAAGGCATCAGTCCTCCACAATTCATAGTGCAACTTGTAGGACTTCCAAAATTGTCTGGAAATTTCCCATTGGTGACAATCACTATGTCATCTGCAAAGTCCTGCGTATACCTTGATCATTCACCCAGGTTTTTCAATGTTTTATAGAAAACGGATTTACTACTCAGTTTTTTAGTTGGAGCTGGTACGTAAGGAATTATTTTGGAAGTGGGTAGAACATGAAAAACGAATACTTGGACGGTAGAAATGCTTTATATATATGCAAAGTAACCAACCAATTAGTAGACAGTATAAAATCAAAAATAACTTCACTACTGAGTAAGTAAATTGAAAATAGTTGTATAACCAATGGACTTTGATAATTGAATAGTCCACATACGTTCATCCTTTGTGAGAAAAAGTAGCTTCGGTCTGCCAATGAGGTATTAGAAAGGCTGTTCCAAAAATAGGTGGAACCAGAAAAAAGAAAGGGATGTAACAAAGTTCAATGAAAGAGTGGAAGGAAGGTGATGGGTAAATAAGACACTGGAATGAGGTAGTAAGAGACCAGGACAACAGGAAAGACTTACTAGGCTTTTGTTTAATTCCTTATAGATGATTGATGAGATCGGTACAACCAGTCAGGCTTCGAGTCCTCGGCACCCCAGCCTTTAGGATTTTTGTGCCTCAGGTTGTACCGTAGCCCTTATCGAGCTCCACAGTTAGTTCTTCTAGGAGAAATCCTCCCTTGAGCGCCCCAGTATTAGAAGTCTTTGCCTCCAATGAGACAGTGCTACACGTTCAAAGATAATGTGTGAAGTCGTTTCCTCCTCTCCATGCACAATCTACAGATGCATGTGTTTGCTTAGGGTAGTCTTTCCTTATCTGGCGTTATCTGCTTTAATATTTGGTAAGTGAGCGACTTAGCGACGAGGGTTTATTGACCAGGAGTTTCTGCTTTGGCACGTGGCTTCAGTATGTCTGATTTTGTGGCGGGTGACTGAATGAGTGAAGATTCCGAGAGAACAGATATTTTGTCTTTGTATAGATTAACCAAGCAAAATAAAGACAAAATATGTGTTCTCTTCTGAAACTCTGCTACCTCAGTCAGGAATACGGCAGGAGATGTTTTGTTTGAATCCACACAGAGTTAAAGATGCAACGATATATCTATCAATGTCTACTGGTTATACAAAAATTGCAAGACATACACATTTAACAAAAATTAATAATGAAGGAAGACAAAATATACCTACACTTTTTATGTTATTCTATACAATATCAGACTCTTTCCCAAATTAGTGACATTGAAATTGTAAAGCCGGGCACTCATTGGCGAACTGCAACTACAACGGTTGTTGGAATCATAATACACAGTGTAGACGCGTGTCACAGCATCTGTGCGAACAAGCTTCGAACGGTACGTAAGCAATCACCGATTGTCGACTTTTGCCACGAACACAAAGTGACTCACATCGTACCCGCTAAAGCTTGTTGCTGTTTCCAGTGAGTACCCGGCTTTAGATGAGAAAAAAAAATGATATACATACATTTTTGTAAACAACTCTCTATTTTCGAATAATACCAATATACATCATCAAGCAGGTATGAAAACCACAGGTTTTTTTTTTATTATAAAAGCTCTCCATAGTTGTAATATCATTTATCAAAAGCTGTGTAAAATTGGCAAGTTACAAATAGTGTGATCCCATTATAGTTTTTTAGGATTTGTTATTGATATGCGCAAGTACAAAATATTTTTTATAATATATGTATGTCAATAGAGTACATATTAGAAAAAAAATAGTACAAAATTTGACACATGTTAACGTATACTTAGGAGGTTGAATTTTATTCTGAGCAAAATGAGTCTGCAGTTGGGGCTAGTCGTTACCTATCAAAAAATAGTCCAATATGCTCATATCCAGGCGCGACACGTCTCATTAGTATGTTGGTGACGCGAAACCCATAAGTTTTGCCCCACCAATAAATGTCAACGTGGGATTTGATCGACAACGTTATGATATGATACAACTAGCCCCTCCTTGAGACTGTAACAAACTTTTTTTGTTGTGTTCATATTCAGATGACTAGCTAGAAAAGGCTTTTCACGTTTCTCTTTCAATATTCGACAGGGTATATAGTCCGGAAAGTAGTTATTTCTTTTCAGTTACAACATCAAGAGTCAAGAACTTATTTTAAAAATTATCATTGGCGACTTAGATTGCTCAGAAATAAAAAAATTAATTTTGAATACTATTGTCTGTAGACAATTCGTGTGGTCTTGTGTTTTGCGGTTGTAGTGGTTTAAGAAGCTGTTGTCTGTATTAATGCAGTGCTGTCATAGCTGGAAGACAATATGGATCCTTGTGTGAGGTAGCAAAGTATAGTCTTTGATTTCCTTGCTTCTTGTGATGTATTATAAAAAAAACAAGCAAGTATCCATATCGTCCAGCTCTGACAACACTGCATTAATACATGCAATATCTTCTTAAAACGGCACTACACGGAAACGACGTGCACTGTGCCGTCCAACCGCCAACCACACGTGTATAAAAGAGATTCCATCTTGATAAAAATATTTTAATTAAAAATAAAGTAATGATGCGACCTTTCATTTATGATTGATATCTTATAGTTTAAGTAGACTTAGAATTAAAATGCAGGAAAGATAGAACTAACTATCAATATATTTTTCTAATAATTCGATTTGGACAGTCTCGATTTTTATGTTTATTTTTGATAATAAACTTACAAGTCAGTGGTATTTACATAATTAATATTATGATGTTTATCTACAACTTTTTTTGGATAATCGCCTTAAAATGGGGTGGTTACTAGTACCACCCTTTGTTGTAGATGTCGCCTTCTGGTTAGACTGCACAGATGTTCTTCTGTTGTTGGTTGGTGAAATTTGACACTAGATAGCCGGTGACCGTCACTTCCCTTATCTGGCCAATGTTGAGGTTTAATTGCTGTGTTCCTGCTGTGGCAAGTGTCTTAAGTTTGTCTGGTTCCGTATTCTTGACTAATTGAGTGAAGATTCCGATGGAACAGATATTTTGTCTTTGTCACTACAGTGACTGATTAACCAAGCAAAATAAAGACAAAAGACGTGTTCTCTCCTGAAGCTCTGCTACCTCAGTCAGGAAATTGGCTCGAGATGTTTTGTTTGAATCCGCTAGATGACACTACAATACGATCCACCATAGCATAGAGGTATGTAAAGTATTATATTTGACGAGATTAAGGAAGTAAAAAATCATCATCACTAATTTCAGAAGCTCTTTCGATCCTTTAAAAACGCTTAAATGCGATTATCCAAGAAAATTCATCACCTTTAACAATACTAACAACATATTGCAATTATTTGAATGCAATATTACGAAACTTAACAATTTTTTGATATTTACAAAAACGAACGCAACCGCACTACTACTATAGTTGTCAAAATAGATAGTAGCAAACAAAAATATAAGAGAGCATCTTAAGAGATAATAATGTGAAGACACGGAACACTGCCTACACTACCATTGGACCAACACTATCGATAACCAAGGTTTTTGATGAAGATAATTTGGTTATCGAAACTAGCGTAAATTAGAGTTAAGTGTTATTGGTGTAGTGGTAGTGTAAACAGTGTTCAGAGTCGAGTGGAAAAACAAATAAATTAATAACAGGTGTGAAGATCTAAAAATGAGTTTCTGGTGGTTCATCAAAATGTTTACAAGTAAAAGGATTTAGAAACCACGAACAAAAGGATTTATCATGTTTATGCTTACATTTTCCTCTTCTATTGTGAAAAATTCTACTTTGTTCTGAATCTATACTAGAACTTTCCGAATCGCGGACTATACTATCATAACCACTTTCGGCTCGTCTAGATATAGCCGCCGGACTATGTTTCGACGTTCTAGGAGTAGAGTCATGGCCACTATCGTATTCTTCGATTTTTTGACTACCATCTCCAAGGTTGCGGCTTAGTTTTATCGCAGCTATTCCAGTTTCCAAATTCAGGATGGCACGATTCAATCTCTCAACTAAAAAATAAATTTACCTTCGAATAAAATAGATTCCAGTTGTTATCAAACAACTTAAGCTGTCGAAAGTTGCTAGGAAAGGGACGCTTAATAATATCTTCCGTGTTCAGAAGAAGCTGTACAAAAGGGGAAGGGTGAATAACCATTCCATTCAACCTTCCCCTTCTGTATAGCTTCTTCAGTCATTTTCCTTGTCCTTCTATCTAAATTATTATTCTTAGGGCTACGCTTGGCAAGGTCTGTAAGGAGAGCTAAATTTGGACGCACCTCCTGAGATCCGTTGCGTTTGCCTGATTTATACCTATTAAATTATTTCAAGACTGTTTCCGGACGCCGGACTATCGAAAATGGCTTGCCTGCTAATCGGTCCAGCCATTCACTAAAAGTTGAATCACAAACTACCACCTACGGATACTTCTATTCTATATTTTTACCTGAAGGGAGACTATTAGGAGGTGGTAAAGGTTGAGACGTTATGAAATCCGAAACCATATTAGAATACACTTCATTTCCAGTTAATCTCAAAGTAATTTCTTCTTCTTTTAAATTAGGATTCGAAGCTCCATCTGGATGCCGTAAATTGGAGAGATTATCTTGTTGATTGTGATTATATCTAAAACAAAATGGTGGATGATCTTCAATTATCAATGATTTACTCTACGGTATACTCACTTTTGAAACCCCCCTCCAGAATCCAACTGACTCTTCTCATAAATATTCTGAGTGCTGCTGAAAAACGAATCCATGTGCCAATTTTGGGAAGCGTTCGGTCGACACATATTAATTTTACAGTTTTCGCAGAATTTTTGTTGCACATAAACTGGCTCGCTGTATATGCTACCATCGTCGTTTCTTTCTTTCTCACTACCAAATAACATATCTGCCAGCGTTAACGATTCACATCTCGTCAAAAGTTTATCTTGATTTGTACTTTTAAAAGAATCCACTTTCGCTTTTGAAAGTTCGTTGCTGTAAAGCTCATGAAGACGAGTAGGTTGACTGAATTTTTTATTTGAAGAATCTTCGATTGCATTATCCACATCTTCGTAATCATTATAGTATCCGTTCGTATCTAAATGGTACCTGGGTAATATTCGTTCCAGGTCACTTAACGCCGACATGGAATCTGTGAAATTTGATATTGCTGTTAAATTATCTCGACTAAGTATCCTCAAAGGATGATCCAAAGGACTTTCTTGATCTTCTTCTGGTAAAGGGTTTTCTAAGTAACCCATACACAAAGCAATATCCTCTTCGGTTACTTGAAGGCAGCTATCTTGCGTGGGTACCGGTTCTAAAGGTTCTTCTACTTCAATTATTTCTAGTATTTCGTCTTGACTGTTGGCTTCTTCGTAAGCAAGTTTTTGGTAGTTATTATATTCGGCGTTGGAGATCATCCTGTCTTTAAGAATCTGATCTAAACTTTCGAGTGACACTTCTCGACTGCTTAAGGGTTGTATAAGTGGAAGGGCTGGTGGTAGTTTAGGTTCGTCTTCATCTTCACCGTCATCTTCAATAGAAGGTGGTTTGTTGGAGTTGTGGTGAATATCCTGTACTTCTACTTTTTTTAAAGAATTTGGTCTGGTTGAATTTGTATCATCTTCTCTCTCTCTTCTTACTTCAGCTAAACTGTTAGTTTGTTCGCTGGACCTAAACTGGGTCAACTCCTTTATAGAGTCCTTCAGTTTTATCTGTGCTGCTCTTGGAATAACATGTCGTGATTTTTGAATTTGTATTGTTTGATGCTCTACCCATTTTCTTATCATGTTTTTCTTATGACTGTCCATGTATCCGTAGGATAAGCTGCCGTCTTCTTTCATCGGACCATCAATCCACGTCTCGCATTTACGTACGTGGCATTTTTCCTTCATAAGATGAAAAGCTTCTACCACCTAAAATAAAGGTAATCTCAATTCATGAAGATTCCGAGAAGATAACTTGCTTATCTAAGAAGACTTACCTTCGATTTGGATACTCGTGGTCCGTCTATCCACTGTTCATCGCTGCATTCATTTTTTAAATACTTGGGCGATTCTGTCTTCGACTTGGTGACGTCTTTCCTACTAGGAGAAGATTTAGTTGAACTATTATGACTAGGGGAGCTTTTGTGACTTTGGTTAGTTCGTGATATGTTTCTTTGCTGTATTATTTTGTCTTCAGATTTAACTAGTTTAGAAGATTGCGGTTTTTGTTCGGCAAGAGAACCTCTTAATGCCTTACTCATCGAACAACGATTGTCACCAGAGTTGAGGCTGGGTATATAGACAGGAGGATGTTCACCATCAGTTGCATCATCGGCTCTACCAACGTAAATAACTGTATCTGCCGATAAATCGCTGCTTGATGGATCCGGTTCACTGCTGGTTCCTGCTGTTTTGGAACCATCTTCTCCTGAGCTTCCTAAAATATTCAACAATCAATTAAGTGAAATATAGATTGGTCTGGGACTGTCTTTCACAACCCTTAACCCTGGCAAACTACAATATGGTGACAGTTACTTGGGTCATGAGGCACAAAGGTGTTGTAGGCAATGAAACAGCAAATACTCTAGCAAAACTAGGTTCTGAAACTGTATTCACTGGGGTATCAGTTGTTTACTGACGAAATAATAAACCTTATCGATGAGGAAAAGAACGGGATAACTCCCCGGTCACTGTACCCTTAGGAAGTACATATATACAATTGGCATGTACAGGGTGGACCGGAATCAATTGACGTATACAGAGATCTCGTAAACCTCAATCAATAGATACAATATCGATTCAATGGAGAAAAACTTTGATATATTGATGGGAAATTAGATGGTTAAAAAAATTTTAAAATGTCTCGACTAGTTCCGGAGTTATTCAAGAATAGTCCTTCTCATTTTGTAAATAATAACAGCCACGCTTTCAAAAAACGAAAAGGACTATTTTCGGATGTGGTCGAATAACTCGCCGGAATCAATATTGTATCTTTGCGGTTTACCAGACCTCTATACACGTCAATTTTATCCGGTGTATAGGGATGAACCTATCTGTCGCTTGTGCATGGAAAAGACACATTTTCTTGGAATGTGAAGTACTGTGTCAATGGAGATAAGGACTAGAGCGTTCAAGAGAGGACTTCTCCAAGAAGGAGATAGTGGAAAGACTGTTGAGCCTACTGGTCACTCCACATAAACGTTACAACCAAAAAGCCTCCAGGCTGAGATGCCGAGTAATCGAAGCTTCTGACTGGTGGCGAGGAACTGGTCAATCACACGCATTTTGGGGCTTGCATGGAGCGAAGTTTGTACTTGACAGTTTTTTTAATCACTTAAATTTTAATCACGAAAAATCTTCAGTAGAGGAGGTGTCATCTGTTAATGGAAATGTTATTGTTATGTATCAATGCCATCTAGCAGTGATTACAAGAGAAACCTGTAAAATTCGCGCACGTGACTCTAGCATTACAGTGTCATCGGTGTGACGGAGCTGCTCAAACAAGCAATTTTCCTCTTATGCGAAACTCACCGTTCAACTTTAAAAAACTATTTTAATTGTTTGTTTACTCCCTTCTACTTAAATAAAAAGATTTAAAAACCACACTTTGTTTCATTTATTTAATTTTAAGGGATTGTCCCATTACATTTGACTCAACTTTTTGTTCCGTTCTCTGGTATAAGGCACTCGAGGGAATCTAATGTTTTGTTTCTGTCTTTAAGTCGTAAATAACGATATCCCACTGGTTTATAGCCATATTTCCTAGATTCAATGGACTTAATCGACCAAATAACCGACAGGAGATAAAGAAAATGAAATAATTTAGCTTATAACTTGTTTTTTTCTTTCTAAGTGGATACAGCGACGTTCTGAAAGTTCTTAAAAGTAAAAGTAAATAATATACAATTATAATTACAGTTCTACTCACCTCCTGAACCATTTCCCGTAGCAGTAGAGACGAATTTGATCCTTTTCCGCCTCATTCGATGTATCCTAGAAGCTAGTTGGACAGTCGTAAGGGTATCCAAATAGTTATTAGCTAGAGGTGAAACGTGGGCTATCATAGTAGCATGACAAGTAACACTACCCAAACATTCTTTCAGCAAATGCGTCAACTTGTGTTCTTTGTACGGCAAATGTTTTTGACCGTTGAAAATGGCAAGAATAATGTTCCCAACTCCGGATAGGGGAATTCCACCACTGGATTTTCCTCGATCTGAGTTACCCAAGTCTATAAGATGTAAGCGGCTTCTACCTCCTGCAACTATTAAAAAAATGTTTACATTCCAAATGAGTCACACTGTATAGTGATAAATTTACCTCCTCCTTTTCCCGCAACACTATATTGATAAACGTGCAAAGTAAATAAGAAATGCGAATCTCTAGAATCTTCTCTGCGACAAGATCTACAATCTACTGCAGCGTCCAGATAATGAGCAGCTCTTTCTGCACTTGGTACTCGTAACTCACAGTGAGGTGGTTGGTTACCGAAAAGGTGATCGTCTCTCAGATACATTCCAGGCGATTGATCGGAATCTGGAATAAATGGTTAGTCAAAATATGGAATTTGTGTTCGCGAGTTCGCTTTAACAACTACCATGGAGGAAATTGAAGTAATCAAAATTCTTTAGAAATATTGGGAGAATCATGTGCAGTGAGTGTTGCTTTATAGTCCAGTAAATAAAGGCACCAACCTGTTCATCTCATTATTGTCGGACTTTTTTTTTGCAACTTGTAGGTATTTGCGGAAGGGGCTGGAAAATGGCCCATGATCCCGAAAATTCAGTTTTTGCCCGATAATTCCCGAAATATGCTACTTAGAGAAGTGGGGCTTTGCTAGAAATGAAGTACAGTTCATTACCTACAAAAATATTCCCCATCATTTTTGTTCCTGGATCAACATTTCTTGCAAAAATTTTCCGGAAAACTAAAAAACCTAGCCAAAAATCTTAAAAACCATCGAAAAGAGGACATTTTCAGCTTTACAATGGTGTGCATTAAAGACCGATATTGCCAATCATTGTTTATCAATTTGCGGTAGACCCGAGAATCTTCAGAAAACTCCGGAAATCTAAAAAAAAAACGTCCCAAGAAAAACATGTTGTTTATAAACATACACAAAAATTATTTACTCATTCTTTCGGAATACATTCACCACCTATCAAAGTCCCATTATCCAAAAGGTTTCGGTAAAACTAGGCTTAATTTAAAAAATATGAACGGATTGATAAGGGCGGTCAAATATTCAGGAAAAATAAAGTTTGGCCAGTTTTTTCAATATTCTTGGAAAATAAAAAAAACGAAAAAGTTACACGATGTTATTGGTACAGGTCCCTCCTTTCATATGCACTTTGAATCATGAAAAAGGATTCATTTTTACTCAAGTTATGGGCCAATTTGCCCGCCCTCCCATGCCTACATTCACGGAGCGTGCTCCCGGAGACGCCGCGCAGCAGCTCGAAATCCAAGGTACGCTTGGGCCCGTTTATCTCGAAAACGGTTAAACTTTTGACCAAAATGATAGGGATCATTTTTGTAGATAATAAACTGCTTTCCATTCCTAGCAAAACCCCACTTCTCTAAGTGTCATATTTCCGGAGATATCGGCTCAATTTTTGGGATTATTGGCCATTTTTCAGCCCCTTCCGCAAATTTCGCGGAGGACATATTTTCAGAAAGTAATCTACCCGTGAATACCTACAAGTTGCAAAAAAAAAGTCCGACAATAATGAGATGAACAGGTTGGGGGGTTTCTCGGTCTTTATTTACTGCCGAAAAATAACTCAAAAAGAATATGACCGGCCGTTAATAGTATGTTGTGTCACAAGGGAAGAAACTATTAGATGCACGAGCGAGCGTGGCGTGATAGTAAACGGCAGCTAAAGCGTTTCCTGCATGTGTGCCACACAACTGTTTTTCGCCTACCAAATAAACCACAAAATTAGGAAAATATAACAAAAAACTTTGACATACACTGACGTTAAATTAAAAAATTCAAATGACTTTTGACTGTACCGCATAGAAGCATGAAATTCTTTTGCAGTATATCAATTACTTTACGGTGAATTAATGTGTTTGTCAGCGGGTATCATGTTAAATGTTGCGAGCGTTGAATAAAGTTCAACCTCGAAAGAATAAGTTGCTAACTCACACGCGAACTAAATGAACAGGATTTATTTGTTCCACACTAACTTTAAACATAAAAGCTGTTGTTGTTGATAACCGTACTATAATAAAAAATTAATATTACCTCTGTTGAAAGGTTTGTAGAGCTGTTATTTTGCGAAATAATGTGGGTTATTAGTTGAGGAGTTATCAGGGCAAGGAGTTCAATAAAATACGACAATCATCTACTTTGATCCTGAGGAATACCGAGCAAGTGGTTGAGTGGTTAAACTTTTGGAAGTATCCCATTCTTTTTTTTCTTCAAAAACTTATACTTTTTAATCAATTTTTTTGACATAAAAAGCATCAGTTAGCATCAATCTACTTCTATATCTTGTGAAGTTTTTTAAAACAGTGGCGGAAGCAATAAAAATAATTAGGTAAAGCAAAATATTATAAAATGTTAATTTTTTTGGTGCTAATAATAAAAAATCAAAAAGTATGTTGCATCGTTGTATTCCAAATTGAGTGACAAGCAATTTTCAACGAAAATATACGGGGGGATGCCATTTGAAAATAGAAATTGAGGGGTGGCTGCCAAAGGATTGTTAATAGTCCAGGAACTACATAATTTTAGCTTGCAAAATTCATGGTAGTTCTTGATATCACCTTGTTTTATGTTTCCCGATTCCGAATTTTCAGCTTCCTTCTTTTCACAAAAAACCTGCTATCGTTTCTTTTCGTAGCTCAGGAGATAAAATTCTTAATGATGTGTTTTACCAGAAGAAATGTGCCGATGAGCAAGAATAGCGAAATAGAGTCGTGCAAGTAGCAGCTAGCATAATTTTAGAAGATATCAGTAGTAAAGTTTATGAGAAACAAGAATATCCTCGTTCTGACGATTTTTTCCGCGATGCAGAGTCTGATATTCCAAAAAGAATCAGTACTTTTTTTGAGCGTGTGATTTCACATCATAAGAAAGGAAATCTGGATAAGTGGAAGACCAAGTTTTTGGCGCACAGCATAATTCCAGCCACCAGGCCTAAATCGTCTACGTCTATCTTACGTCAAAATGTTTAAAGAATTTTTTGTCGAAAATTGTCTGCTTTCCAAATTAACAAGAATCCACAAAAAAACGATATTTTTTTATTTGTCTCAACATTTGAGGGGGGGGGTTGCGTGGGTAATTTTTGGTGGAAAGTGAAAAATTTGGATTCAGCGGCCCAAAAAACATAATATAAGCTTATTTCCAGAACTACCATGAATATAGCAAGCTCAGATCCTTATATGGTCTTTATTGCCAAGATTATAAGTGAAATAAAGTTTCTGATACGTCAACAGTTTTTACAGTATTGCCTGTTTACGATAACTTGGGACACGGTGTATATGGGGTTGGGATAAAGTATGAAACCAAGTAAATATATTTTAAACGAAAAGAACGATATTTATGAAAATTTGCAGGTAAGTGCAATGGAACAAAATGCATCTGATGTACATTTTTTTGTTAATAATATAGTTCCGGTTCTTTGAATTCAGGGTGTCCCATTTAAATTAAAGAAGCTGATGACATTTCCGGTTAAACCGGAAGTATATTATTAATAAAAAAATGTACATCAGACGCATTTTGTTCCATTGCACTTACCTGCAAATTTTCATAAATATCGTTCTTTTCGTTTAGAAGATATTTACTTGGTTCTATACTTTATCCCAACTCCGTACATAAAATCTATGTAATGTAACCACAACCTGAGAGGAGTTAGTATTTGGAAATCTAAAATATATAAAAAAATTTAAATAATAATTGAAATCAGACTTAGGATCCTTGTATTACAGCCCCAATTTTTCCTTGCCAGGTTCCTGCGAGGATAATTTGATCATGATGACATGAAAAAATTGAATTGCTGCTGAAATTACGTTTTTTTTCGCTTTGAAATAAGGCAATATTGACAACAATAAACCCGGTGCTGAATTGAAAAAGTTATAAATGTAATAAATCAGTTGTTCAAAATAAGAAACTTCTAGAAGACTATTAAAGTTTTAATGCAAGTTAGTTAACCAACAAACTTTGTGTAATAGTTTACAAACATAATTTAAGTATCTCATTGCCGAATTCGATTATGGTTTCTATAGAACAATAATCCTGCTTATTACAAAAGATATTTTCGCTTCAATCTTTTAATAAAGTACGTAATATTAACTGAAAATGCTCGTAAAAGATCCGATTATTAATATTAACTATTCATAAAAGAGGCTCGTAAACAAGAAACGTTTTAAGCTCCTTAAAACTCATCCCTTCATTAAGATTACTCGAAAAAAGGTTGTAAAACTGTTATAAGAAAGCTCTTCGGAAGTTTTCGATAACAATAAAACGCATCTGCTACACGATGACAGGCTGTTGGCAATATGAAAGACACCTTGTTTCCTCGCTGAAACTTCCCTGAGACATTGTTGTCGCTAATAACATCAAGACCCTCATCGTACATCTGCTACTTGTGTGTAATTTCAATTTTAAACATAAACATGACTGAATATTCCGGATATTTGAGGTGGTATGTTTGGTGTCAGTTATGTTATAAGTGGCTGACTATAGTTATTTCAAAAACGATTATTGTTATAGTACGAGAATTTTACGTGGTTTTTATGAAAACTGACTGAAATTATTTTTGAGTTTCACGTGATATAAATTGACTACACAGTGAGGTTCTAAAGTATGCGTATACTGAACTGGACAAAACTTGAATTTCCGCTTGGAAGATTCCTGGTTTTTCCCAAGCCCTTACACTCCTATTCCAGTTCCTTTTATTGGTAACACCGTATCAAATTTCTTTGAAAAATTGTTCTTTTTCATCATACCATCTTGTGGTAGGTATGTCCCAGGTTTTCTGATGTCTAAGAAGGAGTAGATGGTTTCTTCTTATTCCACATTTACTTAGTCTGTTTGTTGTTCTTTCAGCAACACTTTCCACCACCATGTAGCTGTGTGAGATTGATTGCCGCGTTGGTCTTCGAATTTTGGAAAGATATTAATTGAGTGGGTGATAAAACAAGAATTTCCCAGTAGCTGGTTATAATGACGTGTGTAAATTAAAAAAAAAAGACATTCTACGTGAATAATCTGCTTTTGCTTTTGCTTTTACTTGACAATGTCCTGTAAGCAGTCCCGACAGAATGCGTAGGTTTGATCTATTCCATTCCAGGATCTGCTAATTTTTGGTACTCGAAGGGTTTCTATATGAACGCCTTCGGGGCAAACAAAAGTAGTTAAATAAGTGAAGTTGGATTTTTATAGTTTCCAAGTTGTTTGGGAAATGTGAGATTAGACTTGGAACTAGCACGAAGCATATTCGAGAAACTGAACAGAATATACAATGATTTATTAACTACTCGTATAAGTGTACCTATTTGCAATATTTTAGTGACAATTTAATTCATGTATAAAAAATCGCATATGCCACAGTGCAATTGTCACTTTGACAGCGGAAAAAGTTAGCTTTAACTTTTACAGCGACAAATACACTAGTGGTTTTTTCACTTATTCATTTGTTCATCAATAATCGCGGTGTTGGTTATCAGAATTAATAATTTGGCATGTTTGTCAACAACTTATTGAATTTTCAAGAACTAACAATGAGTCGATTCGGTGTGTCTACGAACGCCGAAATTAGTCAAATTGTTAATACCTGTGTGCCTACTAATACAGTTGCGACGCAATCATCAATCTGGCGACAATTTTCTACGTTTTGCGATGCAAAAAGATACACATTTGAGCCAGATACTTCCATCGAGAAATTGAATGTAATATTGCAAGATTGGGCATTTAATATGCGAAAAAGTAACGGAGAAGACTACAAAGAAGCGGTAGTTAAAACAATTTGGAACACCACCGCTAAAATGCTACAAAGTAAATATTATAACGAATTTAATATTGTATTCAACCCTTTCACCGATGTTTAGTTTAATTCATCACGAGTTAAACGTAATGCTAAACGTAAAATCCTACAAGCACAACCCGAAAAGAGAAAATGTAGTGCATTAGCTCTTAATAAATCTGAAGTATTTGCAATGGCCAGATTATATAACGAAAATGAACCGGAAGGACTTCAAAAGAAATTATATCACATTTTGGCGTTTGAACTAGCTTGGCGCGGAGAAGAAGCAGCTTACTGCAAAACCACTTATTTCGTTACTGAAATTGAAAATAATGGAAAAGAAACTGGACGTATCGAGTATAATCCTCTATTTTCAAAAACGAGACAAGGCGGCAACAATAAATTATGTGACAGCAAATGGATCACGCCTAATATTTTCGACGAAGATATTTGCCCAATACGTTTATTCAAAAAGTTAATGGAAAAACGAAACACTTTTATAACTTCGGACAGAGTATTTCTTACACCAAATCCCTTTTGGAAAAAGAAAAATTCTAAAGGTTGGTACAAAATTTTGCCGATTGGAATTAATGAAATTTCCAAATGGACTAAACGCTCAGCACAACGCATTGGTTTAGATGTCAAACGTGTCAAAATTGCAAATCACTCAAATTGGGCGGCAGCAGTTAGCGAATTAAGTAAAAGCGGAGTTGAAGAACAAGCTCTAATAAAAATAACAGGACACGGCAATTCATCATCAATAAAACCAAACTTGACAAAGAGTATCATTCAAGCATTATTATTCAATCAATTCGTTTGGAAAATGAAAAAACTTCAACATCTACTACAGAAACGATTAGCTGTGGCACCCGCAGCGATATCACTGTTCCTAGTATGAATTTCAATAACTGCGTGTTTAATAATTGTACATTAAAATAAAAATGTGTTTATTTTTAATGTTTCATAAATAAAGTTTGCATTGATATGTTTCCAAATTTCTCATTCATTAAATTGTCCTGCCGAATTACACTCGAGGTTTGTATTGATATTGGGTAAATTTGTGTTGTTCAAATTCTAAACTGTTTCCTTTAGCAATTTGACGAGAATAACTGTCAACCTAAAAACACCCCAAATTTACCCGATAAAATACAAACCACTTGTGCAATTATAAGTAATAATTTATTGTCAAACCAAATCTTGAACACATTTTTCTTAACCAGAAAATCATTGCTTAATCTTACACGCAAATAAATAGTAAACGTACTGTATACGAATTGTACGTTCAAGAAACGTATATCATGGGAAAAGATTAAATATAAACAAAGGTGAAATGATGAACGAGGTATCAAGGTATAAGTGAAACACCATCAGTCATAGTCCCAGTAGCCGAAGAGAAATTTATGGTTACGAAACTACACGGCCCTAATGTACAATACTACTGAAAAGACTGAACAAAATTATTGAGTGCAGACAGGATCGGTTTGTTATTTTTTTTTGTGCTAAAATATCTCAATTTAAAACTTATATATTGAATATTCACATTTTTTGACGGCTCTGTTTGTTTTGATTTTCACTAAATATGTTATGGCTCTATTTTTCACTCAACGGTTATGGCTATTGTATTCAGCAGTGGTAAATATTGAGAATAATATATTCTTCAACTTGGATGATTCCAAAATGAGCGAGCGCTTCTATTCTACACTAGTAAAACACCACTTTCTCCACAACTAAGCATAAAAAAAATTGTCTTTCTGGTAGACGTGTAAGAAGCATAGGGCCGTGTAAGTCTCTCTGGATAGGATCTTAGGAATTCTGACTGCAGCAGGTATCTCACTAATACTCTGGAAGTATCATTATTGGTTTTTCTTCCCCGGTGAATTCACAACGAACTTTCCTAGTATTCATAGTAAGAAAAATTAGTTACTTACCATTCGCATATCTCGCTAAAAGATCTTTGAGTTGATTGGTTGGACCACATATTTCTACTGCGGACACTCGCACTGAAAATCTAGCACCAGTTTTTTGTCTTTGTTCGTTGATTCCTTTGAAAAGCCAGGTGATCGCACAAGGGATGATTCCAACTGTGTTGGCATTTTCGGGACTTCCCAACATAGTGTGAGATTTTCCTGTAAAATGAAGAAAAAAATATTTAAAAGAGATACTTTATGTGATGTGGATAAAAGTAACTTAGTGGGAAACAAAAACATATTTTTATCAATTTTCGTTTTCATTGCGTTCATTTTGAAGTAATAATGGTTATGTAACTATACATTAATTGTCCTTGGCTTCCTGATTCTATTACAGCGGAAAAAAGTCTATTAAAGTTCAGTAAATTGCCTTTTTCTTCAGCGCACAACCACTTACATTAAACTTTCAGTGTTGGGATAATGCCAACACAAATAGACCAGGAAATTTTTATAGAAAAATGATGATGATAATTTCCAGCAGTTTTTCGTAGTTTTGCGAGTTTGTGATACAGATTTTTTTCTCTAATTCTACGATAATCTTTCCAAGACAATCAATTTACAGTTACGAGGATATATTGAAAAATTCTTAGCCTACTATAGATCCAAACAAAATTTCAATGTCAAAATATTTTATTACCCAACATATTCTCCTCTTAATTGGATACATTTATTACAGCGAACCTGCAACGTCTCTGGACCTTTAAAAAAATGTTTCTTCTTGCTCTGCAAACCAGACCTCCACAGCTTTTATTACCTCCTCGTTGGAAGAAAATTTACGTCCTTTTAAACTTTTTTTTAGTTGAGGAAAGAGCTAAATCTGGAGAATAAGGGGGGTGTTCTAGTAATTGAAACTATAAATCACGAATTTTTTGCATGGCAAGATGAGATTTGGGTGCAGGGGCGTTGTCCTGCAAAAACAAAACACCTTTGGATAGCTTTCCGCGTCTTTTCTCTTTAATTTTTTCCCGTAGAGTGGTCAGTAATGTCGAATAGTAATCTCCAGTTATTGTTCTACCCTTATCCAAAAAATCAATCATGCTTACTCCATGGCAATCCCAAAAAAGCAAGAACTTTTCCATCAGATTTTTGGACACGAAACTTCTTAGGTCTTGGAGAACCAGAGTGTCGCCATTTCATAGATTGTTGATTTTTTCTGGATCGTAGTAATGTACCCAAGTCTCATCCATAGTAACAATTCGGTTTAAGAAGTCTACATCGTTTTCAAATCGAGCACAGATCGAACGCGATGGTTCTACCCTTGCACGCTTTTGGTCAACATTCAAACATTTGGGGATCCATTTTGCAGCAATTTTTCTCATGTCCAAATTGACGTGAACTATATGATGAACGCGTTCGTATGAAATATTCAGTGCTTCAGATATCCGTTTGAGCCCAACTCGACGGTCTGATAAAATCATGTCATGAACTGCATCGATATTTTCGGGGACTGACACAGAAACTGGCTTCAATTTTTCACGGTCGCATACGAAGGACATTGATCACCAAGGGTATTAAGCATATCTTCGTGAATCTGCTTACCTCTTAACACATTTTCACAATTTCGGTGGACATTTTTTTCTTTTAATTTATTGCGTAACTCTGGTTTACTTTTTTGACATCAAACTTCACACTGACACTTCTAATAAGTTATTGTTCGTTGCTATGGTAACGCAATATTTTGTTTATGCATGGAACTGGTCTAGGCTAACTAGATATCAATATATCCTCGTATTATTAATTATACTGCATAATAGTGTGTCCTCTGACTAAGTCTAACTTGTAGATGTTGTTCGACTTCTTAAGAATACATTTTTAAAATGTTACCTCCGAAGGGAACGTAGGATTTTAAAATGTAAACTGTGAAAAGGTTTAATTTTGGGCTTTCTCAAAATATGGCAAAAAATATTTTTTTCACAATTTCATCATCACACTTGTGTCAAATCATGGGTCTCCGAAATTGGCTCTGTCTAGTTAAAAATTTCTATTAATAAAAACAAATTTTTCTACTATCACTATCGAAAGTCGTCTTTTGTGCCAAAAAAACTGAAAAGTTGATGTTTTCCGTGAGCTGTCATAATTTGACATTATTGGCGCTCTTAAGCAGAAAGTAACTTTGAAGTACGCCTAATTTTCCGTGAGCTGTCATAATTTGACATTATTGGCGCTCTTAAGCAGAAAGTAACTTTGGCGCACGCCTAATTTTATTTATAGATAAAAGAGAGCTAGTAGTTAAATTTGGTGTGATAGTAAAGAAAAATTCTTGTGTATATTTAGAGCAGAAAATCCTTTGGTAGTTTCGACAGATTGCCAGACAGCTATTGTGTATCAAGAGCAGAAAGTAGTACTTTGGTAATCGAGACAGAAAGACGACTTTCGATAGTGATAGTAGAAAAATAGCTATTATAAGATCTACGTGTATATAAATTTTCAACGAAGAGAGGTATGCAACTTTCTATGCCTGGTCTAACAGTTAAGATAATCCATATATTTTTCCAAAAAATGAAACTGCAAACAAGTTACAATTTGGTATAATTAATAGTATTAAGTAAATGAACTTCATTTTGTTCTTCAGGGGTATATAAACGAGCAGAGTTCATGAAATTTATGCTGAAGATACTCCATTTTTCAAACAACAGGAAGACTTACAGCAACTACAACTACACCTTGGATGTTAAAGAGTTTTCAAACAATTTTCAAACTAAAAGGACCATCTGGTCCACAGGCTCCATACCCTGCTAGGCAATTTATCACATTTTAACGCTAACCGAAAAAGTTACGAGGGATAGGCTTTCGTAGTTTCTTCAGCCGTCTTGGAAGGATTAAACACCACGTTCAAGAGATAAAAGTGTGAATAGAACGAAGTAATAGTTATTTATACCATAAGGGATCTAAGTAAATATAACACATGTACTGAAAACTCCCAAGCCTAACAAAGAAGACACGTTTTTTTCTGTTCAAAATTAGTTTTATTCGTCAACGTAATTTCCATCAAGAACAACGCAATCACTCCAGCGCCGCTCTAACATTTCAATACCACTTTTGTAGAACGAATAAACTTTTGCCTCAAAATAACCTCTACATTCGAGCGAAATTTTTTACCGGTGAGAATTTTTTTAGGTCATCGAACAGCCAGTAGTCGCTGGAAGCCAAATCTGGCGAATACGGTGGATGTGGGAGCGAGTCGAAGTTCAATTCATGTAGCTTTGTCATTGTTTGGATTGACTTGTGATACGGTGAGTTATCTTTGCCATAAGCGGACGTTTTTTTGCAATTTCTGCCTTCATACTCTCAAATAACGCTATACAGGGTGGCGCACCGAAAACGAAACAGATGCATTTACTGGCAGATGATTCCTTTTTAAAAAAATCCCTCGGACCCGTCGATTTTGTTTTCGAGGGGGACACAAAATTGGCATAAAATCACAGTAACATTTGCAGCCCCTTAAGCGGGGGTGGCATCATCCCTAAAATCTTAAATGAAAAGGGGGGTCGAATGATCCATCATTTAAAAGGTCTTTCAACTCCCTTTATAATGATGTAAAATTCATGTACTTCAATTCAGTAGTTTTGGAGTTTTATTGATTTAAAGTTTAAAGTAGACTTTAATAGGTACATCAAATTAGTTTGTACTTCTTTCAGAAGAAATTTGAGTAAAAGCATTTTCTTGATAAGTAAATGCTTTTATTTACTACGCCCATGGTTTATTAATAATAAAAATAGCAATTGAAGTGTCCTTTGTGACAAAAAAAGTTGTTTCTTGAAGAAAGATAAGTAGAGAATGCCACGTACTTATTTTAAATAGGAAATAGTACATTAGTTTGCGATTGATTTGACCAATCTTTGTTGTTAAAATATCATTTATTGCTTTTACATAAATTAACCATGGTATATTCCACGGCAGAAAGGGTTGAAATTATTGAAATATTTTTCGGAAATAATCAGTGCGCTAATAGAACAGCACAAATTTTTAATGAGCGACATGAGAACAATAATGTGCACCGAAAATATGTTATAGAACTTGTAGCTAAATTTCGGGAAACTGGATCAGTCGCCAATAAAAAACGTAATATTGAAAATCCTATAAGGAACGAAGCAACAGAAGTGGGGGTTTTAGGGCAAGTTATTGTAGATCCTACATTAAGTACCCGCAAATTGCAAACTTCGTGTGGTGTTAGTCGACGTACTATCCAACGGATTCTAAAGGCACATAATTTTCATCCGTATAAAATTCACCTTGTACAAGAACTTAATGAAGACGATTTTGATAAGCGATTACAATTTTGTGAAGTTATGAGTGAACGAATTACAAACGATGAACAATGTTTATTTAACATTTGCTTTTCCGACGAATGTTCCTTTTTTTTAAATGGCGAAGTAAATCGTCATAATTGTCGATATTGGTCGGACTCTAATCCCAGAATTTACCATGAGGTACACACACAGCAGCCACAAAAATTAAATGTTTGGGCTGGCATTTTTGGCGATCATTTGGTTGGTCCTTTTTTCTTACCTGCGCTAACAGATATAATTGAAAATCAGAATGATGGTCGATACGTTGAGAATATGTTGATGTTCCAACAGGATGGTGCCCCACCACATTACGCATTAAGAGTTCGGCATTATTTAGATCAGACCTTTCCAGGTCAATGGATTGGTAGAAGAGGTGCCGTTGAATGGCCCCCAAGATCGCCAGATTTATCACCTTTGGATTTCTTTTTGTGGGGTTACTTAAAAAGCAAAATCTATGCTACTCAGCCAACATCCTTAGAAGATTTGCGACAAAGAATTGTGAATGAGTGCCATCAAATTACTCCTCAAATATTGCAAAATGTCCGGCAACGTTTTCAGCAAAATCTTTATTATTGCATGGAAAGTAATGGTGGTCATTTTCAACATTTACTCGGCTGACAGGTCAGTTCATTCTTTATTTTTTAACAACTTTGCTGCTATGTATTGATCTCCTCTTACGATGATGTATTTAAACTTTAAATCAATAAATCTCCAAAACTACTGAATTGAAGTACATGAATTTTACATCATTATAAAGGGAGTTGAAAGACCTTTTAAATGATGGATCATTCGACCCCCCTTTCCATTTAAGATTTTAGGGATGGTGCCACCCCCGCTTAGGGGGCTGCAAATGTTACTGTGATTTTATGCCAATTTTGTGTCCCCCTCGAAAACAAAATCGACGGGTCCGAGGGATTTTTTTAAAAAGGAATCATCTGCCAGTAAATGCATCTGTTTCGTTTTCGGTGCGCCACCCTGTATAATATTCACTGTTAATGGTATTTCGATATTACACCACGTACAACCAAAAATACCGAGGCCATAACCTTTCCAGCTGATTGTTGTGATTTTGGGCGCTTTGGACGAGGTTCTCCAGTTGCTGTCCAGTCAGATGACGAAAGTTTTCATTTCGGAGTGAAGTGATGGATTCATGTTTCATCCTTTGTCACATGTCGACGCAAAAATTCCGGTTTGTTACGTTTACATGGTCAAACACTGCTCAGAAGCATCAACACGTTCTTGTTTTTGGTCAACAGTGAGCAAACGCGGCACCATCTTTGAACAGAGTTTTCTCATGGGCAATTGCTCATGCAATATACACTCAACACGTTCTTTTGATATCTTTACATGTCAACTAACTCACTAAACTTCAATTTCGATTATTCAAAAACGATTTTGTGGATTTTTTTATGTTTTCTGGTGTTACCGCTTCATGTGGACGTCCTCTGCGTTCCGCGTTCCGCGCCATCTATCTGTCAGGCCCGGGACTTTTCAGCCCAAGTATGTACACCTCGACCAAATTCATTTCAACTCTGAGATGCGCAAACAAAGAAGCAAGAGGGAGATATCTCAGTCCCGAGGAATAAACGCATGTACACTCGGCGGAAAAGTTTACTTAGTTAAATGTTTCCTAAATAAAATCCTGAGAATTTGGCAATAAATTCCATTTTAGTTATTAACTGTGCACTATTTCACGAGTTTGTGCACACAAAATTTTGTGTTTTAGCGACTTAAATTTCATATTAAAATTCCTACGCGGATTGTACCACTATCAGTTCAAATGGATCTTTACAGTGCAACGTTCTGTCTAGGACTGGTAGCTGCCGACATTGTCGTACGCGTGATCTACGCGCATCCGTATCTCATGGTTGAAATTAATTTGGTCGAGTTGTACTCATAGAGATACTACAGATAGAGGCAACAAGCCATAGGTCGCTGTGTATGTGGAAATGTCCGTCTGAACTCCGGTGAGATAGAAAAAGACAGACGATCAGAGGTTTTCCCGTCTTTGTCTGTGTATATAGCATGCGCGCTATTAGAGAAAGATAGCCTAAACCTCTCTCTTAGGTGCTGACGGGTTCCAAGGTGGTTTGTTACCTCTATCTGTAGTATCTCTATGGTTGTACTTATGTTATGAATATTTTTCCCGCAGCTGTACAATAACTGGTTTCTGATATATTTATGTTCGAAAGCCATTCAATTGCGGTATAAAGATGTAACTTTTTTTTATTATATAAAACGTGAATTTAGAAAAAACTTGATTTCATACAACGTTCTTAGAAGGATATTTTATTCTACCCATGCAAATTGATATGACTTGATTTGAATGCTGTAACATTTCTAAAGTTCTGCAAGCACATGGAAAATTTGCAATTTGATAGAAGTCTCGGTATAGAACGGCAATGCATACCAAACACTATATCGGATTCAGCCGTTTTTCAGATGCCGATAAGCTCTCTAAATCCCTTTTCAGAATAAATACAGCTACTATAAAGAGGGTATATCTCCTTCGGTGGGATTAACTCTATTTTCAAGACTTTATTCTTTAGTTCCGTGCAATGGTGTCTTTAGACTCTTATTATGTGCTGAAATCAGGAAATATCTCAGTTTAGCGAGCATTTTGTTTCTTAGAGACTCGACTACTACCAAATAACCGTTTTAAATTTACATAATGTATTTCTCAAAAACATGTGGGGATAGAAGAAAATGCGTACCATTTTTATAGGTTTGCATTTAAAAAAATTAGTAGTCCTCAAAGATGTAGTAGGAAATTATGCCCATTGCAATATTGTTAGAGGATATAAAATTTATGTACAGTATTTTTTCTACGACCACGTGATAATTTCACCAAATAACGTGTTATCAACATCATATTAGTACACAAAATGTTACAATTAAAGTCAACATAGTCTTTTACAAAAATTAACAGTAAACTACTATCGGTAAAAAAAGTTCAATAATAGATACAATAGATTACTACAATTATTAATTGGTTGCTTTATTGTAGAAGTTAAAAGTAAAATTGTTAATATAGATTCTGTGGTATGGAAGAAAAATCCATCCACATACTCGCGGATTGGACAGCTATTAATAATCCTAGGGCTTAGAAGACTACTGAATAAAAAAGGGACACTTACCTAAGTTAAAGCCTGCAGAGACATTCCTCAGGAACTATGAAGAGAAAAAGGGGACACAATAGATCTTTTGGGTCTCAGTGAATATCACAACAATAAATAAACCTACAAGATACAGTAGATTAGATTTTATGAGGTGGCTTTTGGCCTAATCCACTGCGACCTTTTCAGATCTATTGTGGTCCTCTCAAACTCTAGATTACATTCTCCAGCCTGACTCTTTTTAAAAAGTCTATTAGCGTGGAGACTGAACCTTCCAGATAGCTCTCTGCCACTGGCTTTTCTTCGCCTAATGCAAAAAACCGCACATTTGCCAGGCTATCGCACTGACATAGAATGTGTTCCGCCGTTTCTTCTTCTAGGTGACAAAACCTGCACATATCATCGTTTGTCAATCCCAGTCAATCAGCTTTAAATGCCTATTGAGCTTACAGTGCCCCGTTAACAGACCCACTACAGCTTTAACAGTTTTCCTGTCCTTGGCGATCAGATCTGCTGTAAATTTTGGCGTGTGTTCTAATAAGAACTGTTTCGCTCGCCTCTGTCCTGGTGAGTTCCTCCACTATTTCAGAGATTTGTGGGAGACCCACTTCTTTGTTTGTTTCCTTGTTATGGTTTTTGCAACGCCGCAGAAGGGTTCCGGTCCAACGAACGGCATTGATGAGCCTTGCTTGGCCATTTCATCTGCTTTTTCGTTACCTTTATGCCCCTCGTGGCCCGGTACCCAGGCTACCGTAACATTGCTACGCTCACCCAGTGTGCTTAGGGCCCGCACACAATCCCATACTAGCTTAGAATTGACCTCTACGGAGTTGAGTGCCTTTAGTGCTGCTTGGCTGTCTGTGAAGTTGGCAATTGAACGATATGTTCTCTTCTGCCTTTTAATTTCTTCCACACAGTGGTGAATCGCCGTAATTTCCGCCTGGAAAATTGTGACGTTCCTTGATAGGCTTACTGGGAAGGCTATCACTTGCTTTAGCCCTACTATACCGGCTCCTACGCCGTCTAACGTCTTTGACCCGTCTGTATACCAAAAAACATCTGCATGTATGGGTACACCTTTTTTCCAGTCTTCTCTGTTTGGTATAGTTACTTTGAACTTATTTTCGAAGCTATATCTCATAGCTATTGCATCGATGGGCTGTCCCATAACGCAGTCCGCCTTTAGCACCTCGATTAGCTTCCAGTTGTCAGCACTATGCGTTTGGCTTATGTGTTGCTGGCTATGTATTAATCTGTGCATTACAGATCTCGCTTCACCTTGTATGAATATGTGTAAAGGTGGCAGATTCATTAAGACTTCCATTGCAGCTGTAGGAGTAGTTTTTATGGCCCCTGTAACACACAGTCTGGTTCACAAATTCCATTTCAGTCCAAACCTGACTTGGACCCCAACCACCGAATTCGATTCGAAGTGGCATGAAAAACATGGAAAATAGGACCGGAAAAAATTGCCAAGAGTTGAGTATGTGTCCATTGTCTCTTCTTTAAATCCGCCTTTGTAAAGTGAAGCAGTTAAAGAGGTGAAATTGGCTTGTTTCGGTACTTAACCATATCGTTAAGAAGGGTGAATAACAAAACAAAATGAATAACATTTTTTTCCATAATAAAGTCATAATAAAGCCACCTGTGAGAAGACACTTTAGAACGATATATTAAGCGCCCTTTGCTTTTGCAAACACTAAACATATTTGAATGAACATCCTCAAGATTGGTCGCGCTCCTCGGGGAATTTCTCGTATAATGACCCATTTCGATGCAAACTACACTCTCGAAAATGCAGACTAGCAGAAATCTGAGGAGAAAGTGCCTTTCTGTAATATATAAGTAGAAGCTGACTTGTTTCGTGCTCCCAGATTTTCCTTTATGTGGGGGAGGACAAAGAAAACGATGAATGTTTATACCTAACCGCTTTCACTTTCTAGATGTTAGTTTTATGGCACATGTGCATGATATTAAACAATACATATCTTGAGGAAACCGTTCAGTTTTGTTAATCGGTCACGGTACCATTATTTGAAAATATAAAATTTAATAATATTGCGAGAAGATAATAAAATATTTCGCACTACATCTAACAGTCTACTGTTGATTTGGTATTTCTTCTTCACAAAAAATTAAACTTACCTAGACCAGCTTGTCCGAAACAAAAGAGGCACCCATCTGTGCCGTTGATCACCGCATGAACTACGTCTGTGAGGGCACTTGAACACACTTCAGTCTGAAAATAAATAAAACTTTTTTACAAACGAATCAATGATTGAGATTAATATCTAACATTCTTTCCACTACCAAACCTTTGCAGATCTATTGCGTGTGTCTTCATGAGCTAGAGTTCTTTGCCTGAACCGGTTGTGAAGCTTACGAATTCTGCCAGCGAAGTGAGCTCTTGCAATCTTGCTACGGCGCATCGGACGTTGCCAAACTTCCGTCCGCCAAAACTAATTTGCCAAGCTGTATGTATGTCCTGGTTTATCCAAACAACCGCTTACCATAATTTAAAACGTTAACCAAATCGCATGTTCACAAGAAACTGGAACTTTGCAGAGTAAAGGAATATTATTGGGCGACCTAGAACTATTATTGACGAACATCCAGAAACAAGTACCAATAAATGTTAGTCAAAGAACTGTTGTAGTTATTTGGGAAGATGTACCTCTCATAATAAGAAGACAGTGCACCTCCAAGTTTTGCAGTATTAATTGGGAAGTTTTTAAATAACTATTTTTCAGGCCGATGGATAGAAGGAGGATCTCCACATCCACGGCCCAAAGGTAACCTCAACCCAATCCCTATATAACAAAGATTAGATCCTACACATAATGGAAAGCCAGTGAATCTGCCACTTCGTTGTCCTTGTGATCTTAGGGACCTGGTACCAAGGCTGAGGAGAGCCTTATTTTGACAGCCCAGCTCTAAGCAGTCACTATCAAGTTTGGCATTTATCTGCATGAGATTTTCCTTAAACTCTGGCCTTAATAACTCCCTGTATAACACCTTCTTCGATTTTTGAGCTAAGTAGCTCAAGGTCCTTAGGTTAGGTTAGCTTCTATGTGAGTGGTGCTTTCTCGCCACCTCCACGGCGATCCCCGTTGGGTATATTGTGGCTCATCCTTAGTGATTACAATGGTTGTATTTGGTGATACTTTTTTGAAGTCGTTCGGCTCTAAGGTACTAAAACCGAATCTGTTATACCTTAGCCTTCCCAAAACTGGGGATGATAATAATATGTGCTTCGCAGTTTCCTCCTCCAAATCAGAGAACTGACAATCCGAGGTCTGAACCAGAGTCATCTTCTTCATGTGGTAATTTAGTCGATCTGATGACATTTGTAATAAAATACTTCCAGTAGAAAGAAGGATAAAATAATCCATAAATGTCCAAATCTTGATTATTTATTTTATCACAATTCATTTCTGTTAGGTAAATCAATAGTAGAAAGCAGTTGGCTGCAGTGATATGTCATACATGTCAATGTGATAGTTTCCGAAATGGGAACTCTATGATATACCAAGTATTCTCATCCGTAATTTTGGTGCCCGAATTTAATTGTTTTGTGATGTGTCGAGTTGAAAAATTTTTGATATTGAACAGAACATTTTATTCTACCAACTTTCCTTGAGACTATTAACACCAGAAAATTTAGAAAGTGAAACGAATGGATGCTGGCCACGTCTCTAGAGTAGAAATACCGAATCTCACGCCAAATAATTGACCAACACAACAACGTCAACTTACAACAAGGCTCCAAAATGGCGGAAGAGAATACCTATGTCTACAGCGCTCTAGAAATACTATTATAAGTTCTAATGTATGCGAGTTATATAATAAATATTATAATGCAAATCTCAATAATTTATTACAATGCTAAATATTACAGTTTGTATCCCTACTGTCGCTTGTCCTAGATATAAACGTTGGAAAACAGACCGTTCATGCGGCTTTTATTACTATCTGACCGCTAGAAAGAGCCGAATAATTGGTAAGCGTTTTTAATTAAAATCATAAAAGCTCAGTATTAGGAATTTTATCTCAATGTCTCTATGTTTTTTTTTGCACAAATTTATCTACAAGGGCTAATATTGAATGTGGAAACAAGCAAATATATTTATATTAGAGACTGTTTTTTCCGCATTCATAGCACAAAACGTCAACTGTCTATCAGTATCTGAAAATAATGTTTTAAACTTTCTAAACTAGTACCGCAGATTATTTTAGACATCACCAGTCAGAGTCGCCGAGACCTCGGCCTTTAGGCTCAACCGTATTTTCACCCTTCCTTGGGCTCTTCAGTCCCAGGACTATTCTTCAATGGGACAGTGCATCACATTCTAAGGTAATATGTGAGGCTACTTCCTCCTCTTCCATACACAACCGACAGAAAGGTTAATCCCCATATGTATCAACTATATCCATGTGCTTCCTGGCGAGTAAACCCGTCACTTCCCTTATCTGGCCCCTGCTGAGGTTTAATATTTCGTTAGTCAACGGCTCCAAGGTTTTTTTGACCAGAAGTTAGCTCTGTTCCAGTTTTGGTACGTCTAACGTTTTGTTTGAATCCTCCGGGATGCACAACCAGTCTTTGATACCGAGACAGGACCAGTAAAAGCAGTTTCAGGCCCACAATTCCCTTGTATCCAAAGATTTATTTATGCATCACTTTTTTGTGGTTTGCGAGAGTTAAGAGTATTTAGATTAGATCTGGAGACATGCTAAATATTTCAGTGTTGCCTGCGGCGGGTAGTTTTACATTATATAATGAATATTAACAGAATTTAGAAAAGTATCAAATAAAACTTCTAACATTCTAAGAACTTCCACAATAACATTCTCATGGAGATTAACTATTATAAAAGTTACTTGGCTCGCCAAACTGCGGTTATCCCCGGCATATAATTATAAGGAAGCAGCCAGATTCTAAATCAGATGTTAAATTGCCCAAAAAAAGTCGCAACTGCATAGTTACACGACTCATGGAACGCAGCAAACGATTTCCGAGAAAGTTCTACACCTTACTTCCATTTTCGATATAGTTGGGAGGCTCGGTCGACAAAAGCTAAGCAATGCTGATTTGCTGTCGGTTTTTACAAGCAACATTATCTGCACATGTTTCAAGTATCAATAATTTCAGAACTGTATCTTGCGATCCAACGAATTGTTACGTGAGATTTCGCTTTATCCTTGCAAATCGACTAGGCGGAATACATTTATATGTCCAAGTGCAACGGTTTTATTCCTTTTAAACAAATTTATATTTGGTGTGAAAATATTTTAACCTTTGCACTTTTTGTACCTCCCTCTGGACACATGACGTACCTTCACCTTCTGGGAACAAGACAACAACTACCTCCTGGGATATTTCCACTAGGATAACAATATCTAAAATTGAAGATTGATAACATGAAAATTCTTTATTTCATGGTTAGTTCAGAAAGACTACTGCAAAGTCAACAAAACAGTGCTGACTAACGGTAGTTCATCGAGGAGCTGAAAGCGGATGACTTAATGGGGAAGCCCATTGACGTAATGGCCACGAGATATAGCTTTAATAATAGGTTCCAAAAAACTATACCAAGTAGGGAAGACTGGAAGAAAGGTGTACCTAACCAGGCTGAGGAAACAGAAGTAGATATAGGAGCCGGAATTGTAGAAAAGCTACTGTAACGGCAATTCACCAGTGATTGGCTACTTGAAAAGAGTCAGAATGGAAAATGTAATCTCGATTCAGAAGACCACAATAGTGAAATAGGGCGATTAGTCACCTGATCAAATCTTATCTAGTTTATGAAATTCTATACGAAAATATTACCACATCTATTAAGTATGTTGTGAAATGTTCTCCAAGCTTCTAGACTATTGAAGATATAATCGTTTATGTAGTTAATGCTTGATGATCCATACTTTTCTTCACTAATGCATATTATGGTATTAGTTCTGTCCAAATTTATCTTATAAGAGTTTAAAAGAAAGTAGAATAATGGCACAATGTTCTAAAGAAACTTCTTTTTTACTGGTTATCACTAATATATTTAAAGTTATTTTTTCATATAATACAACGAGCAATATCCAAACAAACACGTCGTTTTGGAACTGATTTCAAAATGGAGACAAACAGTAATAAATAAAAAAACGGTACAATGAAAATCCAGTAAGAAACGAAGCGGTAAAGGTAAACGTTGTTGCGGATCCAACTTTTAGTACAAAAGTGCTAGCAGAATTACCTGGAGTAGACCGAGCTAGTTTTGAAATCCAGCAAACTACATCCCTAAAAAAAGCATATCGTTCAAGAACTCAACTAGGTAGATTATGATCGCTACTTATAATTTTACGAAATCATCTTTCTAACATTTGTTTTTCGGATGAATACAGTTTTTATCTCAACGGGACTGTCAATCGAAGTAACTGTCGGTATTCCAATCTAGGAGTTTTCCTATGACGATCGAATTGTAGGTCAATTTTTTACGGGGTTGAATTACTCGAAGACACAGTTGACCCAATAATAACAGGCACTACAAAAAATGATAACCTTGAAGAACTACTGATATTTCAACTGAACTCCACATTTTGCTGTTGTAGTTCGTCAGTACTTCAATGAAACATTTCCAAGACAATGGATTGGAAGAAAAGAATTTGTTGTTTGGCCCCCAGATGGAACCAAACACTTTGAAAGCTTGGGAAAACCCCGAAGCATCTTTCAAGCGGAAATTCACGCCATAAGAAAGTGTGCCCAGTTCAATATTGACAGAGGATATAGAAGGCAAAAGATTATTAGAAGGAATAGGCAAAGCCGAAGAAAAGTGAAGGAGTGGAGTAGATCATCAGTCAAAGTTTTAACAAGGGATCCTGACGGGACATTGTCGCCTGAACGGGCACCTGAAAAAGCTCAAAATACTGGAGGAAGAAGAATGCAGATTCTGTGGCATGGAAGAATATAAACCTCCATCCACATACTTGCGAATTGCACTGGGAAATTCCTCAGGGAAAAAGGACTAAAGGAGCTACTATAGTCTCTGAGACGTTCCTCATGAATTAAGTAGAAGAAAGGGGGCACAATAGATCTTTTAGGTCTCAGTGAATGTCACCACATCATTTCTTGTTTCCTCTTTTAGGTGACATAATCTGTACGTGGTATCGTCTGTCAATGTCATTAGTTTTTGTTCCTATTTAGCTTACAATGCCCTGTTAACATACGGCTTTGGCCTGACCTCCAGGATTTCCTGATCTATTACTTTTTATGGGGATATTTGAAAACTGAAATGTACGCCACACAACCAGATTCATTAGAAGAGTAACGGGAACATTGGATATTAACATCATCCTTATTTTTTAATAAAAAACTTATTTTCCTCACTCTACTATAGTTCGATAACTCCACATACGATCAACACAAAGCAATATTTAAGGGGATATATGAAATGAAATCAATCGGTGCTGCCAAAGTAACGCGCTCCCTTTAAATCGGCAAGTGCCCCAGATGTTCCATTACTTCCATTCAATATATGGATGAAGTTTATGGCCTGTTTTTATTATCATAGATGCATGTTCCTTACACAGTAAAAATAATGGAAAATATAAATCAATTTATAGGTACACTACACCACAAAGAAAAATATGCATTATCTGTTGTTCAGTAATATGTCAAGGGCGTTTGTGTGGACTATATTGTATTACATAACAAATACTTGGGGTGTGCCCAGTGGGATGTTTTCGTCCCGTCCAATTTTGCTTGTCACATGTCTAGATAAACGGTTTATCATAACCCCTATAATAAATTTGATAAATCAAGAAAATTATTATGAAGTATATACAGGATGTCTCCAGACTTCGTACTTAAAACTTGATGATGATGGAGAGATTGAATAGTTGATTGTGTAACAAGGGCAGAAAATGAGTTTTAGCAGTTCAAGGCTATTAGATGCACGATTGAAGGTAGCGAAGCGAGGGCAGCTGATAGTTAAGGGCTGCTATAGCCTGTTTTTCCGAATAACCCAAAAAATATATTTTTTCTGTGACGGGAAAAATATTTGACATATTATCATAAATTTAAAAATGTGTTAAATTAAACCAAAGAACTTTTAACTTTTTTGGTGCATATACCATTACCGCTTATTTGTCTGGTTCTACAAAAATAGAAAACGAAATCGTGAAAGAAAAAATATTGTAGGAGATTTATATAAAAACAGAAGGGACCCTTGTACCAGTAAAACTTAAAAACCTCACGAAACAAAATTATGGGAAACAGTTTCATTGTAGGAATTTTAAAATCTCAGAAAGATTGAACACGACTTTTACATTTGTGCTTTTTCTACTGCAGGTTGATCAGTTCTCGCGTTTCACAGAGTGAGAGAGAAGATAGATGTGATATAACGAGGGGTAGTAACACATAGGCGTAGATAACTTTAGATAAATTTGTTGATTATAATAGTAGAAGTAGAAAACGGTATAAGGGATATTGTACTAGAGAGGAACTGATTCAGCCAAATTTAAAAACTACTTATGGCATTCTCAATCGTAATATTTATTATTGGCACAAAATGTTGTATTAAATAGTCATTTGACTCGCTAAGTCTTGTGTTTATTCCTAAAATCTATAGACGACCAATTCAACGAATCAAATGACAAAAATATCTTTTCAAAAAGGTCAAAAATAAATTTTTTCACAATAACTTATGTAGGGGTGCAGTGAATTTTAAATAACTCAATTTCTCAATAATATAGTATTGAAAAGCAAAAAGTTTCAAGTAAATTATTCAGAAACTTTGGTGATAATTTCAGTTTGACTACAATATATTATTGGCATATAATAATCGTATTTTACGGTAATGCACGCCACTGTCACATTGCGACAGTACAACTCCGAAATAATAAATTACACTGCAATTGTATTCATTAACTACCCTGTGCCTGACTACGTTACCGACGATCCGTTTGTTTAACATAAATTCGTGAAAAAAAAACAACGCTATTTATGTTAATTTAATTGCCGAAGAAAAACCTCTTTCATTAATCGAAACTTTGGAAAACGGCTAATTAAAGAGTAATAGCTGTTGCGAACTCCACTTACAACTTCAGTTCTTTAAATTGGTGCAAGTACAACTAGTGATTATGTTTTAAAGATGCTTAAAAATAAATAGAAAACTTGAGCTTCAAATAGAATGCGGACTTTACTAAAAATGAACTCTTATAATGTTACAGTTCCGTACAATTTGTCGTAGCTAAGAATACATATATATAGTTGTGAGTAAAATTAGTTTGCACTGTTTCACAACAAGATAACAGTATGCGGCAAGGTCTCTTTGAGGATTAAAAAGCCATAAATAATTTATTGTCTTGACCTACCCACAAGCAAACGATTGATTCTCATTGGTGCAATGTAGCTTCCGATTGGCGTATGAAAAATGTACTCGAACTGTTAGTCCACATGGAGTGTTAACGTCCCAGGGTGAGTTTAGTACGAAAGGTTTTGAAATATCTGAAAGTGGAGAGTATGGATTTGAGACAATAGACAGAAAGAAATTTGGTATGTTCTAAGCACTCCCAAATAAGTTCGGATTTTACTGTTCTACTATTAAGTGCTTTGATTGATGCTTGACTGTCTGAGCAGACTGCTTCTGCTTACATATTTCTTTATCTCGCCGACAAATTGTGAAACGGTGCAAATTAACTTCATTCACAACTATACCGGCCGGCTTTTTAATATTTTCAAGAAATGTCTCGTCTACATAAAAGCCAAAAGTTATGGTACACAAATTATTTTTTGAAAATCAGTGATAAAATATTTTGAATTTGGAATATTTATTCAATGCTACTAAGTTCCAGATAATCAGTCAGAATTTTGAAAAAAAAACATTCTGGAATATTGGCAACTACAGGAATGCTATTTTAACGAAAAGTGATAGAGTTTTAGGAGAGAAAAATTTAATCATGGCCAAATATTTCCGACCGGTCATGATTTAATTAACTCGCCATGTAAGCTGAAACGACCGTTGGTTGGCTGTTGGAATATTTAATGGCAAATTCCTGAACGGAACCGATCAATTTTAAACGAAATGAACGGGTGAGAGATGCCTCTGAAAAACCCTTTTTATTCTTGCTTGGACCGTTAACTCCTCTTCGATTTATGGCGGAAAACGATAAAAAGGAAATACAAATATTTGTCATTAATGGGGCTACGTTTAATTTCCCATTAACTAATAAAAGTCAATTAACTTGGGAGAAAATTTAATGATCCTATTGAAAAATTTAACTTCGTTAGATTGTTTCAGATTTTCTAATTGGAAAGAAATTGAATGAAAAATAAGTGAAACATTTTCATTGGGTGTTTTTTTTTATATACAAGTGTTTCATTATAAATTGTCACATAATATGAAGCCTACAAATCCAGAATTTACCCCGTTGTTTTGATACTTTCCAATATTTTTCCTTCACACTTGGCAAACAGTTTACATAAATCGGGATATTTTAAAATAGGTACAATTATTATCACTACATACTTAGCACTTTATCTTTTTCATAGTTAAACGTGGCAATATCGAATGTTTTCGACTGCATTCCTTTCAAGGTTTAAGCTAAACTTGCCAAACTATAAATGTGTAAAAAACCATAAAGTGGAAAAAAAGTTATAACAATTTTATTTAGTCAGCTTTCCCACTCACCCCTACCAGTTATTTTACAAAATAGAGGAAAAATTACTGGAGCAAACTTATGTAAAATGATGTAATAACTCCTAATATTCATATTTTGGGGTACTATAACGATAGATTTATTATAGTAAAATAATGTTTTTGTGTTGTTATTGTAAACGACGCCCTCTTGCGGTGGAATAGGAAACTTAAAAATAATTTCCATCAGTTTCTCGTTTGTAATACAAATTTTTTTCTCTAATCTGTACAAGTTGAGATGGATGAGATTATAATTAAATTTGTTTCTTTGTTTTCCGGTCTCGATGACTAACGTTTCTTCCAACCATTTAAAAAATAATTTTACTTCATCCTCAGTTATTTGTTTCACTAAAACTGCAAGTTCATCAGTCAATCAGTGAACTTCAGCCCCAGCTAGTCCACATCCCTTACTTTCACCGTGTCTTGGCCGATTGAAACGAAAATCACATAATAAATGATGAAGGAGTTCAAGCTCAGACATTCCTCTGATACAAAATACAACCAAGCTATTATTCAGGTATAAATACAATGCGGAAACCCGATCTATTGATTTCTGAGGGGATATGACGCTACCGAGCTTTAGACGGGATCATATCTGATACAACTTTGAATTATTAATTTTTAGTTCTCTTAGATCTAGATCATTTTGTAAATGCACCGACGCGAAGTTGCAATGACGTTTATTTAAAGTAAATCTAATTATGCTGATAGAACATTAACTATATTGAGAATATTGGGTACCTATATTGTATAAATTTTAACAAAAAAATCATTATTCAAATATTCAGAATTTACATTTTTATTTTAAAATAAAATATCTTTTTATTCACCTGTGAATCGTCCTGAGAAAAAATGGCATCGAAAGCAAACATTTTGGGGGCGGCTACTCCCACCCTCCTGTCCTCAGGGGCAACTGACCCATTACAAAAGGACGGATCCGTCAGGGTTACTTGCTTTTTTCGCTTATCTATGCTGAAAAAACCGTTGTAACTGCCACCGTCGACACCTGGGCCCGAAGATGTGGGGTTGGACATCCTGAGCATCACTTTCACCTGAAAATAAATAAAAAAATATGTTTTTATATTTTTATCATGCTGCGTCATGCAGGACGAATAAGAAAACTATATATTTATTAAGGCCGCTTGACATGAAACGTGAAATTGCAATTTTACCGATTCGGTGCAATTCTATTGCATGCAAGACGCAATTCTAGGGAGAAATCTAGTTTCTTTGTGTTACCAACCAACTAACTAGTTCCAATCGTATAATACCTATCAGCTGATTGTGGTGACTAACGTTTTGCATTGCCAGCAATGTCGCAATAAAAGAGAATTGCATTATGTCAAACAGCATGCAATATTCATCATTTGCAATATACTGACCTTGCAAGAAATAGCACCATGTCAAGTGACATTTAGAGAGATATCGTAAGCGCAGCCGGTATTACCGTAAAACGTTATTTTAGCGTATAACGGTATTGAACTTTGCGATGAAAACTAGAGTTATCGCATAACAAAAGCTGTTACGTTACGTTCTTCTTGTTTAAAATTTAACGTTGGTGAGATTTTGAGTTTTGATTTTCATCTCATACTACTAAATAAAACTGCCAGTGCTGACAATAAAACTCTAGAAGTTTATTCAAAATGACAAACTATAGAAAACATTTAAACAAACTACTTATAATAATAAACTCATGCCCTTATGGAAATTGCTAATGAATCTTCGTCAGACATGTTGATTAGTCTGATCGACATCATTTCTGCGTCCTCATCGAGTCGACATGGTCGATCAACTAGTCGACAAAACTGCAACCGTCCACACCAGAGTTGGTAGAAACGATGTCGATCAGACTAATCAACATGTCTGACGAAGATTCATTAGCGATTTCCATAAAGGCATCGTGCCTCATGTTTCTGTTTTTATTATTATTAGTTTTGGAATCCCATAGATTTGATTTTAATTTGTATGCCTCAATAAAAGCTGTGACTTTGTCTTGTTCATGAAAACAAGTCGACACTGTCGATCGACTCGGTGAGGACGCTGCTTAATGTCAATTTAATTTTTTTTTTCAAATTCACAAAAATAAATATAATCAAGCCACGACATATTCCCTATAGGGTAATCTACTTGAAGAACACTGCATCTCGTGAGATTTGCTCGACACTGTATGGGCAATAATGGATGTAGGGTGAGGAGATGGGTAATCTATAATGTGGAATTAAAGTGTTACAACTAACAAGGCTTATTAGATAAAGGTGGTGTACGTTGAGAATGATTTTATTGTTGAATTTTTCGCATAAACAGTGGAAGGGGGGGAATAACATATTAAATTATATTTTTTCTACAATCGACATCCAAAGTAGGCTCGTATTTGACAACGCGAACTTCATCTTTTTCAAGGAATGTCACTTTGTTGCTTATAAGCGACTAAATAAAAAAAACGCTCGCTCTCCCAATTATTAATTATAAATCAAATTTGCATTGTACAGAGTATCCAATGTCAACGAGTAAATGACATCTTTCATTTGAGTGAAAAATTTCCTATTTTAATTTTCATTCATCAAATTTAATAAATTTTTGGAAATAATATTATGTGAACTCCTCCTGAGGCTCAGGATGTGGAGTTTACTCAAGAGCACTAAGCCTAAAGATGAAGTGGGGAATGGGAAACAATACCAGCGTAGTTCAAACAGAACTGGCTGGTATCTCAATTGCCACAAAAGAACTAACCAGAAGAGGAATTTCTGGCAAAAACATAATAATCTGCACTGATAGTAGACAAGCCCTATTAGCCTTAAACAGACAACGTGTTATATCGAGGCTAGTACTAGAGTGCCACCAAGATTTAGCTGACGCCTCGGCAGATAACAATATTATCCTGAGGTGGGTTAAAGGGCACGACAGGAGTAAAGGAAATCGCATTGCTGATTCTTTAGCCAGGGAAGCCGCTGGACTAAAAATTCTAGGACCCAGTGACACCTACGGCCTAACGACTTCGACAATTGCGGAACTAGCCAAACGCTACACCCATACTCAATCCCTTAAGAGATGGGATGGAATCAAAGGATGCAGTCTTGCCAGGATCACCCTGGGCGACCCTGGGAAGCTGGAGCCGAAAAAATATTTGGCGATGACCAGGAGAAACCTACGTTTAACAGTAGGATTTCTGACTGGTCACTGTCAACTAGGGAAACACCTCCATACTATGGGGCTAGTGGACACACCTCTATGCAGGATGTGTGAACAGGAAGATGAAACTGTCAGGCATGTCTTATGCGAGTGTCCGGAGTTATCGTCAATAAGAGAGTGTGTGTTCGGTGAGTCTTGGCCTACACCTGCCGATATAAAGGAGATGTCTCCTAGTGACCTGTCCACCTTCCTGAGAAGGACAGGATGGACAATGACCTAGGAAGACAACTCCTCGGGAGGATGCACAATGGGTCACATGTGGCCTAAGTGCGGTGAGCCTACACTCACCCTCCCTACTCTACAGATACAGATGTGAACTCCTCGATTGTAGAAAAAATGTTGTGTGTAATTCAAGCGCAAATTGATTGTCGATTTCAAGAGATTACCGTCTCTTTCAATCGACAATATATGATTTTGCGCTTTTAATACACAAATTGAACGTATAAATTAATATAGGTTGGATTACAAATTGATACAGTAGAGGAGTTCAGTCTAAGGTCAGTGTGGCCAACAAAAAGTGGTTTTTCTGACAAAAATGACAGTTAATGTCTACCATTCAAAACAAAAGATTTTTGCAGGTTTTTTATCATTACGAACATCTAAATTGCTTTATTAAGACAATGAATACTTTTAGGATCTTTTGACAAGTCACCATTTCATTTCTGTCAATACGTCACTAGATATGTCAGATGTCACTGGAAAAAGCAATCAGAAGAATTAAAAGATATAACTAACTAGAACTAGAAAAGTCTAATTGAAAATAAACATGAACAATTAAACGAATATCAATAAAAACAAATGAAACTGACATATGACATAATGACAGATATAAAATGGTGAATTTCCAAAAGTTCCTAGAAATATTGGCCACCAATGCGTTGAATATTCAGCTAAAACGTCATTTTAAATTTTAAGACTCACGCTTCGGGGGTGTATTAATTGTTCTAATAAAGCAATTAAGATGTTCGTAATAATAAAAAACCCATTGACTGTCATTCTTGTCAGAAAAACCACTTTTTGTTGGGTACACTGACCTTAGACTGAACTCCTCTATTAAATTTACCAGCAGCTTGATGTTAATAAGTATACAGTTGAAGTTATTATAATAATTATATTTCAAATAAAACAGATTCAACGTTCTTAAAATAAAAATGACTTACTACTCTGTTAGAAAGCACTACCATTGTTTTCCATTAGTTTCGCTTAACACTGAAAACCGCAATAATAATCTGATCTCAAGACGAGGTCAAAACACAAAAACTAAAACAACGATACGAGAGGAATTCTATCAACTCATTGATGCATCTCGCACATAAATGTTATACGTTTTTTTAAAAAAATTCTCAGCATTATTCTATAATATATGAACATTTTAAACTAATTGAAATTCTAAACACGAGAAAGCGGGACTCGTTTTGGAGCCGTTAAATTTGATTAAAGACTTCCAGAGCAACGGCATACCTTCTATGCCATTTATTTGACATTTGACAATAATATATAAGACGAATTTCAATAAATGCTACCAGATGAATGATGTTTTTATACAGGGGAAACAATATTTTAAATCATTGTCAATATTTTTATAGCAGTATTTTTATTTTATTTGGTTATAATATTAAAATTCCTTACATAACTTTCTCACGATAAAAAAGTGTAACGTGAAAACATATAATTAGCGACAATTTTTTAAATATACGAGACGAGGTATATACAGGGTCATCTCCAAAGTCCGCACCAAATGGGAAACTTTTTTATTATGGGTTTTTCGATAAAAAGTTATTCTTCATAAAAGTTTGTGCATCCTCTACAGTTGTAAATACACAAACAAAATTTGATGAAAGACGTGTAATATACGAGGTGCATTCAAAAATTTGATTTTGAGTCAAGAGTAAAGTGCCCTCATTTCAGTAAATATCAAAAAAATTTATTTGAAAAAGTTGTTTATCATTAAAATATATATGAAGATTTGAAGTCATGGTCATCTAGGAGGAATTTTAATTTTTTTAAAATTGTGGCTACAAAAAAAAAGATTTGCTTTAAATGACAATTAAACGACATGTTGTATACAACAGTTTATTTAAAAGAGCTTGTAATTTACAAATTGCCCAATTATTGTGCCAGTTATGGTCAATTTCTTTATTTATTAGAAAACATTTTTGGTGAAAAGTTCTTTTGATTTTTTGTTGATACCAAAAATTGCACAAAACAAGTCAGTATCTTAACAAGAATATAATTTTCAATAATATTGAAACACCAAACATCAAAATTAAATTATTACCTCACAAAAAATTGCGAATTAATAGTTATTTATTATACAAGGGAAAAAAGCTAAGCTAATATCTAATATTTTCCCGTGTATAATACACTATTTTTTTCTGTGACTAGAAAAATGACGATGTAATATTGAAAAAATGTCTTATTTTGGTAGCTCTAAATGGTTTAAAAATGGATTTGAATGTTTATGTTTGTCATGATGACAAAACGCTGTAGAAAAATGTCATAGGAGTGCAATAATATATCTATATATATGTGGGAAATAAGTACTCACTTTTTTCCCGGGGAAAATAGCTATTTACCTAACATGTGCGGAAAATGAATTTTTCCGCACGAGTCTGCCGTTCGGTGAAGCAGCCGAGTGCGGAAAAACATTTTCCGCAAGTGTTAGGTACAATAGCTTTTCAACGAGCGTGAGGAAAGTCAACAGAACCAATCAAAAGTTTTATCTGATTATAAGTGCTTGTTGAATGGCTGTAATTTTTTCTACACGGTGCGGGAAACTTAATTTTCCACACCAAAATGTGTGTGGAAAATTCAATTTTCCGTCATCTCGTAGAAAAAAGTATTTTTATAAAAAGTGATATTTTGTTACCGGACAACAATGATATGTCAAACTTTTTTCCCGTCACAGAAAAAAATAATTTGAGCACTCAATATTTCCGAATCAGTTGAAGATAGGTATAGGGCATTGTACATAAATTATGTCTGGAATTTTTTGCAGAATCCAAAAAATAAATAATATACAGGAGGTTGCATGTAAAATAAGAAAGTTGGTATTGGCAGATGTCGAAAGAATCATTAAATTATTCAACACTTTGAATTTTTTGAAAAATAATATTTTTCAAAAACAGTGGCCGTTCAACTAAGGAGCATCAACCACTTCCCGTGCAATATGCACCGCCGGATATTGAATTACACCCCAAAGTCAAACGGGGTTGGTATATCTACAAGATATTTTAAAACCAACCTTTCTGGTTGGCAATTAGACGACAATATTACAGGAAACTGTAATAAGATTTTGGTTTCGGCCACTATTACGACATTTTCAATTTTCATCTTCACAGATATCGAATGATGTATTGCTCCATCAATACCAAAATTCACTAATAGGATTTCCGATCGTAAATTTCCTTTCAGCAAGATTACTGCGGAAGCCTTGTCTAAAAGTGTTTAAAGTAGGATTTCACGTCACTTAACGCTGATAATATATGGTGCAGTTATCAATCTATACTAAAATCATAAATAATACTACCCTTATTGTATGTCTTTGCGAGCCTTCGAACCCCCGTAACTCCTGTAACTCACGATTGGACGGGGGAAAGAAGTTGGAACTTCTCATTATTGATCTGCTTGTCAGTTTGTAGGGAAGCACAGAAAAATTTGCAGCATCATCAATTAGAAGCGGTTTATCTTAAGGAAAAAAATTATAATTCAAAGCCGAGCTACGTGCCTAGGGCGTTATTTGTACAGGATGTTGCATATACTGTTTTTATAGAACATAAAAAAAGACTACGTTGTACGAAAGTTGAGAAATACCTCAAGTTAGTGTCTTTTTATTTCTCATATAAAATGTATGAAGCAAAATGTTACTTTTGATATTAACTGACATTAAAACTTAAACTTTTGTTCGTTACAATTTCCCAAAAAATAGTATTTGTACAACAAGTGCGCAAAACGTCACTTTTCCCATTAACGCCGAAGTTTGTGCGAATATAGCAAGTGGAAAAATTGCTTTTCGTACAAGTTGTATACAATATTTTTTCTACAACACATTTATTAATGAAGGAAAAACGGAAATTTATATACGTATTTTATTTCAACTTTGAACAGTGAAAACTTACAAAATTGAAATTAGATATAAAAAAATCAGTAATAGTGAAATCTGAACAATAAATAATGAGTAATCAAATAAATAGTTTACTTATTTTAGATGTACATTTAAAATTTGTACACTCAGAAATATGTCGAATTGCCAAACAAAGTTGACAAGTCATAGGTAGCTGTGTTTGAAATTTCGGTTTGGAAAAGTGCCATAGCGAATGCTTTTCGCATTATTTTTCCAACGGTTATCAAAGAAATTAAGAAAAGGCCTCCTTTGCGTATAAAAATATGTATGGAAAAGCGTGTTTTGCTTAGTGGTTGTAGGAAAGTACTTTCCCCACATGTTGCACACTATACTTTTTCTACAACTGCACAAATTTGAAGAATTCTGATAGTACTTCGCAACATTGAATATTGTGAGCATATTGTGTAAAAAAATTTGTAAAAACGAGGAATAACCCACTGTTAGTTGTACAATAGGTGTACATTTCATTATTTTAGAATAATGAGAAACAAAATTACATCAAATGTTCAAATTGCTCGCCGTTTACTTGCTGACAATATGCCATCCTATTAACAAATTCTTGAGTCACTCTTTCCAAGACTTCTCCACGTATTAGTTCACATTCATCAATAATTCTTTGTCTCAATTTCTGTAAGTTTGTTGGTCGTCTAACGTGAACACGTGATTTTAGATAACCTCAAAGAAAAAAATCTAACGGGCTACGATCCGGAGAACGAGCAGGCCACTCTATAAATCCTCTACGTAAAATCCATAGATTTGGAAAATTCGCATCCAGAAAATCCCTAACCCGTCTAACATAGTGCTAACCCGTCTAACATAGTGCTCCATCTTGTTGAAACCAAACATTTTGTGGTAATTGCCCATTCTGTTGAATTGCAGGAATAATTTCGTTATTTAGTAGATCCAAATACTTGTCACCATTCAAGTATCCGTCGATAAAAAATGGGCCTATAAGCCTATTTTCGACAATTCCCTTCCAAACAAATAACTTCTGTGGATGCTGGGTATGTGCTTCATGAATCCAATGAGGATTCTCATTTGACCAATACCTTGAGTTATGGCGATTAACTGTTCCATTTAAACAAAAAGTTGTCTCATCGGAAAAAACTATGTTAGAAGCAAAATTGTCGTCGACATTACAGATATCCATTAGCCGTTCGCAAAATTCCAGCCGTCGGTCAAAATCATCGTCTGACAATTCTTGAACCAACTGTACCTTATAGGTACAGATGATACTTTTCACTTTTTAATATCTTTCCTACAGAACGTCGACTGAGATACCATGGTTTAGTGCCAAATTTGTGGTGGAAGTTTGAGGTGATTCTTCTAAATGGATGGTAATATTTTGTTTAACAGTTTCGTTCGTTGCAGTCCGGGTTCTTCCAGGTTTTAGCAAATTTTTTAGCATCCCAGTTGCATTAAAACGTTGTAATGTTTTAGTTACTGTTGAGCGTGATATAGGATTTCTCTCCGGATGCAAATTTTCAAAAATTTGACACACTTCTTCATGAGTTCTATCACGATCACCATAACCGATCATCATAAAAATTTCAATAAGCTATTTTTCACTTAATTGAACCATTCTAAATTGTAAAATTTATTTCCGTCAATTAGAATTTGACACTTGGAGAACAAAAGACGTACTAAACAGTACTCGTTTATTTATTACTATGCATACAAACAACATCAATTAGTTTATCTAAATAGTTTTTTGCTCTAATGCAAAAAACTCAAAGGAGGTTGATTAAAGTGCTACATTCCTCGTTTTTACAATTTTTTTACACTTAACTCAGTATGTATGAATTCAAAATAACAAGCTCTTTCAAAATCTGTAAAAATATATAGGATGTCCCATTTGAATTAAAGAAGCTGATGTCATTTCCGGTTAAACCGGAAGTATATTATTAACTAAAAAATGTATCAGATGCATTTTGTTCCATTGCACTTACTTGCAAATTTTCATAAATTTTCGTTTAAAAGATATTTACTTGGTTCCATACTTTATCTCAACCCCGTATATGTCTTGTTAAACTAATATTTAATGGAAATTGAGATTTTCATTAAAGCCAGATAGAACCTTTTAGTTCGTTAAATAAATGAACTGGATACAATATTATAAATAATGATAATTATTATGCCTGACTCTAGATTAAAATGAATAGTTTACGCTGTATTAGCTTTCAACGAAACCAAAATCGACCTGAAATTATGATTAAAATTTAACCATTTAAATGCTGCTGGAAAATTATTGTCAATTGATTCGAGCTGAAACCAAACTAATTACGTATCTCTATTTAATTAATTGTTTGGGCACTGAACTGTCATGTAACTTTTTCGATGGAACACGTGGAATATTTCAAAATACTTGATTGGTATACTTTATGTATATTGTAATTAAATTTAAATAATTAATTCTGTGAATATCATATACGTACAGTTAAGTAGACAAAACAGTCTATATGGAAATTTGGTACAGTCGCTTGCATAAGTAAGACAAATAAATTGCTCCACAAAAATTGGGATAGTTCACGAATATTGGATTAAAGTTAAAAATATTTAATAACTGTTTCATACACGGGAGTTTTGTCTGTTATACAATGTGTCCAATTAACAGCCAGTTTAACAATATTAGGTTAGCTCATGGTTGAGAAGTACCCATCGGTTACGACAAAATTTGGATTTCAGAATATATGGTCAAGAGTATAAGTGTTAAAATATTTAACTGCAACCCAACGTAATGTGTTAACCAAGGAAATCTAACCTAATTTATAGTTGTCAACTGCATCAACTGTCAAATTTTAAGACTATAAATTGATATTTTTAATTACAAAATATGTTTCCTTGCTGATGATTTTATTTCAAATTCTAAACCATTCACTACTTTTTATATAGAATCACTTTTTTTCATATAACTAAGAATAAAAAAGTTGCCCGTATGTTCCCGACTTAATTGAACACATTGTACATTGAATATTTACTCGCTTTTCTGATTCCAAGTTGAAATAAATTACAAGAAGACCTAGCTTTTTTTACTCTCCTTGTACTCGTAGGCATGTATTTATTCATAATGAACATTTTGTAGTAATTTTCAACTGAAATATCCAATGGGAGTGTCCCAAATTCCAGCAATCCATCTCAATCTTCCCCACTGATTTCAAGTAATCACAAAGTCCCCTACAGAATTTATAGTTCATTACGTAATGGATCATAAAATGACAGGGTTTTATTAAATGACAATCATGCGATGTTAAACTGGCAGTCCCTGAAGTAATAAAAACCTTCAAGTTTAAAATGAAGGTGTGTTTCGTCGATAGCCTGGATTATTTTTATTTGAAAAATACACTTTAATTGTGTAATTAATAATAGTATATTATTATATTAGGAGAATAAGTCATACTTTATGTACTGAGTGTGGAAAGACGAAGGTAATGAGTCAGACAATCTACGCAGAGCACATAAGGTAACCTTTCTTTAAGCATATATTCATATTTTTTGATAATATGCGACCTATAAATTTCAATATTTATTAGGATTAAGGCTGATTGACAGCAACAAAAGAATGACATAATACAAGCGAACGTCTCTTTTTCGGCACTTTGATCACGTGGGTTGCTATTTATAAGTTACGAACTATAAGATATCACTTGTATGACGTTTGAAGAAAAAGTATGTCATTATGACACTGTCTTATTTTATAAATTGAGCGTTATCTATGCATCAATGAAAATTCGGAATCAAACTTATAATTTGTATCACATGTTCCACAGTTTTTTTTTCTCGCAATAAAAGCAGATTCGAAGTGCAATGATGTGTCGCTTGAGGCTATTCAAGCTTGGATAAAGTTAAGTACTTGAGCTATGAATTGTGGCAGGGGAATAAAAACTTGTCACCCCACACAGAGGGTCACAAAAAAATTCCATAAAGTTATACATGAATATTAGATTAGAGGATTGTCGTAAGAAGTCTGGAAGAAAAAGGGAGAGGGACAAGGAAGGAAAGATCGTTACGTGGCGTTGTTCTTTTGTCATTTTAAGATCAATTGCCTACGATGTAGGTTTAAAAAAAACGTTAAAATGTGTTGCTAAAACATCAATTTTTTTCTAAACCAGAAGGGTTCAATAAAATTCCAAGTTAAATCACAATTTAATATATTTGTTCAAGTAGGACTAATCAACTTTCTGCGCCATCATCATAAGGCTATAAAAAATAGAAATTTATGATATACTTAATATAAAGATCTGAAGGTGTTACCTTATGTCAAAATATAATATAATTTGAAACATAAAGAAAGTAAATATAAATAGCGTAGTCGATGTACACAAAATATCCGTAAAATGCCGCAAAAAACTTGAAAATTCAAAATTTAGTATTTAAAAGGGTTGTGTTTAACGTGAGAAAAACTTTACAATGCTAGGCATGCGATTTTCCGGAAAATCGTCGAGTGAAAATTTTTGTTTTTGTTTTTTCGCTCTAATTGTTTAAATAGTGAGAACACAGAAAAATGTTCAAATCAAAAATTGTAGCTAATACATTTATCTACAGAATTTGTCTGAACATTTTTTTTGTATCTACATTAGTTTTTAAAATATATACGAAATTTCCATAGTAGTATTTTTGAACATCATCAATTTTCATGCTTTTAATTTTATGATAGTAAATAAACAATGACATTTAGAAACAAAATGTTCATATGAAATGTGTTCTAAAATGGGGTATCTACAAATTTTTTTTAATTTTTTAATGTATTATCATCGATTTTCCACGCTCTCTCACCTACTTTTTCACCTTTATTTGTGCTCCCTTCTCTTTCTTACCTGAGCCATAGGTGTGTTCTTTTGTATCGCGATCACTTCTCAATAGGTTCATTATAAAGTTCACAAATTTTTAGATAATATCATAAACGGTATAAAAAGTTATAGAAGGTTTGCTGACAGACCTCTGATTTAAGTATTTATTTTAAATAATTGTCTATTATTTTAAAAATTTGATATTTATAGAAAAACTGTATAGTAGTTTCGAAAGTAGATGCTTCAAAGTGTTTAGTAGTAAAGTTTCATTGAATTATATTAATTTAGAAAAAAGATATGATTGAATGAAGTCTAAAAGAAAACAAGTAAAATTAAGCATGCAAAAAACAGATTTTTAAGAAGCATTCGTTTAAAATTCTAAATATTGATGGCTTTGCTTTTATAATAATAATGTTTTATGCTCAGATTTTTTTTTCTCAAAGTGAAGTAAAGATGGAAACTTCAAACTTTGTAATTTCCGTAAACTCGCAATGACTGTTACTACATTATAAGGGGGAGACATTATCAACCCTTACTTCATTTAATATCAAATCTTTTTTGGTGAAAAAAACTTTTTCTACTCTTGAATCATTTCAATACACCCCATGAATTAAATTCCTTCGAACGAACACCATTCAGAGAAATGTATTACTATTTTGGTAATCATAAGTAAACAGATCAATCAGCTAAATTCAAACTCAGTGTGTTACATGATCAGGGGTCGGACTGATAAATTCATAGGCGTTCAAAAATTTCTCTTAAGGGTTAATTCTAAGATTTTATTGGTATAGACCTGTGAATTCAGGAGCCCAAAGGCACACTGTTATAGTTTACTTTCGATCTCTGAAAACGACAGCTTGGTTATCGAAACGTAAAGAGTGTAGTGTTGGTATAGTGGTAATGTAATTTGTGTTGGGATTAGGTTTAGTTGGGACCTGAATTATTTTTCGTAATATCTCAGTTAGGCCAAAAACTCAGGTAGTTACAGAGATTAACTACTAGCATAATATTTTAATGCAATGTTAGGTAGGGTAGTTTAGGTTAGGGTGGTTCTAAAGCAAATATAGTAAAGTGCGGTAAGATACTTTGGAGATGTGTGAACCGCAAATGATGTAGTGCAAACTTCAGATTAATACATTAAAAAAATACATTTGTTTACATTTTAAAGTGAACCCAACATTACATCACATTCTAAGGTAATTTGCCGACCCTTTGCCAGGCATCTTACTTTTCCTGTGAACTGCGACAACTGAATTATAGGACACGATAGAAACGTACAAAATAAAAATGTACTTTCTGTTAAGTTTATGTAATAAAAATATGTTTTTGTTTGAACGAAACAAATGCGTGTTAATAATTTTGTCTGTCTGAGATATGGCAACACCGAGTTAAGGGCGGAGACCATTTTACTATCAATTTTACCTAATTATACTACGAAGTTTCAACGTTCCTAGTTAATTGAAGCTCTTTTTTTCGTGTTTTCAACTGATATTTGTTTGTGTGCGTACAGATTTAATTAAAAACAATATTTTTTTGTGAAAATCATGGTTCGTCAGTGCCAAATTTGCAAAAAAAAACAGTCGGAATTTCCCTAACCTCTCTTTTCACCTGTAAGTAAATAGTTCTATTGGCCAGTGGCACTGTCCGACTAGTCCGACAGTTTCTCCCCACTCCTTTAAAGTCATCGATGAAAACATATGTATGGCCGTCTTTTCGGATAGTTTTATGAATGACTTGCAGACTCTATTTGTAGTATTACTCAAAGGTGCAAACAGTAAAAGATGAAATTAACGTCATTGAAAGTAAGATTGATCATAATCATCAACATGACAAAACAATAAGTAAACAGAGTGTGAGTAAAAGCCTTAAAAGAAAAGCTATAGATGATCCAACGGAATTTTAGAAATATTGCCTAATGTGGCCAACCCATTGAGTAGATAACTTCTTCCATTGCAATATTTCCACTTGGCCATCAACGATTTCCACAGTTTTGCCTTCAGAGGCCCGTCGTTCAAAAGACACTGTTGACACGCATTGGACCTGATGATGGCCGGTTTCTCCTGTTTTCACCCGCCCGCCATAGGTTTTAGGTGTGGCCAGCATATTCTGGGCCGGAATAAGGCCGATCGAAATTGTTTGCTGGGATAGACCCACTTTCACCAACGGATTATAGAAGGTAATTTGGCCCAACTGAATTGTCTCCTTCTTTTTGAAATTCGTTATAAATTTTATTTAAAAAGTATTCAAACAATCCTACTGTTGAAAAAATGTAACAACTTTTCCTAAATAAAACGTTCATTCCAATATCTATGAATTAATCTTTCAGTTTGTATCAACACTTTAAAAATCGACAAACACCGAACGACCATTTCCTAAATGCGGATTCAGAATATTGTAAATCACTGTCATTGCCCGGGGGGGTTATGACCCCTTCCAACCGATATCTGTGACTTCCCTGGTGGCAGGCAATAAAGTTATAACAAGGAGGGTGTTGTGTCGCTAAAAGCCAAATTAATCACCAATGGAAATTGGATGACAGGTCAAAAAAGAATTGTATGGCGCCACAGCAGTTGCACTTTAAGGAACGTGGGAGATGGAAATTACTAATGTGGGGGTTAGTCTAGTATATTGGATACGAATTCGATTAAGACTACAGATGGAAAATCTGGAGATGCGGAAAGTAAACCCCTCCTAAGATTTCACACCAATTTATAGATTAGCTGTTGTAATGAATGTTTCCAATGGTATCCGGTGTCTTTGTCGACCAGAAGCGAAATACGTCCCCTTGACAAATGTTGATTGATATTGAAGGAATTCAATGGAACTTCTCAATTCAATTATCAAATTATGTCACGCTCAGAATTACTAGTTTAACTAGAAATATTTCGTCTTTTTTCTGCTGGATCGTATCAAAGCTATTATCCTCGTTAACTTCTATGGAGATGCAGAAGCTCAAATATGTTAATATTGTCGTCAAAAATAAGTGAATCTGAGACTGATTTTTCACCTTCAGACATTGAAAAAGCTGTTGTAGCTAATTTCCTGTCAAGTAAATCAAAAGCTGCTCATGAAATAATTTATTCTACGAAGATGTATTAATATCTAGTTAGTCTAGACCAGTTCCATGCATAAACAAAATATTGCGTTACCATAGCAACGAACAATAACTTATTAGAAGTGTCAGTGTCAACAAAAAGTTGATGATAACGAGACAAAAATATCATTTGTACAAATTAATCTGCTCTTCTGGCAACAGCGGTTAAAATAGGGGGTTCCTGAACACACCCCCAACTGTTTTTGGTAGCTGGAACTGAACACACGCCCATCGCTGAGCGCACAATTATTCTTTTCTCTCTCTCTTTCAAGTAGTTTTGCTCATATTTTCCTTGTCGTAGTGTAAATCGTATGCCTCAAATACGAGGATGTATTGATATCTAGTTAGCCTAGACCAGTTCCATGCATAAACAGAATATTGCGTTACCATAGCAACGAACAATAACTTATTAGAAGTGTCAGTGTGAAGTTTGACGTCAAAAAAGTAAACCAGAGTTACGCAATAAATTAAAAGAAAAAAGATGCCCACCGTAATTTTGACAATCGAAAAATTGGAGTATGGAGCCATCCTCAAGTACCTACCTGTATTTAAAAGGGTTAAGAGGTAGCAGATTTACGAAGATATGCTTAATACCCTTCGTGATCAACGTCCTTCGTATGCGACTGTGAAAAATTGGACTGCAAGCTTCAAAAGAGGTAAATTTTCCATTGAAGATAATGACCGATCGGGAAGGCTAGTTTCTGTGTCAGTCCCCGAAAATATCGAAGCAGTTCATGACATGATTTTATCAGAACGTCGAATTGGACTAAAACGGATATCTGAAGCACTGAATATTTCATACGAACGCGTTCTTCATATAGTTCACGTCAATTTGGACATGAGAATAATTGCTGCAAAATGGATCCCCAAATGTTTGAATGTTGACCAAAAGCGTGCAAGGGTAGGAGCATCGCGTTCGATCTGTGCTCGATTTGAAAACGATGTAGACTTCTTAAACCGAATTGTTACTATGGATGAGACTTGGGTACATTTCTACGATCCAGAAACAAAGCAACAATCGATGGGATGGCGACACTCTGGTTCTCCAAGACCTAAGAAGTTTCGTGTCCAAAAATCTGCTGGAAAAGGTCTTGCTTCAGTTTTTTGGGATTGCCATGGAGTAATCATGATTGATTTTTAGCATAAGGGTAGACAATAACCGGAGATTACTATTCGACATTACTGACCACTCTACGGGAAAAAATTAAAGAGAAAAGACGCGGAAACCTATCCAAAGGTGTTTTGTTTTTGCAGGACAACGCCCCTGCACACAAATCTCATGTTGCCATGCAAAAAATTCGCGATTTAGGGTTTGAATTACTAGAACACCCCCCTTATTCACCAAGTTTGGCTCCGTCCGACTATCATCTCTTTCCTCAACTGAAAAAAGTTAAAAAGATCGTAAATTTTCTTCCAACGAGGAGGTAATAAAAGCTGTGGAGGTCTGGTTTGTAGAGCAAGAAGGAACATTTTTTTTGAAAATTCTAGAGACGTTGCAGGTTCGCTGTAATAAATGTATCCAATTAAGAGGAGAGAGTGTTGGGTAATAAAATATTTTGACATTGAAGTTTTGTTTGGTTCTATAATAGGCTAAGAATTTATCAATATATCCTCGTAACTTACAAAAGTTGTTCGAAATTAAGAAGATAAAAACTTGAGAAACTATATCAGAAATGGTTCTTCTAGTTTATATTTTATACAAAGTAAAAGTATTCCAACTCCTGACGACGATGTGGTGATTGATTTATTCAGCACCACAAGGCAGAGGCTTCGAGTCCTTGGCACCGCAGCCTTAGGCTTTTTGTGCTCTTGGTTCTGGGAGGAATCATCCCATGGGCGTTCTAGTCTTAGGAGTCAGCTATTGTTGAGAATTATATTAACGAATCCATCAGTAATAAGAAAAAAACAATTCTATGGAAAATGGTACAATAGTTCAGGGAGTTTTCGTTTGGATCCCCCTATATGAACCAACAAAAAATAGAGTAGAGTGATTGATTTATTTTCAAATGTCAACTCGACTCGGCTCATATGTCAGATACAGACAAATGTCTTTGGAAAAAAATGATGCCAATCTCAGAAAAACCAATAATATGAAATGTATGCTTATATCTACATGTGACGAAGTAGCGGTTTACTTTAGACAATTTTAATTGATTTATGTTATTTTGTATATTTTTAAGGTTGTCATTGAGTTGTAATTATTTTTTGATAACGATAGCGTGTGGAAAATTTTATATAAAATCCATTTGTGAGAAAATAGTATGCGAGTGCGTAGCGGCGAGATCAGTAATTTCGCAAGCTTATAACTCAAGTTGTGTACTATACTTTTTCTATGATTATTTTCACTTATAATTGTACAAGTGGTTTGTATTTTATCGGGTAAATTTGGGTTGTTTAATGAGAAACAACACAAATTTACCCAATATCAATACAAACCTCGAGTGTAATTCGGCAGGACAATTTAATGAATGAGAAATTTGGAAACATATCAATGCAAACTTTATTTCTGAAACATTAAAAATAAACACATTTTCATTTTAATGTACAATTATTAAAAACGCAGTTATTGAAATTCATACTAGGAACAGTGATATCGCTGCGGGTGCCACAGCTAATCGTTTCTGTAGTAGATGTTGAAGTTTTTTCATTTTGCAAACGAATTGATTGAATAATGCTCGAATGATACTCTTTGTCAACTTGTAAGTATGGTTTTATTGATGATGAATTGCTGTGTCCTGATATTTTTATTAGAGCTTGTTCTTCAATTCCACTTTTACTTAATTCGCTAACTGCTGCCGCTCGATTTGAGTGATTTGTAATTTTGACACGTTTGACATCTAAATCAATGCGTTGTGCTGAGCGTTTAGTCTATTTGGAAATTTCATTAATTCCAATCGGCAAATTCTTGTACCAACCTTTAGAATTTTTCTTTTTCCAAAAGGGATTTGGTGTAAGAAATACTCTGTCCGAAGTTATAAAAGTGTTTCGTTTTCCCATCAACTTTTTGAATAAACGTATTTGGCAAATAACTTCGTCGAAAATAATAGGCGTGATCCATTTGCTGTCACATAATTTATTGTTGCCGCCTTGTCTCGTTTTCGAAAATAGAGGATTATAATCGATACGTCCAGTTTCTTATCCATTATTTTCAATTTCAGATACGAAATAAGTGGTTTTGCAGTAAGCTGCTTCTCCTCCGCGCCAAGCTAGTTCAAACGCCAAAATGTGATATAATTTCTTTTGAAGTCCTTCCGGTTCATTTTCGTTATATAATCTGGCCATTGCAAATACTTCAGATTTATTAAGAGCTGATGCACTACATTTTCTCTTTTCGGGTTGTGCTTGTAGGATTTTACGTTTAGCATTACGTTCAGCTCGTGATGAATTAAACTGAACATCGGTTAAAGCGTTGAATACAATATTAAATTCGTTATAATATTTACTCTCCGTTACTTTTTCGCATATTAAATGCCCATTCTAGCAATATTACATTCAATTTCTCGATGGAAGTATCTGGCTCAAATGTGTATCTTTTTGCATCGCAAAACGTAGAAAATTGTCGCCGCAGATTGATGATTGCGTCGCAACTGTATTAGTAGGCACACAGATATTAACAATTTGACTAATTTCGGCGTTCGTAGACACACCGAATCGACTCATTGTTAGTTCTTGAAAATTCAATAAGTTGTTGACGAACATGCCAAACTATTTATTCTGGTAACCAACACCGCGATAATTGATGAACAAATGAATAAGTGAAAAAACCACTAGTGTATTTGTCGCTGTAAAAGTTGAAGCTAACTTTTGCCGCTGTCAAAGTGACAATTGCACTGTGGCATATGCGATTTTTTATACATGAATTTAATTGTCATTTATAAAAATAAAATGTCTTTTATTTATTTGACACAATTTGAATTAAACATTCATTTATATATAATTAATTGTAAAATTTTGGCAATTATTTATAACTATACCCTTATGTGTGTTTTACAAAAAAATGAATCTGCCTATGTATTTTTCCAAAATATTTTATTTTTGTATTAATAAAATCTCAAATTTATGAAAACACATTCAACTCTACATGAAATTACTTTAAATCATCCCACGGCAAACGCAGACAGTTTTTATCCTTTTCGTTTTACAGAATCGCGACATATGCCATTTTGAACGAGAGCTTCCAACTAGACATTCATTTTATCTCCCAGCCTAATCGTAATTAGAATTTCAGCCTTTGCGTTTCCGTTAAGTCGTTAAACCCACCATAATTAACCTCTAAATAAATAAAATATCAAATGGAATTTTATGCAGAAAGCAGGTACGCAATTACAGAAGTTACTCAAAAAATATATGAGTTAATGAATGAAGCAATTGAATATAAAATTCTACTTTATAATAAAATTTACAAAGCATTTTTCAAGTGGACAGAATTTGTAAATGTGTAATGAATATTAAGCAACGATTCAAAATAGATTTTTCACTGATCGTCAAAAATATTCGGCCACTAATGACGAACTTGGATACTTTCTCGACGATTTCATTTATTGATGTTCAAGATAGTTCTATTTTTATGGACACCCTGTAAAAAGTATTGAACAAATTATGGTAGCTTACTAAAAAGTGGACACCTCCTACTAACTGTAGTGTTGGGAAAACGGTTTACAATAGTATATTTTCGCCTAGCTCTCCGGAAAACCAATCAAATGAACACCAAAAATAGGACGGAAAGTATCCATTGTGGAGGTTGAGGAATATTGAAGCAAAAGGCTGATTGTACTTAAACTGGCAGCTTGTAGAACTTCTGGTGAAGTGCAGTTTAATTCTTTTTCGCTTTCTGAATCCATTTTAACAAAAAGTCAGCTCTAAATACCTTAGGTAGGTAGGTATATTGTCAAATTATAACAGTTCATGGCGAGTTGCACTGTACGCCCCATATTCCGTTTCAATTTAGTATGTTACATAAAAATGATCCATTTTTCAACAGTCACAGAATAATAAATTTCCACTTATTTCGTCAATTTTTTTCCCAAACATTCACTAGTAATACCACTGGAGGTCAAATTATTTACCGAAAATTTTTTGGAGCTCATGAATATTTTGAAAATTAAATTTTCTAAAAATATTCAAGAGCGAGAAAAAATTTCCGGATTTAATTTTACCTCTATTGGTATTCAGTAAGAAAATTCCTCACCAAATGTGTTTATTTCTAGAAGGTTTTGTCACTTGATTATTTAGTTACCATGGCAACTCAGTGGAACTCTAAGCTAGAATTTATTTCTGTCTTGAATTTGTCAAAAACAGCACGACGTAGAAAAATGTCTCGACAGAGCGGATATACCTGTGGAAGAACTGGCGCTTATTCTTGAAGACTATGCCTTCAACATGCGAAAAAAGAACTCGGAAGACTACTAGGAGATTGTTATCAAAGTTTTATGGAACTCTACAGCTAAGCAGTTGCAGGAATATTTTTTCGAAAGGTATAATCGCAAATTTAATCCATTCTCTGACATAGAATTTGTCAATGCAAGAGCTGCAAAAAATGCTAAGCGTCGGAAGCTACAAATAGATTCAACCAAGAGAAAGGCAAGTTCATCCGCACTATCTGCAGACGAATTGAGAAAGATTATTGAGCTTGGGAACGAAAACACTCCGGAAGGATTTCAAAGAAAGTTCTTTCACATTGCTGCTTATGAATTGGCCTGGAGAGGAAATGAAGGAGCGGTAGCAACAATAGAATATTTTGTGGAGGAAATTGACAATCAAGGGGAACCAACAGGACGCATTGAGTTTAACCCGGTTTTCTCCAAGACCACCCAAGGCGGTTCAAAAAGAATGGCCAGCAGTAAGTGGCTAGTACCAAATACAGTCAATGAAGAATTATGCCCAGTAAGACTGTTCAAAACACTAATAAGCAAGCGAGACCAACTCATCAAAACGAATCGTTTATTTTTAACTCCAAATCCAAACTGGCAGCACCCTAATTCCAAAGGCTGATACAAGAACAGCCCGGTTGGACAAAATACAATAACCTGAAATACACGTTCTTATTGGTTAAAAGTCACGTGTGGAATTTTCACCAAAAGAATCATCCATTTATTTTTATTTTTACTCCAGCGAAACTGTATCTTACAGTAATTTTAAACAATGTCGAAATTTCCAACCTCGTCTTTCAAGGAATTTATCTTACAAGTACGAGTATTCAGAAACTTGTGTAAACTAATTAGCCGAGCAAATCATCATGCAGAGGATGTCAAGAGATACACTCAGGAAGACGTTAAAATTACTAAATTACATTTTCCGTTTCCTTTTAATTTATATTTTCTTTAAATATGTTATTTGTATTCCAGGATATTCATAACAGAGTTGCATGATGAGTTTTGATGAAAAAAATCTAGTGTGACAATAGCATAAACGAAAATTGTCCACAAATAAAAGCTGGTTACAGCCTTTTTGGCTTTTATAGCATCGTTAACACCATTCAGTTTTCCTACAACAATCATAACCTATATAGCTTGTTTCTATCGTCGTCTCTTTATCATACATCCAATTTTTTTTTTGTGAGTATACCATTAATAAATGTTCCCTTTTTGTTTTGGCTGAGTTTTCATAAATTTTTCCAGTCCAGTAACGACCTTTCACGCCCCCATGTTCATGTTCAAGGTTGGCCTGGATCTGTTAGCGAATTTTGCGACAATTTGGCAACCTCGCAAGTAGAAAGAGATTTTTTTTGAAGTTATTGTTCCACCAGGCGAGAGAAAAACCCCCTTTTTTCATCACATACCGATCAACCTCGTTTTGGTCGCTAAAAACTGTCTATCTTCATATATTCGAGAGTGCTTAACACGAATTTTTATTTTATTATATTTTTCTACAATTGGGGGAACATATTCAAAATTAACTAAACCAAAAATGCGAAAAAATGATTTTCGACGATCAACTCGCAATTCTTCGGCTAATAATTAATATTTCTACACGAGAATTTAATGACTTTTTTTGTGTTCGAGCATGATTTTAAGGAGTTTTGAAATTTAAATTATCCTTTATCGGATAAGCAGAGCAAAGGCAATATTTTTTTGATTCTACCCTGTTATAGGAGAGTTAGTCCTCTTCAGGGTTAGATCTGAATTGATTTTACAAAGGATGGCCATTTGGTTAATTTCCGCAGTGTATCAATACCCAAACCATACGTGAGCTGATTATAAATCATCGAAAAAACACCATCTTAAACAAAACAACATTATATTCCACAAGTTCTTATTGTTTAAGTCAACCAATTCATGTACCCACAGCTTCTGTATACTCTAACTATTGTCAGTGTGATGACCATAAAATAAAGCAATGTTGTCAGATATATTTTCTAAAATTGTTAGCCTCGCTACACAAATAATGTTCCTCTTACTTCAGTAAACTGTTAGTTCGTGATGTTATAAGAAAGCTAGTTTGGAAATATTTTTAAAAAAATACATAATGTAAATTTATTAGTAAACATTAAAATAAGTCGCTTGAAATTACTGAAAAACGAAAAATTAATTAAAACCACTTTTTATATGTTACTATATTTAAGAAAATTTTGAAGAGTTGGCAACGTAGTAGCACGTGCAGTAAAGACTTCGAAACAACCAATCATCAACTGCAGTATTCATCGTAATATAACGAAATAACCGAAGTATATTCCGCTTGACGATTTTCGCAGAAAAAATTCTACGGTCTTGAGGGTGTTCGGGGGGGTTGTGTTGTGGTTCGGCTTATAATCCATTAGTATCATTCAGTGTCGGGTGTGAATTTTGTTTTAAAGAAATATTTAATATAATATCTATTTCTTGGTTGAGTGAGTTTGGTGAATTGTTATAGGTATTTATAGGAAAGTGTAGGTGATCTAGTGTAGAAAGGTATCATTAATATAATACCTTTTTGATGGAGTAGTGGTTAGGTCGCGTCAGTTAATTGATATTAATATAATATTCATTTGTTCGTAGACGTTAGGGTAAGTTTTATAATATATAATTAATTAGAATAGCATTTTGGAGACCATTTGAAACAACAGTCCAAGGTGATGCGCGGGATTATTGAATTGTGGATTTAAATATAAGAAGTTAGATAATCGAATGATAATAATGGAATCTCGGCGTATCGCGCGCAAAATGAAAGGGTACCGTGATTCAAATAGAACTATAATATATTTAGACGAAACTTGGTTTGATACGCATGATGTTGTCAAGTGTTTATTCATTTATTTGTTATTCAAACAATTATTTTCCAACGGCTTGTCTATATCTTTGTAAATGATATTTAAAATCGTTCTAATTTTGTTGTATCGTTCATTGTCATGTACTTTAATCCTAAACCTTGTAGTCTGACGTTTTACTTATATGCATATCTATGATCTATCAGTTTTTTTGAGTACCTACTAGTCATTGATGTTTACTCAGACTTGTTTTATAACAAGATACCAAATTTTTAAATGGTATGATTTTAAAGGTATGTACTTGGGTGAAAAGAAATATTTCATAACACATTTATTTTCTTTCTCCGTAGCATCGTTAATTCTGATTACTTGGCCCTTCTGATGGGTGTAAATTGAGAAAATCACTTAATAGCTCACAGTGCTAGATTTTTTCCTTACAAAAATGCTAATGCATATTAAATCCAGCTTTTTACAGTCAATTTCAGGGGTAAAAGGGTGTTTCAGTCCTCTATTTTGGCTAGTTCAAAAGCTATTTCATTCCCTTCCGTTCCTGGAATCCACAGAAGGGTTGTTTCACGACGAGCTTACACTAAATATACAGATTGCGAAAAGTCTATTCGTGTCATACGATTTACACAAGTACGACAAGGAAAATATGAGCAAAGCTACTTGAAACAGAGAGAAGAACAGTTGAAGGTGTGTTCATAGCCCCCCTATTTTAACCGCTGTGCCGAGAAGCACAGATTAATTTGTACAAATGATATTTTTGTCTCGTTATCGTTAACTTTTTTTCGAGCTCATGCACTATTAGGTAAAACTAAACACTTTCACAGAGAGAATTCACATTTAAACTTTCACACGGTTTCTATAAAAATTGGCATAGATGAAGAACAAATTATGCAAAATAATTTGACATACATGTCTTAAAATAACTCAATAAGACAATTTGGACGAGGATTATTAAGAAGAAAGGTGTTTGGTGATGAATAGTTTCGAATTTTCAGTCTGTACACCTGTATCTTTGTTTAATAATTGACAATTAACCTGAAATTTTCCTTATCACTAACCTTCACTGATTATCAGTACCGATATAACAAGTGTAAAAACTACTACCAGTGTTAGAATGTTTGAGTAGGCAACGTGAAACAATTCAAATGGGAAAATTAGCAATATTTTTTGTGTTACTTACAATATTTTTAGGATACAGAATTAAGAAGGTTTTTGATCTTCCACCGCTTCCAGACAAGTTAGAAGAGGTTTGGTGGGGACCTGGTGAGCCTGGATCAGTTAAGCCGGTAGTTAAGCCGTTTACCATAAATATATCTGATGATGTAAGTATCAAAATCAATTTTTGAAGATTTCTTTATTGTAAATTATGAACAAAGGGCTAGAAGGTATGAAAATATTTCGCGATTTAACATTTTTCCCGTCTTAATGCTTGGAACTAACTTATATAACGATAAGTTTGTTCCAATACCCTGATCAGGAACATCAGAATTGATGAACAATTAACATATCTATAACAAATGAATATAAATTTTTTTAAAGATCATTAAGGACCTTCAACACAGACTAGACAATCATAGACCTTTCACGCCACCTCTCGAAGGTATTCAGCAACAGTATGGAATGAACACCAACTTACTGAAAGACGTAGTTGATTATTGGAAGACTAAATATGACTGGAAAAACCGCGAGAAATATTTAAACCAGTATCCCCAATATACCATTAATATACAAGGCTTGGATATTCACTACATTCATGTGAAACCTAAAGTATCTCAAAACATAAAAGTACTTCCACTGTTACTTTTACACGGTTGGCCCGGAACTGTGAGGGAGTTTTATGAAATTTTACCAATACTAACAACACCACAAGAAGGAAGAAATTTTGTATTTGAAGTTGTTGCCGCTAGTCTTCCAGGTAATTTCCAATTATTTGTAAAATCAACAGAGTATGCCAGGACTTTGTAACCAAAACTCGGGACTGTAATATATTGAGTTTTTGGTACAATTTCCTGTGACACTCCGTATATATTCTAGGTTTCGGTTTTTCCAAACCAGCAGTTCGACCAGGCTTAAGTCCAGACAGTGTAGCGCTCGTGTTTAAGAATATGATGCATCAGCTTGGTTTTGAAAAGTTTTATGTACAAGGAGGAGATTTTGGTGCTATAATTCTACAAAATATGGCGGTACTATATCCGGAAGTCGTATTAGGTTACCATTCGAACATGTGTTTTGTTTTTAATACGCTATGCTACGTTAAGATGGTACTGGCAAGCATATTTCCCTCTTTTCCTAGTTGGTACGTGCGTCCCGAGCACTACGACCGGATTTTTCCACTTGGACAATATATAACTAGAAGAGTGCAGGAAACTGGGTATCTACATGAGCAGGCAACCAAACCTGATACTATAGGTAAGTTAATCATAAAAATAAACTCGAAGAAGGCCAGTTTTGTGCTGACAAGATCCTTCTTCTGTTATATAACAAATTTAAAAAGCTTTACATGTAAAAACACTCTATAAGAATTAGTAGATCCAGTTGGTCAAGCCAACCGGCGAACGTTTACATTCGTGCAGGTCAAGTTGGGCTTCATCGAGTTGTATTGTTTACTGGCCGAGTTTTTTGCCGGACAGTTTATTGTTAGTGCCTTCATGAGTAGGTTTTTTAAAATATTTGACATCAAAGAATAAATAAAAGTCAAGTGGTCTCACATTAGCTTCTTCCCTTTCAATAATAAGTACCGTTTTGCAAAAAAGTGGAGACATGTTAAGCTGTTCTATTTTTGTTAAGCTGTGTAAATTGAAATTATGTTTCAGGTGCCGGTCTTAACGACTCACCCATTGGTTTAGCTGCGTATATCCTTGAGAAGTTCACAACAGGTACAAATCATACTTGGCAAGCTAGGGAAGACGGTGGACTGCTAGAATATTTCACTTACGATGACTTACTTGATAATATTATGTTTTATTGGCTCTCTCAATCCATAACAACATCAGTAAGGTTTTACTCGGAAACGTTCAATAAGAGATATCAAAGTAAGGCTATCATGAGGTGAGTATTTTTACGAGATATTTTCATTAGAATTTACGAAGTTGTCAAACAAAATTTCATAGAGTTTTCTGAATTATGATATTGTTTGATCCCTTGAGCTACTTTTCTCTTTTAGTCAACCAGTTATAGTACCAACAGCTTGTGCCAGATTCAGTCATGACTTCTACACAGCAGATGGTATGCTAAAAGACGTTTTCGTCAATCTTGTCCAGCTGAACGATTTTGAAGGAGGACATTTCGCTGCGATGCAATTACCAGATGTATTAGCTCATGATATTTATGACGCTGTAGAGAAATTTGAAATAATTTACACCTGAAAATATGTTTACACTTAAAACTGTTGTTTATATCTCTTTACCCTTATCCTTATTTGGGAAAATTCACGGTAAGCGAAGTATGTGATGTTTTTTCGTAAATAATATCACAAGGGGAAGAATTTTGTCGGCAAAATTTTCGAAAGGTATGTTTAGCACAATGACATTTTGGAATAAATGTGAATTTTGTCAAGGTAATTGCAGGTAACTTTTTTGTCAGTACAAAAGATGAAATAGTCAATTTAATCTGTTTAAAAGTTCGCTGGATGCACGGAAAACTCTTTTTTTCCATTTCTGCATTATCTACACGTTTCAAACGCTTCCAAACGATTGATGTCATTGATCTCCACCCCCTGGCTTTGCGTTTCCATTCCACATTATAACAGCATTGACCAGACAGAGCTTTCGATAAGTATCGCCACAATATTTAGAAATAATTGTGCACCACACAGTTTCCAACTAATCCCAGCGATATATTCCAAAAGGATTAACAAATATGAATCAACGCACCTGTTGACAACATAATATATATATAAATGTTTATTCATTAAATAATAATTCCAGTTAAGTCCTGAAAGTCTCTTCCTGTCGAGCACAATTTGCATGTAGTAGGACACCCCCTATATCCTATTTGAAACTTTATTACTTACAACATTAAAATTATTAACGAAGTATTAAACGAAAGTTCGGGGTAACTTGTAAGTAAGTGAGTGTACAACTAAGGCGAAAGGGCCGATGTAATGCGATGTAGAAGAGAGATTTAACTAGGTAGTAATTAATTTCGTACCGCAGAGGGATGCTGAAATATTTTCTAACGTAAATGCCGCCCCTTGTCGACGGTGCCCTTATTATACGCGTCAGTAAGTCAATTTTAATACGCTCGCGGCTGTCGTCTGTCAAATAACGTTAAGGTAACTGCAGAACCGAAGTCAGATTTTGAAATTTGGTAAAATGATTATAACTAGAGGTTTTGTTTGTGTCAAGGGTTACAGACCATCGGAAAATTCGATAATTTTATAACTTTGTCCCTAAGCCCTAACCAGGATTAACAGGATAAAAGTGAATTTTCTAGTTTTTTGCTTTGCCTAGAATACTAGTGTCACATCGATAGCACCAAGATGCTATTCTGAATACGATTTTGGCTCTTTGACATGTTCGTAGTTATGCAAAATTTAAAACGGAGATCGTTCAAAATCATCTTAGTGCCGACCATGTACACTGCTCTAGTGAGACCAATTATCATTTATAGAGCCATTGCGTGGAGTGGTAGAGCTAGCCTATTGACTACGATAGACAATCTTTCCAAAATTCAAAGACTAGCCTTTATACGATTTACAGGAAAGATGAGAACAAGCCCAACGGTGAATTCCCAACCTCACATCACTACACATGGTAGTGGAAAGTGTTGCAGGAAGAAAAGGAATCATTAAAAAAATCACCCCCTCCCACGCTTCCTAGAAATTAGAAAACCTGGGACATGCCACAAGGAATTAAGCAACAAGAAGGGATTCAAATACCAGACTTAAAAAGAATGCCATTCAATGGAACCAACACTTTGAAAGCATGTTAAAAACCCCGAGTATCTCTCCAGCAGAAAGTGTGTCCAGTTCAATATTGATAAAGGATTCCAGGACAAACTGGAATAGGAGGGAATGAAATAGCAGATGAACTACCAAAGAGGGAAACTGAAACATCTTTTTGGGAGCCGGAAAATCTGACCATAGGAAAGATCTAGTAGGACTTAGACAATCAAAGATACTTCTGTTAAAAATTAATGCCTGTGACAGAGTAAAGATGCAATAACAGTTTTATTAAAGATAATTATCTTTTTGTCACAGCAATGTATAAACTAATTCATTTGACAAAAAAGTTGAACCAAGGAAATCACATCTCCATTATTATTCAAATTGGGGGAATCTTAATTAACATTTAGATTGAAAGAAATAATTTGAATAAATACCACTCTTAAAAGATTTCTCACAACCTAGGCTGTTATTTTTAAATGAGACGTCAACCGGTGAACACTTGTACCTAACAATACAAAAATTTCACTGCATATTGCATAAGGCTAGCATATTATTTTATTTCACATGCAAACTGGCTAAGTGCACAAAATACGATCCTGCTGTGGTTGAGCAAAGGTATGTTTTGTAGACGGTTTAAGCTTAATCACAACTTCTGGAAATATCCCCGAAAGCGACATTTCCCATTTCGTCAAATCAACTCTGACATTTATCGACAGACGTTGTCTCTGATAAGTTTTAAAGTTTCCACAAGAAATATTTGAATTTCTAAACTTCCAGCAGCATATTTTTCCTGCAGAAAAACATTCAATCACAAAGTAGGAGTGCACAGCTAATCACTTGAACAAAATAATATAATGATTGATTTGTAATAAAATGGAAATACTTTTCAAAGGCGGCATAAGCAGTTTTGATTCAACATGTGTCTTTGGTTGAACCATATGTGAAGACATTACTTGCCCCTATCAGTTTCAACACTTTATCACTAGATCCTTATTGGAAAAGGACTTTTGTAGATCAGATCCGGGATCCTGTTGATTGATTCCAGTGCTGCCTCAATATCAAAGAGTACAAGAATCTTTTGAACCTGACCTCTCTCTTAATGTTCATTTGCAGGCACGTGTCAACGATACATACATAAGTGAATCTAGAACTGTATTGCCAAAATCGTACTCGACTAATAATGTTACTTACATTCCTTATACTACTACTACTACTACTACTAATTTAGTCAGGCGAACCTTAGCCAAGACCAATTCAAGCCAAGGTTCCGGCACTGATGCCACTGGCGGGCCCATTGTGTAATTCCTGCTACTTATGCATCCCTGAAGCCGAGTCCCTCGATGAAGGACTCAATCCTCTTCAATGGATGCCTGCTTATGTAACCAGAGGTCATAACAGGGACTCCGAAGAGCACAGCCCAATGTTGACATACGAGGAGAGCATGGTCTGCCGTTTCGTCAGCCATGTCGCAACCCCTGCATAAAGTGCTTTCCTCTAAACCTACGTTACAGAGTTGTTTCCTCAGGCAGCAGTGTCCTGTTAGAAGTCCTGCTATCTTTTTTAACCTACTCCTCGGTAGTTCTAGAGCAGCTCTAGCATGTCCATCAGTCCATCCCCTCAATAGGAGCTTGGGGTGCCTGAGACCCTGTAGAGCCCTCCAGTGAGCAAAGTGTTGGTTTCTCAACCAATTCCTCGTCTCCTTACGGATTGTTTGTTTTGTGAGGCCCAAGGTCGGGCCCGGGCCGCCCCTTCCACAGCCAGGGCGTCCGCCCCTTCCACAGCCAGGGCGTCCGCCCCTTCATTGTCTTCAAAACCAGGGTGGGCCGAAATCCATTCTAGCCACACTGTGTTCCGTCTTGCTAGGTCAGCAAGGCGTTCACGACATTCAGCAGCAAGCCCTGAGTTGATGGTATATCCACTCAGTGCCTTAATTGCCGCCTGACTGTCGGTGTATATGGTTATGCGTCGATCCGTATAACCTCTGTTTAGGTTTATCTGCGCACACTCCAAGATAGCGCTGGAGCTACATCCCTTATAGTATAAATAACTATTTGAAACTCATAAATATATAATATTCTTTCAAAATAAAAGCTACTTTATAAGCGATCTCATTAATTCCTTCGCCTAGTACAGTTCGCCCATGTAGGTGACCAGTTACGAAATCATTCTTATGGCCAAAATAGAGAATTAAAATGAAAAGCAGTTTAATTTCGTATTCATAGAATTTGAAATGAAGTTCCACTTTATAATGAGGGCATTAAAGACTAGCTCTCGGTGAGAAACTGCTCGTTCAAATATTCCAGTTTGTATAATTAATGATTACTAAAATAATATACTTGCTACTGAGCTACATGGACATTTAATTCTTAATGTTGGAAAAGTAATGAGTAATATTTTAATAGCGACATCTTCAACTCCAAGTAAGAGTATTGAAAGTTGAGATTAAAATTTAAGTTTGTCTAAAATCAATTGCAAAAGCTGGTGTTTTGAAATATTTTCTGGATAAATTCCACGATGCTTCAGATATCTACCAAAATATGCCGTGAAGTTTTGAGTTATTTTTCACGAACTTCCCATTCCAAACTGTTAATTTACGACAAATTTCCCCAGTATTAAAGTTGTTTTAACATTAAAATGTACTCGTATTTATTAGGCTTTAAATTTACGATCACCTTAACGAAAAAACGTTTAACTAAACAGGGGAAAACGTGGAGAATGGCAAATCTATAAATTATATAGAAGATGGAATGCGGAGAGACAAAGATAATAGAACTGGATACGGGATCGTGAAGGCACTGATTTCGTGGAGAGATTGTCGACTAGGAAATTGCGTTTGTAGATTCCTTCTGATAACTTGAAAAGCTTCAGTTCGATTTTTTAGCAATGATGTAGATATACATTTTTTTTGGTTATGTGAAAAGAGAATCTTGGATTATCATTTACTTGATAAGCTGCTTATATGTGGATGTTGTACGGAGCAATCAGATCTAGATCTAGTTAAAATTATCATTAAAGTTATTGAGATGTTTTTAAAAGAGGAGATACACTGTTTTATTTCGTATTGAAAAACTGGACGTGAAAAGGATGCTAAAGGATTGGAAAAAGGGGGGTTGAACGTCAGCGAGGACAAAATTTGGAACCCAAATCATAGCAGGAGCTGATGAAAACATAAGGCATTAAGAAAAAACTAACTACGCCTCTCCACCTGCAGTCCAACGTAATAGTAACAAGATATTATATTCAGTTCGTCCCTGAAAACCGAAAGGAGTAGGACACTTCATTTCCTCTATCTTTTTTTGCTTCCGAACAAGAATCAACCGGTTTCACTCACATCTATGAAGAAGCATGCAGAAAAATTAAGATTCCCATGATCTTATTTTCGAAGGACTGCACAATAACGTAGGTAAATCCCCGTTATACATAGGAAGTTTCTCGTGAGGTGACCCAGTATGACTGTCTAATCTCAAGCAAAGAAAAAGGTTGTGCCCGAAACTGCAACGAAATTGGGAAGGCCCCTACATCTTTCTCAACTGCTTTTTGGTATGTTTTTAAATGGCAAACTCGTTTGAGAAAGCTACTGTGTTAGCGAAACGCGTCACAAATTGTATTTTGAACTTAGTTCAATTATAATGAAGGTTTAAACAAAATATATTGTTTTATTTCATAGTTATTTAAAAAGTTCTGACCAATCGTTCCAGAATATCATAGTGAGTTCAACACCCCTTATACTTTAAACTGCACAATTTGAAATTAATTTATTACAATCATAGGTCTATGATGGTCTTCTAGTCATAATCATAATTGACTAGACATGCTTCTATATCTATGAAACTATATACAGGACGAGTCCAAACTCTAGTGAAATTGGTGCCCAGATAACTGGCTCTGCTCGTCCAATCCACCTTTCAGAAAACATAACATTTCATTGACTTTGAATGAGCGCATTATGATGAGCATGAGCTCCGTCATGTAGAAACCACATTTGTTGACAAACGAGTAAGGAAAATGTAAATGTTTGTTGATATTTCAGAACCCATTTACTACCAAGAAAAATAATGATGATGTGGTTCTAATTTAACTATGATAAAGAATATATTGTGAAACCGATGTATTTGAGTTTGGACTCGCCCTGTATTCGGTTTTTTAGGTATAGAGGCATTATGACCCTAGAAGACCATCACAGACGTATGCCTGTAAGATATTAATTTCAAATTGTGGGGTTTAAAGTAGAAGGGGTTTGAACAAATGATCAGAACTTTTTAAATACACTGTATAACTGCGACTACAATCTTTTATCATTGCAATGAAGGTGAAGTGAAATACAGTGTGTCCCATTCACACACGACGTGATGGAAGATGCTGTACAATTGCGACTAATTTAAAAATATGTGCCTTTAGGCTGGCTACAATCGGTAAACATTTTATTCGAATATATAGGTCTTATATAATTCACCCTGTATAATCATCTCTTATATTAGTGACATCTAGAGAACGAAATACGTGAAAATGGATTGAAACCGATCGACATTGACGTGAAAATTGTATTATGGAAAATTCTTAGATCGACAGAAAATGTGTTTAATAAAACGCTGTAGTCAATTTCCAACTTTTCAGTCGCAGTGCCGCCTCACAACTTGAAGAGTTCACATCTTGAGTATCCGAGTTTTCTCCCTTCAATCTTAAGATGCCATGGACTAATAGACAGGGTAGCGCCACTTGTTCTGTTCTCATTAGGAAATTTTCCTTGCTCTTACCTCCCCATCCACTCAACATTTCATCGATTAAACATGATTTTATAGTATGGATAGGTATTACGACTACGTTAGACTTTTGTTTGCATATTTTATTAAATGACATTCTGTTCAGGTTATTCCGAAAAATTCAGCTTTGGGTATTAGATTAGATTATCCCACTGCGACCTTTGCAGATCTATTTGTGGTCCTCCCTATTTTTAGAGCTCGATATCTAGCTTTATTATTTTTGTGATGCCTATTAGCCTGGATACCGCCTCCCTTGCGTAGCTCTCTGTCCTCGGTTTTTCTTCTCCGAATAGGTGAAACCGCACCCTTACTAGGCCTTCGCACTCACAAAGTTTGTGCTCCACGGTTTCGTCTTCATCCTGGCAAAACCTACATAGGCTGTCATCTGCTAGGCCAATTGCATTGCATTGCATTCTTACCAACATCCTCGACGTTTCTCGACTTTGACAGTTTGGCGGAAGGGCTTTTAAGGAATAGTTTAACAGGCCTTTGTCCTGGGGTTTTATGCCACCAGCGCAACGCCTGGTTGTTGTTTATCCATTCGTGGATGCTTTCCTTGGTGAGGTTTTGGCCCTATCATGACCTCAGTCGCTCCCTGGTTGGCTAATTCATCGGCCTGGCATCCAGGCTAGGGTCACTCTATTATGACTACCTAGTCTGGTGAGTACCAAACGTTGCCAGAAACAAATTTTATTACCTCCCAGGCTAGTAAGACTGCCTACTCATTGCCCCTGTGATTTGAGTGGCTACCATAATAATAGATGAGCCATCATCGCCCAAGTATTGTTCCTGGAATATCATGTTCCAATAATCCTTAATAAAACGTTTATGTTTGATCTTGAGCAGAAAAATATGGCTACGCCATTGGTCGATATCTCTCAGATATTGAGGTATAAAATAAAAAGATGGAATGAGGTAATAAGACTTTTCACATGGCATAGATAAAATATGAAGGTGAGAATTTTGAATATAACAAGTCATATTTTAAAGGGAAACTTTTTTTACATCCCATTTTTTCGTTTATTTTAAGGGTTCATCAATTTTCACTGACATAATGATAGAACGATTTATTTGAATTGGACTGAAATTGGAAGGCATTGCGGAAAAAGGGTGAGTTCACAATAAGATTCTTGAATGCTGCCAAATTTAAATTTTACGGTATTCTGCAAAATATTATGATTGGTAAATTGCTATTCCTCCCCGCTAAGTAGGGTTCTCCTTGGGCAGTAGAGACGGGCCAGAATGATATTGTTGAAATTCTTCGCAATTTTGACGCTAGTATGTTATGGAGCAGCTAAGTGCTTGCTTCACTGGTGTAAAAAGGATAATTTTCGACCCCAGAAATGCTTCAAAAGTTTTTATAGTTTCTAAAGTGTGTCCTGAAAAAATTAGTCATGAATTATAAAACAAATTCTGAGTCTTTATACAATAGTACAAGTACAAGGTGTCACTTTTTCCCATATTTAGTGCCATTACTCACTATTTCCTCTAATATCACAAGTAACTGTAATCCTATTAGAAAATAGCCCCGTCGTTTTGTTTTTTCTGCTTCACGCTCTTTGTTTCAAACATTTGCTTTGTTTCTTGCAGTCAAACGCTCAACTTCCGTAAATTTCCTGCTGAAATAACTTCTGTTAGATATACGTATTACCTTGTACATTGTTATCAGTTCTTCTGTCTGTTATTTCGAAATTACAACAATAAGTACAAAGGATAAAATCAAGAATTCAACGTGTACTGCCGCCTCTACGCATTAAATGTTTCGCTTCTAAGGCATTTCAGCAATTTTATCCCGCTTTGTTAAGTGGTCCGTACTTGCAAGAAATGTTTGTTCATTAACGTTAATTTTACATGCACGATTTTTTTGGAGCAAGCATTAGAATTCCTCGATGTTTGAGGATGTTCCTAGTTCCCTCGCTTACCAAGAACGGTAACGTCTTTTATCAGTAAATTCAAATCTTTCACGTTGATCTCCACGATTCGATATAATCCAACGTCTTTATTTTTCATAAATTCAGCGAACCAAGCTTCAGCTTGCCGGCCTGTTGGTCAGGATTCTAAGACTCTTCCTGCTGCATAGGTATTTAGTTTTTTTTTGGCAAAACTGAATGGGATCCCAACTGGAGGTGCCGGTCCAAAAAAATCACCAACGACACCCTCTATTGCAAGGGAGTCTTCTTTTTCGTTGCTATCTATTCCAGAATTGCCAGTGATCGAGAACAAAGACAATTTGTTGAATATTTTATTGATAACAGTAAAAGCAAAGTACTTTTTATCCCTCTTAGCTGTCCAAGAACATTTTTATTGTTCTATCTGTCAGATTGGGTTCTTCTAATCTATCCTCGAATTGGCAGCAGTGGTGCTGTCAATGTCCCATTGGACATAGAGGCTAGAGCCAGGAACAAACGCTGGAGGGCTGCTACTATGAAGGAAATGCAGGAATGGATGGAGGAGGAAATGGAGAGAAGATGGGAGTATGGGGGAAGTATGAGCTAAAAGGAGCGATTAGGAGTAGGAGAGATTGGATGGACCGGAAGTTCGGGGAGCTGAACTACTTCTTGACACAGGTGCTCACTGGGCATGGGTCGAGGAAGGGTACGTCCACAAGATTGAGAAAAGAGAGACTGGAGTGTGCGAGAGGTGTGAAGTGAATGATGATGTGGGGATTGTGTTTAGATGCTGGAAGAACTAGGAGGAGCTGGAAAAATTGGAGAAGAAACTAGGGGAGGCGGTGTATTGGGAGAATATGGTGGAGATAATGTTTAAGGGACAGGAGGAATGGATACAGGTAAGTCTTGTTGGAATCAATGAGTGTTTCAGTGAAAAAAAATATTATCAGCTTGTTTTTAATAATAAATGTATTTATCTATATCGGCCGTTCCTACCCTGGGTAATGTATGTTCTAAATTGGCTCCGTCTGCACCGCCGAACTGACCACGTCCATAAACTAGCAGCCACCGGCCACATTGCCACATACCCACACAGACATTGTTGCTCCGGTTTAACTATTGTTTGAACTTGAACATATTAAACAGTTACTCATTTAAGCTTACCTAAAACGGTTATAAACCCCGAGGGAGAAATAATAATAATAATAGGATAGTTTCATTTCGAAACTATTTGAAGGTATATAACAAATATTCATAGAATTTCCTATAAATAGCCTTAAGGGTATTTATATACTTTCCACAATTAACGTTTCCAGATTTGCATTAGTTTGATAGAATATTTTCGACTTATCACTCTGGATATGGAGTGATAGATATAAAATTAAAAACTATTAAAGAAAAATAGTGATGTCAGCCATTGAAGCACTTAAGTGGTATGAGAATGTCCAGGAAAGTCAATGAATTAGACGAGAATAGCAGCGTCACCTTACTGTGGATACCAGGACACACTGGAATAGAATAAACTAAAAAGCATATGAGCTAGTAAAGAGGGGAACTGAAACACCTTTCTTGAGAGGCCGGAAGCTTTTTGCGGAAAGATTGGAAAGATATCTAGTAGTGCTTAGACAATGAAAGATACTTCTGGGTCTAAAGCAGCTACTAGTTTCTGGGACTTGAGGAATTAAGTAGCAGAAAGGGGGCACAATAGTAAATATCACACTAATATACAGGGTGGCGCACCGAAAACGAAACAGATGCATTTACTGGCAGATGATTCCTTTTTAAAAAAAATCCCTCGGACCCGTCGATTTTGTTTTCGAGGGGGACACAAAATTGGCATAAAATCACAGTAACATTTGCAGCCCCTTAAGCGGGGGTGGCATCATCCCTAAAATCTTAAATGAAAAGGGGGGTCGAATGATCCATCATTTAAAAGGTCTTTCAACTCCCTTTATAATGATGTAAAATTCATGTATTCAATTCTGTAGTTTTGGAGTTTTATTGATTTAAAGTTTAAAGTAGACTTTAATAGGTACATCAAATTAGTTTGTACTTCTTTCAGAAGAAATTTGAGTAAAAGCATTTTCTTGATAAGTAAATGCTTTTATTTACTACGCCCATGGTTTATTAATAATAAAAATAGCAATTGAAGTGTCCTTTGTGACAAAAAAAGTTGTTTCTTGAAGAAAGATAAGTAGAGAATGCCACGTACTTATTTTAAATAGGAAATAGTACATTAGTTTGCGATTGATTTGACCAATCTTTGTTGTTAAAATATCATTTATTGCTTTTACATAAATTAACCATGGTATATTCCACGGCAGAAAGGGTTGAAATTATTGAAATATTTTTCGGAAATAATCAGTGCGCTAATAGAACAGCACAAATTTTTAATGAGCGACATGAGAACAATAATGTGCACCGAAAATATGTTATAGAACTTGTAGCTAAATTTCGGGAAACTGGATCAGTCGCCAATAAAAAACGTAATATTGAAAATCCTATAAGGAACGAAGCAACAGAAGTGGGGGTTTTAGGGCAAGTTATTGTAGATCCTACATTAAGTACCCGCAAATTGCAAACTTCGTGTGGTGTTAGTCGACGTACTATCCAACGGATTCTAAAGGCACATAATTTTCATCCGTATAAAATTCACCTTGTACAAGAACTTAATGAAGACGATTTTGATAAGCGATTACAATTTTGTGAAGTTATGAGTGAACGAATTACAAACGATGAACAATGTTTATTTAACATTTGCTTTTCCGACGAATGTTCCTTTTTTTTAAATGGCGAAGTAAATCGTCATAATTGTCGATATTGGTCGGACTCTAATCCCAGAATTTACCATGAGGTACACACACAGCAGCCACAAAAATTAAATGTTTGGGCTGGCATTTTTGGCGATCATTTGGTTGGTCCTTTTTTCTTACCTGGAAATTTGACTGGTGAAATGTATTTGGAATTACTGCAAAATGCCATAGATCCTGCGCTAACAGATATAATGGAAAATCAGAATGATGGTCGATACGTTGAGAATATGTTGATGTTCCAACAGGATGGTGCCCCACCACATTACGCATTAAGAGTTCGGCATTATTTAGATCAGACCTTTCCAGGTCAATGGATTGGTAGAAGAGGTGCCGTTGAATGGCCCCCAAGATCGCCAGATTTATCACCTTTGGATTTCTTTTTGTGGGGTTACTTAAAAAGCAAAATCTATGCTACTCAGCCAACATCCTTAGAAGATTTGCGACAAAGAATTGTGAATGAGTGCCATCAAATTACTCCTCAAATATTGCAAAATGTCCGGCAACGTTTTCAGCAAAATCTTTATTATTGCATGGAAAGTAATGGTGGTCATTTTCAACATTTACTCGGCTGACAGGTCAGTTCATTCTTTATTTTTTAACAACTTTGCTGCTATGTATTGATCTCCTCTTACGATGATGTATTTAAACTTTAAATCAATAAATCTCCAAAACTACAGAATTGAATACATGAATTTTACATCATTATAAAGGGAGTTGAAAGACCTTTTAAATGATGGATCATTCGACCCCCTTTTCATTTAAGATTTTAGGGATGATGCCACCCCCGCTTAGGGGGCTGCAAATGTTACTGTGATTTTATGCCAATTTTGTGTCCCCCTCGAAAACAAAATCGACGGGTCCGAGGGATTTTTTTAAAAAGGAATCATCTGCCAGTAAATGCATCTGTTTCGTTTTCGGTGCGCCACCCTGTATATACATACATAATAACGGACAGTGATTAACAAAAAACAATATAATTTGCATAGTTTTTTGTCAACCAACAGTTGAATGTTCACTTTGAGCTCATGAATACTCCTAACATAAGGTTTGTATCCGGCAAACCTATAACAGAAATAACGTTTTCATTTATTGCACTGAATTTTGTTCCCCACCAGTGACCATATCACCCTATTCTCTTATATTATAACTGATATTCCAACATAATTTTGCTTTTATCCTCTCTTGTTTTTCAAATAAATACGTATTGTTCTCCACATGTCAAATAGCTTTGCGAAATACATTATTTGAGTTGTAATATTTATATTTCCCCACAGTGTTCACTATGTTCAGTCATTGTTTAACATTATAATAACAAGCAGAATTTTCTTTCGTTAACCATAAGTAGTTACTAGATTGAAAGTAGCCGATAATATTGAAGGATTTAAGCTTGCCAAAAAGATTTGCTGTGACTTTATCATATGCATAGATTGTAAATTTTTTTAAATTTTATATGTATAAAGCTACAAGTATAAACTTCAGGTCTGCAGAGCATGAAATTATGTTAATGAGCGTCGGAAAATTATAATATCAAAATGAATTTTCATCCAAAAAATTTATTTTCATACTAAAAGTTGTTTTATTAAAAATGATTTGTTCAACAAAAATATCTGCGGATATTTTGGTGAAAAAAATCATAAACTTTTTTTATTTCGGGTCTCATGTTTGAACTGGTAGAAAAACTGTTGGTTCGTTTTTTATACAAACGCCGCGAGATATTTCCATATTATCTTGAATAAAATTGTGGATTTTATACAAGAGTTTTACCGTGAACCATAGAATTAGTGAATATTCAAAAGACAGTAAAATTAGTTACTAAATTGCAATTAACGCTGTATAATTTTACATTTATTTATCTTAAATGGTCTCGTACAGTGAATGCAACTGAGTAATATCCTTGTTCACATATCTTCATCCTGTTAAGTGCAGACTGTTATTATTCATTATATCGTGTCTTTGAACGTGGTAAACAGTACCTGATGTGGTACCACGTTGCACGATTCTGACAATGCATCATCCGTACCCATTCCACTTTTTTTAGATCTCAAAACTATTGTTAAAATGGAACAAAATACACTGATTCAAGTCGATCAACACAACATGTTCACACGTTTCGAACAGGATTCAAGTCGTCTGATTGACTCATTGACCTATAATGTTATGGTTAAATCTTTTGTGGAATCAACAACAGTTGATCGATTAAACTTGAAACATTATGTTCTCACAGCTATTTTAGTTTATCAACTAAATTTGCGCCTCAATACTCAAATATGTTATCGAGTTCAGTGCAGAAAGACCAACACGCTCTAGGAATTCCTTCATGGCACCAAATACATCATGAAGAAAACAAATTTAGAACTTTGGTCATTGAAATTATCAGTGTTAATTTACCTTCACTGGACCTGTACGTCAAGGAGGTTGCGTTAATGGCCATGGTACGATTGCGCACGGCTGGGGTAAACCCCGAAGTAGGAGTGGGCCAATTGAGGCTAAGCCCAGGTTTGTGTCTAATAAACCCTAGAAAATACAAATAAAACAGAATACACAGTCAGGTGCTGAGAGTGTGTGTTCGGTGAGTCTTGCCCTACACTTGCCGATATAAAGGAGATGTCTCCTAGCGACCTGTACACCTTCCTGGGAAGGACAGAATGGACAATGGACAATGGGTCACATGTGGCCTAAGTGCTGTGAGCCTACACTCACCCTCCCTACTCTACAGACAGATACCTTCACTTTGTAACAGGAAATTATTGAGTTTCTGGATCAAATGGAAAAATGAATTGAAGCTGGATGATTTTTTAATGTTTTACATTGCATTTGTAGACGTCCGTGATTATTATGTTTGGTGAATTGGGCATTGGTTACTTATACATTTATATTAATTTTAATGATTAATACTTCTGAAAAAACAAATGTAATTTATGAAATAGTAACTAATTGATAAAGGTTATGTTAACCCAGCACGTCTAGTTGTAAAAATACATTACTGACAAAGCTGCCAACATAATTAAAATTAAATTATTCCTTTGTTCTTGTTTAGTAGAATCCAACAAATACACGTGGAACGTGACTGATGGGAATACCAGTCAGTATATTCGATTAACCTTAACAATATTGGCAATTCCTTTCACGCCCGATGAAATAATATAAATGCGAAAAAATATAAGCTCCCGTTCGGAAATAGGGCGGATCGAAATTGTATATATATTCAATCACGGTTTGTTTTTCGTTGGGTCAATTTTTGTGGGGTTTCCTCTGTATGATATTAGACCAGTTAGTGGACGGAATTTTGATTTATTTAATACTAGACCATCCTCCACTACATATACATGTAAGGAGGACCGCTCTGGAAAATGATTACCAGCTGAATCCTTGGAACCTGGCAATCTAACGAGACAGCCATAGATAATAAGGGTTGGAGCAGATGGTCAGTAATGTCGAATAGTAATCTCCAGTTATTGTTTTACCCTTATCCTAAAAATCAATCATGATTACTCCATGGCAATCCCAAAAAACTGAAGCAAGAACTTTTCCAGCAGATTTTTGGACACAAAACTTCTTAGGTCTTGGAGAACCAGAGTGTCGCCATTCCATTGATTGTTGCTTTGTTTCAGGATTTTAGAAATGTACTCAAGTCTCATCCATAGTAACAATTCGGTTTAAGAAGTCTACATCGTTTTCAAATCGAGCACAGATCGAACGCGATGCTTCTACCCTTGCACGCTTTTGGTCAACATTCAAACATTTGGGGATCCATTTTGCAGCAATTTTTCTCATGTCCAAATTGACGTGAACTATATGATGAACGCGTTCGTATGAAATATTCAGTTTTAGCCCAATTCGACGTACTGATAAAATCATGTCATGAACTGCTTCGATATTTTCGGGGACTGACACAGAAACTGGCCTTCCCGATCGGTCATCATCTTCAATGGAAAATTTACCTCTTTTGAATCTTGCAGTCCAATTTTTCACGGTCGCTTACAAAGGACATTGATCACCAAGGGTATTATAAGCATATCTTCGTAAATCTCCTTGCCTCTTAAAGCTTTTAAATACAGGTACTTGATGATGGCTTCATACTCCAATTTTTCGATGTTCACAATTTCGGTGGACATATTTTTTCTTTAAATTTATTGCGTAACTCTGGTTTACTTTTTTGACGTCAAACTTCACACTGACACTTCTAATGAGTTATTGTTCGTTGCTATGGTAACGCAATATTTTGTTTATGCATGGAACTGGTCTAGGTCAATACATCCTCGTAATATACAGGCTTCTAAGTCTACAACTTATGAGTTTAAAACAATTTGGGGTTGCACAATTCCTTGAGCAACTGGCTGGACACTACAACGTAGCTTTGTTGTGGTGCCAGGGCATGAAAGAATTGTCGGAAATGGGATTGCTGATGGCCTGGAAAAAGTCCGAAAATGACCTTAGTGCAGCCTCCAGGCCAAAGACGACCAAAGTTTCACGTTTTTTTTATATGTTTTTGTCATTTAAAAGATTTTAAACGTTATTATATTGAGAAAATGGTTTAAACTGTCCAAGATCTGGTCTAAAATGAAAAACAAAGCGGGCAAATACAATATCGACAAGCGAAAGATAAGGAAAACAGACATAATCGAAAGATTATGCAAATGTAATATTGTTTGGGATATTGGATTTATGAAAATGACGACGACGGAAGCTTTACCGTGTACAGTCTATTGATAGATGTGTGAATTTTGAGTATATATATGATAACGAGATTTTTGTTTCATGTGAATAAATTATGAGCGGTATATACATACTCGTAAATGGCTCTTTGTTTTTTTTTATTATTGTCAAAGGGAAAATGGAGAAAATCCAATTTTCTGCAAATAAAAAATTTAGTGAGAGAGAAATTGTTTAAGCTCATTCCACCAGCACAAATCTACTTGGGAATATGAAAAAATGGGAAATGAAATATTTTTAATAGTATCTAGGTTTCTGAAAAAGCCCATTATCCATCTACTTAATTACAGATTCCTGTAACAATTGTCATATTAAAAAGAAGCGTGTTGTCAATAGATGTCGAAGATAATAGTTAAATACATTCTAACAACTTACAAATTTGTCCAAAAATTATTTACTGAACATCCCATTGTCCAAGAAATCCATCACTCTTATCACCATATTTATTCCCTAAACCCCACAGTCACCATTGGTATACCTGGAAATGAACTGGTCGATCAGCATGCCAAAACAGCGTCAACTACTGCCACAATTACTTCTCATGTCCAAATTTGCAAGGATGTTAAGGCAGAAGCAAAAATAATCGTTAGATATATATGGCAAACTCACTGGAGCTCCACCAAGACTTCCCTACTATCTATCCAGCCTATTCTCAACACACCTCTGTATACTGACCCCACTGGACTCTCTAGACAAGAAGCATCAATACTACGTCGAATAGGTCACACCAAACTCACACACAGCTACTTAATTACCTCAAGCAACAGACCTTCCTGTCAAAGCTGCCAGTGCCCACTTACTGTTAAACACATCCTGGTTGATTGTCGCCAATTTAGCACAAGAAGACGACAACATAATCTCAAATCCCAGCTGCAAGACATCCTAGAGGATCCAAACCAAATCGAGACAACAGTGAAATTCTTAAAAGATATATCATAAACTTTAAACTATCTGTAATAACTATTGTTTTCTGTAATCACTCCTGTGCAAGTGGCCATAGTTGCCGAGCACGTTAATTGAATAAAAAAAATTTGAAAATTACTTTTCAAAAAGTAGACCGTTCACTAGGAAGCAACATCTACTTCTCAGGCTGTATGCCCCGACAGACAATGAATTACACTTCCAAGTTACACGTCTATTGATAACACGTTGTACTTAAATATGATAATTGTTACAGGAAACTGTAAACCACTACAAAACCGAGATGGTTTTTCGTGAATATGAATTTTGGTTTGTGGTTAGTTATGGAGATCTCGCTATTACCGCACTCTTAGCATTCCCTTCACTGGGGTGAATGTATTAATGTGATTTTGGCGTTATCTTCATTCCAGAATCACGCTCTCTCTGGGCGGATGATATCTAACTTGTACTGATGTGGCGCAAATACGCCAAAACCGGTCTGCAAGTGAGCTGTTCAACGATGGTATGTAATGTGAATTTCTTATTTTAAAGTAATTCAATGTAATTTAAATAAGTATTCTCATGGTATCGGCTCACGAGGCTCGGTGAAAACTGAAAACAATTATTGTTGAAGGTCCAAAAATTTTAAAAAATCAATAACTTTTTAATTACCATGCGATTGGCTATCGCTTTAAATAAAACCAAATACCAATTACATAGCCTACTCTACATGAAAGCATAAACTGTCGGAGTTATCGCTTCAGCATTTCCAAATGTAATGGTGTGACAACACATAATAAAAGCAACTTTTTTCCTGGATTCACACGAAAAATATACGAGCCTTAATAAGACCGCTTCTCTTTTCACTAAGACAGTTAACACACCCGTTATAAAAGAATTCTTTGAACCCTACGCCATTCGTGACAAAAGTGTATGACAATCACAAATACATTAACTGGATGACTCCATAGTATCGGATCGGAGTTTATGGTGTTTATATAACATTTCTTTCGTATGGCATCATAACAATACCAACTAATAGGTGCAACCATCTTTTTTAGGAATACTATCAGAGGCGTAGGATAACAAATCTCATAATAGGAGACAAACTGTCAATCTGCTTACAATCAACATTTTTTTTAGTTATTTGTTCACTTTGTTCAATAAATTATTTCCTCTCATGAAATCCTTGTACTTGTGTTCTAGTGAGTTCTTATAGTATGTGAGTAGGTGTTTCATCCGTTAGTTTAGATTCTCTGCACATAGGTTCACTGCCCAGATAGCACAAGAGATCTTCAAGACGTTCGTTTTATACCTTGGTCTGAACGTCTTAGTCCCTGAATAAGACGTCTTAAAGATGTTTTTCTTAAGACGTTTTAAAGATATCTGATTCTTACATCCTAAATACGTCTTAAAGACGTAAGTGTATTCCATATTTCTCAATTATAATTATGAAAATGCATCAATGAAAATAAGCTGAATAAGCTGAAATATCACAAAAATAGACCAGGAACGGAAGTAGCTATACAAACGTGGCTCAAACGAGCAACTGACAGGAAGAATAGTGTTTTAAATAAACAACTGAAATCATTAATAATAAATAATATATAAATAAATAAATAAACCTTTTGCGGTGTCTCTCTACCCCTTGAAATATTTTGTATAACTGTCTCTGCCTTTGACGAGTAATCCCATCTACCTATTTATTTAAGTTTATATGAGCAGAAGAATTAAAAATTGATGTTATAAAGGATGTGCTAAAATTTGAACTGTTACGTCCTTGAGTCCTTGACCGCGCATCTATCAATATGACGTCTTTTTTACGAGTTAATTCCACGCACTTTGAGAACGATACTTTAGTGGAATTCGACACGCGATATACTCCTCTGGAATCTCGATTTACGCCCTACTGAAACGCGAAATACCATTCCATTTAAAATCTATTAAATAACATGTACTATATGTTTTCTTTGTTCTAAATTCTCACAGGAATTGTTTAGATAGTTGAAGAGGATAATATTAACCCAGTTATCGTTAGCATATTAACAGGTTCAACTGTAGAATCCTTAGGGAAAATATCTTTTGGATATTTTTTTTTTAAATTGATATTACTGAAATTTCCAAAAAAGTGTTTGACCACATATACACTAATTCTCGAACACGTCGGAAATTTTGAAGAGATCTACTGAAAAACAAATGGAAATAACAGTAGTTATAGGAAATTTAGAGCTGAATCGAATGGCGTTGACTAGAATATAATACAAGGTCTGGTTTTGAAGTTCTAAGCGAAATAATCGGAGCATGTCTGAGATTGTGCATAGTTACACTCAAAAAATCGTAGAGACGTTAATAGTTGGAATATTATGTTGAAATTTGAAATGAATACTCTCAGATAGTGGAACAATATGAAAAAAAATTAGAAGACTCGCATCTATGAAATTGTGAATATAGGGCTATCCTAAAGTGGAAAGTCATTTTATTCCAAAAATTTACAACTTCTCTAAATGCTTTATTTGCGACTTTAGGAAATTTTTATATGGATTTTTGGAATCTACGGGTTCGAATCAGTCCATTTTAATATAAAAACAAAAAGAAAAAAATCTGGTCTAGAAATCGAAATTTGTCCATACATGCAAACTTTTCGACCGAAAAAAACATACCTTTTAAATACTAATTTTGCAAAATTTTCATATGCATTTTCGGAATCTACGGGGTCATATTAAGAGATTTCCATGATCAAATTTATGCAAAATCACAGAGTCACATAATTATAGTGAAAAATAAGAAAAAGTGTGAAAATATAGGATTTTTCGAAATTCATTTGACTGTAACTGCCAATATGCAACATTTTTATGCCGATTTTCGGATCCTACGGGGTCGAATTAGTAAAAATCCGTTATCAAAAGTATGAGCAAACATCTGGTTTGGATTTTGAAATTTCCAAAAAATAATTTTAAGTGTTGACCACATACTAATTCTCGAACACGCCGGAAATTTTGGTGAAATCCACTGAAATACTAGAAATACCTGTCATCATAGAAAATTTAATACTGAATCGAATGGCGTAGACTAGAATATAATACGAGGTCCGATTTTGAAGTTATGAGCGGAATAGTCGAAGCATGTCAATATCTGAGATTTTTCCAAGTCCGAAATTGTGCACAGTTACACTCAAAAAATCGTAGAGACCTTAATAGTTGGAATATGGAGTTGAAATTTGAAATGGATACTCTCAGATAGTGGTAGAATATGGAAAAAAATCAGGAGACCTGTATATACGAAATTGTGGATACAGGGTAATACGAAAGTGGAGAGAAAAATTTTTCGAAAAAGGTCAACTTCCAACATGTAGCTTAAATCGCATTTTTAAGCTGATTTTGGGATTCTACGGGGTCAAATTAGTAAATATCCGTGATCAAAAGTGCGAGCAAATTTGCGGTGTCGATTTTGAAATTTTTTTAAAAATTTTTCATGTTCGGAAATTCTGCACGGTTATACTAAAAAAACCGTAGAGACCTTAATAGTTGGAATATCGAGCTGAAATTTGAAATTAATACTCTCAGATAGTGGTGGAATATGGACAAAAATTATGAGACTCCTATGTATGGAATTGTGAATATACAGGGTTATCCTAAAGTCAAAAGTCAACAATTCTTGCGGTTTCATCTCACCCCCGGCCATCTTGAACAGCGCTAAGGTTTAACATAAATATTGCCTTTACGTGAAATAAACCAAGTGACAAAATGCCAAATTTCGGTTTCAAATGATTAAATTATTTCCTTATGATAATTGCTCTTAAAATTACTTGCAGCTTGTAAGTGAACTCGTTTTTTTGTTCGCTAGTGTATTTTTTGTAGTAAAACAAAGTTGAAAAATATAAAAATTTGATGTTTGTTTTTGTAATATAAAATGGAAAAATAAAATCGGTATCGCGTTCTCTACATGCTTCGTAATAAAGACGATATTAAAGCTAAACGTCAACAGAAGAGTAAAAAAAAATTAATCGACGGGAATATTTCGTAATAAACTTATCACTGCTCTTCCATATTTTACGGTTTGACCATTAAAGTTACAATGTATACCTAGGAAGATAAGCGAAAAGTAAAGCGGAAAATGATCTTTTTTAAGTCAGTAAGAGTTTCATATTATAAATGGAGAATCGTAAAAACGAGAAATGAGTTTTCCACTTTCTTTTTGTATATTTTTCCGACATGGGCGGTACGTGAGACAACCGTTCTGTTGAATAACAGGGAAATTCCGGAACTGAAGAGACAAAGAACACCAATCTAAACGGAGGTGACCAGAAAAGGTCTCTATGAGAAAAGTTTACGGAACTAAGTAGACTGGGAACTCTCAACCAGGTTATGAGGACACCGGCTGAACTGTGGTAAACGCTCGGTCAACTTGAAATTCGCTTGTTCAATGCAGAGTTAACTCGTAAAGGCCGGGCCACACCGGCATCCATCCGTCCGATAGCCGGACGTCCACGGAGCGCTCCGATTCACACCGAAAGCATGAATCTCTTCATCAACGAATATTTCGTTCACTCGTATCAGTAGCAGTGCAGTCAATGCATAAATAATGTCGTTTAATGTGACTTGGTGTGAAAGTGATTTGTCAAAAAGTATCCCGTGACTTGTACACTCGAAACTTAAAAATATAAACCTAAACTAAACGTAAATGAAATAAACAAAATAAACTTGGTACAAAACTGGTATACTTGTGAAAACAATGCGAGAAGAGTATCCTACACGAATGTGTTTCCAGAGAAACCATGTGGACTAGGGTAGCACCTTATTTTAGGATAGTTAACGACTTTTTACTTTCTCAACGAGAGCTGTCAAGGTATCGTCGGTGGACGACAACTTGGTAGCCATTTTTGTCGTCCAACAACGACTACCGTTGACTATAAAATAGAGAAAGTCGTTCATAAACGATAATCGCCCACGAACGACGTCGTTATGTGTTACAAAATAGACCCCTTAATAAGAGATATCATGACATTGAAATGTCACACAGGTCACCGGTTGAAATGTCACTGTTTTCGTTTTTCTTGAATTCTTTTTTGAATGTTTTAACAATAATAATGATAGTTTTGTAGAAGAATATAATAAAAACGATAGGTAAGTAGAAGTATTTTATACTAGACCTTTTTTTTGTTAATATTATTGTATGTTTGGTTGCCTATACCATAATCGGTTATTAATAGATTTAATATTGTTCAATAACGCACGGTCGGCACGGTTACTGACACTGTTCCCCGAGGAAACATTTACACACAATGGGAACCTATAGCAGAAAATGTGACTTAAGGGATGCTCTACTTCTGTTAAAACTCACTACAGATAAAAATACATCATATTTCACATGAGTATTTGGACTAACAACAAAAAATATATTACCTAATAGACACTTAGACAAAATCAGAAATCAATTATAAAATGAATTAATGACTGCACTAGCCTCTTCCTTCGGGGATCTCTCAATTCTTGTCCTGTTGAAATTAATAGAAAAAGTAATTGCTCAAATTTTAATAAATCAAGCATTTAAGACGGATTTTTTGTTATCACAGACTTAATTATGATGTATTAACGGCAGATCGCACTGATTGTCTTGAAATTGGAATTAAGAGATTAGACTTTTAAAATACTTTCTTAATCGTAATCTGTCTCGGGAAAAAATAATTCCTCAATCGAGTTAAAATCGATAAAAGTATTCGTTCCGATGACGGTAAATATCGTTGGTATATGCATATGTCATTATTTATTGGGATCTACATAAATATCCTGTCTCTCACCAGCGCCCTTTTTGAATCAAACAACACATTACGACTTGCTTACTAAAAGGGGAGATCGTGTAATTTCTGTTCCTAAATACATATTGACACTCAGAATTATGATGTGACAGACTACGTTGTATGAATATCAATACAATTCTTTTGATTGGAAAAATATTAGTATGATCCAGAGAAAAAACTATACCAAATTGTTTGGTCCAGTTTGTATAACTTTCAATCAATGTAATCATCAACCTACTTCTGCAGCACCCAGTTTCAACGTCATTCTGGCTAATGACGAAAAATATTGATGTTACATCAACAAAAAATTAACCAGCGCCCAAGTAATCATGAAGTTACAAATTGGCGCCCAACGTAGGGCACTATTGTTTCTTACATAATTCGTGCAGCACAAACATTGAGTGGTCTATAACAAGCGCCCAAGCAGTTTTTCTTATTATTTTAGTTTGTACTAAATTTTGTTTCAAACTTCGTCTCGTGAATATTCGGTTTCTTCACGCGCCACTGTCTACCTCTTACATTTTAAAACTCAACTATAAGCTGGATACTCGCTACATTCCCGTAAACTTTTAATGGTGAATTTTATAAGATGATAATCAGTTTACGACCTTGTTTTTTTTAGCAAACGCGTAGAATATTCCGAACGACCTAATTGGGACTGAAGGGAGATTGTGTCAAAATATCCAGTCGTTTTGAATTTTTAAAAGCTTTTCACAATTTCTCGTTTTAAACTTGACACAATGTTATCCGTAAAGTGGCTATTAGATTTTGGGTGCAAATTTGGGACAACCGAATTTATTCTTTTTCGGTGCGTTTCATTGGAAAAATAGATTTTCCAAAATGCTTTTCATATATTAGACTCGGCTATCTGTAAATTTGTTTTATTTACAGCAATATACAGGATGTGTCGAATGGTTAAAAGTTTACATTGAGCAGAATTAAATAACAGAAAAAAACAGTTGCTCACCAGAGAACACAAAAATCAGAGAATGGATTTTGGAAGATTACATTAAAAATGGACCATGAAGTTTAAAGCAAGGAGAAAGGCCTGAGTTGAATCTTATAGACTTTATTTACTACTGCTGAAAAAAAATTGAAATCTCAACCAATTCACAGATTTGCTATTCAGGAGTGGGTGTAGATGAGACTTATTTTTACTGATGTAAACTATTTAAAGTAAAAATTGCCACGACTATTAATTGACGCATAGCTTGCAACCACAATGCCCTTCTCTTAAGTGTATTTTTGCTTGCGCTACCAGGTAAAGTAACAAATATTTTGACTGGAGTTTTAGTAGTCGTTGATTTACACTCTGGAACAATGCAATACTTGTAATAAAAAGTTTTTTTTTCGGCTTTATCCATTTTTAAAGCTTTCAGACACAAATTAGGTCACAAGAACTCAGAGCGTGATACACGAATAAGAACGTAAACATATTACGTCACTCCATTGTGCAGCCATCTTTATGACGTAAAGCGCGTTTTGGCGGACTTTCAAATTTTATGATTTTTAAAGTGGTTTTAAAAGTAAAGTTTATATTTTTTTTGAAAAAATAGGCATGCAAGGTGTTAGGAGACCTGATAAAGCATCAATTCCCACCAATAGCAAACTTTATGCTTGTACCCTATTGGGCTATTTTTCCCTACTTATTCAAGAGAACATTTTTCATGTCTATACACTATACATTTGCTTTTAAATTATTAGGTACAATAAAGATACAAACAATATACCATCCAATCTATTAAAGTTGTAGCTATAAACAGCTTTACGACTGTTTAAACTTGGCCTTATCAACTGCAACTAGTTAATTCCATCCGATTCTAGTTTTATATCCCATGGGTAAATACATCAATCAGACCAAGAGCTTGTTAAATTTATCCTAAGTCTGAGGTTAAAGATCTTATTATCAAGAATTATTATGTCTATTGAGTATATAGTTTAATTTACTAAATTGGTTTCAAAAATACTTGGTTTTTACTTGTTTAATGAATGAATGGGTTAAGCAAAGGTGTGTGCAATTGTGGTATTTATAGAACACACTTTAAAAATAGTATATTATAATACAAGTACGGTAGGTACGTTTTTACCACCAATATTAAAACCGACAAAAATTTCAAGTTTACGGCTGAAATTCATATATTGTCATGGGTTTCTGGCAGTTATCATTTTTCGTTGGTGTTCGCGAATGCGTTAAATTTCGCTTGATAGATTTATTGTTTACCAGAAAATTCTTTTAAAGCTTCATAACACAATACCGGTCTGTATATATAACACAACTGTGTTCCATCAGTAATAATTTTAAGGTACGAACAGCTTTGTGGTGTCATTCTGCTACTATTCCACTGGAAAGTAAAGTTTCACGCTTCCTTTGATCTGAGTAAAAACTTGTTTTTCCTTTCGTAATGTGTTACGTTCGTACGACAAACAAAATTAAGTTGAAACATATCGTGGCTTTCAAATTTATTCTTTGATTTCGTAACGTATTGAACAAAACCTTTACACAGAGTGAGCGAAAAGTCCCGTTTATGTTTTTGAGTTATCAAAAAAATGCGATTTTTAGTAGCAAATCCTGAGGTACGGATTCTTTAAAATATACATTTTTTCCTATAACACATTATTGGTTTCTCAGTGTGTAGAAACAAATTACAAATTATTTTTGATATTTACGGAATTAATCATCTGCAAGTTCACTCTTTCCCATTGTTCCGTGGTAGTAGAAGGAAATATTCAAGGGACCCTTTGGCTTCCTCTTTTGTAATAAAACCGACTTATTGTCAATAAAGACAGCTTGCGGCTGAATTCGTGCCGACCTTTTGTCTTTAAGGGGGAGTATCTGAATTCAGCGAGATGTCTTGAATTTAATTGTTTGAATATTTAGGATTAGTCTTCAAAATGAGTAGAACTAATTTTAATTACGTCCCCCAAAGAACTTTCATACGGAGATGACTTAAATGTTCATCCCAGCTTGTAGGTTTTGACATAACCACACAGCGAAAAATAATTTGTCATGAAAAAAATATTCTGATATACCTTTTAGAACGAAATTGCTGCTATAGGATCCAGAAGAAATGTAAAAAAAGCGTGTTTGTAGCATTCTCAACAACGTAATCCTTAATGAGCACTAGATGGACATAAAATCACATAAGAATATTCGTTCTCTACAAACAAAATGTGCATGCATCGTTGGTGAAGTTTGGATACGTATTCCAGCTACGTCATGTTTGCAAATGAACATGGAAAAGGAGTATAGAAGCCAAAAAGGATTACTCACAGCACACTGTAGCCTAAGAAATCGCATGCATACAATTGGTGTATAAAGGAATATAGCTATCTGTCGGTTGTAGACGGGAGATGAGGAAACAGCCTCACATATTATATCTTCAAATATAAAGTACCGTCTCATTGGAGATATAGACTACTAGGACTAAAAATCACAAGGGAGGATTTCTCGATTCAGGGGAACATTTTACATATAGACATGAATTTTGAGTTGATATTTCCAAGCATTAAGGGAGATAGCAGATAGCAATTTAAATCGTGAAAATATACGAAAATCCACTTCTGAAACTTTATGTATCCATAACTCGACAAATTGGAGAGATGGAACATTCTAGTCTCCGCCATCCGAATCAGGGGAACATTTTACATATAGATATGAATTTTGACTTGATATTTCCAAGCATTAAGAGAGATAGCAGAGAGAAACTTAAATCGCGAAATATTTCCATACCTACCTCTTGCTTCAAAATTTCCTACAAAAAAAAATTTGTGTGACACGAAATTGGCTTTAAATTTGTAACCGGGGGTTTTTTGGTATGAAAATTCGACTGGTACAGTCTGTTTTTTAATGAAATCAATATTTCGCCTTCAAATAACATAATGAAATTTTGGAAAATCCACTTTCTATAACCGTAAATACTCATAACTCAACTAATTGGGAAGATGGAACGTTATAGTGTCCACCATTCGATTCAGGGGAACATTTTACATATAGATATGAATTTTGAGTTTATATTTCCAAGCATTAAGGGAGATAGCAGATAGCAATTTAAATCGCGAAAATATTCGAAAATCCACTTTCTGAAACTTTATGTATCGATAACTCGACTAATTGGAAAGATAGAACGTTCTAGTCTTCGCCAATCGATTCAGGGGAACACTTTACATATAGACATGACTTTTGAGTTGACATTTCCAAGCAGTAAGGGAGATAGCATTAAATCGTGAAAATATCCGAAAATCCACTTTCTGAAACTTATGTATCCATAACTTGACCATTTGGGGAGATAGAACGTTCTAGCCTTCGCCATCCGAATCAGGGGAACATTTTACATATAGATATACATTTTGAGTAGATATTTCCAAGCATTAAGGGAGATAGCGGAGAGCAATATAAATCGCGAAATATTTCCATACCTACCACTTGCTTCAAAATTTCCACCAAAAAAAATTTTGAGACATGAAATTGGCTGTACATATATATGGTCAACCTTATAAGCATTACTGGTCTCTTTCCATGAACGGTACAACAAAGAACACAAAAAGCCTAAAGACTCGAAGCCTCTGGTGGTGAACAAATAAAGACTTGGAGAGGTGACTTTTTTTCATCATACCCCACAATATTAAATCAATGAAATAAAGTAACGTATGCTCTATTGAAAATAATGTACCCTCCTGTTATTGAAAGGTTCGTAAATAATTTCTATTACTGACGATTAGCTGCTATCCCCTTTTAACTCCATTCTAGTAATTATGTCGTTTAATTCTCTGGTTTTATAGCATTTCGGCGTAAATTCAGCAAATTGCCTATAAGCATTAGCTGAATCGTAAAAACTTCTCTACAGCTAAAGTTACATGTTCTAATACAAGGAAACAGAAGGATTAGATCGATTTTTATATAAATTTTTGTTATTTCAGCATCAATTATACCTTTTGTTTATACAATGATGTTTAATTATGAAACTAAATTACTGATCAACAAATTCCATGTCAAAAATATGTATCACCCGACTGGTTTTACAAACTGCAAGATTTGCATCATCAGGAGTAGAAATTTTAAGAAATTTACTCCATTGATACGTGGTTTGGGGGAATGTGTGGAGAGGCTGAAAATATGATAATAATAATTTAAAAGCACTTAGGTCTTACTATGTTATTGGTAATTGCCAAAAGTTATTATATCGTATTTTGGAATTAGAATTAAAAACTATTTTTTGGAAAATGGTTATGTTTTTTTTTCCCGCGCAAATTTTAGGTTTCCCTTCGTGAAGAATAATTTAAATAATTTTTGATAAGCTGACTTTACCACTGTGATTTCTCGAATTAGCACATTTCTTTTTGTTGGACCAAGCTGTTCCTGGTCTTTTGGAAGTATCATAATGACCAGCTTTCCAATTAAAAATTTTGCGTCTCTATATTCCTCAGTTCAAACCGTCTGGTTACCGTTTAAGTATTTCATTCTTTTCTTTTCGATAAAAACTTTTTGAGAACGCCACTGAGTTGTGATCATGTTTTCTAAAATACATGCTCTCGAGGGATTAAGAAACAATTTAAGAGAAGAAAAACAATAAATTTAATAAGCATTATGTTCTCGAAATGGTTTCTTTTTTTTTACTTTTTTTTTGGGAATATATACCGAAACTACGTAACGTGAGTTTTTGTTCGTTACAAATGGGACGGTGTCCCAAGTGGTTTGAACCCGTCAGTTTGGATTTCCTTCTTTGCCAAAACACTTTTCTTTTATCTGCCTTTACCTTTAATATATTTATGGAGTTGTTCCTTTCTTTGAAAAATATCTTTCTTTATTTGTAAAAGGAGTCAATTCAGACACTTTCGCATTCTTCAATAGCAAAAATTTATGCAAACTCTTTTGTAGATTCTTGATTCACTCATTACATATCAGACAATGTATTGTGAAAGTGAAGTCTGATCGAAGAATCTACATCTATCTATATCTACAATATGATAATTTATAATATATTATAATCTATTATATAATATTAATATTATAATAATGAAAGATTTGTATTTTCAAAATCTACTAGACCGATTTCAACAATTTATTTTGCAGTTAGAAAACTACATTAACACTGAGTAGCATAGGCTATATTTTTTGAAACTAAAGATCCTCAAAAATCCCTACTAAACACAAGGTGTAAAATTATATTATAAAATGAAGTCGCTTCCGTTGTCTGTTAGCTTAGGGTGCGTTCACAAAGAAAGCTGGTTACAAGCGCTTACAAGCTCCAACCGGCGTGAGAAAAGTCTACATTGTATCAAAAGTGTGCGTTCACAGACAAAGCCTGTCCCGGCTAGCAAGCGCTTGCTACAAGTTCTCACAAGCAGGCAAGAACGTTTTGTACTTGTTTTCCGGCTCTTGTTGACCGAACCAGTCAGTGACAAACAACTGTGTAGTATGGAAGTCGATGAACTGATATCTCAAGTCTTTGGGACACACTTTTAGTCTGTGAAAATTAATGGATTGTTGGCGAAGTATGTCTTGAACAATCTCTCACACTTGAGCCTGTATTTGTTGGTCTTCCAGTTTTTTTCTTTCTTCTTTCTCACTTTGTCCAATTTCAAATGAGGAAATAGATGGTGGTATTCCCCAAACCTACCTCTTCCACAGTTAATTGCATGAACACCGACTCTTCATCACTTGAGGAAGACATTGTCTCAACGAGAGCTGAGAAAACACTAAGCTTGAAATGCAAGCGTTTGTTGTGTACACACAACAAAATTCTCAAGCGCTTGCCAACAAGCACTTGTAACCAGCTTTCTTTGTGAACGCACCCTTAGATCTTTCAAGCTACTCAACCCCAGGCTCTGCTTAAAGCTATCAATAATCCAGCAGCTGGCTAAACAGGGAACACCAACATAAATGGAGGTCGCCACAAGGGCACATCCATACAAAAAGTTTACTGAACAAGGTAGACTAGAAACTCTCAACCAGGCTATTGAAATTGAGTAAGAGACATAACCTGGTGACTGGACACGGTAACCTGAGGAAACATCTGCACAAAACGGGCAAAGTTAGTGAACCTATGTGCAGGAAATGTGATGGATCACCTACTCACATACTGCTTCTACGAGAACTTACATGGACTCAGACGGTAGCACTTTGAAGAGGAAATAATACCACCATTACAACTACTGAAAATCTCTACAGTCAAACTAGTGACTTACATGGAAGACACAAAGCTTCTGGAATGGATGTAGATAACATGGAAAATGTTACAAAGATGCAGTTAAAGTACCTGGGCTGTTGAGCACAACCCAATCGAATGAATGAATGAAGCTACTCAACCGATTCGAAGTTTTTTTTTAGAGAACCCTTCTAAAATTGCAGTTCAATATTCACAGATTTTGTGGTATGTACACGATTTTTTAACATGACAATGCGAAAATTTCATTTTCCTTCCCAAAAAAACAAATTTTTAGCGTTTTTGAAGTCTAAATTTCTTCTTTTTCTTATACTTTTGAGCAAGGGTACCAATAACAAAATGAACTGTCAAAGTTTTCCGTACTTCGACAGTCTACGCCTATTTGATAATTTTTCTGTTCCTTTAGAATATTGGACCTACTTGATAATTGTTAATAATTTTGACTTGAATATTTTAGTAAGTGTACACTTCGAAAAACAATTCCGTGTAACTCAATTTTTTCTGTTATTTTGTAATAAACTATTGATTTATAAAAATCTTGATAAAATATTTTTTTTCTTAACCCGAACCTGGATTATAACTGTTTTTGTTACATTATAAGATTTTGATGCTTATGTAACTTATACCTACCAAAAATGAAAGAAATCTATAGGGTGGTTCTAAAGTTATTACGCACGAAAATGTCAATGATACTTTTAAATAACTTTGACATTAAAAAAGTTAAGCAGTAAAACGGGATGTGCACTTCGAAAAATATTTTGGTGTCGCTCTATTTTTTCTGTTCTCTTCGAATAATCTATTGGATTTTAAAAATTCTGATATAGAGGGTGTTGTTTTGGAGATTATCGAATTTTGCAAAATTTTCTTAAACCAGACCTGGATTATTAGACAAAATAAATCCTTTTAATGCACGTTCACAGAATTAATGAGCCAGAAAACATCAATTTTTAAAATCTTGTTATGATTCGAATAAACCGATCAATATTTATTAACCTTGGAACACAATCAGAAGGGCTAAAACGGTTTATGAAAGGGTTAATACCTTAGGGCGAAATATATTAACAAAGTTACGTAAATTGGGTTTGGGAACTTTTTCCGTTCTTATTTTAAATTTTCTGTTTTTTAACTTTTATTATCCGTTAGGGAGAAATTATGGGAATAATATAGTAGCAATTTTAATTCGAAAATTCCTTGTAGTAGCTATTTTATTTCGTGTTATTTACTGGGAACTTGCAAATTTGCCAGTCTTTAAAATAATAAATAAATACATTATATCAGTGACACTGACAGTCGATAAGATTTTGCTACATCGATACATGAAATAAATTAATCATTAATACTGATGATCTTGGTCAGGATATTGGAACAAACTTCAAGTATTATAAATCAGTTCTCGATAAGCAGTGTGCAACTTGACGGCGCGGAAAGTAAACAAAGCTTTTGTTGAAGGAAAAATAGAAAAATTGCCGTAACAAACAAATCAACCTAAAAGAAAGGTATTTCAAAAAGTGTATGGAAACTTTTTTAATCAGCATATTTAACAATATTCTTCTGCGCCGCGAGGAATTTGAGAGAAATTTTCCATCAAAGTTAAAAGAGTACAAATTTAATCAAAGTTTTCTGCGTTCATAACTTCGCTTCTTATCGCCATTGAAAATATGTACACGGAATTCTTAGCAGCTTTTCTCGAATGTATTCATGGGACATATTTCATCACAACTTTTTTTTCTCTTATTAGCTGCAAGCTATAATACCTAGCTATATGAGTTAAAGTTTATGGCTGAAGAAGTTGCTGTAAGAAGAGTAACAGAGATCATCAAAATTCATAAGTATGGAGGTTTCAATATGAGAGGATGGCTTAGCAATTCACCTTAAAGTGATGAAGCACATACCAGAAACTCTTCATTCGAAAAAAAATAACTTTGATAGACTTAGAAAAATGGCAGTTGCTCACTTATGAAAAAACGTTAGGAATAAACTGGGAACCACAAAATAATTTCCTGGCATTTTCAAATAAGTTTCTAGACAATTTTAAAGACATACTAGCAAAGAAAATGTACCCACCAAAAGACAGGTAATAAGAATAGTTATGTCTATATTGGTTTCCTTGCTGCCTTTACTATCCAAGCAAGAATTCTCATGCAAGAAGTTTGGTCTCAGAAAATAGAATGGGATGAAAAACTGAGTCCTAAATTATTCGAAAAATGATGTTTATGGGTAGTGAGTCTTCATAAAATTGAGAGTTTAAAAATTTCTCGATGGTATAGAATAGAATTTTCTTCTTCAGTTGAAATTCAATTACATACATTTAATGATGGTAGCGAAAAAGGATATGCTACTGTTTCATATTTCAGGATAATGTCGAAGGAGGGAGACATATCTACAGTCTTCGTTATGGCCAAATCAAGAATAACTATTCCAAAAATTGAACTTCAATCTGCATTGCGTGGATAGTAAAGGCAGCAAGGAAACCATTATAGACATAACTATTCTTATTACCTGTCTTTTGGTGGGTACATTTTCTTTTGCTAGTATGTCTTCATAATTGTCTAGAAACTTATTTGAAAATGTCAGGAAATCATTTTGTGGTTCCCAGTTTATTCCTAACTTTTTTTCATATGTGGGCAACTGCCATTTTTCTAAGTCTATCAAAGTTATTTTTTTTTAATGAAGAGTTTCTGGTATGTGCTTCATCACTTTGGGTGAATTGCTAAGCCATCCTCTCATATTGAAACTTCCATACTTATGAATCTTGATGATCTCTGTTACTCTTCTTACAGCAACTTCTTCAGATGCAAAACTATCCAAGTAATCGTCCAATTGCTCTAAAATAAACCCGAACGCCAAACTGCGAGTGTCAGAACCATCCTGTTAAAACCCGAACAAGCCAATTTCGACTGCGCAAACTCCGGACAGTCTTAGAACAGTAATTGCATGAACCCGAATAAAGCTGTTGTAGGTGTCCAAACGAACGATTGTGATAATAGTGTTGAAGCTTAAAACCGCCATGTTCCATTTCTCATTGCATGTATCTGATTGATATTATCTGTAGCCAAACCAGTTTTAATGAGTTAAAACTTCCCGACAAAAATGGTATATTACTTACACGTTGATTGTTAATGCTTAAACATTTTGTTCTGTTTTACACTTTAGTCAGGTGAATAGCTCCTTATAATTGCAAATTTACTTCCAGTGGAGTTTTGACCTGCACCCGGAGGCCCTCGAGTGCCCTTTGAACTTGCCCTTAACGTTTCCGTTCCTCTTATAATAATTATCAATGAGACCCTTGAGATTCAAATGTTATTACCCCTAACTTTTTGCCAAAGGCGTAACACTTTTATAATGTAAATTTTCAGACAGTAGGCGTTAAGCATGTTACTCTTCAAATGGGTACTTTTCTTCAAGTGTGTATGCATCTTATTTAAATATTGCATATTAATTCTTTACAATGAGGCTTGAAGCGGATGTTGTAAAGTCGGCAACTCCAAAGGAATTTGCAGTAAACGTTTTCAATAAAAGTACATACATTAAAGATCGTCTGAAGACTGAATCTATTGTAATTATGTAATTGAACAAATAATGCCTTCAACAGGTGGTTGTTTATCCCAATGGAGGGTGTAATTCACATTTCCAAATGTAAAAAAGTATAAGAGCAAATGGGTGTTTCCCTTTCCCAAAGCATTTCCCTGTGCATATTTTTCTTATCCTCGCTAGCGGCATGATCTTTGCTTCTTTTGAAGGATGCATCGACTGCCAAGAGTTTGAGCAGGATACGGGCTTAGAGTAGTAGCTCTGGTCTGCGCTTCCTCGTTTGCCTAAGCCTCAAATCCGGTATTTTTAGCGATATGGCTCACCCTCATCGTTTTCATTTTTGTTAGTGCTACCCGGATCCTAGCGTGTCGTGGTATGTATGTATGGTATGTTCATTGTAGTGACATTCACTGAGACCTAAAAGATCCTAAGAAAATTCTCATAGACTAGTACCTCCTTTAGATTTATTTCCCGGAGGAATTTTAGGCCTCAACTTTCTGTATCGCTGAGGATGGAGGTTTCTTGTTCCATTCCACAGAAACTACATTCTTTTTGCCACACTTTTTTGAATTTCGCACTAGGTAAGGTGCCTATACAGACGACAGTGTTCTGTTAAAACTCTTAGTGTAGTTTTACTTTGGCTGGCAATAATTTGTTCTTAACAGGTAGTCACTCACATGTATCTTTGATTGTCTAAGCCTCACTAGATCTTTCCAATGGTCAGATTTCCTGTTTTTCTCAGCTTTGTCTATTTCTTCCAATATTTCATTGAAACAAAAAGGTTCCGGTTTCCAAAGGGGTGCTTTTGAGCTATCTGTGTACCATTGAATGGCATTCTTTCCAAGTCTGGTCATGGTATTTGGATCCCATTCGTTCTTGTTGTTTAATTCCGTATCGAATTTCTTTGAGTTATACTTTTCCATCATACCTTTCTGTGGCATGTCCTAGGTTTTCTGATTTCTAAGCAGCGAGGATGTGGTTTTTTTTTATAGATTTCCTCTCTACTTAGTAGTGGTGTGAGATTGACAATCACTTCCATGGCATCTGTTGGACATGTTCTCATCGCTCCCGTAATTCATATAATGGCTAGTCTCTGAATTTTGGAGAGGTTGTCTCTTGTTGTCAATAGGCTAGTTCTACCACTCCACGCAATGGCTTTTAAGTGATAATTGGTCTTACTATGGCGGAGGGAGGGCAGTGACAAGGAGGTGCCACCTGGTGCATATTAGACCCTGCAGTCCACTCAGGCCACGATACCTTCCATCTAGGAGTTAACTAGTGATTTTTGTGTTGCTCTCTGTGCAGTTCTTCCAAGATACTTGTACTACGGTTTTTGGTATAACCATATTCTATCCTCTCTATTCTCTCGACTCTCTTTTTGCAATTTCGTCCGCTTTTCCATAATTCTCGATCACCTTGGTGATCATTTCGATTACAATTATTTCCGATTCAATTTGTTGTTGGAACTAGAAGTATTATTTGACGGTAATACGTTTACTTTATCCTGATCTTAACGACACCACTGTGGAACTTCGAACTGTCTAAAGAGTCGGAAGCACCTTGCAGCTATTCACGCTGATATAAACGTATGTTCTAAAGTTTGTTAACTCTCCAAGTTATGTCGGTTGTTTGTACGTTTTAGTGTTCGTGTTCAACGAGTTCTGTACGGTTTCGATGAAAATTGCGTTTAAATTTAAATTTGACCAATTCCGGAAGTTACCGATAGAAAAAAGAATTAATAATTGTGGTTTTTGGTGATTTCGTATCGTTCGGTGAGGCCTCTACAAAAAAAATTTGATTAAATAATGGACTTGCAGCATTGAGAGAACCCATTCACTTTCTATTTATTCTAAAATTTGGGCGAAAAGGGTATTTATTGACATTTTAGGTTATAAAATGTGGTTCCCGAAAAACTATACTTTTGAGTTGTGTTGTTTCTAATGAGAGATATTTTATGAAGTTTGATGTTTCGTAATTTTTTTAATAGTGTACTCAAGTACGTATAGTTTAGATTAGCTTTAGATTTTAATCATTAATTGGACCTATACAGGCTTTTATAAATCTGCGGAGTAAGAGCAATTATTTGAAAAGCAAATGTTTTTAGAAGCGCTTCAAATACCACAAATCCAAAAAAAATGCTATCGGTTTATTCAAATTCTGTTGTTTTAAAAATGTTTACTTTTGATTGTGGTGCTTGTGATGGCAATTTCCTATACATGCGCTTTATTTATCTACCATGTGGGATAATTGGATTTTTCTGCTGTTTATATTTGATAAAGCTTACAATTATTCGTACCAAAAGCTTTTCTTGGATTATTTAAAATTTAAAAATGTAAATAAATATTAAGTCAGTTTCTGACCCATTTTAACTGTAAAAATCTCGAAACTCAGGAACGTATATGGAGGTGCAGTTTTCGAGGAACAATTTCTTTTTATATAAAGTTTTTTCAGAAATGTTTAATCAGTGAAATCGTATATAAAGTATTTAAAAAAAATGAAATCTTTAAATGCAAATATTGTCATTTGTTTAATAAAACACCCCATATATTTTATTCTATCTGAAAGCTGAACTCTTCCCCTTTCTAAAAATGTATAATTTGTTGTAGTTTAGATGAAAAATGGGTAAGTTATTTGATTTTTAATGATAGGCTGTTATGTAGGTGTCTAGAAAGAGGCGTCAATGTTTTAAGCATGGTTTGGAATTTTCACAATCTCAATAAACTGACACGAAATGTCAAAGTAATTAATTCCGATTTGAATAGTATGAGGATATTAAAGTTAACTCATTATAAAATTCAGATACACCAAAAAATGTATGCAAGAGATTTTCAAACCAGAATTCTTGTTTCGGAGACATTACTAGATTGATTCAAAGAAGTTCCCAATGTTCTATTTATAATGTCAGATGATGCTGGTTTTCATTTAAACGGGCAATGTAATAAACATAATTGTCGCATATGGCCACGGGGGTCTGAAAATCCAAGGGTAATGGAAGAGGTTCACCTAAGTTAAACGTTTGGTGTGGTGTTTCTAAAGAAAAAATATACGGACCTTTTTTGGAGAAACTACAATTAATGGTAATGTCTACACAAAATTACTTATATCCACAACTTGAATTATATGGCATGATAAATGCAGTTTACTTTCAGGAAGATTGTGCGCCACCACAATTTTTCACTTGTTGCCAGAAATTCTTTAGCAGAAACATTTGGAGAAAGGTAGATTGGGAGAGCCGGACCAATTGAGTGACCTGCCCACTATTCCAGAGACTCTGGAATAACTGCGAGGCAACATTGTCCGAACATTTCAAGAAATTACCCCGGAAATGTTACGCAACTCTTTTGATCACTTTTTGTTCAGGTTGCAAAAATGTATAGATCAAAATGGACAACACTTGGAACATCTTGAGGATTTCAGATAGAATAAAAATATGTAAGATGTTTCATTAAAAAAATAGAGGATATTTGCCTTGGATTTCTTCTAGCAGTCAACTGCAAAAACGGTCTTGTCTCGGGTAGTGATTCGACCATGACCCCTATGTCTTTCCGCTACATCACCTGCTTCGCGATATTGGTGATGTAACCATGAAATAACGCTTTGGGTTGTACCAACTCGTCTAGCGACGTCTACTGGGCACTTCCCAGCTTCAAGCAGACCTAAAGCCCGCATCATTTCATCACGAGTTAAATACCTTCTTCCATGATTGCTAATACTATATACGACTTTCACAAACTGTAAACTCCACTGACAACAACAATCAATAACTAGTGTAACGGTATTTGTAAAAGAACTATCCTTAGATTTTGCGGTGGTGTGTATTTTAAGAACTAATCAAGATATGAGCAATAAAGATTTTCTTATCTATCCTCATGTGACTTCATATACACTGTCATATTTTTCTTCAAAATACAATGTTACACCATTTTCTTTGTCCTTATTCGATAAGCGTACCGTCAGTTTTGTTACCAACGTAAAACTCGAAAACTCCTTTTATAAATGTATCGAAAATGGCGTCATAAATTCCTTTCTGCTCTCTACCTCCGCAATCTGCTATCGCTCTCCAGAAATATATGTATTTTTCCTAGGGACACTGGATGCAGAGTGGAACTGGGTTTATTTGACTCTGACATTTAGAATCGATACGTTTACGTCGTGCTGGAATAGAATTATCACATATTTTGGCTAAAAGAGTTTTCGTCCCATTTTAATTCGACTGAAAATACGAAAATTGGTACTGGTTATCAAAAAGCGTGTAAGATAGTGTAAAGTTTTAGTGTTGGTGTGAAAGTTTAAGGGTATTACTATTGCTAAATCGTTCTCTAGTCAAATTTATTTTACAAATACAATTCCATTATTTATTAAGACAAACGTTCGTAGTAGTGAACTAGCTTATCTACAAATTATAACCCGAATAACATAATTATGTGGTATACAATATCTCATTCTATAATGGGCTGATGTGGCTCTGGAGAGCAGTGCATCAAAAACGGCCTTAGGATACTCGCGTATTTAAAGTTGTACGAGCGGGAAATCAAGCTCAGGAGGGTGTATGGATATTTTATTGGTGCATGATTGTATCCAAATACAGTTTCCACAATTACCGTCAAACGGAATTTCGTTTAATTCCGTAACTCAGGGGCAGAATACGGTGCTAAAATTGTTATCTGGTTCACATACGTGGTAGATAGAGGGTCGTACCACGAAAATAGATAGGGTAACAATTTATTTTTTAAGTAAATTATGTCGGACTCTATAAACTATTTAACCCTCTTCACCATTCGTTACATTTCGTACTAAACCTTTTCCTTTATAACTCATAATTAGTGAATTTTTTAGATTAGTGGTTCAAGAGCTTTTAAACGCAGTGTCGTATGATGTACTTTCTTATTTAAAAACATTGAAGGGATGATTGTCATGTGAAGAGGGATCAAGTATGGTACGAAACAGGTATATTAGATTCCTCGGCACCTTAGCCTTTATAGGCTTTTTGTGCTCTTGGTTGTGGAGTTTATGTGAAGACAGTAGCCCTTATTAGGCTCAACAGTCTTTTTACTAGGTCCTTCTTGGAGAAATCCTCCCTTGGATGTTCTAGTTCTAGGAATCTATATCTCCAATGAGATAATGCTTCACAATCTTTCCTTCTCTTCCATGTTTTAGATATCCCAAATACTGGTTAAGGACCAGTGAATGCAGTCTCAGACCCTAGCTTTGCTAGGATGTCTGCCTTTTCATTTCCTACTATGCCCTTGTGTCCCGGGACCTACTTAAGAGTAACTCTATTATGGTTAGCCGATGTTAATAGTTTTTGTAGACAGTCCCAGACCAGTCTAGATCTGATGAGGACATGCTAAAGATTTTTGTGCTGCCTGACTATGAGAGTATAAGGATATTTTGATCTCTATACCTAACAGGTATATAGTAGTATCTATAATTATTATAAAAATCGACCTGCCTCAGCTGTGTTCATTTGAACTTGACGCTAATGTCATAAACGTCAGATTCACCTTCTTCCTACTAGAGACACCCCTTACGTTTTTCCAAATGGCGTTAGGTATCAAGTCATGCCTCATCTAAAAGGTTTGAAAAATCATTTTGTTTTGCCTTTGATACCAGCCTTCCATTGTTATTTAACCGCTGTTTAAAATTGGCTCTTTATTATTGCCTGAGTGTTAACGGTGGTCACTTTGAACACGTGATTAAATAACAGGTATTTCTTGTTAACGGTGGTCTTTTTACTATCTGTAAATTTTCATTCTTTTAAGAGTCTTTCTGTCATAACATAATATGGGGGCAAACAAACAAAGATTCAATAACAGTGGTAAAAGGACCTAGAAAGATAATGATATTTAGCCTTGTATAAAACAAAAACAAATGTGGATCCTACCTTGTTTATGGGGTTACTGTGAAAAACGAATGGGGCTCCAAAGCTCAGAGGTGAAGTGTCTTAATACAGGGTAGTCGAAGATCCCTCCTGGCGAGTAAATGGGTCCAAACAGCAAATTCAAGTATATGGTACTTCATAAATACCGCCAACCAAATATCTAAGTAGCATGCAGATATCAAGCTAACTCAAAGCACCAACTCAGTTTTCCAATGAAACACAAAAAGAGAAGAGTAGAATGTAGAGTACAGTAAAGTACGGTAGATTAGAGGCTTGAAATAGAAATATCTAGTAGTGAACTATGTCTACAACCATAAACCGCTAGGTAAAATAGTATGTACATGGTTTCGATGTTATTTGAGCACCTACCTGTTGATGATGGTTCGGCCTCGTAGAAGTCACTATTGGTAAGATCCACAATCGAATCATTTTACAAGAAATTACCAACTATTGGTTAATATAGAAATTATGGATCTCACAATTTTATTAGCCTGAATCCTCAACTTGAGATTATTAAAAGCACATGCTTCCAGTGTCAAGCTAATTAGGTCTGAAGAATGACAAAGAACGAGACAATTGACAGACAGGCATTTCCTGTGAAGATCAGGTAAGACACTTGATATTTCTATTAATTATCAGTCAATTTCTAGCAAAATACTTAATATTTCAACCTTGACCTCAGTAGAGAGGTTGATGAACCTGCTAGGTCAAGTTCATGGTTCCATGACAATCAATTATTGACAAGCTGTCAACCATAACTGACAGAAAGTAAATATAACCAAGAATCAGTCTAAGAAAATGAAAGTCTGGTTTTTAATACTATTCATTAGAGATTGGTTTCTTACTCTACTAATTAACATTTTATTTCAGCTAAGATGCTATGGTCGCTATATGGAAGAAGGACAATTCCCTTAATAAGAAGAAACTACAGTCAAGAAAAAAGAGTGAAAACCGTAACACAAGGTAGACAAGGAACTCTCAACCAGGCTATTAAAACTGGGTAAGAGACATTTGAAGACAGTTTCCAACCAGGTCAGGAATGTCGCATTTCTGAATGAAAAGAATGGTATTATACATGCCTATTTCGTTTTAAACGCCCAGAGTAGAAAACTACATATTTCATTTAGAGGCAGTTGTTATTAACGGGACGACAGAATAAATAATCATCACTCGATTCCGAGAATTGACGCAAAAAAATAACAAAAAAAAAAACTGAAATATTTATACCCTTTGAAAATCCAAACTCAGCCTGGCGAACTGAATTTTTCATTAACTCGGTTCGGGAAACGTGACGCTTTTCAAACTTCCATTTTGTTAGTTTTATCGGAAAAGCGAAGTTGTAAATTTTAAGTGTGTCGTAAAATGGTTGCCATTCGGAAAAGCGAAAACTTAGTACTCTGCGGAAGGATAGCATTGGATGTCCTTAGGCGAGGAGTAAGAAATATATAGAGAACATGATTTCGTTAAAGTGGCATTCACAGAATGCCACCTCTTGCCTCTGGCGAATTAAAAATCCGAGGTGGCCGAAATAAAACCGAAACAAACCGGTTAACGCTGGATGATAAAACCCGATCCGTCCAGATAAAATCAACGGTTATGAAAAGCTTCTTTTCCACTTTGATTTATTGAATAATACTGGAACAATAATGGGTAAAACTTCAATACAGAACTTAGCAATTAATTCCCTTCCAAATGATACTAAGTTTGTCGAAATCCATAAAACGGAACAAAAGTTGTAACAGTTTTATTGAGTCAGCTTTCCCACTCATCCCTACCAGCTATTTTACAAAATAGAGGAAAAAATGCTGGAACAAACTCATTGGAAATAAAGACTCCTAGGAATAGAACATCATATGAATGATGAAGAAGGACCTAGTGGAAAGCCTGATAAGGGTCACTGGTCTCTTCACATAAACGGCACAACCAAGGTCACAAAAATCCTAAAGGCTGAGGTACAGAGGACTCTAAGCCTCTGACTGGTTGTCCTGAATGTAGTCAACTCCCAAAACACAAGAAATTTCTCAACAATTGTTTTCCTCATCATAAAAAAAACATTTTTTTAAACAACTGTGATCAAACCAACTAAAATGATAGCAATGGAAATGTAAATCCAATAAAATGTTGATGTTATTTGAAAACATTTTGTTAAAAGATCAATGGAATATAAAAAGAAATGGTCAGCAAGGGCCGGGGACAGGGATTTAGCAGTGATTTTGACGAGTCCCTTGGAGGTGCTCAACTACAGGGTCAATCATCTCCCTTGTTTGAGACACAACTTTAGATGATTATTTATGGACCTTCTGTTTCCTTCGGAAGTTAAATGGAGAGAAAAGCATTTTAAACGTAAAAAATTGAACTTGGGGTAAGGGGAGACGCAATTTATCCTGTACGCGATTTTTTAAATTGAAAATACAATTTTATGTAGTCGAAGGCCTTGTTGGTATAAAAAATTTTCTGGAAGTTATTTTTTGATACAGAATGCCATTGTGTACACGATTTCAAAAAAAAATTCAGGTAAATAAATAAATGAATTGATACGAGGTTCAGAAATTTTTATAACAAATAATTTTTGTTTCTTTGTCCCTCTCCTACCACTGTTTTTGATATCTTCCACCTCATCACTTAATCTTACATAAATAATGACCCACTCTAACGATTCAGTTGGGTAGTTTGGACGATTGTAAATAATTCACAGAATATCTCTATCAAATAGTTAATTAAGGTGATAGCACTTTAATTTATTATAGCCTTGACGTATCACGTTAGCTTGTAAATAAACCCGTTTGGGCTTTGACCTAACAAAAAAAAACGAGTCAAAAACATTGATAATATTATTATTATTATTCAGATTATGATGGATGATTTACATTTGCTTTGTAGCTAGAATCCGTTTTACGTAAGAAGAGCCCACCTGAAGTTGCTGCCGCTTGCGCAAACTTGTTGTCAAAGCCAACGCCATATTGTAAAATTGACATTCGACTTCAAATCAGTAGCGTAACGTTTTCACATTTTGTAGGTTAACAAAATTAAAATATTAAATGTGTATTTATCATATGTGTAGTTTAAATAAAACATATTTGGGAATTCTTTGAAGCTTTTCGAGACATTTTCAATAGTCACTGGTATATTAATATAGAGTCCGCTTCAATAAGGAAGAAGCCACCTGAAGTTGCAGTCGATGCGCGACCTTGATGTCAAAACCAGCGCCATATTTAAAAATTGATATTTTAATCTAAATCAGTAGCGTAACGTTTTCACATTTTGTAGGGTAACACAAAATTAGAAGTATTAGAACCATATAAATAACTGCTAAGTGCAGCAGACTATATGAATTATTAGCAGAATTCAATTATTTTTGAAGTAATGTATACTCTTCCATATATTTTACAACAATCTGAATGCCATGAGTAATATATTGGATTATTATACTTTCTTATTTGACTTACCGATGATTTTTTAAAGGAATTTGGATTCCATGTTCAGCTTCAGACTCCATAAAAGTTGCAGCGTTTTCAGAATCTGTCGGCCTTCACTGTGGATAACTTTTCCTTTAACACCAACCAGTTTTGTAGGAGGCATGGTTTTAGATAAAATAAAATACACAGCACTCACAAATAAACTAGCAGAACGTCTTAAAATATTCAAAAATGAATAATATTCGACAATAAATGATTGTTTCAAACACAACCTCAAATGTCAACAATTTAATTGCTGTCGGCATGAAACATCGCTTGTAACGCCAATGGCATGGAACGATCGCTCGACAGATTTTGACTTATGCGCAGGTCGGTACTCCAACTTCAGGTGGCTTCTTTCTTATTGAAACGGACTCTACTAGGTATCGTTAAAATATTTTTACTTTCAATTAACGATTGGCGATATCTGATGAAATCGTTTGTAACGCCAATGACGTGAAATTGTCGTTACAAGACCGATTTTTATTTCAACGCAAGACAGTTGGCAAACTTCAGAAGGCTTCTTCTTATTTAAAACGGAGTCTACCAAACTACGCATAAAATTATTTAGAATATCAAACTTATTATTTTAGTTATAATCACTTAAAAACAGTACTGAATCCTAAAATTTTTAACATTTCGAAACAATTTACCGCCACGAATTCGTTCCACCTTTGTAATTACACAGTTATTCTAAAATGTTTAACAGACATCTAAAACATATTGCGAAATTGTGCGGAAATGTAATCAGATAAACGAATACAGTGAGTTCATAGATAATTAAGCGTATCGTAATGAAATCTGAGGAAAATATGGGCCATGAAGAAGAATATAAGCAACGTAAAAGGGTTGAGCCCCCTTTGAGCTGGGCTATATTCGAATTCACACAAAGAATTCAGTATAGGCAGGATACATAATGGATTCTATAAAATTTTCGACAGGATTGTCAGATCTCTTGTACTAAATACAGTGTGTAGATTAGATTAGAAATGGAGTGGTTCTTTGTCCTATCACACTGCGACCTATTGTGGCCCTCCCTATTTTTAGAGCTCGATGTCTAGCTTTATTCTTTTTGTTAAACCTATTAGCCTGGATACCTCCTCTCTGCCCTCAGTTTTTCTTCTCCAAACCCTTACTAGGCCTTCGCAATTTCGTCTTCTTCCTGGCAAAACCTACATAGGCTGTCATCTGCTAGGCCAATTGTGTGCATAGGTATGCTTACTTGACATAGAAGGTCGCGTGACAGTTTGGGCGAATGGCTTTTAGGGATAGTTTAGCGTGTACAGGAAGGTTCTGACCCTATCATGACCTCAGTTTGGGGTGACATTCACTGAGACCTAAAAGATCTATTGTGCCCTTGATAATTATAATCATACTGTGAAAAAATGTCAGAAAATATCAGTGTTTGCCAGTCGACGAAAAATACAAAATTTCAAGTTTCCATCTTTACTTAAATATCAAAAACCAAGATCTGAAATGATCTGAATATTGTTATAATTTTATTGATTTGGCAACGTCTGTCGCGTAATGTATAAGAAACACGCTGAGTAGTCAGTGTGAACCGGAGGTTAATTGCAAGACACAATTAGTCACACAGAATGCACAGCCTACTAATGACGGGATCGTTTATTTAATGTCGCATGCTGTCAAAAGATGATACTTCAAAGCGGAGAAAGAGCCCTCTCTAAATTTAACTAATACTAAACGGAACCCAAGTAAATACGGGTCCAAAATATGCAGCTTCAATGTGTATGAACAAAATGTTTTTGCGTAAAAATCCTACTATTAAAGAAGTTTAAACATCCCTCTCTGGAAAATGTGAATACCGAATCAGAAAAATGCGGTATTTTTACTACAAGATCCCTTAAAAGGAAGATGTCATTTTTATTTTCTTTATCAAGTAATTCAACAATAAAATGATGAATAGACGAATGGAGATGTATTTTTTTGAAAAGAATGAGGGTGGAACTAAATGACATAGATACAAATATGGCTTTTTATTATAAAAATAAGTGTGATGTATTTATTCAAATACATGAAATACTCTATATGTATATAATAGATTGGCTTTTACCAGTGATTATTGATTTAAACAAATTCATTTAAATATAATTAATATGTATAAGGACTCAGTCATCAATAGCTTAGCTTGAAGTAATGTCCACTGTATTTCAAGTATTTACACGTGACTTCCTGTGGAATTGCAAAAAACCTCTCACTAAGCAGAGCATCCACCAATGGATAAACATCCAGGCGTTGCGCTGGTGGCATAAAACCCTAGGACAAAGACGCTAAACTATTCCTTAAAAGCCCTTCGGCTAAACTGTAACGCGACCTACTATGTCAAAGTTGAGAAACGACGAGGATGTTAGTGGGAATACTGACCGGATATTGTAGGCTGAGGAGACAATTGGCCTAGCAGATGACAGCCTATGTAGGTTTTGCCAGAAAGAAGACGAAACCGCGGAGCACATACTCTGTGAGTGCGAAGGTCTATTGAGGGTGCGGTTTCACCTATTCGGAGAAGGAAAACCGAGGGCAGAGAGCTACGCAAGGGAGGCGGTATCAAGGCTTGTAGGTCTAGCAAAAAGAATGAAGGTAAGATTATAATTTTAAAATTAGTTTCTTTATCTTGAAATCCTTTCATAGCAACAGTATCTTCAACATAAATAAAAATACCAACAAACCTTCGAAGATAATTTAATTTAGTAGCTCTCTAAATAAACGGTGATGTAGTCAAATTAAAAGTAAAAAATCAGATAAACAATATAAACATAACTAACTACAACTATTATATCTTAATTTAATTAAGGTATAATTATACTTTGGTTAGACAACTGTCAAAAACCTCCAGAATCAACACTTATATCTATCTCAAAATAGATTATGTCAATTGTCAATAAAATACAATTCTATGGTTAAATATTATTAAATCGACAAATACCTTTTTTTAAAAAAATGGAATATTCATATGTCAGCACTATGCTAGAATTCTTACGGCTTAGTGAGAAATCCTCAATAACATCAGCAGACGGGGTACAGGGTGAAAATTGAGAAAATGCCTTCGTTTCACAATAACAAGAACTCTTATTCATCGACGAACTTCTCTCTACTCTAGTAAGAAGTAGATAACGGCACTTCTTTGGAACTGGATACAAGTGACGAAAATAGTAAATAATAAAAGGAATGTTTACCAAATACAAATTTGTTCAAACTTGTCAAAATTTCAGTATGAAGAACTTGGGTCCGTTGAACTATACGGAGAAACGAATTTTTGAGTGATTTTGCGAAAAATCGATAGTACTCACTCATTTTGAATGTTTTCCGTCGAAAAATTTGCGGGTTAAAAATCTTTATTTTTATCTTCTCTCTAAATTGTTTGTAACCCGCAAATTTTTCGACGGATACTATTCAAAATAGGTGAGTACTATCGATTTTTCGCATAATAAGTCAAAAATTCGTGTCTCCGTATAGTTCAACGGACCCAAGAACTTTCTTGGTGATACCAAGAAAAACTCGCTATAGAATTACTTTCTAACGAGGCTCCAAATGAGAAATAAGAATACTTTTGTTTTTTTCCGAAAAATTCACACTCCCCAGTTTTCTTTTCAACTCAACAACCAAAACTCTTTTACTCTTTCCCATGGTTACAACTAAAGATTCTGGATTGGATTACAACAATTTCCATTGGTAAGTTTTTTACTCTTAATGTTTATTTACTGCCCTTTCACAGATTTCAATAGAAACCTCAAATTTCATGTTTCATTTTGAATTAAATTAAAAGTTTATGAAAATCTAATGAAGTTTTTGTTAATTTAAATTATTAAAACAATAACTATCCGTTGTGAAATTTGAGTTTTATATTAATTTGTGTTAGGTATTAATAGAAATGTCCCAATTTAAAAAAAAATTTGTGACAGAATTCTATCTACAGGATGTAAATACATTCTGTTACAATATAATATTAATTTCCTTGAATATCTATGTCTTGCCTAATTAAAATTTTGAAATATTTGTATATAATTCATGCCATAACAAAGTACATTATTGTTTCAAACTGACCTTTATTCTATGAGATTCTTGTTTCAACCAAAAATGATTTCTTACCTGAAAAGAAAAAAAAATTATTAACAGTGGAAACTTAGATATGTAATTCAATGTCTGTCGGGGAATATAACCCGAGAAGTAATTGTTTCTTCTTAATTGAACGGTCATAGTTTTTAGGAAAATATTGTTGAAAAATTTTCTAAATCTTCGATATACTGCAGCCTAATGGCTTATTGTATTTTTGCTCGTGCTTTCTCATAGCACCCAGTCCAGCACCATTGTCCCCTGCACCAGTTTGTACAAGTTCTTAGCTGGGTGTTTGCTATATAGCTCAGCGTTTCCTTGCGGTTGGCCAAGTAATAACTGTCTTTTGCGATCAAGAGTCTCGCAAGTAAACAATATTCATGTTTCACTGTCTCCGTTTCTCTACCGCATAATCTTCATGTAAGGTCTCCGTTGCAGAGGTCGAGAACTATCGATAGTTATCGATGTTCATGACTATCGAACACAATCGATAGATTTGAAAAGTTATCGATAGTTTTCGATAGTGGTATATGAGTGGACACACACCATATCGCAACATGTTTTGATATGAACAAAGGAGGAAAAAAGAAGACGAAGTATCTGTTTTCAAGTTTTATCTCTGGTTTTGTCGTTTTGTGGCATATTTTGTTTAACATTTTAACCTCTCACTAACCGTCACCTGTCTGTCCTGTCATATGTCACCTCACTTGTTACTTAATTAAGTGAATTTTACTTTTACTCTAACCCCTGATTTATAGATTCCGTAACGTAACGTAACGCAAGGATTTCCGTGGGACGATAAAAGATAACTTATAGGACGACTCCACGCGAGAGATACCCATCTTCACCTCAAAATTACCTTACGTCTGTCATCGTACATCGTATCACAACGCAACTTCAAAAATATGAAGATGGGTATCTCTCGCGTTACAGCCGCGATCAGCGTCATGCGTAAGGGCAATCTATGAATGGTAGTGGAGTCGTCCTATGATTTATCTTTTATCGTCTCACGGAAATCCTTGCGTTACGTTACGTTACGGAATCTATAAATCAGGGGTTACTTTTCCAGTTTCTTGTGTTTACGTTCCACTCAGTAAAATTACAGGAATCTGCTTTTTCAGCTGTTAGCGAAGTTCACAACCATGTGAAAAGTGTTAAAAGTACTGTTGGGACTCGCAAGATGACGCCACCCGTCAAAATTAATTCGTCGTAGGGAGCGCCACGGTCAGATGCCTATCTATCAGTTGGTTATCTATGGTTCCACTCACACACGTATTGATTTATTTATTATCATTAATTACATCAGTCTAAACATCAGTTATAATTAAACCGAGTTTAGGTGTGAGATACAACGCGCCCTTAATTATTTAAAATTACCAGTCTTGCAGACTATCGAAAACGATCGATAATTATCGATGGTTTAGAAAAAACTATCGATAACTATCGATGGTACGGCTATCGATAGTTCTCGACCTCTGCTCCGTTGTATAGTTTTAATTTGTACTCTACTGGTGCATGACCAGTCATGAAACCTGTTATGATTCTCAGCTGATTTCTTCACAGTGTTGGCAGTTCCGCTGTACGTTTCACGCATGGTTTTTTTATAAAGGTTTCCCATGTATTTGCCTTGGGACGTTTACCCAAAAAATTTTTATGCTGTTCTCTGATCCAGGTCTTTACTGAACCTATTTTTGCTTGGAATAAAAAAGGTGAAGGTTGTCTTTCCTATCACAAAACTGTGTAATCTTAATCATTATTAACAGATGAATAAATATTTTTATTATCATATTTTGTTCCATTTATTCCAATAAAAATGTTTTGTATTAAAATATATTATTATTTGGATGAAACATGGCGTCATTGTTCGGCGTTGTTTATTATGTGATTCAGTAATTTTATTATAAAAGCTGTTAATTGATGTAATTTTATTCAAATACAATAAAAAACACCAGAGTGCCAACAATAAAAGCAGTTAAATTTGTCCATTCTATTGAACATTAAATGACAGGAAAAGAAAAGCGAACAGTGTTCCATTATATCGGTTTTATTTTTATCTCAAAAGACGAGTTTATGTCATCAAAGCTCGTTTATCGTTCTGCCATAAACATCGATTCCAAATATGTTATATATATATGTAGTTATTTTCATGGTACAAATCTCCCATGAGTTTGGTTTATACCCGCATTTTCAGCTGATTACAATTTACTGCTAATCTGGTGACAGTTTTATGAGAATGTTAACACTATTGGCGTTGTGAACGCGAAATGATACTGAAATTCAATTATTTAATGTGGTAAAGGCATTAACCAATAGAATTATTTACAACAAGCTTATTGTAAGTATTTATGATGTGTACACATATCAATAAATAACAAATATTGATTGGATGAGGATGACACACACAAATTAGTTTGTTAACCCTTAAAAATGTACCGTACCTTGGTTTTAAACCAAGAGGAGTCATTTAAATTTAAGTAGGCATTTCTGCTGTCTAGTGACTGGTCCAATGACGTATTAAATTTAATACGTCATTGGACTGGTCAGATTGCCGCCCGTTTTACACAGCTCTTTAGATACAAATAAGAACGACATTTGTCAGTTTTGTGTTTAGTTATAGAAAAGTATTCATAAGTTGCTGTTCTTATTATTTATTCAGTTTGATATTCGAAATGTATAGTCCATGCTTGTTTTTTTTTAAATTGAATTTTCTACGTACCTGTTTATCCTCAAATTATTAACAACTTATACATATTTATGAATATACATTTTTTCACGATGTGACATTTGGTTGGTACTTTCGCCATAGCCTGTGGCCTATGATGATTCAGTATTTATGCATACCTTGATCCCTCATTGGCCATGACAGTCACATCTTGTCAAGTAGTTCGAAAACAAGGGATAGCAGTATTAAGAAATTTGCTTTTTTCTCCTCTATAAATTGCAAACAATGCATTTTGACACTTTTTTGAAGGACCTAAGTAGCAATTACCAGAAAATAATATACTGCCTTGACGATTGGTTATAACTCAACTCACCCATCATTTATGCGATATAAAACGTAGATCTCCTTTATTAGTCCAGTAAATAAAGGCACCAACCTGTTCATCTCATTATTGTTGCACTTTTTTTTGCAACTTGTAGGTATTCATGTGTAGATTACTCTCTGAAAATATGTCCTCCGCGGGATTTGCAGAAGGGGCTGGAAAATGGCCCATGATCCCGAAAATTCAGTTTTTGGCCGATATCTCCAGAAATATGCTATTTAGAGAAGTGGGGTTTTGCTAGAAATGAAGTACAGTTCATTACCTACAAAAATGGTCCCAATCATTTTTGTCCCTGGATCAATATTTCTTGCAAAAAAAGGCTTGCCAAAATTTTCCGGAAAACTAAAAAACTTAGCCAAAAATTATAAAAACCATCGAAAAGAGGACATTTTCAGCTTTCCAATGGTGTGCATAAAAGACCGATATTGCCAATCATTATTTATCAATTTGCGGTAGACCCGAGAATTTTCAGAAAACTCCGGAAATCAAAAAAAAACGTCCCAAGAAAAACATGTTGTTTATAAACATACACAAAAATTATTTATTCATTCTTTCGGAGTACAGTCACCACCTATTAAAGTCCTATTATCCAAAAGGTTCCGGTAAAACTACGCTTAATTTAAAAAATATGAACGGATTGATAAGGGCGGTCAAACATTCAGGAAAAATAAAGTTTGGCCAGTTTTTTCAATATTCCTGGAAAATAAAAAAAACGAAAAAGTTACACGATGTTATAGGTACAGGTCCCTCCTTTCATATGCACTTTGAATCATGAAAAAATATTCATTTTTACTCAAGTTATGGGCCAATTTGCCCGCCCTCCCATGCCTACATTCACCAAGCTCGAAATCCAAGGTACGCTTGGGCCCGTTTATCTCGAAAACGGTTAAACTTTTGACAAAAATGATACGAATCATCTTTGTAGATAATAAACTGCTCTCCATTCCTAGCAAAACCCCACTTCTCTAAGTGTCATATTTCCGGAGATATCGGCGGAAAACTCTATTTTTGGGATTATTGGCCATTTTTCAGCCCCTTTCGCAAATTTCGCGGAGGACATATTTTCAGAGAGTAATCTACCCGTGAATACCTACAAGTTGCAAAAAAAAAAATCCGACAATAATGAGATGAACAGGTTGGGGGGTTTCTCGGTCTTTATTTACTGGACTATATGTATATCAATATTAATAGAACAATTATTACAACATTATTTACAAAATTTGGATAAACGTTTTCTCATTTTTTCTCAATTTGTATGAAATGTTCTGACTCCATAATTTCTGCATCTCTAACCAAGTTGTCTGTTACTCTTGAAGTACTGCAGAAGACTTCTGGCTTTGTTATATTGTATACAATTTTATTTTTAGCTTCCTTTTCATTATTAACTCTCCCCGCTACATAAATTTCCGCAATAGTTGCAGATGTCAAACCGCCATGTCGCTTGAGAGCTAAGACATCAAATCCAGTACACTAATGAGGTGGCCGACGTTCTTCTAAGGGAGTGTCCAGTATACTCCTTAAAGTTCAGAAATTAGCAATATTACTTGGAACTGGAGAAATCGAATTTTCCCGACAGGCTGGTTTAAGCACTTTCCATTTTGATTAAGCATGAAGAAGCGAAGATTAAAATTCGTCATGTGGGATCTTATAAAATAACAATCCTTTCACTATAAATCGTCACTATAAATTTCCATTCTATTTTAGGAATCAGGAATAGTAACAATTATGACAATTATTTAAATAACTAATCCGTATTCCTTCCATTTTTATTCATTTGAATGATATTCCAAAGACAAAGATCCAGCAAGATTATGACATCAATCAAAATAATTTACTCACTCTCTCTTTCTCTCTGGAGAAAGGAAAAGGGTAATGAAATGAGTTTTTGATGAAAAATATCCTACAGTTTGTCACCTTACCCAATCTAGTAAGTTATTCTTCCAACTAACCCCCCAGATGATCAAAGAAATTCCCCGAGATCATTCGAAAACCGCCAGCAAACTCGGAAGTAGCAAATCCTTGTTGAAAATCACGTAGGCCGGCGGCAAAGGAGCGATCCAAGTCGGCTGCGGCCGCATTACACATTCAGAGATGGAAATTGAAACGTGGATTTTGGCTCTTCTCAATTTGCAAGTCAGATTTCGCGTGACGACACCTTCATACATTGTCGTGCATAAGGGAAGTCCACTATTCCTGACCCATCCATCCTTAAAAATTACTGATTTGTCCTACTTAGCCAAGTAGGTGAAAAGATTGGATTATATACCTACTGCAAGAATAATCTTTTGACAGATAACACTTCATAATGTGTCGTCTGACTAACCTATTGATAATACTCCTTAATCTAAGAATATTTCAAAAGAAAAAGTATCGTTTGCCACAGTTCAATTACAAGAATTCTCAAGTGACACGTTCCAAACTCTATTCTTATTCGCATTGGCTTTCTTTGTCGAACTAACGCATTTTTCTTCTTCAACGTCATTCTATACGAAAACGTTACCGACTTAATGAAGTCGGTATCGTTCCCAGATTATCAACGAGTATTTGGTCTCTGTTCGAAGCTTTCACTCTCTCTCTTTTACATTGTATGAACAACCAGTCTTTTTTTTGAAAATCGATAAAAGTGGAAGTTGGGAAAAAATGTATACACTCAAAAGCTGGACCCATAAAGCCATCTTATGAGATTTTTCATCAATCCTTACATTTACTTCAAAATTAATAACATACAATTATTATAAAAAGTGGCAAATACATTTAATAAGTTTCGGCTACACTAGATTCTTGTTCCTCTCTCGATGGTCATCCTCTGGCTTTCGTATATGTTGTAGATAAGTCATGATTTACTATACTATACTAGGCTGGTCTGGGAATGTCGACAAAAACTATTAACCCTGGCTAACCATAATAGAGTTACTCTTAAGTGGATCCCAGGGCACAAGGGCATTGTAGGAAATGAAAAGGCAGACATCATAGCAAAGCTAGGGTCTGAGACTGCATTCACTGGTCCTGAACCAGTATTTGGGATATCTAAAACTGCTGCACGTGGTTGTATATCTCGGTGGACTCAAACTAAACATCGGTCGTACTGGAGACACGTGCCAAGACGGGAACACAGCAAACTCCTGGTCAAAAACCCCTCGGAGACGCTGACTAACGAAATACGAAACCTTAGCAGGGACAAGATAAGTATAGTAACGGGTTTACTTACCAGTCATTGTACCCTAAGGAAGCACATGTATACAATCGGCATATATAGGGAGGAACCTATCTGTCGGTCGTGCATAGAAGAGGAGGAATCAGCCTCTCACATTAACTTCGATTGTGAAGCAAAATCGCATTGAAGATATAGACTCCTAGGAGTAGAACTTCCAAGGAAGGATTTCTCCAAGAAGAACCTAGTGAAAAGACTATTGAGCCTGATAAGAGCTACTGGTCTCTTCACATAAACGGAACAACCAAGAGCATAAAAAGCCTAAAGGCTGAGGTCGAGAACTCTAAGCCACTGACTGATGGTGCTGATCCAATCAATCAATACTATACTTCGTGGTATCTTCACCATTCTTTTCAATACCATGTCCACATTCAATAAACTGATCATCCTCGCAATTTCCCTCATCATTCCTCTTCAATGTCCTAATGTAAAAATGTATTTATGTTTTTGTATAAAAGGTAGAGCAGGCAAAACCTTTCTCATGTCATTTTCATCTACTGAAAATTAAAAATAATACTTTTAGTCCACTTGACACCATTATCCTTTTTGCATACCCTGTAGCAGTAAAAAATTCCACTATTTATCCACTCGAAAGTTCGTACATAACTTGGCAATTAATCTAATTAGGCCTAAAAAGTGATGTTGCAACGGCTCCGTCCACCGGGGGCTGCCATATTTTGATGGAGGGTCAGAAAACCGTAACCATTGGCGGGGATAAATTTTTAAGTTAATGGCAATGGTCCGTGATAAATTGGCGCTCGCAATTAGTCACAATACAATTGTATATTTATATACATTTGTCGTGACAAATTGTTGCAAAAAATAACGTTATGGTGTATGGCTAGAATTATGTGCAATTTATCTTCTCTTTCTTTCTTTCTTTTTCTTATCCTTATGCCTTCTCAGGCATCGGATTGGAGTTCTTGCACCTGTACCCATTTTTTCCATTCTTTTCTGTCCCTGGCCAATGACTTCATTTCTCCTGATATTTTCCTTTGTTCTTTCCAATTTCTTCAATCTGGTCTAGCCATTTCCTCCTGGGTCTTCCTCTTTATCTCTTTCTTGATGTTCACATTTCCAAAAACTTTTTTTGCAATTCTATCTTTCTTGATTCCTACTACATTTTTATTGGATCTTGATTAGTGTTATGATTTCTTCGTTCCTTACTTTGTCCCATTTCGTTTTACCTACTGTTTCATTTCCATTACATTTATTTTTGTTTCCTGCTTTTTCTGCAGCACCCAGTTACCACTTGCATAAGTTATAGTTAGTACTGTAATTTTGTTGTAGATTTCCAGCTTTGTGTCCATATCAATGTGTTTATGGCTTAATAATGTTCGATTAAGGGCCGCTTTTATAGGTTGCAGTTATCTGTGACCTTGACATAACTTCTACTTTGACCTACGGATGCGTTCTATGGGTGGAGGTTAACCCGAAAATTTATACGTTAACTTACTAGGTGGATGAGCTGCCAGATTTGACATTTGAAAGCATTATATATTATTATTGGCTCTGTAGCAGAATAGCGCTGGACAAAACAGCGCTGAACATAAATAGCGCAGGTCAAAATAGCGCTGGTCAAAATAGCGCAGGTCAAAAACAGCGCAGGACAAAAACAGCGCAGGACAAAAACAGCTCAGGACAAAAACGGCGCTCCATAAAATAGCGCCGGTTGGAATATCCTCACAAAATCAACTATTACAGTAGGATGTGATTGAAAAATCAAGTTTCACCGCTAAGCATCAACCTTCCTCTACAACAAACAATATCAGAATATAAGGAACGGGAAACAAGTAAGGACAACAATCAATATTTTTCATCATACTTCAACACATATCGCTTCTCGACCAACTGACACAGATCAAAGTGTAAACAACTACTTGTCAGTGTCATATCTATTTAAAGACTAAAAAAATGCAATTTCACGTTGCTTGTCATTTCGGTAATTATATCCTTCGTGGAATAATGTATCACCTCCTTTCTGAGACTTACCAAATTGCATTTTTTTAGACTTTAAATAAATATGACACTGACAAGTAGTTGCTTACACTTTGATCTGTGTCAGTTGGTCGGGAAGCGATATGTGTTGAAGTATGATGAAAAATATTGATTGTTGCTCTTACTTGTTTTCCGTTCCTTATATTCTGATATTGTTATAGACAGTTACCAACACTTTGATCACTGTCAGCTGGTCGGGAAGCGATGTTGAATTGACGAATTGAATTAGGAAAACTATTGTTATGACTGTAATTTATGAAAAATATGTTATTCCTTATTATGCTAATTCGGTACTATAGTTTATTTTTATGTAGTAAAATGGAGAAGCATAATTATCTTTTGGCGGCGCTATTTTATGGAGCGCTGTTCTTGTCCAGCGCTATTTTGTCCTGCGCTGTTTTTGTGCATCGCTATTTTGACCAGCGCTATTTATGTCCAGCGCTATTTTGTCCAGCGCTTTTTTTGACCAGCGCTATTCTGCTACAGAGCCATTTCAGGAGATAATTACAGATGACGAGGATGATATTATTGAATTGGTTGAAGCACCCCGTCGAAATAGAATCTTCAGAGAAATGCCTGAACATAGTATACAGTTATGGTCAGATGATGATGATGTATCAGTTCGTGCGATTTCCCAATTGTATTGGCGCAATTTTCCGTACACATATCCAAATTCAACCACCTGGTATGTCAAACAAGTTGTTCAGTACAATACATTGCAAAAATAATAAATGGATTGTTTCCGTCTGATTGCGATTGTCCAACTTATTTTGTATGCTAGGGAGAGAAAATGCTGAGTTATTCAGGAATAGAAAAGGTTATTTCTCATTAAATGTACAAACAATTTCTAATGGAAAGATGAAAATAAGAGACATTGTCTGTAGATGGCCTGGGTCTGCAGCAGATTCGACAATTTTTGATGACTCAAGGCTAATAAACTTTAATGTGACTATCGTCATCAATTGACAGCTTACATCAAGATGACATGGGCTTATGAAATCAACAGTTTTTGCAGGTAGAGTTAACTGTATGGTTAACCAATGTGAGTTAACACGAAGATTGAAGAGTTACCTATAAAAGCAGCCCTAAAGGAATACTATAATATTGTTGATTTATTTGCTCTGTTATTAAGTTCTGCATCTATTTTCCCATCTACTGTTATGATAGTTCTTAGATAGTTATAGGTTGTTACTCTTTCTAATGTTTCCTTGTAATTACTCCCCTCTCTCTGTTTTCCATTTACTATCATTACTTTGGTTTTTTTTGTATTTATTGTCATTTTCTTGTAATTTATCAAAACTGCTTAATAACGATATATATTTCAGAAGCAGGAATGTATTTTAATGATCATACTAACTCCAAGAAAAACCTGGAAAATTATGGAATTACCTCTAATTGGCGTAACTAAAAAAATTTCATCAAATTAATATGCTCTGAATAAATTCAGAAGTAAATGTGATTAAATTTCCGTTTTTCAACAAAAATGGAAGATATAATAAATAATGAAAACAGCTCCTGTTTCAGTAGAAAACAACACAAATTAGATTTGCAACGCAATTCATGACAAAGGGGAAAACTCCATGTTCCGATAATATTTTATATCGGATTATAAGATATCATATTAAATATAAAAATATATAATGGAAGCCACCGGAAGTCAATTAGAAGAAACTTGAAAAAAACTGTAAGTAACAATGTAAACATGAAGAAGTACTGGGACGTTTTGAGTGTCTAACCAGCAATGCTGATGCCACCAAAACACAGGAAGAAAGTTCAAAGAAAATCCTGAATTTCTATCAGGAAGATATACAAACTGGTGATGTTGTTGCCATTTGAGAACTTATATGTGGTACAAGAGGATACATCAGTTCAAGAAAGGCAATTAATTACTACACTGCCTGCCACAAGGATATTTTCCCCACTTTTAACACTCTTCTGAAAATTCTTGCCACTCTACCAGTGTCCACAAGCACTAGTGAAAGGTCCTTTTCGTATCTACGAAGACAGTCGAAAGAATAAGTATTTATATTCAACCGGTCTAAAAATTGTGTTGTCCCTTCTAATACAAAACCAGAATGGTTGGTTTTAAAATATCTTGTATATATACCAACCCCGTTTGACTTTGGAGTGTAATTCAATATCCGGCGGTGCATATTGCACGGGAAGTAGTTGTTGCTCCTTAGTTGAATATAAATAATTATTATTTCGACATCTGTTGATAAATCACTTTATTAAATACGACAATATTACAGGAAACTGTAATAAGCTCTACGAAGACTGAAAACTTACTTACACAACTGGCCAGCAAAGGTTAAACGGGCATGGTATACACAGAGAGATAGATATCACTGCTAGTGAAGTATTGGACGAATTAGCAAAAACACCTCGCCGAATTGAATTTAGATTGTCTTGAGTGACTGTATATAAACTTTTGTAACCATAGGGGTGATGGGGTTAAAGTTATAACGTCTACATATGAGCAAAAATATTTTTGACGTGTTTTTTCATAAAAGTGACGCCTTCAGAATTATGTGGGGTGGATAGTTTTCCTTGAAATGCTCTGTATATTAAAACATATTACCAACAAACGTGTTTGATTATCCTGAAAGTATTGAGATAACAGTTCACTCTGAATTGGATATCTCTTTTCGACCCCTTATTTAGTAATTATTACCCCGGCTTTGATAAGTCATATTTTCGGTTTTCCCTTGTCACAGACTGGCTTGTTTTTACTGGCTCATTGGACACACACACGGCCAACTTGACAAGGCACTAAATTATTCAATACCACTCGATCTGTCACAGCAATTTACGTTGTTATAACTCGACTGACAACTATGAGCTTGTTGGCAAACATTCGCAAAAATGGCAAATTGATTGACGGGAATATCGAATGAATAGATGAAATAATGGATTTAATGTACAAAAATGTATATTATCGGGACCAGCAGGAAAGCGAGTCGTACTAGTCAAATACGTGACGTTTTACGAGTTAATTTTGCTTGAACTTTTGGAGTTTATTTCAAAAGAAATAGAGAAGTTTAAAGAAAGTTAAGCAGTATAATCAGAAAAATTGATAGGGCCGTATTTTGATGGGATGGGAGTTATTGCTACTTTCAAACGCAGTCGACGTTCGATTAATAAAAGAATTATTTATGTATAGTCTAACTATTGTCAGTGTAATGACCATAAAATAAAGCAATGTTGTCAGATATATTTTCTAAAATTGTTAGGTTCGCTACACAAATGTTCCCCTTACTTATTTTTAAAAAAATAGATAATATAAATTTATTAGTAAAGATTAAATCGCTTGAAATTGCTGGAAAAATGAGATTTAATTAAAACCACTTTATGTATGTTACTATATTTAAGAAAATTTTGAAGAGCTGGCAACGTAGTTGCACGTGCAGTCAAGACTTCGAAACAACCAATCATCAACTGCAGTATTCATCGCAATATACTCCGTTTGACGTTTTTGGCAGAAAAAATTCTACGGTCTTGAGGGTGTTCGGGGGGGTTGTGTTGTGGTTCGGCTTATAATCCAGTAGTCTGATTCAGTGTCGGGTGTGAATTTTGTTTTAAAGAAATATTCAATATAATATCTATTTCTTGGTTGAGTGAGTTTAGTGAATTGTTATAGGTATTTATAGAAAAGTGTAGGTGATCTAGTGTAGAAAAGTATCATTAATATAATACCTATTTGAGGGTGTAGTGATTAAGTGGCGTCAGTGAATTGATATTAATATAATATTTATTTGTTCGTAGACGTTAGGGTAGGTTTTATAATATGAATAATTAGAATGACATTTCGGAGATCATTTGAAACGACAGTCCAAGATGATGCGCGGGATTTTTGAATTGTGGATTTAAATATAAGAAGTTAGATAATCGAATGGTAATAATGGAACTGTTCTTTAGATACTCCGTGTTCTAGAGGAAAACGTGTTATTATTGTATTACAAATTTTATGAATTTTGTATGCAGGCTGATTTTTTCATTCAAATTGATATAGTAGATTAACATTATTGGGCGGCTTTTTCCTTCAAAGGGATTAAAAATATGGGTCATTACATTTTCTTTGTAAAAACTATAATTCCGTAAATTTGTTGATAAGTAGGTACTTATATTAATACTAATTCAGTAACCGATTAATTCTCAGAATAACAATTTCTATTAACCGTTAAATATCTGATTGTATTATGGAGTCGTCAATCATTATTTGTCATATAAATATTTTATTTGATTAATTCATAACTTGAGATAGGTACGACGTGAGTTTGGCGTGTTTTGTTTGAACAATGGACTCGAATAATATGCAGATTTTGTGAGCAGTTTTCTCCCCAGCCATTGCGTAGGGTTAAAATTAAATTTACCAACAACTAATTCAGCGAAATTCCTTCTGTCTGTTGAATTTCAAAGTGTCAAGTATGATGCTATAATGTTTAATGTTCAGGAAAATATATTAGTAGTTGTATGAAATTTTTGACAAAAGAATATTTCCTGACGTTGAAATTGTAACAATCCGCATCCGAAAATATTAGGAACTTTCGAACATTGAACAATAGCTATTTATGAAACAAGAGCAGAAAGTAGTACTTTGGTAGTCGAAACTACCAAAAGACTTTCTGCTCTAAATACAGACAAGATTTTTTCTACTATCACACCAAAATTTACTTCTAGCTCTCTTTTATCTATAAATAAAATTAACCAAAGTTACTTTCTGCTTAAAAACGCCAATAATGTCAAATTATGACAGCTCGCGGAAAATTCGGCATGCTTCGAAGCAAATTTAAAAAAAAAATTATAATTCCTCGAATAAAATAAAGATAATTTATCCATTTTATATACAAAATATTGGAATAATCAACAAAATAATATCAGCAAAAAATGTTGAAAGTCCCAGCTTTTCTCAGATAATAAGAAAACTAAAATATTACCTTTGCAACCAAATCAATGAGGTATAAAATTCAATGAACCGAGTTAAATAGATTGGATACGAGACCAGGATGGAGAAGAGGCTGCTTACACTACTTCGAGATTGCCAATACGCAGCCCACCCCTCTAGACTCATCCGCCAACTATATTTTAGGACTGAACACATATATCCACCGAGTGACCTTGGAAAATACAAGGTGGTACAACTTATTTATGGTCCAAGGAAAAATAATTCTAAATATACTTTACAAGAAAAGAGAAAAATTGTTCTATTATCTAAAAAGATATAAGTTTTTGAAAGTAGTCAAGATAATAATGACACACCCTGTAATTTGTGTGAATTTAGTTAAGAAAACTGAAGATACCTCACTGAAAATGATAAATAATGTCGAGAACCTGAGTTGATATGAAGAATGACAAAACAAAAGTCCTACTCTCCCCCATCCCTTATAGACTAAAATTTAAATATCAAATATTCGCAGAATATTGTGAAGAATAACATTATACCCTTTATTTATGTCAATTTTACGCTGTTTAGTGGTAGATTTAAAAAAAAAATTCCAGATTTTTCTCGAAGTCAATTTGGTTATAAAAAATTTTTTCCGCATCTACTATAAAAGGTTTCTGATCTATGGCCGAGAGCTATTATTATTGGGACACCCGGTATATATTTTGTTGAAATTTAATCCTCAGTTGATGAAATTACAGATTCATGTGGTGGATAACAACTGCATTCTCTAATTGGTGTACTAGTGAAGAAACCCAGACATTTCTTATCTTATTTTCTAAAAGCATCTTTAAGAAAATGAACAATAAAGACTCGCCCGATTCAACCAAGATAGTACACACTTATACTCAATGCATTTCCCTATAAATGAGGTTGCTGTATCTCACAAACCAAGCAGATCAAAAGTTGAAAATATTTCATGGAATATTTATTTTTGTACCAGTCAAAAATAGACGATTTTTTATCCGGAAATGTCATTTTTCACAAAGGTAAAGGAAAAATTAATTCATGGCCACTTTTACCAAAGTAGCAAAACTTACAAAAGCAGTAGGATTGGCAACGTTTTTAAATTTCATCGACCACTGATATCTCCACTGGCACACTTGCATTTCATTTCCACTCATCATTTTATAAAATCTCCTCCACTTCAATCCATTTTAAAAGATACAACATGAGAATTCCATCACATAAAATCTGTTTTAGGAATCGCTCCGAATATTTCGCCACCCATTCCCCCCTGTTTTTTTCTTCAACATCTCGTATCCCTTTTCGCTGATTTAAACTGACCATGTGTGGATGTGCCTGTCGTACGCTATATGTATCCAATAGATGCGAATGGATTGGAAAATAGAAGATTTTATTGCAACGTTCCATTGCCATAGCTGGGAATAGTAAACTATAAGATTTTTACGGAGAGATGGAAGTTCTATATTTTATAAGTGAAATTTCAAATCAACTATGAAATTATTTTCGATCGTATACCTACAGTATGTCCCCATCGGTTTATTTATAATAGGGAAATATAACAATAGTTATTTTTCTTCTATCACTATCGAAAGTCTTTTTTTGTGCCTTGAAAAGCAACTGTAAAGTTGATGTTTTTGCGAGCTGTCATAATTTGACAGTATTGGCTCTTTTAACCAGAAAGTAACTTTGAAGCCCGCCTAATTTTCTGCGAGCTGTCATAATTTGACATTATTGGCGCTCTTAAGCAGAAAGTAACTTTGGCGCACGCCTGATTTTATTTATAGATAAAGGTGTGATAGTAGAAAAAATCTTGTGTGTATTTAGAGAAGAAAGTCTTTTGGTAGTTTCGACAGATTGCCACGCGTCACGTAGCTATTTGTGTATCAAGAGCAGAAAGTAGTACTTTGGTAGTCGAGACAGAAAGTTGCCAATCTGTCGAAACTACCAAAAGACTTTCTGCTCTAAATACACACAAGATTTTCTATTCTAAATATTGATGGCTTTGCTTTTATAATAATAATATTTTATGCTCATTTTCAATGCTAAATCCAAAAGGAATTTTTGCTGGGATAAGTATTAATTAAATAGGAATTATAATAAACTGATATAAATCTATTTTTCAAATTTGAAAGTATTTCTATCTAAAAGTTGAGATCTTTCTCTACATTTTTCATGAGTTTATTTATTTTTTCTGAATGTTATAAGCCCAAAATTATTAACTTTTAAGTCGAGCGGTTAATAAATTTGGCTTTCGCGCGTAACCACGAATTGAATACCACTGAAATTAATTTTATCTCGTAAACGTTTTGATTTACAGAAAAACTTTTCAAACAAAATTTGTAGATAAATACATCAGCTACAAATTTTGATTTGGAAGTTTTTCTGTATATTTATTATTTAAACAATTAGAGCGAAAAAACAAAAACAAAAATTTTCACTCGACGATTTTCCGGAAAATTGCATGCCTAACATCGTAAAGTTTTTCAAATTTTTTGTATTTTTTGTGAGGTTTTATGTGTACTTTGACTAGGCTAATTGTGATAAACAACATTACCATTAGTATTAGGTTATTGACACTAACTTATAGGGCTTTTTTCTTTTGAGTTTTCTCACCATTGTTGAAAAATTTTCAAGATTCTCATATTATTAACAACATTGGAAAGAAAATATAATTCTGAGACCCAAAATACGAAAGGAAACTTAACAGGTGTGAGTATATGACAAGGATGAACCAGAAAACATCTACATTTCTGTCTGTATCTCCGAATTCGTGACGTAGGAAATGTGGAGAACATTAGAAATTCCTGGCCCGCGTTATCCATTTTTAGGGAAAACATAAATTGCATTTCCATTCACGTTTGAGAAGAGACGGGAAAAATTGAAGGATGTTAGCGAAATTCTTTAACTTGGCATTCGAACAATATTTTTTTATAATGTGATCAAAAATTTGTTAAGCTTTCTTGTTATTGCTACATTTAGTCAAAGAAAAGAATCGTAATTTTGAAACGAAGTTTTGAATTTTTCATTTAATTTACTTTCAAGAGTCAACAAACTGAACATAAACATACATGTTATTATCTTTCAACCTCCCGGAAAGGCGATGAAAAAAATTAATAAGGCATTTTTCTGAAATTACGCAAATTACCGATGGAGTTACAGAAAAAAGTTTCAAACAAAAATTGTAGAGGTCTAAATTTTACACCAAAATGGTCCTCAGCATTTTTTCCTAAATAACATTGGACATACGCAGTCAGTGATATGATATCCACATAAAATTAGAGTGTCTTTGATACATCCAGGGAAGAATGACGTAACGAGAACCATTCGTAACTTTTACTGTATGTTAAATTTGTTTTATTAACTCAAACTTTTGGTGGTCAATGGAAAGAGTATGTAGCTGCGCTTTATGTCATTTGATATATATGTCAGAATCGTAAGCTTTTAAGGAGATTTAAAAAGTCTGGTTTCGACTGGATGGTGGTATATACTTCTCGAAACTACTACGTGTGACTTTCAAGTTATATTATATATTTTTCATCTGAAATTGCGAGTCTCAAACTTTCAGTTTGTAACTTGAGACTTTTTACAAATATCAAATCTGGTTAGTACATGTAAAGTTTAAGGAAACTTAAATTAAATAATACTCCACATTTTTCTTACTTTCAATTTTCAATTTTATTGGCATATGTCATGTTCGCTCGGAATTTTTTTTAATTCATAAAGTTATTAAAGGAATAATATAAAACGTTATCTGAATTTCCAAGTTTTCACGAAAAGACGCTGAATATTTTTAGCGAAATGAAATAAAAATATTCCCTAATTAAATCTCTTGAAATCATAATAAGTTCTTTATCTTTTATAATAACAATTTCACTGTATTAATTCAGTATGGGGTATTAGAAATCGACCTTAATAGTCTAGGACCAAAATAGACTTCTCTACGTTGACATCAATATCGAAATACTTTTTAAAATTTTTTGGAATATCGGAACTTTTTTGCCTCATCTTTTGTAGCTTCCTAGATTTAATTAATATGACTCTATCCACAAAATTTACCACATCTAGAAGACTTCGACGTTGTTTAATTTCACTGTTGCACTCCTTCGAACCGCAAACCAGTGTTGAGAAAATTTACCGGAGGATTTAGCTAACATTTCGTCTACCACTTCTGTTAATAACATTACAGTTATTTGACATCAGAAATAGTTTTAAAGGAGATAAATTTTAAGCCATAGAAATATTTATGCAGATGGCAAACTTAAGAAAATTTGAAATTTATAAGAGTAGAACTGAACGAATGGAGTGAATATGAGATATGTTCAGTTGGATGAGGTCACTGAGTACATATATTTGAGGAGATTAAGGATATTATGGTTAGGAAAACTCAATGAACTAGAAAGGAACAACTTTATTACCTTACTTTTGATTCCAGGACTACTAGTCTCCTCAGGAACTAAGTGAAAGAAAGGGGAACAATAGAAGTTTTAGGTCTCAGTAAATATTATCCTTACATATAATCAATATTTGTTCGATCCAAAGTCTACAGAAACAAAGAACCAAGTACCCGAATGAAGGACAGTGCCAACCCCAAAAGGAGTCAGCTACGTCCAAGCGACAAACAAGAAAACTGTGACGACGACCATCACAAAGAAGCAGCAGATTCTCGATCAGGTGACGATCTAATGAAAATCTCAAAAGAGGGCCTACCTAGTTAGGATATCAACTGGGGTTAGATAAACAAGTGGAACCACTCTAAAAGTTGCAGTTTGCTGGTTATCAATTTGCCCAGAAGATCAAGATAAATCCTCAATGGCTACATAAATAAAAGGAATTCCCTCGGACCCAGTCAACAGTCAATTGGGTCGGGAACGATGAGTTAATCCACAATTCTATTGAGCAAACAGTTTCTTGTATGTATGTATGTATGATGGGGTGACATTCACTGAGACCTAAAAGATCGATTGTTCCGTCTTACTTCTACTTACAGAGACTAGTAGCTTCTTTAGTCCTATTTCCCTCAGGAATTTTAGGATATCTGCAGGATTCAACTTAGGTAAATGTTCAGGGGGCAATGTCCCGTTAGGATCCCTGTTAAAACTCTTAGTGCAGTTTTACTTCGACTTATGCATTCATTTGATCTCAACGGTTTGTAGCCACCCATCAGATTATTTGATTGTCTAAGCTCTACTAGATCTTTCCAATAGTCAGATTTTCTCTTTTCTTGCCAATACATTGGAGGTGATACCGCAAAAGGGTTCCGACCCCCCAAAAGGGTCTTTCAGCCCCCTTCTTCGCTAGTCCATCTGCTTTTTCATTACCTTAAACTAGTTTCTTAGAATAACATAATTCAAAATAAGGAAAATCACAGAAAACAAATTGTTTATCAAGAAAATTTTGTTAAAAGTATGAAATTCTCTACTGATCTTTGGACTACAATCAGGTAATTGGAAAAAATGCATCGTAAATTTTTATTGGATGATATAATGGTGCTTTTGGAACGTACGGATCTTTTAGCGATTTCCAAACCAGACTATTAGAAGCCGACAGTAGAGAGGAATGAAAAGAAAGACCAATAATTGGACTCAACTTCGCTTCTTGAATACGAATCGGGAAGTGACAGTAGAGCAGATGAGACCAGAGAATTGTTTGGAATAAAATGAAATTTTCTATTCTCGCTGCTATTTCGGTCTGAATTAGAGGTAATTGAGGGCTTTATAAATATGCATGGACTTTTAATTGGGAAGATGACACTGCAGAAAATTGTCTGTGGTGTAAGATTTACAAATAAAGTACAATAAAACTTTTTCGCTTTTTCATTTATCGGTTTTCGTAGGGCGTGATTCGACAAAAGGCAGTAAATTCAAGAAACGCAACTCACTAAAAACTATGTTTCTAATCCATTCAGTATTACAAATAAATTTTATAAGTGACAGTCTACAGAAACACTTAGGAAAATGCCATTAGTTTAATGTTGTTATTGTAAACAATCTTAAGATGTGAACTGTAAGCAATCTCATAAAATCTTACCCTTAGGAATTAATAAACAAATATCTTCAACATAAGACAAACACGAAACAGCTAGAGAGGAAATATTTCAGTCACAACTATGACTTATATAGAACGAATTTAATTTAAGGAAATTTGAATATTAAAACGATAGTTGTAGGACAAATATTACAGTATAAACTGCATAACAAAAGTTGGATTTATCGTAAAAATTATTAACTTTAGTAGTCGAAGTGAAATCGAACTTCCATGTTATCCCACGGGCACTGCCCCTTTCGATTTCCAGACCTCAATCACATCGAGCATGCTTGCGACCAGCTATAAACAGCCTTGAATTCCAATGAATCATTCGCACAGGCACTCCAAGAGATTAGGCAGCTTTTTCTTCAATTTTGGATCAAGGCAACTTTAAGGATCTTATTGAAAGTATGCAGAGGCTTTTTTTGGCTGTAATTTGAATTGGAGGAAACCGTACGCGTTACTAACAAATTTTTTTTAATAAAATTAAAAGTTTGCACAGCCTCAAATAAATTGTAGTTTTTATTATTATTAAAAATTGCAAACGTATTGCAGAGAAGGGCAAACATGTAGCTTTGATCGCATTTTTATGCTGATTTTAGGATTCTACGGGGTCAAATTAGTGAATATCCGTTATCAAAAGTGCGGGAAAATTTGCGGTATGGATTTTGAAATTTTAAAATTTTTTGGGAAATTTTACACTTAAAAATCGTAGAGACCTTAATAGTTGGAATATCGAGCTGAAATTTGGAATGGACACTCTCAGATAGTGGTAGAATATGGAAAAAAATCAGGAGACTCGTGTATATGAAATTGTTGATACAGGGTAATACGAAAGTGGAAAGAAAAATTTTACGAAAAAAGTCAACTTTCAACATGTAGCTTTGATCGCATTTTTATGCTGATTTCCGAATTCTACGAGGTCAAATTAGTAAATATCCGTGATCAAAAGTGCGAGCAAATTTGCGGTGTGGATTTTGAAATTTTTTTAAAAATTTTTCATGTTCGGAAATTCTGCACGGTTGTACTAAAAAAATCGTAGAGACCTTAATAGATGGAATATCGAGCTGAAATTTGGAATGGATACTCTCAGATAGTGGTAGAATTTGGAAAAAAATCAGGAGACTCGTATATATGAAATTGTGGATACAGGGTAATACGAAAGTGGAAAGCAAAATTTTTCGAAAAAAGTCAACTTCCAACATGTAGCTTTAATCGCATTTTTAAGCTGATTTTCGGATTCTACGGGGTCAAATTAGTAAATATCTGTGATCAAAAGTGCGAGCAAATTTGCGGTGTGGATTTTGAAATTTTTTTTAAAAATTTTTCATGTTCAGAAATTCTGCACGGTTATACTAAAAAAATCGTAGAGACCTTAATAGTTGGAGCATCGAGTTGAAATTTGAAATGGATACTCTCATATTGTGGTAGAATATGGAATAAAATCAGGACACTCGTATATATGAAATTATGGATACAGGATAATCCTAAAGTGGAAAGCTATTTTATTCCAAAAATTTAAAACTTCTCTAAATTATTCATTAGCGATTTTCAGCCGTTGATACGGAAAGTTTGTTTTGGCTATTAGAGTAGTCAAAAAAAGTTTAATCAAATTTCCATGATGCGTATAGAAAATAAAATTTTTTGCGGAAAATAATTGCTTCTTGCGGTTCCTTAATTCAAAAAGTAACGACGGCTGCCAGTTCCAGCATCAGCATATCATCCCTGTAACGTTTTTCAAACCCCTTTTTCACCTAAAGCCCCACATTCCCACAAAATCTCAAACCTCGTACCGAGTATCGCCCCTTCTAGCAAAAATGTCTTCGGAGAGGCCACAATGAACCCCAATCAAGTTGAATTATCATACTCACCACAAACGTAGAGGATGATTTGCGAGGGGAGGTGATGAGGCGTGAAAGTCAAACCCTCCCCTTTTGCTCTAGGGCTGAATATTTATTTTTACCGACAAGGGTTGATTAAACTCGCCCCTGGATTAAAATTAATCAAATAAATTGATACATCCAGAGTGTGGAAAATTGTATATACAGCAATATTTAAGTTATTCCCTGGGGAATCCTTGGGGAATGTGTGATAAGATAAATGTCCGGGATTAAGGCGAAAAGATATTCCAATTAATTGCATCTTAAATGGTTTCAATTTTATTGAACTAGAAACAAAGATACATTATTTTCAGAGTAAGCGACTCAATCAACAGATTTGAATCAAAGTACTAGTAGTGGCAATTCCAGGTCTGGAGCAAAAAGCTTCAGGGCATCTCTACACTCTATTCCAAACGTTGTTTGTTAATGAGAATCCATAAGTATCAACCATTATTCATTTTTTTGATAAAAGAAATAGACAAAACTACTAATAGAATCAATGGGATTAGAAATATGAGTCATTACATTAATATTAGAATAACTATACGAGGGGAATTTTTTAATGTTGCAAGATTAACCTCTATGTTTGGTTAGCAGTAAATTTTCAGATCGCTTTGCTTAAAGCAGTATCAAAAAAATGATAGCAAAGTTTTACTCAAAAGCGGGTAATGTAGCAACCAGTTCTCTGCAAGATCATAGATCTGTTATTGCTGATCTGTGTATATCGATTTGTTTGTCGAAACTAATACCGAGACAATCTATATTCCCCTACAGCCAGAAAAACAATACAGTTCGAAAGATTTTTTCACTTTTCCAAAAATTAAGAAATAATTGCTTGGTAAAAGCTTCCAGTCCCCAAAAGTTGCAGTCAACACCTTCAAAAATTGTATTTTGAATGTACCAACAAGCGAGTGGAATAATTGCTCCTAGAATTGGTCCCAAAGGATACAAAAATGTATTTCTCTTCGTGGAGAATAGATATGAGCAAAATTGGCCTTGGTCTTACTTTTTCGCAAGACCAAGACCATCCTTAGACTAGCAAGTCCAAGACTAAAAGAACAAGAACAAGACCAAGACCAAGACCAAGACCAAGACCAAGACCAAGACCAATACCAAGACCAAGACCAAGACTATCCGCGTCTTTGAAAAACAAAAGCTCTATATGTAAAACTTTAAATTCAATAGTTATATAAATAACCTTTTATCTAAAATATCAGGATTATCGATAGAACGCTTTAGAGATCCTTTATAATCATATCTAATTTACCAATGTCAAAAGGGATTTGCCCGCTTTCGGAACAAGGTAAATCTATTTAATCAAATACATCATCCGAAATCTTTTAACAACTTTATCACATAACGCAAACTAAATGATTCGACATAATCGCTGGTCGTGGGTCCTACGGTCACTGACAAACAGAAAGGAGGATAACCAGAGATTAAGTGAACCACCACAAACAGGATCAATAGTGTCTAAGTTTACACATGAGTTGCTGGTCCAGTTTGGATGACGACTTGATGTGATAATATTATATTTAGACGTTTAACTAATTGGTACGTTATTGGACTATTAGTTCTGTAACAATTTCGAGTCAAATCCGGGTGTAAGTGGTTTAAGTTAGGAATATTGCTGTTAAGACTCATACAAATTGGTTGTTTAGCAGATTCCTGTTTTGTTATAAACTGTTCTAGTTTGGGAAAATCTCATTGATGGCAGAAATAGCTTGGAATATTGTTGACCTTATATAAAGCTAAAAAAAAAAATCAGTATTCCCTAGGAAGAAAAATGTATTTGGAACCCATTCTGGAAACAGCTGTTACATTCAAAATACAGTTTTTGAAGGTGTTGACTGCATCTTTTGGGGACTGGAAGCTTTTACCAAGCAGTTCATTAATAATTTTTGGAAAAATAAAACTCAATACATTAATACAGGTTTTATAATAGTCTTGTACATCCTTATTTTCGTCTGCTGCTGCTGCTTTCTTTCTCCGTCATTAGATATTGTTATTCCCAAGTATCTTTTTGTATGCAACACTCAAAACACTTGATAGTCCAAATTATTAATAATCAAATCAAAACTCACAACTAAACAATTATTTTGCTGACTTTTATTAATGGAACTGCCCGTTTTTTTCATCGACCTTATCAATCCTTTAACAAAAAATAAATGTGAGATGGTAGGGACAGTTAATTGGATCAAAACCCTGCAGTTTCCTTCAGGCAATTTCCTTTCATTTTTAATAGCAGCAGACATATTATAGCTTATGAAAGGTAATAAGATATTTTTCTTTCCAGAAAAATTGAATCAGGATATTATAACATTATTATTAGATTTTATAGTAAACATGTTTCTAGGAAAATAATTAGAATCGTTAGAATATAATTAAATTGAATATTTATTTTTCAACGTAGTGTATATAATAATATAACCCCAAATTGGTAGATAGGCTAAGAGAGTTCTGCGATATATAAAGGGAAAACTATGTATTGAAGAGAGAGGCGAGATAGATAGAGAAAGAGAGTTCAGGATATTTTTTTGGTACGGGGCTGCGTAATATGTATAATATACGAGGGGTATTAAAAAGTATGGGGAAATTTGCTTTGTCAAATCCCAAATATCACTTGCGTATTGACATTTTGTTGATTTCTCTTTTTTTTTGCTGGAAATTTTGAACCAAGTGGTAGGTATGGAAATCTTTCGCGATTTAAATTTGTCTCTGTCAATCTCCCTAATGCCTGAAAATATCGACTTAAAATTCACTTAGTCGAGTTATGAGTATTTTTGGTATTAGAAAGTGGATTTTCGAAAATTGCATGACACTATATGAAGGTGATATGACGTTATTTTTCAAAAACTTAGTCAATCCCAAAAAAAACTATTGTTACAAATTTTTAGCATTCTTCATGTTTCAAAAAATTTTTTACTTTCCACCCTTCTGTAAAAATTTGTCAAAAAATTTCACAATCGTTTCTCATATAATCCAGACTAATTTTATCAAAAATTCCTGAACTTATTTCAAATTTACAGGGTGTCTCTAAATTCGTGCGACAAAATTCAGTAGGTGATAAATTAAGATGGGTCTTTCCTATAACAAAATTTCGTCAGCCCACCCCTTTCCGAGATATCACCCTTAAAAGGTGGTGACTAAAATTGAGGGGAAACACCCTGTATATACTATTTTCTCAGACTAACCTTTTTTGGAATCATTTCAAACAATATACCAGAAATATTTAGTTACGTGAGAATAGGCTTGATGACAGTCACTAAGAATCAGTAAAATATTGATTTGACATATATATGATGCAGAGATTCTAAAAAAATTACCTATTTTTATTTTACATGTGCGATTACCAATATTTTCGTGAAAATATAAGCACAAAATTTAACAATCCGCCATACTAGCTCAAACGCCAATCAGAAGAGAGTGACGTCGTACTTTCGCAAATTTGACCTTGATATTTTGTCTTTCGTCCGAACCATAGATAAGTCCGAACTATCTATGGTCCGAACATCTGTTCTGTTTTGAATTTCCGTTGTGTGATTCAAATTATGTATCAAAACAAACTTCTAACCTGCAAGCTGTCAAGTGTTTGAAGTTCTAAGAATGACACAGATCACCTATAAATGGTATTTACGAATTGATGATGTCACAGACAGACGCCATTACTATTCTTGCGTTTTGGCGCAGAATTTAAAATGCATTTTTAAAAGATACATTTCTCCTTTAAAAACTTTTTTTCTCAGAGAAATAACATTTATTGTAGATAAAGTATATGTGTGAAAACATCATGGAGCAGTTTTTCAAAATCAGTCATCATGCCTATTGTTGACATTTGAAAATAGATCCATAGATATCGACCATTTTTTTAAAAAGGTAATGAAGTCTGACATCAAAGACTTTCCGGATTTAAATCTTCCCAATATGCATCCTGTTAATATTAAATTTATCGACAACTTATTACTTATAGTTATATAATGGCGGAAGTACAACCGCATGTATTCATTAAACGTACGTCCATTATCGTAAACAAGGCAAATATTAACATTTTCAAAATAGAATTCAATAAAACTACTAATAAGTAATAAATGATTGATGGAATGCGAAATTAAATTGCGTATTGTTACATTTGAATCCATTCGCTTTGTTTGTTGTGAAGATAAATAATAGAATAGAATATTAATGTATATAAATTACGAACTAGAAAGGAATTGTTATCTATTTATTACTAGTCTACATACACCAAGTAATTAAAACATCAATTTCAATGTGGTTATTGTGTACAACAAACGACTATAATATATAATAAACTAAAAATAAATTTGGTATTTAGTAATGGAGATTTCTAGAGTGACAGAAACCATTTTTCTTTATGTTGAGCCTAGAAATAGCTGCTATAATGATATACACGGCTTATTTTGTTGCAAATTTGTTGCTTCAAGATGCTTTAATATGAAACATTTCGAAACGACGCCTGCCAGTTAAAACTACGTTTGCTACTGCGATATTAGGCTTAGGCAGCGATTTTGCTCTATCTTGAGCCTAGAATCAGCTGCCTCAACGAGCTCCACGGCATATTTTGGTGCAAATTTGTTGCTTTAGTATGAAACATCTCCGAAACAATCCCTTCCCGTCAAAACTACTACCGCTAATAGGATTTTAAGTTGCGGTAGCCATTTTGCTCTATTTTGTGCCTAGAATTTGTAGCTCCAACTAGTTTTGCGACATTTTTGGTTGCAAATTTGTTGTTTAAAGATTCCTTGATATGAAACATCACGAAACAACGCCTATCCTATAAACACACCTCTTTGATACCGCAATATTAATCTGCGGCAGCCATTTTGCTCTATCTTAAGCCTAGAATTTGTTGCTCCAACAAGCTCCAAGGCATAATTTGACGCAACGAGATACTAAGATATAAAACATAATGAAACAACCCCTTCCAGTCAAAACTGCTACTGCTACTGCGATCTTAAGTTGAGGAAGCCATTTTGCTCTATCTTGAGCCTAGAAATTGTAGCTCCAATGAGATTCACGACATTTTTGTTGCAAATTGATGTTTGAAGATGTTTTGATATGAAACACACCGAAACAACGCCTATCCGATAAACACACCCCTTTTCCTACTGCAAAATTAATCTGCGGCAGCCATTTTGCTCTATCTTAAGCCTAGAATTTGTTGCTCCAACGAGTCCACGGCATATTTTGTAGCTAATTTGTTGCTTCAAGATGTTTTAACATGAAACATATCGTAACAATCCCTATCCGACAAAAAATAGAGCCCTTTCTCTTGCCATATCAATCTGCTGCAGCCATTTTACATCTTAAACCTAGAATTTGTTGCTCCAACGAGCTCCACGGCATATTTTGTTGCTTCAAGATGCCTTGATATGAACCCCTGCCAGCTGAAACTACCCCATCTACCTCACTCGATTTATTCAAAGAATTTTCTAACTAAATATAAATCCAGATACTCTAGATAAATGTTTTAGCAAAATTTGGATGTGCTCGAGTGTAGTAATCCTTCTAAATATATTGATTGTCAGATTCGCTCACGTTTGGGCAAAAACAATTTTCCACATACACATCCTCTTCTAATCTAGTTACTTTGAAATAAAGCAATTGTCCAGAAAGGTCACTGGATGCTAACAACAAACTCTCCCTAATGAACTGACAGGAAAACTTCCAAACACAAATAAAAGATTAAACTTTATCGGGACGGACGGGCCAAGGAAAAGTTTCAATTCGAGTTTAGTTTTGGACACATTTATAACGATTAATATAAGAAGGCTTTACGAACAAACCTTGAAGCAAATTTTGAAATTAGCAATTTTTTTCACGTCAAAGACTACGTTTATCATGCCAGATAACCAAAAATATCTGTCGGAAAGAAGGAAGAAAAAATGTACAATAAAAACATTTGTTCGAAGCTGTGTGAAAAACAAGTAGAATAAGGCTATTCCCCAAGACCCAAGCTGGATAATCGACTCTACAGTGGACGTTAAAAATCTTAGACCAGCGTGTTGTCAACAATAAAACTAAAATCATCCTCTCTCCTTGTGTGCCTCAAATAAAACTACGTCATTTTGTTTAAGTGGTATACCCAGTTTATTACAGAACAATTTCAATCAAAAATATAACTGTAGAAAGTATATTGGCAGTATTGATTGTATTTTGAAACCTATTTCAGAATCCATATATAGGGTGTTGGAATATTTCGAAATATTCGACGTAATAAGGGTTGAAACAATTTATTTGTAAAAATAAGTTTAATAAAGCGAGCTCCAGTGGCACCAGTAGCAATCCTAGGAAATTAAAAATTATTTTTTTTTTCACTTACCTTTCCAAGCCCGGTGACTTCCCTCACACCGATTCTACGGAGGAGTGCTGGAGGAACAGGAGGTGGTGTTCTTTGTACAACACCCGCAAACCCCGACTCTTCGGCATCTTCGGAGGTATACCGCTTCCTCCGATGAGGAGAAGCACATAATATATTTGTCTTCTTATCTCCTCTGGAAAAAAATGCTTTATTACTTCTAGAATTACTTAATATATAATAATATATTTTCCATAATGATCTTTTGAAATTATTCTTTTAAAACTTCAGTTCAATGGGTATGGAAATAATTCGCGATTTAAAATTTTCCCCGCTAAGTCTCTCAAAACTTGGAAATAAGGATTAAAAGTCCACCTGTATATGTTAAAATTTCCCCTGAATCGATTGGTGAAGACTATCATTCCAACTTTCCTATTAGTCGAGTTGTAAGTGTATTTTCGTAAATTTCATGACAGTATTGCAGAATTAATTGTGGTCCTCCCTATTTTTAGAGCCCGATATCTAGCTTTATTGTTTTTGTTAGACCTATTAGCCTGGATACCGCCTCCCTTGCCGGTTTCGTCTTCTTCCTGGCAAAACCTAGATAGGCTGTCATCTGCTAGGCCAATTGTGTGCATATGCTTCCTAAGCCTACAATGTCCAGTCAGCACTCCCACCACCATCCTAGTCGTTTGTCGACTTTGACATAGTAGGTCGCGTGACAGTTTAGCCGAAGGGCTTTAAGGAATAGTTTACCGTGCCTTTGTCCTGGGGTTTTTTGTGACCAGCGCAACGCTCTGGCTCTATCATGACCTCAGTCGCTCCCTGCTTGGCATAAAACTAAGTGGACCAGTTAATTTCTCGTCCTCTCGTCTTAAAGAACCAAACAAAAACTAAGGAATCTCAAATCAAGCCAACTGTTTTAATGGAAAGCTAATAAAAAATCTTCACTATTATTTAATACCATCAAGACATTGGATATTAAATAATCGTCTAATTGATTGAACTTTTCATTTTTCCCGACGTACAGGAAGAGCAAAAGTAAATAAACGGCTGATTACACACAAAACGCATTATTGGTTTTCAGAGGATTTCTCAAAGGGGGGCTCAAGTAAAAGTTTTCACCGCATTTACCCCTGTCTACTGGATGAACGTTTTATCCCCATCATACTTATTCTGTTTCAACCTCAAAGATGTCTTCGGCAATAAGTCGAAGCAATAACACATTAGGATGTTTTACAGGTCCGGGTCAGTAGCGGACTTCCGATATTAGTTATTTCTAATGGAGAATGTTTGTACTGGCAACATAGCTCACAGTTTTACGGGTAATATTCGTGCTTGTTCGTTCTGATGAATATATCAACCATTCGCGACGTTGCCATAATAACCATAATAATATTTTCTCATTAAAATAACAGTTTTCTGTGAAAAATTGTCATTTTAATAAAGCGTGTTATCAATAGTCATCAAAAATAATAGTTAAATATTATTACAGCGTCTTACAAAGTTTTTGAGAAATACTTTCCAAAGAGCAACTACTTCTCTGGCTATATACCACGAAAGACATTGAAATAGTATTCTGTGACATCTACAGTGTGACCCATTTTGTTTGGAAGCACCCCTATAAAATCCGCATTTTTCAACCGATTTTGATTTAGTCTTTTTTGTTAGATTCAGTATCAAAAACAGAATTTGAGCACAACTTTTCATACCATAATAGCTATTTTCAAGGCCCTCTACGTTAATTTTTCTTTGTCAAAAAAGACGAAAGTATATTAGGCATTTTTTTTTCTCAAATATGACTACACCACTGGATTCAGAATCATCACAAATGTAAACTATCAAAATTTTATAAAAAAAGTTTTATTAACAACAAAGTTATCACTACATGAATTTGGAAAAAGTTGTTTTTTAATTAATTTTTTACTAAGAATGTAGACACATTTTAAAAATGGCAACATGGTAAACAAAAACTAGGACTCAAACATATTGCACTGTAAAAATTCGAAGCCGATACCTTAACCCGTTCTGGAGTTATAGCTTCTGAGAATAATGTAAAATTGTGCTGATGTGACGAAAATACAAATTAACACCAAATAATACATTTTGATTATTAAACTACTTAATAATAATTGAATTCTACATTTTTGTAGTCTCGACCAGACCTCCGTTAATTTCCACACATTTCTCGTATCGTTTGCGACTATGTCTTAGCGCTTTTTTATTTCATGTGGCGTTATTCCAGCACACGCCTGTCGTATTCTGTCACACAGTTCTGCTCTATTCCTTGGACGTGTCTTATACACTTTTTGTGTCAAAAGACCCCACAGATAAAAATCCAATATAGTTAAATCGGGCGATCTAGGAGGCCATTCGATTAACTCATTACCGCGACCTATCCAACCATTTGGAAATCTTTCGTTAAGCCACTGCCTGACAATCCTAGAATAGTGTACAGAACAACCATCTTACTGAAATATCAAATTTCTTTTTTCTGCTAGTGGCAGTTCGTCAATCACTGCGGATAACTCACCTTCCAAGAATTCCATGAAGTTATTGGCATTCATGTTACCCTCAAAAAAGAATGGACCTATTATCCTGTCTTTTAAAATTTCGGCTTCGAATTTTTACAGTGCAATATGTTTGAGTCCTAGTTTTTCTTTACCATGTTGCCATTTTTAAAATGTGTCTACATTCTTAGTAAAAAATTAATTAACAAACAACTTTTTCCAAATTCATGTAGTGATAACTTTGTTGTTAATAAAACTTTTTTTATAAAATTTTGATAGTTTACATTTGTGATGATTCTGAATCCAGTGGTGTAGTCATATTTGGGAAAAAAAATGCCTAATATACTTTCGTCTTTTTTGGCAAAGAAAAATTAACGTAGAGGGCCTTGAAAATAGCTATTATGGTATGAACATTTGTGCTCAAATTATGTTTTTGATACTGAATCTAACAAAAAAGACTAAATCAAAATCGGTTGAAAAATGCGGATTTTATAGAGGTGCTTCCAAACCAAATGGGTCACACTGTATATCTTCAATTCCTTCCTACCAAAACATAAATAGACTCATAAAATAAGTAAAGAAAGTTAATTTTGTTGATCTTCGCTGTCCTGACAGGTTAATGACAAAAAAAAAACTACAATAAGACCTAGAAAACTGGACGTTTTATCAAATGTGGTATAAAGCCGGTACTGAGGTAGCGAAAACGTAATATTTTGAGTGTCCTTTCTAAACACATCGGTCTGGGTAAAGGATTACGTATGTAAGTCACGATTTTGCCCCAACTAGGGGGCGCTAAAGGATGGAATAGCGGACAAGAAATCTTTTCTGCTGATGGCTTCTGACGCAAGAAAGTGTGAAATTGGAAATCCTGATATTATTTTTGATCCTAGAACTGTAGGTAATTTAACATTTTGAAAAATTGCCTTTGGACCGTATGTTTGTTGGGGAAAAGTACGGAAAATTATTATCCTGTTAGATTAATCAGGAAAATTCAGTTCCACATGTTACAGTAAATATATTGATGTTTCTAGTAAAAATACTGTACATGTACAACTATTGAAAATATAATAATATACAATCTTTAATAAACAAAATTGGGGTCTAAAGGCATTTAATCAATTACTACCCTTTTGTGTTATTTATGTTAGTAGTGTAAGTAGTTGGAAAGTTAGTTTTGAAAACAAAATGGGTGCCGGAATTTCAATTTTTCAGAGAAAACTTCCTCAGGTCTTGTCTCACAAAAGCGCTGAAATAAATGAGTCCTCTTGGAATACACGGGGGATCATGACGTCTCATTAATTTCAATCAAATTAAAGTGCATATATAAATGAATATATTCTGCATAATTTTCTCCAGCGTACTAATGAAAACAACTTTTCTATTTGTAGAAATCGTCTTTCTATAGAAGTCTTTTGATATTTTAATACACTTTCGTAATAACTCAAGATGTTCGAAGCTTTTTTAATTAAAAAGTAAGTAATTGGTATTTTATTCAAGAGAAATATTGCCTTTCCTTGAATAATAATCTTTCTTAATAGTATATTAGTCGAAAAAAAATTCGTAATTATAAGTAAACTATTTCAAAGAAAAACGAATGGGGAATTAAAACGATATCGGGTTTTTGGTATTTTATTAAAATACATTAGTACTCCTTTTTTTCAGGATATCAGAGGAAAAATGGGAATTAATAATTCTTAAATGTCTGCAACTTTCACTACAAATACGTCACAAACCTGAAGATGAAGTTAGTCACTTTCTGATTATACGTTTTATGAACTAATAGCCTGTTACAAAAAAGTTTGAAGAACTGTCAAATTCTATAAAATATGTGGATGTTTTGTTTGTTTATTTACAGTTTATACCTATAACTACAGATATTATTGTACAACTCGACCAAATTCATTTCAACCAAGAGATTCGGATGCGCGTAGATCACGCGTACGACAATGTCGGCAGCTACCAGTCCTAGGCACTGTAAAGATCCATTTGAACTGATAGTGGTACAGTCCGCGTAGGAATTTTAATATAGAATTTAAGTCGCTTGTAAACACAGAAAACAAACAAACAAAGTCGTGAAATAGTGTTAAATTTATGACATTGGAGGCACAACCAAATTCTCAGGATTTTATTTAGGAAATATTTAACTAAGTAATTTTTTTCTGCCGAGTGTACATGCATTTATTCCGCGGGACTGACATCTCTCCCTCTCGCTTCTTTGTTTGCGCATGTCAGAGTTGAAATTAATTTGGTCGAGGTGAACTTTAGAAATGAACATATTAATAAAATTGATAGTAACCATAAAAAAACGAATTCAAAACTTTGAAGACTTATAACTCGAAAACTAAGACTTTTATTAAAGGGTACTAAAATCATTTTTTTCATTAATCCCGTAACGTACTGTATAATTTTTCGGTGAAATAAAAAGCGAGTTTCATTTATTTTTGTCAAAAATTTCAATCGTACACCGTTAAGTGAATAAACTAAACAGGGGCAAATTATTATTTATTATTCCATCAACATTTTAATTAATTATTTATTCAGCGTGCTATTCATGACCGATTTTAATCAATGAATTATTAGTTTTTAATGTATTTTTGAACCATTAATTTGCCACGAAGATATTTTCCGTATATATTTGAAAAAAATGCATTTGTTACATCAAGCTGGCAGCGAAATTCTTTATTGTGGCATAGCATGTGTCATGCTAAACTTTGTAATTATAAAAAACTTTAATGTAGACTATAAATCATTTGTTTGGGATCAAAAAAACAGAGCAGGACTGGAAGTTTGTGATTTCATTGTTTTATACAAGATGGCTATGGAGGGTAGACACAGGAGCACCAATTCTTTTTATAAAAGGTGTTCTCAAACCATAATAACTATAAGTTTTCCGTACTTTTTCGGCAATGGCATGCTTAACAATGTGGACTTTAATGTTTGAGATATCTTGCAGAACCGATCTGGGACACCCTATATATATTTTTGTATTGATCAACATTAAAATTGAAAATGCCACTTAAAAATAATCCGGATACTGTCCTGAAAAGTAGAAAATATTTTTAGTATCTAATTCCTGTTGCACTGGGTATTTTTCTAGTTTTGTGCGTGTGTCGCCAATACCGATAACAAACTGCATATTTGTTAAAGTTGTTACATTCTTACATGCCAATTATAATGTCTGCCATAAATGTTTTACATTGGAGAACGTTGCTGGACATCCAGTTGAATTCGTGATAAACTTTGCATTTTAATAAAAATGATTTATTTCTTTATTTCATTGGAAAGTAGTTTTTACATTCCACATTATACAGAGCGAAGAATTCAAATTAAAACAAGTTCAATCCTTATTTAATAATAAATTTTACAGTGTGGCTAGAGTTCCGCCGGCGGAATTATGAATTTAAAATTAGAATTCCGCCTTGTGGCGGAAGTTTTGACATACACCGTTCCAACCACTTGAAATTACTGGTTCAGAACTCTCGGTTACTATTAGTTCTCTGTACCACCAGTAAAATTACCGTTCAAACGATTCTTGTTAGCTAGCGAGTAGGTACCGAAAGTTCTGAAATTATGAAACATGCGCAATGGTAACATTTTTGTTTTAAAATTTCAAATTTCGAATATCAACTGCTCTGAATGTGATGCAGTATATATTGGTCAAACAAGAAGAAATCTCAATATAAGGTATAGTGAGCATCTTGGAGCCTACAGAAACAAGCACCCTGACAGATCAAATTACGCAAAACATTTGTTACAACAAAACCACAAACCAAATTTGAACAATCATGACTGTCAGAAGTATACTAAACTTAACGTTTTAGAGTCTTTAGAAATAAGAAGGTACCTACTCCAATGATCCTCAGTATACTCTTGTAAATGAGCAAATATATACTTTACAATCTCCTTTGTAAGACTGTTTGACCGATATATTTTAATGTGTTTCCACCTATCTTTTCTAAATTCTGCTAATCGCGAAAATATGTACATATATACACCTTTTAACATAGCTAATAATACACTTGTTTACTTTATTTAATTTCACTATCTATATGATACCTATTACTATCCTACCCTAAAAGTATTCCTTCCATTTTCTTAGTTACATAATAAACAATGTTTTCATTCCACCCCTTGAAAATGATGTATAAACATCGAAACCGGTCGGGTCCAAGTTTTTTGTAAAACTTATAAAAAATATTGTGAAATAAAAATAATGGGTATTTTTAAACATTGATATGTATGAATTTCACAGTGTATGGTTTGAAACTATCAATTTAAACACGATTATTTCCATTGAGTTGACAGAAGTTTTGATTTAATTTATATGAATATTGTTGCTGACGTAACAGTCACGTGATGGTAAAGCTCCACCGTTTCTACTGCAGGTATGTAAAATTTTACCTCGAAACTTCCATTATTATGGGCTCTACGATTTTTTGACTTTCCAATTTTCAAAATCGAAACACCTTTATGTATGGAATCCGATTAATTTGAACCCGTCGATGACTAAAATTTTCGGTGTTTCGGAATTCGGTCCGGGTACCTAGCAAAAGGACTACCTGCTCACAGGGACCTTGTCCAAATCCGAAAGGGTGATTTCGTAATTCGGTCCGCTGTCGAAGCAGGTAGATTTCATGTGGGTATTAAAATATTATTTTCAGCAATTGTTCTTCTGAAGTGCAGAGTGTAAGACGTGTTTATTTGTGTCCGTTATTGTGATTTTGTTTGTTTGTTTGACATGGAAAATATTAATTTCACCTCTATGACGAGTGAAAAGGGTAAGCGTTTATTAATAATAGATGGGTTTAAATTTTGTTTTCAAAAATCATTATCTCAAAAATACGAAGGTGGTTTGGTAGGGGTAGGTTTGGTTGGGTTATTATTGAAAATTATTATAATTTATTCTTCAAAAATTGACTAGAAATACGAAGGTGGTTTGGTAGGGGTAGGTTTGGTTGGGTTATTATTGAAAATTATTATAATTCATTCTACAAAAAAATTGACTAAAAATACGAAGGTGGTTTGGTAGGGGTAGGTTTGGTTGGGTTATTATTTCACGTACTGTTTTTATTTTTGACGATACGCATTTAGCGTAAATTTTTAAACATGCCAGTACAACAACAATAAGTGTGTACTGTTGGTCCTAAGTCCAAAAAAATGTGAAGGAAAATAAAAGTCAAATTAAACAAATAGTGGGTACATGGGACCCAATTCCGAAATCGCATTTTCGCTGGTGTGACCACACTTCGAATTTAATCCGTTACAGGTAGTCCCTTCCGCAGGTAGCGGGACCGAATTCCGGTGCGTCCAAAATTTTCTAGAGTTCAAGATATTTCAACTTATTGGCAAACCCAGACTAAAAAAACCCAAATATTCACTCAAAAAAGATTATGATTCTGAAATAGAAATGTTTAAACGAAGTTAATAGCAAACACCCTGTATAGTATATGAAAGCGTATGTCTTACAACAAACACCACCGACATTTCTCTTAACATCCTTTCGGAATGATTTTATAAATAAGGAACTGAAAAGTGTATTTTAAAGCTTTTCAATAACACCGATAAATAAACTGTCGAAAAATCTCTTCAAACTGAAATATTATTCTGAAAGTGTCTAAAAATAAAAATAACCTTTGAGTCAACCCTTCCTCGACACGAAAATTAAATTCTTGCCATTTGGAGACGCTCTATACGGCCGATCATGACTAGAAACCATGTGATCCGTGTCACAAGAAGACGTTTATGCCGGCGACGCCGACGTCACCCGCTACGTCTTAAAAACAATGAAAATGTTACTCTTTGTATATTTATTATTTGCGTTCTTTTTTCTTCTTGGAACGACAAAAATTTCTCATATGTAGGAGTTTCGAACATCCTGTTTTCTGTTGTTTTAACTCTGAACACTTTGATGTAAAGAACAATACGATTAGCTCTATTCCGAGTTGGTCGTGATAATAAACAATTTAATACAAAGGAGTTACAATCGGATTTATTTGGATACGACAATTATTATAAAGAAGGGGACAATAATAAGTAGCCCTAATGGAATCGCTGAAGGGGGGAACAAACAAAAAATCGTTCTTGCATCGATATAGCGCTTTCGAAGTGATTTTGAGAATTATACAAAAATTTGTGAAATCGGAATTTTACATAAAGTGACCTATAGTAAAATCGCAATCGGTGAGGAGTTATGAAACTTTCGGAACAGGTCATTTCAGGGGTGGGTACCTATTATTATTTTCAAGGTATAGAGACATTCGGATTACTTAATAGCTATTTATGTAACCAGTTATGAAATGCATCATTTTGTGTAACGAGTGAAATTTTTTTGAAACGAGCGAGTTCCGCGTAGCGGGGCGAGCGAGGTCCCGTAAAATGACACGAGTTATACTCTAACTAAGTACTCTAACTAAGTCGCTTGAAATTACTGAAAAAAGAAAAATTAATCAAAACCACTTTTTATATGTTACTATATTTAAGAAAATTTTGAAGAGTTGGCAACGTAGTTGCACGTGCAGTCTTCGAAACAACCAATCATCAACTGCAGTATTCATCGTAATATAACGAAATAACCGAAGTATACTCCGTTTGACGATTTTTGCAGAAAAAATTCTACGGTCTTGAGGGTGTTCGGGGGGGTTGTGTTGTGGTTCGGCTTATAATCCATTAGTATTATTTAGTGTCGGGTGTGAATTTTGTTTTAAAGAAATATTTAATATAATATCTATTTCTTGGTTGAGTGAGTTTAGTGAATTGTTATAGGTATTTATAGGAAAGTGTAGGTGATCTAGTGTAGAAAAGTATCATTAATATAATACCTATTTGAGGGTGTAGTGGTTAAGTGGCGTCAGTGAATTGATATTAATATAATATTTATTTGTTCGTAGACATTAGGGTAAGTTTTATAATATAATTAATTAGAATGGCATTTTGGAGACCATTTGAAACGACAGTCCAAGATGATGCGCGGGATTATTGAATTGTGGATTTAAATATAAGAAGTTAGATAATCGAATGGTAATAATGGAATATCGGCGTATCGCTGAACTTAGACAGGAGTATTTGCGCAAAATAAAAGGGTACCGTGATTCAAATAGAGCTATAATTTATTTAGACGAAACTTGGTTTGATACGCATGATGTTGTCAAGTGTCAAGTGTTTATTCATTTATTTGTTATTCAAACAATCCTTACGGTTTTATTACATGAATAAATATATAAAATAAAATACATTTTAACTTAATATGTAAGAAAATAGTAGTGATGGTAATTATATCATAATTAAAACTGTATGAGGATATACACACACCTTTAAAATATGGTTGGGTTGACGATACAAAAAACTGTTCTTTAGATACTCCGTGTTCTAGAGGAAAGCGCTTTATTATTGTATTACATATTTTATGAATTTTGTATGCAGGTTAATTTTTTTTATTCAAATTGATATAGTAGATTAACATTATTTCACAATTTTCGAATTTATAAAAAATTCATATGCACGCCATTGGGCGGCTTTTTCTTTCAAAGGAATTAAAAATATGGGTCATCACATTAACTTTGGAAGAACTATACACAAAAAAGCATTTCATAACGTGTTTCATACAAGGTTTTATCTAATTTTGACAAAAAGAAAATTTAATTTATTTTTTGTGTTTTTTAACAATTTTTAATTAATTTTTCTGATTTGAAAACAGCACTTTTTGATTCCTACAAGTTATGCAACCAATATTACACAAGACAATACTTTTATTTTATACATTAATTTCAGACTTTTCTTTATTATTCTACCATTAATATTAAATTTAAATCGAAAATAGCTAATAATGCATAAAATAAAAAGTAAATTGTTCTAGTTGTTGTTATTTTTCTATAATATGACATTAAACTTTCTCCTTTTCTCTCTTGTTTTTATTAACTGGTGATAAAATTAATTTTTCAACATCAGTTACTTAATATTTTTCATTCTGTCAACGGAAGTTAGTTTTAAAAAATGTCACTTTATATGTCAAAATTAGATAAATATTTATTATAAATATTATTATTGAATGCCTATATTATTTTGGTGTTTTCAGTTGTAATTTTTTTATGAACATAAACGACTTGCATATTAATGACCTCGAGCAGACGGGGTGGGATTATAATTTCAGAGATAATTCGTGTATTTTTGTTTCAAAGGTAGTCAGCAATAAACTTATTCATTTAGTGAATTTAGAAAGAACTGGCTCGCTTAATAACTTTTATAAAGTAATTATTGTTATTATTAGTTTCGGTTAATAGAAACAACGGCAGAAAATGTGCAGTACGGATCCGGGTTTACATCTGTAAAGCGTACGAAAAAGTAAGCCTTGTTTATAATTACCTACTTAAGATCTGAAAATCCTTCAGGTTCAGTTGATGACACTGTTGCAAAGACAAGTAATATGACAGGGTAATATGACAGACTTTAATCAATTAAACTAGGGGAAACGTTCCATAATTTATTTAATTTTTGAATAACAGTACCCTATAAAGGATAAAATCCTTTATTCACACAAAAAGTTCTTGGTTTTAACCTTAGGCGTTACCCCGGAATTGTTTAGGACTACAACTTGCCTCAGGTCTGTTAATGCACACATTCAAATAAAATTTCTTGTTGTATAACAATGACCACTGCTGGAAGTGTTCAAATAAAAGGGGATTAAATCATATCTATAGCGGATGACAATGATATAACTTTATTACGACATCTACATACAAAGTATTCAATCTTGTATTCATCGAAAACTCGAATATCTACATTGCACAGTTGATAATTTCAATTTTATCAACCCAAGTAGTTATAGCAAAGTTAAACACTGTCAAGATAATCAAGACAAGCTTAGCTTTCATTCTGAAAATATTTGTGTAATTGTAATAAGCAAAAATCCTCATAGAGCTCGTAAATTTCAATATAATAGTTGCACTAACAAGGAGAAATATCCCTGGTTATGTTCTCGCGGCCCTAAATTATCTCGGAAACTCAAATCAATCAAAAGGAGAACAACTAGGTAAGTTATTGATGTCTTTGTTTACTATTATCCTGTATTTATCGGCTTATTACCGTAACCCTGTTAATATCTCGAATGATTGTGTTTACTGGTAGCTTATATATCCGTTGAAATCCTTTTGTGTTTTCAGAAAAGCCATTTTATTTTACTCCAGTTTCATTTATTGTACTTTGAATTCGTAACCATCGTAAACTGTCTCCTGTTATATAATCCAATCCCTCTGAATTTGATTTATTACATTAATATTACAATTGTAACTTAAAGAAACTGTTTGCCCCCTTCCCGCCGAGCACTCGAGATCCGTTACCGCTACAATTTCTGTTTCATCTCTTTCTAAAAGGTTCAGCATTCGGGTGTGCAGCTGCTGTGATTTATAGACAGCAGGTCGCTGCTGTCTCCGCCGACATTATGCAAAGTTCCGCTGATGTTTCTACTACTTTTCCTCGCCCTCTATCCCTTTTTCCCCATGCCGGACGTTTTTCCTTCTTTCCTGCTTCCCTTTCATCTGCTCTAAGATAAAAATCTGCATTCAAGGCTTTTCGATATTTCTATTACGGTTTTTAACACGTATGTACGAAGAGATTTAGTTTTAATTCGGGTGTTTGTTAATATTTTTGATTTGTATATTTGGTTGCCGATACCAAAATCGTTTATTGTCATTAATTAATTATTCTGTGTACATTATAATATATTATTAAACGAGCAGTTTATGATAGCCATTATAATAATGGCCATAAATTGCAAGTTGAATACTGTGCTTTGTCCACGACCCTTGATTTCTTTATTAAATAAAAGTTAAGTAAATGATGCGAGTGTAAAACGGAAGCGTCAAAATTACAAATGGCAGATGGTGAAAAACTTCAAAAATCGCCCTACCCAATAAACATTTTCGTTTATATAATAGTAACCGTAAAGTTACCGTCACTATTTTATAAAACTGCAATTTATATAAGCTAAGCAAAGTAATATTTCTGTAACTCTTATAAACCCTTTACAACACTTAAATGGAGCAATTTATAAGAGTTGCGAACACCTTTATTTATTAACGTTATAAAACCCATAAGTCTATAACTAAAAGTAACGGAAATATTTCCGTACCTTTATAAAACTTCATCTAGGAAGAGGATGTAATGATATTTAGTTTTATTACTGATTTGGTAACTCTTATAAACTTTTCCTATAGAGTTGTTGGTAACCTTACCATTACTAAATTATTTTTTTGTCAATCTGTCATCTGTCACATTTTCAATATGTGTTTTCTCTTTTTAGCATTCATTGGTTATTATATTGTTTCTTTTTGTTAATTCCACAATTTTAAACATCAGGCAGTAAAGTAATTCATTTTTGTCTCCATGTTTATATCATATTAAGATGGATGATGTGATATATTATGGGCACTTTAACACTTGTCACATCATTTCCACACATAATGTTGGACCAAAATTATATTGCCAATCATTTTTTACTGTAGATGTTAGCAAGGCACTTCTAAAAAATTCATTGGCCTTTGAAATACGTATTATTAAAAAAATTCTTATTGAATTTTAAAAAATAATTTTTTTGTTCATAAAACAGAATCAATCATATGTTCTTACAATATAATGTAAAATAAGAGTCCAATCTAAATTCAGTTTTCCAAAATTTTGTTAAATATTCAATTTTCTATTCCTGTTTATATCTGCGTTTTAGAAAATTATCATTCGGATAAAGCCTACACCCTTATAAAAATTAGTTACAACAAAATTACTGTCGGTAACACTATAAAACTTAAAGTAACACTATATATCCATAAATGGTGATTCTATAAAACTTCAAGTCTACTATAAATTATTAAGTGTTATTTGAGTCTCACAGCACACCACAAGTGATGGTTAGAGAACTTTTGGTGGTAATATTCAAAGGTAAAGGAAAAATGTTGACGCCATTTGTTGATAAAGTGGAACTGGAAGATATCTGTCGATTAACGAAAGTGATGCTTTTTAATTTACCAGAAGATGCTGGCACTACTTGTGTTATTCTGGTAAGACGCCTAGAAACTTTTCGGCAAAATGTACTGCTGTACTTGATTTTTTTCCAGCTATTAATCATAGTTTTATTCACAATTTTCTTACACAGTTAATAACCAACAAAGAGAAAACATCAGTTACCCAAAGTTTCATAGCGTATTTATAAAAGAACTTGTTACTAAAAGTTTCATAACGTATTTATAGAAGAACTGAAGTATCTGAAGTTTTAAAAAGGTAAACAACGGTGCTATTATAAAACTCAGAAACCATTAGTTTTATTACGGAAGTAACGGCAAACCTTATATAAATTTGTTATATAAATTGAGGTAACGATTACTTCAAGTTTTATAACACAGTCATATAAACACTTCATTATAAATCTAGAACTTACAGTAATGGCATAACACCCTAATAAACCTAATTCACTATAAGTGTTGCAATGAAACTATAAAGCATTTCCTTATATAATTGTGTAACCTTTATGAATAAGCTATACAAATATCAGTTACTATAACTCACGAAAATTGTTTATTGGGTACCTATTTATGGTGTTCAAATGATTGGTTTTCCGGTAAGCTAGGTGAAGAAATAATTTGAAGACTCAATCCCTTCAAAGTATTTTGAAACAGTACTTCCATTTGAAACATGAAGTGACGCAGATGAAAATAAAGGAAAAGGGTGCATCTCCCTCCCTTTTATCAAAGGGATTGTCTAAAATGTTGAAACAGTTCCATATAGAGGCTTTATTTCGTTTTCGGCTAACCACCAGAGTATATGTTAAAATACTCGGGATATTTACAGAAGACAATTTAATTCTTGTACGAACGCTTGGCAGCGAAATAAAACTGAATAAAATTTATTGTATTACTAACATTAACCTTTATGACTCTATAAATGGAATATTCTGAAGCAATAACTTTCCTAAGACGTAAAATCTCGACATTCTAAGTTAATTTTATATCGATTACAAGTAAAATAATTTTAAAATGTCTTTCCAACAATATAACGTGTGAAGAAAAATGCAATAAACTGCACAAAACGTGACCTGTAAAAATTACGAAACGAACTAAAGTCTATAAAGAAGCACTTAAGAGATCTTTAAATAACGTAAAGTTGCTTTAAATCATATTTCAGTCAGCTGTTTTAGGCCAGAAGCTTGACAGAACAAAATACTCATGACATGGGTAACATTTAATGAGAGTAGAGAGCAATTTAATGAGTGAAGTCTATTTTTAATTATGTTTTAGTGAAGATTCTTCCAAATGTTAAAAGTAAACTCTTTTCGTTTCGTTATTTTTCAGCTTTAGATGGAGCTCGCGACAATTTAAGAAAACCACGTCGTTCAAATATGGTTAGACTAGCCAGAACTCACAGTATTGTAGAATCCGACTACAATAACTTTGGGACACCACGTGGTCGCGGGTGTGGCGAATCAGCCAGTGGCGTTACCGACTTGCATCTGAAAATATGAGTGTCACCCCAATATACATACAGATTGCGAAAAGTCTATTCGAGCCATACGATTTACACAAGTACAAGGAAAATATAAGCAAAACTACTTGAACGGGAGGATGAAAGTGTTTAGTTTTACCTAATAGTGCATGAGCTCAACAAAAAGTTGATAACGAGACAAAAATATCATTTGTACAAATTAATCTGCGCTTCTGGCAACAGCGGTTAAAATAGGGGGTTACTGAATACTCCCCCAACTGTTTTTGGTAGCTGGAACTGAGCACACGCCCATCGCTGAGCGCACAATTATTCTTCTCGCTCTTTCAAGTAGTTTTGCTTATATTTTCCTTGTCGTACTTGTGTAAATCGTATGGCTCAAATAGACTTTTCGCAATCTGTATATACAATAGTTTGTTCGATTTTAATTTTCTATAACACCATACTGTATTTGATAATGAATTTATTTTATAAATAGGCTTTTTCATAACGAAGTTACACAAAAACCAGTTAAAAAATATCGTTAGCTTCTAGCTCAAGTTTTTTTTTCACTACACGAACCAAACAAACCGTTAACATCTCACACAGAATCTTGGCAGTTTCACAGTGCACACCAATCAACCGATCACTGAGTAGGCGGTAATTCTCGAGGATTAAACATCTTCGATACACCGTTTAACAACCAGAGATTATACAACAGGACAAAGCAGTAGAATTACCATCTAATTGCAAACTCATTCACAATATGATGAAATGTTAATGAAAGTTAAATATTAATACAAAATTTTGGTGTTCAACTGTATTAAACAGTGGCAAGTAATAATCTTATAATGGCTTAGTACAATGGAAATATTTAATAAAGCGTGTCCCGAAAATTGGTCATAAATTATACCACATATTCTGGGGTCAAAAATATGTTGATTGAACTTTACTTACCCTTATACAAAAATGCATATAAAGAAAGTTACAGGGTGGTCTATATGACAATATAGAATGGTGAATAGTAAGGTCATGAAAGTTTGTATGAGATACTATTATGATAACCAATAAAATGGAAGTAGACTCATTTATATGTAATAATTACGAGGATGTATTGATCTAGTTAGCCTAGTTCAGTTCCATGCATAAACAAAATTTTGCGTTACCATAGCAACGAACAATAACTTATTAGAAGTGTCAGTGTGAAGTTTGACGTCAAAAAAGTAAACCAGAGTTACGCAATAAATTAAAAGAAAAAAGATGTCCACCGAAATTGTGAAAATCGAAAAATTGGGAGTATCGAGCCATCATCAAGTACCTGTATTTAAAAGGGGGTTAAGAGGTAAGCAGATTTACGAAGATATGCTTAATAATCAATGTCCTTCGTATGCGACCGTGAAAAATTGGACTGCAAGCTTCAAAAGAGGTAAATTTTCCATTGAAGATGATGACCGATCAGGAAGGCGTTTCTGTGTCAGTCCCCGAAAATATCGATGCAGTTCATGACATGATTTCATCAGACCGTCGAATTGGGCGAAAACGGATATCTGAAACACTGAATATTTCATACGAACGCGTTCATTATATAGTTCACGTCAATTTGGACATGAGAAAAATTGCTGCAAAATGGATCCCCAAATGTTTGAATGTTGACCAAAAGCGTGCAAGGGTAGAAGCATCGCGTTCGATCTGTGCTCGATTTGAAAACGATGTAGACTTCTTAAACCGTATTGTTACTATGGATGAGACTTGAGTACATTTCTACGATCCAGAAACAAAGCAACAATCGATAAAATGGCGACACTCTGGTTCTCCAAGACCTAAGAAGTTTCGTGTCCAAAAATCTGCTGGAAAACTTCTTGCTTCAGTTTTTTGGGATTGCCATGGAGTAATCATAATTGATTTTTTGGATAAGGGTAGAACAATAACTGGAGATTACTATTCGACATTACTGACCACTCTACGGGAAAAAATTAAAGAGAAAAGACGCGGAAAGATATCCAAAGGTGTTTTGTTTTTGCAGGACAACGCCCCTGCACACAAATCTCATGTTGCCATGCAAAAAATTCGTGATTTAGCCAGATCTGGCTCCGTCCGACTATCATCTCTTTCCTCTACTGAAAAAAAGTTTATAAGGTCGTAAATTTTTTTCCAACGAGGCGGTAATAAAAGCTGTGGAGGTCTGGTTTGCAGAGCAAGAAGAAACATTTTTTTTAAAGGTCTAGAGACGTTGCAGGTTCGCTGTAATAAATGTATACAATTAAGAGGAGAATATGTTGTGTAATAAAATATTTTGACATTTAAATTTTGTTTGATATATCCTCGTAGTTTGCTAATAACCGATTTATTTTAAAAAAGTTAAAACAATTAATGTAATATTTAATTTAGGTATGTTTAGTTGAAAAATTCAATACTCGGCCTATTTGTCGCGAAGCTTTTAGTCATTAAAGTGACGCTAGGTGTACGACAGGAGCCGAGTTGATTTGTTGTACAGATAGAGACCCTTCATTTACATTTCCTGACTGAAACATAAAATATATTAGTTTGGTGTGTAAAGCTCCAACAGATACATATTAGTCTTCTTTTTAAAAATATACATGCACTAACTGTTGCCGAACTCCTTAATGTTTCGTAATTAAGAATTACTCTTAGAATGTTTATGTTTGCTCAGCGTGTCAACACCGAAAATACGACTATAGTCGAAGCCGACGGTTTCCTTTTTTATTTTGGTGGAATAGAATGGATGTTTTGACATTGTGATATTATTGCCGAGTGTTTAGCGCCGTGTGTCGGCTTCTTTAAAACTATTATACACCTGTGGCCTAAATTGTGGGGAAACTTCTATTTCCAACGATATGAGATACTTATGAAAGTTTCATGGTAAAATAAAACTTGAAATGACAACAAAAGGGGAGGGGGATTTATCCCTTTTTGTTTTACAATACTTGAAAAGCTTTCTGTGATTCATTGGGACATGCGCATGCAGCAAAAGTAGATGGATTATAGTTTTGAGTAGAATTAGTTTGCACTGTTTAAATTTTTTTCCAAATGTTTTGAAATTTCTGAAAGTGGAGAGTAGGGATTTGAGACAATAGACAGAAAGAAATTTGGTATGTTCTAGTCGCTATCTAATAAAGCAGGACGCGCACTGAATCCGCTCGACTCGGATGTATCACCGCGCACTCATTCGGATCGGCACGGCAGTGACCGCTAGACTCGACTCGATTACGGCGGAGATTCCTTGGGATGGCAACTTCTGCTGAACCGAACTTCCAGTTGATTATTTGCAATCCAAAAGGAGTGTCAATACTGTATTTATCATGGAGGAAAACTAATGGCTAGCATAGATGACACGTTGCTAGTCGATTCAGTGCGCGCGTAATAGTTATGCCGATCCGATCCGTTCCGTGTCGATCCGAGTCGAGCGGATTCAGTGCACGTCCTGCTTAACAGTGACAACTTCCTAAGTCATCGGATAGGCAAAGGAGAACCTCACATCTGGCCTGCAAGGGCGCCCGATTTTAATCCATTCGATCACCATGTTTGGAGTTATTAAAAATTTTAAGCGAAAGCTAGAGGGGACCTTCTACAGAGGATTGAAGCGACAAAATAAAAAAAATCAGCTGCTATTAGAAATACAATTAACAACGTTACTATTTTTCCAGCATCAGTATAACTTCTATGGACAAAATAATAATTTATTGTACAGTTGTTACAAGCTGACTAAATATTGTCGGACAATCATGTTCCCATAGGGCTCGTTTTATCTGAACTCATTACAAAATATCAGAAATATAGAGTATCGCTTTTCGTAATTAAACTGCAATACAAATGTTACCATTTATAATAACGATGATTAGCTTGCTGCATTTATACTGACCGTCAAAAAAATAAAAGATTTAACTGCAAATCCAGAAGCTATAAGAAGAGGAAGGAAAGTCATGTCAACTAGCAGTGTTTCATGACAACAAACTTTTAATGTTAATAAAACAAACGTGAAATGTTCCATTTGGATAAGAAACCATATTAAAACCTAAAAGGTAAAATGAAATATGATGCAAATGGACAAAAATTACAACTATAGCTTGAAATTAAGATTCTTATCTTAAAAACGTTCACCTGGACTTAATAAATCGAGCTTTGGGGTAACTAAGAGCAACGAAAACAGGCCCTTTAATTTTTTCTTTGATTATACATTAACTTTATTTTTTGGTCAATAATGTGAATTATAGATATTTTTTATTTGGTATGGTAGAAGTTCCAAGCTATTAAAAAATTTCCAAAATGTATGTACGAATCAAAAGTTACCTAACAAGGCTCAACTACACGCTTCCAGAATGCTACTTCAACGAATCTACTTCCACTCCTCCCTGGGAAATCGAAACTCCAACCTGTATCACAAGCCTTTCATCCCTTGATAAATATTCTGTAAACAGTAACACGATCCAAGCTAGTCTCAGAAGCATACTATCAGTTACCCCAGTTACCTTCAGGTCTACACTGACTCTTCAAAATTTTCAGACAAGGTTGGAGCAACGGTAGTGACTACAACTTCAGTCCATATGTTCAAGCTCCCACCAAGCAGTATATCAAGCCTTAATCCTCATAAACGCATCTGACACTTATAGCCATCTCATTCTCATAGATTCCCTCAGCGCGTTGAAAACCATACAAACCATTTACCCAGACCATCCTCTCGTAAATAAAATGAAACAGGAACTTTACACTGCCCAACAAAACCGCAAGAATGTTGTTTTCATCTGGATACCATCCCACATAGGAATCCATGGCAACGTAGAAGCAGACAAATATGCCAAACAAGCTGCAGAAAATGGCAATACGGAGACAACTAGTTTATCAATGAGTGCGGATGTAAAAATTGCAGTTAAGGCTCAAACACACAGTGCGTGGGAAAAGTGCAAATACCAAGTTGAACGAGGTGAAAAAGTCCACAAAACCATGGCCTGTATTACCCAAAAATCGTCGCGATCAAGTGCTTCTAACTAGGCTACGGTTAGGCCACACTTGGCTAACACACAGTCATCTTTTCAGCACCGATCCTAAACCAAAGTCTGACCATTGTAGTGCAACGCTAACTGTCATGCACCTCCAGTGTCCACAATTAGTGACGAAGCGACAACAGGCGCAGCTTCAATCATGTGAATTAGCAGACCTTTTAGGGCCCTCATGTAATGCAGAACCAGAAGGCGTTTCTTAAATCAATCGATGTTCTGAATCTCATTTAATTTCACTGGTCTTTCTTATGCAATTTTCTGTCTTCCCTAATGACCTTCCATGGCCGAGGCGAATTGATAATAAAAAAAAAATTTAAAAATATATGTAAAGAGAAACGTCATGAATGGGATTCAGGAAACATAAAATCAAAAGAATCTAATATCAAAATTGAAGAAAGAACTAAATACAGAGAATGTAGTCAAATTTTTGAAAAGAGAAATTTACTATGATCAATAATTATTGTTATCATACATGTTTTATCCTGTTTTTTTTATGAAAAAACTACGTACTTAACTAGATCCCATATCTAGAAGACTATAATACTTGAGAATGTTCTTTTTTCTCTTATTTTTTTTGGGTTATTATTTTCGGTAGCGAAATAAAAAAAATAAAAAACATTATTGTGGTTTGATTCCCAAAAAAATAAGAGAAAAAAGAATAAGTAATGCCACAAGGAACTTACAGAAGATATTTAAGAATGTTATTTTTATCAAAGATTTAATCATAATCCACTGTAAATATACCTTAAAAGATGTTAAAAACAATTTTTTGCAGTCTGAAAATATTCTGGTTTAACTCCCATCAAAAACCCAATAATGAATATGCCAAAAAGAAGATATTCTAATAATGTATGTACAATAATAATATTTGTATTATAAAAAGTTTTTATTTATTTATTTATATTTTTATGCAAATATTACCTTCCATCTTTAACCGCATCGCTAGTCGAAGCCATGTCGCGCGAAAAAATAACAACAAATTAACAACACCGCAAATTCTAACCTCAAAAAATTTCAAACTAAAATCATAAAAATATCAAAAACAACCAACAAAACTGAAACTAATTAACTTGATTTTTTTAATCCAGAAAAACGATAATAATTTAATAATAGTAATAATTTTTATTTTCAAAACTTATGTATCATTTACGTACGACGCCGACGTCCGAAGGTAATTGTGAGAACATGACGGCATCGCGACGATAGACGACGCAATACTGAGTGCAGGAATACTGTGTAGATTTATGCTATGGAGGACTGCGCATTCGAATGGTTTATTTGGGGTCCCTTAAGGGTCTTAGGGGAAACTGTTTGACGATGGAGTTGATTCTTTGGATGTGTGTTCACGTAGTTATAACAAAAAAAAAGAGGAAAAGTAAGGGGATAAATCTGGATGAAAGTAATAAGCGACTATTTTCAACTATTGGTAATACCGCAAGATGAGACGTGACAAGAGAAAAAAGCTCTTGTATTATGAATGGATTTTGTTTCAGCAACGACAATGAAAAGAAAGACTTTCACAATTCTAGTTGTAAAGTTCACTTTGTTAAAAAATATTTTGCCATCCCGTTCTTACAGTCACTACCGATATATACTAGGATTTTGTGGGACACTATGTATAGCAAGGTCTCTTTTAATCAAACTAAACTTGTTTTTTCCAAAAAATTAATTTGCGAGACTTATTATTTTGGATTTGTAATCTAGTGAATAAGGACAGTGATTGGAGTGGTCTGAAAGAATCCTTTAAGCTTTGTGTACACGGGAGAGTAACTTGGTCAAGTACTTCCTAGAGTAACTTGGGCAAGCGTGTACATCGAAGCAAATAATTTTGCCAAATTCTTGCGGCAAGTGCTATCTCGTGAGTGGCATTTTACATTCTCTAGCAACTTCTTGCAGCAGCGTTTACATGAGATAGTGTAGTACTTTGAGTGTTCTGGTAGAGAGAAGACTCAGTTCATGTCACGTCGAAGAAGAATAGCTGCAGCAATCCTACTGCTGTTAATGAAAAGAAGAAAAGATAAGAAAAACAAGTCCACAAAGACGAAGAAAATGGATAGCAAGAAGACCCACTTTAGGTGCATATTCGAAATACTCCCAAGAAGTTATATACACTTCATCCGCACCTTCGCCTGTTCTTCTTTTTTTTATTTTTTTACATTCTTGATTGAACTGAATGTATATTCTTGAATTGATTCAATTATAGCATATGTCTCTTCTTTTGTCCAACAGCGTTTTGCTTCTGTATCCATTTTTTATTGTCTACTTGCACAAACACTATCTGCACACTTCCAGATCGGTTCGAAATTAATACTAACTTGTTAGATCACTATCGCAACACGTTTACACTTGCAAGTCGTTACTTGCTGCAAGCACTTGACGGAAGCGGTGGAACTTGCCGCAATCTCACTTGCTGCAAGTGTTTACACCGACAAGTGTTGGTGAAAGCACTCTCAGCAAGTCTCTTGCGATAGTTTTACTTGCTCGTGAACACGAGCCTTTAGTGAAATTTAGTAATACAGTATACTCTCTGATAATCATGCAGCACTAAAATCTTCAACATGTCTCCAGATCAGATCTAGACTGGTCTGGCACTGTCTATAAACACTAGTGGAAGTAGGTGTACACCGCAGGAAGTATGTGGAGGTATATCGAAGTATGTGGAAGTTTTTTCAAATGTGGAAGTAGGTGTACAAGATTTTTGCCGGCGGTTTACCCCTCGACACGTGCCAAAAAAGGAATACAGCAAATACTAAATACTAAATAACCTTAGCAGGGGCAAGATAAGGATAGTGACGGGTTGACTCACCGGTCGCTGTACCCTAAGGAAGCACATGCATACAATCGGCATATATAGGGAGGAATCTATCTGTCGGTTGTGCATGGAAGAGGAGGAAACAGTCTTTCACATTACCTTCGATTGTGAAGCATTATCTCATTGGAGATATAGACTCCTAGGACTAGAACGTCCAAAGGAGGATTTCTCCAAGAAGGACCTAGTGAAAATACTGTTGAGCCAAGAGCACAAAAAGCCTAAAGGCTGAGGTGCCGAGGAGTCTAAGCCTCTGACTGGTGGTGTTTAATCAATCAATTTAGTAATACAGGGTGAAACTTATTATGGTGCTTTGTTTCGAGAAGAATCAGTTTTCAAATTACCTCGCTGAATTCAAATATTGTGCAGCTTCGACAGTTTTAAAAAAAAAGTCCATATTACCTTAAAATTTAAATCCTAATCTTGATTATGTATAGATTAAAACATTTTTATTAGCGGAAATTTCGTCAAATATAACGGCATGTCGTTAATAAAATAGAATTGACCGTAGTGTCTGGAAGGAAAAACCTCAGTTTGGTCGTGGAAAATATATATACCTACAACACTTTTCTGTATGTACAGACCAACCTCTGAAATAATGAATTTTGCAAGCTGTAATCCTGCAGTAATTTAACAGAGAACAATGAAACCCCGTAAACATACAGAAAAACCCAACAAAAAGTCAATTTGACTGACGGATATTCAGCTTCACTTTTACTAACAGACGTGGAAATAAATTTAAGAGAGAAAAACATGAAAAATCCTTTGTTGCTGTCATTTTTGTTTTGTTTCCAAAAGTATCTTTGTTTCTGGAACGTTTGACGAACATGGACGTGCCGATATAGGATTATTGTCATGTTTTTCGCATTTTCACATTTTTTCGGAAGTGGCTCTTCAACAAGTTGACGGGTTTTTAATTGGTACGTGCTCACTCAGCAAATTGCTTAAAATTACTCCATACTCCATCATTATAAATAGTTATTATTGAATTTATCTTGAACTAGAACTAATTTTAAAGCATATTGCTTTATTGTAAGCCCTTAACCCAAATGAATAATCTTAAAAATACACCCAACGTATCTCTGCAGATTTGGGGGCGTTCATTAACTACGTGGGGTATTTTTGAGGATTTTTTGAACCCCCCCCCCCCTAATATTTCAATATTTGTGTAAATTCGTTGGATTTATTTAAAAAAAAAACAATTTTTCCTCAATTATTGCCGTAATATTACGTCAGCTTTCATTCAATACACGTTTTTTATTTTAATTTAACTGAACTTTGACATAATATTTTCCAAGACCACCCCTCTCCCCCAAGTGAGATTTGGTGAGATTCGGCTGTATCTCTTCACTGTATTAAGCTCTTTTCAACCACTTTATCTCCTCTTGTTCATTCACTAAGTTAGCTAAAGGAATGAAATCTTTCAAATCCAAGTCTAACGAGGAATTCTGCATGTTCTTAGATAGCTAAAAAATATTGTGTACTTATATAACATGCGCCCTAGTGGTCCCAAAAGGAACTACAATTATTTATAATCGTGAAACAGAGAAACAGAATATTTTACACCTTCAACATTTATGTGTATTTCTTCTTTCATGATATTTCTGATGATGAATCATAAAAAATAAACACTTGTCAACAGCCTTGAAAATATTTACATTCTAGAGTACCTAAATGTTTGAAGACATGGTCTGTAGAAAAAAAACAGTTTGCGTTATATACCAGGATTTGATGGGGGCAATATGAAGCAACACAGTGAGCAGTGGAACTTCTGAGACTGATAGGATAAATTACAGTACCTGTCTATAAGGGGAGTCTAAAATACAGGATCCGTGAAAAGTCCAAGTAGACACTTCCTTGTATTTATTAAACTTGGGAATGTATTCTCAGTAACCCGGAAATAAAGGAAGGAATATTTGTTTAATCATTGAGAGCTTAAAATATATATGTTACACTGAAAAACAATGTAGAGGCCATAATAATGGAAATTTTAAGCTGAAATTTGGACGAAACACTCTCAGATAATCAATAAATATATAAAAACAATCATCAGACATGTATCTATGCTATTTTGTATACAGGGGTACCGAAAAGTGAGGAGATCGAAATTTGTATTAAAAAATTTAGAAAATTTTTTTTTGGGCATTTTCGCAATTTGCGGGGTAAAATTAGTATATTTCCATGAATAAAAATGTCGGAAAACCCTTAGTTTTGATTTTGAATATTTGAAAATTCAAAAAAATGAGTTTGCCTTTCGATCGCAAATACAGGCGATAAGTTAAAAAATCGTAGAGCCTACAGTAATAAAAATTTTGAGCTGAAATTTGGAAGACATACTTTCAGATGACTAAAAAATATGGGAAAAAAATAGCGATAACGTACGTATGATATATTGTATACAGGGGTACCAGAAAGTCAGAGGATCGAAAGATCGGAAAAAAATGTATTACAGACATTCATGGACATCTTCGAAATCTACGGGGTCCAATTCCCATCCCGACAATTTTTTAACTAACACAGTATTATTGGATTTATTAAGAAGGCGGGTGAACCTTTGAAAAATATACTCATCCGGTTTTGCACTTTTCCTTCTCACCTATGCGTGGTTTTTAACGCAGCGGTGACATGAAACGTCAGCCTAATAAATTTATCAGTTATCATTCTTTTTGACCCACCTAAATTACTTTTATAGCAGAACAGCGGCAGTAGTGGTACAATGTTTTACGACCGTCATTAAAAGCTTGTAAAGTCATTACGGCAATAAACATTAGAAAAAAACTAAACTTTATTTTCTGTTTCATTAGATTAGCATTTTTTTAATGAATGACCCCCATGTATTTAATCTAATGTGCTATTTGAACTCCCGCTCGTAGATAAGATATAAGTGACTTTTTGACCACACACCTAGTAGGCCTAAGCACGCAATATGTCATCGCATTAACGGCGGAGCTGTAAGATTGCTAAAGGGATCAATTTTGATGCAATTAAAAAATAATATTACTAATTTTTTTAAAGTAGAAAAAATCAATGGAAGTTGAAATGATATACAAAATGTCAAATGATGTTTACAAAAGTGTGACGTCATGCGCTTCTCATGGGTGTTTGATCTGGAATGTAATTTTTTTGTTGGCAAAAAGAACAGAGAATATAATAATGACACTTAATATGAAATATTCTGTTTAGCTTGTAATTAAAAAAATATTTCCTATTATTAGTGCCACATACAATAGATAAATTATTGGACTTAAATGTCTTCACATTTGATTACAAACTAAGCATTTAAAGTTTTTGAAATATTCACATATTATAATGTTATAGATGTGAAAATAATTCAGGACACTTAAAAAAATTGGATGGCATGTCTTGAATAAAGAAAGGAGAAACCTCAAATTGCAGATTATTATAATGTAATGGATCCATAAAAGTAAACTTTTGTGAGGTTATGTCATACATAAAAAGTCTGGACTGAGGAAATATTGATCGTGTTATGCTTAAGGACGAACTGGACAAATTTATTTGATCGTTCATATAAGTATGAGCTAAGATTGGTGAAAATTTTGTCGACAACGGAAAAATAAATTAAAAATCTATTAAATTATAAAGCATTATGTATGAGTTAGCAAGAAGCTATTGTAGTGAAAAAAAACCTCTATTTTTAATGAGGATGAAGTAAGCAGAGACATTCTAGCCGCGTTTGGAAAAAAATCTTTGATAAAAAAGTTTTCCGCAGCTTGGCGGAGTAGGGCATGATTTTTTTCTATAATATAGGTCTTTAGCTATCCAATAAAAAATATTTGAGCATGATTAGAGGTGCAACTTGACGTGTTTCGCCTCAAACTTTTTCCAGCCACCTCTAATCATGCTCTAATATTTTTTATTGAATAGCTAAAGACCTATATTATAGAAAAAAATCATGCCCTACTCCGCCAAGCTGCGGAAAACTTTTTTATCAAAGATTTTTTTCCAAACGCGGCTAGAATGTCGCTGCTAACTTCATCGTCATTATTTTTATTGGTTTAATTGATCCATTCTGCTTTATGGCTCAGATATTTATCAAAGAAGAAGGCTGGTGACATCAAAACTATGGTTTTACAGACCACAAAGAGCTGGAACCTCCAGAGTTTATTTGATATGAGATCTAAACGGCTAAACACTATCAATAAAAATATTGTTTGAATAAAAACTCCAACCAAATACTAGTTGTTACGCTACTGACATTTGCCCGGCTTATTTGTTAAATTCTTATGATAATTCTATATTCCGGTATTCGGGAACTGTATGTGTACCTAATGTATTTGAATAATGGTAATTTTATTAGGGACCATTGTTTCAAAGTGCGATTAAATTGAATAATAAAAATACCAAGATGCCATGATATTCTAGATTATGAAATATTTATTTACTGTGGAAAGGCTGGTTGTCGATTATTTTTATTCCATCTTCTGAGCTATTGTGGACTTCTTCTTATATTATAGGCTTAAAATGATCGCCATTTCGGCCCAAATAATCGTATCGGAATCGTTTTTTTTTCAAAACGTGCGTAATTTAACCAGCTTTATCATGCTTTTTCCGGATTTCCAATATCTTGGAAAATTTTTCAGGAAAATTGTAAAATATTAAAAAAGTGCTTTTTTTTTCAAAATGCTGTTTCTCAAAAACGCTCGCTTCGATTAACGCGATTTTTCGATATGTTATTTTCGAATATATAAGCTATTTTTTGGGCCAAACCGCAATATACCAATTTTTTTTTTTCCAGAGATACAACCTTCCAAATACAAAATGTCATTTTTTCACTTTTTTCACGTAGTTTTTGGCTGCCAGCGCTTTTCAGGTACGACCTATGATAAATTCAATAGCGCCATCGTAATCTAGGTGGAAAAATAAGTATAATATGTTCAGCAGTAGTACTAAGTCCATCTCCATTTCGAAAGGAGTACAAATTTAAGTTAATACATAGTGAGACAAGGCGATATTTTTGTAATTGTCAATTTTCAAGATCAACTAAATAACTTTTTCCCACATGTGATACATGTTTCCGAAGTATTTTTTTTAGTAGAATACAATGGCTCTATAGAATTTATCATAGGGTGTACGTGAAAAGCGCTAGAAGCCAAAAACTACATGAAAAAAGTGAAAAAATGACATTTTGTGTTTGCAGGGTTGTATCTCCGGAAAGAAAAAAGTTGGCATATTGCGGTTTGGCCCAAAAGATAGCTTATATATTCGATAATATCATATCGAAAATTCGCGTTAATCGAAGTGGGCGTTTTTGAGATATCGTATTTTGAAAAAAAGCACTTTTTTTAGTTTTTCCGGAAAAATTTTCCAAGATATTGGAAATCCTGAAAACGCATGATGAAGATGATTAAATTAGGCACATTTTGAAAAAAACGGTTCCGATACGATTGTTTGGGCCGAAATGGCGACCATTTTAAGCAAAAGGTAGTTTTTAGTTTTCGAAATAACGGCTTCAAGATGTAAACTTTGACATGGCACTTTAGGACCCCAAAAACGTTTTTTGGAAAAAAGAAAAACCACATGTCTTATGAAATCGCAAATGGAATTTGGTCAGAAAAATCAAAGACATCGAATTTTTTTGCTAGTTGAATCGACCTATAAGAATAGAATTTTTTTTTAATATTCAACCATATTAAAACACTTGCAGATTAAATGCTTGAATATAATAAAATTACAAACTCCATTTTCAATTATAGAACACAATGTCACACTCCTTTTTCAATAATCATATTATAAAACAATTCAAAATGATACTACCACATCGGTGGATATCAAAAACAGACAGAAAGCACTCTAAGTTACGTAAATAATATAAATATTAATTATCCCAAAATCTGTCACTCTCTACCTGCCGAAGATACGTAGCTACCTGCTGGCTTTTCAAAGGAATAAAATATGCAAAACTTTGAATTAAACATTAGCTGTCAGTTGAGACAAAGCTTCTCCATTATATTTTTGAATTATGCACGAGGTCATAATATAGAGTAGAGCAGCAAAAGTGTATTTCCGACATATTGATAGTATCAAAATGGAATAAGTAAATTTAATTATTGAACTAGTATTAAATACAAGTGTATTTTCATCAAAAGAAATATTAAACCGGTATGAAGCAGTGGCGGCTCGTGGCAAAGTAATTGAAAGTTCGTAAGAGTGAAAATAATTGCAAAAATAAAAATTAGCTCTTGACAATTTTATGAGGAGGCTTAGTCTCCCGTGTCTCATCTTAGAAGCCGCCACTGGTGTAAACTAATGAAATTCAAATACTCCATGGCATTTTTCGCCTTTAAACGTAAATGTTTTATCCGGAAGGCACTTGAAAAACAAAGCAGTTTCATCCGCGTTGTAAATATCGTCTGGTCCATACCCTTCTAAAAGATTTGGCAGATCTTCAGTCCAGTGGTTGCACACACCTTGGTCCACAGATTTACTTTCCCCAGCTGCTTTTTTGAAAGCTATATCATGACGCCTTTTAAAACCCTCCAACCAGCCGTTGCTAGCAGAAAAGTTCTGGATTCCCAGTTTTGTAGCAAACTCTTTTGATTTTTCTTTCAACAAAGGTCCATCTATGGGAATGTTCCTATCGAGAGTTTGTTTTATCCATTCCACAAGGCACTTTTCGATATTGGGAAATTCAGAAACTCTAGCCCTCTTAATATTTCCATTGTAATCAGAACACTCACGACTTTATAGAGTCTTTCGATTTTATAATTTCATAATAGGTGGATTCTGGTAAATTAAACTCCCTCTGAATTTCATTTCGCATTTTGCATTCACTATTTTAAGTTTATCACTTAATGACATTACTTTAATTTTCCGTTTTGACATGATGCAGAACAGAACTTTCCTTAGCAACTGATTAACTATAAACTGAGTAACTCCGACAAACAGGACGGTACACAGGCACACGTGTCCATTCGAAAGGAATGCGATAAAATAACAACGTTTCAATAAGGAAGAAGCCACCTGAAGTTGCAGTCGATGCGCAACCTTGATGTCAAAACCAGCGCCATATTTAAAAATTGATATTTTAATGTAAATCAGTTGCGTAACGTTTTCACGTTTTGTAGGGTAACACGAAATTAGGATATTAAAAATGTATTTATGATATGTATAGTTTGAACAAAACATATTTGGGAATTTAGATCAAATAAAACAAACAGCACTCACAAATAAACTAGCAAAACGTCTTAAGATATTCAAAAATGAAAAATATTCGACAGTAAATGATTGTTTCAAACACAACCTCAAATGTCAACAATTTAATTGCTGTCGACATGACACATCGCTTGTAACGCCAATGGCATGGAACGATCGCTCGACAGATTTTGACTTATGCGCAGGTCGGTAAGCAAACTTCAGGTGGCTTCTTCCTTATTGAAACGGACTCTACAATATTGACGAGAAAACAATACCTACAAAAACAATGGTAGGATGTTCCACGAAAGTTAAGAATGAGTCATAAAATAGCAGATGTTAAATTTGTAATTTGTTTTGTCATTTGTTGTGTACAATAATATAAATAAATAAAGCTCAACTGTCGCTTATAGAGGTATAGATAAGTAGCAGTCTCACTTACGGAGGTCTATGAGGGAAAAACGACTCTCTCTTATACAGGTTTCTGTTTCTCGCTAATAGAGGTTTCGGGAGCTTAAAATGACGGGTCCTGGCTATTACACTCACTTATAGAGTTTTCTCACTTACCCAGGTTTGACTGTAATTTGAATAAAATGTGGTTCCTTAAGGAATTACAGGGTTTTTATTTAAAAATTCAAATAATATTAATACGCAGAACCTTAAGACTATCCTTATAATGCTTGGTAGGAAGTGTAGATCCAATACATTCAACTAAATTTTTGATAACAATTAGATGTAATAAATCCAAGCGTATACGGTGAGCCTAAATCCTTAAAAAACCTGATGCCGAGTTATCTGAATATTGTGAAACGTTCTTTATAATAATTTTAGTGAACTGGCCTACATATTTTAATAATGCAAATTGACAGTGTAAAGCTGTTATGTTAATGCAATTAAATTATTTGCGGTAATTTCAATTATATTGTACATCTAGTAATTCACATCGATTTTGTCTAGGGTACATTACATTGTATCCCCTGTGAGGATATAGAAATTAGTAAAATACAGGTATCTGCAGGATTATTAAATAGTTATTTATGCAAAAAGTAAGCGTTTATTGCAAAATGTTTTATTTGGGTTGCTCTAAATGGACTAAAAATGGCGTAAATTTGATAGTTTATGTTTGTAAAATGACAGATGAGCGTTATAAAATTTGAATTGCACTAGAGCAATCAAGAACTAGTTTTTCCACTAAATAAAGTTCAAAAAAGTTTTGTTTTTTGCATAAACCTTTTGCTACCAAATGTCCAATTGAGATATAAACTTTTATTTTATTGGTTGCGCTGTCCCAGAGTTGTATTCAGCATCGTAAAATTAATAGTACTTCTTCATTACCTCTGTAAACTGAGTGATTAGGACTGTACTCGTATCTTTACACCATAGAGAATTATTTCTCTATGCTTTACACTGTTGAAAAGATAAATGACTCCACCTAAACTTCAGTCTTTTGAATAAAATCCTCATAAAAAGTTTTGTAGGTGCTTAGCACGCAATTAGGTACCCGAAACAAATAAATAAATGAAAGTAACGGTGGGTGGTCGCTAGCCACATCTTTCTTTTCGTGTGTATATTATTTGTCACCCTTCACCTACATTCTCACACCACCTATCAATTATTAGAGTTAGCTGTGTGTGTATCTAACGACATTAACATTATAAGTGAAGTTCTATAATCAGACCGATTAGGCCAGTATTGTAAGACGATTTTAAAAGCTGGCAAAAATTATCAAATGCTAAAACGAACATTGAAGAAAAAATGAGTTGCAAAATTGTGTATTTTGTGGATTTCTTTGGCAGAAATTATGGAATAGATCTGAAATAAAGTTAAAACAAATAAAGCCAGTTGTTTCTACATGATAATCTTCCAAAATAAGTGAGTATATGGTAGTTTTCAGTATAAAAAAATTAGCGCAAAAATATATTTGTTCATTAAAAATGGTTTGTTTAATAAACAAATGAGGAGTGAAAAAAAATTGAGGGGACGTGATAAATAATGATTTGAAAAAATGGTTCCTTAATATTCATATTTAAAAATTGTTAAGTTATAATAGAAAAATTTACTTAAGAAACGGTTTTTTCCAGAAAAATCATTATTTTTATCAGACTATGTTCACAAAAAATTCTCAGTATTAAGCGTAAATGTCAGTAATCTTACCTTGTTTTAAGATGGGTCATACATATCAATATCTGCTGAAGAAAGAAGACGTCTCAATGTGTACGGTGCGGAAGAGTGTTGTTGGTCCATCTCCTAAATATTATAATGTGTGAAATATATACAGGGTTTTTTCAAATGACACTTACAACGTTTGCATGTAGATACCTCTTGTAAAATTGGATAAAATGATATGAGGATTGAGGGGTTCAGCATATTTACTTTTCGAAATACAGGGTGTTGAAGTTATGACAAATTACATACTTAAAATGATAACTTTAAAATGGATCAATATATTGATTTGACATTTGGCAGGTTGTTTTTTAATGTAAAAGGGTATATTTTGATGAAAAAACATATTTCAGTTCTTGATCCAGTGGTGTACATTTGGATGAATATGTCACCTTCCCCTTCCCATTTTTTTTACGCCACTGGCATTTGAAGCTATCTTCATTTTATTTTGTATTCTTCAATAGTTTTCACGGAAGAAAGGCATAACCTTTACATATAAAAAAATTTGTGATTTTTAAGATATTTAATGTTTTTATGAAATATCACTTTTTATTAATGAAATAAGTAGTTATTAAAATAAATAGAAGAAAAATAAAAAATACAAAAATAAAAAGAACAAATTTTTTGATATGTAAAGCTTATGTGTTTTTCATGTGAAAACCATTGGGGAATACAAAATAAAATGAAAATAGCTTCAACTACCAGTGGCGTAAAAAATGGGAGGAGAAAGGTGATATATTCTTCCAAATGTACACCACTGGATCAAGAATTGAAATATGTTTTTCCATCAAAACTTGCCATTTTACATTTAAAAACAACCTGCCAAATGTCAAATCAATATATTTATCCATTTTAAAATAATCAAATTAAAACGTTTACTTTTCATAACTTCATAACACCCTGTATTGTGAAAAGTAAATGATGGGCTGGACTCCTCAGTCCTTATATCATTTTGTCCAATTTTTTACGAGAGGTATCTACATATAAACGTTGTAAGTGTCACCCTGTATAGATTTAAAGATATTTTTATAAAACTGCCTGGAGACTCCAGTAACGTGTTTTTAAACAGTTGAACATAAAGTGCTACTCATTCAAACTGTTTGTTTTTAATTAAAAATCGTTATTTTGGATTTTTTTCTGGAAATTTTGAACTTACTGCAAATTTTTTGACGGATAAGTGACTGCTATCGATTTTTTTCAAAAATTTTACCATATAAAAGGGTACATGGAAGTTTTTATAGTATTTTTAGAAGTATTTATAAAAAAAATTTGAGCAAAATACATTCGTTTGTTCAATAAACAAATGAGAAGTAAATAAAATTTTAGAGAACATGATAAAAAAAAGGTTCCTACAAAAAATTATTAATTAGCAATAAAAAATTTTACTTAGAAAATCAATTTTTCCATAAAAATCATTATTTTTATCAAATACTAGATTCCCAAAAAAATTATTAATCTAAGATTGTTAGTGAAAAATCCAAATTTCTCAATTTTTCCAATAGAGATTTCTTCTAGATCCTTTAGAAAATAGCTTGGAGAAGCAAAAGAAGGTTTTAAAGTTTCAAATGAACAGGAACCTGATGATGTTAACTTTCAACAAGTAAATATTAATAAATCAACAAAAGCATACTCAATTAAAAAACATTGTGCACTAAATAATAAGTTTTGGAAAGAAATTACAATTGTTAATAAGTCCAGTAAATAATTTCAAAAATAACTTACCATGCAAGCAATCAATCATCGACGAAAGGCGTTCTATGTGCACCACTTTTACCATAATAATGTCCAATGTACGTAAAACTATCAGTTTTCACTTCAAAAGTCATTTGATAAAATTTGTTCATAGTAAATATTATCTTTTTAAAGGAAAATCTCACTCCCGATATACAATACCGACGCGACGATTGTAAGATTCTTATTCATAATAAATTCTAAAACTATTTCTTCGATATTAACAAGCAGGCCACAATAAAGCAGGCGACCATACTCGAGCGTTGTACCTACCTACAGTCGTTGCCACTTTTTTTGTTTGACAAAAAAACTGTTTACCGATAAGCCGAGTGTAAAATCGAATGTTCCAATTTAGGACATAAAAACTTTTATTAGAATAATCATAGTCGTACGCATTCAAATTATTAAAAATGATATGATAAAGGAAATTGAATATAATTCACTCAATAAAATATTTTTATTATCGAAGATAAATGTATACATTGAATATAAAAGTTGTAGGATTGACATAGAGTCGTCTTAATGTATAAAGAAAAACACATTGGCGTACTGTAGGTAAGGAGTATAAAAAATAATATTGTTAGTCGAAAACTGTGATACAGATTATTGTAAAAATTGTTTTTAACGTCAAGATATTTTATTTTTTTCGTAATAAAAGTTCAGGCCTATAATCTGAATAGATTTTGATAAGGTGCACGTGCGTTCCGAAAGACCCGCTAGAGGTGGCTAACTTGATGAATGGACGAATGGATAGTGTCCGACGTTATACTCCCTTAACTAATGGTGTACTCCTTCATGTCACGAATCACAACTAGGCTCGTGTTTTATGCTTTTATTTTATGCTGTTGATTTTCAATGCACTCGAATTGTATGAAACAAAGTGAAGTTAAATACACGTTAAAACGAGCTCATTAATAACATTGATCCTTTTACTGGGTGGAATAATAGTGTGCTCATAAAGGAAATTCAAGAAATTGGGATAGGCGGCACAAGCGGCTTTGCCACCGGCTTAAAATTTAACGGCTTACCGCAGTGATATTTATTTTTATTTCCATTTTCCATTTGACGTACAATTTTGGAAATAGTTTCATGAAATTGAATTGAATTTTCATAAGGGGTCAATTAATTTGTAAAAATTTCTATTTCATGGACGTACAATACAATTTTTAAAAGAAGTTTATTTATTAGCAAGATTTTCCATCTACCATGGGCGTACGAAAAATGTCTGTAAGGAATTATTTTATTTCTAGAAACATTTTTGAAAGTGATTCGCTCATTAGCAAAAATTTCTAACATCCAAGGGAGTACGATGAAATTTTTATATAGGGTTGATTTATTTCCTTCTCTCATAAGCGTACGATGAATTTTTTTAAGGAGATCAATTTTTTTTGTAAAACTTTTTAGTCAAATCTAATCTAAGTCAGAGTTTGGATCCGGAGACTCCAGTTTTTGACTGATTTTGCGAAAATTCCTTAGTACTCACTTATTTTGAAGATTATGTGTAGAACAATTGCGGGTTATACAAAATTTACTGAGAAAAATCCAAAAAAAGATTTTTTTCGCCACTTGAACCATCACTTTTGGACTAGATATTTATACAAAAAACAGTATGTTTTCTTGCTAATTATAATAAAACTTCAGTAAGCTTCCTTATATTATTTAAATGACAAATGACAGACAAAATCTAGCGATAACCACAAATATACAACAAATTTGTAGTAAATACATTTCTTTCTCTTACTGTTTTTTAACTTTATGTGCGTTACAAAGTATTAAATATCTTTAAAGGGGAAGGGTGAATGCAGTGATTATATTTCCTTCCCCTTCTTCAAATACACAGTGTAAGGATATCATCATACATAAATGTGTTTATAACTTAATTTATTTTCTTGAGTTTGAACTAAACCGATTCAATAAAAAATACATTACTTAATGAAGTATTTGATTTCGCAAATTTTTCGACAGAATCTTCAAAATAGGTGAGTACTATCGATTTTTCGCAAAATCAGTCAAAAATTCGTGTCTCCGTATCGTTCACCGTATCCCAGAGTTTTTATGATAGATAAACTTGTTTTTAAAACTTTTTGAGACACACTGTATGTAGTTATCTCCAAGCTACGATTAATATATTGCATATTTTTGATGTCTCGTCAAAAAATAGAACATGGACAATGGTAATTTTATAAAACATTCCGGATAAAAATAGCTTTTTATAATAATAGACTCAAATGTAGATAATAATCCATACTAATCTCCATCTTATTTTAAAAAATAAAGGTGGTGGACGTCACTGTTCCATGTCATAATAAATCCCTACATTAAAACAAATATAAGGTTCGTAAATTCTTAATATTTTTTGTTACAAATAAATTTGTAAGGTAAGACCAAATATACGCAGTGTTTTAAAAGAAAAATAATTTTTGTTTGTGATTTTTTTTTATTTAAATTAATTTGCTTGGAATAACAGTTTGTTTACATTCAATTCAAAAACTCAACTTCTTCTCTATAATTAACAAAACTTAACATAACTTAAGTGATTAAGTTCGTTCAAAATAAATTGCAAAAGTTCCTGTTCGTCTACTTTTTCCTTTGATCGTTTTATGTCGATCCTTAACTTTGAAAGATAAATCTGGATATGTTTTTCTTTAATAAATGACCAATTTTATACAATTCAGAACCTTATTAAGCAATAGGTAATGTCGTGCAAGTGAGTGTACAGCTTCCAAAAGATGTAGGAATAATGCTGCAATTCTAGGAACACCAAAAACAACTGAAAGAAATGTTAGAAAGAGAAATTTCCAATAATCAATTACCTGCGGTATCAGGATAGTACCTATTATAAGTTTTTATCCAGGTTTTATTATGATTTATCATTGGAATTGTTGTTAATCAATACACTTATCATATAAATAATCATATTACAAAAATAGTATAACACTCAAGAAAATTAACAAAAAAGAACAAACGCGTTTTATTAACAACATAACCAAAATTAAGGAGCGCTGTCCTATAGTGATACTAACAATATTTTGTTCCACATTTCATCAGGGATGTGATCTACTGTGAATAGACCTTAAAAAGTTGACAGCAAATTTTTTGCATTCTTAAACTTGAAAATATTTCCAAAAATAATTAACTAAAAGAACAAAAAGGATAAAACTAATGATGATTAGGCAATATTGGATGAGCAACTAAGATGATCTGGAGATATAGTGTAAAAAAAGGAGTACAGAACAGTTAGAGTTATGTGATAAACAGTGTCAACGTCTAAGAGGTGCGTAGTCAAAAAAACCAACCAATATTTTATCAACGAGCAATAAAACTTAATTTGCAAACTCAATAATTAACAAATATCCGTATCTTCACAATTTTTTTTCTCCGGAAAAACCAACATTAACCTTAAAAGGAAATCAGAGCCACAATTAGCCAACATTCTAGCACAACAAGCTTTCTTTTATCTTAACAACAAAAAATCAACCGATCAAATCTAGACATCTAAATCTACCCCGTCAATGTATCCCGAATCGTCATATCTGGATCTATCAGGAGTCCTAGTACATCTGCTACCACCAGTAGGACTTCTGGTAGCCAATCTTAGCACCGGATCATCGTAACGCCTGGATACCAATGTAAAATCATGATGTGCATCAACCAGTTTTTGGAGTCTGGAAAAATCCGTGAATAAAAATCCATTTTAAGAAGCATGCATTTTAAATGTGTTCAAACGCAGCTACGATTTGTAACAAACGCTTTTACTTTTAAGATTTTACCAAAAAAATTAACAAAAAGAAAAAAAAGAATCTGGCAGCCTCTTGATATATCGTGTTATATTTTACTTATTTTGAAAATGAACCATTTGAATTTTGTAAATGATGAAAGAAACAGATAAAGCCCGGGGATTCCACTATTGCCAGACCACACTGATATTCTGGATAAATACAACTCTAGTACGAAGCCACTCCTATTAAACATAAAATTTTACCTGGATATTAACTCATAATCTGGTATTGGTAAGCCAACTCCGAGGATTTTGGCCACAGAATGTTTGAAGCTCTGTAGTTGTGCTTCTCTTCTTTGTATTTCCAAAAGCGTTTCTTTTACTCTACCCAAATCATCTCTAAGGAGATGAATGGAATGTTCGTTAATGTTTCGTTCTCTTTCGATGGTCTCTCCAGTAGTCCTCGCTTGATCCTTTAAGAGGGTTACACGGCGAGAGCATTTGTTTCTTAGAGTTTCGGACTCTATTAGACGCTTTTGAAGGTCTTCGATTTTTCTACCTTTTTCTAACGAAATTATCTGGAAAAAAAATAGTCCTCTCGAGGAAAAATATGTGCAATATATTTTCTATTGATGCTTACAAGACTGACATGCATTTTTAGTATGATTTATCTAGCGCTAATAATACAATTTTATTTAAATTTTAACTTCAAGCTGTTCTTTTTGACACTTCGATAACTTATGTCAATGGTCTCATGAAAAGTTGGTTAGATTTGATGAGGTGACTGTCAAGAATAAGTTGTTTATCCTGATTGTTTAAACCGTTTTATCAATGAAAGACATTTAATTCGGAATTCAAATAACAAACATTACATCCGTAACTGTAAGCGAGAGTACTCAAAACGTTAAGCATCGTCACCAACAAAAGTTTTTCACACAAAAAGGTTCCTAAACAATGTCAAACTTCTTTCAGGTTTAACTAAACTTCCTCGGTGAGTTCTAAGGGCGTTTAACTATTTAAACCAGTTTAGGTTGACGGGTTTAGTACTATAAGCGGTGTTAAATAAGGGGGAATCATGGGGGAAGCATGGTTGAAAAATCTGACATGGGTGAAATTGACATGGGTAAAATTATCCTTGGGGAATAAGACATCAAAAAACGGAATTTCCTTGTAATATACCTGGGAAATTTTTAATATGTAACTTCTCAGCTCTTAATTCCATTTTGAAGATATTCTGCCTAAAAATTTCACCATCTGACTTGCTTCAATAAAATATTCATAATAAAAAATATAGAGGGTAGCAAAGTTGAATGATTGTAAAAAAAATGTTTTCCCAAAGTGAATTAAAACCCTGAATGGTTAAGATAAGTAATTGGTCCCGGCAGATGGCGATGCACTCGAGTTTTCTTTTCTAAACCTAATTTTGATAAATTTTTGTGTGTTTTAATAAGTATCTCAATGGTGTATCCTGGAATCCACAGTAAGGTTACTATATGGTTCTCGCCTAGTCCATTGAGTATGCCTAGGCATTCCCACACCATTTTAAAACTGATTACTCAAGAGCTCGGTGCTTTAACGGCTGCTTGAATATCCGACATTTATCTTTTGACTTCTAAATCCTTTGGACTTATTTTGATGAAATTTGGTATATGAAGATTTTTTCATAAAACAAAATCGCTTTGCTCGAAAAACAGCGCGAAAATTCAGGAAAATCAAATTTTCATACCTTATAGTCAGCAGCTTCAGCCAACTGCGCATTGAGATCTCTTATTTGACTTTTGGCTTCAGCCAGCTGCAACTGAAGTCGATCTACTTGTTTCACCAACTTTTTAACACGCAAATTGGCCTCGTCTCTTTCACTTTGAATCAAGCATTTCGTTCTAGTATTATCCTCTTGTAACGAAAGTTTTCTTCGAAGTAGATCCAAGTGGAGCTCTTTTCTTTGCAGCTGCTCTCTAAGACTTCTTACTCTTCGCTGTAGTTGATAAATTAGCGTAGTCTGGTAAACAAAAGAGTATGTTAATGGTCAGCGGAGAATACCGGAACCGACGCGACGCTTAAATTCGTACGGAATAAAAGTTACATTACTTAGACCAAATCTATTTTCCCAGGTGGTAGCGTTGCTGAAAAATCTTGCACCAAGAGATTATCCTTGAAGTGGATAAAGGGAATACTAAGAAATTCTAGGACGATAAAAAATGAGAATTTAATCTGCATATTTTAGGGAAACTGCAAATATTTTTGACGGCATCATATCACTTTAATACAAAATGTCTTATGAGTAGGTAGTGCACGAGGCAGACAACCAGCTTTATCAGTTATCGTCGAGCTGTGGTTAAGGTAATATACAGAGTGAAACCTTTGGGTTTCTATAAATTATATATATGCTGTTCCGTTGCAACCCACCCCAAAACGTTTTGTGTTACTTCAAACGTCACGTGCTACGTCAAACGTCACGTTGTCACGTGTTACGTCAACGAAATTAGCGGGAAGTTTAAAAGTGAATTAGGAATAACGGCACATTTATCGGAGAAACGACGAATCGAAATCTTAATGTTGGATATGGTGATCGAAAACGTTCCGAGTACTTAGCTGCGCATCTTTTTGATCCTGAATCCCCTCGTATAAGTACATCCCTTGGTGCAGAAGCGCTATCTCATCCCCCACAATGTATACTAAATGGACAAGCAGTTTTTTTTATGCAGAATTGTGTTTAAAGCATCAAGATGAGTGCAATGAGTATGATGATTTAATTTCTATTTTAATTACCTTTTCACGAGGCCAATACCAATTATAATAATAAGAATCCTAAAAAGGTATTGATAATAAGGTTTTTGTATTATTTGAATGAATGATTGTGAATGATTTTTGAAATGAATGGAATTGTTGTGCTTTTATTGAAAATTACTAAAATCATGTCTAAATTACCTTTTCATATGGCCAAACGTATTTTAAATAATCCTAAAAATACATTCAACTTTAGTTTACTACTTCAAACAAAATAAATATTGTATAATTAAACTCAGTGATGAAAAGAACATTTTGTAACTGAAAGTCGACTAAAAATATTTTTCAACTTTGCTACGTAGTAGAAAACGTCATGGGGATCTTTCGCCCCACAGTTTTGCACCCGCTTTTTCGCCCCCAGTAAAATAGTACAATTCAAAATTAAATAGACACAAGGATATACCTAGTTGGCAAAATTATTTTGTCTTCCACATAACTAGAAGATTAAAAATTTTGTTCATGAATTACCTTGTCAACTATCTTTTCGCTTTCCAATCTAGCCAACTGTTCGGCCCTCATTAGTAATGTTTCAGTATGTAAGTCGATTCCTAAGTCTTGAGAAATTTCATCCATGTTTAATGCTCTTGCCAAACGTTCAAGAAAATTAACAAACTGAAATAAAAATATCACTAAATTATCAACTAACAGTATATCAACGTATTGCGTTCGAGCTGCTGTTATTAGAAATTATATAACTTTTTTCAGTAGACACTACTAAGTCAGAGTCCCGTTTCAGCCGGACGCGTAAGGTACGCGCGCGTAGTAAAGGTCACGCGTATGTGTACGCGTAGTTTTACTTTCACATCGGGCGTACAGTCGTTGGCAGACTGTAGTAGTAAAAAAAACATGCAAGAATAAACATCTAGCGTTGTTGCCATTGCTGCATATTACCTTTTTTTTAAAAAAAAAGAGAAGAATATGGGCGCTCGTGTACGCGTCGTACCATCTGAAAACAACAATTGAACGACGAGCAATCTGCGCCTCGTGATTCTACGCGGAGAGCACGGGCTGAGCCGTCGCCCGTGCGTATAAATCAGAGCGCGCTCACAACCATCCGCTCTACGCGTCCATTTGAAAATCTACATTTACGTTATGTTATTCGACCTCGCGCGTACCATACGCGTCCATCTGAAACGGGACTAGGAATTTTGACCAGTGTACTGCTAGGACCACAGACCACTTAAAGTGGTCTGTGGCTAGGACACTTTCGTGCGAATGGGCACCTCAAAATAGTAGATCAACAAGAATGTAGAATTCTGTAAAATGTAAGAAGATACTTTCATGCTCATACTTGCGGAGGGAATAGTAATAAAGAATCCTCGAATAAATAGAAGAGGACTGTAAAGGAGAAGAACCCCGAAGCGGAAATTCTTACAGAAAACAGCTTTAAAAGAACTACTAGTTAGAAAGGGGGCACAAAGATTTTCAGGTCTCAGTGAATATCACCATAGTACAATAATTTCATATTCAACAAATTAAAATAAAAATGGTTTTTTAAAAACCTTTGCTTTCCACTGTAGATGCTGAAGAATGTATTTCAAAAAGGACTACACCGAAAACGCTACAGTAAGGATCTATTTTGCATTTTAGTTGGATATTTATGTAGATTTTTCCTATAGAGAAAAAGTTTATAACTCAGTTTATTGTTAGTTCAGTTCGCATAAAACAAAAGCTGGAACAAAAAGTGATTGAATAATGCCAATAATAGCAATTCCTCGATTCGATTAACTTTTCGTGCCAGGTACATGAGAGATAGAGTCATGGTCGGAATTTAAAAACTAGCAAACTGGAGAAAAATGTGTCTATGTCGTTTATTTTTGGAATCGACTGGCTGAATTGCAATGTGTATCATTTTTGTGTCACATTTACCAATAAAAATAGTTATTATTGGGTTATGAAGGAAAAGAGGATAATTCATTCTACAAAATAACAAAGAAAAGCGATATTTTTTCTGTATTTTCCAATAATAACAGATTTATTTCCACAAAGCAGGTCCGAAATTTGGAACGAATGACAATTCACGTATTCAAGTCTCAGGATAATAATAATAATAATATTTTTGTTTACGAACATAAGAATTTATAATAAATAAATATGGATAATCTGTCATGATTGCGTAAATTTTTCGTTATTGGATAAGTTGTCTTTATTGGGTATCTGTCTTCATTTGGCTGTTATCATCAATAAATGTTTGCAAAACACTAGATCACATTTTCTGAAGCAGTTTGGTTCCTGACAATATCAGATCCATAAGGGACCTGACCTACTTTGTCTAACAGACCTTTTAACAGCCATCTGTCGTCTAAATCATCCCATGGTAAGACTTGAACAGTCGAAAGATCCAGAAACCAGAAGCCTCCCTTGCCTGCAAGATGATGGAACAGCAGAACATATACTTTGAGACGTAGTGGAGTGCCTGATAGAACCAATCATCACAGCAGCTCTCCAACTGTAACAAATACCACTGCGGCTGAATCACAAGCTAAATATTTTTTTACCTTGTTCCACTTTCCACTAAGTATGATCTCTATTATTTCTAGAGCGTCTGGCAATGATCAAGTCCACTGACAAAATTTTTCATTTGAATTTCGTCTTTATTGGGTATCTGTCTTCATTGGGCTGTTATCATCAATAAATGTTTGCAAAACACTAGATCACATTTTCTGAAGCAGTTTGGTTCCTGACAATATCAGATCCATAAGGGATATGACCTACTTTGTCTAACAGACCTTTTAACAGCCATCTGTCGTCTAAATCATCCCATGGTAAGACTTGAACAGTCGAAAGATCCAGAAACCAGAAGCCTCCCTTGCCTGGAAGATGATGGAACAGCAAAACATATACTTTGAGACGTAGTGGAGTGCCTGATAGAACCAATCATTACAGCAACTCTCCAACTGTAACAGATACCACTGCGGCTGAATCACAAGCTAAATATTTTTTTACCTTATTCCACTTTCAATAAGTATGATCTCTATTATTTCCAGAGCGTCTGGCAATGATCAAGTCCACTGGCAACTTCTTTCAGCTCTTAGTTTTTAACCTCTTTTGTATTTTGATCTTCCTTTCTTTTTCTCCCATTAATGGTCTCATTTGATTGTTACTACTTTCATCCATCTCTTCCACTACATTTCATATTTCTACTGACTTCCTTTGTCGTTCTTCACATTGGAAACATAATATCACTTTCTGTGTCCAACTTATATAAGCGGAAATTTCAATTTTTATAGAAGTTATTTTGTTATCAAGAGAATTCTCTTTTTCCTTTGAGAACTTAGCAATTTTCATTTCCAAATCCGGATACAATAAAATTATTTTCATACACTTTCAGGCAGCGCTTCCTATGTAATAAACCCTTGAACCATTTATCCACATTTTCATCAGATTTTAACTCCTTTAAGCCAAGTCACACTGGGATACCATGTGACTTGCAGACTTGAGACAAAATACTTTCATTTGATTGGAAAACAGGCAACATTGAATTTGCACTGTCTCCAAACATCGCCACATACCAAAAGATGTATCCGGATACAAACCTGTCAGTGTGGACAAAGCTTAAGTCACCACATTATCTTCGTACACTTATTTCATGAAATGCTCACTTGAATATTTCTTACAGCTTATGAGGAACTAGTGTTTCTGAGGAAATATTAGTAAAAATAAATAAAAATAAAATGTGTAAGTGTAGACAGAATTTATTGAATTTGATATATAAAAAAAAAATAATACCAAAACTTACCTCTCCATGTTTTCAGTTATGAATATATTTTCAATATCCGCAAAAAATAGCCCTCCTTACACTAGAATTTTCAAAAGCATACAATGAAAATCGTGAAAGACACTGAATGAGGACGAACTATTAATTCCGATAAATATATCAGGTCGCAGCCTTCGAAATTGACCTTGTGGTGTTTGTCACGACAAAGAACATGTCTTTAAATAGAGTATATATACAGGATGACACAATAATTGAGTATACACAATAAAAAATTGCTGTCGAAAAAGATACACGAGGTGATTTTATCATCAGGAATAAATCACGTGTATATTTTTACCAAAACTTCAATAAACACAGCACGCCACTGAAATCCGGTATTGTGCAGTTCTCAACATTTTTGCAGCTAAAATTTCAAGTCCTCGGATCCTGTGGTAGAGGCCATAATAATGGGAAAATTGAGCTGAAATTTGAAAGGCGTACTCTCAGATAATTAACAACTACGGAAAAAAGTCAGCGGTAATGTATCTGTGATATTTTGTATACAGGGACACCGGAAAGTGAGAGTATCAAAATTTCGGAAAAAATAATTTTTTCGTTACAAAATTACAAATTAGTGTTTTTCATATATAAAAGTGTCCAAAATACCTCAGCGCTTTTAAGTAAAACGTTGCTTTTGCTATCACTCCCGTCAGCGGTGGACCTACAAGTTTGTAAATAATTTCCAGGTTTTTTTTCATCGAGGTTTCTTTTGTACCACCAGGTACATCGTGATAAAGCGCTTTGGAATATATTATAAATCACCACAACGTACTTAACACATGGAAAATTTGAATGAGCAAAGTTCTATTTGCATTCAAAACTTACCTCCTCTTTTATTACCTCATCAAAATTAAAATTTCACTTACCGTAGTTTTGTCTCTAATAAGAGCATCTCTTGAAATCTCGCAAGCGTTAATTTCTGTGTCCGCTTTATGGAGTTGTGCATCCATGTGTGTTTTTTCCTCTTCCAAAGATCTAATCTTTTCAGTGGCTTGATCATACAACGATACATACCGAGATAACTGTTGACTTTCCGCTGTCAGTTTCTCTCTTAATCTTTCTATTTGCTGAAATTACATTTGCATTCGTAGGTAAATTCTTAAACATAAAAAGTCATCAAAACAAATTAAGAGTCCGTTGAAGAACGCAGTTTATTTGAATGTCATGTCACAGTGTATAGTGGCTCATTCCATTTTATCCAGGAAGCTGTCTGGTGTGAATAAAGTGGCATTAAAAATGTCTTAGATACTTCACTCCCGGTTTTAAATATACAGTGTGTAAGAATCCCAAAACTTCTTCAACGTGAAAATGCTTCAATCCCCTTTCAATTATTCATATCCCAATTGTTGCATTAAACTTGAAAACGATAACATTTTTGAATAGACAATGAGGAGACCTTTCAAACGATATGTCACAAGCCTATACTTCCCATTTAAAAAAATTGGGGGCTGTACTTGTCATTCTAAGGGGGGAAAAATCAATGAAATCGAAATATAAAACGTCAAAATATAAAGTCTGTCTCTAGTATGGATGCCGGGACATGAATTGAGGTACAGCAGTTACCTAAATAAAGCTCTAAAGGAGACTTCATAGGTCCATATTCCACATTTGCACTGTATTAATGATAAATTTAAAAAGAAAATCGACTTAAACATGAAGATAACTATAAATATATACTTTACAGAAGTTTTTTCATTATTGTCGTTCATGACCTCGTGGATTCTTTCCTTGATTGACGTTTCCAAAGAATCCACAAAACGAGCTGGTGTGCTAAGCAAAATCGCTATAGAATCTATAATATGTTTATGATCAGTGACCAGTCTTTGTATTTTTTCTTCCCTAAGCGTCAGCTCATCTGAAATAGAAACAAAAAGATTTGGTTGATACGTAGTTGCTTAAATTTCTTCACCACTAGTTTTAATTACATTGTGAGTGTAAGTATTTGTCCAAAATACCATCTGGCATATCCTCCTCTGTCTCCATTAGCTTTTCCTGCTTATTGAGCTTACAGTGCCTTGCTAACATACCTACTACAACTTTTGCAACGTATAATTGCTTGACAAAAAAATATTAAAAAAATTAAGCTCTATTTTTACCTCTCATCTGACAAATCAGTGATTCGTGCTGTCCAAGTGTACCAGAAGCTTTATCTAAAGTCCTGTTAGCAGAAGACAGTTCAGTTTTCAAATCATTGAACTCCCTTTCGATAACACGGTGTTCCATCTCGACATTATGTTTTTCTTGCTTCAGCCTGTCGATTTCCATGACTTGAGCAGTACATTGTCGATGAAGGATTTCTTTTTCTGACATCGATCGTTCTAGATTATCTCTACAGTTTTTTAACTCTAGTTCTACAGTTCCTAGCGTATCCTGCGTTGAACAGATCTTATTCCTCAGCCTAGCTGTTTCCTGAAAGTGAAAGCTACGTATTTTTAAGTGAGATTTTGTAAGGTGTTGTTTCTCTGCTTTGTCTGCTAGTTCGTTGCTGGTTGTTACTAGATGAAAAGGAATCCATATGATGTTAACTAAGACCTATTTAAAAATAAGGCGATGTCTTATAATACTGGATCGACGGAGCTTTAATGTATGTATACTGATTGATTGGCTCAGCACACCAATCAAAGGCTTAGAGTCCTCCCTATATATGCCGGTTGTATGCATGTGCTTCCTTAGGGTACAGTGATCGGTGAGTAATCCATATCCTGCACTGCTAAGGTTTAGTTTTTCGACCAGGAATTTGCTGTGTTCTTGTTTTGGCACGTGTCTCCAGTGCGACTGATGTTTAGTTTGAGTCCACCGAGATACAACCACGTGCAGCAGTTTTGGATATCCCAAATACTGGTACAGGACCAGTGAATGCAGTCTCAGACCCTAGCTTTGCTAGGATGTCTGCCTTTTCATTTCCTACAATGCCCTTTTGTGCCCCGGGACCCACTCTAACTCTATTATGGTTAGCCAGGGTTAATGGTTTTTGTGGACAGTCCCAGACCAGTCTAGATCTGATCTGAAGCTGCGTCCTCACCGAGTCGACAAAACTGCATCCGTCCACACCAGAGTTGGCAGAAATGATGTCGATCAGACTAATCAACATGTCTGACGAAGATTCATTAGCAATTTCCATAAGGGCATCGTGCCTCATGTTTCTGTTTCTATAATTATTAGTTTTGGAATCCCATAGATTTGATTTTAATTTGTATGCCTCAATAAAAGCTATGACTTTGTCTAGTTCATGAAAATAATTCGACATGTCGATCGACACCGTCGTTTGCAACGTACACAAGTCGACAGTGTCGACTCGGTGAAGACGCAGCTTAAGGACATGCTAAAGGTATACTGACCTGGATTAGCTCTGCTGCTTTGTGTACCAATGATTCCGATGAAACGTAGGTGTAGTCAAGTAAATCAGCCCCCAAAGCTACCGATAATCTTCTAACAAAATCTTGAATTTGAAGCTTTAAACTTTCTTTTTTTTGTTCTTCTGCATTCAAATCAAATTCTAATTTTCTTATTTTATTTTCAAAGTCTTTTATTTTATCTTCGCTATATCTGAAATATCCAAAAAAGATTGTCCATAGTTTACCAACTGTCAATTATTCTTATAGCAAATCAAATACTGAAAATAACAGATTAATTTTGCTACCAATACAAAATTATATTATTTCTAATGACTAAGTTGAATTTTTAACATATTATGGTAAAAGTTCAAATTGTAGCATTTTCAAACTGTCAAATTTATTTTCCAAATAATATTTAAGGGAATAACAAGCTAGCTTTTAAAGCGATAAGATGAATACACAGAACACAATTTAAGCGATCCAATATATCACGGACAAATCCCTTTAAAATTATATTTCCAGTAGTGGACACTGACATTATTTCATCCTGAAATATCCGATATGCGATCATCGAGTACTGAATCACGTAAATTACGCGAGAATCAAAGTCTGTACTACTTTGAAAAAAAAAATCATGCTTAACATAGTTTTGGATAAAACAATTTGAAAAATTGTTACCTTAGGTCTTTATGTGCATTTTGTATGGTATGTTCATGACGAGCTTGAACAGCCAATAAATTCCTTTCTCTCTCTTCCATCTCTTGTGTATGTTTCTTTAAAGACATAATTGCAGCATTTTGTCTAGCGGAGTGTTCTCGAAGCTGATCTGTTTCAATTTTTAGATCTAGACATCTTTGATCACGTGAAGCTATTTGAGTTCTCATTTCGTCTATGTCGCTTTGAAATTGGTCCCTTTTGTATTGAAGTGCTGCTATTTCACTTCTTAATGAAGTTACAACATCGATATCTACATCTTCCATCTAAAAAAGTAGCAAAATTAAAATGTAAAAATATTTACACAAGATGTCTATTCTGAGAAATAAAAATGATTAATTAATTATATTAAGTGGTCAGACAAACTGTATAATAGAACGTTAATTAATTTCCAAATTAAAAAAAAATTAAATTCTTTATAAACGTTCTTGTTGCGCCATCTACAAAGAACAGTTCGATCTAAATTGTATTTGGCGAACGAAGGTTTCAGCTTCTTTGAGAAAAAGGAGTTGTAGAACTAGTACGCAGAGGTCACTAGCTTAAGAGTTAAAAACGTAGCCATTTTTTGTCAAATTAATATATTAAAATTTAGTTTATAGGGAGCATAAAAATTGTTGATCTTCATATTAAATTTTAGTATGTACAAATTTTATTTAAGAATAATAAGAATATAGTAAGAAAACAATTTACCAACAATATATCTCCAAAGCATCTTTGTAAAAATTAAATATTAATTTATTGAAATTAACTACTAGAAATTATTTAAAAAACTAGCTATTATAACAAATTATACTTGTTAACGATGATAAGATTAGAATTAATGATGAAAGAAAGTTTTTGAAACAGTGGTAGTTACTAGAAATTTAAAAAAAATACTTTTATAGAATATTAATCAAATATTCAGAAAACAAACGTTATGCTGTGAGAACTAAAGGGTCATAGCTCTCAACGCTGTTCTGAATGTCTTCTCTTCTTTAAAAATATGCTAAAATTTTGGTAAATAAAATGCTTTATATCGTTGAGTGATAAATATATTATATTTATCATTCAATGGTTATCTGTATATCTCTTATATATTTATAACTGAAAGACAGGTTTATGTTCTATATAAAATTAGGTCTCCTAAAATATCAGTACAAAATTATAGTTTTGTGGTATTTACAAGACTTTTTATGTTGAAAAGGTGTTTTTGCGAAAATTTTATTGCACTATTTGAATGCAAAAGAATGATTTTATCAAAAAACTGACCGTATAGCATTCATTTACCCGTATCAAAAAACCCCCAGTTACCAAATTTATGTCTCTTAATGCTTCTGTATTTAAAATCTTCCCCTGAATTGATTGGCGAAGACTAGAACGTTCTATCTTTCCAATTAGTAGAGTTATAAGTATTTTTGGTTTTAGAAAGTGGATTTTCAAAAATTTCATTACGTTAATTGAAGGCGAAAGAATGATTTTATTAAAAAACAGACTGTGCCAGTCGATTTTTCGTCCCAAAAAAACCCCGGTTACCAATTTATAGCCAATTTAAAGTCGAAAATATTTTTTTTGTAGGAAATTTTGAAGCAATGGGTAGGTATGGAAATATTTCGCGATTTAAATTCCTCTCTGCTATCTCTCTTAATGCTTGGAAATATCAACTCAAAATTGATATCTATGTGTAAAATGGTCCCCTGATTCGGATGGCGGAGACTAGAACGTCCTATCTCTCCAAATAGTCGAGTTATGGATACATAAAATTTCAGAAAGTTGATTTTCGAATATTTCCACTATTTAATGATATCTTCCTTACTGCTTGGAAATATCAACTCAAAATTCATATCTGTATGTAAAATGTTCCCCTGAATCGAATGGTGGAGACTAGAACATTCTATCTCTCCAATTAGACGAGTTATGGATACATAAAGTTTCAGAAAGTGGATTTTCGAATATTTTCGCGATTTAAATTGCTATCTGCTATCTCCCTTAATGCTTGGAAATATCAACTCAAAATTGACATCTATGTGTAAAATGGTCCCCTGATTCGGATGGCGGAGACTAGAACGTTCTATCTCTCCAAATAGTCAAGTTATGGATACATAAAATTTCAGAAAGTTGATTTTCGAATATTTTCACTATTTGATGCTATCTTCCTTACTGCTTGGAAATATCAACTCAAAATTCATATCTGTTTTAGATGCGGAAGTAGAAAACATATTTTTACATAGAATCGATAAGATGTACATGCTATTTTAAGAATTCTAGGATATGCACGCGCTTCCGGGGTCGATGTACCTATAACTCCCAAATTAGGTCAGTCTATTCATAATTTTTAAAATTTGTCCAATAATTCGTTGATTTTGTTACCAAAAATGTTTAAAAACTCACATTTGTATGTTGACAAAGAGCCTCGAAAATCTTCCAGTCCTCCTCTGTATTGCCAGACATACGCAAATCATCAAAATCCTGAGTAAGGCACTTTTTTATTACAATTGAACTACTGATTTATAGTGAGTTTATTCAGCACACAAAAAATTTGTTTTGCACAGTAGTAGAAGGCACAATGAAAGGTTATAGACACAAAAGGCTGTTTATATTTTTGTATAATCAATATCTCAATAACAACTTGAGTTTAGCAGCTCATCATCCCTTCCTGACGGAGTTTCAGATTTATTATTTTATTCAAAATACTTTTATTCCCAAATTTAGATTATCGGAAAATGTCTTTTAAATTAAGGGACACAAATTAATGTGTTGGGTTTGGGAAGTTGGGTTATTAGATTTCTTCAATAAATAGGATTTTCCTTTAAATATATATAGTGTATTTTTATTCGAATTATATTTTTAATAGGTACTGTAATTATTAAGAAATATTTAGTATATTTTTTGTAGGTAGAGTTCAAGCCAGTCTAACTGTATATGTGTGAATATTTCAATATTCTTCCAAAAAGATATGTGCATATCTTACGATCAACAAGTGATAAACGCCTCAATAAAATAGATGAATAGTAACTAGTAATCCAGGCGGTCTATTCTCAGACAGAAACATTTTTTGAAGCCAACATCTCAATAGAAATGTGCAGTTTTTTTCATTTTCCACCTAAGTGTAATATGAATTATTTTTTTTTTATTATTCACTAAATGTTTCTCGTAATTTTTTAAATATAAGTTTGAAGCTCTTTAACATTCCTGGCAAAGCAGTTATTAATAATATTAAAGATTTCTCTACCCACTTCATTTTAAATTACAGGCTGAAATTTCTGGGTCATGTATCGTTAAAAATTGAACACATGTGTATCCGTTTGTCCTGAATCAATTTCTTTTGTTTTTTGATCTCGTAGATATAAAATAAAACAAGCTAATGTATCAAAATATCTTCTAACCACTATGCACTTTTTACTGTAACGATGCCGATTATAATTACATAACTAGAATATCAATTTTATCACATTTTTAATAATTTTTTTTAGAATTATTTATAATATAATAATAATAATATAAATTACCATGTGTGAAGAAACTGACATAACAGTTAATTTATGAATATTATTTTTAAATCATTATACAGTGTGACCCATTTTGTTTGGAAGCACCCCTATAAAATCCGCATTTTTCAACCGATTTTGATTTAGTCTTTTTTGTTAGATTTAGTATCAAAAACAGAATTTGAGCACACATTTTCATACCATAATAGCTATTTTCAAGGCCCTCTACGTTAATTTTTCTTTGCCAAAAAAGACGAAAGTATATTAGGCATTTTTTTTTTCTCAAATATGACTGCACCACTGAATTCAGAATCATCACAAATGTAAACTATCGAAATTTTATAAAAAAAGTTTTATTAACAACAAAGTTATCACTAGATGAATTTGGAAGAAGTTGTTTTTTAATTAATTTTTTACTAAGAATGTAGGCACATTTTAAAAATGGCAACATGGTAAACAAAAACTAGGACTCAAACATATTGCACTGTAAAAATTCGAAGCCGATACCTTAACCCGTTCTGGAGTTATAGCTTCTGAGAGTAATGTAAAATTGTGCTGATGTGACGAAAATACAAATTAACACCAAATAATACATTTTAATTATTAAACTACTTAATAATAATTGAATTCTACATTTTTGTAGCCTCGACTAGACCTCCGTTAATTTCCACACATTTCTCGTATCGTTTGCGACTATGTCTTAGCGCTTGTTTATTTCATGTGGCGTTATTCCAGCACACGCCTGTCGTAATCTGTCACACAGTTCTGCTCTATTCCTTGGACGTGTCTTATACACTTTTAGTGTCAAGAGACCTCACAGATAAAAATCCAATGTAGTTAAATCGGGCGATCTAGAAGGCCATTCGATTAACTCGCTACCGCGACCTATCCAACCATTTGGAAATTTTTCGTTAACCCACTGCCCGACAATCCTAGAATAGTGTACAGAACAACCATCTAACTGAAATATCAAATTTCTTCTTTCTGCTAGTGGCAGTTCGTCAATCACTGCGGATAACTCACCTTCCAAGAATTCCATGAAGTTATTGGCATTCATGTTACCCTCAAAAAAGAATGGACCTATTATCCTGTCTTTTAAAATTTCGGCTTCGAATTTTTACAGTGCAATATGTTTGTTTAAAATGTGTCTACATTCTTAGTAAAAAATTAATTGAAAAACAACTTTTTCCAAATTCATGTAGTGATAACTTTGTTGTTAATAAAACTTTTTTTATAAAATTTTGATAGTTTACATTTGTGATGATTCTGAATCCAGTGGTGTAGTCATATTTGAGAAAAAAAAATGCCTAATATACTTTCGTCTTTTTTGGCAAAGAAAAATTAACGTAGAGGGCCTTGAAAATAGCTATTATGGTATGAAAATTTGTCCTCAAATTCTGTTTTTGATACTGAATCTAACAAAAAAGACTAATCAAAATCGGTTGAAAAATGCGGATTTTATAGGGGTGCTTCCAAACAAAATGGGTCACACTGTATATTAAAAAACTGGTAGATATTAATTCAAACAGAATCCCTTTTACTGTTTTTTGTTGGCAGCTGGGAGGATTAAGTTATTATGATTGTGTTGAAGTGTTGAAAATCATTAAAAGAAAAAATGGGAGATTTTTTTTTTATTTTGTTAATTTTTTTAAATTCTTAGTTTTGTGGTATTTGCGTGTACAAGCCTTTTTGGGATAAAAAAGTGTTTTTTAGAAAATTCCATGACACTATTTGAAGGTGAAGAAAAACTAAGTTGACCACTGGACTTCTCGTAGGTGGAAATATTTCTGTCAATTCCCTTGAAAAGTGGATTTTCAAAAATTTAAATAATTTATTTGAAGGCGAAAGAATGATCTCATCAAAAAACGGACTGTGGTAGTCTTTCTCGTCCCAAATTTTTTTGTTATAAATCTTAAACCAAGGAATAGGTACGGAAATTTTTCGCGAATTAAATTGCTTTTTGCTAACTACCTTAATGCTTGGAAATATCAACTCAAAATTCACTCATATGTGTTAATTTTCCCTTTCATAATGTGGATATTTCCACTACTTTTACATTCTTGATTCCTAATCCCTCCAAAATATGCTTTTGTAAATTTTATTACAATTAGACTGGTCTTTTGGGGTACCGGTAAATTATTCGAAATCAATTGTTCGAAACCAATTGTTCGAAAATCAATTTTTCGAATGACCGATTATTCGAAAATCAATTTTTCGAATGACCGATTATTCGAAAATCAATTTATCGAATAGGTGGCAGGTTCCTAATGGTGATAAAATACGAAGGTGGCTTGGTAGGCGTAGGTTTGGTTGGGTTATTATTGAAAATTATTATAATTTATTCTTCAAAAATTGACTAAAAATAAAAAGGTGGTTTGGTAGGCGTAGGTTTGGTTAAGTTATTATTGGAAATTATTATAATTTATTCTTCAAAAATTGACTAAAAATACGAAGGTGGTTTGGTAGGCGTAGGTTTGGTTGGGTTATTATTGGAAATTATTATAATTTATTCTTCAAAAATTGACTAAAAATACGAAGGTGGTTTGGTAGGGGTAGGTTTGGTTGGGTTATTATTGGAAATTATTATAATTTATTCTTCAAAAATTGACTAAAAATACGAAGGTGGTTTGGTAGGGGTAGGTTTGGTTGGGTTATTATTGAAAATTATTATAATTTACTTTACAAAAATTGTCATTCGATAAATTCACCTATTCGATAAATTGTTTATTCGATATCTATCTATTTTTGTATATTCTATTCAGAATATTGAATTTCGAACAATAGATTTTCGAACAATTGATTTTCGAATAATTGACTTTCGAACAATTGACTTTCGAAGAATTGATTTCGAACAATTTACCTAGATCCGGTCTTTTGAAAATAATATCCAAAAATTTCAGTTCAATATTAAATTCATAGTTTTAAGACGAAAATGTAAAAGTAAAATAAAATTTTAATGAAGCACGCACATATTTTGTCCACATACCTTTTTATTAAACCAACGTTAACTTGACGGAATCGTTTATATTTATTAAATTAAATAGCTACTTGGCATTTTTATGAAATTCTATTATTTCCTGCTTCTCAGGTAAGAGATTTCACTGCCAGATTGTTTTTATATTGCGTTCTCTTAACTGGGTCGATCATCATTAAAAACTTGTCTGTGTAAAACAACACATTCTCCGAGTTTCTCGCATCGAGCCAAACAACCGGGTACCGTGAATCGAAACCACGGTTGCCTGCAACAATAAACATCAAGCCGTTTGTCACAAATCGCAAGTTTGAAAAAGTTCCGGAGTCACGGATACAAATTGTCAAATTCATAAGTGAGACGTGCACGACATTTTTTTTTAATCGTGTCACTCTCTTACTACCAATAAACTTTGTTAATTATAAGCTGTTCTTCGATAGTGATGTTAACAAGACGATTAATAAGCTGCTAAGCGATTTTTGGAAAATTTTAAGTGAACGCTACTTAATGTTATTATTGATAATATATTGTTGTTTTTGGAAGTGATGTAGTGACTTATAATTGGCTATAGCATTTATGGAATTTACGGTGTAATGAGGTAAGACAGCTTATTATTATTTATTGCAAAAATGATTCATAATGAACTCGCTAACGCTCTGAGTGATAAAAGAGATTAAACGTGGTAAGGCTACAAGGGTCGGAAATGGTGTAAGGCAAGGGGATCCGCTATCAACTGTTTTATTTAACTTAGCACTCCAAGCCATTATCAGAAGATCTAAAGTAAAAACAGATGGTACAATCTATAATAACGAACATCAGTGCATTGCGTATGCAGACGACTTGACAGTATTGGCAAATTCAAAGAAAGAGCTCACTAAAATTACAAGAAATCTCGCAGAACAAGCAAACATTTTAGGGCTGCAAATTAATAAAGATAAAACAAATTATATGGTCCTTGGAGATACTGGAAGCATTGGCATTGGCTACAGTTTCCAAAGGGTACATGAATTTATTTATTTGGGAGTACTAATATCTAGCAATGTACACGAAGAACAAGAAATACAGTCAAGAATCACGAAAGGCAACAGAAAATTTGGAATGCTCCAGTCACTGATGAAATCAAGATATATAATACCATTATAAAACCCACTGTAACATGCGAAAGTGAAACATGGATTCTAACAAAAAAAAACAGGAAGAAAAGCTGGAGCGAAGATATCCAGTTCATGTCCTAAATGTTTCCAGTTCATGTCCTATAGTATATTATTCAACAAGCTTATATCCAATGTGGATATCCATTGGACATCCATTGTATGATCGTGTGTTATCTGGGACTCTACCTTTAGATTTTAAACAGTCAGAACGACTACTATTGTTTGATTTTTCTTGTAAACTTCCAGTATTCCATAATCGTTGGTGAATTTGTGTGAATTTTAGGGAAAGATTCATCTTTAGATTATCACCAGGACACTGACATCCTTGTCGGTTTTTCTGAAAAAAAATTAATAACATACAGTTTAGTTTTTTGTACCGTTTCATTATCATAACTGCTTCTATAGTTTTACAAGAAATTGGTGTAATTAAAACGTTCAGTGATCAAGAGATCATCTACAAAAAAATATAATTTGTTGCTTCAGTTTATTAACAATTAACTCACGCATCTTCTAATATTATTTATGATTGCTAATTAGAGATATACTTTCCTTTATTAAATCGGTGTTTTTATGCCATAAGGTGTGCCACACTTTTTATTACCCAAAATACAGTTGCCTAGTGATGTTGTTTTAAAATTGAAAGTTACAATTCTTAGGAACGTAGGTTTGGACTAATCTATACACGCGGTAGAAATAGTTCTTCTCCAATTTCACTCATATTTTTGATAATTTCTTCAGTTATTTTGTCGCTGTCGCATTTTTTAACTTTTTAATTATTTCCGCTAATTCATTTATTGCTATCTCTTCATTATTATAGTCTTGCATTGTTTGTATTTTTTCTCCATTTGATTTAGCTGTTCTTTCTCCATTATCTAATAATTCTACAAAATATTCTTACTCAACAAATTAGATAAAAGCGAATCTATTGCTAACCTTTCTTGACTTAGCAAAGGCTTTTGATACGGTGGACCATGAAATTTTGCTTCAAAAATTATAACCATATACACTGCGGCCGGCTGTAACGCGAGATGCGATAGATGGACGAAACATTTTTACGCGATGTAAATAATGTTTCACTTTAAAAATAAAAGTAAAGGCTGCTGCAGATTTATACCTACATAAGTTGTTTAAAATATCAATTAGCACTCAAAAACATTCCACGGAATTATAAGTAACATCTGTAAACAATAATTAGACAAAATTGTATGTAACCATGATCTTGAACATTTTAAAAATGTAATGATTATGATTCCTGAATGTTGCCTGCTATGAATGTTGGGCACTGGGTGAAGGACAGGTTAATGACTGTACGAACCGTGATGGTACATAATATAACGTGTTGCTGTTCTTTTCAGGTGTCAGCAATGGGTACCGCTATTCGAAGTGCCTTCATCCGCTCGAGGCCGTGAGACGCAACAAACAGTTGTTCATATGGTGTTGTTACAGTGCAAGCCGTTTGGCATCTTTGATTTAAAACAGTGTAATCAGTAAGTATTTATTTATTTTCTTCTAATTCATAAACATTTAAATATATTTTTGAAATGCGCTACCTTTTTTATATAAAAGTTTAAATCACAGATAGTTTATTCATATTTGGTAATTTAATTAATTTTTACTTAAAAAGAAATTGTTTAATTATATATTTTCACTACGAGAAACTGATTATTATAATAATTTTGCGTTATTGAAAATTAAAAAAAATTTTGATATAACGGTACTTTTACTGATTCACTGTGATGTGAACATAAAATCATTCAAAATCGATAAGCGTAAGATAAAAATAATAGAAATGTGATCCTGAAAGCATGTTTGGTTCACTACTTTTTTTTATAACTTTAAAAATAAGTTCTAGATAAGGGTGGGAATAGAAATAATATCATTTGAAGGAGAATTAAGCATTTAGTTAGCAAAATATTATGTATTTGTTGTATATTTAACGGAATCTACATGGCGTGATTTGGAGAAGTTATTGCAAATTATCCATTATTATTATTTCCATAGAGACAGGAAATCTGTAAAAATAACATAGCTGTCATGCAGCTGTAGAGTACCACTACAAAATTCAGTAATTTATGGAATCTTAAATGGAAATATTTTTCTCTTTTCCTAATTCGCGCATAACGTCAGCTGTAGATTTTATATGACATTTTCTAACTGAAGTCGTGGAATAAATCTAATCTAATACCTATTCGGTGACCTTGATGTACATCCCATGGTTCAATAAACTTGTTCTTGAACCCAAATATCCCTATATAATAATATGTATACATTGTGTCCGTAAAATTCATTTTTAGCTAAACAGACCATTTTAAGAAATAATCCTGAAACACGTCGATTTTTTATTTTAATTTACCGTATTTTAAAATAATAATTTAATATACAGGGTGAATAACTTTCGAGTAATGACGTCACCGTAATTTTTTTTAAATGGAACACCCCCATTTTGTCTCAATTTTCGGATTACTCTAGCTGAGCTGATTCCAAAAATGTATCACATGTTGATTCCAATTGGTACAGGGTGGACAAAAAATACAATAGTTTTGTGTGTGCTCATAAAGTAATCCTGGAGGTTTTGATGAAAGTTTATGGTTTCAACAGGATGGTGCACCTCCACATCATGCTGTAGATGTTAGAAGGTACCTAGATGAACAGGTGGATTGGTAGACGTGGACCTATTGAATGGCCAGCGAGGTAACCATATTTCAATCCTTTGGATTATTTTATGTGGGATTATCTGAAGAATGTTGTGTATCAAACAAAACCAGTAAATATTCAAGAATTAAAAGAGAGAATGCGGACAGCAATAAACAATATTTCTCAAGATACAATAAACAAGGTTCAACAAGAATTTGTACACCGTTTGGGTTACTGTCAAATACAGCAGTTCGAACATTTATTATAAAGTCATGTATTTCACATATTCTGTCCGCTAGACAATAAGTATTTTTGATAATATTGTTAATTTAACTCATAAAGCGTTACTTTATGAGCACACACAAAACTATTGTATTTTTGTCCACCCTGTACCAATTGGAATCAACATGTGATCCATTTTTGGAATCAGCTCAGCTAGAGTAACCCGAAAATTGAGACAAAATGGGGGTTTTCCATTTAAAAAATTACGGTGACGTCTTTACTCGAAAGTAATTCACTCTGTATATTAGATTATTATTTTAAAATACGGTAAATAAAAATCAAAAGTCGACGTGTTTCAGGATTATTCCTCATTCCTTCAGTTGGACGCTCATGACACAATTTTCTGAGTTATTGAAGTAATTTTGAATATGTGTACCACCTGTTTTTATGTTTTACGCAGACAGCGTGTTAAGTAGATCAGTTTTTAACAAAAAAATTTGGTGTCAATAAATGTTTTAAGTGTTTAAAAATCGCGTTTTTGACCCGATTATCTTATTAAATATAAAAATTATCTCAATTTCTCAACCGTATTCAAATGACCCAAAATCTAGAAAGTATATTAAAAAACGATTTAGTTAAATGCATCCACAAGGAACTTCAAATATTTTTGACAACTAAGATCATCATAGTTCCATTTTTATTTTAGCCATAAAGTCTTAAGCATTACTTGTAATTTTGTGATATAATTTGCAATTTAATGATAAAGATTTTTGGGATAAATAGTAAATTCTTAAATCGTGAATCAAAAACTGGTCTAGAGGTACAAAGCCAAAAATGTAGGTCAACAAGGTCAACATGGTTCAAGCTTCCGTTTAAAATAATAACTGTAAATATTTATCATCTTGAGGTATTTTAATTGGTGGGTGTATCGGAAATTCCATATCTTTTAATTCACAATCAAAAGAAAAATACTGCAAGACAGCCAACGACTTAACTCCTAGGCAAGTAGTTTTAGATAGGGTCCGGATACTGTAGGAAAATTTTGACGAGGTCCAGAAAAAAAAACTTATATAATAATTAACATTTAAGTGATAAGTGGTTTTATATAAAGTTCTGAATTATAAAAAAAAACCAGTCCTAAAATTAATGTAAGAAATTGCACCGACTATCTTGAGTCAGTTTTTTAAAGTTTGGCTCTCGAGAAGAACAGCAAATTCGGAGTGTGTTTTCTAAGTGGGCGTCCGTTAATCTCGAACGATATTTGTTTTTCAACAAATTCATCTTTGAGAAAGATGTTTCACATACATATGTCGAGCCAAACAAGTAGCCAAATTGATAGCTAGTTTTTTGCAATTTTCGTATTTTTCTGGTTTGTCCAAAACTCTTCAGTCGATAGAGTTTTATAGGATATTTTTCAGAGACACGTCTTCATGCATATCAATCATTTCCATTTGAAGTAATGTCTTTGACAAATTAAACAACTTGGCAGCCATATCTGTCCATTCTGCAGCTACATCAATTTCAAATGGCGATTTAAAAAACGGAGATAGCTTGCCCACTTCTGCAAAGTATTTGAATCTTGTAGCAAATTCGTTACTAAGATCGGCCAAAAATTTTACAAACACTGCAATATCTTCTTTAGAGTTCTCTTTTTTATATTCAACACATCACGATATTTGGCGGTCCGAATTTCGACCTTTCGCGGTCCGCCTGTTGCCGACCGTTGTCCTAGGTGGTTCAAAATAATAATAAATAATAAATCGAAACGTTGTTCAATATTTTACGACTCTAGTTACTTTAACAACTAATCGCTAAGCTCTATCGAAGTGCATATTGCAGAATATCAAAAGAGATGAAGCTTTTCGTCATGTAGATCATACACATTGAGTCTTCGGGCGTCAAGAAATTTGTTGTTCTTAATTCGATCATATTCTAATTATTGATATTTTGTTACAGGTGACCACAATGTCTTCGCGAGTGATTTTACTGTTAACATTCGTAAAGTTAATGGGATGCTTACCATCGGAAGGGACCACCACCAGGTACACTTTAAACGAAGGATCAGAAATAAAATATAACAAAGATTTTGACACAAAATCAACTTTGAATAATTGTTCTCGCTTTTTAGACGATCCTCTCAAACACGCTTTATTCTCTAGTCTCTGTGATACAGATTATAAGTCTGGTAGAAATCTTAAGATAGTTCCAACTAAAAAAAGTGATATTTCGCAGTATTTAAAATACACAAAAGAAAATAGAAATGTCACGCTTACACCTGTAAAATTAAAATCCAAAATTATTTTAACCACCCCAAAAAGCACAAAACGAATTAAAATAGCAACTTCTAAAGCTCCAGTTCAACCAGTTGTTTCCTTAACCAAAAAACCTTCAACTAGGATTACTTTAACAAAATTATCTTCTTCTACTAATACACCCAAAACAAAATTAACCAAACCCAAAAAACGGAAACCCACAATACATAAAGTGGTTACAAAGTGGCAAGACGCTTCCGGGTTGCTTAAGCAAAACATTCCAATTCCTAATCCGAATCCAGAGATCACATCCTCATCTCCTCCATTTTCTTTAAGTGACCTAGGTCCAATAGCACCCTTAGGAACCATACCGAATCCTTCAAATGAATTAAACATTATGCCGGAAATAACTTCTCACTCCCCACCCTATTCATCATTATCTGGCGTTCCAGACTTGGCAGATTTTACACCAATTGAAACAATACAACCTTTAATCAACTCAGGTACTCCCAATAGACCGTTAACAACTTTCAAATTAGATATGTTACCACCTGGAGATGGATCTGATGATTTTAACTCGCCGTGCCCGTCTGTACACATTTCCAGCTCAGTATTACAACCTAACGAGCGTCAAGATTGTACTGATTTGAACTTAGTAATAAACTCTCATGTTCATCAAAATCCAAGTGATAATAGACTTCCTAATCCAAGTACTTACGATGCACTTTCAGAAGCTGTAGAAGCTGATTCCTTAGGACAAGCTGCAGGAGTTGACCCTGTAGCTGGTGACGTTGGAGTACCAGCGAGTCAATCTGTTGTACCTCAAGCAGCTGCTGGTCCAGGTGGAAGTGGTGGTACTGGAGGAAGTGGTGGTAATGGCGATGGTGGAGCTTGGAAATTTCCTGATTTAAAGCATATGTTTGAAGCTATGGGATATCTATGGCAAGGCTTGAGTTACTTGCTGAGTTTTTTAAGAAATCCATATTTATATTTAATTCCCATGGCAATATTCTTCCTTCTAGGATTCTTGAAAGTGATGGTTTTATTTCCTTGGTGGATTCCTTTACTTATATTATACGTTAGTATTAAAACCGCTACAAAGCCTAAACCAGCTGTTACGTTTTATAAGCACGTACACAAACCTGTCAAACATTTGGATGGATGGTTCTGGAACCATCAGACTAAAAGTTGGCAGAACGTCAGAGACTATTCCTATAAAAGAAGAAATGATATGCTTGGTGCTAATTACGATCCTAATGATACACTTACTAGAGACTTGCAAAGAATTCATCTATTATATAATGGTACTACTGGAGTACGCGAAAGATTTCGACGAAAGTCCTAGGAACACGTTTAAAATTTAATACTAGTTATGCTAGTCATTGTTTAAGAAGGCAATTGTTAAAAATGATATGCAACCAGCTTTTAAAGCTGGTACTCTAGCAATCACAGGGTACACTTTGGTTGAAAGAACTGTTTTCAAAGTTTTTAAAGCAATATTCCAGAGCCGCCAGACGTTACTTATTATCTGAGTAGCAAAATGTGTCGAGTACAGATACTTGCTGGCTTGGACCGCCGGCCATGTGGCGACTGTACCTATCAAAGTGGGAAATCTTTAGAATAAACTTTAACGGCTATCCCACATGAGTTATAGTATTGCAAAACAAGTCAATATTTTACCTCCTAACAAAAGGTATATGGTACCCATACAGATTGCGTAAATTACATATATATTACAACAGTTTTATGACAATTCCAAAAAAAGGGAGGTATCTATCTATGATCATGGACGTACTAGATCTACCGATCATTCAAAATGTCAAAAAAATATTATCGAAATAAAAATAAATATACAAAAGTATGTCAATAGAATTTAAATAAGTGTAATAATAAGGGGGAGCCCACTATGAGGAATAAAAGAATGAGATGGTAATTGTCACAAATAGAGGAGGATTCTTTAGATGTTAATCAAGCATCTGTATATAGATGTCGCTAGTTGCTAGTCAAATATGTAAGAGAAAAAAAGACAAAATGAAGTATGCGACACTGTAATAAAATCGTCACTACGTCGGAAGTTTGCTGGAAATATTTCTTAACCCAGTGTACTCTGTGATTCAAAAAAAAATTGTCCATTCTGTATATATTATCCTCAGTAATATATTCAATAAAAAGACTGATAACATTAAGATAATTTTAGGCGTGTTTGAAAATTTCCGGTTTTCTTTTTATCAACTTTCAATAAAAATTTTTTAAGAAATATAAATTATCTGGTTATTATTATTCAAATTTTTGGAAATTTTGTCGAAGTGATAAGTATAAAAAACAAATTCTAGATATTATGTACCTTTGTTACTAAGCCCGGAATAGTTTTTGGGAAAGAAAAGAATTTATTTCGTAATAATATTAAAAATACTTGAGCTTGAATTTTCGATACTAAAAAATTTTAAATAATTTTTTAAGTAAACTACAAAATTACTATATATTTTTGAAAAGTAGAAGAGTTCCGCTTCCACATTAAATTAAAACATATAGGGTGGTCCCTTAAAATAGGCAAAAACATCTATTGTTATATTTGCTCTTTCGTAGACATATTCAAATTGAAAAATGGGTCAAAACTTGTGGGTTTTTCTTCACTTTATAGTTACATCCATTTTTTCTTGAATTAAATCAAATCCTTCCTTGATTTCTCTATAAAAATTCAGTAGTAGTCTTTTTGCTTGAAAAGTGTGCCATCTCTTTTACGGAACTGGTTCTTCAATATACATACGTGTTTTGCATTCGTACACTGTTTACGGCTGAAAGGATTTCCTTTTACAACTTATTTTCCAAAGTCAACGTTATAAAACAAATAAACGCGAGGTCGTCTAAAAAGAGGAGAACAGACAATACTCATTGGTAGGAAACGTTTAATAATGCGAAAAAAATTTTTTTACGCATAGACAAAATAATTTTCTCATTTTGCTGACATTTTTTGATAAAAAAATTAAATTAAAATAATCTCTGCTTCAATATGTAGAAACGTTACAAATTTGATAGCGTCTGGAAGCGACCTAGGCAAATTACAGTGACCTTCAAACAAGTAGGGTACAAATTTTCATCCGGACGTTTGATCAAATTTTGTTTTTCATTTTTGAGTTGTCTGGCGTTTCCTATGCATATATTTGAGCATAATTCTTGCATATGGCACCTCCAAATGGTGCTGCCAACTAAGTACTGCTCAAAAGTAGTACCTCAGTGACCACTAGCTCTTAGTCTATTGTATTTTGAAGATTCGTGAGGCAGTCAATATTAGAAATTAAAACAGTGACTACAGCTGTGGGAAAAAATAGAGGGTGCTTGTGATGAAATTCAAAATGTTCAAGAAACGATTGGATACTGGACGCTGAATTTATCACTGCAGGGTTATACTATATACCAAGTTGAATATTGTAGGTAACGTTTTTTTTTGAGATATAATTTAAAAAAACTGCCTCAACATCGTTATCTTCAAAAGGGCTGATTAGAATTGTTTATAAAATGTAGGTACTTAAATCACTTTCCTACCTTTGAGATATTATATCTTATTTATTTTGTTATTGTTATTAAATGATTTTTTTGGAAAACGATCAACGCTAAGTTCATATTTTTGTCTTCAGGCATCTTTAAGGATTATTCACGTTACACCGTGCCGAGGCCGGGCCGTGTCCGTGCCGCGTCGTTGTCAGCGTGCGCAGACCGGGTCAGCCGTTCATGCTACACCGGGCTGTTATTTGAGTACAGAGTACGTGTCGGTAACGAATTTTGACAAGCGTCCGTATTTTTTTTAAAAGAAGGTATATTTTTTGCCATTTTTCACTTGCGTGATATAGTACGACTTGTGTTTTGAAATGCAATCCATTTTACGTGGCACAGCTCCGTCAACAGTCGTCATCGAAATGAGCCGTTGAGCCCATTTTTGTTGTGGCCGAGCCGGATCGAGGCCGGAGAAAAGCACATACCGACAATTCGGCGCCGTGCTCTGGCCGTGCCACGGACTTCACCCGGTCGACTATGAATTGGTTCATAAAAAAGCATACTTCATGTGTGTCTCGGCACGGTGTAACGTGAATAATCCAATTGATGTTTAATACGTATGGCTATCAAAATTTCGTTAGTTTTCCAACATTATCCAATTTGTTAATTTATTGAATAAAGTGACGTACGCATTGACTGCTGACTGTGTTTTTATTTTCCTATACTATGGACTTCTAATTGACAGAGCCCTTACATCCGCTGGACATACAGACAATCATTATCTCCTTTGTAGTTTGTACATCTTCGAATATATTTTCAAATTAAAAACTTTAAACTGAATCCTATTGCACAAAACTTCAACCCTTCTTGCTCTAATAATTTTGGAATCCTCGTGTTTGGTTCCGAAGATAAACGAAGTCGTTCCTTCATTAAATGACACCTCAGTATTGGTGTTGCAATCATACACAAAACAATTTTAGTTTATTCTGCTCAAGTGCTTCACAAAGATGTTCCACAACGTCTTTTTCATTCTATCTTTTTTTTCATTCTAGATCGACCATACTTCAAGATTCTCGAAAAATAGATACAAATATTCCAAAACCTGCAAATAATGCTTTGCTGGATATATTAGACGTTCGAACACCTCCAAAAATAAAACTACAACAAGACAAAAAGAAATACGAACAATCCCATCCTGGTATAGCTATTCCAGTAGATGAAGATTCAATCGAATTGGACGATTCAGCGAACAAGAAATATAATTTTTATAAATTAGAAAAACCAACAACAGATTCCAGCATCTCAACATGGATTCTATTAAGTGGCCAGGCCGCAGTAACAACGAAAGTAACAACTAGTAAACCTGCCAATCCTGCTGATATTATTGTTCCAATTTACAGTAGAACTAAAAAACCTATTGAAGTAGAAACACCAAGTATTAACAATGAGAAAATTAGATTTACAGAAATAAATAAAATTGCACTGAAAAATAGAAAGAAACCAACTTATACAACATCTACTACCACTCCAACAACGGAAGCTACAAGTTCCAAAAAACCGATAGAACAAACTACAACTATCAAGATTAACGCTACAGCTTCAACTACAGAAACTGCTTTATTATATCATCCTAATATTAATAAAACTACTATTAAATATAAGAAGAAACCATCAGAAACTACTACATCTTCCACGGATGGTTTGAAGAAGAGTACTGAATCTTCTTCAACTCTAGCGCCAATAAATAAAACTAACGTAATACTTGAACGTGTTAACAATACGCTAGTAACAAATTCAAGTACAATTAGTTTAGAATCCAAAGATGGTTCGATAGTTTTGACAAATGAGAAAAAGAAAAAAACTTCCCATAAAAAAAAGAAGAATAAGAGGCGAAAGAAGCCAGCCAGTAAAACCACTACTGACATTGAGCCTTCCACTAAGATTAAGAAACAAAAAAATGCCATAGGTTCGCAGATTTACAGCTACTTATCCAGGGAAATAGTTCCTACACTAGGCGTTGGATTAGTAGGTTTGATGGTAACAGCTGGGCTAGCTGGTTATTTCTTATTTCCTTTCGGAGCCGCCAGAAGAAATATCAACATCGACAGAAATGATAAGGAAAACTATTTCTACAAAGACGAATATTCAGGGGGTATGCTGGAGGAAGATGCTATAGGACAAGTTATTGCTGGCATGCCTTCCAATTCTTTATACCCTACGAAGTCTTCAGCTACTAAAAATCCTTATTTAAGTAAAATATACAGGTCCAATCATCAATCGCCTATACAGTATAACCAACAATATTCCAAATCTTCAGAAAATGTTGCTGCTTTGTTCGAAAGAGAAGATGATAAGAAAGTAGATGAGAATGAAGACAAAAATAATGATGTGGGAAATAGTACACGGTTCGTAGTTGGAAGTGTACACAACGAGGCTTTGGAAGAGGTAACACCAGTTACAGTACCAGAGCACGGACCGAGAAGTTTAAGATCTAATGTGGATTTTAAAAGAGTTTTAGGCATAATTAACTAGGACTTTGTAGAAACGCTTTAAATTGAACATAATTTTTTAATTTATAATAATTATTGGAAATTAATTCAATTTTATTGTTTATCAACCTTGTAATGATATATTTTTCATTTTCCGTTGTCCGCAGAAGAAAAGTTGTTCCTAACACGTGCGGAAAGTGTAATTTCCGCCATTTTTCTGCTTTATTGTCGAATGTATTATAATATTGTATTCGTTTTCCCTAATTATATCAATTAATATTTTTTAGTTATGTTTAAATTAAAGCATGATACAATTTCGTAATATAATTGTAAATATTTTTGGAAATAACTGCCTATTTCAACCATGACATACATTTTAGCTTATAGCGTTTTTGATGGACTTATTTATATTTATACAGAAAAATCTATGAATATATTTTGCTTCCAGATTTTTCAGATGAATAAATTGCAAATTTTAAATTAATTTAATTTTGCTTCAACTTTGAGATTTTTATTTGAAAATGCAGAATATATTTTTAGATTGTTGAAAAGGAAATTGAATTCGCTATTAGAATAGCTTTTTTAGTGACATTTATAGTTAATGGATATCATTATTAGTTGCTTTTTTATAATATTTAATTATTTTGTACAGATAATAAAGCCATATAAAAAGTAAAAGTTTTCAGATTTCAATTATAGTCTAATGCCTTCTAATAAACACTAAGAAAATGTGTAGTGTATGTATTGTGAGGTTCATGACAATTCCAAATCAAGATAGGTACTCGATAATGATCAGGGGCGTACAAGTATAGCTCTAGGAAGGTGCCAATTCAATTTCATTGGTATTTGACCGTTTACGAATAAACACTAAGAAAAGAATCAAAATCAAACAGCAAATGTATATAGTTTATTTCAACAAGTACGTAGAGTATTGAAATGCAATTATTCCCTAGCTAACAGGTGTTTATCGGATAGTTGTACTCAAAGTTGAGGAAATATTTTACGATAATTTAATAGTAAGTGTTTGAAATTATATTATTTTGCTAAAATGATTGAGTGATAAATATAATCGCAAAACTGGTACCGTAAGGTACTGTAAGAATAATTCCAACTTGTTAGTTGGAGGATTATTTAATTCCGATACTACTAAATTAAATATACTTGTTGAAATATAAACTATATAGTAATTGATGTTTTGGTTTATGACAATTCCCAATCAAGCTAGATACCTAACTATGATCAGGTGCGTACTAGTATAACTTCAAGGAGCAGTCATTTCAATATTGTTATTTGACCTTGAACTTACACCAAGAAAACAGTTAAACTCAAAAAGTAAATGTATGAGTGATTGAGGTATTACTAATATGGAATAAAACAATTTAAAATTTTTAAAAATACTTTATTTATATAAAATTAAAAAACAACGCAACAAACATTTGTACAGAATGGCTGTCCTCATTGCACATAGCAATGCATTACGTATAATTATTATGCAGTTACAAAAGATGCTACAAATGCTTTCAACTTCTATAACTTCACGAAAAATCAAGATTGATCAACTGTCAACCAGATTTTACTATATTTTTCCCCAAACGCGATGTTTATAGCTGTCAAAATGGCTACACTTTGGCAAATACAGGAATGAATGTGAAATAGCCACGCTCGTCAATGCGCGTTACTAAATGATGGTAGTAAGGATTAGTACGGTCCCTGAAGCGAGTATACTTGACTATTATTGTCAGTTCTATTGTCTGTTAGATAGTGAAGAGCACTGCGTGGGTACCTGCTTTTATTGGTGCAAAATAAAGATATTATACAAAATGGAATTCAAATCAAAAGTGAAAAAAAAGTTTTGAGTGGACTGAGTCTAGAAATTTTGGCAAATATAATTTATTTTATGCGCCGGGAAGCATCAGAAAATAAACCTATAAAGGACATTCAAAAAGTTCAAGAACATGTTGCTATTGCCACAGGTGTCAGTGTGCATACGATTTCAAATATTAAAAATCAGATGAGACAAATAGAAAATGGGAAATCTTCATCATTTTCTACTCCGAACAAAAAAAGGAAAATATCAAAACCCAAAACAGGCTTGGATAATTTTGATAAAGGTGTTCTAAGAAGATATATTTTGAATTATCAAATGACCCATAAGAGAGTACCAACCTTGCGCAATATACATATATATAGCTACACAGGTTCAAGGGAAAGTTTAAGAAAAATTATGCATAGCATGGGATTTCGGTGAGGAAAACTAAAACAAATAGAAAACTTTTAATGGAGAAACCTGATATCAGACAAAAAAGATTAAATTTTTTAAGAAATAATGAAAAATTTCGGGAAGAAAATGGGTCTATAATATATATGGATGAAACGTATATTCATTCTTCACATACACATAACAAATCTTGGAGTAATGATACAAACGAAGGACTGCGTCAGCCTGTCTCGAAAGGTAAGCGATTAATCATAGTACATGCAGGTTGTGCCAGTGGTTTTGTTCCTAATGCTTGCCTATTATTTCAATCTCAAAAGGGAGAGTTTAAGAAAAATTATGCATATGACATACATCCGGATTAAGTTAAAAATATTGGAACTCCCACTACCTGCTTCTTTAAGTAAATATCTACATTCTTATTTCGTATAGACTTGTATTGTTCTAACAAATATTATTAAATATATTATTAACTAGCTTAACTTTCACTGGGACAGATTAAAGAATTTGAAAGCATTTTATCTTGGTTAAAATAACGTTGGATTTCGGTGATAGTGTGATACAATTAATAAATAATACTATTTGTGAAAGTATCAGTGACCCAATCCAAAAATAACTAGCTACAGTTACATTTCTTATCCGCTTATATTTATAGTATGGTGTACAGGTAAACTGGTATCTCGTGACATGGCGGAACTTCCAGTACGCAAAGAGAGAACGTATTCGGCTGCATAACGTCTACCGCACGATTAGCTTTGCTGGATCCCCACTTTCAAATTTGTTACGGCGCATCGTCACCTCATTTCACGAGATACCGGTTCGAGTGTACATGTATCGGGTGTTCGATTAAGAGAAGTAACCCGCTGTATTTTAGAAAATATTTATCGTACACCGTGAGACAAAAATCTGTATTACAATACTTTTTCCGCTATCTTGTAAAATAGCTGGTAGGGGTGAGTGGGAAAGCTGACTCAATAAAATTGTTATAATTGTTGTTCCGCTTAATGGATTTTGACAAACTGAGTATCATTTGAATGGGAGTTCAATGCCTAACGAAATATCATATCGTTTCATTCCAATAGTTTTAGTGGTCGCTATGTGGCGGTAATTAAGCAATTTTTTTGTCCCAAAAGTATTTTTTCGGTCTTCCTCTTTTCGGAGGTAAAGGAATAATAAGAAGAGATCGTATTAGAAACCAGACAATAAGAGAAGAATTAAAAGTAGAAGTAGAGAACTAAAATTCATAAAAAAGAGGCAACTGAGTTGGTGGGGAGAATGGAGAGTACCAGAGTAGTCAAACAAATATGGCAGGCTAGACCACAGAACAAAAGGTAATAGTAATAATAATAGTTCAATACAGTTTTTTTTCTCTACGCTGTACGATAAATATTTCTTGAGATACAGTGGGCTACCTTTTTTAATGAGCACCCTGTACAATAATTGTATTTTTATTACTTATATTCAAATAATAACAGGTGTTGTATGCAACACAAATACAACAATGTTATGATAAATATTAATCATATTAAAATAATTCTTTTATAGTTTAGAGTTTCCGCATAAAAATATTTATATTGTTATTGACAGAGAAAACAGATTTTTGTTGAGTCACTATTTTTCACTGATTCGGAACACTGTTTGGTATTCAACAATCAGATTGGATCAAATTGCAAACTAAAAATAAATAAATAAAATATCCTTTATTTATATTTTAATTATTAGCAAATATTCTAGGGAAATTACCATTGGAAAGAAGGTAATTTCATAGTTCTTTGGTGGATTACCTGCAACTGAAGCAGTTAATTTCGATACATAAACTGTAGAAGAATGGAGAGTAATTTTTTCAATTTCCATCAAGTGTTTTTTGTCTACCGTGCCGAAAAACCAATTATAAGAACACCCAAAATAGTGCGGAAAATATTGTTTAGCATCTCAAGGGTGGAAAATTCTTGACGCCACAATTTTTGAAGTCTTTCACCATCTGTCACTGGTTTACTTTGACGTTTCACGTAAATTGAACGTCAGTGTATGTCAAAATTTATTGTTATAAGAGCTTTTCGGAAACTATGGTCGGTCGCGTTCATCTCAACGTAGCGCTACCGGAGCGATAATCAATTTCCTGCTGAACGCGTGTTTTGTCAACTGATTGATGTGAGCCCTGTGGAAGCAGTCGACCTTTTTCCCCTAACACTCTCAAAGTAATTGGTAATACATTCTCGCCTTTTGGAGCATTCAAAAATAATAGTTTGGACGAATTGTATAAAAAAAACCTGTCAATGTTTGTAATTCACTGCTTAATAATAATTATTGAACAATTAAAATCTTTTTTACAACCGAATAAAGGGTCTCTGATAAAGGTATATAAACTATAAAAAATCTATCCACGAAACTTTTAATAATAAAAGGTTTGTAGGTTAAGTCTTAAGTTTGACATTTCCACAAAAACAGCTCGCGTCGTTCGGAAACTCAGAAAAAAATCTCGTTCAAGGTTATGATCCGCAATCAGCTGATAGGTGATCTATCTGATCCAGGATTACGGTTTCCGAAAAGCCCTATATTGTTTTACTTTTTGGTTCATTCGGCAGGCAAAAACAGTTGTGTGTCACACATGAAGGAAAAACTTTAGCAGCCCTTAACTATCAACTACCCTCACTTCGCTTCGCTCGCTCGTGTATCTAATAGTCTCGGGCTGCTTAAGCACAATACACTATTACGTAATTGTAATTTTTTCGAGCCTAATCAAGACTTTAAGTTTTTTGGTACTTAATTAACAATTATGGAAAGGGTTTATTTTTGAATTTTTACAAACACTTTATTGTACAAAGCAGAAACAATAACTGTGTGACGCTACGGTACTGAAAATCTTAATACTTGATAGGGTTCGATGCAATTGGCGTTTGTCAAAAATTTACCACCGACTAGGCAGGGCACTGTCTCTCTTAGTTGGTAATTTCTGTGACATCAAGTTAGTTGGCGAATGCTGTATCAATTTGCAGACTCGACTTTAATCGACAGTTTTTTGTCCTTGGTAGATAAATAACTATTTGTGAACAGATTTTTACAACAGAACAACGTATTTTTATTTTTATACAAAATATTGCTTTTATCATCAGTCTATTTTTTCAAATAATGACAATCTTAATTGTCAAACATTCTCACCTTAAACGATTTATGCTAATATATACAAATAATTTCACAATACATCTACTAATACTAAAAATTTGCTACAAAAATCACAGGAATCTCCAGTATTTTTATTCGTATTTACAATCCGACATATCTTTGGCAAACAATATCATCACGGGGCTGATACTATACAGGGTGTCCCACGACGAGTTAAACCTATCTGTATATGGCAAAATACTTATAGCAAAATCATGAAAATTTCTACGTTTGGGTTTTCGGATACGATCTGTTTAACTAAAATATTTTACTATAAGTATTTTGCCATATACAGATAGTTTTAACTCGTCGAGGTACACCCTGTATACAAAATCATTTTGGTACTTTCATAATCATATAAAAATCCGGAAAAAAATTTGTAAAGGTGTGCAAAAATCAAATATCTCGGTACGTATTGCACTTAGGAAATTGAGCCGAGAGTCAAACTAAAGCTGAGGTAATGTGGAATTCGGGAAAAGTATTATTGTGACGATTGTTTTTTTATTTGACCTTCAAATGACCTTGCAAAGTTTCCAAACCTAAAATTTTTATAAGCTTTCGTGTTTTAGCATGTCAATTTTTTTTACAAACTATGTATTTTACGTATTTTGGCATAACAATTCCGAATCCGGTCTCAAAAATGTTCTATCATATTTCTAACGGTGACAAAGTGCAAACAAAGTCGACACACTTTGTCAGTTTTATCGACAGGTAGGTATAAGTTTTTTCAAAGGTAGATACAAATATATCATATAAATTAATAATTAGTTTACTATGAAATAAAACAATATAATTTGTTTAAACCTTCATTATAATTGAACTAAGTTCAAAATACAATTTGTGACGCGTTTCGCTAACACAGTAGCTTTCTCAAACGAATGGAGGTATAATGAAAAGTTTTTAATTTATACAGTGCATTAATAGGGAATTTTACGGATAAAAGTATTATAATTTAGTTACCTGGAAATAAAAAGCAAAAAAGTTTCTAAATATGGGATTAACTAAAGTATTGAACAGGTTTACCTGGAAATTCATTCACAACAATCTTACAGGAAGAAATAATTAGTCATTTTGCATAATAGCACTGAAAAAAAACGCATTCAGTCAATAAAGAACGCTTTGTTGAATCAACAGAGACCACAAAAATCGAAGAAAATGATGCAGAAGTTGTAGAGACTGTAGAGATTGTCGAGGTAGATGAAGAATATTCAGATTTCGATAGTAATTCCTATTCAGTATCGTCGAATTAAGTATTTGTGTGAAATAAGCATTTTTTTCGCTAGTTGATAAAAATAATTTTTTTTCTTTGCGTTACTTACTGTTTGAAATTCGTTTTTTTTCAGTGCTACTATGCAAAATAACTAATTATTAATTTGTTAAAAAAACAATTTAAACCTTATTTAATATGCCAAAACACGAAAGTTTATAAAAATTTTAGGTTTGGCAAAATTTGCAAGGTCATTTGAAAGTCAAATAAAAAAACAATCGTCTCGGTAATATTTTTCTCGAATTCCACATTGCCTCAGCTTTCATTTGACTCGTGGCTCAAATTCCTAAGCCGAGATATTTGATTTTCGCACACTTTTTATAAAAATCGTACTGTGACGTGTACTATTGGCCATCGCATATCCAATTTTCAAAATAGGAAAGTGTTTTCCGACACTTTTGTATATTTCGAAAATGACCATAAAAATTTTCCAAATTTTTGTATTAAATATTGAAGAAAGTTCCAAAAATTATTTCTTAAAACTAAACTTTCAGCAAAAGTTCCATTCTTAATACCACAATATTTCACGCTTTACTTGGAGAATGTGATATTATATTTTTTAAATACGCTACAGACATATTATTTTTACTTGGAGGCGGTTGAGTCAACTGAGAATCCAAGTTGCTATTATATTTACATCGAAGTGTATCAATATAAGCCACCCTATATTGTTTATTCATAGTTACATAGACAACTGGATTAACGCAGCTGGACAAGTATATCAATAAATAACCTATAATATGCAAAGGCGCATGTTCGACTTGATCATCGAAAATTTTCACTAAAGTTATTGGTAAATAACACACTACAAAACAAATAAAAATCACCAGTACCATTTTCGTTATCTTCATCTCACTACGTTTGTATTTATTACCGGAATTGTGTTGCTGCATTTTTTTATGGGACTTTCTTACCACCCAGTAGATTTTTGCGTAGCATATTACTATGATTGTACACGGTAATGCGAAAGCTATAATGAATAGCGCTGTTTTTGAACTGTGACCATGATCATCCGGTTTTATGGAGCATGTTCCTAGTTTTGCGTCCATTCCAAACTCTCCCCACTTTCCTAAAAGGGTGGGGATCTGAAGGCCGTAGCTGAACACCCATATTATTCCTATATAGATAACCACCTTGGTTTTTGTATAGATTGTTTGGTACAGGTGTGGCCACGCGATGAGTATATATCTGGAAAATTAAAGGGTTTTAGAACCATCCAAGTAACACGGAACGGTTTTATTCACTATTACAAGTATAATTGGTTTTAAAAGAAGTCTTAAGGTTGTTATAAAACCGTCTTCAGTCTGAAATGGCCCTCTCTGAAACAGTGACCTAACTGGTTTCAAGGCTTCCGTCAAGATACTTTTAAAACCCCTTTAAATTCGTTTTAAAACCCTTTCAAAGTGTCAGTTCAAGGTACATGCTTATTGCTGACAAAATGCCTTTTTAAAACTAACTCAAAAGCAATTAACAAAAAGTAAAAACAAACGATATACCTGTTCAAGGATTTATTTATAATAGTTTCTAAATAAAATAATGAATAACCTGCTGATTCAGGCTTGTCAAGATGGAAAAATAGTTACGCACCTCAATTTATCGATAAACGATAATGAAATAATCTTAAATATCGATGAAAATTTATCTACATATCACATTAGATATGTTTTTAGTGAAATATATCGAAATTACCCACTTAATTAATTGATTTACCTAAATATTTGTATTTGTCATGGTTTCCAGTGTTTCAAGAAAATAATATGGCTGGAAATTAAATAAAAGTATTCAGTCGATCATAAAGCAACGATAATATCAAAGAGTTTTAATGTATTTGCATTTTATACCGTTTCAAGAGCACATTTTTATTACCAAAGCAAAGTGCGATGTGATTAAAACTGTTTAACCTCAAAATTATGTCTTCCGTAGTAACTGTGAGATTCTATTAACTGACAAAACAATCTGAAAGTTGAACAGATTTAAAGACAGGTTTTGATAGTTACTTTAGGAGCATATTTAACAGCCATTTTCAACCGATATTGTCATGATGTACAGCGTACTAAAATCAAACAATTTGCAAAATTAACCAATTTCAAAGCTGCTTCAAACCAAGCCATTTTAAAACCACAATTAGGCAAATTAATACTATTTTAAGTAATCTTATAATTCTTAAGAGATACATCAAAACCAATATTAAAGAGTAATTAGTTTTTAAGTGCCGGTGGTATATTTACAAGGTAACCTTAAAATCAGTATATTTTTATTCACCATAATAGAACTGTTTTAAAACTCAATTAAAACCAAAATGTTGCTGAGGCACAAGTGATAAAAAGGTAGAACACTAAATTAAAAAAAGATTCACAGAGGTATGTTGTGTTTTGACAGATTATATCAATCTGAAAGATCGTGTACTGTATTTTAAAATTTAAACAGTCTTTGACCAAGACTTTTTAATTTTTTTTTCAGTTGTTTGTTAAATAAACAAAAATTCAATATTCACCTGTTGATCGATATTGACCCAATGCTCAATAATGACACACCGACACAACCATATCTCAGTGTTGGTATCATGGTACAGAGGATTTCTCCATGGATCCACGTCCCGTGAAAGAACTGACTTGCTGAAAACGGTAAGACTAGAAAGCAGAACATCAAGTCCGAAATGCAAAGACTGTAATACAAAAGATTGTTAATTAGTGATGGATATTTCATTACAATTATTTCATATAACAAAAAAGTGCATTAAATGTAATAATAAGAGAAGAATGTTTATATTTATGGTTTTTATACCTTGCAATGAAAGCAGCTGCAACAGTTCGCAGCTTTGCATGTCGTACTAAAGCACTAATCGTCAACAAGTTGCCAACAACTCCTACAACCATTATGATAACAGTTAAAACTCCTGCCGCAGTTAACATCGGGCGAGAATATCTGAAAAAAAAGTATCACGAATATAATTTTGACACATTTTTAAAACAATGATAAAATAATAATTAGGCGTGTATAGATATCAAGCAAATATTTGAAATAGTAATCAACACTTAAGACATGTGACATGTGGTCGAGCAGATGTTTATTTGTGTCTTCAGACGTATATAAAATATTAATAGGTTGTAGAGTCGAAATAATGACCTCTTCATTTAATGAGTATACCGAGAGATTGTCTTTATTACGTCGGGGTTTTTCAAACTATCGCATTATAATCCTAAAATAATAATCTAGTTTGATATATAGCGTACTCACGTGATTAAGTTTAATAAATAGAGGTTTTTACTCCGTGAATTCCGTCCGAGTTCCATTTGCAATCAGATTTACAAACCCAAGAATATAAATGGAATTATAAATACGTTTATATTTGACGATATCCTTAAATTGTGTATTTGAAGAAGGGGAAGGAAATATAATCATTGCATTCACCCTTCCCCTTAAAATAAAATAATACTAAACCAAATTGCGAACGGAACGGAATTCTTACAAACATAAACTTTAATCTGCCGTTGAACGGAATTTAATCATTAAACATAAGTTTTCTAAAGTTATTTGCAAAATTTAGGCAAAAGACGATAGTGAATAATATACAGGAAACTTCCTAGAAGCGAAACCAAAGGAGAATTTGATGAACAATGGAATACATTTTAAAAGAAAAAACGTAAAATATAATTTCCGGGAATATGAAGGTTCAATTCTTATCAATTTTGTATATTTTAGATAACAAACATCGGTAAAGATTGGAGAAGAGGAATATCCGTTGATTTTGTAAACAACTTCACCTACATTTATGGTTTCCTCGAAATTGCGATTACAAATCTGTAGTTTGACAACATTTTTAAGCGATCGAATATAAAAATACCAGTTTCTACATCATCTCACCGTTACACAGCATTAATATATTCGATGAATCAACAAATTACAGTCGATCTTATTAATTTGTTAGTCACAAGCAGCATGATCGATGCCATCTCAAACACCGCCAATTTTTTAACTGAATTAATCGAATGTTTGGTAGCTAAACCGTTGAACTCAATCAATAATAATGACATGTTTTAGTTAATTATGTATGCTCTATACGCATTGATTAACCTGCCAAAACAATTTCCTATACGATCTTTTTAGAGATTTAACAAAATAATACCCTCTTCAGCTCTTGTGCGTTAGGAAACTGGGATAGGGTGACATTCATTGAGAGCTAAAATATTTATTGTGCCCCTTCACTTCCACTTAGTTCCTGAGAAACGTCTCAGAGACTAGTAGCTCTATTTAGTCCTATTTCCCTCACTATTTTGAGCTTTTTCAGGTGCCCGTTTAGGCGGCCATGTTCCGTTAGGATCCCTGTTAAAACTCTTAGACTTATGCATCCATTTGAACTCATCAGAATCTTTGATTGTCTAAGCCCTACTAGATATTTCCAATGGTCAGACCTCTTTTCTTCGATTTTACCTATTTCTTCCAATATTATACCGCAAAAGGGTTCCAGCCTCCAAAAGGGTCTTTCAGTCACCCTCTTTGTTAGTCCATCTGCTATTTCATTTCTATCCATTCCAGTGTGTCCTGGAATCCACCATCCACCATTTTGGAATTGATTACAAAAGAGTTCAGTGCTTTAATGGCTGCTAGACAGTCTTTTGCCTTCTATATAGAAACATGGGTTAGAAGTATATGCACCAGATACCAATAAACACTTTGAAAGATTGGGAAAAATCCCCTGTACTTTCAAGTCATAGGAAAGTATCTCCAGTTCAATATCGATACAGGATATAGAAGGCAAAGGAGTATCAATGGGAATTCCTAGGAAAACTCTATGAACTAGCCAAGACACACTGGAAAGGAAGGTAATGAAATGGCAGTTGAACTAGCAAACAGAGTGGCTCTAGGAAGTAGGTCTAGTGGAACTTCTCTTCTTGTTAGTAACTCAGTTTGTTGAATATTTTTTTATTGTTTTAAATTTTGCACGAGATCGTTGAAAAGTGATTGAGACGTTACAGTTACAACTTTGCATCGTTATCATGTGAAACCCGCTTTTTAAACTCTTTACATAATTTTGAATCTTCTCTCCAACAGTTACAGTTAGTATTCCAAAATCTTCGTGTAGATGGTTCCTACATTCCATGAAGATTTAAAAATGGTTTATTAATAATAGTAGGTGCGATATTTATTTTACTTTGTTGATATTTTTAATATCGGAAATTACATAATATTTGAATATCGCTATGTGGGTCATTTGGTCTGGGTATCTTGGATATACCAATATTTACCGTGTATGTATATCACTGAATTACCCACGTTTTTTAATATTTGGATTTCTTCGATTACAAAGTCTAAAGAAATTCTCGATTACAAAGTGATTCAAAGAAATTAAAATCAGTTAGGTTAACCGGAATGATAAGCATTAATTCTATTCAATTTATTTAAAGAAATATTCAATGATCTTTGCTACCATGAGTAATGAGAAATATTATGTGGGGCAAGCGAGGTATTAACTATTGCATTTTATGATCAAATCAATAAACAAAAGGTAATTATTATTAAACCCTATTTTCTATTGCATAGGAAGGAGCACCAGAAAGGGTTGATAGCCATAAAGTGGCAATAAACCATTGGCGTTACATTTTTCGGAAAGACCTGAATGGTTTGATTTGTCGGGTTTATTTAATAGTGCAAAAGTTGGGCAAGTTATATTTATATATAGTGTTTAGATCCAGATTTTTTAGGGGGGATCGGGACCAAGTTTTTAAATCAATTTAATTATGCTCCTCCACTGTTTCCTGTCAATTGTTTTCGCCTTCCAGATTCGGATACCTAGACAGTTTATGTATAACCTCCTGTAGCCACGATGATTTTGGCCTCCCTCTTTTTCTTTTGCCACTTGGCTTCCACTCAGTCATCGCATAAATTGTGCTGTTTTGGTCTGCTCTCCACACATGTTCCAACCATTTTAACTTTTGCTCTTTCATTACACTTATGTCTTTTTTTAGTTCTCCATTTGTTCTTTTCCTATATTCATTTTGAGTTATTTTCTAATATGACTCTTAGTATTTTTCGTTCAAAAATGTTTATGTCTTCTTGTTGTTTCTTGGTCATTATCACAACTTCAGCTCCATTCGTTATTGTTGGTCTAATTATTGTTTTATAAATTTTCATTTAGGGGTTTTTGCCTAGAAATTTACTTCTTAATAGATTTTTATTTGCCTGGAGGACCCTGTGTCTTATTATTAGTAAGCAATTATTAAAGTATTAAGAGCCGATTTTACAATGTGGTATTTTAAACAATGAAAGTGTTAAATGTTTATATGCAGTCACAAAGTATACCAGGTATATAAATGTAGATAGGTACTTGAATTGTTCAATATTTAATATAATTAGGTAGTTATCTTTTGGTATATAATAAATTATATTGATTTTATATAATTGCTCTATTAGTTTATGATATTTAACTTTTGTTTTTTAATTTTTATGTAATTCAATGTTAATTTTATTATTTATTTAATTTTAATTGTTAATTTATTACAAAAATTTGTATGTCAGGGTTTACAAACTTTAACTCTCTAAATTGATTATTATTCTTATTATTTTTCCTTTTTTTTGAATTGATTTATGTTTAAAACAAAATTTCTATTAAATATTAAATCTTCTATTTTATTAGGGTCTAAACTATATAACAAATTTCGATGCTACCCCTATTTCCAAAAAGCTATTTTCTATTATTATTATTTCCAAATGTTTTTTCCAGTATTTGTTCAAATTTATTGGTAATTTAGATGATTGAAATTTTACTTCCCTGTTCTGAATGCTATCAATTCTTCAAATTCACCAAATGTCTTTTGTAATATAATTTTGGTCTCCAATTTTTTGCATGATTACCTACTTCTTTATTCTATTTTCCAGTATAATATATTTTTTTTAAAATTAAATCGGTTATTTTAATTTTGATTTTATTTCTAATTATTCTCTTCTTTCAAAAATATCTCTCTATCCCAAGTAATCATAATCACCATCACTATCCACCTTCAATTTACATCTTTTCCCCCTGATGACTGTGTTTAAAACAAAATTCTTTCAAACTAACAGTTCACAAATGATGTACAAATTGACTGCACGACACTGGCTACCGGCTTATCATATTAATCAATCCTTAACCATTGTGCCGAATTTTACGACCCTATTGTATTTGAGGCGATACAGGATGTGTCGAAATAATTTTGGTAAAACCGACCTGTTTTATCATTTTATTCCACATAGAAAAAAATAATGTCTCACCCTATATTTATGGTACTTTTAAATAAATAATAAGGCACTCTGCTCGTATGGAAAAAGAAATAGTTTGTTTCTAGTTATTTTATAACTAATTAAAGATATTGTAAAGTTTGTAAAAAAATGCTGTTCCCAACAAATCCGAAAAGTGTATTTTCCGCACTTGTCATTAGGACATCTGCGGTCACGTGCCAATTTTATCATTTTCCTAATTATATTTCTAAACTTAAATTTACATTTTTCAATAAATTTAAATGCAGTTTCATTTCAAATATGTTCCAATTGTCTGGAGCCGAAATTACCAGTAGGATTAAGCTCACTTTTATGAATATTATGAAATCATTGTAATAGGGTAAATCCTCGTGACGTCACGCCCTGGTGAATCTGATGATAAACAAGTCGGTGTTTCGGAATTCGGTCCGGGTACCTAGCAAAAGGGTTACCTGCTCACAGGGACCTTGTCCAAATCCGAAAGGGTGATTTCGTAATTCGGTCCGCTGTCGAAGCAGGTAGATTTCATGTGGGTATTAAAAGATAATTTTTAGCAATTGTTCTTCTGAAGTGGAGAGTGTAAGACGTGTTTATTTGTGTCCGTTATTGTGATTTTGTTTGTTTGTTTGACATGGAAAATATTAATTTCACCTCTATGACGAGTGAAAAGGGTAAGCCTTTATTAATAATAGATGGGTTTAAATTTTGTTTTCAAAAATCATTATCTCAAAAATACGAAGGTGGTTTGGTAGGGGTAGGTTTGATTGGGTTATTATTGAAAATTATTATAATTTATTCTTCAAAAATTGACTAGAAATACGAAGGTGGTTTGGTAGGGGTAGGTTTGGTTGGGTTATTATTGAAAATTATTATAATTCATTCTACAAAAAAATTGACTAAAAATACGAAGGTGGTTTGGTAGGGGTAGGTTTGGTTGGGTTATTATTTCACGTACTGTTTTTATTTTTGACGATACGCATTTAGCGTAAATTTTTAAACATGCCAGTACAACAACAATAAGTGTGTACTGTTGGTCCTAAGCCCAAAAAAATGTGAAGGAAAATAAAAGTCAAATTAAACAAATAGTAGGTACACGGGACCCAATTCCGAAATCGCATTTTCGCTGGTGTGACCACACTTCGAATTTAATCCGTTACAGGTAGTCCCTTCCGCAGGTAGCGGGACCGAATTCCGGTGCGTCCAAACAAGTGTTGTTTGCACAACACTTGGTTCTTGTAGTTATCCTGATAGTGAGTGTTTCAGTTAATTAAATTTTGATTTGGTGTTTTCTTTGACATTATTTTAATAAGGATCATTAAATCAATACAAAACAACCAAATTATAAATCTATCTATCCAAATAATTGTTTATCCTCAGGGCGACTGTCATTAGTGTCAATTTGTCATTTGGTGGACATGCCTTGTTGAGTTCCTTTTGCTTTGTAAAGGGCGTTTAGCACAACACAGTTTCAATGAAAAATAATTCCTAACCTGTTAAGTCATCACTTTAAATGACTACAAGGCAAATTATAAATTTCAAATTAATAAAATTTCCATATCCAGTACCATTATTTTAAATAATGAACCTTGATAATAAATTGAGGTGTATTATTGGTATTTAGGTTATTTTTAAAACCACTGCAATATATTTTTTATCAACATTACCACAAAATCGAAATTTTTTAGGCCATTGACTTGAAAAACCAATTCTTGTGGCTTGAAAACCTTTATTTTCAGCATTGCTGTGAATTTAGACTTTCAATTATAAACTTCTTGAATAACTTTGTACAAAACGAATACAATTAATGAATCAATTGTATACAACGGTGATAGAATATTCATTATCGGACAGAATGGACAAAATTTACATACAAAAGAGAGAATTTATAATAAATATGATAAAGCAACGAAAACTTATTTATAGTGAGGTTAGGTTATAATCGCAAGTATAGTTGTGAGTAAAATTATTTTGCACCTTTTCACAATTTGTGAGCGAGATAAAGAAATCTGTAAGTAGAAGCAGATCCGGTTACAGATAGATTATAACAATATCTTCCTCTTCGAAAGTTCGCCAAAAAGCCATAATTTTGATTAGTACCAACAAAATAGTTTCAATCAATAAAACAAAATCTCAATCACAACAATATCTAAGAAGACAATATCTCTTATAAATAACAGAAATGAACTAAACCCACCCTGGGACGTTCACAGTCGATGTAGACTAAGGGACAAAGGGACCATGCCGCATACTGTTATTTTAACGTGAAACGTTGCAAATTAATTTTACTCACAACTATACACGCGCTAAATCAAATAATCGTAGAAACTGTAATAATATGAATTCTATCAACCTTTTTTCTCATGTTAATTACTGTCATTTAGATTTCATTATTACCTACCACTATTATAGTAATTGAAATAATAATCAACTAAAATGCAACATTCATAGAAATTGACTGCAACTACAAAATTGTTTTTTCTTTATTTAAAAATAATTTGTTAAAATACCTACCAAAAAATTATCACAATTCTAAAGCATTTCAAATTATTGTCACCTCGAACAGAATCCGATCGTTGTAAATAAATACCACAAAAAGCTGATGAAAATGATTACCTACTTGTGAGTTTAACAATAAAATATTTGGAAGAATAGTACCCCACAAAAATGAAACAACCACCTTCTTCGACACATGCACAACACATGTTAAACAAAATGTGACTGCAGTTAATACTTGCACTAAAGCAGTGGTAAAAAAGCCTAATGTGTATAATATGTTTAAACTTAATATATAACGCCGTTCCTCTAACAATATGATAAACAGCGATAAGATTATATTTAAGAAAAGAAGGTGTATTTACTTTTGTCGAGAAAATTTAAGATTATAATATGGTGACAGAATAAAATATCCTGGAGATGTTGGAAGTAATTTATGCAAGTACAGATATTTTTAAGAATAAATAAATCAGGATAATTATTTCTTGTTATTTACTAATGCAGAAATTATTATCTGGGAACTTCCTTTTTAAAATTACTATGCTGCGATTGGATTCAACTTTGTACAAAATGCTATGGTTAAGGAAAATTTGTCGATGAGTGACAGTTATTGCCAAAAGTTTGTTTTCTTTTCAGTTTCGTCAATGGGTAGGTCAAATTTACCAATAGATGAGAGTTTTTGTTAGGACCCAGGAGAATTAAAACTTTTAATTTACAATTTGTACAGATTTTGCTTCACCAAAGATTTAGCATAAATGTGCGACAATCAACAATCAACTATTGAGTCCAGTACTTGCAACATAATTTAGCTATTTTAATCGACGTCGTACCTTCAATGACACGTCAAAATTTAGGATTCATGCACGTTAGTCGAGTAGTTCTACACAATATCTTGGCAGTACGTATGGAAATCGATAGATTGGATGAGGAGTGCCAGTCGCAATTGACCTGCAAGATCTCCCGATCTCGATACATGCGCTTTTTGTTTTTGGGCTACTTAAAATCAATAGTTTATGCTGACCCAATACAAAATCGTAGTCAGCAGTGAGGAAAAATAGATAGTGCTTGTAATGAAACTCAAAAATGTTTCAAGAGATAGACAATCTTTACAGAAACGATTGGATTAATGTTTTAAAGCAAACGGTCGTCATATAGGTCATATACATTCTTGTTGATTTACAATGTTTCTTGGGTTTAAACATGCTCTAGTAATTCGTATTCCATTATATCAAGATTTTTGAATACGGCATATGACACAGTTGAAGATAATTGATTGTAACCTAAAAAGTATTCATCACACAAACTTGTACTTAGTATCAGTCGATTCAGCATAAAATTTTCTACAAAACGACAAAATTTCATCCCTTTCTAATAATATTTTCTCGAGATATAGAGTCTTAAAGTTTACTTACAACATTTTTTCATACACAATATGATACAGTTGAAGATATTTGACTGTAACTTGAAAACCATTCATCGTACAGGCCTGTACTCAGATTCAGTCGATTCAGCATAAAATTTGCTGCAAAAAGACAGTTTTTCATCCCTCTCTAATAATATTTTCTCGAGATATAGAGTCTTAAAGCTTACTTACAACATTTTTTCATACGCCATATGACACAGTTCAAGATATTTGACTGTAACTTGAAAACTATTCATCGTACAGGCCTGTACTCAGTTTCAGTCGATTCTACATACATTTTTATACAATAAGAGAATTTTTTACCTCTTACTAGTAATTTTTTTTCGAGATATAGAATCTCAAAGTTTACTATCAATATTTTTTTATACGCTTTATGACACAGTTGGAGATATTTGACTGTAACTTAAAAAGTATTTATCGTACAGACTTGTACTTAGTTTCAGTCGATTCAGCATTAAATTTTCTACAATACAACAATTTCTTGGCATTTAGTAGTAATTTTTTTCGAGATATAACGTTGACTTTCAATATATTTTTGGATACAGCATATGAATCATAAAATCCCATCTAGTATCTGTAATTTGCGTTTGGCAGTGGAGTTTATGGACACCCTCTATACATTTATATTTTGACTCGATAAAACGTAACAGTTTAGTTAGGAAAATTTTAGTTGTACGAGCTTCAATGTCTGATGCCGGTGATTTACCGAAACTGGTCACAATAATTTGAGAAAATTCTGTCAAAAATGTTAATATTTACCAATAATTTTAGGAAAATAATATTTTTTAACATTGACTTATATAACGTATAACAGGAAACGTAAATTAAATCGCCCTGTATATCGTTTTAATTTTTGGCGCTCATCCGTTATGTTTGTATGTTTTCTATTGTATCATTTCGATTGGTACGTACCGCAATAATTCCGAAAATTGAGATCGTTGTTCCATTATGCTTATTTTGTCCACATCACAAACACTATAAATCCACAAAACAATCCGCCTAGTACGTTAGAGATAACAACACTATAAGGGAGCGTCCCTAACACTAACAGGATGGTTAAAAATTAATTTTAATTGAACTTAATAAACGTAAAAGAGCATAGGCAGTTGTGTTTAAGTTTAACAACACAATGAATGAACATTATATTGGACAAAAACCCGCATCGCGAGTTTCTATTAGTCATATTTTTGTATTAATCACCGCACTTTTCATCGGAATTTCGTATTTAATGTGGAAATACTATATTGTAAAACGTACTATCAGATTTATAGTGAGTCAAGTCGGTACTACCTTACCTTGAATAATCTTCAAATAGATAAATATAGGAAAATGTATTACGGGTTGTATTCACACTCTACACTGTCGGTACCTATATGATTATTCCTGAATATTTTTAGTGATATTTGACGATTCTTATTTCCTGTTTTGCAAAGATTGCATATAATTTTTATCTCTTGTATGTGAGATTTATCAGTTATATACAAACAAAGCTGTTACAAATGTATTTTTATTTCAAATAATACCATCTCAATACATTCGTTTTTGTTTGGGTCAAAATATGGAGAAAGAACCCATAAACTTAAAAAGTATTCAACACAAGGGTACCTCCATACAAAGAATTCACTGAACAAGGTAGACAAGGGACTCTCAACCAGGCTATTGAAACTGGGTAAGAGACATTTGAAGACTGTTACCGACCTGGTGACTGGACACTGTACCCCGGCCTACATAGAAGACACAAAGCTTCTGGAATGGAAGTAGATAACATGGGAAATGTTACAAAGATTCAGTTCAAGTACCTGGGCTGCTGAGCACAACCCTATCGAACAGTGGCGGATTTACACATTTGCCACCAGTAGGTGCCGCCCCTACCGAACTCTACAATTCGATTACCTAGTTGACAATAATAATATCTTCAGTATGTTCCTTGTGATGTATCCATTATTTTATTCTATTTTTTTTGGAAAATTAAACAATTATATATTCAAATTTTTTATTCAACGTTTCGGTATTAATAAGAAATTTTTTTGAAAATGAAGTTATAACTTGTACTATCCAAATTTCAACAATTTTTTCTAGTAATTATTATGATGGTGACTAGGGGATCTATGTGTCAGTTCCTAGGTTATGTTCAAATCCCAAACAATTTAGTTGAAACTGTTCTATTGATTACCTAGTAAGTATCCGGCTGATAATATGGATGAAATTCCACCAAAGCAGGTATGAAAGTTTCACAATACAATTTTGTACATTTTTTATACAGCAGAGTTAATGCCTTTTTGTTTTCTTTGCTTAAGGTAGACCTTAGACAATTTCTCACTCGTTTCCGGCAAAGAAAGCTTCCGGTTTATCAAAATTGGTGAATGTGGTAATGAATACGAGTTCAGTTCCTGCATTTCTAATGATGGAATTGCACTGAAGTAGCAAAACAGTTATTTATGATTTAAGTGCTAAAAGTGATATTTTATTTTGAGGGAATGGAAGAATCCCTTCAAATGCCTGCCAAAATTGCTGAATTTCTAAATTTGCCTGATCCCCATTTTTATATTGGACATTGTTTCCGACGTACCTCAGCTAGTTTGTGTTGCTCTGGTGCTAACATTACTACAATTAAAAGATACGATGGATGGAAGTCCAGTACAGTAGCAGGGGGTTATATACGAGACTTGCTACAACGGAAACAGAACATTGCGGATCAAATTTTGTCCAAAACCTCGGCGGATACTCGGTCCTGGTACAAGCTTCACCAAAATAAATTCTGTTACATCTACCAATGAGACTGGCGATGGTGTTTCTTATTATTATTGTAGTTTCACTAATTGTGCGTTTAATTGAATAAACACTTCATTTTGAATTATGTTTTTATATTTTCTCATACAAATAAATCACTTTTAGCACTGGTGCTTTCAACACCAGGATCATAAAATGGCACTTTAGACACTGACAGCATGCATCTAATGACGTTTGTAGAAAAACATATTTATGTAGTCATCCATGCTCCACGCTTCCCTACATATTGAATTGTTTGTGTGGATTTAATAACATTTATTATAGGTATGTAAATATAATTTGTTTAATCTTGTGGGACGTAAAATTTGCCGTCCTAGGCTCCAGCCTACTCAGCCTGGTGGTAAATCCACCACTGCAATCGAATGAATGATTAGAGTAAATAGAGCAGATAAGTATTTAGAGAAATAGAAAATTATACTGATAACTACAGAAATTTAAATTGGACTTCAAACGTAGGTACCTACTACACAAATATCAAAATATTTCTTCAAACGTTCTTTTAACACATGGGTTGAAAAGTCCCGCGCCTAACAAAGAAAACATGATTTTTTTTTACAAGAACAACGCAATCATTCCAGGACCGCTCCAACATTTCAATACCACTTTTGTAGAACGATTTATCTTTTGCCTAAAAATATGACTCAGTGTCAGCGATAACCTCTTCATTCGAGCGAAATTTCTTACCGGCATTTTTTTTTTTAGGTCTGCGAACAGCCAGTAGTTGATTGGAGCCAAATCTGGCGAATACTGTGGATGTTGGAGCAGTTCGAAGTTCAATTCATGTAGTTTTGCCATAGTTTTTATTGACTTGTGACACGGTACGTAGTCTTGGTGAAACAAAAATTTTTTCTTTGCTATATGCGGACGTTTCTTTGCAATTTCGGCTCCAATAACGCTATATAATATTCACTGATAGTCGATGAATATTACACCACGTACATCCCAGAATACCGAGGCCACATCCTTTCCAGCTGATTGTTGTGCTTTGGCGCTTTGGAGGAGGTTCTCCAGTTGCTGTCTAATCAGATGACGAAAGTTTTGATTCCGGAGTGAAGTGATGGATCCATGTTTCATCGATTGTCACATATCGACGCAAAAATTCCGGTTTGTTACGTTTAAACATGGTCAAACACGTCTCAGAAGCATCAACACGTTCTTGTTTTTAGTCAACAGTGAGCAAACACGGCACCCACTTTGAACAGAGCTTTCTCATGCAATATAAAGCCAACACGTTATTTTGATATATTTAGGATGTAATAGAATTGGTAAAAACATGTATTAAGTAATATTTCTACAGGCATTTGTTTAGTAAATGGTGAAACATTTGTGTTTTGTTCTACACGTTTTATGACAATTAAGAATAAACACCAAGTATTACTATTTCTTCTATTTCTGGTCTTTTTTACAAACAAATTTATATCACTTCAAAGACTGAGTGAAAAATATATTCCCTACCTTGTTCACCGCATATTTATCGAGAAATTGACATACATTGATTGCATAGCCTTCGCGGATGCTCTTCTTTTCATTAACAATCTATAAATTATAATTATAAATCTAAAGGAAGTATCTTCTCATTGCCTATTTGACGATTCCAATTGATACATTCGAAAAAAAAAAAAAAAAAAAAAAAAAAAAAATTAACAGTGTACTACTTTATCTTTAAAAAACTATAAAAATTACTATAGTATGCTAAGTACACCATAACTAAAGAAAGCTGGATTTGTGGGATTCTTTAAAGCTACTTTGATATTCAGTTTAGACTTTTAGTCACCATATTTTAATTCTAGAGAAATATATTATTCATTTAAAATGTATTTTTATAAAATAACCTAAAACGCATCCATCCTGTATAGAAACCAAAATATTATTTAAAAGAGAAATCTACAAAATTTATTTAAAAATATAATTGTTTTCTCTTTGGTTCATATAATTTTACTGAAGAATTATTCGAAAAACCACCGTAAGCAAAAAACATTTTTGAACTCGACTACTAATAAACCAGATCCGCAGCTTTAAATAAAAGTAATAATTGTTTAAAAAACATATTTTTACGTGAAACAAAATATTGTCAAGACGAAATAGTTTTTTTTTAATAATAATAATATGTTAAATATTCATCTGGTAATGTGTCATCGTCGTCATCATCGACTTTGCATTGGGGCGTCCCATATTTATCGATCAATAATGATAATTTTGTGGTTTCTGGTTTATCCTGGCAAGTATTTTTCTCAACCACCAAGTAACCATTTCCGTAGACATAGTATGATGGTTTTTATTATCAATATGTTATCATTGAATCGGTTTTGTTTAGCTCGTAACCAATTTTATTTTCATATCACTAATACAATACTCAGGCAGCACACAATTCAGTTCTAATAGTCAGGCAACACACAATTCAGTACTAAAATTCAGGTAATAATAGAACCCACGTGAAGCTGCAGTCGTATGACTTCAAATCAGTAGCGTAACCTTTTCACATTTTGTTAGTTAACACAAAATTAGAATATGTACCATCTCACAATATTTGAAATATTTTTGCCTAGAATTTAGATGTGCCCAATAAAAATTGAGGTAATCTCATCTAGTAGACTTCTATCACTACTCCTATTGCTGCCACTGCTATAGTCATCCTCTGAAGTAGATTCATAAACCCATATCAATTACTTAGTAGCTAAATGACTTAAAATATTCAAAAAATCAAAAATATTCGACAGTAAATCATTGCTTCGAACACAACCTCAAAAAATGTCAATAACAAAATGGCTGTCGGCATGAAACGGTCGGTACGAGGTGACATGTATAAACAAGACCAATTTTAGTTTCTGCGCAAGACAGTTGTCAAACTTTATGTAGCTTCTTCTTATGTAAAACGGAATTTAACATACAGTTTAGCATTTTTTATGTGTGATAGAAAATGTTCTAGGGGGCTGTACACATTACTCGGGAATATTTTTGCTACTGGCATATTATTAAAAAAAAATGGTAATCACTAAATCAATTTCTTTAATTGTTATTGAAGATAAATATGAAAAACAAAATATTGTGAACTCTTAACTCACTAACTTCACTCGTTTAATGAGTCCTGTGTATTAAAAATTGTTTTTTTAGCGGTTCCTTGATTCTAAGCGCTTGCACACCTCTAAAAGGGGCGATTCCTATTTTCTATAAAGCAATATTTGTTTTGATCCCAATTTTAGTAACTTCTAGTTATCCAATTATGTAACAGTCAATTTAATGTAGCGAAGATATGAAAGAAATATTCGTCCAGCTCTATATAAATTACTTAAGGCTGTTCTGCGCGAACCGACTCGCGCAACTCCTTTTAACTTGATTTCGGTACGTTTCCCACTCCACTTCCATTTAGTTGCTGGTGACTGACCGAGAAACCGGCTCCACTATGATTAGATCAACAGTAAGTAGATAACAAACACATATTTTTTATAGTCAAGGTCGGTTTTTATTAAAACAACTTGTCGACTAACTTACTAATGTTCGAAATGAAAAAAGTGCGTTATAGACCAGGTTATTTTACACATATATTCCTTTATTAAAAGCCTAACCCTATTTTGTTATAATGTACAGTGTTAACGATTAAAAAAAATCGTGTTTATTATACAGTTGTCAAAATTTTTTTTGAGTGACGGTCAAATTACGATGGTGGTCTTTTATATTTTGCATATAGGGCTCGAAAAAAAAGAAGTAGATCACGTTTAAGCACTATTATCTTTCAAAGTATTCTCTAGGATGAGGAATACATTTTTTCATCCTTTGGAACCAATTCTGGAAGAAGTTATTATTAATTTATGGAAAAGTAAAAAGTACTTAGTCCGTGCCTGTATGAAGAATGGTCCAACAATTGTTTTTCGAGGCGCGTCTTGAAGGTTGGTTGGAGGCGAACACGTACTTCAACTTCTGTATTTGATTTTGGACAAACTCGGGAATTTGCAAATCATGTAACTTCCACTAAAAAAATATGGATTTTAATCTAATTAGAATAAAGCATATAACCTACCAACTACAATCTTACAATCGCCTTGAATTAAATGCTAATCTTCACTGTTTAATTTCAAACTAGTTTATTGTTTGACTGACAACATGATGTACTTCAAGATAGGGAAGTAAATACACATGATTATTAATGTTAATTTTGTTAAACTCAAGAAAAACGAACTCTGAAAATAGAACCAGTTAAAAGAATTCAAAGAACTGGACTCTCAATACAATATTTTAAGACGAATAGCACCCTTGGACTTGACATTTTATCTTCCAATAAATAAGTTTATACCTTGATGTTTACGATATATTTCACGAATTATAAAATAAATCCCTAGACTGTAATCCTGAAATATCCCAATAAACTTGTTTGCTTCCTCGTGCTAACATATCGAGCGTTATTATATTGAAAGAAAATAACATGATTTTTTTATTTATTAAAGAAATATTGCATTGGAATTATTATTTAATATAAAAGCTGTATTCTTTTCACTAATCTAGCTGTGATTATCACTCAGCTGTTCCGAAAAAATTAATAAGAGATTATTTCTTACACTCTTTCATCCCAACTGAACCACTTTTTATTTTAATGATTTTATAAAGTCGTCTAGCTGACCTAGAAAATTTTTATTGTTCTATTTATGAGATTGGTTGGATGTTTCATGACCAAGATAAATAATTTAAAAAATGTTTGCTTACTATATTTATCCGTAAAAATACAATAATAACTTTTAAACATATTTTTATCATATCAGTAGGCAGTAGGTACCTACTCTTATCTATTTATAGTCACTGATTATATGTACCACTATCATAATTAGTTTTTGTCAACGAGATACCTACCTCAGTAACTTCATTTAAATTTCCGGCCAAGCTAAGGAACTAGAGGCAGTAAAGTACAGTACACAGTTAAATATGGTCAAATTGTATCTACCCTGTACTGACAATAACCATGAATATATTTTCTATGTATACTTTGAATTTTAAAAGTCATTGTTTTGCATGATTTCTCAATAAAGTTGAAAATATTTCTACATGTGTTTCAATTCATATGTTTGTTACTACGTCATTTACAATTGATTGTGAATTTACCTACTGATAACCTTTGATTATGTCACCTTCAACAATGTTGAATTTGAATAAGTTCCTTATCTAATGTGGTTATTAAAAAGATTCAGAATTATGTAATAAATAATAGAGTCACAGATTAAATTTTTATTTGATACCGAGAAATGAGAAAAACTGAAATACATTTTTGTAGAATAATATTAAAGTTCCATTTGCATCGAAGCGGTGGGAGATAAGGCGGGTGTTTTAAAGTAAGAATAATATTTCGATAAGATTAATAATCTTACCGAATACTTAATTACAGTTTTCTGTAAATAAATGTCATTATAGTAAAGCGTGTTATAGTTTTTGAAAAATACTTTTTAAAGAGCACCCGTTCACTAAGAAGCAACAACTACTTCTCTGGCTATATGCCACAACAGATATTGAATTACACTTCTAAGTTAAACGGGGTTGTGATTTATGCACGATATAATAACATGGACTGGACATCCCCACATACTACTAAGGGTTTGTTGTCTTGCTGTTCAGCATTTTTTTGAGAATTGTCTTCAGTTGCATCCTTCTTGTTGACCGATTTTCTTTCTACCTGACTCTACTATTCCTCACAGTTCAATATTCCAAAAGGCTTAACTCTGATATTGTTGTAGCTCGAACTGCTTTTAAAATTACAATTTTTGCAGGTATCACCCGTAGCCAATATTTTACGCCGCAACTACTCAAACGTAGCTCCTACTACGAAACTATTCATAGACGGCAACTTTATAGATTCAAAAACCACAGAATGGATAGACCTCCATGACCCTGCAACTAATAATTTAGTTACCAGGGTTCCCAAAAGTACCACAAGCGAAATGGAAGCGGCAGTTGAATCGGCTAAAAACGCTTTTTCCAGCTGGAAGCAAACCTCAGTATTGACCAGACAACAACTTATGCTGAAACTTCAGGCAGTTATTAGAAGAGATATAAAAAAACTTGCAGAAAATATTACTCTCGAACAAGGAAAAACGTTAATAGATGCTGAAGGAGATGTGATAAGAGGATTACGTAAGTCGTTTATCAATCATAAATTAGTAATATGAAATATTTGTATTTTAGAGGTTGTCGAACATGCTTGCTCGGCCGGAACTCTACTCCAAGGTGAATCCTTACAAAGCATTTCCAAAGATATGGATGTCACTTCATACAAACTACCTCTAGGAGTAACTGCTGGTATTTGCCCTTTCAACTTTCCTGCTATGATTCCATTATGGATGTTCCCTTTAGCTCTAATTGCGGGAAACACGATGGTTATCAAACCGTCAGAAAGAGATCCCGGTGCCACTATGCTATTGATGGAACTTTTGAATGAAGTTGGATGTCCTCCAGGAGCAGTCAACGTAAGTGATGTACATTGAAAACTATCGGGCATGTTCACCAACTGACAAGCTGGAACTAATGACAGTCGCCCTGAGGAAAACAATTATTTGGATAGATTTTAGATTTGTAATAGACCATTCCACTGACAGGTCGGCCATATTGTTATGGGTCCTCGTGTCATATTCTATTACATTTTCATTGTTTACTGGAAAATAACGGATGACAGTTAGACTTTAATAAGTAAAAAGTTGTTGAAATTACCCAAAATGCCATCGTTTTGTAGTGAGGGAGGTGACTATTCAATATATCTCTCTGTGCACCTGAATCTATAGCTCTTGAATCACATAACTAACATTTTAATTACTATTTAATTCAATTCAGAGACAATTTGCTGACTGCGCCATGTTTTATTTGTAAAGTTTTTATTATTAAAATTAAGCACGTATTACATTGACATTGTTCTACAAAATCTGTCCGACAACCAACTGACTTACACTACATGTCAAAACAAACAAACTTCAACTCCAATTGATTGGGAACCCATCACAATATGGCCGACCTGTCAAAGTCAGGTATTCTGGAATAGTCTATTTAATTTGTAGGTTATTCATGGAGCTCACAAATCTGTAGATTTTATATGTGATAATAAAGATATAAAAGCTATAAGTTTCGTTGGATCTGATAATGCTGGAAAATATATATACTCAAGAGGTACATCCAATGGAAAGAGAGTACAATCCAACATGGGTGCAAAGAATCATGCCGTTATTTTACCAGGTTAGTGTCATTTTAGTTCATAACATAAAACATAACCTAAAACTACCGTAATTTTAAAATGTATCTCTGTGGGTCCGGTGAACTATACGGAGTCATGAATTTTCGACTGAATTTCCAAAAATCATCTATTTGAAAGATTATCTGTTAAAAAATTTGCGGTAAGTTTAGAATTTCAGAGGAAAATTCAATGAGCACGAGATAGAAATAGTAGTTTGTACAACTAGTGCGCGAAGCGTCACTTTTCCCACGAGCGCAGAAGCAAATTTACCGAGTGGGAAAAGTGCCATAGCGTGTACTTTTCGCATTACTTTTCCAACGGTTATCAAAAGAATTAAGATACGCTTTGCGTATAGAAATTTATTTAGAAAAGCATGTTTTGCATAGTGGTTGTAGGAAAAGTACGATTATTTACCTCATCTGTCAAAAATTTATTCGTTAATATTAATAATTCAGCCTCTCTCATTTGCGAATAAAATCACATCGTCTCGACTGGCAGCACCTAAATATAGGCTACACTTTATACATATTATATATTAATACATAATTGTAGCTTTAATAATTAAAAATATATGATTCAGGAAATAAATGAGGTATTGTTAAATTACCCCCGATAAAAACACCTTCTCTGGTCTCTCTTATCTTACCTTTTTGTTAGATATCGATTATAATGAATTTTTCAGACGCTAATAAGGATGCAGCCTTAGATCAGTTAGTCGGAGCAGCATTTGGAGCAGCTGGTCAAAGATGTATGGCCATCAGTGTTGCGATCTTAGTTGGAGAGGCCCAGCAGTGGATACCGGATCTTATAGAAAAAGCTAAAAAATTAAAAGTAAACGCAGGACATGAGCCAGGAACAGACGTAGGACCAGTAATTAGCCCACAAGCTAAAGAAAGAATATTGAAACTTGTCGAAGCTGGTATACAACAGGTAAATATCACGTTTCCACAATAATGATGTCGTTATGACACTTTTATCCTTAAATTGAACAATATTTTTTCTATAGGGTGCTAAATGCGATTTAGATGGTAGAAATGTTAAAGTAGCAAAATATCCAAATGGCAACTTTGTAGGACCAACAATTTTAACTAACGTTCAAACCAATCAGGATTGTTATAAAGAAGAAATATTCGGTCCAGTTTTATGCGTTATATCCGCTGAAAATTTGGATGAAGCAATTAAAATCATTAACGCAAATCCATACGGAAATGGAACTGCTATAATGACAACCAATGGAAGTCATGCCAGGCAATTTATACATGAAACTGATGTAGGGCAGGTGAGACATTCTGTATGAATAATTTTATGAGCTATTTATTGCAAAATGGCGGCTTATGCAACACATTCTTGCCGATAGCAGTGGCGTAGTTATCATAGGGCCCCGGAGCTCAGGGGGCCCTCTGACCTCAGCTTTAAATAAAATAAGAGGAGGAAAGAGGAGAGGAGAGGGCCCAATTCTTTCCCTATGCACCAGGGCCCTTGTCCTTCTAGCTACGCCACTGGCCGATAGTTTCTTATACATGCATCAACTTTTAGTATTGTAGGGAAAGTAGATGTATCTACACTTTTACACTCCCGTCATGTACTGAAAAATATATTTTTAGGTTGGTGTGAACGTTCCCATTCCAGTTCCCTTACCAATGTTCAGTTTTACTGGATCAAGAGGTAGTTTTCATGGAGATATGCACTTTTATGGTAAACAAGGTCTAAACTTCTACACCCAAACAAAGACTGTAACATCCTTATGGAGAAAAGGAGAAGTAGAATCAAGGTCTTCAGTATCAATGCCTGTCCATAATTAAAAAATATGACAGCTCACAATTTGATAATTTTAAATCAGATTTATATAATATATGTACAAGTTTTTAAATTATTTTTACTTTGCTATTAAAAATATTTATGTCTGCACTGAAAGTTTTAATTGAACGTAACCCAAGAATCAACGTCTACGCAGATGATGAATCCAGGAATTTGGAAAGATCTATTTTGCCCCCTTACTTCTCAGAGACTAGAAGCTCCTTTAGTCCTATTTCCCTGAGGAATTTTAGGATATCTGCAAGCTTCAACTTAGGTAAATGTCCCTCTTCTATCCAATAATCTCCTATAGGTGCTGTGCTCTAGGATTCTTCGCAAGAATGTGGATGGAGGTTTCTTCTTCCAGGCCATAGAATCTACAATCTTCTTCCTCCACTATTTTGAGCTTTTTAAGGTGCCCGTTCAGGCGGATCCCTGTTAAAACTCTTAGTGAAGTTTTACTTTGACTTATGCATTCATTTGATCTCAACGGGTTGTAGTCACCCATCAGATCCTTTGATTGTCTAAGCCCTACTAGATCTTTCCAATGGTCAGATCTTCTCTTTTCTTTGGCTTTGTCTATTTCTGTCAATATTACATTGGGGCTGATACCGCAAAAAGGTTCCGGCCTTCAAAAGGATCTTTCACTCCCCCTCTTTGCTAGTCCATCTGCTATTTCATTTCCTTTTCTTCCAGTGTGACCTGCAATGTTACTATTTTCTTCTCGCCTAGTTCATTGAGTATGCCTAGGCATTCCCACACCATTTTGGAACTGATTACACAAGACCTCAGTGCTGCTTGACTATCCGACATGATGATAGTCTTTTACCTTCTACACCCTTTGTCAATATTGAACTGGGCACACTTTCTTATAGCGTGAATTTCCGCTTGAAAGATACTTGTGGTTTTTCCCAAGCTTTCAGAGTGTTTGGTTCCTGGCCCCAGTTCCTTCTATTGCTTTTGCTCAGTACAAATTAAAAATGTTAATGGAACTCCCTGTACACTTTTATAAATTTGAATTATCCGGCTTCAGCTATATACAATTCAGTAAGGGTATTCAAAAAGTTAACCTTGTCTAACTTTACAAAATTTTATTTATTGTTATTTCTTTCGACAACAGGTAGTGAGGTAAACATTGCAGAAATCAATGCTGATCAATAATAAATTATTTATTTTATAAACAACTGATTTTAATAATCGAAAAAAATAAAATTTTTAGAGCTGCTTTATTCTAATAAGCAAGAGCGAGTGAATTTCGCTTTCAACTTCTTTTAGTCGGGTACAAAATTTGTTTCTACACATAGCAATCACTATAATGTAAGTTTGTCTATAATAACTTTATAAACTAGTTCCACAGGTTGTTTTACATTGTATATTGAGTATTAACAAAACTATTTAAAATTAAAAATAGTGAGAATTTATGTCCCAGCTCTGTTTAAAAATAAATTACTGGCTGAAATCGTTGTTGTTGTGCAATTTATATTTTGTGATGTCACTGAGATAGCACTGAAATTTATATTTAAAAAACCAATTAAACCATTTTACGATCCTATAAATTGGTATAAATTAGATAAAAAAGACAACCTGTATATATGTAATTCTATGTTTGTTTCAGTACCTATAGTTTTTTGCTTAATATTAAACCACTTAATAATACATTATTATTATTTTATTCAAAACGTGTCTTACATTTTAAAACCGCAGCTTTGGAAAAAATTCATGATTATAGATACCTATTAACCCATTAAGGAAAACCCGGAAATTAACTATAAAAAGTATCAATAAATTGTAACAAGTAGATGCATTCATTCATCATTATAGTGAACTTCGTGTCCTTTATGAAGGACGTCTGAGCTTCCGATTTGTTTTTAAATGGTTACATTTCAAAATTAATTTAACTGATTTATTATTTTTAATTATTTTTCATTTTTTATTTATTAACAACCACAGTGAAGTTTAGCCAGTATTTAGCTCAACATCGGTCTACGAATTTAGTATAAAAATATGGAAAAGAGACGCCAGGAATGCCAAAAGTAAATTCCTGCAAAAAGAAACCGAGAAAGGGAAAAAGTTCAGAATCTTTGAACAAACAGGAGCGTGGTTGACAATGACGTATTCAAGATAGACCAGCCTTCACACTATTACCTATTGTATTTTCTGAGAAGATTTACTATAGTAATATTTTTTTTTCACACCATCGTAAAGTAGAGATTTCAACGAAAAGAAAGCACACCAACTTTTTGAAAAAAGCTCATATTTTGATGGGTGAATTTTCGATGTTAAGTCAAAATAAGGTGAAAAAATGAATATTTCAAATCAAATAAATTACAGTATATTTGGGACATGAAAAGATAAGTTTTCACAAAATTTCGTGAAAAAAAAATTTTTTTTGGAAAAGATAAAAATAAAAAACCAAAAACTTGGTTTTTTTCAAATTTCCACATGAAGTTTGAGGTTATGTGAAAAAATTGTGAATACAAAAATTGTAGATCTTTTTATTACCTACAACTTTGCAATTTGACTTTTTTCCATAGGACTTGTAGTTTTGCCGGAAGTCGAGATAAACCGTTTTTAACCCTTAAAAATTCACCCCCTCCCCCTTCCCGACCTTAGATAAATTATTTTTCCTTCCATTTTTATAATATTCTCCTCCTTTTCTAATGGGTTTCATCCTACTATTTTTTTTTCACTTTTTATTATTTTTAAAGGCCCTGGTCTATATAGTAAAGTGAACATTTCGTCTAGGTAATAACAGTATTTACTTTTAGGTAATAATAATAAAAGGAAATAATAATTACACTATCCATTTTATTTCTTATTTAAGATATTCCCATTTATTAATGCAGCGCCCTGTATATAGTAATAGGAAATTATAAACGTATCAAAAGTTAAAGAATAACCGGTTTCCTGAAAAAAAAAAAGTTAATATACTGAAAGTCAAGTTCAAGGAGAAGAATCGTCGATTCTTTTTAAGGATAAATTAATTCTAATTTGCATAAAACGATATCTGCGACTTCCACATATACAGAGTCATCCATTTTAATGACACAACACCCTCTCAATTTATTGATCAACGTTATATCCTGTTGGTATAAAAATATTTCCGTATTTCACTATACATCATTCATTTGAAAATTGAATCGTTTAATTTGATTAAAAAACCAAGTTATCCTTGGAGTTATTTTATTTTATTAGTGGGCAAAGTCAAATTTTGCATTCACTCGAGTGACCACAAGTTTTTGCGAATAAAAAATTATTGCGTTCAAAAAAATATTGAACTGGTACGAGGAAATAGAACACTGGTTGTGTCAAAAAAAAACGTACTTTAATCACAACATTTTTCAAATAATAACCACCCTAAGATTGTTTTATTTCAAATGAACAACAATCAATTAAACAAGTCGACAATATACAGTGGACATTATTAAATGCATTGTGGGCTGCCTAATAGCTAACAAGGCATGTTTACGTCTCATACATATTACACTAGTGTATGTAGGTAGGTAACACTTCCTATTTAAGTTATCCACCCTGTTTTATAGTCCCGAAGAAAAAATTTATAGTCCGGGTAAGTAAGGATATGAAATGGAAAAGTTTTCCACCAGACTACTTTCCTAGATTTGAGTCAAGATTCTGTTCGAGCTTGCGATGCAGCTTGCAAGCACAGCTTGGAGTACGTGAAATGCAACAGTTTTTCGTCCATAACTTTTTTAGATCCGCGTATCGATAGCGTTAATGTTAAGATTGAAGAAAATATATATATTGAAATTTTGTAGGGCTGCCATTTTGAATTTTCGAAATCTGAAAACGCCAACGTTTTCAGGTGCCGGACTACTATATTTTCATATATTATGAAGTCGTTATTGTTATTCTAGTTATGTTTGTCGCTTAAAAAAACCATTTTCCAAACGTTTTTTCAATTTTTCAAAAATTATGTGTTAAAAATTTTTTTTTAAAATATTGAATTACGTCATCTTATAGGGTATAAAATTCCCTACAATTTTGATGCCTACAATTTTTTTGTACAATCAAATCTAAAAACGTTATGGACGAAAAACTGTTGCATTTCACGTGCTCCAAGTTATGCTTGCAAGCTGCATCGCAAGCTCGAGCGGAATCTTGACATAAATCTAGGAAAGTAGTCTATACTACATATACTATCGTTGAAAAAAGTCAAATCTTCTATAAAATAATAATCTTCTTCAAGTCAGTTCAATAAATTAAAACAAATCATATATTTTCAATAAATATTTTTTTTCGTCAACCGTTACAAAAAATGACATTTTACGTACAAATTTCTACTATTTTTGAAGTTGTTCGCCTGCGCCTCGTCTATCAATGTGAAGACCCCACTATTATTATAGACAGTTCTTTGTCCTTGGTACATAAATAATTATTACTTTACTCAGTATAAATATTATAAGATTCAAACTATAAAAGTAATCAAACTAAATATTAGATAATAATGACTATAAAGGAGTGCTATGAAGGTTGCGCAATAATAATAGTATTCTAAAAAAAAAATTAGATAATAAAATTCATATTTTTTTTATAGACTACTTAACACCTTTTTGTTCGTTTTTTTTTTATGAGAGGGTTTGCTAAATCTACATAATACAATAATTAATACCAACGGCTTAGACTATACTATAATAAAACAAAAATATTGCTTTTCATTTTTAAATATTATTCATTAGTTACCTACTTATTACAAGAAATAAAAAAGCCTTTGCTTGTTGTTTGACTGGTTCTCAAACTACCACAAAAACTTTTATTATCAAATTAGAATATTCACGTAATTTGTTTTTAAATATTTCAACTTTATAAAAGTGTTGATAACCCGACAATATTATGACATACACTGTCATTCATCTTGTTTCAAATGGTTTACCATTAATTTTTTATACGTTTCATCTCTTCTACAAAATTATCACATATCTACAAAAGCTACTGTGTGGGCAGCTGCCCCCCCCCCCTGCTTCTCAAAAGCCGTTAAAAATGTTCCTTATGGTGTTAACAATTAGGCGCTAGATACTTTGTACCACAGCCACCGCAGAGAGGTCATTCAGCACTCTACTAAGCATTCACCGAAACATGGTGAAGCAGCGCCAAGAGGAAATTGAACAATTAATAGTTAATAAGTTTGCTGAAAACCCCCATCGTCTTCTTCTTTTATAATAATTTGTAATCATTTTTTTTTTTGTATTGTTTAAAATATAAAAATGATGAATTTAAATAAATTGTATTCATTTATATTTAATTTATTTTGTAGAGAGAATGGGGGTGCCTTACCTCGCGACTGGGGGCCAACCCCATGGGCTCATGGGGCCCTCCATTTGAGTCAAAATAAGTAGCGAAAAATGTAATAAATAATGAAATTTCCCACGGTGAATGGAGGCTTGTAAGGCTTTATTCCCTTGCTTTGGGTGGTCGCTGAAACCACCCCGGACTGCCCACCCTGCTTCGATTCTTGCGTACGCCACTGTTCCTATTGCTTAAACAATACCAGTGCCCATAACTACAGCTTTGATGATGAAGTTGTGTCCTCCGTTAAGGCTCTTAATGCGGGGAATTAATTATTGAAAATTCATTTAGATATGTAGAATTTTCCACTGAATCGATTAGTGGTAATTACAACCCTCTAACTTTTGTCATGTTAGCCGTTACGGTTGTTTTTTATTCCAGAATTTGGTTTTTGGGCGTTTTTAATACCTTCTCTATGACTATTTATAAAATAAAAACTCTCCGAGTTATTTTTTTGTAAAATTTTTTCTACGTAGATTAATATTTTGAGAGTACTCTGCTCAGTGGCGTAGCCAGAAAATCATTTGGGGGGGCGGGTTGACACCGTGAGTTTGAGAAGTAAGAATCGATTGGTTTTTGAGTTTGGGAGAGTGGTGAAATTTTTACAAATATATGATACAAGTAAGTTCGAAGTGTTACTGTTGTAAATAGACTTAAAAATGAAATCAAGAAAGTTTTTAAATTAATAATTTTAATATTAATGCAGACATCGAACAAATAAGAGTTCAAATCAAAACTAAATATGAAATCATTTTTTGCTCCAATAATTTCTGGGATGGTCCAGACTACGCCACTGACTTTCCTCAAATTTCAGTTCAATATTCATAGTTTTGTGTTATTTATCAGATTTTTTATGTTGAAAAAGCGTTTTTTCGAAAATTTGATATAGGTGAAAAATTATAAAATAAAATAAAAATTTCATTTTCATTTTCTCTATTCATATAACACGAGAACAATATAGTCACCTTACTGTGGATTCCAGGACACACTGGAATAGAAGGAAACGAAATAGCAGATGAACTAGCGAAGAGGGGGACTGAAATACCCTTTTGGGGGCCGGAACCCTTTTGCGGAATCAGCTCTAATGTAATATTGGAAGAAATAGGTAAAGCCGAAGAAAAGAGAAGATCTGACAATTGGAAAGATCTAGTAGGGCTTAGGCAATCAAAGATTCTTCTGGGTGACTACAACCTGTTGAGATCAAATGAATGCATAAGTCAAAGCAAAACTGCACTAAGAGTTTTAACAGGAATCCTAACGGGACATTGTCGCCTGAATGGACACCTTAAAAAGCTCAAAATAGTGGAGGAAGAAGATTGTAGATTTTGTGGAATGGAAGAAGAAACCTCCATCCACATACTTGCGAACTGCACAGTATTTCAGAATCCTAGGGCACAGTACCTGGGAGACTACTGGATAGAAGAGGGACAGTTACCTAAGTTGAGGCCTGCAGATATCCTAAAATTCCTTCAGGGAAATAGGACTAAAGGAGCTACTAGTATCTGAGACTCTCCTCAGAAACTAAGTAGAAGTAAGGGGGCACAATAGATCTTTTAGGTCTCAGTGAATGTTACCCCAAAATACATACATACATACATACATACATTCATATAAAACGGTTGATAAACAAAATATTCTCGGAATTAAAGAACTAACATATTTTTTAAGCTTGTTTGTTGTTAAATATTTCGTAATTATTTCCATCGTTATTTATTAGTTTCTTGTTGTTATTGACCATTAGGTTTTGCGAAATTATTGGGTAATTTGACTAGTATATCATTTTTGGGAATCTCTTGATTGCTATCCGTTATTATTTGTCGTTGGTGAATATTTGATGCGTAAGAAACTCCAAATTTTATTCTTTTTAATCATGTTTTTCCCTTTTTCATTAATTTTTGGTAATCAGATCTCTTATTTATACGAATATAATAATGGGAGAAATAAAATTGTTTTACATTTGTGTCTAGAAGTACCACGGCAATTTACTTTCGTCCTTCTTACTGAATTGAACAAGCTAGACACTGCTCGTCGAGTTTTTGCCAGGCGTAAATTCGTGAAATAAACTTTAGAAGCTATTTTCACACCATTTTTAATAGGACTTCTACTGGAAGCTGAAATGAAGGTATATCGATGAAAAATTAACCATACTTATAAATAAAACGTATTATTGCAAGTTATTCCACCAAACTGATTACTTTAAACTTTAACATGACCAAGCGATGTCCTCGCTATTATCCCTAACTAACTACATCGACCTCTCCTTGGTGGTGGATTTATTCATTGATAAAAGTGACACAGTCCCAGGATAAAAAGGGGGCCCCAATATACATACAGATTGTGAAAAAGTTTATTAGGTCATACGACTTATACAAGTACGACAAAGATAATATGAACAACACTATTTGAAGGAGAGAGACAAGAATTGTTATACGTGTGAAGTCCCATCTACCAAAAAGGATGGACGTGTGTGTTCATTCCCCTTTTTACTTTTAACCGTTGTGTTCTTGTCTCTCCCTATCAAGTAGTACTGTTCGTATGATCCTTGTCGTACGTAAGTGAATCGTATGAGCTAATAAACTTTTTCGCAATCTGTATATTATATGTTTAGAAAAATAAATACTTATCATTATAAGTGTTATATTTTTTTTTGTAACCAAAATTCACACCTAAAATTTCGCACACAGGCCCGTGGCTACGTTGTTCCGCCACTGGATAATAGTGACGATTTTTGGACGTTAATATCTAAGTAACTGTTTGAGATAAGTTTATGAAATTTGTAGCACATTTATGTATCTCGCTAGTATTTAATATATGAGCAAAATTTTATGTTTATTGAAATAGTTTTTAAGTTATGAGCAGTGGCGGATTTAGGCTTCCTACCGCACTAGGCCCTGTTTGATGCGCCGCCGTTGTAGTGGAAACTTCTCACTAGCAGTATCGAAACGATCTAAAATTGCATTCCAAACAATTACTAGAATTTCTGTTTCTAAACGCTGTAATTTTTGCTGCAATCCTGTAGCTTCAGATCGCTTAGTCGGTTTCTCATTTCTGCTCTCGGCTATTAATTCAAGTGCATAAATTATTCCAGACTATGCCACCCCTCAAATTATGCCACCCTAGGCCCGGGCCTCACGGGCCTAGGCTTAAATCCATCACTGGTTATGAGGGGGTCAAAAGTGGGTCCAAATTATTAGAGGTCAAAAAATTAATAGATTTCGTAGGTTTCCAAGTAATTGTTAAAAACAAATAATGTTAAGAATCGTACTTGAATTCAATATGGATACGAAATAGTTCTAAATCTGACACTGAAAATACCAACGCCACTGGATAATCAATGTCAGCCAATTGACAAAGTGAGAGGGTAGAACACACGCACGCGCTTGCCAATACGATGTCAGCTGGTCGCTAAGCAACGAAGGCCTTTCTATAAATTTCACCAATTGAGTTAGTTCGGAGGGCGTGAAAATTATGGTTTTCGCACAACGCTGCCAGAGCTTGAAGAAATCCATAACAAATTTGGAAAAGTGTTCATCTTTTAATATTCATTCCTTTCACGGCTTCAGATAAACTGGCCAAACTATACATAGTTAAATACATTATTATTCAATTTCCGAAAGACACAACAACTGAATAATACTATTTAATAAACTTACATTATTTTCTGGTAGTTCCTAGTTTCATAACTTTTGAAACACATCCTAACACCTTAAAAATAATCGTTCTATACTTGCTTCTTATAATTTCAGATCTAAACTATGTTTTTACAGCCATTTAATCATGCTCATGCTCTAATTAATTTTCATTAGAAACTCGTAAACGTATTATCCTGGTAAAAATATCCATTTTCTTTTGATTGAAGTACGTGTTTGTTTTATTAATATGACAGCAATTAGCGGTTATCACTTTAATATTGCAAGTAATTACTAATTTCAGGAATACGTTATTTTTTAATAAAGTGGTTGTTTCTTGAACTACCCATTTGATTACAAAAAAAAAACAAATCGAAAAGAAGACAAGAAAAACAACCTATTTAAGATCGCAACTCCCAGTTATAGCTTTTAATTTATGAACTCCAAATTTTGCTGGTCAGTAACAGACAATTATTTGAGTGCTGCCCTCATAAATATTGGTATTTTTAAAATAGTAATATTGCATTATTTTTTAAAATGTGGTTACTTATAGCTCCGGTGGCATTAAATACATTGATACAGTAAAAGTCACGAATGTTTCTAGTTACGTCATAGACACTTGACAGTTTTCATCAGCGGCGCATCATTGCTAGAGTGTTTGGCATGTATTTCTGGTTGTCTAATATTAAGAGGAAATAAATAAAAACCAAATTTAATATAATATATCATAGTTAGACTACAATTTGAAATTCTACAAATGTATTGTCACAAAACTTACTACTTTTGAAAATATTCAGGTTACTGGCACAAACCTAAAGCATTCAAGGTAATCAAAGGCATTTGATAGTGTATCCCATAACATCTCACTCAAAAAGTTGGAAAAGTATGGAATAAGAAGATCTGTACTAAATTTGGTAAAGAAGACAATATATTATTAACAACAATGTAAGGTCTGATGTAAAGGAGGTGAGACATGGAGTTCCACAGGGATCTGTTTTGGGACCTCTGCTGTTTGTTTTAAACATAAATGACTTACCTTCTTGTATTGCCATAGCAGATACTTTTATACATGCAGATGATGCAACATATGTGGTAAGCCGCAAAGACCCAAATATGCTGAAAGGAATGTCAGCTGAGGTACAGGAAAAAAGTTAACAATATTTCAATGCAAATGTTCTGTGTCTAAATAAAGCGAAAACCAAATAAATCAATTTTACTAAAAGAACGGAAATTTCAGAAGGAGAACAGACTGTAGGGTTTTCACATCGACAATACCCTGAATTTGATAACTTATACTGACAAACTTGCTTTGAAAAAAATGAGAAGTATAGTACCTAATGAATTGCATATTATGGTTTAGTTCAGTGTCATTTACAATATGGGGTACTGCTATGGGGATATTCAACTTCATCAAATGATGTCTTTATTGTGCAAAAAAAATATTAAGGGATATGGTCAAAGCAAATGTTAGAGATCATGCAAGGCCACTGATACACAACTATAATACAAAAAACAAAAACCTGATTAGACTAACAAAAATGAATCAGGAGGGTACTGCTAGGCAAACAGAATTCTATTGCTGTAAGATATATAACACTCTTCCAGTATTATGGAAAAACTACACTTACAAAATTAAAATTTATAGTGAAACAGGCGCTTGTAAGGCAGGCATTTTATGAGATTGAGGAGGTATTCAGTTTGAAAGGCCCTGATCTTCATATGAAGATTGGTTTACTCCGTTAAATTTAATTAAATAAATAAAATTCCATTTTAATTGTGAAATAATAATATTGGATTTATGTAAATTTATTTTAAACTTTTAGTGTGTATTTAATGACGTGTCTAAACATGCTGTGTTTGTTTATTTATAGAAGTAGCTGGCATAATATTGTATACATTTTTGTAAAGATCAATAAATTTCTTTCTTTCTTTATTATTAATTAATTGTCTTTTACTAACCACCAGAGTTCTTAAAACGTCAATTAGCGTGTATACAGGGACGTTCAAAAATAAGACTATTTTTACGACAGATACCGGTAAAGAAATTTACCTTAAGATGTTTCAAGGGATTCTCTTTACAGTGTGATAGCCAAAAGTCTAAAAAAAATCACTTACAATTTTGTTCTTTAAATAGACCAAAATTTGGAGTTGCAATCTTAAAAGGGTTGCACTGTATTAAAAACAATATTAGAAAGCGATTACAGATAAAAGGACCTACTTTTTTCAGCAACCTTTGTGCCCTGGTATTCACAACAAAGTTACTTTGTAGTATCTAGCCAGTTGCTTGAGGGATTGCTTGCAGTTCTGCTTGGAATACTGTTAATGTGCTTTCCAGCTGTTGATATCTAATAAAAAAATCAAGGAGACTGATCAAACCCGAAGCTGGTATATGCCCTTTCATATCAAACACTTATGTATTTTTTTTCAATTGATACACATCATTTTTCATATGTAATTACTTTATTTATTATTATCTTGAGATTATATTTGAAAGTTGGAGTTTTTTTAAGTCAATTTTCCACGGTGCGATTTGACGCTGCAACTCGAAAAAGTTGCATGCAAATTGGCGTTTTTTTTTCGTTGGGCTCGTCGGTAACCCGCTAATTTTTTTCACACTGTGAGGTTATGCCTGGATGAGTCTCAGCAACAAACTATCGATGTGCTGATTGTACTTTTTCTAGCAGTGATTTGTCCCAGCAACAAGTCGCTGCGATTTGTCGCAACGTGGAAAATGTACTTAAAAGTTTGTTAATTGACATACCGTTGTGTCATTTGTCATTGTATTGATACAGTTGATATAAAATTATACGTATAGTAAAAATGTGTACAGATATTGAATTAAAAGCTTCGAGAAAAGAAGAAAGAACAGTTTATGAGTGAAGAGCTGTACTGTTAATTGTATTTCTATATGTACAAGGAAGTCTAGTTTGTAAAAAAATTCCTTTTTTTTAAATTAAATCTTTACATACATGTAAAAAATGTTTTTAATTGATAATAATGAATGTGATCAACTAAAAAAAATGCGTTAAGGCAAAATTACACAAATAATTATGAATATGGCCTTGTAGTTTATAATAATAATTTCATTTATTGATAAAAAAACGACGAATTACCCTGTAATATACACAAAGAAGGAGGATATATAAAGAATTTTGGTAAAATAGCTTTTAGTATTGAAAGATCTTGCCCGTAACAAAATGTGGGCAGCCTTGATCGCGACTTTTGTCTTTGGATTGATCAGTGGAGTTGTTTCAGCTTCAGGACCTAAACATCTACGTAAGTATTAAGTTATACCATTTACATTTTTTAAAGAAACAATTAAAATTTTCACATTTTACCAATAAACAAAATTTAAATAACTTAATTTGTCTCCTACAAAGACTAGCTGAATTTTAATCGGTTTATTTTGCTCTCAGTTAGAATATTGAGATTTTATGAGAAAAATAAATAACCTTGACAAATATTTTTTATTTTATTGTTCATAATTAACCAATTAATTGCTTGAAACCAAAAAAATATATTTTTCTATTTTAAATGAAACTAAAAGTTCCTAATTAATTCCACTTTAATAATAAAAAATATAATGTGATAATTGTTTCGAAATATAAAAAATATGATGAGTAGATTCCACAAAATAAGGGTTGAAACAGTAAATTCAATTTTTTTTTACTTCTAGACTTTTCCACCCCTATATTTCTCATTCTTAATATTTCTTTTCTAAATAACACATTTATCAAAACAGTTTAGTAAGTTTAAAACTTAAAGTAAAATATTATGAATGTGGCCACCATTATTTAATAAAAAAATGGTATTTCGCGAATCCGGTAATTTCGGAAAATTTCCTTTTTACTGAAGTGTTCTGGATAGTTTATCTACCGAAAAAGCATATTAGAACAATTTTAGCTAAGACAGTTTTCATTTGCAACGAGCTCAAATGCACTGTTATATAATTTTTTTTATAAGTCCGACCCTGTACATTATTTTTGCTTTCAAATTTACAGTCATGTTGAGGACATGTTAGGTTATTAGCCCTGCAAAAAGAAAATAAATCGCCCAAAAAACAAAAAAAATATTGTCAATTAAAAAGTGTACTCCTTTATTTCGGCCCACAGTGTACAAACATCCAGTTTATCTTTATGTACACCACAATAAGTATACTTCTTATGTTGCCTTTATTACTGTTCTCTTTTCGTATATATTTCAATAACTTTCTGAGCCTTATATGTTATTCTTATTTGATTCTTTCTCTTCCAGTTTGTTATTGAAAGATTGAAATTCATTTTGCTATTTTGTTAATTAAAAAAATTTAACTAACCGGACTGAACCTGATTGTATTGTATCGTTTCTAGACATATAACTTTAAGAAAACTCAAGTATACATAAAACAGGTGTGATTAGGTTTGACCTTAACAGAAACAACTTTAGCCACATTTATAAACCAGTTTAACTTGTTTTTTTCTCTAGTCTGCTAGAATATAACTTTTAAATTTTGAATATCTCGAAATAAATTTAAGAAAACATATAGGTATTTTACTACCTACTACAAAAATTGGTTAAGGATTGAATTTATAAACATGAGCTTCTGGGACAATCGGTATAATAATAATACAATTGGCAAAGGGACAATTTTTACCTATTAAAATTTGATTTACGTCAGTGGCGTACCTTTTTAGGAGGCTTAAGAAAGACGATTTTTTTATTCAACTTTTGGCTTCCACGCTTCAAAGAGCCTCTCTAGAAACACCTAAAGAAACATTTTGAGTAATGTAACTTCACCGGTGACTGATATATACGTCGTCAAAAATTCTTTTATTTTTAAACGTCCTTTTATACACGCTAATTGATGTTTTATGAACTCCAAATTTTAGTGGTCAATCAAAGAAAATTAGTTTAATGGTTGCCTTTATGAATATTGGGTTTGTGTCAGTAGCGTACGTCTTTAGGGGACTTCAAAAATCCGTGTTTTCAATATTTCCATAGATGTTTGATATATTTATTTTGGATTTGAAAAATAAACAAAAATGTTTATTAAATCGTATTTTTAATTAGTTTTCTTGAACACTGTAGATTTTTCAAACTTCTTGGTAAACTTTTTTGCATAATATAAAGATTTTCGACTCATTGTAAATGAATTGGATGTCAACTTGATGCATTTTTTAATATTATGACAAATTCACTTCTTAAAAGTTCATAATATTATACTACTGATTCAACTACGAAAGTTAGGTTAATTGTTAATGCACACTATGAGACTAATTGTTTTAAGATCTTTTCCTGTAATCTTTCAATTGACTAAAAAAGAGATTGATATAAACCACCCCATCCTATGAATATCAAATAAGAGCGACAGTGAGCACTTATACATAAAATTCTATATGCCCAAGAGAGAACAAATTACTTCCCCTCCATGAAACACCCTCCACTCTAGACTCGATTGGTCTCGATACACTCTGCGGACAGGGGAATACGACATTGTCTCTCTGTTATTGTTCTATAGCTTTCTCTCTTTCACTCACATAATGGCAATACTGAACATAATTATTTGCCTAATTTGTATATTAAGACGTCAATATCATGAATTAAAATGCACACGAACAATCAACACGTTTAAATAATATAAATTGTGGTGCACATTATATATAATTATAAAACACATCACAATCAAAGTTTACTTATTCCGTAAACTTTGTCACAAAGATACATCGACCAAAAAAATTATGGTAAAAAGTTCTTAAATTTACCGATACATCTATCGGTAAATACGGTGTCTACCAAAGCTGTTCTTAAATTCACCGATAGATTGTCGATAGAATCATCCCACCGTTCTTAAATTCACTGATAGTTCTATCGAACATCTATCAGTTCTACCGGGCTTGAGACTCGATGAATCTGGTAGATTTGGAAGGGGAATGCACAATAATTATAGCGAATGACAATTGACAATGGTCGCGTTCATCCCAACAAAGTTAATCAGGTCTGCTGAACGTTCCAATCTTGATATAACTCCATAACTTAATTTTATTTGACATATGGCTGCAAAAATTATTCATTCATCTGCGATTTCAATTCAGTTTATTAGTTCCCAGTGGTGTTCATTCATTTTCAAGTTACGAAGGTCTAAAATATCTTCAAACAAAAATGCGCTTCGTCAATTTATATGTTTATTCACATGATATTTGTCGTAAATGGCAGTTAATGCATCACTGATCGGTAGAGTAGCGTAATTCAATTCTGATTGGAAAAATTACGACTGCTACCACAGCGCTCACATCTATCAGTTGACAAAACAAGCGTTCAGCAGGAAATAGATTATCGCTCCGGTAGCGCTACGTTGAGATGAACGCGACCATTCTTTAAACGTTCTTATAATCGATAGATGAACTACATTCTACCTGACATGTATCTGATATATCACAGACATCTATCGATAGAGTCTATCGGTGGATTTTAAGAACTTCCCCACGTTTACGTTTAAGTGTTGATCAGTTTCGTTTGACATAATATTAATATTGTATTTCAGCACCGTATTTAACCGCCTGCAAAAAAGATGCTCCCGATTTTGAAGAATGCTGTTTAGCATCGGCACGAGCAGGTTTACCTTATATAATAAATGGAGTTAAAAAATATGGGATTCCAAGTTTCAAACCACTAAAACTCGATATAGTAGATGTGAAATCTGGAACTTTACATATCTCCATTCATAATGTTTCTCTTTGGGGATTGGAAGACACTGACATGATAGATTTTAAGTAAGCTGCAAAATAATATAAATAATGTATTTTATGAATTTGTTAGAATAGAAAGAAGAAGGTGGTTTTAAGCGTTTCACTTTTTATAAGCTTCAGGAAGAAATTTAGATAAACAGTTGACACAAAAAATGTATTTAGGTATAAGCGAATTTCGGTTTTAAAGATTATATTAAGAATTCTCTATCTACGTAGTAACAAGAATGATTCTTAAGTGTCAATGAAGAAATCATCTTTATACTTCGTTAATTCCCGCCCGACGTCTTATTAGCCACTTCCAACTCTCCTTGGGGTGCGTTCAGATGCTTTGTCTGGTAAAGTCTAACTAAAGTCAGTGTGATGAACCATATTTTTAATCCCCTTGAAGGAAAAAGCCGCCCAATGGCGTGCATATAAATTTTTTATAAATTCAAATATTGTGAAATAATGTTAATCTACTATATCAATTTGAATGAAAAAAATCAGCCTGCATACAAAATTCATAAAATTTGTAATACAATAATAACACGTTTTCCTCTAGAACACGGAGTATCTAAAGAACAGTTTTTTGTATCGTCAACCCAACCATACTTGACAACATCATACGTATCAAACCAAGTTTCGTCTAAATAAATTATACCTAGTTAATTTGAATCGCGATACCCTTTTATTTTGCGCAAATACTCCTGTCTTAGTTCAACGATACGCCGAGATTCCATTATTCACCATTCGATTATCTAACTTTTCCACAATTCAATAAAACATTGATAAGTATATTCAGGAATATCCCGAAATTTATCACGAATCAGTTCTGAAGTTGGTACTATTACTTTATAAATCGTTGTAAACCCGATTAACGTTAATTCGTGAATTCTCGCGATAACCGCATTATCAGAAATTTCAGAGTTTTCTTTTTTGAAACACGCGTACATATTTAAAACAAAGCGTTGACACTGAACATGTAAATCTTTGTTCTTAAATTCGGCCCTATCATCGGTATCATCTATTGCTAAGTCATTTGCATTTGTTTGTGGCGCCAAATTATTAGATTCCCGCGCATCATCTTGGACTGTCGTTTCTCCAAAATGCTATTCTAATTAATTACAAATAAATTATAATCATAAAACTCACCCTAACGTCTACGAACAAATAAATATTATATTGATATCAATTCACTCAACTCCATGAACAAATAATAAATATTATATTGATATCAATTCACTAAACTCACTCGACCAAGAAATAGATACTAGATATTTACTACTATTATTTTAAATATCTCTTTAAAACAAAATTCACACACGCCCCTGAATCGACACACAATACTAATATCTCTCTAATATCGCAGGCCACCCTCGGAGTTTAATTTTTTTTAGTTATAGTTGGTCCTCCTTAGTAAGTGACCCGTTACTTCTTTATAATATAAACAATAATGTACTTGATGATTGTATAACGCTGAACACCTTCTATGCGTTGCCAGATATACAAAATTTTCTTAAATATAGTAGGCATACAAAAAGTTGTTTTAATTAATTTCTCTTTTTACAGCAATTTCGAGCGACTTTTTTTAATGCTTACTAATAAATTTATATTATGTATTTTTTTCTTAATGTTTCCAAACTAGCTTTCTGAGAACATCACGAGCTAACAGTTTACTGAAGTAATGGGAAACATTTGTATAGTGAGCCCAACAATTTTAGAAAATATAATCTGACAACATTGCTTTATTTTATGGTCATCACACTGACTTTAGTTAGACTTTAAAGAAAAAACGCATGGTAGGATTCTTCTTGGTTGTGACTACTGTGATATCCTGATCAATATTATTCTCACCTATCTAGATCAATTTTAATTATGATATTATTTGTAATTTCGTAAACATAACCCAAACTTCACAATCCTGTCATTATAAATTGCAGAGCATCTAAACGCATAAAACGCGTCCGACGTAGGATCTGAACGCACTCCAAGACAATTGTCATCTCCCAACGGCCTCCTCCATTTTGGCAACGCCATTTTAAAACTTATTTTTTCGTTCTTTCCAATCAATTGCTGTGGCAAGTCCAAAAAATAAGATTCAATCATTTGTTTTTGTATATTTCTGGGATTAATATACTCTCCTCTACCGACTCATCGGGCATCGGCCCAGCACTGTAGTGGAACGCCTCTGATTCGATAATTACAGTGAAGCAGTGTCGAGCGCGGTTAGTACTTGGATGGGTGACCCACTGAAGAAGACCGTCGTGTAAATACCCCATACAGCCTACAGCGGAAGCATATCACAGCTCGCAGGCATTATACCAATGAGCATGAGGTATAATGTAGGTATGCCGTCTTTAGAAGGAGACGTAAAACCGAGGTCCCGAGTCCAGGGATGTTGGGCTCGATAAAGAACCCCCTACCACTGGTTGGATCACCAAAATTTCCGGTTAGGGCTAGCAGTGCTCTCGGCGTCGATGATTAGCATCAGTTACAGAAATAACCAAATAAAAATATAAATAAAAACAACTCATCGAGTTTCTTTATTAACATTTTCATTTCATTATAAATTATACATTCAACTTTAATTTTTTTTTTAGGTTTGACTTGAAAAACGACAAAATAATAATGAAGTTCAAATGTCCACAAATTCAAATCAGAGGAATGTATCAAATAGACGGTAATATAATGGTACTGTCTTTGAAAGGAAATGGACAAACCAACATAACTCTAGGTATAGTTAATCTAATGTTAATGTATTATAATGACCCATATTTTTAATCCCATTAATGAGAAATGCCGCGTGCATATACATTTTTTTTACAAATTTGAATATCATGAAATAATCACTCAACCAACAAATAGATATTATATTAATAATATTTCTCTACAACACAATTCGCCTGGATAAAATTAATGCTAAGTAACCCCAACTTCTTTAGGTCGTTAAATTTTTTTATGAAACAGTGGACCGCGTTAATAACTGACCAGTTACTTCGTTATATTATGCTAGTTACTGGAGTTGGAATACATAATATTTGATTTATTGTTAATAATTGGGAGAGCGAGCGTTTTTATTATTGAAATTCCTAGAAAAAGATGACGTTTGCGTTGTCAAATGACTTTAGATATCGATTGTAGAAAATAGTTATTTATGTATCAAGGGCGTAAAACAGGCGTTTATGGACCGCAACGTGTAAGTAAGAGCCCGAGCCGCAAGGCGAGGGCTATTAACACGTAAGGTCCATAAACGCTGTTTACGCCTGAAATACATACAATATTTTATGCACGACCGTTTTAATAGTCATTTATTAATAAATATACAAAATTTTATGCACGACCGTATTAATAATAGTTTATTAATAAATATGTTTTATCTTCTATTTTTCACCTTTTGTGAGTAGGTTATTATAAATGTTTCAAGTTGGATACATTTTATACCTTGATATTATTATAACTCACCCTGGATAACAATCTACCAAATCATTTGTATAATTAAATAAAAATAAGTCTTATTGAAACTAATAAGATGATAAAACAATAATCTATATACCTATACGCGTTACCATAGCAACCAAGTCAATAGGACAAGAATAGGTAGACGCCATTTTTATTTACAGTCGACTTCACGTATTGCAAGTTTCTTAGTATATTTTCGAAGAAGTTTTATATATTTTGTTTATGTAATGGACAGTAGTGTCGATGAAATAGTTTCCGGAACACCACCGGAAATTTTTAAAGCAGCACAAGATGCAAAATTAAGTTTACTACCCGCCAAAAAAAAGAGATTTACTTTACCGCCCGGGGGGCGGTAAAGTAGTCCGCGGGCGGTAAAGTGACACTTTACGCCCGCTAAACGTATTTATAATCTGGACTTTTTCGCCCGGTCGTGCATAAAAATGTTTTACATCATTAGTTATAGTCGCTAGTAGATATAAATATCAAATTACAATAAAAAATACGATCACACTTTTATGTATTCATTCGGTTTTTAGACGAGCCAGTTGTTGATGTTTCAATAGCTTACAAAAAAACCAAAAAAGGAGAATATGAGTACCTGCAGATGATATTAGATGAAACTGTACTGTCTTACAATATGACAAGAGTGCACTTTTTATTTGAGAATTTGTTTAATGGAAATGAAAAGCTTAGTAAGTATAAACCTACCTTTATGGTATCCGCTTTTGGCCCCATTGTTGGATATACTCTGGCTTATAACCTCACTTTATTTGCCGGTAGTTTTCCAGTGTTTATTTTCAGTATTATTTATTGATATTTCAAATACTTTTAGGTAAATCAACTCATGAGGTTCTAAACAATGAATGGAAATCAGTTGTAAAAGAAATAAATCCAACTATTATAGCTACGATTAAATTAATTGCAGCTTCTATCATTAATGCCGTTGCATCACATGTACCTATCCAATATATGTTTTCGTGATTTTTTAAATACTAGTTTTAATGTTTTATTTGTTGTTTGAATAAAAAGATGGTCATAATTTTGGGTACTTTTTTTTTAAACTCACCCTGATTATTTATACATTAACACTAACGGGCCTATTCTGTATCTAAGTGGCAGTCAATCAACTTTATAATAACTTTTAACCTAACTTTTTAACCACTTTCAATAAAATTGCTATTCTGGTGACTACTGTAGTTATATATAGTGGCCCGACCAACCAGATCTAAACAAACTGCGAACCTGTGTCTTTCATTAACGGACAACGATTTTTTTTGCTTGATGTTTTCGTTCTTTTAGTGTTTTAGATTTTATTATTCATTAGTTACAGCTATGTCTATCCCTGAGGCAATTTTGGTCGCTATTCATGGTCAACAAACACTACGAGATTTACGAATGACAGTAGTGACTACAACATAACCTCATAACTAACGTGACAGATGAACAGATAAATCTTTCTCGCCGGTCAAAATATTCCGAGCAAACAGATTTACCTCGGACTGATCTGAGCTAAATTACCGAACAGTTCAGATTTACCTCCCCTACCTCTAGATGTAATAAACGAACGATTCAGACTCAAAAGATTGATCGGACTCAAATAACGAACGCAGCTACTGTAAATCGACTCTAATTTTCCACTGAGAAAAGTGAGGTTAGAAGAATATTTTGTTATAAGTATTTCAAATATTCATAGATAAAGATTAGTTTAGTAAGTTGGTGACGCCCTGATAAAATTAGAGGGTGCTTCTTTTCGAAGCTAAATCTGGAATTTGACAATCTCCCACCAACCCTTAAAAATCCAGAGTCGCCAATGAATGGTTTTAAACTAAGAATTTTTGATGAATGTTTTATTTTCTTAGCCCTTATTTTATTTGCTCAAAATCCTCGGAACAACAATTTTCATGTGCATGAATAAGCAATGTTTTAAGCGATTGATCGATTTTACTTTTTATTAATGGACCATACTTACGGTCATTTGGACAATAATGAATTCACGTCCCATTTCTCCCTTACCCCCTGACCCTGAGGATCCCACACCATTAACGCCTGGACATTTAATCATGTTTACCTTTCTCTGACAGTAGCTAACGTTAACACTTTCGTAACCACTGGTAGCCTCTACAGAATACCAATTGAAACAAGTGGCAACCTAACAACTGACCATTTACTAAACCACTTGCTCAGTAGCAACTTTGCTATACGGAATAGGGCCGTAAATTTCTTAAATTAAATAGTCCACCTTGTATCGATAAGAATTTCTTTTTCGTACAATCAAGTGAGCATAATGACAATTTTTATACTTTGGTTAGAAAATAGTCATTAAGATGAGACTGAGTGTAAGTTATTAATATAATTACAACCGGAAAATATCACGCTTTGTGGTCGAATCGAGAGAAATCCTTTTATTTGCATGACTTTATTCGTTTTTGTAACATTCAATTATACATTACTTTCTACTCACCAAAGAACAGGCCAGGACTCAGCACTCATTAAATTTACTTAATTTTGAAACTCTTCGCACATCGAATTTTGGTTTGGAGAGATTTCTTAAACCTTCTCTACTATTTTCCTATCAACCCGGTTAATGACAGATATATCCTTAATTAAATTCTTATAATTACTATATCTTTCATTATTAAGGGGCTTGGACAATCAAATATTCTGATGGGTGGCTACAACCCGTTGATTTCACAAAACGGTTCCGGACCTATGACGTCTCCTTTCGAGCCTTCTTTAGTTAATTGGTCAGCTATTCCATTACCTGTAATCCCCTCATTTTTCAGCTAAACTGGGATGGGTTGGAAGCATGCAGTCAGGAAGGAACGTTGATGCGGTACACTGACGGATCAAAGACTGACATTGGAACAGGTGCTGGAGTCCATGGTGCTAGACCCAGGTGCAGCTTTCACGCACCGTTGGGGAATCTTGCTTCTGTATTCCAGGCAGAAATCTACGCTATCGATATGTGTTTGCAACTGAATATTGAAAGAGGGTACAGGGGTCAAAAGATCCTAATTCTTGCCGATAGTCAGGCAGCATTAAAAGCTTTAGCTTGTCCTCAGATCAGATCTAGACTGGTCTGGGATTGTCTACAGAAACTTAAAACCCTGGCTAACCATAATAGAGTTACTCTTAAGTGGGTCCCAGGGCATAAGGGCATTGTAGGAAACGAAAAGGCAGACATCCTAGCAAAGCTGGGGTCTGAGACAGCATTCACTGGTCCTGAACCAGTATTTGGGATATCCAAAACTGCTGCACGTGGTTGTATATCTCGGTGGACTCAAACTAAACACCAGTTGTACTGGAGACACGTGCCAAAACAGGAACACAGCAAACTCCTGGTGAAAAAACACTCGGAGAAGCTGACCAATGATATACTAAACCTTAGCAGGGCCCAAATAAGGATAGTGACGGATTTACTCACCGGTCACTGTACTCTAAGGAAGCACATGCATACAATCGGCATATATAGGGAGGAACCTATCTGTCGGTTGTGCATGGAAGAGGAGGAAGCCTCTCACATTATCTTTGATTGTGAAGCACTATCTCACTGGAGATATAGACTCCTAGGACTAGAATTTCCAAGGGAGGATTTCTCCAAGAAGAACCTAGTGAAAAGTCTGCTGAGCCTGATAAGGGCTACTGGTCTCTTCACATAAACGGCACAACCAAGAGCACAAAAAGCCTTAAGGCTGAGGTGCCGAGGACATCAATCCTTTGACTGGTGTGCTGATCCAATCAATCAATCCCCTCATGTACCAGCACCCATATTAAAGACACTTTGTTGTCTCTTGTCAGCCTCTTGAGGGATTCTTTACAGTTTTTCATGAGTTGTTATTACTTTTAAATACTTTCTAGTCTATTATGAAAGGTGAAAGCTAAATCAATACGGCCCTGTAATAGCAACAAAAATATGACATTTTCCAAAACGACGACTGGAAGGAGCATGGACTAGATCTGAATTTATTGTGGCGGAAACTTTGATTTACTATTGTTATATCGAATGGTAACCGTGAATGTTTTCAGTCAGGGTTGAGGAGTTGACCTTGTAAAATGTATTTCTCGAAATGCATCTTATTCGTTTCTGTTTGTGCATTTAATTTTGTGTGTTACGCTGAAATTGCGGAGAAGAAAGAATCGTATTCAAGGTAAACAAAAAATATTTTTCCTATTTTGAATTTCATAAGATTTCCAAATTTTTTTTTAATAATATACCTAATTAATAGTTTTATTAAAAGTTTATACAATATACAATGCGTGTCTGAAAACTATTATCAAATTTAATTTTAAAAAAACCAAAGTGAGAAAGATCTAGACTAATATTAAACAGTGCGGCTCCTGGTTAATTTTATAGGGGGGTCAAAGGTGATGTTGCCAAAATCTTAAAATACGGAACGCCACTGTACAGCCCCCAGAGGCCCATCTGCCGTAGGCGGGAATTTTTCGAAAAACCACCCCCAATTTCTGTCGTTAAAAAAGCAAAATTTGTGGAGTTCCTTCCCAAAGCCCCAGAGGAAAAACATTTTATTGGGCCACGCTTGTTTTATATAAAAATATTTTATTAATTTCTATAGGTACATATTAAAAAATATGACAAACTCAACTTAAATGATAATAAATTAGACTAAATTTTTTTTAAATCTAAGTGAATCCTTCGATCTTTTGTATTTGCAAAATGATCAATAACCCTTTCATTAAAATTATCAATACTATTTACAAATTGCTTTTCTATCTTAACATAGCTAACGCCGACAATCTCTCCTGTCCCATAGTATTAGGCAAAAATGTCTTGATCCTCTTTAATGTAGAAAAACATCGTTCGCTTTCTCCAGTTGTCATTGGTAATGTACATAATTTAGTCAGAAATTAGGCGTGGTTTTTCGAAAAATTTCCGCCTACGGCAGATGGGCCTTTGGGGGTTGTACCGCCCTATAAAATTAACCACGAGCCGCCACTGGTAACAATAGATTCAACCTGGTGCTGTATATTGTAAAAATTGTTAAACTTTTGAAATGTTTCAGTTTTAACCAACCAGAATCAGATATAACGATCTTAGAAGGCGATTCATTATGGAACAGAAGAAAACCACAAACAGCATTTGAAACGTATACAACTTCTTCTTCAACGAGCCCATACAAAGTAACCACTTTCGATGATGATGAGCAAGATAACAAATTTTCTACTTCGGCACTTAAAAAATTTTTAGACAGTTATGCCGAAAAAATAAAAATCGAAAAATACAGAAATTTACCTTCAGAAGAAAAAGAAGAATCCAAAGATAAAAAGAGCTGGAATTTGAAGAATTCGCAAAGACACAAACACCCTTTCGAAGATCAGAGTGGATGGGTATCGTTGGATCCAATACCTTGGTCAGTATCTCATGTTTCAAAATGGCGTAACAAACAAAAACCCACCGAATATTCTTTTAATCTTCCATTAGAAGATATTCCAGTAGAAAGTGAAGTGGAAGTATCGACTGTTTCAGATACATTACAAAACTATCAAAAGTATAAATATCCTGTAAGTTTGAACGATTACCAGATTATATCTCCATATGAAAATAATTTCGATAAAATAAAACATCGATACAAAAAACCTCAAAATCCATTCATCGAGAACTATAACACAATACAGAAGCACAATAATGTTCACAATGATCCACCGCATCATAATTTTGGAAATACACGGCATCAAAATGTTATTAATACTATTTTTGCTGACCGATTATCTAGCAGCTTTGGAGATTTACAGAATCAGAGTGCTGCTGGTATCGGAAATATGATTATTACAGATGGGTTACCTCCTGATTTTCCCAAAACTGATGTAGATTATAATAGAAGACAAGGAACTGAACTATATTCAGAAACACATCCATTTACAGGTGAGAAATTATTTACTACTGTTATAAAAAAGGTTTTCTCTACTCCTATACTATAAGTTGTTAATTAAATGGCTATTTTCAGTATTATAACACTGGTTTTCATTATGAAACTGAAAAATTGACCAATGTAATTACAGATTTTTAAATAACCAAGTAGTCATACCAAATACTTTCTGATGAATGTTTGACAGTTTGTTTTTTTAAGAAAGTCGTGTTTTATGACACTTCCAATCTTTAACGTTAATCCAAAAGATACCTGTCACTTTTTAAGAGAAATGTCGACGAAGAGTTTTCATACACACCACCAGAAATTGCTGAAAATGCGAAAAATGTATCCAATAGTTCAAAATGAAATCCTCAACTCTCTGGACACGTTACTCTATCTACTACCCAACTTAATATAAAACTAACATTAGCAAATATCCAAAATTGTTGAATTCAAATAAACTTTCTTGTTCGTATAAAAAATAGTGTATGCAACTCTAATGTAATGGTTAATGCTTGTGCATTAATAACCATCCCTACATGATCGTTGCAAAATATACTTTATCTAATTTTGACATATAAAGTGACATTTTTCCGTTAACAAACGTCACATTTTTCGTAACCAGTTACATAATGAAAAATATTATGTAACTGGTGATGAAAAATTAATTTTATCACCAGTTAATAAAAACAAGAGAGAAAAGAACATTATTTTCAAAAAAATGTTCACGTTTTTTTCTCAATTTGAATGAAATGTCGTGACTTCATAATTTCTCCATCTCTAACCATGTTTTCTGTTACTCTTGAAGTACTGCAGAAGACTTCTGGCTTCGTTATATTGCACCATTCTTATTGTAGGTAATGGAAACTGGGTTCTTCTCTCTACTAGTAAAGGCTACAAATATCCCAAGAAACAGAGGGCTATAAAAGTTCAACCACAGCAAGTAGACGAACACAAATCTGTTCAGTTAACGGTGCTTCCTCCTTTGAAAGACTCGAAGATAAGCATGACGACATCTCACGGTGGTTTGTTACAAGTCGATTCAACTTTCGAACCAGTAGAGCAATCTCAGAAGAAAATGCAAAAGTTACAAAATTTGAAGAAAAAAAGAAAACGACCTGTAGCTCTGAAAAGAAGAAAGAAGGTAGAAACGGTGGAAGCTGTTGGTCAAACCGCTCCTAGGAGTACTGACAGTGGAGCTGTTTTAGCAGGAGTAGGAGCAGGACTTATTCCTGCTACTATGGCTATGTTCGTACCGATAGTAATGAATGGTAAAAAAAGAAAAAGAAGGGAATTAATGAATTGATAAATTTATTAGTTTGTTTACATTAATTTATTGTTTTGAAGGGTAATATAGAAATTGTTATTAAAAAGCATGTTTCCTTAAATATAAACTATTCAACAATATTTAAGAAAGAACTAAAAATGCTGCTGAAGCAAAAGAAGAACTAAAGTGATCCAATTACACTGTGTCTTTAAAATGATTTACAAAATTAATTGGCTAAATAATTTTATTTAAAATCTTGTACATTATTTTGTTAACATTCTTTTTCCCAAGTTTCACCATCAACGGCTATTCCATCTAAAAATTCTTTGTAAACGTTGTAACTGCACACATTTAGGCAGTTGCCAACTTGAACTGGGTTCAATGAATCAGTCTCAGCGTTCTTTTTGAACCAAATTTTCAAATACTTATTTCCGCTTGGAGTTCTGTACAGTTCCCAAATAATCATTGAACAAAATTCCGGTGGATTATAGTCATACGACATATACGTATTCAAAATGGAAGCTATAGTTGTATCATGTGCAGAAAGCATTAAGAATTTTTGATTTGTTCCATTAAATATACCATCAAAATAATTATTAAGATAATTAAAAAAAGGTCCAACTCTAAACCGCTGTAAAGTGGGGGTAAATGTTTCAGTGCTAAAAGAAAGACCTGCTAAATACATGAGCTCATTTTCATCTAAGTCGTTGGACCAATCAGGTAAATAGGAAGCATTATGCATCTTATAGACATACAAAATGGACCAAAGACCTTGGAAATATGTAATATCAGTTATATTCCAACCCGTCTTACTTTCCACAAATTTCACTGTAGTTTCATGCTTCTTTAGAATATCCTTAAACGTGTCTGAATACAAAGTTTCATTAAGTAATTCTTTAAACCTACTACAAGGTTTTTCCATTGTTAAAATTTCATCGTTTTTCTCTGGTACAGTGTGTATAGGAATCGGATTCCAAGGTAAGTCTACAGGCCATTTCGGCTCTGATTGGTCGTCTGGATAATATAATCCTGCTAGATTCGAAGCGGCTGATGTTAAAGTTCTGTCAACATCGGTAGATTTCACAAAAATTTCCGAAACTGAATATTGCTGAGACAAAAAGTTATCGTAACGCAATCTCAACCATCTTCCCAAGTTGAAATGGTTAATTTTTCCTTTCTGGAACACAAACAAATGTCAATTGAAGAAGTACAAAGTGAAATAGGTACTATACTCTGTATACCGAACATAAGTAGCAATAATTAACAGACCGCAATTCCTTTCAAAATGTCCAAGTACCTACGTCGCATTGTCCAGACTCGCTTGAACCTTAGCTGGAGCTTCCCAATACATGAAAGATGTATGTTAACAATATTCCAAGTGGAATAGATTTTTGAGCTGAAAAGTACCTACCTAAAGAAATACTTCAACTCAGCCAGAATATTAACTGCGTCTGTAAGGCTGTTACAACAGTCTGGAACTGCTAACTGCAACTGGCAAGATACAAATTTATAAAGAACTTGAAGTCTGGTAATTATTGCTCCGTAGGTTCGGTGTACAGAGCATAGATTAGATATAATTGTTTTGCAAATGAACCAAGAAATCCAACTTACTTCTAACAATTGTCCGAAACCATCTGGCCAATATTTGATATCCATATATGGATCGTTTGGATAAGAAGTAATTGGTGTTCTATCCCCATGTCTGAAACACTTTAAATACAATTTTTTTCATTATTAATATCACCCACAAACCAGTGGCGGATTTACCAGCAGGCTGAGTAGGCTAGAGCGCGGCAGATTTTAGGGGCGGCAAATTTTATGTCCCGCAAGATATTAGAATAAACCATTTTTTGTATATAAACAATTCAATATGTAGGGAATCGTGGGGCATGGATGACTTCATAAATATGTTTTTGCTACTCCCATGCTTTAATTCCATCATTAGAAATTTCGACATTCAATAATTTTGATAAATCGGAATCTGGATCATTGAAATATCTTCGTTCCTGCTGAATCAGAATTTTCAAAACGTTTATCCTAACTTGTATATATAGCAGTTCGCATAGCTCTATGTTCACCAGCAACAGCAGTTGAGTAAAGCCAAGAAAACCAAAACGCCTTAGATTTGTTGTTAAAAAAAATGTACAAAATGGTATTGTGAAACTTTTAAACCTGCTGTGATGGAATGTCATCCACATTTTCAGCTTGATTCTTGCTAGATAATCCAATGAACCCAGCATGTTTCTTTTGAATTTTCAACTAAATTGTTGGGATTTGAAAATAACCTAGACTGACATTGACACATCGATCCCCTAGTTCACCATCGTACTAATAATTGCTGGAAAAAGTGTTGTAATTAGGACGGTAGTACCATTACACAAAACATGAATTTAATTGACCAAATACTTTTATTAATATGATTGTCAACTAGGTTATCGCCACTGCCACAAACTTTAAACCAAAAAAAAATCAATTGCAGTAGATAAATCACATGTTCGTCTCCCTTGTCCACTTTTTCCTTTTATTAGGCATACGCTGGCAACTGCCAATCATAGTACAAATGGATGATTTCCTTTAATGTTACTGCTGTTGTGGAAAGTGATTATATGGGTCATAAATATTTCCTTTGTTCCAACCAACAGTTGACTATATTTAACTTGCCGTTAAAATTAATATCTTCCAACAATGTAAGATTAATAATCGAAAAAATTTCAAACGAACCTTGTAAGTTTGCTGGAATATTTCAACCACTTTCTTTATCTTACCCACTAATCTTAGTCATAATTAATAATAATAATAATTCATGGAATTTTTAAGGCAAAGGTTATCGTTAAAATCAACACAGAACTAAAAATTGTCTACTTACCACAGCAACTCCTATTAGTTCATCTTCACTTTGTTTCTCTAAAGATTCAGACAAAATAGACTCTATACATAAAACTAAGACGAATAAAACGTTTAATAAATTGTATCTCATTTTTTTAGAACCCAAATTGACGCGTTCACGAATAATAGTTGTCTATAGATTACCTACTACCTAATAAGACAACCAATTAAGAAAATTTTAATCTTATCATATTACTTGAAGTAAGTATACCCACAATAATTTTGTGACTACATCTAAATATGTTTTTCCATTGAAATAATTGATAGTCGTTTTGAATTATAGTAAGAATTAAATACAAGTTGAGTTTCTTTTTTAACCAACTTCCAAAAAAAGAAGGGACTTAGTTTCAGTGGCGTGTAGCTAAGAGTCCACAGGGTCTGCAGTTGCGGGGGGGGGCCCCGTAGTTTTGTACTAAACTAAAAACTCTTTCTTCTTCAGACCAAACCTACAATATTTTGAATTCAATTCAACTTGAATTAGGTACTATATTTGCAAAGGCGCAGTAAATGGAAGTATCTCTACACTCACTTCCACTACAAGTATGGAGGGTAGAACTAGATACTACTATTATTTTAAATATTTCTTTAAAACAAAATTCACACATGCCCCTGAATCGAGACACAATACTATAATATCTCTCTAATATCGCAGGCCACCCTCGGAGCTCAATTTTTTTTAGTTACAGTGGTCCGTCTTAGTAAGTTACCCGTTACTCCATTATAATATAAACAATAATGTACTTGATGATTGTATAACGCTGAACACCTGCAATGCGTTTCCAGATATACATAATTTTCTTAAATATAGTAGGCATACAAAAAGTTGTTTTAATTAATTTCTCTTTTTACAGCAATTTCGAGCGACTTTTTTTAATGCTTACTAATAAATTTTTATTTTATGTATTTTTTTTTAATATTTCCAAACTAGCTTTCTGAGAACTACACGAGCTAACAGTTTACTGAAGTAATGGGAAACATTTGTATAGTGAGCCCAACAATTTTATAAAATATATCTGACAACATTGCTTTATTTTATGGTCATCACACTGACTTTAGTTAGACTTTACTTATGTATGTCTTTTGGTTCTTATTCTCAAACAACTTAAAATAAAAACGCCGTTTCATTTTACTACCCCTTATTTGTAAATGTATATAATATATATACGCTACTGCTTAATATATGTATAAATACAGGGGGAGTTGTGAATTTTGACTGATATTTATTTCGATCATAACTTTGAATGGTAATTTCAATTTGTCTGATATTTTGGTAAACCGTAACACTACTATCATCTAATTAACTGATTTTTTCAAAACTAGTAAACAATCAGGGCCGGTCTTATAAAATTAGTTCGTTTTGTTCATATACAAAATTTTGCCTTGTATATGGTTTTTCAAAACTCTAATTAAGGATATTAGAAAGTACATAAATAGACAATAAAAATGGCATATTCATTTTTTTCCCTACACGATTGTTCAATTTTCAACAAAAAAATCAAATTTGACTACAAGGTAAAAATTTAGCAGCATGCTGCATGAACCATGAATTTAAAAAAAAATGTACAAACATTATATTTTTAATTATTAGTAGTACCACAGGTCGCGCTATATTTTTAATAATACAAACGTCTTAAACATTTCCGAATCAGCTTTCAAAAGGTACACACTGTATTTAATAATACTAAAACATCACCCTGTATAACATTTCGTCATTGATTAATCGATAAATAGAGGTGTAGTGCGAAAAAGGAAAGAAATAATAATGACAATTAAAAAAAAACAAAATAATATTTTAATCTGATTCACACTCTGTTTTCCAAGTATTCTTATCAATAGTTATAGATTTAAAAGCATCTTTATAATAACTGTAGCTACATTCAACTGAACAATCACTAATTTTAATTTCCTTCAAATCTTCAGTCTCCCAATTCTCTCTAAACCATATTTTCAAATAAACACCTCCCTCCGAGTTTTTATACAGTTCCCAAATAATCATGGAACAAAATTGAGGTGGTTGATAATCGTAAAACCCATAGGAATTCAAAATTGCAACTATATTTGTATCATGCGCAGAAAACATTAAAAACTTTGGAGTATTTCCCTGGATAATACCATCAAAAAATTCGTTGAGATAGTTTAAAAAAGGTCCAATAAAAAGTCTCTGCAAATCAGTAGTAAACGTTTTCAGAGAATAAGTAAGCCCGGCTAAATACGCTAGCTCTTTTTGATCCAACTCAGAAGCCCATGTAGGAACGTATGAAGCGTTGTGCATCTTATAAACGTACCAAACAGAATAAAGTACTCTAAAAGATTCTATCTCAGTGATATTCCAGCCTGTCTTGCTCTCAACGAATCTCTTCAGATCTTCATGTTCTTTTAAAACGTTTGCTAAGTATTCTGATTTTAAAACTTTTTTAAACAGTTTACTGTATTTTTTGCATTTCTTTTTCAACGCTAAAATATTATCCTTCGATTTTTTAACAGTGTGGATAGGAACTGGGTTCCAAGGCAAAGTTTCTGGCCAGTTTGGATACGCTTGATGTATTGGGTAATATAAACCTGCTAGGTTAGAAGCTGCAGAAACTAGAGCTCTGTCGACATCAGTAGATTTGACTAAAATTTCGTTGACTGAATATTTTTCAGATAAAAATCCGTTGTATCTGGAACGTAGCCATTTTCCAACTTTGAACTGATTAACCTTGCCTTCCTGAAAAAATTAATCAACTTACTTATGTACTTTTATTAGATAATGGTAGTTCCAGTTAATATGAACAAACACGTACTTACATCAAGCAACTGTCCATAACCATCTGGCCAATATTTTGGATCAAAATACGTATCAGTTGGATAAGATTCTTTGGGACTTCGATTTCCATGTCTATAACACTTAGAAATCAATGTTTAAGTGCAGTTATATTATTTTTTTAAATGAGATTATAAAAGAATAAGCTGGCCAATTTTTTTATCTTATGTTTTGTTTAATTGTTTTTTGTTTGTTGATCCAAAGTGATGCATTTAAAAAAACCGAGCAAATAATGAATTTTTGTTTTGACGTACCCTGTATTAATTTTAAACAGTATTAGCAAAATCTTTCATTTTTATAAAGTTTGACAATCACTTATAAAAACTATGGCTACAACACATCATTGTTCTTGAACCCCTTTTCTTTTATACAAGGCGTTGAATAACTTGCTACGATTTTCATAGAAATTTGGTAACAACTTTTTAAATACCCTGTATAACACATAACAACGTTGTATGTTTGATGCGGTACAGTGTTATGGAAAACCCTGTATACTTTTAATTAATTTTAAAATGTTAAGCTTATAGCTGCCACCTATTTTTGTAAATAACTTTTTTTTGGTATCTCCTCTATAATAACAGATATAACGGACTTTGTCACCAAAGTTGATCACCCTGTATTTATATATATGCTTTTTTTATACTCACAACTGCTACTCCAATAAGTTCATCTTGACTATCTGAAGAAAGCGAGAATTTAAAATTTGTATACAAAAATAAAATAAATAATACTATTTTAATGATATGCATTTCGAAAGAAATATAAGTTATTATAAATAAGATTAATTAAATATATACTTGTAATTTTTTTAATCTTATCTCATCTTATCACAGATATATTTTGCATAGGAAAAATTATGATAGGATTGGGAATTATCAATGTGGAAAAGAATGAAAAATTTTTAATTGAAAACAGCTGACTAATTTGATAAGAGTAACCAACATCAGGGTGAAGTCTAAACAACTAAATAAAAAGAAAATTCTTCAGGTTATATTATTGTAAATAGTTTTCTCCTAATGGACTGTAGTGATGAGGAAAGAAACAAGACAAATCCAGTCTTGACGTATAACGTTCTCGGTCTTTCAGTCTTTCCTGTCCACTCTTCGACTGGCTCGGTCTTACTCAAATAGTTTGTTACGTCATTTTGAAAAATTTTCAAGTATTTTGATAGATACATTTTATAATTGATCTACAACATATTATATTGAAGTTAAGACACACATATCCTATTTAAAATGGAAGTTGTAATTTATAGTTTAGTCTTGCACTTTAGTTCTGGTCTTGTTAGTGTATGTATGATCTTGCAGAATCGAAAGACCAAGACATATTTTGCTTATCACTATTAGACTGGTCTTTTGAGAATACTCTCTTAAAATTCCAGTTCAAAATTCGTAGTTTTGTGATATTTACAAGGCTTTTAATGTTGAAAATGCATTTTTTCAAAATTTCATCACTATTTGAGTCAATTGATTATGTTTATGTAGTTTTCTTCGTCCAGACCAAGATGATAAGTGATAATTATTGTAAACCATTGAATTATGGAAAAGAAACTTCAAAAATAGGAAAAATTTTATGTATTTATTCATATTAAAATATAGCAAATAAAACAAATTTCTAAGCCAATATTTAGCAAAAATGAAACAAAAAATTTCCATGAAATCATGTATTAAGATGAATTCACAGACCATTATATTATTAATAAATGTAAACTTAAAAATAATATAATTCGTCAAAGTAAATAAAATATACAATAAAATGTGTCGTCTTAAAAATAAAAAAAAATTATATCTCTTTATCACTTTATTCCATATTTTATTAGTTTGATTAGTAACAAAATTGAAAAAATATATAAATGTTTACAAATCAACCACGAAAAAAATACAGGATCTGCATATTTTTCAATTCATTACACTTTTTAACCAAAAAAATTTTACACACTATAAATTTTTAGGCGATTTTACTCTTTATACAGAGTGTCTACTCAAGTTCGCAGCATAGGGAAATTTAATTTAATAATGAAAAAGTTTCCCAAACTTAAGTAGACACACTGTATATTTAATAAAATGTTCATTTCAGTAATGTTTATACAATCACATGACATGTTTAATGATATTAAAACTAAGTACATACGAAATTTAACAAAAACATGCCTCTTAGACGTAATAGTATAAGAAGAATGCTTTTTTTAAATAAAACTAACTTTGATCTTTTTTTTCAGTTCTTTATGAGAATATTCATAATTTTGAGCTGTTTTTTATTACGTAGATATGTATACAAAAAAAGTTCAAAAATCTTGCATCCCAACCGTTTATTCCGTATTTTATGTTAGGCGCCTCACACACCACGAGTTAATGCGGTTTTAACCTGACAGAGATACAGTTCTGAACAAATGCATGTATATTAAGCCGGAACTGTAAGATAGCGCAACAAAATTATGCAGCCCGTGTGTTTCTAGCTTTATGAAACTTTTTAAATATGTTAATTTCATAAAATTTGCTTGAAATCTTCACAAAAAACAATAGTTTTAGTTAATATCATTGTTTTTGTGGATACGAATCTTAAACATAAACTCCTTCATTAATTTTTATCCTGAAATATTTTTATTTAGACCCGTAATTGTAACTTTTGTGGCCACTCTGTAAATACCTTTTCTAGCCACGACTTTCGCTGTTCCAAACGGATTCATCAGGAAGTGTCTACTGTAATCCACGTGCTTTTAAGAGACTTGACATGCTAACTGTCAAAAATCTTCATACCTCATACGTTCATAGAGATATTCTACTACAGTAGTATCTCTATGCAAACACCACCGATGTATCAATGAAATAAAATGACAGTTCAACAAAAATATATTTACCAAACATTTACGAATAACTGAAAAGATATTATGTAACATTAGATACAAGTTTAATGAACAAATCGGTGTTAAAAATTCTCATAAAAAACAGGGTAGGTCAATAGAATAAAGTACAAAGAAATTGAATTTATATAGTTTTGAGGATACTTTTATTCGTTTTAAATTTACAACTTTTCGTTGCACCATATATTATTGATCCACCCTATATATTTATTTATAAGTTTTGCGTACAGTTCTTTTTGAACACATTTGGTATACACAATGAGCTGTTATCAATTTTTTATATCTAAAGAGAATCAAAAATGACAGAGAATAAACTAGAGGGCGCTAAATAAACATGGTGAACAACAAACAAGAGGTCACAAACGTTAATTTCTGAGTAAATTGTATAGCAGTGCATTTTTTTTTTATATTTCGAGCATTAATTCGTTAAAGAATGTTTTTAACAACTTATGACAACTTATGACATTTGATAACCTCAAACTCCAGCCGGTTTTACGAAAACAAGATTTCGTTGACATCCCATTCTAATACTTGTACCTTTTGTAATACAACTGTACTTCAATAGATGTCACCCTCTTCGTCGACTTTTATCAATATATATGACAGATAAAAAGTAGTATAGTATGATATTACCATGGATTTTTGACAGATATTTTGTAAGATACAATATATGAAAGTGTTAGGTTATAATGTTAGAGTACTCTTGTGAGTGCTGCTTCTCCGGTGTTTATCTATGGTCGACTGTTTTGACAGTTGACAAGTGATGGACAAATTCGAGTTCGAGAAGTATTTACTGTTGAAATTATTAATTGATATTAATGGATACTTTCGGGGTGACCTAACCAGTGTATTATTTACCATGGATTTTTGACAAATACTTGATATTTTGTAACGTTAATAATATTTCATAGTGGATCATGTATCAATTGATGACAAAATTAGGTCTAGTGATGTTTAATTGACAGAAACAGTTACCCTATGACTATACCAGTAATATAATTTTAAAATTGACATGGAATGAATACAAATGTCATAAAAACAACTGATATTGTAATAATAAAATGTGCATTTTTGATTCTCTGTAGTTTTTTTAAAAGAAGACACATAATTTTAACACTTCTTAGTGATGATTCCTAACTTTCGTTAATTACTTTACCACCTTAATTAATAGCGGTCTATGAATCCACATTTGATTTGTCTTAAAGTACAATAGTAAAAAAACACCCACTTATTTTAAGAAAAAACGTAATGCAGAATGTAAATTGTATAAAAAGTATTGTACTAAGAATGATTTATGTACATTTTTTTATATACAGGGTGTTGTACTCTAAAGTATAGAACCAAGTAAAGACGATATTTAAAAAACAATACACCTGATAATTTTTTTGTTACTCTTTTTTATAAATTAGTATGAATAGTTTACGCAATAATGCTATAAGTTTAAGACTGAAGAGCGTTGGTGTCAATATATACTGTATGTACAATTTACCCATTAATATTAAATCTTTCTTAGTACAAGTAACTATGAAATCGATTTATCAAATTATAGAATCGATAAGCCAGAATATTACACCCAGTATATATTTTTTATACTCTAATTTAGCCAATTTTCATTTAGTTCTAAATATTTAACAAGAAGAAACATACTGGAGAGGAAAATGTACTAAATTTTTTTAGTAATTGAAGCTCTAACTTTTTGTATTTGGAAATATTTTCTATCACTACAATGATCTTATGTCATATGTCAAGAAATACGCTACAACACTGATCAATGAAGCATTAACTGTCATTTATGCCAAATGACATATTTTTTATCGTAAAAATGAATGAACTATAAAACTGAATTGAAATCGTTAATGAATGAATAATTATTGAAGTTGTACATCAAATAAAATTAGGTTATGGTGTTATATCAAGATAAGCACGTTCAAAAGAATTAATAAACGAAAAAGAAATAAAAATGTATCAATGCAAATTTAAGCGAACCCAAGTTGAGGTTACACTCCTGATATGTTTCGATTTTTCATTAATTTTTTTTTGTATACTGGGTGTAAAATATTTATTGTGGTAATAGACAAAGGCTAAACATTATTAAACAAAATCTACCATGGCTACGAGAACAACATAACAAAAAACAGACCAATCGGTGAGTGGATCGAATTATCATTATCGAACAAAGTTTGTCAAATTTAAAAAAAAAATAAAGTTCCGAATGTTTATCGTAATTTGTAAATTGGATGTTATGGAAAATGTGTATACAGGTTGTCTCAGAAAAATACAAAACGCCTCTCCATGGAAACATTGCATACAAGTAAATGGTAGAGTGGAAGCGTCTTATTTACAAAAAGAATGTCGAAATTATCCAATTATTTTAGTTATTTCAATATAAACTCTCAACTATTGCAAACATTTTAAGTTTTAGGTCAATTATTATAAAGAAAACCACAATTAAAGTTAAAATTTGTACTATTTCCATGAATTTTAGCGAAAGAGTTTACCTACAAATCCAAATATAAAACTCTACTTTTCTAAATTTAGAAACGTCCGTCAATTTTTTTTTAATTGAAAGGCACCAAATATTTCAAATCTTAAGCATACCAAAATTCGTTTATCAAAGGGTGTAGGACGAATATTAAAATAACTATAGACCGACTTTGTTTACCTTCTTTCCATCCACCAACTGGCCTAACAACTGATTGGTCACTTTTGTTTATGGAAAAAATTATGATAAACGTTATACTGAGATTCGGGTGTTGACAACCCAGGTACTTCTTGTCGATAAGAAGGACCTGGATAGGTGTCCCACCACATGGGCAGTGAAGCATGGGCAGACGGCCCCATCACTGGAGGCCCGTAGGTCGGAATCGGAAGTGGAGGCTGCACCATTAAGAAAGTGGGCACTGCGGTGTAGGATGATGGTTGTTGAGGCGGCAGATGTGGGGGTGGTACTATTGGGCACCCCCACACTAACTGCTAGCACCTTTGATTGTTCCAATGGTTCATATACTCTTGATAAGTCACTGTTATCTTTTCACTTTGATAACGAGTTAGTTTTATTGTACGACGCACTTCGCTAGATATCACTGATTTGTAACCTCCTTTTCGTAAAAGAGAGTCTATGGTTTGCAGCTGATCCCAGCCTAACAAAAAAAAAACCATTTATCAAAAGTGAAAAACAATAAAATAAAACCTTTCTTACCTTGTTCCGACGCGACCTCTGGTAGATAAGTGGCAGTTCTTTTGTTTCCCTTCTCATTGAAAAATTCGATTCTTATTCCATGTACTCCAACCTGCCAATCCAAGTAATCATCTCCATCTTCAAAATGTCTTAAAATTGACACTGAAACACTAAGTTTTGGAAACTCATCTCGAGTAATTGGGCTGAATCTAGAATCTTTTACAGCACTTGTAATAGCATATTCCCTTAATCCCGGTTGGAGATTCATGGCGTTAAATGTTCCAATACACCCTCGCAGTCGCTTATCTTTCCCTATTTTCCATGTCACAAATAACGGGCTGAAATTATAGATGTGTTTATTTTTTGCCAGTTCAAATGATTATATTCAAAATTCCATATGATATACAAACTGTTAGGAACCAGAATTTATTCTGGGCAGCTAAAAACTTGCGCATGTGGTCTGTCTAATAAAAAGAGAAAATTACAGATTCAAATACAGAGATACCCATCACATTTTTATGGAAAAATGTTTCTACAAAACATCAACATTCTATATTGGATAAGCAAATTGCACCAGGCGCATATTTACAAACTGCAAATGAAAAAGGAATTGAGTACCATTATTACAAAAAGCAATGACTTAAGTTGGGAAAGATCACAGTACAACCATATTGTTGAAACAATAGATAGGAGACAATCAATAAAGATATGCTTGGTTCCCATTCAGGATAGGTCTGCTGTAAATTTAAATTCACCCTCTAAAAGTTACAGATACTGATTGTTACTATTGGAAGATTAATAATAATAAACAATAATAGTATCTGCACTTTAAAACTGTTTTGAAAATCTATTTAGATGCCATATTTACCTAAAATGTTTTCTTGATTAAACTATTTATAAACTTTGTTGTTTACAAACAAAAAATACAAACAATTAATTAGGATTTAAAAAAAAATCTCTATGGTAAATGAAGATGCTTTAATGTCTCCACTCTAATACAGATTTCAATTTAAATTCTTGTATTGTATTCAAAATGTTTAACATGTTTACTTCTGTTTTATACCTTTTTTGTGCCTCATCCTAGCATTTTTATAATAATACAATACAATGAACATGGATTTTACCAAATAATTAATAATTTCTTGTTTTTTGGTAAAACAATAGGTATATTTAATTTAATACTGTTTACAGTTTTGGAGGATTTTCAATGAAATATCAATTACAACAAAAATTAAGTAGGTATGTAATGCAATTTCTTTTAATTGATTCTTAAAAGGTCATACAAATAAATGAGTTCATTAAAATTAACCTTGAAAACAAAAATACAATAACTGGACATTGTTGAAAAACATTCTTTATAAAATTTATCAGTTCACATATAAAAGTACCCAGATATTTATTTTCAAATTAAAAACCATAATTAAAATTTATTGCTAAACTTGAATACAATTAATTTAAAACACCTTGGAAATATGCAACAGTATTTGCAATAAATTATTCCATGTTATTGTTCATACATACAGAAATCTATATGCAACCCTTAAACAAAGGAAAGTGAACAAAGTTCGTGAGTTCAATGACCCAAATGGTCAGTATCTAAATTTAATTCCTATACTTTTACTAAAAAAACAGTATTCATTTAAAGCGGAAAATTAATATTAACTTACTATGCATCATTACTAAACGATGGATTCTTTGGAGGAGCGAGGTTATATAAATGACTATAGAGAACATCGAAACAAAAGAAACACATCTCTGGTAAAGCGACAGTTCCCAGGCCATTGCTGATTCCATTAGGTACTACGGAGGATCCATTACACGATGGAATGCCCGAAGAATTATTCAATTTTTGCTTCTTTGTACCACAACAACCAGCAGCCATCGCACTTTTCTTTCCAACAACCAACTCAGGTAAACACTCTACCAGCTGAGTTGTGCCACCAAGGTCGCTAGCTGCCTAAAGTCACGAAATACCAAAAAGTGTCTGGTGCTAGTCTTGATTAATATACTGTCTTAATTAATATAAAGAAAATAACTCCCACGTTTTGCGATTAAAAAACAAAATTTCATTGGTTAATTTGGACTATACATCACTGTAACCAACGTCTCAACCAATGATATTTAAGATTAAACTTACTGTGAACCGTCACTCTAGTGAATTATGTTGCATAACCAATAGGTGTAGTATTTGCACTATTGCAGGGTCGGTTCTTAAGAGGGGCCTCACAATTTAGACAGCTCAAAACAGTTGGCATCCCTGACTTGCAGAAAAATTTAGGTCATTTTGTATGCAACAAATCTAAAGAATGCAGTAAAATTAAGAGTTGAGATTCAAACATAATATAACTTGGACCTTTGTCTTGGGGATAAGGTATTTTGGTCAAGTTTAGGATTGTTATAAAAAAGATATAAGCCATTAAGTGATGGTGTGATTTTGACAGTTTTGACAATTTGTGGTCACCAATTTGAACGCCAAGACCTTATCCCCAAAAGAAAGCCTAGAGAATTCGATTCTGGAAATATGAAATCTAAAATCATTGTATTTTTTGAGATTTGTTGCACGGAAGTTTCTGTAAACGAACGCTTCTGTACATTAGTTCAGCTGTTCCACCGTTTTGATGGATGGCGCTGTAAGGAACTTCAATGACAGATGACGACGGAAAAATGTCGTTGTCATGTCATGTGTTTTGTATTGTATACATAAAAATAAAAATATTTATTTACTGTTTATAGCTTGTTAGTATTTGTAGGCGGTTATAATAAAATAATTTTCATGCTAGAAAAGTAAATTTGGTTCCTCCGGGGACCTGTACGTAGCCATAGATTGCATCAGCATAAACATAGTTATATACATCAGCCTCCTGAGTTATTGAGTGAAACTACATTGGTAATAGTAATAAAAATGATTGCATTCTACTAATTGACCAAAATAGACATTTCTTATTCTATTGTACACTATTATTTTCGAAACACAGGAATATAAATGTTATATATATATATATATATATGTTATATGATCTTTAATTTTTCCAGGTTATGTAGGTATCCAAATGTTATTATAAAATATGTTTTGCAGTTTTCCTCCAGTTTGTAATAATCGGACATGCCTGTTTTTCCATTGGCTCTTCTTAATTATTCAAGTAAATTATAGCAAAAATGTTTCATTTTATTGAATACGGAAACAAATGATTTAGGCAATCTGCTAGTAGTATTACAAATTTTAAGTACTAAGTGAGTAGGTAGTTTTTATATTTATTATAAAACAGATTGTCTGATTTTCCACTGACCCCTCTCAATAATTCAAATGAATTATAGCAAAGAAATGCTAATTAGGTAAACTATAAAAAATTTTATTATAGCAATAAACAGACATGTCTGCTTTTTCATCGACCCTTATTAATTATTAGAAAAAACCACAGCAAAAGTGGGTTTATGTTTTTATTGAAAAGAAACAAATCAAAAATATTCTATAAAAATATAAATGAAATTATTATTATTACAAATTTAATATAATTGTCTTCATATTTATGATTACATGGTAACTGAAGTTCATCTTCCATTTTTCTCTTAAATTTCTCCTGAGAACAAAAAGAAAAGAAAAAGTTTACAAAAATATCAATTTTTCACAATTCTAAATATGTCATTTTTCTACTTACTGATCAGTTTGAGCGAACACTTCTATATGAAAATTATTTGGATCTGTGTGGGCAGTTACATCAGACTTCATTTTAGATACATAATCCGAACTGTAAATGGAATAAAACAATTAGATGTTTCTTCTTGGTAGGTGTTGTAATTTTTCTACTTACTGAATAGTTTTGGCGAACCCTTCTATATGGAAATAATTTGGATCTGTGTGGGCAGTTACATCAGACTTCATTTTAGTTTTGTAATTAGAACTGTAAATGGAATAAAAGAATTAGATGTTTCTTTTAAATAGGTGTTAGATAATGAAAAAAATGTATTTCATTTTCTTCAGCACCTGAAACCCAAGAAATCAAAATTTTGTACCATCAAAGAGACCTCTTAGGTATAACTATATCGTTTTACCAATTGCTGCATCACTACTTCAACTCTTAGATAATAAACTCAGAGCACGTGAACCCTCCATCTCATACATATTTAAAAATATCTACTTCCGCCCTAAGGGCACTTTACTTATGGAAATTCAGTTTTTTTTTTGCACACTGAGGGTCAAAGTCAAAAAATTGTTTGTGGGATTATTTATAATGTATCAGCAATATTTAGTCCACAACACAGTTGAAAACAGTTGGCACCCCTGACTTGCATAAAAATTTAGGTCATTTTGTATGCAACAAATCTAAAGAATGCAGTAAAATTAAGAGTTGAAACTTGAACATAATATTACTTGGACCTTTGTCTTGGGGATGAGGTATTTTGGTCAAGACTCAAGTTTTAGATTGTTATAATGTGTTGTGATTTAGACAGCTCAAAACAGTTGGCACTCCTGACTTGCAGCAAATTTTAGGTAATTTTGTATGCAACAAATCTAAAGAATGCAGTAAAATTAAGAGTTGAAACTTGAACATAATATTACTTGGACCTTTGTCTTGGGGATGAGGTATTTTGGTCAAGTTTTAGATTGTTATAATGTGTTGTGATTTAGACAGCTCAAAACAGTTGGCACTCCTGACTTGCAGCAAAATTTTGGTCAATTTGTATGCAACAAATCTAAAGAATGCAGTAAAATAAAGAGTTGAAACTTGGACATAATATTACTTGGACCTTTGTCTTGGGGATGAGGTATTTTGGTCAAGTTTTAAATTGTTATAATGTGTTGTGATTTAGACAGCTCAAAACAGTTGGCACTCCTGACTTGCAGCAAAATTTAGGTCATTTTGTATGCAACAAATCTAAAGAATGCAGTAAAATTAAGAGTTGAAACTTGAACATAATATTACTTGGACCTTTGTCTTGGGGATGAGGTATTTTGGTCAAGTTTTAGATTGTTATAATGTGTTGTGATTTAGACAGCTCAAAACAGTTGGCACTCCTGACTTGCAGCAAAATTTTGGTCAATTTGTATGCAACAAATCTAAAGAATGCAGTAAAATTAAGAGTTGAAACTTGAACATAATATTACTTGGACCTTTGTCTTGGGGATGAGGTATTTTGGTCAAGTTTTAGATTGTTATAATGTGTTGTGATTTAGACAGCTCAAAACAGTTGGCACTCCTGACTTGCAGCAAAATTTTGGTCATTTTGTATGCAACAAATCTAAAGAATGCAGTAAAATTAAGAGTTGAAACTTGAACATAATATTACTTGGACCTTTGTCTTGGGGATGAGGTATTTTGGTCAAGTTTTAGATTGTTATAAAAAAGATATAAGCCATCAAGTGATGGTGTGATTTTGACAATTTGTGGTCACTAATTTGAACGCCAAGACCTTATCCCGAAAAGATTGCCTAGAGAATTCGATTTTGAAATTATGAAATCTCAATTCATTGTATTTTTTGAGATTTGTTGCACGGAAGATTCTGCAAGTACATTAGTATTAGCTCAGCTGTTCCACCGTCTTGATGGATATGGATGGAACTTCAATGACAGATGACGAAGGTCAAATAACAGATAAGGTCAAATGTCGTTGTCTTGTCATGTGTTTTGTGTAAATAAAAATACTTCAAATTATTTATTGTTTATAGTTTGTTAGTATTTGTAGGCGGTTATAATAAAATAATTTTCATGCTGGAAAATTAAATTTGTGCCCCGTAAATGCTGTTTATTTTCATTTCGCATGTGCTTATCACCACAGCAAGTACCTATAGTGTTTAGTGCAGGGGACTAGGTGTGAAATAAACTACAAATGTTTTTAGTTATTGCTAGTGATTCCACGAAGTGCCTGATATTTATTGATCCTCATATCGGGGTCTTTTGGTTCCTCCGGGTCCTGTACCCTTGTAGATTGCATCAGCATAAACGTAGTTATATACATCAGCATCCTGAGTTATTGAGGGAAACTACATTGATAATAGTAATAAAAACAATTGCATTCTACTAATTGACCAAAATAGACATTTCGTATTCTATTGTAATCCATTATTTTCGAAACACAGGAATAAAAATGTTATATTATGTTTGATCTTCAATTTTTCCAGGTTATGTATCCAAATGTTATTATAAAATTCTTTTTGCAGTTTCCCTCCAGTTTGTTAGAACGGATATGCCTGTTTTTCCATTGACTCTTCTTAATTATTCAAGTAAATTATAGGCATTATACGAAATTACTTATAGCAAAAATGTTTCATTTTGTTGAATACGAAAACAAATCATTTAGGCAATCTACTTGTACTATTACAAATTTGAAGTACAAAGTAAGTAGGTACTTTTTATATTTATTATAATACAGTATGTCTGATTTTCCACTGACCCCTCTCAATCATCATTCAAATGAATTATAGCAAAGAAATGCTAATTGGGTAAACTATAAAAATGTGTATTATAGCAATAAACAGACATGTCTGCTTTTTCATTGACCCTTATTAATTGATTATTAAAAAAACTCACAGCAAAAATAAGTTCATGCTTTTATTGAAAAGAAACAAATAAAAAATATTCTATAAAAATATAAACCAAATTATTATTACAAATTTAATGTATTTGTCTTCATATTTATTAAAATACATGGTAACTGAAGTTCATCTTCTATTTTTCTCTTCCATTTCTCAGAACAAAAAGAAAAGAAAAAGTTAACAAAAATATCGATTTTTTACAATCCTATACTCACAAAGGGGTGGTGACCTCTATTGACATATTGAAGTCTTGAGCCATGTAGTTATAAAGACTGAAAAAATATTATTCAAATACTTTCTATAAATAAATACTTAATATTTTTACTAACAAATTATTTTTCTAACCCAATTCAGAAAAAATATATGAATAATCCATTTTATCTTGGAAGCCATATTATAAATTTGATAATACACAAGTACTGAATAAATTGTCTTTGTTTTTATTTATACATGGCAACTGAACTGCATCTTCCATTTTCTTAATCCTCAGACAAAAAAAAATATAAACTCCGTTTTTTAATATTGTATACTCACAAAGGGAGCTGACACCCAGCAACATTGAAGTCTTGATCCATATAGTTGTAATACTGAACAAAAAAACATTTCTTAGGTATTTCAAATACAGTTACATCAGGTTTCGTCTTAGTTACATAATCAGAACTTTAAGTGGAATAAAAAAATTAGATGTTTCTGGTAAATAGGTTTTTTTACTTATTATTTGGATCTGTGTGGGCTAGGCAGTTACATCAGGCTTCTATTTAATTAGATGGAAAGTCCTCTTCTACAGCATCCTCTTCTGTGGCATCCTGTAGTCCAATGTCCTCCTCTACTTCCGTCTCCTGTTGTAAAAATTCTTCATCTAGTGGTTTTGTCTTTTCTCTTTGCCTAAATAATGAAAAACATTTATTTTATTCTCTCATTATAAACAGCTTGCCTAAGACCTCCAAGACATCAAAATTTTGTATCATAAAAGAGTCTCCTAGGTCCATCTCTTTTACTAATTGCTGCATCGCTACTTCAACTAGATAATAGACTCAGAGCTAATGAAACCTCCATCTCATACATATTTTTAAAAACATTTACCCCCACCCTAAGGGCACTTCACTCATGGAAATTTATAGCTTTTTTGCAGGCCGGGTGTCAAAAAATTTAGTTTGTACGATTATTTTTATATTAGCAATATTTTCTTGAGAATATTGCATCAACTTATTTTTTATTGAAAATGAAATCAATTTATATTTCACATTATAGAAATGGCATTCTATTGAATTTGTGATAAGGACAACTATATAAAAAGCCAAATGTGTTCACAAATAATTTTATCGAAATCTGAAGGAAACAATAGCAATCGCAAATGATAAATTGAACTAGTCCGCCCCCAATGTTCTTATCATGTTATCTGTGGTTCTTATCTAGTACCCCTACCCTTGTTCGTTTTTCGCTCAAAAAACGAAAATGTTAAGAATTTACATAGTTGCCACAACTAGAAAAAGAATGTTTAATTTACTTACCTAGTTATTGTAGATATCGAGAAAATAATCATGAAAAACCTAGAATCTGCTGCAATCATACAATAATAAAATATAAGCACGTATTATACATACCTGATATATTTCTATTTTATAAACACAAAAATTAATCACAATTTGCCTTATGGCTAATACACAAATACACCATACCTACGTAGTGGAATATCGAATTTTGAAAACATAAAATACCTAACATACAAGTAAAATGGTCACTAGGTATATAGATATTGCAAGTACCTAAATAAACCTAATAATCTATGACGTGCATAGTTTTCCTGTTAAAAAAAATTTTTGTTTGTTTTTTCCCCGTGCAGTTTGAGGATTTTCTTATAACATGGCAACATTGATTGTAAATGCAGTAATGTGTTTATCACTAGATTTCATTGGATTCTAAAGCATCGATGTCAAATGTAAAAATTGTCCCTAGAAATCCTTACAATTTATTTAATAATTTATATATAATCCTCTGATTATGACGATAAAAAGAGATGAGGATGGTTATCTAGTTTTTAGCTTGCCATAGGTTAGAATAATTTTATTGTTGAATAAAATTTACATTTTGAAAATTTTGGAAGCACAAATGTCTTGTAACTTTGTGTTTACAATATATAATCGAAATTACCTAGGTACCTTGCGAATTAATTGACTATATAAGCATTTAAAACAATAAAATAATTATTAAAGGATCACTTAGTAAATAGTGTTATTAGTTGTTGATATTAAAAAAATATTGTAAACCAAAGGATGACTAAAGAATTAATTTCGTCTACCTACTCTAGAAATGGCAATAGCGCTTCTCGATAGAATCGCTTTGGTAGAGTTGAAATATCTCCTCATAGATAAAGGATTATATATATCTCCTTCAATTGTTTTCTTGTCTTATCATTTATTATGTTTTCTCTGTAAAATAAAGAGTGAAAAGTTTTTGATGTAAAACAATATTGAATATTTGGATGTTCTTTTTAATTCTAAATAGGTTGTTTTTTATAATAATTTTTGAAATTGTCCAAAATAAAGGTAGGTACACTCTTGAGCAAAAATTACAATTTTTATATATATTATATCACAGTAAAAGTAGATTCTTAGGAAGAGTATTAAATAGAAGTTATTTTGTAAAAATATAAGTATTTGTGCATTATTATATAGTCGCGGAAGAAAATACATATATATCACCTGATAGTTTAGACAAGATTAGCTTTTTGCATTCAGATAATCCCAATAGAATTTTGTTAGATGTTAGATTGTCGGATTGGTTTGCTTTGCATTTTATCATTACTTCTCAATAAATGGCAATTATAAATCTCGGATAGGTATAAAACTTCAAAATATAGAGAACCGACGATAATGATTGATATAAGTACTATTTTAATTTCAAAATTAACCTATAAGTACAGAAACAATTAAAGAAGAAAAGAGAATACCTACCTAGGTAAAATGAACATACTAGCTGGTAAATAAATAAAATCATAATTTACTTATTGAGATTGAAAATTAATAAAAATACCAGCTGGCCCCAGACTATACTGCTGGCAGAAATTGTGTTTGAAACCTTTGAAACCAAAACATTGAAACAGCTGACCCGGAGAGGCGTTTGTTTGAATCGTCAAGAGATGCATATTAAATAAAAGCCGATTTAATACTAGTAGCGACATCTATCGTAAATATTTTGAACTTAAAAATAACTAGATAAGTGACCAGTTTTGTTTATGTTTTAAGGTTTGTGTACCTGTGAGGAGGCCCCTCTTAAAAAAAATGTTGAGCCGAGGTGGAAAAACATAGAGGTATGTGATAACCAGGGTTCTTATTGTAAATTATATAATAAGGAGACAGGAACATTGATCATTTTTATATTGAAAAAGGTAGATGAAGCCTCCGCCAGACAAAATCTTCGAAAGAAGAAAGTGGGATTAATAATTTATATGGTGTAACGATTTTTTCAGGTATATCACAGATATTATATATTATTTCTCTATGAGGCATACTTTTGTATGACATATAATCTGCTATTCCACAGAATTGTTGAGTTTCTCGTTTATTCACGTCACTGAGATTGATTGAGAGCAGAGAGAGAACGGAGTATGGAATGGTGTCACGTGATCGAAGAGTAGTCCATATATCCGTTACTTACCTCAACAATCATAGAGCGTTCAAGCCATTTTTCATAAATATAGCAAATACTATAAAAAAATGTTGAGAGTATTTGATATTAGCATTGTTTATATTAGTGGGACGCCCCAGGTCTGTGTCATCTGCGCATGCTTGCTTTACGCGCACCACTTCCCGAGGAGGAGCTCGTAGAGTTAACTCTATCTACGCCACTCTGTATACAGAGTCGAACGATTTAGAGTACACACTATCTACTCTAATATCCATACCCGATCGAATTTGGAGTGAAAAGCGTCAAAAGAGCCAAAGGAGTGACCAAGCCGAACGCACCTGGTATACCCAGAAAAAAAAACCCTATTTGTGTCAGCGTCAGCGATGTTTTTTTGACAGGTGTGGTAAGCTAGGCTTTAATCATAGAAAATGGCGCTGATTTGTAGGTGTAGGGATTAATTTTGTTTTCATACATGTTTGGGTAAGAAATATTATTTGAAATATTTAATTGATGACGTGTATTGACTTTTACAATTCAATATTTGATGGAGTATGCTGTTAAATTCCAACAACAATTCGCTTGTTGGCGGGAAATATTTACCTTAAACCATTGTTTTTAGCATTCAAGCATTGGCTTGACGGTATTACTTCATTTGATAAATAATAACATTGAATTTTATTTTATAGAAAAATAATCACATAAGATGTCCAAAGACGAAATTATTTCCAACGTTCTAGATGGTTTTCTTAAGGTACAGGAACTGCTTGGTACTTCCGATATAGAATTATGTTTGAAGACCGATAATTCCAATGATCCGTTTACAAAATCTAAAGAATTTATTGATGAACTATTTGTTCTGTCTAAAAATCTTAAAGAAAGTTTTTATGAACTTTACACAAAGTACCAGAAAGACCAAAATAAAGAAAGTGAAGAAAATACAGCAGTGCCTAACAGTATACTTAGCAATGGTTTAGTTTCTGATTATAGTATAAATAATGATACCAATGAGCAAAATGATGTACTTCAAGAAGGCACATCTAATGTTGGTAAGTAATGTTGCTGTTATTAGTAATCGCCAATTTAGCTAATATTAATTTCCTCTCAAAAATTGTGATTACTACACAAAATAATCGATACCTTTTGAATTGATCATGCTTAAATGCTTATCCCCTCAGAAACTTGGGTTTGTAAGAAAATTATTTCCATACTCAATGAATTTTAATTTGAAAACATTTTTGTGTGATAATAAGAAAATAAAATACTATTAACTCTATTATTTCAGATTGTAGTGATGAGAATATGGGCACATTACAGGATGATCAAAATGAGATACTAAAGTTGAATTCAGTAAATGAGACTGATGTTAAAAATATTGGTCTATCTAAAGATCAAGATGTTGAAATTGAAAATATAGAAAATCAACAGCCACGAAGGTCCCTGATTCGATTAGTGGATTTAAATAAGTTGATCGATCCAGACAAACATAAAAAGTCTGTAAAATTTGATACCTCTGTTATAGTTTTATCCAGTTCAGATGATGAGAATAATGTAATTAATAGTGAGAAAAACAAAATTACAACTGAAAATACTACTAAAAAACAAAAACCAGACTCTTCTGAATCAGAAGATTCAAACCAAAATAATGATAATGATTCTGAGAACCGCAGAAAATCGAGAAGGTTGAAAAAAGTTCAGAAATTGAAATCAAGTATTAAAGAAACATACAAAAAAATTTTCAATGATTTCAAAAAAAAGCATATGGATAGCTCTAAAACCAAAACCCAAGTAGAAGTTATTTCAGATTCTTCCAGTGATTCTGAAACGGAAAAACCACAAAGAAAGTCAACCAGAACCAGTTTGGGTCGAAGCTGCAAGATGGATGATGCCAAGCTAAATAGCAAAGTGTATGTTCCATTACCTTTATTTCAATGTGAAAAACTGAAGGAAGTCTATTACAGAAATAAAGAATATTTTGATATTATAAGGTAGAAGTGTTATATAATCTTTTTATTCTGAAATACAATTCAAAATTTTATTTATAAACTTCAGAATATAGAAATTCATAAGGTCAATAGTTAATAATTGTTTGTAGACTTCTCGTTTATTAAAATTTCTTTATACTAAAGGTTCTTATAATTAACGATCCATTCTATTTTTAATTTTTTTATATGATGCAGTTCGGAGAAGCTGGAATCATTGAGGAGATCCAAACGGACACGTGTAGAAAACGAAACGTCTAGCGACCCTGACAAATCTCTGAAGAAAAAATCTAAAACAGTCGACGACGAAGAACTCCCATCCGAAGGAGTTAATGTATCAAAAAAGAGTTTAAGAAACCGAAAAAGAGGAACCGATAAAAACACAGGAAGTGAAGGGGATTCTGATGAGGACAATTCAACTAAGAAGAAAACGAAATCTAAAAAGAAGAATGTAGATGCAGAGAATATCAAATTAAAAGATGAAGGAAAAGATTCTAAATCAAAATATGATGAAATAATTATAAAGAAAGTACGGTTTAAGAATGATATAGACGAAGAGTTCGGAAAGGAAGATATAGATGGGAATAAATCGGAAGACGAAGTAGAAAAGCCTGTCAAAAAATCCTCTAAGGATAAAAATGATTCAGAATCAGAAAACGAAGAAACATCAACGAAACGAAAAATGAATAAAAGTAAAAATGATAGCAAAAACGATGAAGAAAAACCTGATGAAGATAAGCTATTGAAGAAAAAGGTTCGAAATAAAAAAAACGCCACTAAAGAGCAATCAGAAAAAGAAACCGGAAATGATGATACTGAGAAAAAATTAAAAGCCGACAACTCTTATGCAGAAGAACAGAAAGGATTGGAGAATGAAGAAGATCCTCTGGCAGTAGATGACCCATTGTCGACAGAGAATGTGCTTCAAGAACAAGATGATGGAGATATAACAGTAAACAAGGTTAGTATCAATATTTAACTTACTGGAGGACCTGAATATATTAGGAACAAGTGGCAATTTGATTTTGAAGAAAAGTAAGATTTATTATAATCGTACAACCATGCAAAAGATATTAAACAAATATGTACTCTATTAATTTGACTTTTTTCCAAATAAATATATTTATCAGTTATCGGTTAGTGCTCAGCAGGAACTAGGAGACGATTACGGAGCTCAGTGCACCTGCTCAATTGAAAAGAAAGGCATAAATATGTTTGAGTTGAATGTATGTATGATGGGGTGATATTCACTGTACCTAAAAGATCCACTCTGCCTCCTTACCTCTACTTAGTTCCTGTGGAACGTCTCAGAGACTAGTAGTTCCTTTAGTCCTATTTCCATGAGGAATTTTAGAATACTTGCAGGATCAACTTAAGTAAATGTCCCTATTCTATCCAATAACCTCCTAGGTACTGTGCTGTTCGAGTTGAAACAAAATTTGTTGTTTCGTAACTTCAATAAATGTTTCAAAAACAAATTATTTCTAATGGAACTGAAATTCTACATATTGTCAAAAGCGTATTTGTTAATTGAAACAATATTTTTTAGGTACCCACTCAAGATTCGTTAGACGAAACATTGGAAATGGAAGACAAGAACGATAAAAGTGATAATAGTAACGATGTTGATGATACTGATGTTTCAAACAAAAAAGATGCAGACGTTGAGGACGAATCGAAAGATCCGAAAAATAAAAAAACAAAAAATAATAACGATAACAGTGATTCTATTGATGATAAGAAGCTGGAATCAGATGATGAAGCTAACGAAGAAAATAAAGAAGAGGAAAAATCACTATTAGTTGTAAGTCTTTTATACATATCTGTTCATTTCCTGACATTTCTCTTTTTCTTTTTTTATATTCTGTGGATAGCATCCGTCGTAGTTTGGAAGATGAAAGCTTTGATTTAATTGAAGTTGTCGTATTAATTTTTATTCTCATTTTAGAGTTCTGATGACGATGATGAAACAATTATGGAAACTAAGAAACATTCGGCAGTAAGTTCCGATTCGGATGAAGAATTTGGTGCCTTTTCTAAAAAGCGTGACAAATCCAACAAAGATCTTGTCAAGTACGTAACATTATTATAAAATTATTGTAAAATATTTCGAAAGGATAATTCCTCACTGCTCTTACTAATTTTTTTTGTTTCAATAGAAAAACGAAGAAGAGAATCAAAGCGGTCGTCTCAGATTCTGAGTCTGGCGATGAAGAAAATAGAAAAAATGAAGAAAACGAATCAAATTCTGAAGCATCGAAGAAGTCGAGTGAAGGAAGCGAAGGAGGAGAATCAGAGGGTGAAGAAGAAAGTTCAAAAAAGTGCGTTGACATAATTTTATTATTGCACAAATTAACAATTTTATATTTTCCAGAAAAACAGCTGCAAGGAGGAGGATAAGGAAGGCGAAAGACAGTAGTGAAAGCGATGAGGAAGTAGAAACAAGAAAGAATATTCGAAAGGTATAATTTCTATCAAAACTCATACAATTTTGTTAATAAAATTCGTTTACGTTCACCCTGTTTTAAGATTTAGGTAGCCCGAATAAAATGGACCTCCATTGGTAGCAGAAAGCAAATTGTCCCTGTATATTGATCTACCAGCATACATAGTTCATTATTTCTTTTTGAATTCGTTCGAAGCAGTTTTAGTCACCATCTTTCGTGGGTTAAAAGATGATTTTCATCTCAAAATATAAATTACACAACACAATAAAATTCAATAACGTGATTGACTTTAAACAAAGCTAAAAACCTGCGGAACCAGTTTAGAGAGTTATCCTAGATATAAATATATTATCTTTAAGAAAGCAGTTACTTCGAATAGCAAAATTTCTTATCTTTTTGACATACTTTTCAATGTTTAATGATCGAAGATCTATTTTATAATCTCAATTCTGTCAAACTATTATTTAAATTTTTAGGTATTGGGAAAACATTCGTTATCAGAAACGACCAAACAAGCAGAGGCTGATGAAAAAGAACGCAAAGCGCGTATTGCTGAGAAACAGAAAAAAGTGAGTATAAAAAACGAAAAACATATCACGCGTCTCCTTTCTAACAAATATATACCGATCGTATGTATACTATTTCTAAAGTCGATGCAAAAACGTAATAAAAATGCAAGGTTGTCGGATATATTTTCTAAAATTACTAAGCTCAATATACAAAATGTTCTCCATACTTCAGTAAACTGTTCGTTCGTGGCGTAGTTTGGAAATAATTTAACGAAATGCATAGATATAAATTCATCCAAACATGGATACTGAAACGAAAGCAGAGGCGTCAGAAACGGACTGCTCTTTGTCAACCCCTAACTCCTGGGAAGACACAGAGACTTCAGGAACGGACTGCTTTTTGTCAACTCCTGGGAAAACTCAGACACCTCAGAAATAGTTTACTCCTTGTCAACCCATAACTCGTGGGAAGACGCAGAATCATCGGAAACAGATTTTTCATTGTCAACCCCTAACATCAGGGAAGATGTAGAGACTTCAGGAACGGACTGCTCTTTGTCAACCCCTAACTCCTGGGAAGACGCAGAGACCTCAGAAATAGTTTGCTCCTTGTTAACCCCTAACCAGGGAATACGTAGAAACTTTGGAAGCAGATTTTTCTTTGTCAACCCCTAAGACCGGGGAAGATGCAGATACTTCGGGAACAGACAGATTTCTAGAACGGCGGTCTTCAGTAACACGATGATCAGTATTTCAGTACATATTATGGGTACAGCATCCTAGTCGCTATGTCGTTAAAATGATTTACGAAATTACTTATTCCCGCACTTTGACTATGTAAAATCATATTAAACAGTGGTTTATTTTTGTAGTACAACCGTATGTTTGAAGAAAAAAAAGACGCAAAAATCGATAAAGTCGTTTTGGATTATGACGAAAAAACGAAAGAGCCCGCTCTTGAGGTCCACAAAAAGATCGTGAAAAATTTAAAGCCCCATCAAGTGTCTGGTATTCAATTTATGTACGATGCTTGCTTCGAATCGGTAGAAAGGATGAAGAATTCTGGAGGTTCCGGTTGTATATTGGCTCATTGTATGGGCTTAGGCAAGACGTTGCAAGTAAGTACTTGATTGAATATTTTTACGTAATTTTCTTGACCTGAAAGCCAAGAAACGTGTCTTATTGGGATCTTTGCAGCTCCTAGCGAAACAGCGGGTGTGTATTGAAAGTACGTTGCGTTTATTTTAGGTTATTTCGTTGCTTCACACGTTATTGGTAAACAGCAAAAAAACAAAAGTAAAAAAAGCAATGGTCGTATGCCCTATAAACACAGTTTTGAATTGGAAATCGGAATTTAAAAAATGGTTACCGAGTAATTCACAAGTAGAGGTGCACGAATTAGCGACGCCTAAAAAGAACTACGAAAGGCAGTATATAGTCAACGAGTGGCATGAAGACGGAGGCGTGTTAATTTTAGGTTATAATATGTTTAGGTTGCTCAGTAATCCGAACAATAAAAAAATTACAAAGAAGATGCGAACGGCGTTTCTTGAAGGAATGGTCGATCCAGGTAATTATTAATAATTTTTTTTCCCAAAACGTAGCAACAGCTAATTCCGGCATATATTTATTCCGCGTAGCCACATAAATGGTTGGCCTTTCAAAGATTTTATTATACAATGAGCTAAACAAGTGAGTTTTTATTACGAATAATCCTTTCGGTATATCTAGATCGTTTTTCTTAAATAACTTCGTTTCAGGACCTGATATAGTGATATGCGATGAAGGTCATCTGCTCAAAAATGAAAAAACCAATTTAAGTATAGCCATGAACAGAATCAAAACACCTCGAAGGATAGTCCTTACCGGTACTCCTTTGCAGAACAACTTGAAAGAATATTGGTGTATGGTGCAATTTATAAAACCCAATCTACTCGGTACCTACAAGGAGTATATGAATCGATTCGTGAATCCCATTACAAACGGCCAATATACGGATTCCACTCGGCACGACACAGATTTGATGAGAAAACGTTCGCACGTTCTTCACAAACTCCTAGATGGCGTTGTACAGCGTCGAGATTACGCTGTTCTCGAACCGTATCTTCCACCAAAACACGAATATGTTCTATTCGTAAAATTAGCCGATGTTCAAATTAAATTGTACAAGCATTACATCGAGAAATACGCTCGTAGAAATGACGGATCGAATAGAACGTCCTTTCTTTTTGCCGATTTTCAAGAAATCCAAAGGATTTGCACTCATCCGAGGGTAATGAAGGATAAGAGTATCGAAAAGAAAGAAAAATGGGACGACGAAGAAGAATCTGAAGGTAATAAAGAATCTTCTTCACCTGTTTTCAATATCACTTTAACATGTTTATATTATATTTAATAAGCATACAATGTTTATTCAGCAAGTTCATCGTCGTTCATCGGAAGTATAAGATTTGTGTGTGATTTTTTAAAGGTTCTCTAAAGGATTTTATTGACGATGGAGAAGTATCTGCTCGTTCAACTTCCAGCACCGGTTCTGAAAGCGACGGTAGTGGCAATGAATCTGATGGCGATAAAAAGAAGAAAAAACCTAGGATGACTCGAGCCAGAGCAGCACAAAGTGAGTAATTTTTATTATTTTTAACCTAAAAAATTCCCATCAATGTGTACACTACACAACAAAATATCGAATACAAAATGGTCACTTGTCAAATGTCATGGTGGCCATCTTATTTCCATTGTAAAGCAAAATTGTTTTGAATTGTATTATTCTTTAGAAAAAGACAGCAACGATGGCAGTAGCGATTCAGAAATCGAAGAAACTAGTAAAGAGTGGTGGCAAGAATTCTGTGACGGTGACGAATTAGACAATATTAGGAACAGCGGAAAGTTAACGTTATTATTTGAAATTCTCAGAGAATGTGAAGATATAGGTGATAAAATTTTAGTGTTTTCTCAATCGTTGTACGCGCTGAACTGTATAGAATACTTCCTAGGTAAAATTGATGAAGCAACTCAAGCTGGTGATACTGAAAAAATAGGTTTCAAAGGTTAGTATATTTTCTTTTTTTATTTGTTACTAAAATTCGATTTTAAACAGAAATCTAGAAGATGTTTTCGTGATATCATCTAAGCGCTATTTCACACGTTCAGGTTATTCGTCCGACCCGGATATCACCCGGACGAACGAGATATCGGCAAAAAATAAAATTTATTCGGCAAATTTGGGTTCATCCTTCACTAGAAATTAGATTGTGCGAAAGTAACTGCAAAGTTCAGTATTTCTGATTACAGGTAGTTGGTCGTTGGGTTTGGACTATTTTAGAATAGACGGTTCTTCTAGCTGTGACAATAGGGCGTATTGGTGCGACTCTTTCAATAACCCTGAAAACATTAGAGCTCGTCTTTTCCTTATTTCTACCAAAGCTGGAGGACTTGGGATCAATTTGGTAGCAGCTAATCGTGTGATAATATTTGATGTATCGTGGAATCCTTCCCATGATGTACAAAGTATCTACAGAGTATACAGGTTTGGACAAGTAAGTGAAAGTTTTCTTGTAATTGACAAGCCTCTGATACGTTTTTTTTTGGTTTTCAGACAAAACCGTCTTATATTTATCGGTTTGTAACTTACGGTGCAATGGAAATGAAGATCTATGAAAGGCAAGTGACGAAACAAGCTATCTCTAAAAGAGTGATTGACGAACAACAAATTGACAGACATTACAACCAAAATGACTTGCAAGAATTGTATAAATGTGATCTGGAACCAACCGAAAGGCCTTTACCTATGGTTCCCAAGGTAAGGATGCGGTACTTGACTTTATTAGTTTTACCAAATATTTGATTTGTCTTAGGACGTACTTCTTGGAGAAATGTTACAAAAACATGAAAACGTTATTTATAAATACCATTTGCATCAATCCCTCCTAGAGAATAAACACGATGAAGGTCTTAATGAAGAAGAAAGAAAAGCTGCATGGGAAGAATTCGAAAATGAAAAAGTACTTAGGAAAACGACAACTAGTACCAATGCATTTTTTGCCCAAGCATATGGAAGTAAGTTTGTCACTGTAGTTTTTAGATTAGCCACGTGTTAATTTGACCAAAGTAAGTTTTTGTCCAATGAAAATATAAACAAAGCAATAATTTTTTATCTCAAAATATGACTTTAATTAGCAATTATAGTTCAGAATATCCCAATTAGCTTAATTAACGAGGTACTTTAACTAAAATAAGTGGAATCCAGTAAACTTTGAGCACTTGGATGAATGTGTTCCAGTATTCGGACCAGAACAATCTGGATCAATATAATGATGAGTGTTTTTTTAGTTTCAGGTGCTACTGGTATACAGAATATGAGTGCTGCGGCTATAAACGCAGCGCTTGTGAACATAGTTAGAAGGGATAATCCTACTTGGTCTGAACAACAGATAAAGGGTATTATTCCTGCACTTGTTAGACAGCTACAAGTTCAGATAGAAGAACAAGATATGTCGGTAAGTGTTATTGTAGAAATTTATTAAATTTATTAAAAATAATTTGGGGAAAATAATAACAAATATGAAAATCTATTAAACATTTGAAAAACAATCTAGAAAAGTAAAAAAAAAATTAAAAATCAAATAAAAGGAATTTGAAGAAAAATAGGGAGATAATGAAAAAAATAGGAAACATTTATTAAATATAATGCAAAATAATACTGAAAAATTTATAAAAATAAAATAAAACAATGTTGTGGTAGAAATTTCGGGAAAAATTTGAAAATTAATAACAAACTAGTAGGAATCTATTAAATATTTAAAAAACAATCTGTAGAAAATTTGAAAAATCAAACTAAAGAAAGAAGTGAATGGAATTTGAAGAAAAATTGGGTAATAATGAAAAAAAAACAGTGAAAATTTATTAAATATATAAAACATAGTGCAAAATAATACTGAAAAATTTATAAAAATAAAACAAAACAATGTTGCGGTAGAAATTTCGGGAAAAATTGAAAAATAATAACAAAATAATAGGAATCTATGAAATATTTGAAAAACAATCTAGAAATTTCGAAAAAATTTGAAAAATTAAACTGAAGAAAGAAGTAAAAGGAATTTAAAGAAAAATTCGGAAATGGTGAAAGTTTATTAAATAAAAAATAAATGAAAAATTGGGTAATAATGAAAAAAAAATAGTGAAAATTCATTAAATATATAAAATATAGTGAAAAATAATACTGAATAATTTATGAAAATAAAACAAAACAATGCTGCGGTAGAAATTTTGGGAAAAATTGAAAAACAACCAAATAGTAGGAATCTATGAAATATTTGAAAAACAATCTAGAAAATTTGAAAAATCAAACAAAACAAAGTAGAAAGAATTTTAACAAAAAATTGGAAATAATGAAAAAAAAATGGTAAAAATTTATTAAATATATAAAATATGAAAAATACAGAAAAATTTATAAAAATCAAACAAAACAAAGGAATTTGAAGAAAAATTGAATAACAATAACAAAATGGTAGAAATCTATTGAATATTTGAAAAATCAAACATAAAGTAGAAGGAATTTGAAGAAATATTGGAAAATAATAAAAAAAAAATAGTAAAAAATTATTGAATATATAAAATATGCAAAATACTGAAAAATTTATAAAATTCAAACAAAACAAAGGAATTTGAAGAAAAATTGGAAAATAATAACGAATTAGCAAAAACTAATTAAATTCATAAAAAATAATATAGAAAAGTCAGGCTCTTTTTTACATACATTCGTGCTCAGTTATGCCGATCGCAAAGTGGGCCAAACATACACTGATTGCTTTCTTCAACCCAATTATGTGCCTACTAAAAGTTCTTTATTAATTGTTAACATTTAAATTGCAGATGTATCAGCGTGTCGTCCAAGAAATACAAATAATGAATCAAGCTAGATTGAAAGAATCCCTTTATCAACAACAAGTGATGAAACTTTATCAACAACAATACCTTTACCAAAAACAGCAACAATCAGTATTAGGGAGTTTGAATATTAATCCGCAAACGCTACAAAGGTAAGCAGGCATATTCAACTGAATCTTTCGCTATGTTAAAAATTAAATTAGGTTTTTATATTAAGCCGCGTTCACACTGTTCACATTATTAATTGTTGTGACCGTAGAAACCTGTTCGACAAGTCCGTACTTGACAAATGACATATGTCAACAAAAAGTCTACTTTTGACAGTACTCATTTATATGTAACATATTTTTTTAGCTTGTACGGCCAATCAAACTTTTTCCCAGATAACACCCGTCAGTTTGCAAATGGACCCAGTACGTCATCCAACACGTCGAGACGTCCTGCCGGCGACGTCATAGAACTAAACGACTGACAAATTTAAATATATTTTTAGTTTATTGTAGGGGAATATTTCAAATTTTCTAGTGATACCAAACTTGGAAGATTTTAGTGCTAAATGATTTGCACGCATTTCAAACAGTTCATAAGTAAGAGTTGTCGGTATGGAAAAAAAATTTCTCTTCGAACAAAATATTTATCTGTAATTGGCTGTTTCATGTATATTTATGTAAGCTACACATAATAATCGTATGTATCAGATATTATGTGAATTTTATTTCTTTGACTTGAAAAATCTTTTTACTTCCTCAAATCTTGATTATAATAATGAATATTTCCTAGTATTCATAAAAGCCCAACTTAAAGGCGCGTTTAGACAGTGCGAATCTGCCTCGTGAGTGTCGCTCCCATTTTATGAGATGTGGCGAGCTGCCAGAATTCAGGAATCAGCATTCACAACGCTTCTTGCCACTTATGGTTACGAACTCATGCCCAAATGTCCATAAAACCAATGACACTAACATCTGCTTCGCTAGGATTGATACGGGAATCTGTATACAATTTTTCTCCATAACCTATCAATTTATCATGGTCACAAGCTGTCAACCATTCCTCTGACAAGCTGTGTCAAGAAACATCAACTTCATCAACAGAAAATGCTCTTATTTGATTGTAGCGCCACTCTTGTGGAGCAATAAGGTGACATATGTCAAACAAAAATTGACATGACAGATGTCAAATCGATATCTCGTAACGCTTACTACAGTTTTAATTGGTGGAGCTACGAATCGCAAACAACATTTGGATCTTTAGCGATGAACGACACGTTTTGCTAGAAGCATGTGACCAACGGTTATTCTGCTTCAAATACTCGAAATTACGTGACAAAATGGCGCAAGAACTTAGCAAACAAGTTACTGGCAACTGTGCGATTCTATTTCAATAACAAGTGGGTAGTTCAAATGTTAGTAGGTAACGTACAAGTTACTGGCATGTTATTGAAGAATTTTAACTTAAGGTCGAAAAAACTCGGCACTTAGTTCAAGTTTCAGGAATATTTGTACGGTTTACGAGGAAAAATTTCACGAATACGGATTTCTCCTGTGGTTTTTTTTTTCAATTTGCAAGGTCTGTGATTAGCGTAGACGAAAAACTTATTTTTTTGTAAATATACTGATATAATTGGTGTTGTGTATCCATAAATATGATTTTATATTTAAGTTTTTAACGTGGTCATCCGGGATGATTGTCAATAATTGTAAATAATCTTCTAATGAGTTTGGTTTCACCGAAAATTCGCCTCGTTCTTTCTTACTTTTATCGTGTATCATATACAATAGGTTTTTACATATATCTTGTTTGTACTATGTGATCTGGTTATATTATTTACTAGTTGACGATTTTTGTAGCTGACCGGTCCAGAATTTTTTGTTTGTAAATATATTTTTATTGAAAATTTGTTTCTAAATTAAAATATAATATTTATTGCTTAATTGTTTCGTTCCACTTTCCCTTCGATTACCCTACTTCGGCTTTCTATAATTAGCAGTTGGTAAAACTGAATTAATTGTTTTGTTCCACTTTCCCTTCGATTACCCTACTTCGGCTTTCTATAATTAGCAGTTGGTAAAACTGAAGTTTGACATAAAATCTGACGGCTCCTTCTGAAGTTTAACATTTTGACATGAAATGATTTTTAATTCACTTTGGTCTGTCAGGAAAATGGAATTTTATGTCGACGTCTCAACAACAATGGGCTTAATTCAGCGTTTGAGGGTGAATTACTATAAAACAACTGTATTTGTACTATAAGTAGTTCATTTGTATCCTGCGTTTTCTATAACTTGGCATGGAAAAACCCAAGGCTACAAGCTATCTCGAAAAGCCTTTGTCTAGGCTATGGAGCCTCATCAGGAGATTAAAGCTAGACGAATTACTTCAATTAAATTGGAGATTTCAGTGACAGAAGGCTGACGCCAGGTCTACCCACCATCTATCTATCCGTCGTTCGGAGATAGTCGCATAAAATCGTTTATGTGTAAATTGTGCAAGTGCTGAGAGAGAGAGAGACTTACTTTCAACGCCACTGTCATTTTTTCCAGAGTTGGCTCTACTTAAAAATAACAGTACTTGTAATTGGAAGGTAACGCGAACTGATATTACAAGATTGTTTGGTAAATTGCCGTGAGATTGTGGAAAGCATCAATATTTACCGGACAAAATATTTTGTGTCAAAAGATTAGTTCTTTTTGACCGGGAGTTAACGTGATTAGTAGAAGTTTAAGGAGTTACCATCTCCGGCGACCGATTCGACAGAAAACGGTTCGTGTGTTTTTAGCTTTAGACTTGTTTGAAATCTATTGCAGCTGGACTTTCTCTTGGTACAAGTCACACCTAGATCATATGAAGGATGATAAAATGCAACCTAAGAATTTTTTGAACTGCAACTTAGCGTTTCGGGTTTTTTTTTGAGAAGGCATTTGCAGATATTGAATTGTTTGACGTACATTTTTGCAGACAATTCCAATTAAAATTCGATAACCTCGCTGTAGGTACAATACATTCCGATATATTTGTACATCTGTTACATCACTCCCTTTATTTACAAGCGAAAAATCTTGTTCAAATTCTATATTATTGATAAAATTGTTTGTTATATTCAGGATTGGTGTTAGGTGATAAGAAATAAAAGTGATCCATTCAATATGAAATGTATTTTTTCACCCAAGTTGCTTTTTTACTGGACCACAATCTCGCACATCCGTTGCTTTTTACAGTTATTGTCAAAATAATGACGGAATATGTAGTTGATCTAGTTGGAGTTGAAAATATATATTGCTAGACGGTTTTTTTATCCTTTGAATTTTTTTCTGCTAATATAACACTAAAACTTACATTTTATTTTGTGTTTTATAAAATAATATTCACCTGCCTTTTGCACCTGACCTGTTTTATCTGATTAATATAATTTATGTATCTTATGCAAAGAATAAAATCGATAACACTTTTTTCGTCTGATATTGAATAAAGATCAAATAATAGAAACGTACGATGCGTCATTTTCACTATAAATAAATATCGATTTAGACTATAAAATCTCTCCACTTTATGTAAGTATTATTATTAATTGTGAGAATTCTAGTATTTTACAACAGTATAATGTTCTAGGGGAGAGGATTACTTATCAACTCTGCTAGAATATATTTAATTAATACAGTTTTTTAAAACTGATGATTTTCAAGATTTTTACGTACAAAAACAGTTCTAGGTTGACATTGTTTTCTTAAAAAGTGTCATATTTTATCTGATAATAATCAATAAGCATCAATAGCTTTAAATAGGTCAGGTGCATCCCTAAAATACGGCATAGAAAATCGAAATAACCGACCTATTGGAGTTATTGCAGTGATTTTTTTGCGTACGAGTGGTCATCAGTAATTTGTTATTAACAAATAAATTGCAAAATATTAAGAATAACCTAACAAAATAGATACCGAGAACATATTTGTTATATATTTTGGGCAAAAACACTTTACAACTATTGTGATTTAAGGTCGAATAATCGTAACTTTGAAAAAAAAATTGTCGGCTTCTACCAAAGTTTTTTGAACTTTGGGGGACTCAAATTACTCGTTGGGACTTGTATTTTTATGGTTTTTTTTTATTCTGGCACCACTTTTCCTACCAAGTCAAATTTACGACTGAAAAAGTTGTAATTTTTACCAATTCACCCCCTGTTTTTGTGTCGTCGGTTGACCTCGTACTCAAAAAAGTCACGGAGGTTTTTTTGTTCGCAATAATTCAATGCACCTACTGCAATAAGTTTAATCCTGGCACCTGCATTTTTTTCGGGTTGCACAACTGACCTATAAGTTTTTTTATAATCGTCTTATGATTTTCAGTTAATTTTTTACGATTTTAAGTTTATTTTTAATTCAGGTAGGTACAGAATATATCTGGCGGTTGACAAATATTGATACATTTGCTTCCGATAGTTTTGAGTTAAAACATAGGTATTTAAAAAATGCTTCCATAAAGTACCACATAATATATAATATGACAATTATTTTCCTTAGTTAAATATTTTCATGCTTAGACTAAGTTTTTCTAAATTTTATTTAATTTCAGATTTAAAAATGCAGATTATTAAAAAATGCACACTCACGTTCATAATATTACACATTATTGTTGTTTTCAATTTGGTTGAAGCAGGCTGCCCTTCAATGTGTAATTGTGGAGAAGAAACGGTTTTTTGCATCGACAAAAATATTGAAAAAATACCCAATTTTGATATGCTGGAAAATAATCCCATAGTAATTGATCTTTCAGGGAATAAAATCGGTAAGTAGGTATAGAAGCATCGGTAGTAATTATTAATGTTTATATTGCTCCCTCCTGCAGTAGATGAAGGCATATTTTTGTATCCAGAAAAAAGGTGTACCTAGTCTAATCAACGTACCATTTTTCATAAAATGTTTGTAGTCACCGAAAATTACGATCAATAAGGTGTCATTCAATTCGGAAAATCATTTAGAAAAATTAAGGAAAGGGCCGATAAAAATTGCAATAGTTATAAACAATTTATTTTAAAAAAGTAGATGAGTTTGGGTTTTTTTTCGAATATCTCGAAAACTATTGAAGATATTCGAAATAAAAAAAAATTGTCTGTTTCTTTGTTAAAAGAACTCCTTTTTATTAGGACTATAAAGACGTTCTCTTTTAGCCATGATAGGTCCCGATGAACTTTCATTCGAAAAAAGTATGTATGTAAAAGAAGTTTATCTCAACAACTCTGAAATAACAGACATTGACAATGAAGCTTTCGACGACCTTGAGAATCTACAAGAACTCTATTTAGGTGATAACTTACTTCGAGATATTCCAGACGATTTTATTCAGGAATTACCCGACATGGTCCTGTTGGATTTATCTGGCAATCCATTTGAAGGTAAATTAGAATTTCTCAATTATATTTAGATGCAGGATATGTTTCTAATATTAATTTACAGCAACCAGTCTGAGCCTGCCAAATAAGATTTTCCCATAATTAAGACGGAATTTCATCAAAATCCTTCTATCAATTTCTAGGTGAAATGCCAGTCATTAAATCTGAATCCTTGGAACTGTTGGCCTTGAGCAACTGTCAAATTACAGAAGTTGGCGCAGAAGCATTAAAATATTTACCAAATTTAAGAATGTTGCTACTTCACGAAAATAATATCCAATACATCAACCCCGAAGTGTTTGAACCGTTATCGGAATTCTTTTTAAAACTATCTTACAATACATGGGAATGTAACTGCAAAACCATGGAACTTTTCAGTTATTTGTCGAAAAGAACATTGATAGATACTTCTGAGCCCTATCAATGCGTTTTAAGCAACGTAAGTTTTAATATATTCGAATTCCAAAAATCTGAAGAATATTTAAGTATGTGTAACATCAACGACACCGAAATAATAGAAGGAGCTGAGGAACACCAGGGGGTAGATGAACGTAATTTAGTTGTAAACGTGGACACAGAAGCAAACACTCCAATAGTTCAGTTGTATAACGATCTACAGCAAGAAGAAGAACGTATGGTTTTTAACGAAAAGAACAAAAATGAAGAGTTTACTATTGTGCCTTTCAGTGTTTTTTTAATTGCAGTTTTGAATTTTATAATTGGAGTTTTTTTTGGATTTTTTCTTAATCACTTTTTAAAAGTTAAGAATAAGAGTCAATCAGAAATTTCTGACAGTACTTCTAAGCTTATCAATTCAGTTGAATAAAAGTGTATATAAACAATACATGCCAGTATTTTTTAAAATTTACTAGTGACTAAAAATAAAATTGAATTTGTTGTTTGGACCATTAATTTGTGGAATCTATAACTCACATTACTCTTACAAATGACTTGGAGTTAGTGTATTATTTCATGCAACCCTGTGCGCCTAGTGAAACCGGTAAGTCGCTTCTCCGTTTCGATTTTTTAGACAAATTTCTTTGCATTTAAATTAAAATTAGGAATATCAGAAATAAATTCCCTTTTATTGACTAAATCATAAATATTTGAGGATTGGAAATAATAAATTACACTTCCAAGTTAAACGGGGTTGGTATATATGAAAATATAGAACCAACCATTCTGGTTTATAATTAGAAGGAACAATATCACTTGCAGACGTATTTGCGCCTCATCAGTACTAGGTAGATATTATCCGTCCAGAAGCTCTAAGAGCCTAATCCTGGACTGAATACAACGCTGAAATCACATTAGTACATTATACCCAGTGAAGGGAACGCCAAGAATGTGATAATAGCGACATCTCCACAACTAAATATAAACCAAAATTCTATATTGACCAAAAACCATTTCGGTTTTGTAGGTAATTTACTTGATTACAGTTTCCTGTATCAATTGTCATAAATATGACTACTAGTGCTGCTCCTCCTTGCGATTGTTGCCAAAAAGTTGAATTAAAAATGTGGGAGAAAAAAGAAACTCCAACAAAATCAGTTGTGATTACAAACAAGATTGTACTTCAGGTCTTTTTGTCTCATCAGAGTTGGAGTAGCAAATTAGCTACTGCTAGATCATTGGTTTTTTAGATTTCTCGATAATTACGTAAAATTGTTGTATAAATAAGTCAGAATTTTCATTTTTACTAACAGTGTGGGTAATTGGCATTATTAAAGTTTTCCAAAGATGTGACAATGTATAGTAAAAGAACAGGATTAGAAAAAAATTAAAATACCAATACATTGTATATTTTTTATTACTTGCAAAGAACAACGCTAAAAAATACCAAGACTGACCACATAAAAAAGCTTAAAGTCAAGCTTATTTGTGTGTAACAGCAGCGATATATAGTAAATAATGGGATAAGTAAAAGATGCCACTATATAGTACTTTTATCGACTTAAATGTCTTTTTTTATATTTTTAAACTTACCATCTTCAATTGATTTGATATCCAAGTAAGACAATAATAAATATATACACAGATTGGAGATTCCAAATCAGAAGACTGTCAATCCACATTCTTGAATAAAAGTATTAAATGAACTAAATAATGGAGTATATTTTTAAAAACGGGTGTTTAATAAGCGTCAAAATAATAACTACATTTAGATTATTTAGTCTAGTACAAAATTTCCAAAGTCTAGTATCAGATTTATTTTGAAAAATGATAAATAAACAGGTTATAACTAAAGTACGTCAGGTACAGCTTGTGAAACGTAGAAAGAGATGGGCTGCGTACAAAAAGATATACTCCTAACCAGGAAAAATTAGTTCGATGAGAACATGACAAGAATTCTTTATCCGTTACATTGAAGCTGAATAAATACGTCTTTGTTCAATTGCCCGCAAGGTAGAGGCAGGTGGCGATAGAAGCGCTGTAATTTCATTGCCTGTTCTAACCTTATTCATTCCGTGAATACGCTGACATATGACATTCGGGTAGTCGCCATATTTGGTTTATGATTGTGTTTAGAATATTAACTTTATTAAGAATTCTGACCAGTTTCCAACTTTGCTTTGTTTTGTAGAAGTAGTGAAGATGAGGTTAATAGTATATTTCCAACAAAACATTTTTATCTAATTTAAAAATACTGTACTTTAATTGTGATAATAATTATAACGGTAATATTTTTACCCACTTTCATTTTTGTAGCTAAATTTATCAATAAACAATCCTTTATGTTGTTTTATCTTATTACTTTTCAAACAACCATTTAGTACGAACACTTTTTGGAGCAGCTCTGTAGTTCGCGCTCTTTTTTAAACAGGCTCGGAGGTCTAGGAAGGAACCATCCCTACCTCTGTATCAATATGTGCGCCACCTACTCGCACCTTACAAAAATGGACCAGTGAACTATTGCGAACTAAAATATCTCTTCCCTAACAACTGATGAATTCAGCCGCTGTCCATTGCGTACTTAGGAGGCGTGGCTATATTTAGAAACTAACTGTATCTTCCTCCGTTTCACAGGCTGTATATATTAGGGTACTCAATGACGAACGAAACAAGATTTGAAGCCATAGAATATAACCGAGCACGTCAAGTACAGCTAAACAAAAGTAAGATGAAACGTGGAAATATTACAGATAATCGTTACAGTAGTAGTCCGTTTTGATCAAGTAGATGCACTTACGTCAAATTTGAACATTACAAGTGTTACTACTTAACTGCACCGCACAAACCAGTTCTAGTCGCTAAAAACTGCCTTTTTCATAATTTTTTGCGTGGGACCTTCCATCTTCAACTAACGATTCCTTGTAGTGACTGGATTGCTATTAACACTCCCTTTTTTTAAGTTCTGTGATCGCAAGTCACATTAAAAATGAAGAAGTGTGAGTTTGATTTTATAATATTGAGATCATATTTCTACAGGTGGCGGGTAAATTATTTTGCAAATTTATTTTACATAAAAATCCAGAAATAGGTCAGGGGCGGATACAAGATTGTTTTAGGGGGAGGCAGTGGCGGATTTAGATTTCCTGCCGCCCTAACCGGAAATTTTGCCAAACTAGTGTTCCAACTATAGAGATACTACAGATAGAGGTAACTAGCCAGCTCAGAAAGCGTCATGCTTTAAGAGAGAGAAATTCGGAGGTTTAGGCTGTCTTTTTTTAATAGCGCGCATAGTATATACACGGACAAAGACAGAAAAACCTCGGATCGTATCTCTTTTTCTATCTCACCGAAGTTCGGTCTGACATTTCCACTTACACAGCGGCCTATGCCTTGTTGCTTCTATCTATGGTATCTCTATGGTTCCAACTAGTTCGGTTGATTTCTAATCACCGACGCCGGGAGCACTCTACCCCTTAAATTTTGCCAACCTAGTGTTCCAACCAGTTCCTTATCGAGCCCAACGTCCATGGACCCTCCTGCATATCCTACACAAAGTTTAAAGGTTGTGAGGCTTACGAATTCTGCCAGCCAAGTGAGCTCTTGCAATCCGCATACGTCTTTGCTACGGCGCATCAGACGTTGCCAAAAGTCCTTTCTATACGTTGGATTTCACTTAACGTAGCCATAATTTACTTCTACAACTTTTTTACTTGAAATTTGGTGTATCCGACAAAACGTAAACACGCCGCGAACTACAACAGCTTATTGTTAATAATTTTTAACAGTAGAAGCAAATTCTCAAACTGAAAAGTGAAATAAATGTTTGTTCACTGACCAACTATGCCATTACCGAATACAGTGTTAAAAGTCCTTTTAAACGACCCAAATTTCAATAAAAAAAAATAACAATTACGTTAAAATTAAAAATCGACCTACTTCAACATTTTTGTAAAAAGGAAATAATGAATTTGTTCCGTAATTTAGCCGCACTCTGAGAAGAGAATGTACCATAAATATTAATGTGCATTTTAATACAGAATAAATAACATTTAAATAAATAACTAAAATTCTACTGCAATACAGGGTGTCTCTTTATATTCCAACTTATATCTCTATGAGATACGGTTTTTACCGCATATAATGAGACACCATGTACAAAAATGTATAGTAGAATGTATTGTCGATAAAATTTGATATTTTACGATACATTTTTTTTGGAGTCTAAGCTATAATTCGTTGCAAGTAAATAGAAGAAAGTAACAGGACAAAGTTACGTATTGGTTTTTTTTTCATGTTAAACGCATAAACAATACATACTTTTGAATTATTAAAAAAGGGGGTTGTATTCAATGTTGGTAATACTATGTAGGTCAGAGTTTAGCTTTCCAGTATATATTGCAACGTACTATACCCGAAAAACAAATACATAAGCGAACAAACAAACAAATATAACAATCAGACATCGAAACTCAATAAACAATACTTTTCATTATGTTATGCGTGGCCTAAAACCGAAAAAGCAACAATCAGGCATCGAAAATTTTGTGAAGATTCCCAAAAAAAGTTGAAAGCAAAACAATTTCTCAATCACCGCCACCTAGCGACCGTTAAAACCACTGGAATGAAACGATGATATAATATTTCATTAGGCATTGAATTACCGTCCAAATTATCCTTAGTTTGTCAAAATCCTTAAAGCGGAAGTAAAGTTATAACAGTTTTATTGAGTCGGCTTTCCCACTCACCCCTAACAGTTATTTTACAAGATAGAGGAAAAAGTACCGGAGAAAACTGGCGTAAAATGATCTAGTGATTGAGAATATTTAGATTTTACGGTATATTTATTATAGAAAAATGGTGTTTTTGTGATATTAAGAACTACGCGGTGGAGTGGGAATAATTTCCATCAGTTTTCGGTATGCTAGTTTGTAATACAAATTTTTTTCTCTAAGCTGTACGATACAGCGGGTTATTTCTTTTAATAAGACATGTAATATGCTTGTTGGATTACAAGTGGTGTCAGATTACACTGTATTTTGAAAAATTCGCCGATATTGTCACTTTTTTCGGAAAATATCACACTGTAGTTATTTTTTTAAAATAGAATTATAGAAATGACATATACTTCGAAAATGAATATTGAGTTTTGATATAAAACATGGTGCTAATATTACATTATAATATATTATTTTAAACATCTTTGGTTATTTCATTAATACTTCTAAGAATTGAGCATATAGATTTGTACAAAAGACCGTCTTTCAAGTAACAGTACCCGAGGATATATTTTAAATCGTTTGGTTCAATAATAATCGTTTTATATAAATTATATTTACAGTATATCGTAATATACAAAATCAATACCAGCTATAATTATTTAGAAAACTTTCTTTTTATACCACCCGCCAATAGTGTCAAATTATGACAGTTCACGGAAAACGTCAACTTTCCAGTTATTATTAGGATGTATAAAGGCCTACTTTGGATAGTAATCGTAGAAAAAATACATTTTGATGATCTAATCTTTTAATTACTGATAAGAATTATGGATTCAAGCTTTAACTTTACAACCGATCTAAACGTATTAAATGTAATAGTTCGAAATTATACGGTAGTGATGCAATAAAATTGTTTTAATTAATTAAGTTTTATGATTTACAGTCACTCATTATATTTATGGGATTTTTAATTACGATTGGAAGCCATAGAGGCGTTTAAAGGGGGTTGAAGTAGTCTTTTCAAAGTTCCCTTTGTAAATGAACTACGTCAATGGGTGAACAGTGAATATTCTCTATAATATAAAATAAAAAATAAGGGAGAAAAAATGGAGTAAAAAGCAAGGGTCAATAAGTGGAAAAAAAAGAAAAAAACTTGTGAAATTATTCACCTCATCTCATTATATTATTTCGTGGATATTGATATTTGGAATGTTTAATTAAAACGTAAAAATACATCCTCTGGACTCTCTTTAAGATTGTCATGTAGGTATAGTCACGTGTATAAAATTGTTTTCCATTGGTCGAGTAATAATTTAGCTATTTGTAATCAGGTCTCGAGATAACAACAAGCTCGTTGAAAATTACTAATTTATATCACTGTCAACACCTTCAACATAAGATTACGTAACGGTACATTATGCCTACTAAAGGACAACGCACAAAAATTTTGGTATTTTTGCCTTGAAAGAAGAAAAAACTGGGAGAAAACGTAGGCAAAAGGAATAAAAAATGAAAAATAGAGAAGGAGAGGAAGAAAAAAAGGAAAAAGAGTGGGTAAAAAGTTGATAAAAATTATGGAAAAGGGGGGAAAACGGGTAATTTTTTAGAATTAGCAGTAAATGGTACCGAAATATATCAAACTATCAAGAATTATTTGCAGTATTTAAAATATTTTATTTCCAATTTATTCCTCTTTTAAATAACAAGGAAAAGGTAGCGAATTCTTAAAAAAACTCAACGATTTATTCTGGATAACATTGTTTATTATCCAAATTTAAATATCACAAAATAAACGTAAAAGTTATGGTAATTTAAAAAATAAATAAAAACGGACACTTTAGGTACAATCCACATCTAACGGATGCGTGGTAGTGGCGTGGCACGGGAACGTACCACCCGCATATTTGCCTATGAAGCAATACAGACAGAAATGACACCATTTCGACGTTTACACGGGTGACAAAGCCATACGAAAGTGGGAATCCACTTTTAGTTCTTATTCGCACAAAATTTAGAGAAGGACGATTAGATTACTACAATAGAAGTACACAAGACTGCCGTTCCTCTATACCAGCCATACGCTACTGTTGTTGCACCATGCCAGCCTCATAATACTGCCGTTCCACCATGCCAGTCTCATGATACTGCCGTTCCAACATGCCAGCCTCATTATACTGCCATTCGATCACGCAATCCTCATGATATTGCCGTTCCACCATGCCAGCCTCGTAATACTGCCGTCCAACCATGCAAACCTTATGATACTGCTGTTGCACCATGCCAGCCTCATAATACTGCCGTTCCATCATGCAAGCCTCATGTTACTGTCGTTCCACCATGCCAGTCTCATGATACTGCCGTTCCAACATGCCAGCCTCATTATACTGCCATTCGATCACGCAATCCTCATGATACTGCCGTTCCACCATGCCAGCCTCGTAATACTGCCGTCCAACCTTGCAAACCTTATGATACTGCTGTTGCACCATGCCAGCCTCATAATACAGCCGTTCCATCTTGCAAGCCTCATGATACTGTCGTTCCACCATGCCAGTCTCTTGATACTGCCGTTCCAACATGCCAGCCTCGTAATACTGCCGTCCAACCATGCAAACCTTATGATACTGCTGTTGCACCATGCCAGCCTCATTATACAGCCGTTCCATCATGCCAGTCTCATGATACTGCCGTTCCAACATGCCAGCCTCATTATACTACCATTCGATCACACAACCCTCATGATACTGCCGTTCCACCATGCCAGTCTCATGATACTGGCGTTCCACCATGCCAGCCTTAAGCCGCCACCTCGCATCCGTTCTGTGTGAAATGAGCCTTACATTTTCTTGTGTGCCTACACAAACGCCAGTGCATAGCTATTTACAAAGAACAATAAAATTTGCGGGTTTTATGATGAAGCTTCATCACATTTTACTTTCAATCAATACAATCCCTCCGACCTGATCTATCACAAGATGGAAAAAAATTTATACAACACGATTTACTAATAAATAATGTTAAACGGTCGTCGTAATCGAAGGTCCATTCGTTTTATTGACTACATAAAATTTGTGTTTCTTACCGAATATACCCCACAGCACGGCTATGGTTTCAATAACTAAATTAAACGGTATTATAACTACGGCTCCGATTATACACAACGTGAGTCGTAACATACCGAACCTGTATACGGTGAAGGATTTGATTACGCCGAAAATGAACATGTAAATGTTAACGGCACCTATGAATGCACAAATGAAATCTATGAACGGTGGACAAGGTATCGGAAACTTGCCGGCGATCGCTAAATTGGATACTGATAACGGTAAAGTAAGCCATGAATAGCAGGATAAACCTAAAAGGATTTTGTTTTTGAACGGTATAGCTTTGGAATGGACGACCAGGACGATTCCTTGGATCCAACGTTTTCTTTGTTGGATGAAATCCCAGAAAGTGAATGGGGATTTTTCCCACATTTCACCTTCGATATAGTTGAAGCTGTAACCTTTGCTGAAAGCGCGCATTGCGAAAAAACAGTCTTCTGCTATTGATCCGTCTATACCATTATCGAACGAAACGTCTTTCTCGGCCGCCAACTAGAAATAAAATATTATACTAATTCACTAGTTAACAATTAAAGCTTTTTCGAGAAGGGGAAGGGAAAATCCTGTGTGCATTCACAAGTGTATGGTTAGGGGCGACGCGAGCATAATAGACCAGGGTAGAGGCATTTAAAAATAATAAAAAGTGAAAAAAAAATAATAGTAGGATGAAATCCATTGGAAAAGGAGGTGAATATTATAAAAATGGAAGGAAAAATTATTTACGGGCGATCTGAGGTCAAGAAGGTGAGTTTTTAAGGGTAAAAAACGGTTTATCTCGATTTCCGGCAAAACTACAAGTCCTATGGAAAAAAGTTGTATTACAGAGTTGTAGGTAATAAAACGATCTACAACTTTTGTATACACACTTTTTTCAAATAACCTCAAAATTTATGTGGAAAATTCAAAAAACCAAGTTTTTGCTTTTTTATTTTTATCTTTTACAAAAAAATTTTTTCTTTTACGAAATTTGGTGAAAACTTACCTTTTTATGTCCCAAATACACTGTAATTTATTTGATTTGAATTATTTATTTTTTCACCTTATTTTGACTTAATATCGAAAAGGCAGCCTAATTTTCAATCGAAAATTCACCTGTCAAAATATTAGCTTTTTTCAAAAAGTTGGTGTGCTTTCTGTTCGTTGAAATCTCTACTTTACGATGGCGTGAAAAAAAATATTACTTTTTAATGAATAACGTAATCAGAATAAAGTATCTAAATTCATTAGTACGATTTACATTTATTTTTATATATTATGAGATTTTCTATGAGATAAATGTAATAAGAATTTAATTAATCAAATTTTTAATTGAAAAATATTGCAGCAGTCACATTTTTTAGTTGAAATTGTAAAAAATTCGAGTTTTATTCGATTTTTTGCATTTTCTAAGATTTACTATTATTTATAGTAATATATTTTTTTTACACCATCGGAAAGTAGAGTTTTTAACGAAAAGAAAAGCCCACCAACTTTTTGAAAACTGGTGATATTTTGACGGGTGAATTTTCGATTGAAAATTAGGGTGCTTTTTCGATGTCAAGTCAAAATAAGGTGAAAAAATAAATATTTCAAATCAAATAAATTACAGTATATTTGGGACATAAAAAGGTAAGTTTTCAAAAAAATTTCGTGACAAAAAATATTTTTTTGTAAAAAATAAAAATAAAAAACCAAAAACATGGTTTTTTTTAATTTTTCACATAAATTTTAAGGTTATGTGTAAAAAGTGTAAATACAAAAGTTGTAGATCGTTTTATTACCTACAACTCTGCACTACAACTTTTTTCCATAGGACTTGTAGTTTTGCCGGAAATCGAGATAAACCGTTTTTTACCCTTAAAAACTCACCCCCTTCCCCTTCCCGACCTCAGATCGCCCGTAAATTATTTTTCTTTTAATTCTTATAATATCCTCCTCCTTTTCCAATGGGTTTCATCCTACTAGATTATTTTTTTTGGTTTCAAAAATTATCGACCCTGGTCTATAACCTATGCCCAGGAAAAGAATATAAATAAACTAAAATATATATATTGATAAATTAAACAAACCTGCGTGACAACATAAGATCCTTTCCAACTGAACAAAGGTTTGTGGAACATCAAAAACTGTAATTTTAATTTGCCCATATCATCAGTTACACGAAAACTGTCTGCTAATGTCGTTATCCAGTTTACAACTTCTTCATTTGCATAGGTGATCAGTCCTTGGCCGAAATGGTGTTTTCCTTCCATGACGAAATTCAAAATACCTAAAGGACATAATATAATTCCTTTAATCTCGTTTTAAAAGTGACATTTACTGAGACCTAAAAGATCTATTGTGCCCACTTAGTTCCTAAGGAAGGTCTCAAAGTCCCTGTTAAACCTCTCAGTGCAATTTTACTCTGACTTAGGTATTTATTTCATCTCAACAACTTGAAGTCACCCAGGTGTATCTTTGATAGTCTAATCCCTACTACTGATCGGGGGACCCAGCCCAATATGGCCGACCTGTCAAAGTCAGGTGTTTTGGAATTGCCTATAGTGTTTGTTTTCTTAAAACTTTTTAAAATAATTGAGTAACAACAGTAAAAGTTGTTCAATTGAAAAAAAAATGAAGTTATAGATATTAATTAGTGATAAAGATTCCTACTAGCACCGATCGAAGAACAAGTATATTTTAAAATACATATGTTTGTTTTTTGATTAGATAACTACAACAATACCTAGTCATATTAATATAAAATTTATATGCATAATAAAATAAATCATCTTTTAATATGAAAAATATCTTGTGATCAGTTTTTAATAAAAACTATTAAGTTAGAGACAAAAATTAGTTTTTTAAGAATCTTAGAGCGATACTTGACTGTTTACACTACCACTACACCAACACATTATACTATCTTAAGCTCGTTTCGATAACCAAGTTATCTTCTTCATAGACTGAAACGAAAGTTAGAAAAGAATTTATGTATTTACCTAGTGTGGATGACATTTTTGCTGTATTTGATACAAAAAAAGTAAATGATTTCATTTTAAAATTAAATTCAATGTTTTCAAGTATTAAATTTACTTATAAATTAGAAATAAATGGTCAGCTATCGGGTTTGGACACATTAGGAATGAAAATAGATAGGTAAGGTAGGCGAAAAGAGTGCATAAGAAAGTGTAAAGTGTTAGTGCAGTATAAACAGTGTTCGGTATACTCCAGATAAGGCAACTTGACATTATATCACATGCAAATAATGAAAGACTGATTGAACCAAGGTTGGTCTGAGAAACATATGTTTATAAGGCAACTCTCTCATATTTTATAACAGAGAAACATGAACTTTTTCACATGACTAGTTTCAGTAGCAGTTTTTGAAAGAAATTAATGCAGGGTGGTCATGACCAACACTGAATTAATTAATATTTTAGGATATTTTTACCTCTGACAGAATTTTCCGTTAATAAAGTTTCTTCGTCCAAATGAACGATCCAATCGTTGTCACTGAAAATGTTAACGCTATCTTCCAAACAATATTGCAACGCTCTGGCTTTGAACAAAGCACCACTTTTTGTACGATAATCAGGGGGTACTACGACTTCTCTAATTCTTCTGTGATGGTCCAAGCCTATTGATTTGTCGGTTACAACTTCGATTAAGAAATTTTCTAAGCCTGTATCTAGACATTTGTTCATATTACGATTTACATTGTTTTTTACCTGGAAACAAACATTTTTATTTACAACCGCAACTTTGTTATAATAATACGAATGAAGTACAACATGCAAACTGTAAAGAATATAATAAATTACACTTTTATTCTGATGTTCCTGGTCAGAATATTGGAATAAATTTAATAAATCAATGTATTGTCTCAGAAATACATAAATAAATCTAGGGGGATTTATCGTTTTTAGGGTCCTATTCACGTAACTACTTTGAAAATCTGAAATTCTCACACCACTTCTTACAGAAGTGACCGTATTATGAGGTTTTTAATTAAGCTTAAAATTGATTTATGTAACATTTCTTATTTACAATGGTAACGCACCTTCTGTGTATACTTTATGTATTAAAAAGTCATCATCTGATGGGTATAAATTTTCCTTATCTTTTTAATTAACAAATAAAATAAAATAAATTAGTTCTATGATAATCTGTTTCAACACAATTCAAACATTTTACACATAATTTATATTTTGACTTGTTTCTTAAATGAAGAAAACAAAATTTTGGCAAAAGCTGGATTTTGGAAAATTTAATTCAGATATAACCACAAATTTGAAATTCTTATCTAGAACACTTAAATCAAATGAAATTTAATTATGACCGCATATGTTTCCAAGTAACACATGTAATCTGTCAGATTAATTTCAATTGACAATCAATTAATACTTTTACAGATAATATAAAAAGTAAAATTATCCAAATTATTGTGTTTTGGTTATTTTGGGTAGATTTGAAATTTCTAATAATGAATTTTACGGTATAGAAAGTTCTGTTAGGTGAACCCACTTTTGAATTTTCCAAAAAAAAATCGAAAATAACTTTTATACATGGAAATCCAATAACTCGACCACATACATTACGAAAATGACTTCGTAAGCTTTGAGATTGAGACTGTGTAACCAAAATTTCAGCTCAAAATTTCCATTATTATGTGCTATACGATTATTTGACTATACGCTTGTTTTTTTGCCTATAACATGAGAATAATTTTACCCCACATAAATTTGAAAGAAAAACACTGATAACAGAATCATAGTGTTGGCGATACTAAGAACATGGGACATAACATGACTTATGGATAAAAATCTTTAAAAAACATGTGACGTAATTTATGGATGGCCTCCTAAGCAAAGAATCAATCCTAATGTAATTTCCGGTCAACCCTCGTGTATTTAGTTGTTAAATTGGTAAATTTTGATAATTAATAATTATTTAACAATGATAACCTATGGACCATGCTTTTCTACTATCTGAAGATAAGCATGGTTGATAAATTTGTTTCAGTTATGAGTCAATTAAATATACACCCAAAAATTGTTTGGACCGATAATTTCATTGTTATGGTGTTAGATTAATAAGCGTTATCAGATAAAAAATGGTAAATTTCTGAACAAAACAACAAATTATCGACTACTTAAACATGATGTATGTAGAAAAAAATGTTGTTCCTGTCACGTGCGGAAGGTGTCTTTTTTTCTAAAAATATCACTAGCTTTGGCAAAAATAGCCTGTGACGGTCAACATATTTAAGATTGCCAGTCCCATAACACTATCATGAAAGTAAATAACAATAAACGTGTTTAGTACATACATAAAAATTAAATCATAAATGTATTAACAATTAATTATATGACAAACTGTTTAAAAACCCATTTAGTATTTGTCATAGTAATAAATCATAATTATTACAGATTAGATTATATTTTAATTATAATTAAGATTGATTTCTTTGCCAGTTTTTATATAAAAAATAAATCTCTTATTCTATGCCAACAGAAGAGTTCACATAAATTATCTGAAGGTAATTAAAATCAAGAAAACATTCTTATGCACAGTGAATTGATTTTTAGATACTTTAGAAGAGTAATTCCAGTACTATCAAAATTCGCAGCATGTTCAGCCAAATATTTTAACATAAATGAGGTTATCAGGGACAAAATTAGTATTCAATATATTATTGTTATTTATATTTGATAAAAAAAATGTTTAAAGATATGGATATTTTTAACATTTAAAAAATGTATGACTAATTTTTGCATCCTGTTTAAAATAGGCGTATTTAGATATTAAAATAGTGTCAAATATACAAAACCTATTTGGAGTCATGAAATTCTTATAAGTATGAAGAATAAGCTAGGTACAGTATTGTATATACAAACTTTTTAACCAGTGTGTCTAGTGCTTGAATGGTAAACATTAATAATTTAAATATTTCCTAGATTACTACCAGGAAATGAACATTACAAAGTTTGAATATTTAATTTAATATTAAGTTAATTTAAATCATATAAACCTTATATTATATCGAACATAACACTCATTGCATAGTTGGGTAAAAACAATAAAGATTACCCAGTCGATAACGACGAGTCCTTATTCTTGTAAAACAAGTAAATTAAGAAGCAAGGTCTAAGTAAAGCAATTATTGTGAGCAGTTTCAGTTAAATGTGTCATAATAGTTATAAATAGATTTCAAGAATAAGTAATTATTTTAAATTTGATTTTGATACATATTATTATGCAATCAAGTTCTTTCATAATGAATAATCTTTTAAATGGAATTTTTTTTCAGTATGATAAAAATATATGATCATCCTGTCAATGAGTAAACACTTACATTTCATCTATCAGTGTGGAGAACTGATTGTTAGTTATCATTTTTTATCTATCTATATAGGAAGGAATTTTTCTTGTATTTTGACTGTTGCTCTCCAAGCAAAGATATAAAACCGCCAAATAATTTTAGAAAATATCAAAGAGTTAAGTTAGATTTTTGATGAAATCAATCATTTTATATAGGTACTACTAATTCACAAACAAAAACACACAATTAACAAAATCATTGTTTCAGTCCTTACTATAATAGGTGAAATATTTGCATACTTATTCCTTAACAAGTGCCAAAAGTGGATAGATAATAATAGATTCAAAATTTAGAAAGCATACTTGTATATGCACCAATCATATTACTTACAATAATTAATAATCTATTCAGAAATTAATCAAGATCACGATAATATTTATATAAAAAACATACATAGGTATAAAATAATTGGAAATACCATGGTTTGATGTAGCTACTGTAGAATTCGGCATTCCCTGATTCAACAAAATACACGTTGTATTTATTAAACTCACTAATACATTAAGTTAAAGTTAATGTACTTACTAATTGCGGGAAATCCCCTCTAGTTACAATGCGAATGCATATAAAAGGGGCTAAAAGCGGCGAGCCCTTCAACACTACTTTTTCCGGAAAGGCGTTGTACAGCGTTAAGCCTACACAATTGAAGAGTACTTGAGGTAGAGGAAGAAAAGTTAAGAATCTCAAAATATACAAAATCGTAGCTCCAACAACTCCGTACTGTATCCATGGATTCAATTCTGATGGTGGTACAAACACTCCCTTGCTGAAGCTTCTTATGCCTCCAGTAAATATTTCAAAGAATATTATCACATTCAAAAATAGAAGACAATGTAAGTAGTGTTTTGTTTTACTGGAGAGCATTGTTACTTATTTAGTTTGTAAAATACCTAACTACATCCCACCGAATGGGTGGTTAAATACTAAACTAAATAAAACTGAACCTTGATTGTTAATCACTAAACTTCAAAATGATTAAAGATTATAATGCTCAGCTCTGATAGGTGAAAAAACTATCGAAGTGACAAGTGATTTGACATTATAAATGACGAATTAGTGTACGCTTAGTTGCCTACGATGTAGGACGAAGTTCAAAAAGGCAATTAAATTCAAAAATTGTAGGAAATCCTAGGTAACTACGGTTTTTTAATACGTGAAAAGAAAATTTTTGGCGAGTTACTGATTATAGTAGATTGAAACCGTCCAACTTTTCGTCCCAAACAATTACGCAAGTTATTCTAGCATACCACAGCCATAGAATATGTATGTTATCTGTGATGTACACTACAGTGGCCACAGAAATAATATTTCTGTGACAGTGCTACTCTTCTTTGGCATCTTGAACACAGTAGTTGGTTGTAATAGTCATGGGTGGAGGTGGATGAGGATATTTTAAAAATTATAATTTGGGGAAACTTGTTAGTACCTTAAATAAATAAATACTATAACAATTCAACTAGTTTCATTCCTGAAAAAACGCTTTTTATTCAAGAATTTTATTTTTACTAGAAATTGGAATATTCTTCGTTTAAATAAAACGTATCTCGAAAAATACTTTACTTTCAGCAATTTGTGAAAAGTATAAATAATTGCAGTACGATGATGATAGTTGAAATATGTAGATTAATTGTTATAATTCCGAAGATTCCAACTTCTTTACGTCTAATATATAAAAACAAGTTTAATTGAATTAATAAAGATAGCTACGCCACTGTTTGTTATTATTCCAGTTAACCAGCTTAATACAAGATGCGAAGCAGGTACATCGTACTAGTATATATTATCATTGGTCCAGTAGAATTATTTTTCGAACTGTCAGAAATAAGGAACACCAACAAGTTGGCTGGTCTGTTTCATTTAATAGTTTATCAATGTAGCCCAGCTGTTTCTTACATTATTTTGTGGAAATCCAAGTTGATTAACGAGTTAGTTTGCTAATACTAACTCGTACAATCGTGACCGTGAACTGTACAGGACTACTCTGGCAAATTACAACGCATAATGTAGGGTAATATCTAGGGCAGTTCATCAAACAGATCTCGGGGATCGGGTTGATAGTGTCGTTGTGTCAGGAATTTTGTATCTTCAGGCTTGTGAACTTTTTTATTTGCAAAACAAAATTAATATTTAAATTCTACAACTCTCCGTTAAACTAGTTTACGTTAATTTAGTGTAAACCGCAACTGTATACTCTTGAAATTGACTGTTGATACAGTGATCAGGTGAAAAAGTAGGTAAATAAAAGATAATTTAATTTTAATAGTTGTCAGTGTTAATGTTGATTTTATTAACGGTAGTGTTTTTTGATTCTAATTACTAAAGGTAAGTTTAATGTTTTATTTAAAATGATCAATTTACCAAATTCCATATCTAGTTTTGCTAGTATAGTAGTTTTTATACAGGTTTGACTGAGAAGTAGGTAGGTGTCCATATACACGTACTTACCTAGGTATATTGCTTCGTTTATACTTACCTATTCGGTTAAAAAGTAAAGAACTGCTGTGTTAAATTGTCTAGGTAGACAATTTTGATCTATTTATATGTAGGTACATTTCATAATTCTTTTTTATCTGCTATGAATACATTGGCACCTGTAATAAAACCAGAAAAAAGTAATTAAGTTGAAGTAACCATCCCATATCTGTCAAACTGTATAGTAGCATACTATGTTATGTTTTAAAAACTTATTCTAACTATTTAAGGGCACAAAAGTGTGATGTGAGATATTAAAATATTGTGTATTTAAAAGGTACTTAACAAGCTTAAAAAAGTGATTCCTTATGCATTTCAATTAGAATAGTGAAAGATCTTGGATTTGTATGGCCCTCGGTATGGCCAGACATTTTGAAAAGGCTCTATACTTAATAGGTGAATAATTATTGTTATATCCTCAGTTATATCAAATCCTAAGTATAATTAAAGCTAATTCTGAGAATAACAATATCGTTAATATAAAATTAGACAAGTTAAAAATGTTCCTCAACTCCAGTGCTTACCTTTATTGTTACACAATAAACCTTATAAAGGAAACCCTTAAGACTGTGATACGTCAAGTTATAGATTCTAAAAAGTTTTGGGGTCCAGTGCTTAGTACTCCCTATTTTGAAGTTAATCCATTGAATAATTTGTGGGATATTCTCAATAAAACACATGAAGTTATTCAACATCATATTTTCTTTTTTCTTTAAAAAAATGCCTTTAGTTTATTTATAATTTTGATCTAAATATAATATTTTATAAGGTATATATCTTTTTTAATAATAATAAGTGACATAAAATGATGTTTGCTTGTCAAATGTCAAGTAGTTGTAAAACTATAAGTAGAGATGCGATTATTCAGCTTCCTAAAGTATCAAGAACACCTTGAAACTGTTTTTTGTATAAGGTATGGTTGATATGTTGAAAAAAATCTTTTTTTGGATTCTTCTCTGGAAATTCTTAGCAAACCGCAAATTTTTCTAGAGATAATTTTCAAAATAGTTACTTAAGTACTATTGATTTCTTTCAAAATAAGTCAAAAACTTACATTTTTATTTTAATTAGTTATATATGAAATTTATTAAATAATCCTTTTATTTCCTAAAATTTTAGTTACAAAAAATGATAAAGATTATCTTTTAAATTTATAATTTATAAGAATTTTCTTAAATTTATCTTGATATTCTCCCATTTCATTTGAAAAATTTGTTGTTGGAAATCATTCAACAATGTTGACATGAGTAGAATAGATACATTCATATCATATTCCAGATTTATAATTGTCAGCTTCTAAAATAACTTCATTTAGGCTCTAAGACCATCAACACTTATTGTATAAAATGATGTGTCACTTTATAAATAGAAATATCATCAACTAACCATATATGTATTATAAATTTAGAAATATCAATCATACTATATCTATTTATTTGACATAAATGTGTGATAAGAATTATTCCAGAAGGAAGGTTTACATATACACAATAATATTTCATCACAATGAATTAGGTACTAAAGAATTATGGGAAAACTACACTACTAAAATTGGTGTGTATAGCTTTTATCATGTTTGTGTTTTTCAAGAATTTACTTAGATTTTAATTTGAAGTGGAATTGGAATCACAATCCTTTGTTTGCTGTAGATACGGAGAATATGTTGAATAAAAAACAAGAAATGTCTAACTCCATTTTGTCTTAACTAAAGCAGGGATTGTTGATAATAAAAATACTTTGATTTAAGGACTCAAAGCTAAAATCAAATTTTGACAGTGATCAAATTCAAGGTGTGGATGTTTGAAATATAAAATTTGACCTTGAAATATTCATTTACATATAAATGAATGTAGATACATTATTTTAAGGACCCACTATATTATAAAAATAAAGATAAGTAAAATATCCAGATAAATGATTGCATAACTTTTTGTAATTACAGTTTGGAATGTGTGTAATTGTAAAGAATTACAAAATGTAAACAGATACAAAATGAGTTTCAGTAATTCAATCACAGTTGTGTAGTTAATTTAGTCATTGAGAAACTTGCTGACTATACCTATTGGAATTACAAATTTCTTTATAATATTGCACAGTAAGTACATTCTTGATAGTTATTGTCCCAGAAATTACACTAAATTATGTTAATGAATTGTAAACAAAACATCAATCTCCAAGCATTCTGAAAGTTACAGAAGATAAGATAAGGCTTGCCTTCAATGGTTTAGTAAACCTATGCCATGAAATGCTTTATTGACACATTAAGGAATCACTAACTCTACAATGTTATTAAGTAAGAGCATATATATTGTTTGTACACAAGAAGACAGAGTTTACTTCTAGTGTATGTATGGTGGCCTGCAATTAGGCAAAATTATTTTCTGAAAATGTCTATAGGAGGTTTAGCTTCCCTTGCCCCATCCCTAGGGCCGCCCTATTAACAAAAATAAAAAAATACACTTCTTATTATCATGAAACTGAATAGATTTTGTATCAATTATACCAATCATGTTCGGAATTAAGAATCTATCAAATTGAACTTGACACCAATTTTAAATAACTTAAAATTCTCGACAGGATCTTTACGACAAATTACCAACGAATTAAACGAAAGTTTTATGTAATGACACACGTATTTTAATGACCTGATACCAATGATATGTAAATATTTATTGATTATATTGTTGTTTGAATAAAATTTGTGTGTTTGGAAGTGTATACCATCAAAACAATGCAGCTTAGATACAGTTTTTCTATAAAATAAAAGTTTTACCATGAAATTGTGTGAAGAAAGCAGAGTTAAATTCAAGAAATTGCTCGAGTATCCACTGCATTCACTAGATTTTGCTACTAGCGACTACAATCTGTTCAGAAACCTGAAACAATGTCTATGTGGAAAGCTTTTTTAGTTGAATGGAGTGTGTATAATAAATATCTGTTGACTGAAGGTTTCTGAAGAAGATAAATTGGTAATTTTACTTTCCAAACTAAGGTTTTTTGAAAATCCAAAGAATTAACTTTATACTTTTTCAACATTATTTTATTTGTTGAATAGATGAGGCTTTTACTGATGAAATAAAACTTATTAATTTCTTTGAATCTCCATTATATTTAAAACAATGCTCAACAACTTTGAATTTAATTATTTTGTTGTTATTTACATTATTGGCAAACAATTTGTTTAATTATCCTTCAAATGTTATTACTACTCAAATATTCTGAATTAATTACGCTGATTCATATGTTTTATAAAAATTGCCTAGAGTTGAATATTAAGTAACTATAGTGAATGTCCAAAGTAAGATATTATGTGACAATATGTTATTTTATATAAATTTAGCACTCCATAAGAGATTTGGTCTGTGGGCTCTGCCAGTGCCACATGACACCCTTTTTAGTGACCTAAAACCATAGAGATAAAAAACAGAGTCATAGGGGCTCGTGTAAGCGTATTCGTCCACCTATTACAAAGAGATGGACAACCAGTTTGGTATTGCTTTCTCTTTCTAATAGCGCATACATTCTTAAAAGGTTAGTAGTGTTACAATCTTCGCGCCTATGCCGCTCTATGCCTAAAACATCCCAATGTGACCGCCGCTTACATGAAATCTGAATTGGGAAAAGTAGAATTCGATAGATGGCGCTCTGAAATGTCAATGTCATCTTAGCAACGAGTAAAACAAATCAGCTGCCGTATAAGCCCTTTGATATTTAAGTAGTTTTATTTTGCTGTTTTAGTTATTTTCAGTGTGTGTTTTGAAAAACTTTTGCTTTTTCTTTGATTGTGCTTTAGTAATTTATGTTGTTAAACTAAATTTTGATTCCTAATATTTTTATTTTTGGAGTAATAGGTGTTCAACTTTTTAAGTGTTACCGGGAGTGTTAATTATGTTTGTTTGTATATTTTATTGTGACTTACCTTTTGGATTTCTTCATTGTGAATACTGTATGTATTGAATAAATAAAAACACTTGTTATTTTTGAAATTGAGTTTAATTATTTTTGTACAAACGTAATGCAAAATTTATGAACTAATGGTCGTGGTCGTGGCTTGACTGTGGTAGTTTTAAGGAAGGTTCTGCATTTAAAAGAAGATACTTTTTCTTACCAAGACCTGAAGAATATGTTACTCATTTATATACTGTTCACCTTTACATATATAAACTATACCATCCACTATTAACTTATAACTATTACACACTTGGTACTAACCTTGACTATAGTAGTCTTCCCTTTTAAAATGTAAAGAACACACGGACATACTATCTGTAACTGTAACCTAACCTTTCTTTGAGATATATTTTCCATAACTCCAAACGTATTTTCAATATTTACCATTCTTCACATGGGAGGAAATTTATGGAAAGATAAATCGGGATTTTTCCCTTTACGGCTAGTGCAACCAAATCCACAATAGTTTCGATTATGCAGCGACATAATTCAAAGTATAAAACTTTAAAAGAGGTACAAAATATTGCAATCAAACTTGATCTGAAATGAAAACACAAAATAAAACAACATAACCTCTTCCATAATATCTCTGATTATTATAAGAATATTACCTCAGAAATGATGACAGTTGAGTTGAATAGAAAAACACAGTTTTAAGCTTGTCACTGACACAAAATTAAACAGATAAAGTACGAATTTACGGTAATTATGTTGACTTAAATATAATACAAAAACAATGCAAAACGAATTATTTTACTCGTTGCGACAATTACAATTTTTTCCGCCAGAGGTCTCATTGAATTCTACTCCCCCCAATAGAGTGTAAGTTAGGTTATGTTAAATGGACAGAGAGATTCTATATTATATCGAGCTTATTTATCTAATTAGGCACTGCTTGCTATGGAAATATATTACATCTATTGTGATTTTAATGTGACATATCGGGTAGTTAACATGTTGATAAAACAGTTCTCGTTCTTAACAGGGTACAGCTCGGATTTTTATCGAGTTTTTATAAGTTTTCACTTTAGTATTAGGTTATTGGGATTAAGGTCGAGTTTTAAAATATCTCCTTTTCAATATCGTTAACAAAACAAAAGTAATTTCATTTTTCAAACTATATTTACGGAATTTCTTTAAACTTAGATACATGAAAGTGATTGTAGATAAACCAAATACATAATTTTCACTGCATGTTTTACTTATAGTATACTAAAGTCTTTTCATTGAACATTTACATTTTTGTTACTGCTCGCTATGTCGAAATTGTTTACGGCCTCACCTGTACTTTTTTAAACTCAATTTTCTTAATTACCAAGTACCGTATTTTTTGTCCCGTCATCCCAGACCTGCTACAAGAATTTGTAAATGGAATTATTTAAATTGGGCATTTAATTTTACTGTCAAGGTCAGTTAACTCCCCTTTCAATGTTAATATCAATAATAATACCGTTACTTAATAACAGACTAGCAAGATTCAAGTATTACAATAGACGAGCAGATGATCTTCTTCATGAAACCCAAGATAATTAAATGAGTCTGGACAGAGTTATGTCTTGCATGGGGGATTTCTATAATTCAGAATTCTGTTGATGTTCAAAGTACTGGCAGACTTACAGGGATCATTTTGTATATAATTCAATGAAGCCTAATGTTTTACATTAATATTCACTCAGTAACAATGGTTATCGCTTTTCTTTGCAATTACATACCTTGTTGAAACCAAACATCCAACAATTTGTTTTTTTATTGCTAATCGATATTTCTACCGGCACGCCACTGCCTCTAAATAATTCTAAATTCGTTCAAATCTCAGATTAATACATTAAAAATATACATTTTACCATTTTACTATCAATTTTACCTGATTTTACTAAGAAGTTTCAACGTTCCTAGTTTATTGAAGCTCTTGTTTTCGATATTTGTGTGTGTACGTACAGATATAATTAAAAACAATATTTTTTTTGAAAATAATGGTTTGTCAGTGCCAAATTTGCAAAAAATACAGTCGGAATTTTCCTAACCTCTCTTTTCACCTGTAAGTAAATAGTTCTATTGGCCAGTGGCACTGTCCGACTTTTCCGACAGTTTCTCCCCACTCCTTGAAAGTCATTGATGAAATCATACAGATCTGCGTAAATTACATCGGAATCCTGGCCTCGGATTTCACAAGTACGACAAGGATATATGAAAGAGAGAGAAAGAATAATTGTGCGCGGTCATCACTTTGTTTCATCTTAGGGGTGTGTACTTATTTTCCGAGACTGGCCGAATGGTCCTTTACAGAGAGAATTCACTAGTTGGTGGTATAACGGTGGTAGGTATTCAGTATGCTCCCAACATGGAAGGAGTGAGGGTGTTGAAGAAATATAAAAATACAATCGTTATTACGTAACCTGTACATCTTAAAATCCATTTTTGTCAACATGATCATTTCAGACCAAGTTGACAATTTCTAACTACAATAAGATATTATTTTAGCCATTGTAACTTGAAAATAAAACAGCATTTCTTGAGAGAACCATAATTAATAAAATAAAAATCCCTTCCATTAATAAATTAAATTGAAAAAATAAAATAAGTAGGTACACCTATTCTAAACATAAAATATAAACTTCCTGAAAAAATAAAAATAAAAATCCATTCTAAAGGTAAACATAATTTTAATGAATAAGTGCTCAAATAAACCACCTTCCTGTGCCAGACAATAACCAAATCTGTGATAAAGATTTGATCTTATATCTCTAAGATTATTTGGCGTAATGCTGGCACAGACGTGCTGTGTTTTCACCCGCGAAAAAAAGTCAACGTTAACGAGACAAAAATATCATTTGTACAAATTAATCTGCGCTTCTGGCAACAGCGGTTAAAATAGGGGGGCAATGAGCATTCGGCATATATTCGGGAAATAAGTATACACCCCTAAGGTGAAACAAAGTACACGCCTTAATGACCGCGCATAATTATTCTTTCTCTCTCTTTCAGCTGTTTTTCTGTCGTACTTGTGTAATCCGAGGGTTCCGATGTAATTTTCGCAATCTGTATATGGAAATCTACTAATTCAACCCCTTAGATTACGAAAAATATTCATAATATTTTTTTTTTTTTCGAATTTTCGTACCTTTCACTCTCGCATACCCTCGTATACAAAATATCGTAGATACGATGTAGCTGATTTTTTTCCATATTCGTTAATTATTTTTGAGTCTGTGTATAACATTTCAGTTCATAATTCCCATTATTATGGACTCTACAATTTTTTGACTTAACGCGTAAACTTTCGATTATTACGGCCTATTTACGTCTTTGATTTCACAATTTCAAATGATCTGAATAAAAAAAAGAGAACGATAAAACCACCTATGATGAATTCCTTAATTAAAGTAGGACGCACGCATATAGATTCGGTCTGAACAAAATGTATATTCCTAAAAATAAAACTTTCTTAAAATTCATGCATTTTATAAAAAATTACCTACTTAATTATCATATCAAATATACATCGTTCAACTTGAACATGACTCATGATTGAAAATATTACAATCGTTTATCGGAAATAATTATTATACTAACTTTTTGCATTCCAGGGCTGGGTTAAAGTTGATTTTTATTTAAAAAAATCAAAAACCATCGATTTATTTAAAAGAATCGTAATTCGTGACCCGCCCCTGCTAGATAAAAATATAGATTCGTATTTTATTATCGTAAAGATAAATAAATTCCTTTGTGAAAACGTTTATATCATAGGCCTACGAAAAAAATTTTTAAAAGGTGGTTAAATTCATTTGTAAAAAATTCCGTTTACCATAGGCGTACTTATTACTACCGATGTTTATTTTCACTTCCCCTTTTTGAAAAAAATTAATGTTATGTGCGTTATTTGATACACACATTAGGAAGGGGAAGGGAAAATAATAATTCCATTCACCCTTCCCCTTCATGAAAAACTTAATGTATTGATAATTTTCAAGAATGGAAAGGGTTAATGAAAAAGACTAGTTTTCCTTCCTATTTGTGGAAAAAATCCAATAATCTATAACAAATTGTAATGTTTTTCTTATTTATTTTAACAGTTTTCTTACGGTGGGATAAAATTATAATTATACTGATTTATTGAAGGAACACTCACACACTATTATAATAAACTTAATTTATATACACACTACTTAATGTCTACTAATTTATCTTCACTCGGTATAATACATAGCAGACGGACGGATGTCGGTCTGTGTTGCGCTGTTTGCCAAGCTGGCGAGCGATCTTTTTTGTACATCCGAAGGATGGATGGATGTTTGGTGTGGCTTGGCCTTTATGCGTGAATACGTATCGTACTCGAAACATCTAGAATTCGCGCATTCGCCAAAATGTATAGTTTAGCGACAGGACCGGCTTCTGGATTACTGAGTTCGTAACAAAACATTAAATTTTTTTATTTTATTGTATTCACGTTAGTCTTGTGTTTTCATTGAAGTAATTTTGATGAAATTATTGTCCAATTTAAATTTTTTTTTTACAGCTTTTGTAATATCAAAGATGTCACATCACAGTGATGATAACATGCTCATAGCCACAAGTGATTCATTCTGGGAACCAGGCAACTATAAAAAAACTACGAAACGAATTGAAGACGGCTACAAACTGTGCCAAGAACTGATATCATTGGTTAGTGAAAGAGCGGATATAGAAAGGAACTACGCGAAAGCGATGAAAGCATGGTCTAAAAAATGGAACGACGCGATAGAGAAGGGACCGGAATATGGTACCACAGAAGCGGCTTGGAAGGGTTCTTTGGTTGAAGCAGACAGAAGATGTGATTTACATTGGAAAATAAGAGATAAATTAGCTAATGATGTTACTAATAAGATTAAACAATGGCAGAAGGATAATTATCATAAGGTTTGTATAAATTGTCTGTACTCCTAAATGTACATGCTAAGATTTTTTTTTTTAATCTGCGATACCGATTTTACCCCCAAAACTTTCATAAATTAAAGCTTTTGACGGCCAAATCGTCTTTCTGAAGCCTCCTGGAAGTGTACGCTACTGTCATGTCAAATGTTAATAAGTTAAAATAGTCCTTTTCAAAGTACCAAAATTTGAAGTTCATTAAATGCCAATTAAAAGCTGTAACTGGGTGTTACCATCTTAAGTGGGTCACTCTGTATACAGATACATGCAATGAGAAACGGGACATAGGTATTTAATGTATTTTCCGATCTAAATAGTCCAAGTATGGAAATATTTCGCGATTTGAAATGCTCTCTGCTATCTCCATTAATGCTTGGAAATATTTCGAATATTTTACTACTTTCACATTTATCATTCACAAGACGGAAACTTTTCAAGTTAGGCTTTTGGAAATTTTTTTCCCATTTCATTATTCTTTTGCAAATACTCTCCCAAAATTTCAGTTCAAAATTCATAGTTTTGTGGTATTTACAAGATTTTTTATGTTGAAAAGGTGTTTTTTCGAAAATTTCATTACACAATTTAAATGCAAAAGAATGATTTTATCAAAAAACTAACTGTGGCATTCATTTTCTCGTATCAAAAAACCCACGGTTACGAATTTATAGCCAATTTCATGTCGCAAAATTTTTTTTGTATATGAAATTTTGAAGCAAGGGGTAGGTATGGAAATATTTCGCGATTTAAATTGCTCTCTGCTATCTCCCTTAATACTTGGAAATATCAACTGAAAATTCATATCTATATGTAAAATGCTCCCCGGAATCGAATATCGGAGACTAGAACGTTCTATCTCTCTAATTAGTCGAGTTATGGATACCTAAAATTTCAAAAAGTGGATTTTCGAATATTTTCACGATTTAATTTGCTCTCTGCTATATCCCTTAATGCTTGGAAATACCAACTCAAAATTCATATCTATATGTAAAATGTTCCCCTGAATCCAATGGAGGAGACTGGAACGTTCTACCTCTCCAATTAGTCGAGGTATGGAGACATAAAGTTTCAGAAAGTGGATTTTCGAATATTTTCACTACTTTCACATTTTTTATCATTCACAAGACGGAAACTTTTCAAATTAGGCTTTTGGAAATTTTTTTCCCATTTCATTATTCTTTTGCAAATACTTTTCCAAAATTTCTGTTCAAAATTCATAGTTTTGTGGTATTTACAAGATTTTTTATGTTGAAAAGGTGTTTTTTCGAAAATTTCATTACGCTATTTGAATGCAAAAGAATGATTTTATCAAAAAACTGACTGTGGCATTCATTTTCCCGTATCGAAAAACCCCCGGTTACGAATTTATAGCCAATTTCATGTCGCAAAATTTTTTTTGTATATGAAATTTTGAAGCAAGGGGTAGGTATGGAAATATTTCGCGATTTAAATTGCTCTCTTCTATCTCCATTAATGCTTGGAAATACTAACTCAAATTTCTTATCTATATGTAAAATATTCCCCTGAATCCAATGGAGGATACTAGAACGTGCTATCTCTTCAATTTGTCGAATTATGGATACATGAAGTTTCAGAAAGTGGATTTTCGAATATTTTCACTACTTTCACATTTATCATTCACAAGACGGAAACTTTTCAAGTTAGGCTTTTGGAAAAATTTTTCCCATTTCATTATTCTTTTGCAAATACTCTTCCAAAATTTCAGTTCAAAATTCATAGTTTTGTGGTATTTACAAGATTTTTTATGTTGAAAAGGTGTTTTTTCGAAAATTTCATTACGCTATTTGAATGCAAAAGAATGATTTTATCAAAAAACTGACTGTGGCATTCATTTTCCCGTATCGAAAAACCCCCGGTTACGAATTTATAGCCAATTTCATGTCGCAAAATTTTTTTTGTATATGAAATTTTGAAGCAACTGGTAGGTATGGAAATATTTCGCGATTTAAATTGCTCTCTGCTATCTCCCTTAATGCTTGGAAATATCGACTTAAATTTCATATCTATATGTAAAATGTTCCCCTGAATCCAATGGAGGAGACTAGAACGTTCTACCTCTCCAATTAGTCGAGTTATGGAGACATAAAGTTTCAGAAAGTTGATTTTCGAATATTTTCACTACTTTCACATTTATCATTCACAACACTATCTCTATCTCCCTTAATGCTTGGACTATAACTTTAAAACGGTTTATTGTTCATAATATTTACAGAAAATAGTTGCTAAGGGATGAAAATTCCGGTACAACGTTTTTTTTTTGACTGATTTTCATTTCTAGTCAATGATGAATATTAAAGAAAAAAAAGATATGGACGATACTTTTAAAAAAGCGCAAAAACCTTGGACGAAACTATTGCAAAAAGTGGAAAAAGCTAAAACTGACTACCATACAGCCTGTAAAACGGAAAAATCGGCCTCAAATCAAGAAAGAAACGCTGCAGGAGATACATCATTTTCTGCTGATCAGGTAACGTACCCATCCATCTATTTTTTTAAATATTATTTTATTATTAATTATTCAAAACCAGGTATTCCATTTCTAAAGTGTGAAAACAAGAAAAAAATCAATATTGACAAATAATATAGTTCCAATAATAACTAAAAAATGTTTGTTGCACTCATCTGTCATTCTTGTCAGTTTTGTGATGATTTATGACAAACATAAACATTTAAATAAAATAAAAATCCAGAGCAAATGTCTGATCCTGCTCTAATACAGCAATCTTACTACTTAGTCTCAACGAGTTACAATTATTGCAAAAATATTTGATTATTTAAAATTTAAATGGTCATAGCGAAAACCAGCTATGATTAAGTACTGACAAGGTGGAGGCCATAAAGATACAAAAAAAGAAGAACGGTTAAAATACATTCTGAGTTTGAGTTCCAACTGTTTCTGTTTTTTTTAGGTTAAGAAAATGCAAGACAGGGTACAAAAATCGAAAGAAGAAGTTCAAAAGTGTCGAGAAAAATACGAATTGGCTCTCCAGGAAATAAATCAATATAACCCCAAATATATGGAAGATATGACCGTTGTGTTTGACAAATGTCAAGAAATGGAAGCTCAACGGCTTAATTTTATAAAATCAACTTTTTTCGAAATACATAAAGATCTAAATTTATCAGAAGATCCTACGTAAGTAATTATTTTTATTAGATTAGAAAACCTCGATTACACCAAAACTAATTACAGCTTAACTCAAATATACGAAGAATTTTATCATACAATAAACAACGCCGACTACGAAAAAGACTTGAAATGGTGGTCGAACAATCACGGCGTTAACATGGCCATGAATTGGCCGCAATTCGAGGTAAAACTTTCGACAACTATTTACGCGCATGTGTAGTTCTATTATTTTTTTTTTATTTTGTGATTGCATTTTCGTCTAGGATTACACTGAAGAATTTCGTGACATCCACAAAGGGAAATCCAAAGAAGCGTCTCCATCAGGAATCACTTTGATCCATCAGCGTCCAGTAGGAGAAGATTTGCATGTATGCTTTTTTAATTATTTGATATGGGTGAATATTTCGAAAAATTATCCTTAAAAGAGTGCTCTTCATTTATTTAAGTAACTTTACAGATACAAACAATCCTTAATTGGCAATGTTGCTTCACCCACTACACTTTATTTTATCTCTTCCAGTTCCTATCTCCATTCTCTACATCCTCCAATTACGCTAGTTATAATCCTTTCAGTTATTCTGGAATCACCAATCTTATTCTTTGTGCTTTTACTGAGTCAACTGTTTCTGTTGCCTCAACTCAGATTAGCTCTTCTCATCCTTCCTTCCTTTACTTTTCTACCTCCAAAAATTTGTCTAATGACTTTTCTTTCCCAGACACACATTTTAGTTTCTTGCACTCCTAAAGTTCCCAATGTTTCTCTCGGTCTTATAATTGTTTTGTACATCTCAAATGATATCCATAAGGATTCTGTTCCATGATTTTTTACCCTAATTAAATAAAGGCACCGTGCGTTTGATCCCTGGGAGTTTCTACCTATTAAAACTGAGGATTTCAAAGTGACTTCCATCTTTTTTATAATTTTCTGCACCTTTCCAAAAAATAACTGTATGGTCGCCATTTTTTTATTGTTTAATTGGTTCGATATTAACAATAAAAAAATTGTCTAACGACCATACAGTTGTAGATCTCGGTGGATTCAAACTAAACATCAGTCGTACTAGAGACACATGCCAAAACACGAACGCAACAAACTCCTGGTCAAAAAATCCGGGAAAAGGTGTAGAGAATTATTTATCTAAGTAGCCTGAGAAGTCGTTTAATTCAAAGGACGCACCGGAATTCGGTCCCGCTACCTGCGGAAGGGACTACCTGTAACGGATTAAATTCGAAGTGTGGTCACACCAGCGAAAATGCGATTTCGGAATTGGGTCCCATGTACCTACTATTTGTTTAATTTGACTTTTATTTTCCTTCACATTTTTTTGGGCTTAGGACCAACAGTACACACTTATTGTTGCTGTACTGGCATGTTTAAAAATTTACGCTAAATGTGTATCGTCAAAAATAAAAACAGTACGTGAAATAATAACCCAACCAAACCTACCCCTACCAAACCACCTTCGTATTTCTAGTCAATTTTTGAAGAATAAATTATAATAATTTTCAATAATAACCCAACCAAACCTACCCCTACCAAACCACCTTCGTATTTTTGAGATAATGATTTTTGAAAACAAAATTTAAACCCATCTATTATTAATAAACGCTTACCCTTTTCACTCGTCATAGAGGTGAAATTAATATTTTCCATGTCAAACAAACAAACAAAATCACAATAACGGACACAAATAAACACGTCTTACACTCTGCACTTCAGAAGAACAATTGCTAAAAATAATCTTTTAATACCCACATGAAATCTACCTGCTTCGATAGCGGACCGAATTACGAAATCACCCTTTCGGATTTGGACAAGGTCCCTGTGAGCAGGTAGCCCTTTTGCTAGGTACCCGGACCGAATTCCGAAACACCGAATTCAAATGTAAAACGCTAGGGGTGAGGATAGGATGATGATTCCAATTAAACTGGACTTTTTTTTTTGAAATATTCACCTATTTGTCTGTTTAGTAGTTTGTATATTAACAATTTTTTATTTGTATCTTTAGAAGATATTCTTCATAACTGTTCATTAACGGCATTATATATTGGGGTATGTATTTTAAGATATTTTCCTGCTTAAAGACGAATCTACAGCAGATTTTTTTGCGGTTAGACGGTGAGTTTTTCAAACACGACCTCCCTCGAAGTTTCGGTTTACTTTAAGGCATGTGTAGATTTTATATAATCCCTTTTTGAGTATCACTAGGCAAAATTTTTAGCCTTAAACGCATACGATATCGTGACTGACCATAGGATGAGTGCATACATCATTTGACCCACATTTCGGAGTTCAGAACTTGTTTATCTGTGAAACCTAACCTATCTTTCAATTCCACTACTCTTAAAGTCATGCTATATATCCTCAATACATCTCAGAACTTACTTTTATGCTTTACAAGCGCCATGAGTTTTGACGTACTCTTTTTCCTATACGTGAAATTTATATCTTTTTATATTCTCTACCCTCCATATTTGATTAACAATTAACATTCAAATTGAATAAAAGTAATATCAAACTCTCAGAGAACTTTCAATACACCATTAATCTCATCTTTTATAAAAAGCATGTGAAATTGAGGCACGTTCTAATAAATTATTTACCTCACCAAACGGCCTGATTAGCATATAAATTCACTGTGATGGTTCGGACACGTGCATTGGAATTGTTTAATTCACATTTGTATGAATAAATCTACTAATGAATGTACACCGAATTGTGATTTTGGAGTGAATTCTGTATCCACTGTACTGACAAGTGAATATAATGTGTTTAATTAATCAAATGAATGTAAATGGTAAGTACACAACAGACACTTGATTAAAAAGGATTTCTTGAAATTGTAAACGAATTATTGATTTTCAAAGATAATTAAGTGTTCAACTATAAAACCAGTTTCGACGTGAAAATGTATTCAATTATTTTCCTTAAAAGTCTTAAAATCACCCTGTAACATTTGATTTGGTTAAGTATCATTACAAATTCAAGAATTATAAGTGCATCAATTTTTAATTCTTGCTTTTGGCTCTCAACACACACGCTTTTTGTAGAATAGGTTTTCCTTGAATAATTTGTTTTATAAAAAACTATTTATATTTTTATTTTACAGGTTTGGAAACCAAACAATAATAATTACGAAAGAAGGGAAAGAAATTTAATGTGTACCTGTACATCTATTTTAATAAAAATTAGTGTATCGTGTTGTTTTATTTTGTTTTCCTACCTACCTACATTCAAATTTACAACAATTTTTATCACATCGTCATTTTATTTAGCTATGACAAAAGTGGCTTTGTTTCATTTTCAGTGCATTACTTAGGGAAGGGTTTTATAACAGACATACCTTGTCAAACATGAAATGTTGATATACTTTTAACAATATGGATTTTTAGGATTACTCGTCTCAAAAATCTATCAAGAAAGAAGTGCCAGCTAAACCAACCAATGTGGTAACACAAAGTACTGAAGTTAAACCTACTGTAGAAGCAAATAATAGTCCTTCTAATACAATTACGTAAGTCATTTTTATGTAAATTACTCTCACTTCGTAATTTGGTTAAAAATATTGATCGTAGTCCCCATAAAAAGAGATATTCAAGTTTTTAATACATTAAGAAACTTATTAATTGGTGTTCGGAGAAGTAAATTATACTACATGTTTGGGAATTATGGATTGTAAAGTAACGAAAAGCTACCAATAATATAAAACATACTTAATGTGTTTTTTTCATATTTTGTAGAAATGGTTCAGCGAATAAAGCGAATGAATCTAATCCGTTTGAAGAAGAAGAATGGGAAGAAAACGACGCCCTCGTAGATAACGGAGAACCTGGAGTACCCGTTAAGGCATTATACGACTATGACGGTGCTGAAAATGATGAACTCACGTTTAAAACTGGTAATTAACTTTTCACTCTTCATGTTTGATAATACTGAAGTTTAATGTTATTGCAGGAGATGTTTTCGAAAAATTAGAAGATGAAGATGAACAGGGTTGGTGTAAAGGCAGGAAAGATGGTAGAGTCGGTCTTTATCCTGCTAATTATGTGGAAGTGGTTCCACATTAAAAATACATACTCATCAAAAGTATTATTAAAAATGTAAAAATGTTATAAATTATTGTTATTTTTTTAGACATAAGTAAATATATATGTACTACATGTTTATTTAACAAAACTAATTTCTTTATTTTGTATATACCCACTACAAAATATGAGTTATAATGTGTACGAATCTGATATAAAAGGAAAATATGTTTGAAATAAAGTTAAAACTTACTGTGGATGAAAGTAAAATTGAATTCTTATAAACTTGTGTGGGTGGAGAATGTTCCTTGTGGCTGTTGTACTTGCTATCAGCTTTTTATTTACGGGCATTATTAATTAATTTATCGTTTTCAACATTAATTATAATCTAAAGCATTTCTGTCACTGTTAAATTTGAAATTCAAAACTGCGTACTGTCATTCTTCTTTTATTGATGTCAATCTCATAGCAAGACATACAGCTACTATATTCTAGTCTTCGCTAAATAAGATCTACAGCTATAACCATGAGTACGTCCACTTTCCAACAGATGGCTAGGTTGAAGGATCAAGATTTTTATACCCGAAGTGCCTATTTATGGATGACATATGACACTTGGTGATGACAAGAGTAACTAATAAGAAATCAAATTTTTATTTTAAAACACAAAAATAGTGACTAATTTATATTAGAATATTTTGAAAGTGATTCCAGTATGCAATATTACTATTTTTATCTAAAATGAAAAGAGCAAACGTTAGAAATACTTATTAGCTAATTCTCCAAAATTTATCTATTTCATATTCATTAGATGCAGTGCTGGATGAAAACATGACAAATTATCAAATAACGGCTAAATGGAATTGGACTAGTCTTTGTGGTGAAGATGGATTTCAAATTTGGTCGCAAGAGAGGCATGATTTTGGAATTTGTTTCCAACAACTATGTTTTCATATACCAGTACTAAGCCTTTTAGCTGTGGCTTCTTCATATTACTTTGGATTGCACATAGGTATTAATAGACTATTTTGTGGATGTGAAATGGTAAATTTATTTATTTTTTCTAGGATTCGTTAGAAGATCCAACTGTCAAAAATTTACTATTTTATCTAGAAGCATAATCATCCTAATACTAATGTTCACACCAGTACTACAAATATACAACAGTATTCATTCAAAAAAAGAAAACAAAGAAACCGTATCTTTTCTACTTAGTGCAGTTCAATCCATATCATGGTGTTCGCATTTTCTTTACACATTAGGTTTGAGAAAAAGATTGGGAAGAAGTGCAAGAGGCCCAACGTCTATATGCATTATATGGTCTCTCATTTTCGCTTTAACTTTAGTCTCAACAAGAAGTCAGTATCTGCAATATTCATTGCAATCAAATGAAACCACAAAAATGTCATTTATTATTAGCATTTGGTACTTTATATTACAATTTCTATATGCACTAACTTTAATACCTGGTTCAGGAGGCTCTACCATTCTCAATATTCCAGAGCAATACTCACCGGTATGTAAATATTTGTAATCCCTATAATTATATAAAAACAACTAATATACACCATATTATTTTAGACATCTGAACATCAACCATTGCTAGGTGGTAATGCTTACATTCGCTTTGTTGAAGAGGGTGACCCTAGCTATCTTGGAGTGGCTATGGAAAACATAAACTGGTTTTCCAATTTATTCTTTTGTTGGGTCCATACCCTTATAAAAAAGGGTATTGATGACAAGATCGAGAGTTCTGAGGATTTGTTTGACTTGCCAGTGACTATCAATAGTGATTATAATACCAATAAATTAGAAGAATGTTTAAATTTAGGAAATGGTAAGTTACATAAAACACTTATCTTTGAAAAGATAAAATATAACATAAAGATGAACATTATTTTCAGACCTGGAAACTTCAAGACATGTTGAAGTTTCTTTTCAATCTAAAAGCTATAGTTTATTATCGGCTCTTCATAAGTGCTATGCTTGGCAGTTTTACAGCATTGGTATTCTAAGATTAACTGCCGATTGTTGTGGTTTTGCTGGACCAATGCTGTTAAATAAGTTGGTGAATTTTATAGAAGAAAAGTCAATAGATATGAAATGGGGTTATTTGTATGCTGTAGGACTTATTGTTAGTACTTCATTGGGTAAATGTGTAATTTTAAGTGCCAATAACTATTTTTAATGTTTCTCTTTTAGCTGCTCTCTGTGATACCCATTTTAATTTTTTAATGTCAGTGGTTGGCCTCAAAATGAGAGGTGCTATAGTGAACAGTATATACAGGAAAATATTATCGGTTCGATCAACACTTTTACTATCAAAATTGTCTGTAGGAGAAATTATGAATTACATGTCAACTGACACGGATCGAATAGTTAATTCTTGTCCCAGCTTTCATTCATTATGGAGCATACCATTCCAAGTAAGTAGAAGTTTAGACACACTTAAAATTGTTATTATATCGTTTAAATTTTCCAGCTTATTGTAACTCTTTATTTACTTTACAACCAAGTAGGTTTAGCTTTCTTAGCTGGTGTTATATTTACGATAATCCTCATTCCAATAAACAAGTATATTGCAAACAAAATAGGACAACTAAGTACCAAAATGATGGAACACAAAGATGAAAGGGTAAAATTAACATCTGAAATTTTGAAAAGTATCAAGGCAATTAAATTGTACGTTTGGGAACAACATTTCATTAGAAGCATTACAAGTAAGTTAAGTGAGGAGAAAAGTAGGGGATTTTTGAATGTTTTTGTTTATTGTAGAAAAAAGAGACTTGGAATTGAAATACTTGAAAAGCCGAAAATATTTAGATGCACTTTGTGTATATTTCTGGGCAACTACTCCTGTCATTATTTCAATATTGACATTTGTAAGTTACGTTCTTTTGGGAAATAAATTGACAGCTGCAACTGTGTTCACTAGTATAGCTCTACTCAACATGTTAGTTAGTCCTTTGAATGCGTTCCCATGGGTACTTAATGGTTTGACGGAAGCTTGGGTATCCATTAAAAGAATTCAAAAATTGCTAGATGTAAGTATTAAAATTTCTCAACTTTTAAAGTGTTTTTAAATACAATTAAAACCTTTTCAGCTCCCCTGCATGGATCTTGATAAAATATACGATAGGTCTATTCTAGATGAAGAAAATACTGATGCTCTAATTGTAAACGGTACTTTTAAATGGGAAGATGCCGTAGCTCCTAAAATAGACCCAGAGAAAAAGGACAAAATGAAAAAAACAACTAAAAGCGAACAACAACAAGATTCTGGAAGTGAAAGAAGAGAAAACGTTGTATTTAAACTCGTAGACATAAATATCCAGATTAAAAAAGTGAGTAGAAACAATTCCAGTTAATTTCATGATTACATTATTTGCATTTTTTCAAATTTGAAGTATTATCTGTTAAATGTTTGGCCAATAGTACAGGGGTAGTAAATTAATCATTTACACCCAGTATACAACACAAATGGTTTTTATATGCTTAATTAATTTTAGGGAGAATTTATTGGAGTCATAGGCTCCGTTGGATGTGGAAAATCCACTTTATTTTCTTCCATATTAGGAGAATTATCAAAAGAAAGTGGTAGTATTGCAGTTAAAAATCTTGAAGCAGGTAAGTGATTGCATATTTCCTTGTTGATGGCTCCCTCACCGTTTTGAGTACATTTTAAATAGTAACGCAATTTTTTTCTCTCTCATTTACTTTACTTTTTAATTTTCAAGGTTTTGGTCTAGTTGCTCAACAACCATGGTTACAAAGAGGAACTATCCGAGATAACATATTATTCGGAAAACCTTACGAAGAGAAAAAGTACATGAAAATTATATACGCTTGTGGACTTGGTGAAGATCTGATCTCATTACCCGCTTATGACAGAACAGGTACTACATTCAGTACTTTTTTTTCTCTTGACTTGACAGTCTAGGGAAGATTGTGGATTCTGTATATTCGATTGGTCAAACTAATTTTTTTGTAGAAGTAGGAGATAGTGGAGGAACTTTATCGGGTGGTCAAAAAGCTAGAATATCTTTAGCTAGAGCGATATATCAAGAAAAGCCTTTATACCTTCTGGATGACATACTTTCTGCGGTCGATGTCAAAGTTGGCAAACATATTTTTCAGCATTGCGTGTTGGAGTTATTACAGGAGAAAACAAGAATTATGTGTACGCATAATGTAAAATATTTATTACATGCTGATAAAATTGTGCTGTTGGAAAATGGAAGAATAAAAAATGTGGGTGAGTCAGTTTTAAAAAATTAATATTCTGTAATTTGAATCAAATCAATATGTTACTATTTATTTATTTAACAGGTAAAAAAGTATATGTATAGGTAGTACAAGTATCTTAGGAGTGAATTATAGCACAGGTTCGGGAAAAAAATTTTTATAACAAAAGTGGCCTCCAGAAACGCCTGGAAATTATTTTCAGAATTGTAGGTCCACCGCTAGAGGGCGTATTTGACAGTCAAAAATTAAAAATGCAAAATTTTTCAAAATTCACTCAATTAAGAAGCATATTAAATATTATAATCAGTTTCCTCGACAAATTCTGCATATTTTTAATATGACAATGTTAAGTCTATCTCTTCAAATAAGGGTTGAGGGCGAGTGGGAACCTTGTTACGAAAAAACGCCGGTAATTTTGGTTCTGCTTGACCGATTTTAATAAACTTGATGTTGTTTGAAAGAGCTTTTGATCAATCGAAAATTTGTGAATATGAAGCTATCTGATTAATAACATAAATGATAGAGGGCGCAGTCTTATTTTTTTTAAATATTGTGTTTTCTCATCTAGCATTTATGTTATTAATCAGATTGCTTCATATTCACAAATTTTCGATTGATCAACAAAAGCTCTTTCAAACAACATCGAGTTTATTGAAATCGGTCAAGCAGAACCGGAATTACCGGCGTTTTTTCGTAACAAGGTACCCACTCTCCCCCACCTCTTATTTGAAGAGATAGACTTAAACTTGTCATATCAAAAATATGCAGAATTTGTCGAGGAATCTGATTATAACATTTAATATGCGTGGTGGGTGGGTAGGGGTGGGGGAGAGTGGGTATCTTGTTAGGAAAAAACGCCGGTAATTCCGGTTAGTAAACGAAGACTTGAAAATAAGAATTGCCTTTGCTTTAACAAAACTTATTTTACTACCAACCGGTTTTGATCTTTTTGGTACCTGAATACTCTTAAATCTAGTGATTCTTGCCAATTCAGTATACACCTTTGAAAAAGTTCACAATAGTATACTATAGACTCGAGGGCAAACTATTGTTCAATGTGGCATGAAATGTTTTTATACATAGAACAGTTTTTATTAATTATTTTTCATAATTGATATTGCAATCTTTGTAGTAGAGTCATTTGCGTTTGAAATGCACCCCCCAAGCTGTAATTCCATAAATAGAAATCAAATCCGGTTTGAAGTGATATTATTCCTTCTAATAACAAATTAGAATGGTTGGTTCTATATTTTTATATATACCAACCCCGTTTAACTTGGAAGTGTAATTTATTGTCTGCGGGACATATAGCCCGAGAAGTAGTTGTTGCTTCCTAGTGAACGGTCTATCTTTTGGAAAGCAATTTTCTAATTTGTAAAGCTTTTTAATAGATTTAAACTATTATTTTGAGTCTATTAATAACACGCTTTACTTAAATATGACAATTGATATAGGAAACTGTAATCAAGTAAATAATATAATGTCTTAACTTAAAATACTAAAGAATAATGCGTAGTATACCATCATTATATTTTTCTATTTGCATTATCTTAGATAAAATGCGAAAATTAAAAATTAGGTATTATGTCTTTTTTAAAACCTAGGTATTTGCAATAGTCAACCCTTTTTACATCCTTATTTTTAATCCTTATTTACAAATTATCTGGTACACCACTGTCACAATAGTTACCAAACATTATAAACACAGTTTTTTCAATATTCAGATATAGTCTATTTAGTGCCAGCCAGTCAGAAATTTCATTTAATTAAATATTCTTATTTTCTTCTACTTCAGTCCAATTTTTGCCCTCACTATCATCTACAAACGATACAGTTCGTCCATCTGCTGAATCTATAAGTAAATCATTTACATAGAGTATGAATAGAAGTGGTCCCAGAACAGTTCCCTGCGGAACACCCATATTCACCTCCTAACCATTTACTCTGACTCTCTACAACCTTCCTTTTAGATAACATGACAACAAATTTTAAGCATTACTTCTATACAATAGTTATATAATTTTTGAAGCGAAAAAAGAACTAACAATTTTTTTCTTATATAAAGGAAAACCTATTGAAGTCCTTCGAAATATAAACGACACCCTCTCCGTTGATTTAGAATTGGAAGATTCGGTATCTGCTAGCTTCGAACAATTGACGAGATTCGAAAGTTCTGAAAGTATATTTCGAGAGGATGGTATTCATGAAGACCAAGATAATGAGCTGTTCGAAGAAATCAGCGAAAAAGGCAGTTTGGATTTTAGTGTTATTGTGTCGTATTGGAAAGGTATTGGACATCTGATTAGCTGTTCCATTTTAATTGCTATGATTGCCATGCAATTTTCGAGAAATTTAACCGATTGGTAAGTAAAAAGTTAATTTTTTTTTCATTTTTTCATCGAAATAACTTTCTAAACTCTTTCACATTATATACTTTAGACTTTTTTAAAATTCTTCTAGGTGGTTGGCTAACGCAGTAACAGATACAACAAACAATTCCACCACTAATCTAACATTCTTTTATCATTCGACAAGCGGTATAACTGATGACAAATTTTACTCGATAAATACTACAGATGATGATAACATGTCGACGTTTTTGAAAGTTTACGTTGAATTTGTCTGTATTAATACGTTATTTACTTTAATAAGGGCATTCGTTTTTGCATATGGAGGAATCAGGGCGGCAACCAAGTTTCATAAAATGTTACTACGAACTGTTGTAAAAGTAAGTATGAAAGGAGATTTATAGCTATCATGTTGTGTTTCTGCTTTGTTTTCATTGTCTACAATACCTTTACGTCCCGGGACTCACAAATGCTTTCTCCACTGACGTTACTTAGTAAGAGAAGGAAATGTAATTTCTTATCTGTTGTTCTTTGTATCACGAGTACTGGTAGCATCAAAAATTTTGATAGGTGTCTTAACAAGACCCTGCTGCCCTTCGGGCACCTTAAAAAGCTTAAGGAGTAATGTACATTTTGTGGAATAGAGGAAGAAACCTCCATTCACATACCTGTCGACATTGTAAACTCCCAACCACTGCTGGGAATCAACAGGATAGAAATTAAGCTCCAACTGATTATTTTCATGTAAAAAGCGTTGTATTATAAATATTTGGTACATGGTTGGTTGGTACTCAGACGAAACAGGCCGGGCTAGGAGGCCCCAACACTGCAGCCGTTGTTAGATTATTGTATTGTCTTGTTTGTTTGTTATTCCGTGTGGAGATTTGTGACCTCGATGAGATCTAGAAGTCTCTTCACTGTATCTCTTTTGGTGAGGTTGGATACAGGGTCGTCCGGCTCTATCTGTCTATCCCTCCACCAGCGTAGAGCCTCACGTTCGAAGATTATATCTCCTCACCACATAATCTACATATAGGTTCTTCTTGGAAGATCCCCATTGTGTGAAGGTGTTTTCTCAGGCCACAGTGTCCAGTTATAATGCCGGTTACCAGTCTTAGATCTTTCTTATTTAACAGTTCAAAAACAGTGGCGGTTCAACTAAGGAGCAACAACTACTTCCCGTGCAATATGCACCGACGGATATTGAATTACACACCAAAGTCAAACGGGGTTGGTATATCTACGAGATATTTTAAAACCAACCTCTCTGGTTTGCGACTCTATTAAATACGACAATATTATAGGAAACTGTAATAAGATTTATTTCTTATTTAACTTTAAGATTTCTTCAGTAAGTTTTGGTATGGATTGTTTAACCACCAGTTTACTGTGTTTGAGCTTCGGAATTGTTTGCCAATATTTGAGGTGTTGTTTGTGCACCCTCTGGTTTAATGTGGTTCTTACCGTAGCCTTTGTTACACCGGTTGCCGGCTTAGGGCCGGTATAGCCGGTTGCCGATCCTTCTCGTGCTAGTGCGTCTGCTTTTTCATTCCCTTGTGACCTGGCACCCATTTCAGAGTTACCTTATTTGTGGCCCTGAGGTTTTCCAAGCATTCCCAGATAAGTTTCGATTTTATTGTACTACTATTAAGTACTTTGGTACATAATGATATTTCTAATGGTTTATATCTAACGAACTATAGTATATTTTAGGCGAAAAGTAAATTTTTCGATGTCACTCCAATAGGAAGAATAATAAATAGGTTTTCCAGTGACACTTACACCGTAGACGATTCCTTACCGTTTATTTTGAATATTTTTTTAGCTCAGCTGTTCGGTTTAATTGGTAAGTTAATGATAGGGTAAGTTGTAGGTGAAACCGTTTTTGTTTTATTTTTTTTTTAGGTTCAATATGTATAACAATGTACGGTCTACCGTGGATATGCGTTTTCCTATTTCCGTTAATACCAATTTACACTTGGTTATTGAATCAATACAGAATTACATCGAGGGAACTCAAAAGGATATCGAGTGTGACACTCTCGCCTATATATAATCATTTTAACGAAACTTTACAGGGTAATCATTTTATTTTTTTATTTAATAAACTCAAAAATTCTCCCATTTATCCCAGCTACCCAAGTCTAGGCCGGAGCTTCTGATAACCTAACCTATATTTCCCTTGTATTTATTAGGTCAAGATTTGCGTCAAATCCACTCCTGAAACTATGCATTCGTTCAGCTTTTTCACCTGCTGTTTGAGTCGCTTCCGCGACACTAAGTCAACAATGCATGCCGATACCACCGCCGGCTTCCTGTCGCCCCTGTGGCCATCTAAACTTTCTATTTCGATTGCAGATTTTGTGAAACTGACTCCGAATCGCTGTGAATGTACCGCGAAACGTTTTTAATATCGAAACTTTGGTAGCTGGTGATGAAATCAGCTGTGCTAATAGCTGGTTTCAAAGAAATGTTTTAAAATTGCTAAATTTTGACTATAAAAGTTAATCGGGAGGTCGAGGATCTGTCAAAACTGTCAACTGTCAAGCAAATTTAACATAACAGCTTTTTAAAAATTAATTGAAAACGTTTTTCCGTATTTTATACAAATAAGTTGCTATTTTTAAAAGTGAACACGCCCAAATCAAACTGCCATTTCTTGTAAGAACTAATTTGACTTTTTATTCCATTTAACATTGGTAAATACGAACATACTACATTATCAACTTGTTAACTTTTGACATTTCATAACACCTAAAATGCCGGGATACGGGAATATTACAATAAGCAAGATTAATATCAAATTTTGTACTTTGTAACTTACTCACCCAGTATATCGATAGTTTTAATAAAAACATCGATGTTAACCATATAAATAAAATAAAAACAATTAAAAAAGTTGATCATCTTGTTTAATTACCAATTCGTAAAAGCCCGACCTTTGGAATATTAGCCATAACGATTATTTCTATAGAGTTGACAGAAGTTCTGATTTGATTCATATGACGTAACAGTCACGTGATGCTAAAGCTGTTTCTATTGCATCTCTTTAATTTACTATTTCATGTTCCAAAAAATTTGTAGGTCTAACAACAATAAGAGCAATGCGAGGCGTTCAAAAATTCAAACACGATAACGATGAAAATCTGGAAGCCAACCTTAAGGCTCAGTTTGCTAGTCAAGCTGCAGCTCGTTGGCTAGGAATAAGACTTCAGTTCATCGGTGTAGTTATTATTACTGGCGTAAGTTTAATAGCAGTTATACAACATCAGTTTGATATTGCAGATTCAGGTGAGATTCCGGTGGAAAATTATACGGGGTGATCCAACATCGTCATCCCTTAAACATACCAAAAATATAGTAATATGTTTATAAAACGTTTATGTTTTTTAGGCTTCATCGGACTGGCGATATCTTATGCATTAGGAATAACAAGTGCTCTTAGCGGCGTAGTAAATTCTTTTACAGAAACCGAGAGAGAAATGGTAGCCGTAGAACGTGTCAATCAGTATATCGAATTAATAGAATTGGAAACTAAACATTTTATTATGGATCCGCCTTTTGCTTGGCCAAGTCAAGGTGTTATTAGCTTCGAAGACGTTGTTTTGCAGTACAGGTATGTGTTAACTATATATACTCCAGTTCACCCTACCCTAAAGCCGAATAACAAGGCTAGAAGGGTCGTGGGACACCGGGAAGTTCCGTGAACCAAAAGTACTACATATTCTTACCTATCCTTTAACTTTTAGGAGTCATTTGAATCCTTCTCTCAACAATATTTCATTCGCCACTAGACCATACGAAAAAATTGGAGTGGTCGGTCGTACTGGGGCTGGAAAGAGTTCGTTGATATCGGTTTTATTTAGATTAGTTGACCAATATACAGGTGTAATAACTATAGATACCGTCGACATTAAAAATATATCTCTTGCAGCTTTAAGGTATGTTATCTACAACGTTGGATTGTCAAGTGGTAGATTTTTTTATTGTTTTCAGATCGAGAATGTTCTGCATACCACAAGAACCTTTTCTTTTCAGCGGAACTTTGCGGGAAAATCTCGATCCGTTGGGAGAATTTAAAGATGACGAGATGTGGAACGCCTTGGGCAAAGTTTATTTGACCGATACGATCGCGTCACTCGGCGGATTGGATTGTCAAATAGACGGTAGTGGTTCGAATTTTTCTGTCGGGCAAAAACAGCTGGTTTGTTTAGCCCGAGCAGTACTTCACAACGCAAAGGTAAGAAAACGTTAAATAACAATTTTCCTTGGTCGTTTTACTTTGAAAGAAAATTTTCAGCGACACTTTCGTTCTTAATAAAACTGCCTACATTATTAGATGCCGATACTGTCATTTTATTGTTGCTGTTAACGATTTTTCCCACGTGTCTACTGTCATCAATGTCAAATTAAAATCACTTATCCTAGGCGAATTTTAGCGAGTTAATGGTTAAAAAAAATTGACACATTAACTACTAGGATGTCAAGTCAGGGAAACTTAAATGTCTTCGTCTTACTATGGCCTTTTATCCTCCTATCCAGCAACCAGTAATTCACTAGAAATCACCTAATTTGTTTCGTATGGAAATGTCAAAAGGTGTTGCTTCTCTATGAGTGCGTATTCTGTGATTGTACCCTACAATACAGTATTTTTGACATTTTTTAGATTATATGTATTGATGAAGCTACTGCAAACGTTGACTCCGAGACAGATAGGTTTATCCAAAATACAATCCGCACGGCCTTCCGAAGTAGTACAGTAATAACCATAGCACATAGAATTCAAAGCGTGTTTGATTCAGACAGAGTATTAGTAATGGATAAGGGAAAAATAGTGGAATTTAACAAACCCGACGTTTTATTAGCCAACCAACATTCGTATTTTTATAAACTAGTTGAAGAGACGTAAGACTAAACAAAAAATCTATTTTATATTATGTATATCTGTTATAAAGAAATATATTGTTTTACAATTATCCTTTTGTTTGCTTACCCTACACATTTTAACGAATGTCAGTTGTCAACTGTCTGAAAAATGACATTGGTTTCATTCTATATGTCAAAAGTGAACTAGAAGTTTTGAATGACGTTGAATGGTGAACTTAAGTAGCAATATTACAGATTGCGAGAAATCTTAACTCGACATGCGATTTACACAAGTACGACAAGGATAATATGAACAACACTACTTGGGAGAGATAATTGTTCGCTCTACCAAAACAGGAGGGCGTGTGTTCATTGTTCTCCTTACTTTTATTAGTTATGTTGTGGTAAATGGGACTGATCTAATTGTGAATTCCACAAATTGTTATCCTTGTCGTACTTGTGTAAATCGTATGATCTATTACAAGTTTTTCGCAATCTAGTGGCATCGACGATACTTGAAGTTAGAGCATACGTGGCGTGATCTAGCGGTGAGTGTCGAAAGTTGGTTTAGTCCAAACACAACACTCATAGAAGCGTATATTCCATAAGCGCTTGAAAGTAGTTTATCTCGATCCGCATGATGGCGCTACTTTTATAATTGTGGTCGTTTGCATCTCGACAGTGGTCTGCTAAAAGGTGTGCATGACCCAACTTCCGCTCACTCTATTATACAGAGTTATCTATTATTGATAGTTTGGAATGAGTGGCACAGACATCTCAAGAATGATAGGTAATTTCCTCGGGGCAGAAACAGGCGAAATAGTTTATCAGAGAACATTCGCCAATATTTACGGCACACCTAAATATAGCTGTCAAAGCAATGTAAGCGTAACAGGCACGCAAACCTGACGGGGTTGACAGACGAAGCCATGTGCAGACTCTTCCACTACACTTCCACGACAATATTACAGGAAACTGTAATAAGATTTCTTCCACTAGGCTTTGCGGCGAAACGTAAATATTCGTCTACCTCAAAAATTGTGTCTATTGTAGCGGAAATTATTTTTATCTTAAATCTTAAGGGACATTCCGCGGTCTGAATTCATTTTATCGGCGCCGAGTTCAATATAATGAAGCTAAACCTCTACTTACTTTTTCATGATTCCTAATTTAGACCCTCACCGCTAGATCACGCTACTTAAAATGGTCACCATTAAAACAATGTAACAAAATACCATTCTAGAATGTCGTCACTGACAGGTCGGACATATTGTGCTGGAGGGCAAACAGTTAACTTTAATCGACAATTAGTTATTCAAAATAACTAAAATGCCATCGTTTTGTAGTGTCAAGTGTGGAAATGCGGGGAGCAAGAGATATGGTATATTTTTTTCGATTTTCAGCTGTTTTAGCCAAACGAGGGGACTATTTAATTGAGCTTCCTTAGTGAATCACAACCTTAGACTTGGCGTGACATTTTATTAGATTAGTTGGTGTACCTATTATCAGTTAATTTTTGTTCAACAAACACATAAGGTTCAACCCCAACTAATCGATTTGTTTGCCCTCCAGCACAATATAGCCGACCTGTCAAAGTCATGTGTTCTGGCATGGACTATTTTATATTTCTCTTATGTAATTTGTGCCTATTTTAATTATTTAACAATAAAACAACATTCACACCTTTATTTGTTGAAATGTACAATAACATTACAGTAATTCCAATGATTAATTCAAGTACTTACAAAGTGCGTGTACCACTTTTAATATTTTAAATGACAAAACGTTTTTGTCCGTTTTTCAAAATAATACATTTTTTTTTGTTTGAAAAATCATATTTTCGACCAAACACCAAAAGACTGACAAAAACGTTTGGTTGATCAATTTACGTTTATAAATATTATGGAAGTTGTGAAAGAGAATTGACAGATCTTATACAAACGTCAATTTAAGCCAAATATGTACATTAGCATATCAAATAATGAGAAATAAGACGCATTTTCAAGAAATTCCACAACACTATAACCGGAAGGGTTTTAATTTTTCAGACACCAAAAAGAACATGTAACCCGATTCAGGAGAAATCTGGTCAGAGGAAAAAGATTTTTTTTCCGATCATTCTGCGAATTACAAAAATTAAATACGTTTCCCATAAAATTATATATTAATAGTCTCACATTTCTCATTATTCTGCATCTGTTAACTAATATGAACATCTTAAAGACTTTAATTGGCTTGTGCGATTATTTTGAAGAAATTTATCTACATAATGGAATATTTAACAAATGAGAATTCCATCTCAAGATTAAGCAATTATTTATCACAAAGTAATTAATACTTTTACCATACGATTTCGTTTATTAAAGATGTGGACAAAACTTGTTATAGTAGATACCTTTCTCAGATAACAAATTACCAAAAGATATGGATTATAAAGCGGAATGTGACAGTTAAAATAAATATACGTTTATTAAAAAATGGAACACACTATATATGTTTTTCTTGAAAAAACTTTGGAACAGGTCCCCCTGGTTAATCAGTACCAAAGATTACATTATATTTGTCAATCAAGACTACTTTTTCTATTCCCACTGCCGACACATGTCAAATATAAAATATTTATGTGAAGACAAAATTTGAATGGTTTATCTTCTATGTAATATTATTTTGTTAGAGCCTCGAAACGGAAAACTATAACAAATTTTAATCCTTGGCAATCGCGGTAACGTCAAATAGGGCATGTCCACCAAATGCAAGTTGACACTAATGACAGTCGCCCTGAGGATAAACAATTACAACTTATTATTATAAACAGTCATATATAGCTTTTAAAATACCTAAGCAATTGAAACTAAATAAAAAAACTTTTAAGAACCACGTGTTGTGCAACGAACACTTATTTATCATCAGGGCGACTGTCACATGGGCTTGTCCTATAAGTCAACATTGGGGGATAAAATTAAGATTGTAGCGCCTCGGTGCCAATAACAGAACAACTGTGTTGTACATTTTATAACCCTACTTTCTTTGCCACTGTTTGATTTTCAAAAACCAGTGTCTTTAACCTCTAAAATGATATCAAACAATAAAAAGTGAGGTTATAAAACAATCTTAGCGTGTCCTTCAACCACTTGCAGTTACCGCAATTTTGATATATTTTGGCTAAGAAATGTGTTAGGAATTATAACTCGGTTAGAAACGTTACTCTTTATTTTTTGGTATGTTTAACAAATTACGAACAATATTCATGCCACGGAAATGTTGGTAGTATTTGTGTAAGCCCCTCTACTATTACCATGGGTATTTTCGACGATATTGTACCACAACTTTCTCAACATAATCGTTATCATGTTGTGATAAGATATTCATGAAATCAATGAAGCTAACGGACCTGATAAATGAAATATTATAGTAATTTGTTGAGTCAAGGTTATAAATAATAATACCTTGAGCAAGGTCACCTTTAATTTTTATAATTTAATTTCGAAATATTAGTTTTACTTTTCTTTATTTTGGAACTAAACGTTATAAATGGAATGCAGTTGTTCTTAGCCAAAATTTTAAATCTACATGTTATGTTCTATTAAACTTTCTCCCGAAGATATATACTTTTATGTTTTTTATGACTACAATCTCAAAATTCCTTAAACAAACCCCAACAAAATCTATAAATCAAAAAAAATTGTTTTTATATCCTCGGGAAATTCTTTAAACATACATTGATGAGCAAAAGTCTTAGGCATAATTTTAATTAATATTTGGTGCTGCGGGAAATAAAATAATGGCAACAGATTTCACAAAATTATCTAAAACTCTTGATTTTTGGTGTCGGAAGGTGTTCAACACTAGAGTTGATACACAAAATGAATAAAGAGTTGATTTATTTCAAAATATGCAACGCTTTTGCTCACGAGTGTATACTGTGGACCAACCATGTACAGCAGTCTTGATATTAAAATATAAAACCTACATTTCAACAATTCATTTCTAGAAAAGAAGTAACTTTTAATTTTTCAAAATATGTGAGAAGACCTTGCAGTCTTCTTTTAACTTTTTTCTGGTCATCAACAGTACATCCCAGTAAAGTTGATTCAAATGTTTTATCTGTAATACCCTGTAAATAAATGTTGTCGAAAATAAACGTGGATATTTTATTTTTCAATTATAAAGATCTACTCACCACTATATTCGATGAACAAGCATTCATATAACTTTCGCATTTAGACTTGGCCGACTCAGGATCAGTTTTAAGTACAACTACAAGGCCGTCAATTAAGTGATTTACTTGAAATAATGCTTCTTCTTGCATTTTATCTCTTTGTGTCAGCACCTTCACTTCTACAGTAAGACATCTACTCATTACCCGATCAGCATATCTAGCTATATCATCTTTATCATCTGAAATACAACAAATCTAAATGTGTGAAAAGGCAATGAAAAAGATACTTACTTTCATCAAGATTATACAATAAATCTGCATTCATAACTGAATCTAAAGTAGATAGCAAGGCATCTTTGTCTTCTTCTAGTTGACTTGCATTTTTTCTCAATTTTTCAACATGGCTTTCTAATAGGTCCAGTGTTTCTAGGAGTTTCTCTTTAGGGGTTTTTGAACAGAGTACATTATCTTCATCTATTTTTGGTAAAGTTTGCATTACTAGGGAAGTAGGCAAACCTAGAAAGTAGGAGTAAAAAACTGAGGTTATACATATGATTTAAGAGTAATTTGATTAGGTTATAAAAATAATCATATACGTAGGTACTTGAAATATTCATATTTTTACTCATATTATACAGTAAACAGATATGTGAGTATTCAGAAATTACTGTATTATGTACTTTTATACACAACAAAGAATGCAGGTGAATAATTTACAAATTTGAATAAATGTTGACAAAAAAGTATGTGAAATAAAAGTTCTTGTTTGGACATTGGAAAATTTTTTACGTAGAAATATTAATAATATTAATTATTAAAACAATAGCAAACATGAATGTAATGGCCGTTACATTTTAATAAAGTAGAATATTAAGTACGTGTTCATACCTCCTGAAATTCCTGGCAAAGGATCGATGTCCATATTACTAGAATTGTTTTCCGAAGAATCCAGTTCTGTTGTACTTTCTTTTAATAAGATTTTTGTTCAAAAATTTTCCTTTCAAATATTCTGTCAAATTTTTACCAGGTGGGAATGGGTGGGAAATGACTACTGCCGGTTGACAGAATGGATTGGTTTGGCTGACAGTTCAATTTGTAGGTAGGCAACTCAATTTACAGGATACAAAAATCTTCAACAATGTTTTATACTAGCCATCTATTGAATTATTGACGCAATTATGGTTGTAACTGTAGATCCCAGAAGATATAGCAGCAGTGACCAAATACAAAATTCGAATTTTAATAGGACTGTCGTTATCTCACCATGAATAAATGTTGTCAACTCTTAGATGGCTTATTTAATGGAAGAAGTTTAAACAAAAAAGTGCAAATTATATTTTTCGATACATAACACAGTTACTAGCTCCCTATTTTCACACACATACCTAATTTTTGCAAACGGAAGAATCACTGATAGCTATTGTTTAAAATATCCATTGTTATTTTCATTCTGGTACATAATATATATTTATTGAAGGTTTTAGAAATCTCTATAAAAATGTTCATGCTTTATTTGGTATAGCCTACATTCGAAAAATATATAAATCGAATAGATGTAGGCACATATTAAAGTCCACCACTGTTTATTTTCCAATTTGTATTGGAGGTCCTTGTGGCAAATTGCTGTGGATAAATTCTCTGTTGTTGTATACCGCCGTCGCCGCAATGAAGAGCCACTCGAATGTCAGGTGGTTGTGTCTGCTCTCATCTGACACGTCTAAATTGCACCAATTTGAACTACCAATTTCGTTCGAACTACAATCATTTCGCGCGATGAACGAATCGATGAAAAATTTTAACGGAAGCTTCTTCTATCTCACTCTTTGGCGTCCTTTTTTTTCTATTTCGAAGACGATCGAACTTCTCGAATGATGCTTAATTAACTCTTTTGTCAGGATCAACCAGATCCTTACCGACGGTGGAACTTTGGGACAAATTGTAGGGCGAAATTCGAAACAAAAAAATAAGATCAAAAGTTACGAGTCTAGATGATTTTCATTTTATTTGTTTTAGCTTCAGTAATAGCAATTTGAAATTCCAATATTTTTTTAATATAATAATAAAAGCTAGTGGTCATTTTGGAATTTAATTGTGTATTATATACGCAATACTGTATAGAGAGAGATAATTAAACAACTGAAAGTAATATTATTACCAGTATGCGTAAATGATACGTTTTTAAAAATATTTTAAATGTTGCTTCGATGAAATTTTTACCTGCTAACTTATTGAAGATATCAACAAATATATTTTCAAGTTGCGTTTGATTGATTGGTTCAGCACCACCAGTCAGAGGTTTAGAGTCCTCGGCATCTCAGCCTTTAGGTTTTTTGTGCGAGAGACCAGTAGCCCTTATCAGGCTCAACAGTATTTTCGCACTAGATCCTTCTTGGAGAAATCCTCCCTTGGATGTTTTAGTCCTAGGAGTCTATAATGCTTCACAGTCGAAGGTAACCCAAGTAGCAATTTTTGGCTAATCTCGGGCACAATTTACTTGTGCCTGGATTGTGTCGACTCTTTTCGGAGCGCTTCTGTCACAATGTGAATTCTATCTAAAATGTTCAAGTTTGTGACACATTCCGAACTTATTGCGTCAAATTTTGGCTTGCATCGCGATTTAAGCCACGGTTAAACTCTTCTAAACCACTGTTAAACTAAGCCACTGATTTTGGAGGCTTAAATCGTATATAAACCACAATAGTATGAATTCTAACCTAAAAAACACAATAAACAGATGAGTCTAACCTCATGCAAGTGGGCATAATACACAGAAAAAGACGGAAAAACATCTGATCGTCTGTCTTTTTCTCTCACCGGAATTCAGACGGACATTTCCACTTACACAGTGACCTATATGGCTTGTTGCCTCTATCTGTAGTATCTCTATGGTCTATAGTGTTATTCGCAACACAGATTATTTTAAAATCATCCTGTATAATAATGTTATATCCACCTGTTCATCATTTACTTCCGTTAGTGATCATCATTTAGACCTCCATTCTCCAAATGTCCCCACTGTATTTAACAGCACAACATTTTCACTCAGTATTCATTATCCAAATTTTATTTGAAAAATAACTGTTAATTTTTTTAAGGTTTTTAATTTTATTCCTTTTTCAAATTATTTTCGTCATTTTCTTCAAACTAATTAGCACTGTTTTATCATTAGATCGCGAAACTAATAATTTTCTTGTTCAAACATGTCATTGTTTCACAAAAAAGCAAATAAGAAATGCTTGTTTGAGTTTATTTAAAGTATTAGAAACTGTGAAGAAGCCAGTAGTAAGCGTGAAGTGTTATAGATGTGGATGATATAATTATGTGGCTTAAGTAAGTATACAACTATTTTTTTTTGGATTTTTAGGTTATAATAACATCATTTATTGAAGTGATATTCTTTTTATGGCTTGTTAAATATTATGTTCTGAGATAGTGAATGTTGTATTAGACGATATAATAGAATTTTTTTCAAGATTCATTGAAATTTATTTTCAAAAAATCCTGAAACAATTTATAAAAATTTCGTTACAAATAATTAGTCTGTTTTTTGGCATCGGTAGTCAACTGTCTATCATAAACCATATGCGCACCATTTTTCAATTTAGAAAGTATATAATAACGAAAATTTAAATTTTCATCTATATCGTCCTGAAAATGTAATTTATTTGTCAAATTAATATTTATATTTGAAGTAACTGCTTTTTTAGATGCTTATAACGCTGGCAGTTTTACTCTTAAAGCTCCCAATTCTATGTATTGAATTTCATTTCGTTTTTTTCTCAAAACACTGCAAAAAGAAAAATATTTTGATATTACTAATCCTTTGTTTTCAGTTTAACTTTAATATGTGCATTAGTGATGATGGAATGTGGTATTTCCACCGCCGTTACCGTTTCTAATCCATATTTTCATTTTCCTGGAGGATCTGATCCTTTTATGGGAGTAAGTATTTTTTTTAATCCTCTACGTTCTTTGACAAGTACTCACTATATTAATATTTTAGACTATTGTTACGATAGCTATACCTGTTGAAGCTGGTACTCCTGGTGACGTTATTCTATCCGTTATCCTGGAAGCTAATTATGTAATACCTACCAATGAAACATCGTTTGAGTATCCTCCAGATTATCCTGCAAGTTCAGAAGAAAGAACATTATTATACGAAATTTTAAGAAGGAAATTTGAAGAGTTAGTATATTGTTAATAAGATTTTAAAATTAGAGTTGCCTATATAGTAGTAAATGGTCAAGTGTCTTACTATATTTTCTCTGTTTTTCGGGTCGGAAAAAGTTGTAGGACCGACACTGTTGCTATGCCTACATAACTGTGTCTAGTTGTATGTGTTTTAAGGTTTTTAACCTCTTTTTTTTATTGTGGTAATCAGAAATAGGATAATATTTGTGATCACGAACTAGTTATTGACAAAAAATATTATCAGTGACTATTTAGCAAGCAATTAAGAAATCTAACAAGAATAAATTAAGCAAGACATATTTTTACACATGATAATATTGTGATCGGAAGCTGTGATATACAGAGTGTCCTAGGAATCGAATCGGTGCCTTTCAACAAAAAAATGTCAAAATTAACTTTCGTGTTTAGCTAACGCCAAAGTTTCAGACCACTTCGCTTAAAGCTGTACCTAAACTGAAATTTTAAAGTTGATACTGCATTTGTTGACGTCAATTGGTGTCAAAAAACTTTACTGTTTCCAGAATTGGTTCCAAAGGATGCAAAAATGAATATATTTGTGAAGAAAAATAAAAACAATAGTGCTTAAAAACCATCTACTGTTTTCTTCTAGCTCTATAAGTAAAATATTTTCTCAACACGATACATTTCTTAACTAATAATGAATTTTTTTTGTATCCAGCTTCGGTTACTCTGGTAAAGATTGCCTTTTACGAGCAGTATGTGAAACAGCTGAAATGACCAGTGCGAACACTGGTCTTTTGGGAGACATTGTTCATCTTCTTTTAACGTAAGTCTATTTTTTAGTTCATAATTTATTTAAATCTTCATCTAAACTTTACTGAATAATTTAATGCTAAGCGGTAAAACAGTATTCATGATAATTTAAATTTTATCAAATATTATATTTACATTTTTTGTTTTAGGCCATCTAGTTCAATATTTGAAGGTAAACTAAAAGACTACCAAAGAGCTGAGAAAGAAGGCAGAGAGAACGGATGCGAAAAATATTTAACAAGTTGTCCGTATAGTATTATAGACGCTATAAGTATTATAACTAATTTTGTAGATTTAAAATTTACCAAAAATTTGTCGAATAAAATTGTGAAATTGTTTTAAAATTACTTGTAATTATTTTTAACCATGCTCAGCGTGGGTTATGAATACAAAAAGATGGAAAAACACAAAAGAATTCTTCATACAGAGCTAAATGTTATAGTCGGGGTAAAAGGGCTAGTAATTTTATCTGATCACACTGTAAATACAGTTACAAAACGTGCGTGTTTTATTATTTCGGTTTTAAACTACCAGTGTCTGTCAAATTGTGTGTGTTTGAGTGTTTCCCAACCATAAATTTGGTCCTTCGAGCCGGATTTCCAGAGTGATTGTTATTAACTTTTTTTCAAGGAAGATCTACAAAATTCAAGTCGTCTACATTACGGTCCAGTTATTCTAAACTAGCAAAAGTAATCTCGATTTACAGATAGCGGAGATATAAGTGAATATTTTAACGTAAATTTCTACTCATCACCATACTAGATTCAAATTTCCTTATTCGAACAAAGGATTTTTAAATCAGCAACTGTCAAAATGTTTCTAAGAACGCTTTTTTTTAAATGCGCATGCGTCTGACGGTTTCTGATAGTTTCTGACTGTTCTACGAACAAACCTATAGAAATGGCAAAAGTACAAAACTAATAGTTGATATACACATTTTTTCGAAAATTCCATCGCTAATCACGCAATATTTAGATAGATTTACCGCATCCAGAAGAATATACAGGCAACACGTTCTCACTTCCAGTTGATTCGGGTGGAGAAATTCTTCAATTAAAGCAACCTGGAGGATGGAAATCTACTGCTGTTGCCAAAAGGTATGTGAATAATTCTATCAATGCAAAAATGAATTGTGCTTCACGAATATTACAAGAAGCTAATGTCAGCAGTTTTTTTAACTTACCTTTAACAACATCAAGCACATACGAATACGACTCATTCATTCTATTGGGTTATGTCAGTGAAAAGTTTTATTTTTTGTCCGGTATACCCTCTTCTGATGTTTTCATCTATACCTACAAGCATAGCGGCAATCGTCTCTGCTTGAAACACAGTCGAATACGACTATTTCAAATATTCAAAATTTAATTGAAGCTTTATCCAGGAATCAAACAAATACAAACGTGACTGGATCAAAAATTCTCAATAGTAAACACAATGATTGCGTTTTCAATATACACATAGCAAAATAAAACTAATATAGTTGTTAATTTTTCTTAATATTATTGTGTACATTTTCCAATTCATTAAGCATTAGGTAAGTTGTTGTAATTTACTGATTTTATTATTTGTATAGCGCTGGACTTCGTGAAAAAAAGTAGGTAGGTATCTCTTGTTGCATAAATTACTATTTGTATTGTAATTTTTTGTTAATTCTGTAAGATTCGATTGATTTAAATGGATATACCAAGTGTCCAGAAACTCTCCTGCCAAACGAAAACTATAGTTACTAGAGGTGATTTTAAGTCGATTTAGCTCAAATTACCTTAATCCGAAAATGCTTCCTAAGGGAGCTACAGCCCTTTGAAGAAGACGTTCTCATATGAGTTTTCTTCAAATTATACAAAAATACCGTTACTAAAAATATTCAAACTTGGTATAATCATTAAACAGTTACAAACCAGTCGTTCGCTGTAAATAAATTTTTTTCAGATCCATCACAAGCGTGTCAGTCGGGGGGACCAATGGGTATTTTTACTAAAAAATTATTATTTTCAAGTTTTTTATTTATCCGACACCGAATTTGGAAAATTCAAGATGATTTTCATAAAAAATGTTGTCTTCTTTCAAATCGATATCATGAACCGTTTTCGAGAAAAATAAAAGTTTAAACTTTTTGTGTTTCTTACATAAAATTGGATTATAAAATTGTATCTATAATATCAAGTTGGCTTTGAAAAATCAGCAAATAAATGAATAAACACTTGACAACATCATGTGTATCAAACCAAGTTTCGTCTAAATAAATTACAGATCTATTTGAATCACGGTACCCTTTTATTTTGCGCAAATACTCCTGTCTAAGTTCAGCGATACGCCGAGATTCCATTATTACCATTCGATTATCTAACTTCTTATGTTTAAATCCACAATTCAATAATCCCGCGCATCATCTTGGACTGTTGTTTCAAATGGTCTTCAAACTGCCATTCTAATTAATTATATTATAAAACTTACCCTAACGTCTACGAACAAATGAATATTATATTAATATCAATTCACTGACGCGACCTAACCACTACACCATCAAAAAGGTATTATATTAATGATACCTTTCTACACTAGATCACCTACACTTTCCTATAAATACCTATAACAATTCACTAAACTCACTCAACCAAGAAATAGATATTATATTAAATATTTCTTTAAAACATAATTCACACCCGACACTGAATGATACTAATGGATTATAAGCCGAACCACAACACAACCCCCCCCCCCGAACACCCTCAAGACCGTAGAATTTTTTCTGCGAAAATCGTCAAACGGAATATACTTCGGTTATATTACGATGAATACTGCAGTTGATGATTGGTTGTTTCGAAGTCTTCACTGCACGTGCAACTACGTTGCCAACTCTTCAAAATTTTCTTAAATATAGTAACATATAAAAAGTGGTTTTAATTAATTTTTCTTTTTTCAGTAATTTCAAGCGACTTATTTTAATGTTTACTAATAAATTTACATTACGTATTTTTTAAAAAATATTTCCAAACTAGCTTTCTTATAACATCACGAACTAACAGTTTACTGAAGTAAGAGGAACATTTTGTATATTGAGCCTAACAATTTTAGAAAATATATCTGACAACATTGCTTCATTTTATGGTCATCACACTGACTTTAGTTAGAGTATAACTGTAGTTTCCGTTTGGCAGGATAGTTTCTGGACACACCCTAAATTTGACTTGATTCTTTATAAATTTACAAGAGTACTTAGTCTTGTTTTATCTCGAAAACCTCTTTATTGAATTACTAATGAATTCTGAAAACACGAGTATTGAATAATCAATTAACTGAAAGCAGCTGGAAAGTGTCATATACGTACAGGTGTGTAAGAAATAATGGTGTTTAATTGAAGCTTCCGACGTCGTAGTCGGCGGCATCGAAGACATACCTGCCAATAGCGTTTCCGTCGCAGTCATTTGTAGTCCACAAATGCTTATTGCTAGAAGAAATATTCCAAGAATGCCCAGACTGGAGGCGCCTCGATTCAATAAAGGCTCATCTCCTGACGGTTAAGTCGTTGGAATATACCCATGGAAAAACCGACCCTTTCCCGCACTTCCTCCTCTCCTACACTATCCTGAAAACGCGAAAGTATTCCAGTAATATCCTAATTTCACTTTATTATCAACGACGTACTTTGATATTTTTTTTTTCTAAGAATTATTTCTTCCTTCTTTCGCCGTCTCTTTTTTTCACTTCATTGCTGGCGTTGTGGCGTTTAATGTTCCCTTAATTAATGCTATTATTCAATAAAAAACCTTTAATTTCATTAGAAATCGTGATAAAATATAAAAAACTGACAATTTAATTCATGTATAAAAAATCGCATATGCCACAGTGCAATTGTCACTTTGACAGCGGCAAAAGTTAGCTTTAACTTTTACAGCGACAAATACACTAGTGGTTTTTTCACTTATTCATTTGTTCATCAGTTATCGCGGTGTTGGTTACCAGAATAAATAATTTGGCATGTTTGTCAACAACTTATTGAATTTTCAAGAACTAACAGTCGATTCGGTGTGTCTACGAACGCCGAAATTAGTCAAATTGTTAATACCTGTGTGCCTACTAATACAGTTGCGACGCAATCATCAATCTGGCGACAATTTTCTACGTTTTGCGATGCAAAAAAAATACACATTTGAGCCAGATACTTCCATCGAGAAATTGAATGTAATATTGCAAGATTGGGCATTTAATATGCGAAAAAGTAACGGAGAAGACTACAAAGAAGCGGTAGTTAAAACAATTTGGAACACCACCGCTAAAATGCTACAAAGTAAATATTATAACGAATTTAATATTGTATTCAACCCTTTCACCGATGTTCAGTTTAATTCATTACGAGCTGCACGTAATGCTAAACGTAAAATCCTACAAGCACAATCCGAAAAGAGAAAATGTAATGCATCAGCTCTTAATGAATCTGAAGTATTTGCAATGGCCAGATTATATAACGAAAATGAACCGGAAGGACTTCAAAGAAATTATATCACATTTTGGCGTTTGAACTAGCTTGGCGCGGAGGAGAAGCAGCTTACTGCAAAACCACTTATTTCGTATCTGAAATTGAAAATAATGGAAAAGAAACTGGACGTATCGAGTACCTATAATCTTCTATTTTCGAAAACACGGCAAGGCGGCAACAATAAATTATGTGACAGCAAATGGATCACGCCTAATATTTTCGACGAAGATATTTGCTCAATACGTTTATTTAAAAAGTTAATGGAAAAACGAAACACTTTTATAACTTCGGACAGAGTATTTCTTACACCAAATCCCTTTTGGAAAAAGAAAAATTCTAAAGGTTGGTACAAGAATTTGCCGATTGGAATTAATGAAATTTCCAAATGGACTAAGCGCTCAGCACAACGCATTGGTTTAGATGTCAAACGTGTCAAAATTACAAATCACTCAAATCGAGCGGCAGCAGTTAGCGAATTAAGTAAAAGCGGAATTGAAGAACAAGCTCTAATCAAAATAACAGGACACAGCAATTCGTCATCAATAAAACCATACTTACAAGTTGACAAAGATTATCATTCAAGCATTATTCAATCAATTCGTTTGGAAAATAAAAAAACTTCAACATCTACTACAGAAACGATTAGCCGTGGCACTGTTCCTAGTATGAATTTCAATAACTGCGTTTTTAACAATTGTACATTAAAATAAAAATGTGTTTATTTTTAATGCTTCATAAATAAAGTTTGCATTGATATGTTTCCAAATTTCTCATTCATTAAATTGTCCTGCCGAATTACACTCGAGGTTTGTATTGATATTGGGTAAATTTGTGTTGTTCAAATTCTAAACTGTTTCCTTTAGCAATTTGACTCGAATAACTGTCAACCTAAAAACACTCCTTTCCTTAAAATCTTGAAATCATTTCCAGCTTCTACTTTATATATTTATTTTAGTTGTTTTTGTTTCTTACTATCGATCTAAAGGTTTAAGACGTTGAAGAATTTATAGAAAATAATAAAACTTGATCTGCATTCATCGTATCCAATAAAAAGTTTTTTTTTTGTCGAGCAAACGAAGTTTCAATTTCATTGGCTCATTTTTGTTTCGAGCACGTCCATCGTTATCTTTGCAACGTTTTCCTTACATACTGTCTCTATTAGACTTTTCCTTTTTCTAACACGTTCTTTTAAATCTCTAATTTCAAAAAATAGGTACCTTTTACTAAGTCGCAACGTTTTAACAAAGATATGTTATCTGTAAACTACATAATATGAATAATTTAAAACAAACTATACAGTGTGGAACTGTCAAATGGAATAAATTCGATAACGAATAAAAGAGGGCGTGTTGGGAAAAACGCTTTGTATTTTCAAATGCTAATCTCGTATAAAAATGACTTCTAACGTTACTCAACATCTCAGGCGTGACTGACGATCTAATCGCAAGAGTGATTCGTCTTTTTAAGTCATCAAGTTGAGGGGTTTAGTTTTGTATACATTACTTTTGACATATCCCCACAAAAAGTAGTCTAAAGGCATCAGATCAGGAGATCGTGCTGGCCACTTTATCGATCCGCGCCTCCCCATCCACCGATTTGGAAAAATTTGGCAAGCATAATATCCAATTTCGTATCATCACTTACTGCATTGGCAGCTATTTTTTTTATCTGTCTTACATGACCGAGCTCGCGAAACTGCTTTTCTATTTTGCTAAGTGTTCCTTGGGATACAGGCGACAAATTTGGAAATTTTTCGTGAAATAAGCCTGAAATTTCCATTTGTGTCCCTGTGTTATCTTCATAACCAATCATTTGTAGAATGGTTATTTTGTGCATTTCTATTAAATGAACCATTTTTCTGATATTATTAAGTAGGTACAGTTAACGAAATTCAAATGACAATTTAATTCATGTATAAAAAATCGCATATGCCACAGTGCAGTTGTCACTTTGACAGCGGCAAAAGTTAGCTTTAACTTTTACAGCGACAAATACACTAGTGGCTTTTTCACTTATTCATTTGTTCATCAATTACCGCGGTGTTGGTTACCAGAATAAAAAGTTTGGCATGTTCGTCAACAACTTATTGAATTTTCAAGAACTAACAATGAGTCGATTCGGTGTGTCTACGAACGCCGAAATTAGTCAAATTGTTAATACCTGTGTGCCTACTAATACAGTTGCGACGCAATCATCAATCTGGCGACAATTTTCTACGTTTTGCGATGCAAAAAGATACACATTTGAGCCAGATACTTCCATCGAGAAATTGAATGTAATATTGCAAGATTGGGCATTTAATATGCGAAAAAGTAACGGAGAAGACTACAAAGAAGCGGTAGTTAAAACAATTTGGAACACCACCGCTAAAATGCTACAAAGTAAATATTATAACGAATTTAATATTGTATTCAACCCTTTCACCGATGTTTAGTTTAATTCATCACGAGCTAAACGTAATGCTAAACGTAAAATCCTACAAGCACAACCCGAGAACAGAAAATGTAGTGCATCAGCTCCTAATAAATCTGAAGTATTCGCAATGGCCAGATTATATAACGAAAATGAACCGGAAGGACTTCAAAAGAAATTATATCACATTTTATCGTTTGAACTAGCTTGGCGCGGAGGAGAAGCAGCTTACTGCAAAACCACTTATTTCGTATCTGAAATTGAAAATAATGGAAAAAAAACTATACGTATCGAGTATAACCCTCTATTTTCGAAAACGAGACAAGGCGGCAACAATAAATTATGTGACAACAAATGGATCACGCCTAATATTTTCGACGAAGATATTTGCCCAATACGTTTATTCAAAAAGTTAATGGAAAAACGAAACACTTTTATAACTTCGGACAGAGTATTTCTTACACCAAATCCCTTTTGGAAAAAGAAAAATCGCGCATTATCGAGTTTATTCCATTTGGCTGTTCCACACTGTATAATACCGAGATATGTAGAGGGGGCATATTAATATAATAATAATAGTACTGCCATCTGTTTGAAAAATGAAAAAAATAAATTAAAAATACATCAGGATTTTAAATATGTCATACCTTCACGTAATCAAAATATAGAGGCAATAAAAACGCAATCAATTTAAACAATAAAGTAAATTTGTGTTTTTCATTGTCATCTTAAAGGCGAGCGCAGCATTTTTAGTGGTTTTCCATGTTGCTGACATTGATATCATCCCCTGATCTAGGCACTCCATCATGTGTGCGCCCTTTCGCTTTATACCACGTATCCGGCCAACGGTAGGATTGTAGCACTTCACAACTAGAAATTATGTGGCCGTTTCAAACGACTTTTTTTTATATACAGTGTGCTATTTTGACAGCAAGGTGACATGAGTGAAAGTAAAGAGGTTTAAGAAGCTGGCATTTCACATTTCATTGATTTATTTTTTATTATTTAAATAAATGTGTTCGGTTTAAGTATCTCAAGACTTTATACTAGAGTCCGACCACAATAACTTTGGGACACCACGTGGTCGCGGGTGTGGCGTATCAGCCAGTGGCGTTACTGACTTGCAATTCACTATTCGCAACAACAAAATCGCACAAGAAGACCGAAAATAAAGTACTGTCTGGTCTGCTGTCAACACTGAAATGAAAACGAAGAAGCTACATAAAATAAACCTCCGCCGCTGGCTCGAAGCCGCAGCCAGTCAGAGATCGGCATCACATTCGAGGCGGCCCTACGCTGAATCACGTAGTGTCCCAAAGTTATTGTGGTCGGACTCTACTGTTTAGTGGAAAGTCACCTTTGGTATGGCTTACTTGATTGGGGTAGTGTGCCTTAAAAACTCACACGCATCCCGTACAATCAAACCTTAACTACCTACAGGCTTAGATAAGCTACCCTTAACTCTAAACTTCGCTTAATAAACGTTGACAGTTGTACATACCAGATTTTAGGAGAGCTCAACAAAGCTCGGCTAAGAGAAACATTGTTAGGTTGGTAGTCTGTACTCATGCGTATTACCTTACAATTGAGACCAAATTAAGTGTTCTGTGATTTAAGAAGATCAACAAATTACATAACCTATTTTCAGTTAATATGGAGAAAGTCTGGAGGACACTAATTTTGTTTCCATTGATGCTATTATTTAGGTGTAGGAAGATATTCAGTCCCGTAAACAGCTTTTACTGTTTCTGGAATAATGTGTTATACAGATGGTTCTGAAACTCTGAAACTATATTGAAGACTTTGAAAAGTATCTCCCGTAGCAAGATATCTTAGTACTAGCAATAATTGAGTTTGCTGAAATGCTTTCCATGAAAGTTGTATCCTGTCTACATATTTTTGGGCCCACCTTAGCCAACAAATCCTCAAACGCACTTGTCGACATTCTCGTAATGTCCACACCACCAAACCGTACCACGCAAACAGTTTCACCTTTCCAACCATTTGCAAGTCCAAAATATCTTCCTGTTTGTTTGTACATCTATATATCATTGAGTAATAATTCGTAAGAAAAATTTCATGTTTCTGTGAATTAGCAATTCTGCGTAGACCATTTGAAACTGTTTGCGACACAAGTACATATACAACGACCTGTTCTACAAAATCAATTCTCACATCAACTTCTAGGTTGGAATACTGTCAACTATTTTAACCTCACTTTTTTCTGATATTACCGTAATCTTTACAAAACACATATAAGCACAATATTTTGGATATTGTGTAATCTCTTAAGTATTTCTTAAACGATGCACATGATTTTTGCTTACGAGAGATCATAAGGAAAATCTTATAATGTAAACCCACTTTAAAAGAATCTACGTTCAAGTGATTTTTAAAACTAAGGGATCTTCAAATGATCCATGAAACCAAAGAGTTATTGTGCAACATTACATGGAACATTGCGTCAAACTAATTTTGAAAGGATGGGAAATTGGAAAAGTTATATCCACGAACAATGCTGTCAACAATTTTTGGAGCAGCTTAGATGTACCTGAAGTGAATTTGGGAGTACGTTAGCCGCTTGAAAAAGAATTGTGTGAATTGTATAAGAGGTCATTAATCCAATTCCTTACAACCACATTGGAATGTGGAAATGTGGTGGATATGTTGATGCCTTAAAACAAAAGGGATCTCTGGAAACCGGAATCAGAGTAGAATAAGGACTTGGTATTTAAAGGCAGTGGGTCAAAAGTTTTCTCGCTTTAATGAATAAATTCATCCGAAGCGAGGGATTTTCTCAACAAGTGTCTGTGGATGTGAAAAATGGCATGCGTGCGTCAACCAATAGCAGGTGTTTGTGTGGGACGGCGGGGATGATATCGTCGACGAAGTCCTGGTGAAGCCAGTCCGCGCGTGGTAAGCGAAGCCTTGCGCAATCGCGGCCTTCTACGAAGGGAAAACGTGAGTATCGTTGGAGTCAGAGGCAACGGTCACGACGAGGCGGCCGACGCCTGGGCCGCCAGCAATGGGCCTGCAGTAGTGCCCCAACACTCCAACGAAGGGGCTTCTGCTTTTATTACATGTAAGTAAAATAATATTTGGTGCATGGACTGTTGTTATAAAGTTCTTACTGAAGAGCTAATCATTTATTTTAATGCTTCACAAAAGTTTTAAGCGGATTGGCGGGAAAAACTTTTGGAAACTTTCTAACTATGAAAATGAAAATTTCCAATGTATAAAAATAATTAGACAATTTTTTATCATGATTTTCAGTTTGGAAAATTCTACTGAAACTATTTCCGTTAAAATATTATATACCTATTTTTAATATTTGAAAAAATTTCTGGTACTTAAAGAAAGAAAGGTAGAAAATTTCATACTTCAATATATATTTAATTGAATTAATATTAATTTAAAAAAATATATGAATTCTAATTTTATCAAGTAAAATTAAAACCTTGGGGGGCTTGAAAAATGTCTTAATATAATAATTAAAATATGTTTTTGATGTAAGAATGCTCCAATTTTATATTTTTAGGGAAACATTGAGGTATCTAACAGTTTTCTTGAATATTTAATAGAATATATTACAAAAATATCCAACCCCCTTCAATATAAAGGTGGGATCAAAAATATTAAAATATATAATTAAATTATAATAATTCAGTGTCCAATTTTTTCTGTATGAATATCATTTTTAATAATAAAATTTTAAGGGTTGTTAATAAAACATTTTTGAAAGTTGCTATATTTTAATTTCATTGAATATCCACCGATTAATAAATTTTTTTTTTGAATTATTTAGCTTATCAGGAATATTTTTTTAAGGATTTTTAGGCTTTAAAAATATTTACTTGGTTACTAGATTATTATTGACTGTAGATTAATCTTAAATGGATACATATGCAGCATTACGATAGTTTTTTGTTATTTTTCATTTAAATCTTGTTTTTCCGTATCATACTTTTTTTCAAATAGGTACTAATTAATATCAGTACCTTGTAATTACATCTTGTTTACTAATGATACTATTTCAAGAGTGTTTCACCTTGAACATATTATAGTCCAGTAAATATAGACCGAGAAACCCCCCAACCTGTTCATCTCATTATTGTCGGACTTTTGTTTTGCAACTTGTAGGTATTCACGGGTAGATCTCTCTCTGAAAATATGTCCTCCGCGAAATTTGCGGAAGGGGCTGAAAAATGGCCAATAATCCCAAAAATTGAGTTTTCCGCCGATATCTCCGGAAATATGACACTTAGACAAGTGGGGTTTTGCTAGGAACGGGGAGCAGTTTATTATCTACAAAAATGATCCTTATCATTTTTGTCAAAAGTTTAACCGTTTTCGAGATAAACGGGCCCAAGCGTACCTTGGATTTCGGCGTCTCCGGGAGCACGCTCCGTGAATGTAGGCATGGGAGGGCGGGCAAATTGGCCCATCACTTGAGTAAAAATGAATCTTTTTTCATGATTCAAAGTGCATATGAAAGGAGGGACCTGTACCTATAACATCGTGTAACTTTTTCGTTTTTTTTTCATTTTCCAGAAATATTGAAAAAACTGGCAAAACTTTATTTTTCCTGAATATTTACCGCCCTCATCAATCCGTTCATATTTTTTAAATTAAGCGTAGTTTTACCGAAACCTTTTGGATAATGGGGCTTTAATAGGTGGTGAATGTATTCCGAAAGAATGAATAAATAATTAATGTTTTTCTTGGGACGTTTTTTTTTTGATTTCCGGAGTTTTCTGAAAATTCTCGAGTCTACCACAAATTGATAAACAATGATTGGCAATATCGGTCTTTAGTGCACACCATTGGAAAGCTGGAAATGTCCTCTTTTCGAAGGTTTATGAAATTTTTGACTGTTTTTTAGTTTTTCGGAAAATTTTTGCAAGCCATTTTTTGCAAGAAATATTGATCCAGGGACAAAAATGATGGGGACCATTTTTGTAGGTAATGAACTGTACTTCATTTCTAGCAAAACCCCACTTCTCTAAGTAGCATATTTCGGGAGATATCGGCCAAAAACTGATTTTTCGGGATCATGGGCCATTTTCCAGCCCCTTCCGCAAATCCCGCGGAGGACATATTCTCAGAGAGTAATCTACACATGAATACCTACAAGTTGCAAAAAAAAAGTCCGACAATAATGAGATGAACAGGTTGGTGCCTTTATTTACTGGACTTTTACATTTTATTTAAATTCCACAAACATATTTAATATTTAAAAAGAAGTTGATACCGTACAATCAATGGATTGATGTTGAAATTGATATTAATAAATGAATATTAAAAATCTTGAAAAATGATTTGTTTACGAAGTGGTTTTCATCAGAATATTATGAAGCTTATTACAGTTTCCTGTAATATAGTCGAATTTAATAAAGTGATTTATCAACAGATGTCGAAAGAATAATTATTTATATTCAACACTCTATACCAGAATGGTTGGTTTTAAAATATCTTCTAGATATACCAACCCCGTTTGACTTTGGAGTGTAATTCAATATCCGGCGGTGCATATTGCACGGGAAGTAGTTGTTGCTCCTCAGTTGAACGGCCACTGTTTTTGAAAAATATTATTTTTCAAAAATTTATAGAGTGTTGAATATAAATAATTATTCTTTCGACATCTGTTGAATATTATGAACTTCGAACAACGTTATCAAAACCCATACAATGAAAGTATGATGGGAGACTATATTTGGGGTTTATTCAGAGAAAGTATTTGTGAACATCAAAGAAAAAGTAAAACCGTTCACTTTTAAATTGTTTTCCACTTTTTTGTAAACTTAAAAATTAAAATTACTGCAGATTTTGACAAATATCGTTCAGACGGTAAACTTTTTCAAGCCATACATTTTTTTTCGTCTAATTATGATCTAAACTATTGGAATGTTATTTAAAGGTAAAGTCAAATTTAGTGTTGCTCTGTGCTATCAATTGCTCTTGGTTTTTATTCCACAAATTAAGATATTTGGTAAGTTTGCGAATAAACTTTTTATTCCACAAAATTTTATACTTGGTAAGTTTACGAATAAACTGAAAAACAATAAAATTACTCGCCAATAAACTTGGGTATAATGTCTACCGAGATACAATTTAAAAATATAAATCCATGCTTTACAAAGTCAGCATTTTCGGGATCAACGGCTCTTTCCTATTAAACGCATAATGCAAAGAGGATTTTTATATGGTGTTTCTGGAACGATTTTTCCAAGCTTTATAGGAAATAAAAAGCCTTATAAAAAGTAGGGTGATATAAAGTTATATCCCTTACAGTTAAATACACAACACATAAGTGAAATCTGTATATAAGGCAAGAATATTGTTTGATGGCATCAAAATGAATAAAGATAAAAAAAAAAGTTTATTAGTTATACCAAATAAATGATTCTCGAGTTTTCGGTTCTTAATTAATTATTGATTATTGATTGGCCCTTTGCACTTTATACTATCTGACGCACGTTTCGATAACCAAGCTCTCGTCTTCAGAGACAGAAGGTGAATTGAAATTTTGAGGCTACTGTCTACTGTGCCTATTTTATAAAAATGTAAGTCTCTTACAGTACACATTTCGCTATTCATCTCATTCGTACTTTCATCCCTTATATAGTTCATTTAAAAACCAGGAGGAGTAATTTGGAAAGCCTTACTCACACCACTAAAAGTTACCAGATTAGTTACTAAAGGGTGTGTTCCGAGAAAGTAGTCAACAGTCGTGTTCCAAATCTATTAAATATGCCTTGATGTTGGTGTTGTGTGAAACTGGGCGGAATTTGACCAATCAGAGAATTGCCAACTTAAATTCAAATTACTCCTCCTGGTTTTTAAATGAGGTATGGTATAAATAAGTACTGTTACAGTCAAACTTCGTCCTCGTGGAATAAGAAAACATTTTTACCATTGTACAATCTACAGTTACAGTATCACTACATTTAAACATACCTACTCTTAGTTAACCGTTGGAACTTGACACTCAATATTAGTTGATGTTTGCTTTCATCAAAATTTCCCCAGAGGTTCTAGGTTTATTTTTTAATCGTCTGAAAAATAATTGGTTCGCACATTTGTATGTGGGTATGTACGAATAATTTTCAAGCTCCGTTCAAATTACTGAAGATATCTTTCATTGTCTCTTTGTTTCGATACACTTTTTATTGTTCTCGTCGTTTTTAATTTTCTGTCTCAAAGGCGCTGGTTATAAGATTGTTCTGAATTTAAATATACGCTGTTGTTTATTATTGTTATAAATATTGCGTGAATAAGCATTTTTATAGACTATAATAATGTAATATTTATATTTATATGTGTCTTAAGAAGAGTAGGTAAGTAATGAAAGTTCTTCCAAAGTTAATGTGATGACCCATATTTTTAATCCCTTTGAAGGAAAATGCCGCCCAATGGCGTGCTTATAATTTTTTTATAAATTCGAATATTGTGAAATAATGTTAATCTACTATATCAATTTGAATGAAAAAAAAAATAACCTGCATACAAAATTCATAAACTTTGTAATACAATAATAACGCGTTTTCCTCTAGAACACGGAGTATCTAAAGAACAGTTTTTTGTATCGTCAACCCAACCATATTTTAAAGGTGGGTGTATATCCTCATACAGTTTTAATTATAATATAATTACCATTACTACTATTTTCTTACATATTAAGTTAAAATGTATTTTATTTTATATATTTATTCATGTAATAAAACCGTAAGGATTGTTTGAATAACAAATAAATGAATAAACACTTGACAACATCATGTGTATCAAACCAAGTTTCGTCTAAATAAATTATAGTTCTATTTGAATCACGGTACCCTTTTATTTTGCGCAAATACTCCTGTCTAAGTTCAGCGATACGCCGATATTCCATTATTACCATTCGATTATCTAACTTCTTATATTTAAATCCACAATTCAATAATCCCGCGCATCATCTTGGACTGTTGTTTCAAATGGTCTCCAAAATGCCATTCTAATTAATTATATTATAAAACTTACCCTAACGTCTACGAACAAATGAATATTATATTAATATCAATTCACTGACGCGACCTAACCACTACACCATCAAAAAGGTATTATATTAATGATACCTTTCTACACTAGATCACTTACACTTTCCTATAAAAACCTATAACAATTCACTAAACTCACTCAACCAAGAAATAGATATTATATTAAATATTTCTTTAAAACCAAATTCACACCCGACACTGAATGATACTAATGGATTATAAGCCGAACCACAACACATCCCCCCGAACACCTTCAAGACCGTAGAATTTTTTCTGCCAAAAACGTCAAACGGAGTATACTTCGGTTATTTCGTTATATTGCGATGAATACTGCAGTTGATGATTGATTGTTTCGAAGTCTTGACTTCACGTGCAATACGTTGCCAACTCTTCAAAATTTTCTTAAATATAGTAACATATAAAAAGTGGTTTTAATTAATTTTTCATAGGAGACACAAAGCTTTTAGAATGGAAGTAGATAGCATGGGAAATGGTACAAAGCTTGAAAAAAACAGTAGATACCTTTTAATTCCTACTCGTGTTGACTGCATCCACTGGGGACTGTTCTATTTAAAACATTATGGATAACCATATATAGTGAAGCTCTTCGAAAACTGGAATAATAAAAATACCCACAAATTAATGGTGTAAAACACTGATTTATTTGACAGAATTGAGCGACCATATTCGCTGCACGTATGACACGTAAAACTATTATTTCAATCATCTCAAAAGAGCGCTCGAGAAGTATAAAGAGAGAGAGAGGGTTTTCCTGGTATGGATATTTCTCCATTCATAAGTGTTTAAGCTGAAAATAAATTGTTATTGCAGTGGCTTTCTTCACGTTTTAAGCTCAACTATATCTCATTGCTTTAGGGTTTTTTTGCAATGAAATAATTTATGAATGAAAGTTGATAATTTTAAATTTAAGGTAAATACAAATAACAGATTAAACTGGAAACAAAAATAAATTGATTTCCACTAATTGTATGGAAAATAAACCCCAGTCTAATAAGTTGAAAATTTAATATACATAGTGTCCATACTAGATATAGATTATTATAAACCCAACCTTTCTGGTTTGCAATTATAAGGGACAACACAACTTGTAGACCGGTTTCGGCGTATTTGCGCCTCATCAGTACAAGGTATGTGGTGTCCGTCCGAGAATCTCTAATCCCGGACTGAAGAATACACTTCAATCACAATCAATACATGTCTTCCAGTAACGGAAATGTAAAGATTGTGACGGTAGCGACCTCTTCACTTCCAATCTCACTTTGGGGTGTAATTCAATATCCGGCGGTGTATATGCACGGGAAGTAGTTGTTGCTCCTTAGTTAAACGGCCACTGTTTTTGAAAAATACTATTTTTCAAAAAATTCATAGAGTGTTGAATATTTATAATTAATCATACCCATACAAACATAAACGTAACAAAATAAAATGGAAAAATTGACGCGAGTGTCGAAAACCTCGCCACGATTTTTTTTATTATCATTTGTTCTGTTTTCCTCACCAAAACAAAATTGCAGTTGGTTTGAAGGTTAGAGCTGATGTAATCGATATCGTTATGCGTTAATTTCAAAAATTTTGTGAGCTGCAGTAACAGGATGATGTTGATTTTAGATGGAGATACTTTGTATTTAGTTTGAATTTTGGTTTGGGTCGTACTTATGCAACAAGTGTACTTCTTATCATGAACGAAAAAGTTGACATTCCATGAGCATTTTGATATTTTTTCTACAGCCCTATACAAATGATAAAATCAAAATAGTAATTTGGAATATTTTATTTAAATTCATTCAGTAAATTACAACTAATAATGCATAAATACTGAATTGGAAAATGTACAATTCACCCCACAAACACAAAAGTTACTGAAAAAAGTTAATCCTGCGGATATTTCGGTATCTGTATCGAAAATAAAACAAACAAGTAGTGGTTTAGTAATACATTGTGATGACAAGGATTCACTACAAAAACTGAAATCAACAACGGAAAGAGAATTAGGTAATGGTTATGACGTTAAAATTGGTAACTTATTTAAACCACGTATAAAAATAGTTAATGTCTTGGAAGAGGATACAACTGACCATCAGAGTCTGATATCTCAGATAGTGAATCAAAATTTCCCAGATACAATGAAGGATGAAATACGATGTCTCCGTGTGTATGCTGCGAAGGTGAATGAGAGGCGTTGTAATGTTTTAATTGAAATGTCTAGTGAACAGTTCAATTATTTAACTAAAAATAAAGACAGAATATATATAGGGTGGTCGAGTTATAAATATTTTGAATTTGTGAGTGTCCTTAGGTGTTTCAATTGTTGGAAATACGGCCACCGTGCTGATCAGTGTAAGTCAAGTGTAGTGTGTCCTCTGTGTAGTCAAAATCATAAGAAAGAAAATTGTAAGGCTGTAAAACATGAATGCTCTAACTGTAAGTACGCCGTGAATGTGTTAAAGTTAAAAGATATTAATTTTGAACATAATGTATTTGATGGAAAATGTACAAGTTACAAAAAGCAAATTGAAATTAATAAAGGTAAAATCAATTATCAATAGCAATTAACATCAAATACAAATAGTTCCAAACCTGTCAGCAAAAATATAAATAATAAGCTCTTATTGTCATGTACCTACGCTGAAAGTTTTTATAAACATCGTGATGAAATAATTGCATATGTGAATAAATATGAACCACTAATTCTCTGCCTAACAGAAACATGTATAACTGAAGATTTTAAAATGTCTGAATTATGTATTAACGGGTATGAAATCTCAAGATGTGACTCAAGCAGTCGGCATACGGGGGGAGTGCTAATTTTTACAAGAACGGGTTATCGAATCTCTAATATAAAAACAGTTGTTGTGGATATGAATTTTTGGCTTCTATCTCTAGATATAAAAATAAATAATATTTCTTATGGTATAGCAGGTGTTTATAGATCACCAAATGGTAATCTCAATGTTTTCTTTGAAAATTTCTTTAAATGGTTTGATGATTATTACGATAAGCATAGCAGTTGCTCGGTAATAATTACAGGTGATTTTAATATTCATTATGAAAATAATAATTATAATAAACGTAAACTTCAAGAATATATTGAAAACAATGGGATGAGGCAGTTGATTACCGAATATACAAGGGTGTTCAGGAATTCTAAATCTATAATAGACTTGGTTATAAGCAATGACTACACAATATCGACCTATGTGGAAAAAGAATATGTAATATCTGACCATTCCATAATACAAATTAAAACGCATTGTTCCACTGCATCTAATTTAAATGAGACTAAACAAATTCGTTCAGATATCAAGTATGATGAAATGGTAAACATATTGATTGAAAAGGATTGGGGTTATTCATTGGTTGATGTTGATGTTGTAGCTGATATTTTCTCAAATAATATACTATCGGCAATGGACTCGGTAGCTCCTAGTAGAACCGTTAATATTAAAAATAAGGGTAATGCATGGTTTAATACTGATTGTTATAATGCTATTAAAGATAAAAACATAGCGTATAAAAGATTTTCATTAACTAATGCAGTAGACGATTGGAATTGTTATAAAGAAAAGAGAAATTCATGTGTCAAAATATTGAAAAACTCAAAAATACGGTATTACGAGAGCAATATAGATATGAATAAAGGCAATTCACAACTAATGTGGAAGCACCTAAAAACAATTGTCGGAACGAAAACTAGTAGGACTAAGATTGACAGTATAGACTGTAATGGAATCGTTTACACTGATGACTTGGCCAATGTGTTAAATCAATATTATATAAATAGTATTTACGATATTGTGGGTAATACAACAGTCCCTGATTCCGGTACCAATGTTATTTTGCAAACAGTTCCTTTAAATAGTTCAAAAATGGAATATTTCGAATTAATTAACATTGGACAGCTACTAGAAATAATAAAATCCCAAAAAAAGAAAAACAGTACAGATGAATTAGGCCTTGATATTATTGAAAATTTGTTTCACGTGATAGGCTATCCTTTGCTTAATATGATAAATTTAAGTTTGGAAAAGGGCATAGTTCCTCAAAGATTTAAAACTTCAACTATAGTTCCTATTCCCAAAGTATTAAATACAAACAAAGCTGATCAGTTAAGGCCAATCAATATGCTACCATTTTGTGAGAAATTACTGGAACTAGTTGTGTATGATCAAGTAAGTAAATTCATTTCTGTAAATAAGATATTACACAGTTATCAATCTGGTTTTCGTAATTCGCATTCTTGTGAGACAGCACTCCAACTGGTTATATCTGACATGAAAAATATTCTAGATAGGCCGGGAGTAGGAATTTGTTCAGTTTTTATTGATCTCAGAAGAGCTTTTGAAACAGTAGATCGTGATATATTATTGTTGAAATTGAGAGAATATGGCTTTAATGGGGTAGTTTATTCGTGGATTCAGCATTACTTAAAAAACAGATATCAAATAACCAAATTTAACAATTCAACATCGGATCCGGAATTAAACAATATTGGTGTTCCACAAGGTAGTGTTCTTGGGCCCCTACTTTTCATATTATATATAAACGACTTAGGCAATGTACTAGAGAAATGTAAAATCCATCTTTTTGCGGATGACACCCTCATTTACTATTACGGGGATAATTTTATTGAAGTAGTACAAACAGTCAATTCGGAATTGAAAAAAATATCTGACATATTTAAGATCAATAAACTAAAAGTAAATGAATCCAAATCTAAATTTATGTTCATTGGTGGTCCTGTTTTGCGTGCTAAATTTTTAAAACTTAATTTGAGTGTTAAGATAAATGATCAGGACCTGGAGCGTGTACATGAAATAAAATATTTAGGTTTTATGATGGACCATGAACTAAAATTTAATAGTCACATAGATTACATATGTAAAAAGATTGGGAAAAAAATTGGTTTTTTGAGAAGAATTTCACCATTTCTGTCAATGCATACTAAGCTTATGGTTTACAATACATTAATTCTACCACATTTTTATTACTGTTGTTCACTAATTTATACAGGTTGTTCTAGAGCTAGTTATGAACGATTACAAATTATTCAAAACAAGGCGATGAGAGTAATTCTGGGATGCAACAGGTATACTGGTGTGGAGTTGATGACTAATTGTTTAAATTGGTTAAATATTGAGAAGTTTCTGTACGTACAAACAATGATTTTCATCTACAAAATTATCAATAATCTCTTACCGCAATATTTACATAGTAAACTACTTCCAATCTCACAGATACATGATAAAAACACAAGATCAGCAAATTCAGTTAATTTTTATGTAAAAACAACCATTAAAGGAAGTTCGATGAAAAATTTATTCCACAAAGGGGTTGTACAATTTAATAACCTACCGCAGTACATAAAAGTTAGTCAAAATGTAAAAATATTTAAAAGATTATTGATTACATACATTAAAAGTAATCCTACAGAAATCTAGTGGTTCATATTCATATTCATATTCATATTTTATAGTCATATTTATTGGCATTATTGGCATGTATATGTGTGTATATATATATGTATGTTTGTATGTGTATGTATGTGGGTGTATGTGTATGTGTGAATATATTCCTATTTATTTTTAATAATATAGATTTCTTATAATATTGTATATATATATATTTTTTTTTATCTTAATTTTATATTTTATTGCATAAATATGTATTTTGTTATTGTTAACATTATCTAAGATAAATAAAGCATAATAATAATAATAACAAGGCTGTGCTTCTGACAAAGTCCATGGTTGTATTCAATCAATCCGAGGTCTGAACCAGACTCATCTTCTTTAGGTGGTAATTTAGTCGACAATGTCCTGTAAGCAGTCCCGACAGAATGCGTAGGTTTGTTCTGCTTATTTTTTGTACTCAAGGGGTTGGATATGAACGTCTTCGAGTGAGAGAGCCGCGGTATGTCTGCCCAGTACGTGAAGGTTTTCCTCTCTTCCCAGGTAGCTAAGGCTTATCTAGCAGTGCTTTCCGCAATGCCAAAAAATGTTTCAGTTCCGATAAATAAGACTCTGATCCCTTTTTTGCCAGAGTATAGGCCTTCTCGTTTCCCTCCACTCCAGTTTAGAATAACTGGACCATAATATAGAAGACTTGAATTTTCTAGATCTTTCTTAAAAGAAAATTAATATCACCCGCTATCTGTAAATCTATGTAAGGGGTTTAGCTCATAATTTATTCAAAAGTTATCTAACAAGCAGAACACAAAAAACCAAATTCAAAAATCATGTGAGTGAAGAGATCAACATTAAACGTGGTGTACCTCAAGGAACAGTATTGGGACCGGTGCTATTCGTAATTTACTTAAATAATCTATTTGAACATGAAACAATCGGAAAAATAATCAGCTTGGCGGACGATACTGTGATTTATTACAAACATGATGACTGGTATAATCTCAAAATAAATATTGAAAATGATCTTGGAAAGCTCAAAGACTGGTTCGACAGCAGATTACTCTCAATAAACTTTGACAAAACTGTATATTTACCATTCAGTAGCCATGAAACGTCTCTGCCAAAATATAATCTTAATATCCAACAAGATTTTTCAATAAAACCTGCTAAAAGAATTAAATACTTGGGGGGTATTTACATTGACAATCACTTACGATGGAACCATCATATGGAATATTTAACTAAAGCTAGAACAATACTGTACCACAGTTTGGTTGAGTCACACCTCAATTATGGCATTATTGGCTGGGGAGGAGTTTCAAGGAACTACCTAAATGTCCTCGAAGTGTCTCAAAGGCGATTCCTCCGAATGATTCTCAACAAACCTACAAGATATTCTTTTACCGCCAGCAAATTTAATCTTGCCACATTTTGTATCCTCTTATTTTATACTTTTGATGAAGATTCATTTTTGAGAGTATCTACACAATATATATTAACAATTTCGTTCCCTCGACTGTTAATATTGTTGTTTTAATTCCTGACTTGGATTTTTGCACAAAAAATTAAACGAAAAACTCAAACTTTAGGAAAATGTTTTATCCGAATTGTTGACGACGAAGATTACAGCTGCTAATTATAGTCGTTAATTAATTTTTGAGTATTAATTATAACTCCACTACTGTATTTCCCTGGAGAAGAAATTGGAAAGTTGGAGACGAAGAAACATGAATTGTGAACAATTAATAAAAAGTGAAATCTTTGAAGACAAATCGCCCTTATAATACGACGAAAATTATTAGAAAGAACAGAAACACCTGCAGTTTGAACATTTGTTTGGGTCCTTTGTCGATTAAAATTATATTAATAGTTAAATGTTTATATTTTTCATTATAGGCATAATAAACTTTAATTATTTCACTAGAAGCTTCCGTTCCGTTGGTGGTAATTCATCCTGTATAACTATATGAACAATTTGAGATACTGGCAGTGGCGTAGTGTGAAGGTGGCATCAAAACGGCATGTAACTTCTGTCATTCTGACGATGATATTTTAATATATATCGAAATAACTATCAATAAAAAGTGGAATTTATATGAAACGTTTAATTTCATTTAAAAAATAATACTTAATTTAAACTAATAATTAAAATTAGGGAAGGTGACGCCACTGGAAACTGGGTATACTTTTTGTAGTCGGTACTTATCCTAGTTCCTGATTAGTCATTCTTTCAAATCTCGAAAACATTTTCTCTTAATGATTCAATTTATCAGAATTTAACAAGAACAATTGAATTGGTAATAATATTGTCAGAGGGTATTACTCCCCCACAGGAAAAAGAAATCCGCTTATAATTGAGAAATGAAATTTATATTACCGAGCTCTTTCCGTAAAGCAGAACTTCCATTCTTCAGACGAACAAATTTCTATCGAATACATAAGATATTTTTATTCCGTTGATGTGAAATGTCAGATATTTAGGTTCTTTTATTATGTTGAAATAATAATGAATTGATAGAAAATTATTAGGTACTTGACGAAAATAATACAACAAAACTAGGCTTTTCACCTGTATGCCCAATAAACTGTTTTTTTCCATCGCCATTAAATACAAATGTGATATCCGCCATTTTGTGGCGACGGCCATCTTGAACTTGTTTTTCTCCACAATCATCTCAGAATTTGCCAATCTTGATTAAAGAATGCTGTGAGTTTGTTTATCTCCACGATCATCACAGAATTTGCCAATTCTGATACCAAATTTGATTACAGAATGCTGTGAGTTTGTTTTTATCCACGATTATCTCAGAATTTATCAATTCTTATACCAAATTTGATTACAAAACGCTGTGAGTTTGTTTTTCTCCACGATCATCATAGAATTTGCCAATTCTAATACCAAATTTGATTACAGAACGCTGTGAGCATGTTTTTTTCCACGATCATCTCAGAATTTGCCAATTCTGATACCAAATTTGATTACAGAATGCTGTGAGTTTGTTTTTCTCCACGATCATCACAGAATTTGCCAATTCTGATACCAAATTTGATTACAGAATACTGTGAGTTTGCTTTTCTCCACGATCATCACAGAATTTGCCAATTCTGATACCAAATTTGATTACAGAATGCTGTGAGTTTGTTTATCTCCACGATCATCACAGAATTTGCCAATTCTGATACCAAATTTGATTACAGAATGCTGTGAGTTTGTTTTTATCCACGATTATCTCAGAATTTATCAATTCTTATACCAAATTTGATTACAAAACGCTGTGAGTTTGTTTTTCTCCACGATCATCATAGAATTTGCCAATTCTAATACCAAATTTGATTACAGAACGCTGTGAGCATGTTTTTTTCCACGATCATCTCAGAATTTGCCAATTCTGATACCAAATTTGATTACAGAATGCTGTGAGTTTGTTTATCTCCACGATCATCACAGAATTTGCCAATTCTGATACCAAATTTGATTACAGAATGCTGTGAGTTTGTTTTTCTCCACGATCATCACAGAATTTGCCAATTCTGATACCAAATTTGATTACAGAATGCTGTGAGTTTGTTTATCTCCACGATCATCACAGAATTTGCCAATTCTGATACCAAATTTGATTACAGAATGCTGTGAGTTTGTTTTTCTCCACGATCATCACAGAATTTGCCAATTCTGATACCAAATTTGATTACAGAATGCTGTGAGTTTGTTTATCTCCACGATCATCACAGAATTTGCCAATTCTGATACCAAATTTGATTACAGAATGCTGTGAGTTTGTTTTTCTCCACGATCATCACAGAATTTGCCAATTCTGATACCAAATTTGATTACAGAATGCTGTGAGTTTGTTTTTATCCACGATTATCTCAGAATTTATCAATTCTTATACCAAATTTGATTACAAAACGCTGTGAGTTTGTTTTTCTCCACGATCATCATAGAATTTGCCAATTCTGATACCAAATTTGATTACAGAATGCTGTGAGTTTGTTTTTCTCCACGATCATCACAGAATTTGCCAATTCTGATACCAAATTTGATTACAGAATGCTGTGAGTTTGTTTTTCTCCACGATCATCACAGAATTTGCCAATTCTGATACCAAATTTGATTACAGAATGCTGTGAGTTTGTTTATCTCCACGATCATCACAGAATTTGCCAATTCTGATACCAAATTTGATTACAGAATGCTGTGAGTTTGTTTATCTCCACGATCATCACAGAATTTGCCAATTCTGATACCAAATTTGATTACAGAATGCTGTGAGTTTGTTTTTATCCACGATTATCTCAGAATTTATCAATTCTTATACCAAATTTGATTACAAAACGCTGTGAGTTTGTTTTTCTCCACGATCATCATAGAATTTGCCAATTCTGATACCAAATTTGATTACAGAATGCTGTGAGTTTGTTTTTCTCCACGATCATCACAGAATTTGCCAATTCTGATACCAAATTTGATTACAGAATACTGTGAGTTTGCTTTTCTCCACGATCATCACAGAATTTGCCAATTCTGATACCAAATTTGATTACAGAATGCTGTGAGTTTGTTTTTCTCCACGATCATCACAGAATTTGCCAATTCTGATACCAAATTTGATTACAGAATACTGTGAGTTTGCTTTTCTCCACGATCATCACAGAATTTGCCAATTCTGATATCAAATTTGATTACAGAACGCTGTGAGTTTGTTTTTTTCCACGATCATCATAGAATTTGCTAATTATTATACCAAATTTGATTACAGAACGCCGTGAGTTTGTTTTTCTCCACGATCATCACAGATTTTGCTAATTCTGATACCAAATTTTATTACAGAACGCTGTGAGTTTGTTTTTCTCCACGATTATCACAGAATTTTCCAATTTTAATACCAAATTGGATTACAAAACGCTGTGAGTTTGTTTATCTCCACGATCATCACAGAATTTGCCAATTCTGATACCAAATTTGATTACAGAACGCTGTGAGTTTGTTTTTCTCCACGATCATCACAGACTTTGTCAATTCTGATATCAAATTTGATTACAGAATGCTGTGAGTTTGTTTTTCTCCACGATCATCACAGAATTTGCCAATTCTGATACCAAATTTGATTACAGAATGCTGTGAGTTTGTTTTTCTCCACGATAATCACAGACTTTGCCAATTCTGATACCAAATTTGATTACAGAATGCTGTGAGTTTGTTTTTCTCCACGATCATCACAGACTTTGTCAATTCTGATATCAAATTTGATTACAGAATGCTGTGAGTTTGTTTTTCTCCACGATCATCACAGAATTTGCCAATTCTGATACCAAATTTGATTACAGAACGCTGTGAGTTTGTTTATCTCCACGATCATCACAGAATTTACCAATACTGATATCAAATTTGATTACACAATGCTGGAATTCTCTCTCTTGAGATTGAAGAAATATTCTGCAACACCTCTGCCCCCATGCAATAGAATAACATTTTCACACTGGTTAGCAATAATATTAGCCTTGACGCAGAAGTGTCAAAATTATAATCATGTCTTCCACTTCAAATTTTGTGACTGTTAGTCTACGAACCACGCAATTTGAAAATTCCTCCAATAATACAAAGTAGAATATTTTCATGAATTGTTGAGATCTGTAATATTAATTATCTTTTGTTAATTTCCATTTAAAAATATATATTTAAAATCTTTGATCGCGGAGAAAGTATAGTCTGCTACTCGGTTAGAATAAAAGTTCGTGATTCTCGTAGTTCTTCTTCTTTAATGCCATCCAAAAGCGTTAATTCAGTCTTATTCAAAAACACTAACACAAAATAGTCCTATAAAGGAAAGTAATGAAGTGGATATTTAGATCTAAAATCAACTTACAGTATTAAGTTGAAAGCTAATATCAATTATTAGTCTTTGTAAGATATCTAAATACAAAAGTAATTGATTTATATCGAGTTTGTCGACGGGTTGAGAATACGCTTATAGCGACATCTATGAAATTTCCTTGTATAGGAACATTAGGAAGACATCTGTTTCGTATTCATGGAGCCAAATCCAATAATGCGAATCAAAATAAAATGAATGTAATCCTGTCTTCCGAGAACATAGAGACTCGGAACCGGGGACTTGCACGCTTTACGATTTCCATGCTGCAGTTATTGGGGATAATAACATTTTAGATTTAAGGATTTTACTTACACGGTCACAAATCAGGTTCTATTGTGTCGATGGACTAATATTTTTCATTCAGGTCGTTTGTTTATGTTTTCTTTAAAAACATAAAATAAAAATAATAAAAAAAGAGTTGTCAGATGATGATTTCGATAGACGTGAAGAGTTTTCAGACATAATGATGGAAAATGTTAAAATTTTTTTTAATAAATAGCAATTCTCGTTGGATGCGTGAATCCCTTACCCTATTTTCACAAAAACTGAATGAATCCAGACAATAACAATGTCCCAAACGGCCACAAAAAGTTTAAAAAAAGTGACAGCTATTTTTTTCGAACTAAAAATTCATCAATTTATTGATGGGATGGAGTCATACTTATGTTTGATGGTTTGATTGAAATGTACTGTCTGATTCCAGCACTTTTTACATCAATTTAATTACTATTTGTAATAAATATCACAACTTCAATTTAAAGGATTGATTATTGTCAATAACAGCGTAATAGAAAAAATTCAGTTCATTTATAAACCAAGGGGACCATGGTTAATTATATTGTATCAAGTCTATCAAGTCTAAAATCTCTATACAGGCATAATAATGATATAATTATCAGTCACTGCCCAGCGAAGTGAAAATATTGCAACGGATAGAGGAGAAATGTGAAGATTGTAGGGAAAATCGGCGTATATTTACTAGGGTGTTTCATTTTTAAGCGATATTCTGAGCAAACACTCTCCGATCAACAGTTTTTGAGCTATAGACCTGGAAAAGTGAATGTTAATAACACTGGTGTGCAAAAAAATTTTTTTTTCTCCTTCTTGTTTTCATCCATGAATTCTTCCTATTTTGTGCTCTAAACACGGAATTTGACATATAATTAAGTACCACACGTAGATTTCCAGTATAATATTAATTTAATTAACAAATAATATTATTAAAACATCAATTATTATAACGAAATTAATAAATATTACAGTTTTACATTGAAAAATCCTAAATTATAGTCACAAAATGAACAAATATCGATCAGCTATCTCATTATATGGTGAGAACATTTATTTATTTTGTAGTTTGTTTCCTTTTCATTGTTTCTATTGGAGTTTCTCGGCGAATCCAACAGAAATCAGCAAGCATTGCTGCTGACCATTTCCCACTGTAGCGTTTTTCAATCTGCATTATATCCTGATGAAACCTTTCACCATGCTCATCTGATACGGCTCCAAGATTTTCAGGAAAGAAATCTAAATGAGAGTCCAAAAAATGAATCTTAATTGACATATTGCTCCCGAATGATTTGTCGGTAGTTCCCACTTTTTGTATTCCCAAGAAAATTATGACAAACTTCCACAAAAGCCACCCAAGCACTTTTTTCTGCTTTGCTCAACTTCGAATCAAAAGCTTCATCTTTCATTAGCTCACGAGACCCTACTCAGAAACTAAGTAGAAGTAAGGGGGCACAATAGATCTTTTAGGTCTCAGTGAATGTTACCCCAAAATACATACATACATACATACAAGACGAGCATGCTTGGGGTTAGCAACGAAGAGCTTTGCATTCCCATGAACTTCCCACACAAACACTTCTTTGACACTTTGACTACTTTTTACTCAAACTTTGGAGACAAATCAATCAAACTCGTTGTTAACGAATGTACTTTTACTTTTGATAAAATTAAAGAAGTACACAACCTAAAATTGTTATTACTGGAAACGTGATACGCTTAAATAGAAACAAAAAACATTCAAACACTCGGTGACAATAAATCGTACTTGTGGTACCAATAAATTTCATCATTAACATTAACTTCAAGAACATAAAAGTGTAATTTTTTTTATTATATCTGCTTGTTTTATTGCTCTCAACATACATCCCTCGATCTTTTTGAATTCTATTGTGTAAATCAAGCTAAAATTGGTTCCCATTGCCCCTAGAAGTAGTGGCAGTGACAATGGCAGTGAGAAGAACAGGAAATTAAAAGTTCAAACGTCTGTGCATGAAATCCATTTTACGCCATTATAAGAATATCTTAGATCAAAGGAACACGTCAATTTGAAAGGCACTGCGTTGCTCACAAACATAAATTAATTTTAGAAAAAAAAAAAGAATAAATGCCTTCTTTCGACATATTTCGTTCGGGATTTTTTAGAAATTGAGTAAATTGTTAAAAATACGTACTTTTAAAATGAAGTCGATGATAAATTGAAATCGCGATCACTTCTTAACAGGTTCATTATAAAGTTCACAAATTTTTAGATAATATCATAAACGGTATAAAAAGTTATAGTAGGTCTGCTGACAGACCTCTGATTTAAGTATTTATTTTAAATAATTGTCCATTATTTAAAAAATTTAATATATATATAGAAAAACTGTATAGTAGTTTCGAAAGTAGATGCTTCAAAGTGTTTAGTAGTAAAGTTTCATTGAATTATATTAATTTCGAAAAAAGATATAATTGAATAAAGTCTAAAAAAAAACAAGTAAAATTAAGCATGCAAAAAACAGATTTTTAAGAAGCATTCGTTTAAAATTCTAAATATTGATGGCTTTGCTTTTATAATAATAATGTTTTATGCTCATTTGCAATGCTAAATCCAAAAGGAATTTTCGCTGGGATTAGTATTAATTAAATAGGAATTATAATAAACTGATATTACAGTCAGAAAATCTACTTTTTCAAATTTCAAAGTATTTCTATCTAAAAGTTGAGATCTTTCTTTACATTTTACATGAGTTTATTTATTTTTTCAGAATGTTATAAGCCCAAAATTATTAACTTTTAAGTCGAGCGGTTAATAAATTTGGCACGAATTGAATACCACTAAAATTAATGTTATCTCGTAAACTTTTTAATTTACAGAAAAACTTTTCAGACAAAATTTGTAGATAAATGCATCAGCTACAAATTTTTATGTGGAAGTTTTTCTGTATATTTATTATTTAAACAATTAGAGCGAAAAAACAAAAACAAAAATTTTCACTCGACGATTTTCCGGAAAATTGCATGCCTTACATCGTAAACTTTTTCTCATGTTAAACACCACCCTTTTAAATACCCAATTTTCCATTTTCAAGTTTTTTGTATTTTTTTGTGAGATTTTATGTGTACTTTGATTAGGCTATATTCTCTTTTCAGATTTGTGAAATTATTCATAAAGCGCGTTAATCAATAAAGCTTATGAAAAGTGATTGATTGTTCAATGTTTGATTTTATTGGCATCTGGACGAAAAATATCCCTAAGGGCGAATATAAATTACACACCACCAGCAAACTCTTGTATAAAATCATTGATTTTAAGGGATAAAATTCTATAAATACAGTTAAAGCGTACCATCTGTGTTTGTGGAATATCTTCATATGGGTTCGAGATCGATTTTTTGACGAAATTTGCATATATGATAATTTTGAAATTATTTGAATTTAAAATCCTGTTAATTTGAAAAAGATCCGCGTGGTAGAGTCCGACCACAATAACTTTGCGATGCCGATCTCTGACTAGCTGCGGCTTCGAGCCAGCGGCGGAGCAGCCGGCGCTTTATTTTATGTACTGTTGACAGCAGACCAGACAGTACTTTGCTTTCGGTGTTCTTGTGCGATTGTGTTGCTGCGAATAGTGAATTTTTCATCTCTTGGAAATTTTTGTGTCATGTCTCACAAAAGAGTGAAATAAGGAAAAGCTTTACATAGTCAAACAAATGAAATTATAGATCGGGTTGCTGCATTTATGCAAAAAGAAGTAGAGGAAGGTGTTCAAATTCCTCTTAAAAACAATGTATGTATGTATGTATTTTGGGGTAACATTCACTGAGACCTAAAAGATCTATTGTGCCCCCTTACTTCTACTTAGTTTCTGAGGAGAGTCTCAGATACTAGTAGCTCCTTTAGTCCTATTTCCCGGAGGAATTTTAGGATATCTGCAGGCCTCAACTTAGGTAACTGTCCCTCTTCTATCCAGTAGTCTCCCAGGTACTGTGCCCTAGGATTCTGAAATACTGTGCAGTTCGCAAGTATGTGGATGGAGGTTTCTTCTTCCATTCCACAAAATCTACAATCTTCTTCCTCCACTATTTTGAGCTTTTTAAGGTGTCCATTCAGGCGACAATGTCCCGTTAGGATTCCTGTTAAAACTCTTAGTGCAGTTTTGCTTAAAAACAATAGGCAAGTGATAAAAATATGGGCATCAGTCAAAAATTTTGTAGCAGGTCATAATACTACTACATTAGTTTTAAAGGATGTTGAAGCCTTATCCTGAAAAAGATTCGACGAGTTGCCACTTAGTTAATCGACGAATATTTGTCGACACACGAAAACTGACAAATAGAACGAGAACACATCCTCGATAATACCATAAAGTTTGATATGCAAGTCAGTAACGCCACTGGGTGATACGCCACACCCGCGACCACGTGGTGGCCCAAAGTTATTGTGGTCGGACTGTTGTGATAGTGTGATAAGGATTTAAATCGTTTTAAATAATAATTTGGAAAACTTACGTCACCGTAACCCTACTTTTTTTTAAATTTAGTTAAAGCTGCGTAACTCCCTAATTGATCATTAACCGACTGAAACGTTTGGATCCACCCTATATTATAGTCTCATTGTAAGACTATTTATTTCAATAATACAAAAATCTAAAAATCCCTTTTTGAAGATACGAAAACGAGAATCCTGCCGAGTACCCCAACTTTTAATTAAAACGGAGTTTCAACATTTATTTTTGGGCGGACAAACACTACGTACTCCGTTATATTAAATATCAATCTTTGACAGACACCGACTCGTGTTTTCTTAGTAAGCAAGACATGATGAGATTTCTCATTCTCTCGCTTATTTCATTATTGATATTCTAGATCATCATTTGAATATGTTGGGGTTACGTAAAAGTAATTCACGAGATAAACTAGTAAAAATATATACTTAGGCTCAGCTTTACTATACAGTTTTTATTATGTGTAGAGAAAAGTACGTTTTGTACCCGTCTGTATGCTGAATAAAAACACCTAAGCAGTAGTTTCCAAATTAAGACGTCAATTTTTGTCGATTCCTTTCCGCTTTGTCTTTGGTTGAGCTTAATCATTTTTTATTTCTTCTACCACTTCTACGGCAACAAGTATGGATATTTTTAAATTGTTTAAGGAATTTTTTTATTCACCGGTTGCTTTGAAGGGTTAAGTTTTAAGATATGCATGTTTTAGGCATGATTCATGACAATGGTGTATCTACGTCAAACCAGTTCTTTAGTTCCTGTTTAAGGTACACAAAAATGATCGTATCTCAAAAATTTCAATAGTTATAACGTTATTATTATTATTACCAATCGATTAAGGTGAAAATTTTACCCAAATTAATGAATTTTGGACAAAAATCTCACTCAATTTTTCGAAAGAACTGAAATTGAACTCGAAATAAGGTATCGTGATTTTGGAAATAGCACTAACACCAAAAACATTATCGTAGCTCAAAAATTTCAATAGTTACAACGTTGTTATTATCAACAATCGATTCAGAGGGAAATTTTTGACAAAAATATGACTCAGTTTTTCCAAAAAAAATTAAATTTCAACCTGAAATAATGTATCGCGATATTGGACAATCCGTACAAGCTTACCAAATTTTCGTTATATTTTATTTGTAATTTGTTTTCAGAAATCTGCTGAACATTTTGTAACAACTAAAGATGACAGTGGTGAACGAATGGGTATCGGGAACAAAGTTTGGTGGATGGGTTCAGAGGTGCCGGGAGTCGCGCCGCCTCGTTCTGGTCATTGTCGCCATCGCCCTCCTTTTGGACAACATGCTACTCACCACCGTCGGTAAGTTAATTTTTTCAATAAATTCAGCTCCGTAAATGCTTCATATTATGAAGAGTTATTGTTGTTGTAGTTTGTAAAAGAGTTTGCGTAACACTATCATCTATCTCTATCCCCTATTGGTGGACTAAATGCACAAAGGAATTATTTTGGTTATCTATGAAGTACGTACAAGACATTTCCAAATCAATTTCAAATTTAAACGTGATCCATCAAATTCATAATCAGATAACTAGAGCAGTTGTACATTGTCGTCTGTATTCATTCTTGCAGAAGTATAAAGCGAAGTCAAATGGCCTTGTTCGAATTAGAATAAGCCAACCGAAGTATACAGGAAAAGATAAGAAACTCGACAGTATTGTAGCCGTAACAGAGATATGACTAATTAGGCTTTCTTAATGATAATGACCGTAGTCGAGAAACAATTGAATGGAAACTGTCTTCTGGTAACAATCGATTCGAATCTTTCTTGGGAAATAACAAGCTTAAACAGTTGCTTGCTTTTCGGGAGATTTGAAAAGGGATAAATAAAAGCTTGGTTAGTTGGGACTAAAACTTGTTGAAAGCATTCCTAACGAACCGAAGACATTTATCTTTATCTACAGAGTCCGTTTCATAATAAAGTAATAATTAATTATTCTGGAATTGCCATGATTAATTATTGGAAGTAAACAGGTTTATTAATTTTATAGTTACAATTGTTCATCATTACATTGAGGCTGATACCGCAAAAGGGTTCCGGCCTCCAAAAGGTTCTGTCAGTCCCCCTCTTTGCTAGTTCATCTGCTATTTCATTTCCTTCTATTTCAGTGTATCCTGGAATCCACAGTAAGGTTACTATATTGTTCTCGCCTTATTCATTGAGTTTGCCTAGGCATTCCCACACCATTTTGGAACTGATTACACAAGAGCTCAGTACTTTAATTGTTGCTACACAACCTATTCGCCGGAGGACAAGAGCTAGTTCACAGAATTGTTGAAAATGAATATCCGACTTGGATCTGCCGCCTGGTGAAGCAGATCAATGTCTGAATTGTTTGAGAGGCTTAGACAGCATACAAAAGTCTTTTGACCGGAAGTTTTTGCCATCGATCTGTGCTGTAGAGTACGGCTAATCTAGCAGGTGCATGAAAATATTTTCTGACAGCCAGTTTTAAATAACAATACTGTTCTTGAGGTGAAAACTGTATTGGAACTCCTAAACCAACCAAAGTTGTATTGTTATGGATTCCAGGTCACATTAGAATCCTGGGTAACGAAGTAGTGGACCAACCTGCCAAGAAAGAAGGCCAGGCAAAGAACCCCTACTGGATTTTTTTTTTAATCTGGCCAGAGCCAGAGAGAACTGTCTTGGACAAAGCAAGTGCTTGGAATGAGGTATCAGGTTCCCAAGGCTTATTTCAAAGGATCTTCAAAACTTAAAGCAGAAGGTATATAGCAGAAAGAGACAGGGAGAAACTAGAATCTTCACTGGACATTGATTCAATTTGGGAATAACATAAACCGGTGGAGCACATGTGGCTGCTGAGCAAGATACCTTTGTGCTTCCTGAGAATATGGGCATATTCACTTCTTAACAGATTTCCAGCTTCCTTGAACTTAAAGGAATAATCTAATTTGGATTTAGTGAATGGAACCAGGTATTATTGTTTAACTTGTTACTAGATTTTTTCTGTGTACGATTACTTGTGTTACAAAGCAGTATCTTCTAAACCCATTCAATAGTTTTCTTAGAAGATATTCGTGTGAAAATATCGTTTAATTGGATATATTCTGGCCGGCTTTGATAACGCATAAACCATTATCAAAACTAAAATCCAGCACTTCACACATCACTGATGCCTCTGATCTACTCTCGACATGTCAACGACAGAGATTTCCTCACTGGAAATTTAAACACGAATTGCTATTTATACCTAGCTAGAGTTCTGTTCGATCAGATATTTGAAATTTGTTCGATCGCTTGTGATATATATTGAAGTGTCGCTAAAAAAAATGTATATAGAAACAAAAATAACTATGCGGTATCAAATAAAAATATTGGCTAATGTTTTAGGCGATCGGCGCGGTGAATTACAATTTTACGACAAACATTTATACCTCAACACACACATACAATTAGGTACTTGCAACAAAATGATATTCACAGCAATAGTAACTAGTTGTAGTCTGTTTATATTTTCTTCTAGCAGTCTCAAATAATAATTTTCGTCTAATTTCTACTGCAGCATAGTTACAAACTTTTAACGAATCGTTGTGTTCCTGCAGTGTGATTTATTTGATATTGACATTATTCCAGCTTGAAAAATTGTGAAGAAAAACTAACTAAAAACATATTAACACAATTTATTCATAATACTGAAACGCTAAGCTCGAATAAACTGTAAACAAAACATTCATATTTATTATAGACTTTGACAGTTCTTTTTGTAACTGGATATTGATGCATAAAACATGTAAATAAGAAAGAGGCTAACTTCATTTTCAGGTTTGTGACGTATCTGTAGTGAAAGTTGCAAACATTTAGGAATTGTTTCCCTGAAATATTCGGTTTAAAGAGTTTTCAAATTAATTTTTGCAAAGAAGTACCTTCTAATATATTTTAATAAAGTACCAATGCTGGATATCGGCTTAACACCCCATTATGAAAATACTTTTCTTGATGATTAACACTCGAGAATTGTCAAGTTGTGAATAATTTTGTTTTAAAATGAAGAGGCGAGGTTGGGAAACACAAAGTGCGGGTGTTAGCGTGGTCACAATATTCACTCACTCGAGCAGCTCTAAGAAGTTCGAAACATTCAGGAATTATGTGTTGGCGCTTTTTCCATTGTGCCAATGATTGTTTGAGAAAAAGACGTCGGTTCTTCAATTGCAAATGCATTCAAGCAAAAGGGAAAATGGCAGCCGGAGTGGCTTGAAAACATAATAGCACCATTCACTCAGAAATATAAAGTGCCATAAAATTATAGGAATTTTATTCCGCCCTAAAACGAAATCTCTATCAAACGTTTTAGATAAAATATAATGACCAAGGGCATTACTCAAAAGCAAAATTCACTACTCTTTATTTTATTACCGAAGGCAGTAAATGAGGTTATGGTTTACTTTAGGAATTCGTCGCCGTTAAAATGGAATTATGTCATTTGATGGCGATAAAAATCACGCTATTTTTCAAGGTTAATTAGTCATTTTACTGCCTATTTTAAAAATGTCACAATAAGTTGTTTATTATCTTCAAAATTTTATACTGGCTATTAAAAACAACATATTCAACTCTAGGAGCTCATCCATATCTCAAAGTATCTCTATCATTGTGTTTTCTTTTATTGCCTGATGTTGGTAGTTATTTACCGAACTATATTCCACGCACTCCCTTTGGGTTTTATTGAACCTTTTGGCAAAGGAAGAACGGAATCATTTTTTTGGCCAGCTTTTTAGAAATATTTTCAGTAGCTTATTTTGTTTTCCATGCGGCTAGTTCAGTTTTTAACCATCAATTAACCTCTATATGGCCCAGAAAGAGACGCTATGTTTTATTGTGAATAAAATAACAATGGTGATTTCTTTTTCTATAGTTCAGTGCTCTTAACCTCTTGTGGCTACGTGTAGCGTTATCCCAGGTAAGTAATTAATAAGGTAGAAATGATATTTTATTAGAGAGTTTTTGGAACCATTAACTTTAGCGTTTTTTATTCACGTTATCATTATTTGGCGCAAGTGCAGTAAGTGAAATGATCAACTTCAGTGAGATCTTTATAAATAGTTTTTGAAACACTTAAAAATAACGTGAAATCAATTAATGTCAAATCGTTGGTGTTTGTTGGTAATAACCTTAGTCTTTAGACGTTCGTTGGTTTGCTGTATATAGTGAGTTGGATTTTTTATTATAATTCATTGTAATCGTTGTATTAATGGAGGAAGTCCTGAATATTGTATTAAATCCTAATGAAGATGGCCACAACTATGACATGATTCGTGGAATTATTCTCCAAAATATATTCGAAAATCTTCCTGATTTTTAAGAAGTTGTGGGATTTGATCTCGACATTTATGATGATAGAGTAGACTGCTTTATTTTTTAATATATGAATACTGCTTTACTGCTAAAAGATTTCTGTGGTGGTAACACTCGCACAAAACCAAAGATGATAATCAGATTATATACAATACACCATATACACGATCAACCAAATGTCAAAAAAAATAACAAATTATTCCAAAATTAAACATCACTGCATTCCCCTTTCTCGTACTACTTCAAAATAAATATATCTCTAAATATCTCTTCGTTTGAATTGTATGGTGAATACTCAGTAATAGAAAAAGTATAGTATTCTACTTTCCTGTAATGGCTATTACTCACTCGAATGATTACGACGTTCGCCTGCGGCTCACGTCGCAAACTATTTTTCATGGTAAAATTGTGTCGGTGGTTCGAAAAATACCAATGTGAGGATATTTTTCGTCTTATTTTGATAATAGAGTCTTTAATAAATAATTATGCTATCAAAGACGAAAACTAACTTGAATACATCTGGCAACCTGCATCTATCAAAATAAAGATTATGTTAACGAAATCTTAACCCAATATGTCCGTAGAGAACAGAACACAACGTTAACGAAAGCATCAAATTCTTCTGCGCATGCTCCGAATAGTGTTAACCGTGACGACAGAACGAATTAAGGGTTACAAAAACTCTCTATTGACGATTATTTTACCTTTAACTGTATTATTTTTGATACTACATTAATTTTCAGTTCAAATCTCACACAACTGTCGGAAAATTTAGTAGAGTTTGTTAAAATTGACACTGTTGTCATAGTTTCATTTTTAATTGACTATGACAACATTGTCAATATTGATAAATTTTACAGAATCTACAAACAAGTTAAGAATTTTTACCAGAAGGAAGATAGAAAAAAATATTGTTTACAAAATAATGTGTAGTTGTTTTAGAAAATATTAGTACCTACCTAATATAAATTGCAAACATTTTCCATTTTTATCTCCTAACCTCACTTCCTAACGAACTGTCAAAAAATTGCAAATGTCTGTCTTGGATTTTGTTATTTATTGAATTTATTTTTTTCATCACGTAATAGATATTTATGATATAAGTGTAAAGATCCATATTACGAAATGAGAAATTTGTCAAACGAGGCCGTTAGGCAACCAATAAACTATCAAGAACTGAAAGTGTATGGTTGTTATTGTTCTGCAGTCAGATGTTTTTGGTATGGTATTGACACTGGCGCCCTCTACCATTACTAAAAATTTAAATACATGGAATTCGATCTCCTTATACCATAGTCTCCTTGATAGAAAATTAAAGTGTATTCAAGGCTTATAATTGGTTGGTTCTGCAGACATACGTTTGGTACAAATGGAACACTAACGCCATCCTACTTTTTAAGCTTCTACCTTCATCCCCGACGAATTTTCGGGAGGTCGAAAATCTTCGGAAAAGTATTTAAGAAAATTAAACGTGTACTGAAGTATTAGGATGAGAATAAAAATTTTCCGTATAATCCTCTTTCGACTCGATTACATTTTTAAATTATCTTTTGTCTACTAAAGCCCCCGGCTTTTTTTCCGTGTTGCAAGTATAATCTTCGTAATATCGATCTACGATTAATTTACGGTCAACTAATTGAAAATCTGAAGTTAATTGAGTAGTAGTTAAGTCTAAGCAAGATGACGGTGATGTAGTTGCTTCTGCATAATCCACTTTGGAATCAATTTCAGTTCTAAATACACAGCTAATCGTTGAGAATGTATAACGATGCCATGGCAGAAGCTTTTCTTCCTTGCCTTGAGGTGATTGTCGAGCTTATACATTTAACGTTTAATATGTATACAGGGCGAGTTATCAGTAGTGTCTCATTTTGTTGATGATTTTACTTTTAAAGTTTAACTTAAGTCAGTGTGATGAACCATATTTTTAATCCCCTTGAAGAAAAAAGCCGCCCAATGGCGTGCATATAAATTTTTTATAAATTCAAATATTGTGAAATAATGTTTAATCTAATATATCAATTTGAATGAAAAAAATCAGCCTGCATACAAAATTCATAAAATTTGTAATACAATAATAACACGTTTTCCTCTAGAACACAGAGTATCTAAAGAACAATTTTTTGTATCGTCAACCCAACCATACTTGACAACATCGTGCGTATCAAACCAAGTTTCGTCTAAATAAATTATACCTAGTTCTATTTGAATCTCGATACCCTTTTATTTTGCGCAAATACTCTTGTCTTAGTTCAACGATACGCCGAGATTCCATTATCACCATTCGATTATCTATCTTCTTATATTTGAATCCACAATTCAATAAAACATTGATAAGTATATTCAGGAATATCCCGCAATTTATCACGAATCAGTTCTAAACTTGGTACTATTACTTTGTAAATCGTTGTAAACCCGATTAATAACGTTAATTCGTGAATTCTCGCGATAACCGCATTATCAGAAATTTCAGAATTTTCTTTTTTCAAACACGCGTACATATTTAAAACAACGCGTTGACACTGAACATGTAAATATTTGTTCTTAAATTCGGCCCTAACATCGGTAACATTTATTGCTAAGTCATTTGCATTTGTTTGTAGCGCCGAATTATTAGATTCCCGCGCATCATCTTGGACGTTTCTCCAAAATGCTATTCTAATTAATTACAAATAAATTATAACTTAAAACTCACCCTAACGTCTACGAACAAATAAATATTATATTGATATCAATTCACTAAACTCACTCGACCAAGAAATAGATACTAGATATTTACTACTATTATTTTAAATATTTCTTTAAAACAAAATTCACACACGCCCCTGAATCGACACACAATACTAATATCTCTCTAATATCGCAGATTACCCTCGGAGTTTAATTTTTTTTAGTTATAGTTAGTCCGCCTTAGTAAGTGACCCGTTACTCCATTATAATATAAACAATAATGTACTTGATGATTGTATAACGCTGAACACCTGCGCTGCGTTGTCAGATATACAACATTTTCTTAAATATAGTAGGCATACAAAAAGTTGTTTTAATTAATTTCTCTTTTTACAGCAATTTCGAGCGACTTTTTTTAATGCTTACTAATAAATTTATATTATGTATTTTTTTCTCAAATATTTCCAAACTAGCTTTCTGAGAACATCACGAGCTAACAGTTTACTGAAGTAATGGAAACATTTGTATAGTGAGCCCAACAATTTTAGAAAATATATCTGACAACATTGCTTTATTTTATGGTCATCACACTGACTTTAGTTAGAATTTACAACATAAAAATGGTGTTAAAACCTTTTAAACTGTAAGACAATTAATCTTATTGCCTTCTTACGTATACTGAACGTTACAAAACTTATGAAAGTCTAACAAGCTCTGAACGGAACGAATGATAAAAAAGATGGTCTAGTATCCATTGCAAATGTCATCTTGAGTGAATGGATCTGACCGACCTCTATTTATTCTCTTCTTCTTACTTCCACTCTTCCGCCATTCTTATCAGCGATAGGAACCTACTCATCCATTTTTAAACAGTTTTAGTTTGATGAAAATACATTTTGAAAACTTCTACGTTATGAGTCCTTTGAGCGGATTAAATATACCAGAAAATACTCTTATACAATCGTAGTAGTTTTGATATTGATGATGTTACAATGACATAAAAAACTACTCACCGATGTAAAAATATTTTGGCGCTGTCCATGTCCAAATAAATTCGCTCCATTAGTTCTTTTTGACCCCAAATCGTCGATGCTGAATAAACAGACTTTGCTAAACGACCACATAGCTTATATTTGTTAGGGATAATCTGATAAATCAGTTGTAAAGATACTAGTTATGTTATAAAATTAACGGAAAGGGTTGGAGAGACCGTGAAAAAGACGAAATAAGTAACAAGGTGCAACAAAATGAAATATGTCGAACTACAAAATTAAACGTACAGATATAAAAAAGGGTAGAGAAAACCTCTCTATTTCCTAAAAAGGATAGTTTGCTGAGCGCTAGCTATTGAAATATCTCAAAGTATTCTATAAATTTTAAAGTATCTTTATCCGGAACAATTAAAGTAATCTTTTGTCTTCTATATCCTTTATCAATATTGAACTGGGCATACTTTCTTATGGCGTGAATTTCTGGGTATATAATATAGTTTTTTTGTAGGTTTTCTAAATCATCAACAAAGAAGGACTCAATAGTGTTCTTTAGCATATAAGCAAGATACCAATCACGTAATCTCTGCTAGCTACAAATTTTATTCATTAAATGTAGGTTAAAATAATACCCAAGTTATAAGACGATGTTAAACATACGAATCTGTATATATTGTGGCTAAATGAGGGTGGCCAGACCTATCTAAAGATTTGTGAACGTGAAAATCTTCTAGTTGATTGCTCGGAGCCGGCATCATCACGAGCATCGACATAGACAGAGAATTGCATTAAACATGAAAAGCGGATGGTAGAACTTTTAAAAGTTACCCAAGCGATAACTTCGTCCCTATTTTCATCACCTCCGTATTCTCTTTCAGTGGCGGATCGTCGAAAAAATAAAATAATCTGATATAAGTTCAAATTAACTTTTGGTTATAAAAGTAAAAATAAAACTAATTTTTAATATACCTACGCTTCAAGAGAAGATCGAATTGGAAAGTGTAAAATGTGTCTCTGCTTGAAACACAGTCGTATATCGGCCAAGGCTAAGGATCATTCTCTTTCTAGGACCTTTTATACCAGCCCCAGTGCCATAATTTGTTTTGGAACCATCGATGAACCAGATGATTTCTCCATAATTACCTGTTCCCTAGATGGGATGATGATGTTCTCTCGCTCAGTAAATATATTCTCCGGTGTCCTGCTATCAAAACTCATGTGAAATATGGGTTCATCTAGTATTGACCCAGCTGTATCAGTGAGTCCTTCTCGAACATTGTTCGGTTACCATAAGTATCCCGATTTCAGCCTTAGAATTGCCATCATTGCCTCCGTTACAGAAAGTTCCAAAGGAGAAAGTCCAATAAAGGCTTCCAATAATGCCTGTTCATTGCCCCGGTAATACCAAGAAGGGTTGCAGTTAATATATTCACTGGAGAGGATACTTCTATCGTCCTCCACCAGATTATTGATCCATAGGTGATCGTTGGACTTATCACAGTTGTGTAAATCCAGTGAACCACCTCAGGACGTATTTCCCAGGTTTTGCCCATAACTCTTCTGCATTGGGAGTTCTCAAATAACCGTTTTCCAGACCGTTGGATAGAATAAAGATCTCCATATCCATGGCCAGCAGGTAACCAGCAAATAATCCTCTGGATTTTTGTTTGCGGGCTTATTCGAAATCACTTGTTTGAAAGACGAAACGTCCACAACAATCAGATCACCTTGTATACAGGATCAGTTAATTGTTCCCACTCGGATGAAAATATATTTTTGATAAAACTCGAATCTAAGTATCTACATCATGAATTTATTCCACCGAACAAAATAAATTCCAATTTTATCTACAGAGTTAAATGGTCTGTTTCATTGAATTAAACATGGACTAGAATCAACAGATTGCTGTAAACACATCTAGTAGCTGCTGCCGTAAAATATATGGGCTCCCACTAAAGATAGTGACTGCCCTGACGTATTTGAAAAATGTATGAGTGCATTTGTTAGCAAAGTGATAGGGATGGTGGAATTGATTTTGTTGGAAATAAAATACCCGACGTAAACAAATATATACTTAAAAAAAAATAGTTATGCTGCAATAGCTAGTCAACATTGCGTTTCTTGATATTTTAACTTTAATTATCTCAAAAACCTTTCGAGTGAACATACCGAGTGTTCTTTAATAAAGTGATTGACAGATATATAAATTTATTACTCCTTTTAGATTGCTATACGATACCTACTGCGCTGCTAGAGCTGGAAAATCCTTTTGGAGCTATGGGAAGAACTTTAAAAGCAGTATCTACCTACCAAGTGCAAATATTTTTTTTCCGTCCACAAAAAAAAAGATATTTTACGTAATAATTTCTGGATGAAAAATCTTCAAGTACTTTTCGTCCGCAAACACTTTTCGGCTACGCCTCTACTATAATATACAGTTTTTCGTCCTTGTTACATATATAACCATTTGCCTTTATTGGTTCCAAATAATGAAGAGCGAGACAGTCCTTAGTATTACAAGAAAAACAAGACTAAGAACAGCCCCAGGTCTGTCAGACCAATACCAAGATCAAACAGTGCAGGACTATGTGTGTATGTATATTGGGGTGATATTTACTGAGATCTAAAAGATCTATAGTACCTCCTTTGTTCTACTTAGTTTCAGGAATGTGGCGATGTTGTTCTCGCCTAGTGCAAGGCTCAGTCCTGTATCCTTTTTTAAACCTTTATTTACTTAAAAGTACTTGTTTTATTTTCTTTGTAAAAAGCCTTCAGTGAAAATCTACCAAGAAAAGAATCCTGAAAGAATCTTTTGGTTCAAGACCAAAGCTCGATCCTGCCAGACCAAGACCGCTTATGCGACTGCAAGCGCAAAATCAGCACTAGGCCAGTCTTGGTTTTCCATTTGCGCTATTAAATATACATTTTTTTTTCAGTTCCCATTATACCCGAGTTCCTGTATGACATCAATCATCCAGAAGCACCACTTGGACCAGTAAGAGCAACCGTTCCAACAACAACTACAACTTATCCTCCTTGTCCTTGCGAATTATATAATCAAAGTGTTAATTATTCTACAACAACAGTAACAAGTATTGAAAATTGTAAGTACTTAGATAACAGTGGAGGATTTTAAATAACTGGAATAGTAGATCAGGGAGAACCTTTTAAATCTCACGATCTTCTTTTAGGTCCAATATTCAAATAGATCAGAAAAACGTTTTATAAACATGCTCAGTTGCTTTAAACACTGGTGCCTCAGAAATAACCCTGTAAAATCTATTTTTTTGCAGTTCTTCTAATTTAAATAAATATTTAACTTATTTTTAGATAATTATTCCACACTCAGTCCGGAAGATGAGGAGAAACGGTTAAGGCACAAAGATTTGGTGCAGGAAACCGTGCAGGTGGGAATAATGTTTGCCTCGAAGGCATTCGTGCAGCTACTGGCCAACCCCTTCGTTGGACCTTTAACTCACCGGTAAGTTGAAATATAATCTTGAAACACCCAGTAAGTTTTTAATGCTATAAGATACTTATTACATTGTACATGCTGGAAAATTAATTTTGGCAGTTGACGATACGCGAGAAAGCCATACAACTTGACAACGTTGTAAACGCAGTTACCGGGAAGAGCAGGCGAAGTTTTAAAGGTTGTGAAGCTGACGAATACTGCCAGCAAAGTGAGCTCTTGCAATCCGCATACGTCTTTGCTACGGCGCATCGGCATCGGCAAAATTGAATAATATTTGGGATAATTTCTCTAATTTATGTACGTAACACCCTATATATCTACATAGGTGTTACTCCGAAATTTTAGCTGTAAAGATTTAAATGAAGTATTTTTAAATGTTGTCATTTATACAGGGTGAAATATTGTTGTGGCGTCACTAAGGAAAAATTATGGTCGAAATAAATGTGACTTACAGACACAACTCGTTTATTACCGAAAAGTCAACATCCTGTGTATCTCATTAACGACAAAACTTATCACACATGTTTATAGGAACTTTTCCTTGAACAGAATGAAAAATCGCACACTACAATATTTCTGATTACTATGGAAACACTTCGTATTTATACTGCTCACAACTTTTGGGAAGGAAATATCATCAATAACATACGATTTTTTTTTTTTTTTAGAATTGGCTACAGTATTCCCATGTTCGCGGGATTTGTTATAATGTTTTTGTCTACAATAAGTGAGTACACTTTTTTTTTATTAAAAATTAGCATAATACCAGAGACAACCAAGACACGGCCAAGTACATGAGAATTATTGTTTGATTGCCAATTAAAATAGTCCTGTTACCTCTATTCTTGTTTAGCTCATAATTTTAGGGCATGTCACATCTTTGTCTTATTTTCGCTAAGTAAGCGCAGATGGCAGTAGGAGCATGGAATATTTGACACAACGTCAAACCTTAGAAAACAAAGTTTGTTTGATGTTCTAAGCGGTAAAAGACGTAAAAGTGACAAGTTTCATCCGTCTTTGTCGTTTTGATGTGTTTTTTTGGTCAGTTTGCTCAATTTAACGCTCTTATTTATAAACATTGTAAAAGTGGGCTGCTTTACAATTATTTTAGACTTTTGTTTGGTGATTAGTTTGTGTGTGGCTAACGCGCGGTTTTTTAAATTGTCTGAGAAACGCGAGCGCCATCTCCACTCACTGTACAGTCCAGTGGACCAATTCATTATTGTAGAACAAAAACTTCACACGGTTGTCTCTGATAATACACAAAAAACTCGACATAGTTGAAGCTCAAAAGTACTAAATTTACGTATATATGTTAGGATCAAACACCGATATCGGCCAATGGTCGAAAAATACGGCCAAAACGCGTTCTGGCCACTAGTATATTGCCAATGTCAGAAATATCGTTTACCGGTCGTTTAGTGTAGACCAGAACGCGTTCTGGAGCCTTTGCAATTGCCAGAATGCGTATTGACTTTCCCAAGTTAGTCTGAAAGAATTTTGTTAATCGTCTACGTATAATTCTGGTGACTTAATGGCATACTTAAAACATCTACTTGTTTTTACACGAACTATTGTTATGACACTTGCTGATACATAGTACCCTTACCCTTATTTACAGAGGTAAAGGTAGCAAAAGCTTGTAAAAATAAGGGTAAGGTAAGGGTACTATGTAACAGCAAGTGTCATAACAATATAGTTGGTGTAAAAACAAGTAGACAAGTAGATGTTTTAAGTATGTGTCGCTTGCAAGCTGAGACATGCACAAAATCGGTTTTTGGACGGTTTAATTGTGTGTTAGACGCGTTCTGGCAATCGTAAAAGGTCCCGAATGCGTTCTGGTCTACATTAAGCGGCCGGAAAGCGTAATTTCGGATTTTGGCAATATGCCGAGGGCCAAAACGCGTTTTGGGCGTATTTTTCGACCATTGGCTGAAATCGGTGTTTGATCCTAACATATATATATATAGTATTTCCCAAATTCTTTTGGTTTTCTGAATTTTCTATGCTTCTCGTGTTCTTAAAAGCTAACCATTCCAGTGCCATCGGTTCTAGAACAGACGCGGTCACAATCCCAAGTCGAAATTCTTGGAATTTGTTGGTTGTTTCGTAAAGTACATATTTTTGTGGATTTATAAAATGTATTCAAATACAAACTCTATCCCTAATCTAATGAAAAAGTGAATATACATTTGAAAGTTATAACCATGTTATTACCCTTTTTTTATGCTTAGTAGCAGACATGATAATATCTGTCATTTATTCCTTTTACCATCGAACAATTATTCCTTGTGAATCTTGGTAATTTTGATGCGCATAATTAACAGAAGACTATACACACTACAATAGCAATTATTGGTAGTTTATTAACCAATGAGATCAATTTATATTGGAGCGGTCTTGATTGACATCGGGTAGGTAAAGGGAATTAGGGGTGTAGCATCACCTCTCCATTAGTTGTGAAGTCTCTTCTTATCAGCACTACTCCCTTAAGTAATTTCATTAGGACCACTTACACGCCGTTCTATCACAAAGCGCCTTCAGATGTTACGCTCCACAGTGCTAACTTAATTGTATAGACGTTAATGAGACGAATCAGTGATAACTTTTAATTCTTTTTGCTTTTCGTTGTACGTTTCTGTATTATATTCGTTCACCTTTTACTTTCTGATCATTTCAATGCCGCTGTACTAGCAATAACATTATGGCGGTAAACATTGTAATCCAAATAAAGCTTTTTTTTTTGGCAACTTTGTTTTTATAACTTCCCCTATTTGATACTTCATAAGTACCCGTTGAATATTGATATTCTTAGATCCGTTCCAATCTAGTAATTTTGTTTTAAACCAATTAGAACAGGGGTCGGCAACCTTTTAACAAAGAGGTGTATAAAATTGTTAAAAGTAATAAGGAAGGTAACTGATAAAATTTAAAAAAATGATCAACAATATTTTCTATTTTAGTACCACACACGTCTCGGAATTTTCTGTTGTTAGCCGACTTCGATATGGAATAAAAATGATTTTCATATGGGAAAAAACTTGCTCGCACATATAGATCGATCCGAATACTGAAAGATAATGTTACTACCCTGGGTTTGTCCAATAACAATTCCTTTTACCACTAAACTTTGATTTCGGAACTTATCTTTCCAATAGTAAAGTAAAGTAGTCTTAACTGAATACACGCTTATACAGATTGCGTAAATTACATCGGAACCGTCCGGATTACACAAGTACGACAGAAAAACAGCTGAAAGAGAGAGAAAGAATAATTATGCGCGGTCATTAAGGCGTGTACTTTGTTTCACCTTAGGGGTGTATACTTATTTCCCGAGACTGGCCGAATGCTCATTGCCCCCCCTATTTTAACCACTGTTGCCAGAAGCGCAGATTAATTTGTACAAATGATATTTTTGTCTCGTTATCGTTGACTTTTTTTCGAGGGTGGAAATACAGCACGTTTGTGCCAGCATTACGCCAAATAATCTTAGAGATATGAGATCAAATCTTTATCACAGATTTGGTTATTGTCTGGCACAGGAAGGTGGTTTATTTGAGCACTTAATTCATTAAAATTATGTGATGACCGCGCACAATTATTCTTTCTCTCTCTTTCATATATCCTTGTCGTACTTGTGTAATCCGAGGCGAAGGTTCCGATGTAATTTACGCAATCTGTACATATAATGGTAAGTCCGCCTCCTAGAAGTTTCCCGTATAACCGGGCGTTCGAAAAGCCGAGAATCACCTGCTCGCGTCTACTCTTCTCTAGAAACGTCCCGTCGCGATCGCGATCGCGTAAAAAGTATCCTTAAAATTAAATCTTAGTTTTATTGCTTCATTTTAAAATATTATACACCAAATTTCAGTGCCAGCGCCGTAGGTTGCCGACCCCTGAACTAGAACAACTACGTTTGAGTTTGAATCATTTTTCGTATCATGGTAGTATGAATAAACCTTTTGTTGACCTTCTGGTGAAAATAAAAGTGAACGTATTGCAGATATTGACCAGTCAGTTTTTTTTTAACAATTGCTACATTATTTTATAATCAAATCTTGTAACATAATTAAAATGCATACTGTCATTTTCAACACCCGTGATCCACAAAGAAAGGTGTCGAAAGTGAATCGTGATTGGATTTTACCAACTTTTTTTTGGGGTTATGAATATGTATGATTTAATCCAATCCCGCTACGTAACTAGAATTTACAAATTACATAAAATAAAAACGATATTTGAAGAATATTTTAGCAAAAACTTTATATTGAAATTTTCTAGTCACGTCTCGATGGATTTAAGTGAACATTCCGGATAGATTCTGTTTAATAATCATTTTTCTTTAGCGGTTTCTTTATAGCAGATCAAATACGTAACAAATTTTTTTTATGTTTCAGTATTTGCATTTGGTAGAAGTTACAGTGTTCTATTTATAGCTAGAGCCCTACAGGGTATCGGCTCTTCTTGTTCAAGCGTATCTGGTATGGGGATGCTTGCAGAAAGGTATCCGGATGACAAAGAGCGAGGTAATGCTATGGGCATCGCTTTGGGCGGACTTGCGTTGGGGGTACTCATTGGACCACCGTTTGGAGGTGTTATGTATGAATTTGTAGGAAAATCTGCTCCGTTTTTAATACTTTCAGCACTAGCGCTAGCAGATGGCTGTAAGTTTTATAATTTAGGTGAAAATATCGAACTTATAACATGTTTTTTTTCTAGTGCTCCAACTTCTCATGCTCCAACCTTCTGTTATAAGGCAAGAGTCAGATCCACCTTCATTGAAATCTTTGGTATCAGATCCTTATATAATTATAGCAGCAGGTATATTATTATTATTTATTCATTCATCTGTTTGGGTTGTCCCATATATACCCCTCAACACTATAAACCATTAAAAAATATACAGATTGCGAAAGGGCTTTCCCAACCGTACGATTTACACAAGCACAAGGAAAATATGAGAAAAACAGCTTGAAAGAGAAAGAAAGAACAACTGTGCGTGATCAGCGAGGGCGTGTATTTATTTCCAGAGGCCGGCCGAATGTCCAAATGATTTTTTTGTCTCGTCATCGTTGACTCCTTTTCGAGCTCATGCACTATTAGGCAAAACCAAACACCTCCATCCATTTCAAATACAATGGCATACGCTTCCAACGTTTGTAGCGAAAAGACCTAGGAATAGCAATTTAAATGTGAATTCTCTCTGTAAAAAACACTGTTGCCGGATGGAGGTATTTGGTTTTGCCTAATAGTGCATGAGCTCGAACAGGAGTCAACGATGACGATACAAAAAAATCATTTATACAAATTAGTCTGCGCTTCTGGCAACAGCGGATGAAATAGGGGGCAGTGGACATTCGGTCGGCCTCTGGAAATAAATACACGCCCTCGCTGGCCACGCACAGTTGTTCTTTCTCTCTCTTTCATATTTTCCTTGTCGTGCTTGTGAAAATCGTACGGTTCGAAAAGCCCTTTCGCAATCTGTATGTTATTGTACTTTTAGGCGCTATAACTTTTGCAAACATGGGTATCGCTATGCTGGAACCATCGCTCCCCATCTGGATGATGGACACCATGGGTGCGGGAAGATGGAAGCAAGGAGTAACGTTCTTACCTGCCAGTATATCGTATTTGATAGGCACCAACTTGTTTGGACCTTTGGGACATAAGATGGGCAGATGGCTGGCTGCTTTGTTAGGATTGATTGTTATCGGTGTGTGTTTGATGCTGGTAAGCTTTTGGATCCTCCAAATATCTTTATTGATTTGATCGATTTACGATAACTTTCAGATACCTTTAGCGAAGAATATTAATCATCTGATAGTTCCGAACGCTGGTCTTGGATTCGCTATTGGTATGGTCGACAGCTCCATGATGCCTGAATTGGGGTATTTGGTGGATATTCGACATTCCGCTGTATACGGCAGTGTGTATGCCATAGGAGATGTTGCGTTTTGCTTGGGATTTGCTGTTGGTAAGTAATTCGAAATATCGCATTATATCCGAGTATATGAATGAATTTATTTTCTCCAATTTAAGGAGGGATTATAGGCTTTTATATAACTATTTTTTCAACTTTTTAAGAAAGATTCTCAAATAAACTAATTTATTGTCGAAGACCAAACCCAAACAACAAACTGTGCAACAAACCAGTAAGGTAAAATTTAAATGTACAAAAAACTGTCGACACTGACTTATATGCTGTCACTTGTCATTCACGTTACCAAACTTAAAAGTGATATGTTACTATTTTTGTTACTAAAACCTACGATTGTTTCCAAGCAATGGAAATTGGCATTTGCATTCATCCGATACGACGTGATTCGACTTACAATCGGACATCGTATGACGGATCTGTGGAAATTCACCTTAAAGTTGAAAGAAATAATTCTGCCGTTTCGAGTATCTAATTATTCCTTATTTAAGCCTACTTCCTTCTAAGATTATTTTTATAACTTTTATAGTATTTCCAGTTTGTTGTTTTTTAATGGCACTCGCATAGTTTTTATACTCTAGATAGATTTGAATGAAACATGTTTGATTTGAAATAGTCTCAGTGGCGTTTCTGACAAAAATGACAGCCCCTACTTACATTTTTTATTCTGAATTTGAAATTATGGATGTAAAAAAGTACCTATAAATTAGTACTTGCAAAGTAGAAAATAGCCGACTGCCTCTGTTACAGATTCAACTGCACGTGATTTTACTAAATTTATTTTCTAGAATTTTTTTTTATAAAAACTAATCTGAACCAATTTTTAAAATGCCGCCACTCATATTATGCCGCCCCAGGTCTAAATCCATCACTGAGCATACTTCTAGTTACATTCCGATGGGTTTGTGTCAATCTAGAATTTTGATTTGCAGTTGGAGATGAGGATTTCTCTGTTGACACGACTTCAAGATTTTCTTTACATGAGGATATGTATTTATACGGAGTTGAAATAAAGTATGGAACCAAGTAAATATCTTTTAAACGAAAAGAACGATATTTATGAAAATTTGCAGGTAAGTGCATTGGAAAAAAATGCTTCTGATGTACATTTTTTTGTTAATAATATACTTTCTTTAATTTAAATGGGACACCCTATATATTTTTACAGATTTTGAAAGAGCTTGTTATTTTGAATTCATACATACTGAGTTTAGTGTAAAAAAATTTTGTAAAAACGAGGAATATAGCACTTTAATCAACCTCCTTTGAGTTTTTTGCATTAGAGCAAAAAACTATTTATATAAACTAATTGATGTAGTTTGTATGCATAGTAATAAATAAACGAGTACTGTTTAGTACGGCTTTTGTTCTCCAAGTGTCAAATTCTAATTGACGGAAATAAATTTTACAATTTAGAATGGTTCAATTAAGTGAAAAAGAGCGTATTGAAATTTTAATGATGATCGGTTATGGTGATCGTGTTAGAACTCATGAAGAAGTGTGTCATATTTTTAATAATTTGCATCCTATATCATGCTCAACAGTAACTAAAACATTACAACGTTTTAATACAACTGGGATGGTAAAAAATTTGCTTAAACCTGGAAGACCGCGGACTGCAACGAACGAAACTGCGAAACAAAATATTGCAATCGATTTAGAAGAATCACCTCAAACTTCCACCACAAATTTGGCACTAAACCATGGTATCAGTCGACGTTTTGTAGGAAAGATATTAAAAAGTGAAAAGTATCATCCGTATAAGGTACAGTTGTTTCAAGAACTGTCAGACGATGATTTTGACCGACGGCTGGAATTTTGCGAACGGCTAATGGACATCTGTAATATCGACGACAATTTTGCTCCTAACATATTTTTTTCCGATGAGGCAACTGTTTGTTTAAATGGAACAGTTAATCGCCATAACTCAAGGTATTGGTCAAATGAGAATCCTTATTGGATTAATAAAAAACATACCCAGCATCCACAGAAGTTAAATGTTTGGATGGGAATTGTTGAAAATAGGCTTATAGGCCCATTTTTAATCGACGGAAACTTGAATGGTGACAAGTATTTGGATCTACTAAATAACGAAATTATTCCTGCACTTCAACAGAATGGGCAATTACCACAAAATGTTTGGTTTCAACAAGATGGAGCACCTCCCCACTATGATAGACGGGTTATGGATTTTCTGGATTCGAATTTTCCAAATCGATGGATTGGTAGAGGATTCATAGAGTGGCCTGCTCGTTCTCCGGATCTTAGCCCGTTAGATTTTTTCTTTGGGGCTATCTAAAATCACGTGTTTACGTTAGACGACCAACAAACTTACAGGAATTGCGACAAATAATTATTGATGAATACGTGGAGAAGTCTTGGAAAGAATGACTCAAGAATTTGTTAATAGGATGGCATATTGTCAGCAAGTAAACGGCGAGCATTTTGAACATTTGAAGTAATTTTGTTTCTCATTATTATAAAATAATGAAATGTACACCTATTGTACAACTAACAGTGAGTTATTCCTCGTTTTTACAATTTTTTTTACACTAAACTCAGTATGTATGAATTTAAAATAACAAGCTCTTTCAAAATCTGTAAAAATATATAGGGTGTCCCATTTAAATTAAAGAAGTTGATGGCATTTCCGGTTAAACCAGAAGTATATTATTAACAAAAAAGTACATTTTGTTCCATAGCACTTACCTGCAAATTTTCATAAATATCGTTCTTTTCATTTAAAAGATATTCACTTGGTTCCATACTTCATCCCAACCCTGTATTAATGCCTTATAATAGTATTAACTCTATTATTCTTCGATAACTATAAATTTATAACCAACTTTACTTATGCGTTGAATATCAATTTACAAAAAAATCGACTGCACTGTCGTCGTCATATACGTACTAGCACACTTGAATATTCATTCACTTAGTATTAGGTATTTAGTCCAGGAGCTGGATGATAAAAGTAGATCTTGGATCTGAAAGCTTTTCAATAATTTCGGCATAAGGTAGGTCGAAAAACTCAGCAGACAGTACATGGATAACAAAAAATAAAATGTATTTGTACTGTTAAAATTAGTGAAATGAAAACCTAACATCAGAAAATTAATATTTCTCTGGGTATTAATATTTTTACTTGGATCAAAATTCTGAAACTAAAATTGGACTCAACATCACAATTAATAAGATTGTTAATCATGCAATCCTGCTATATAGTACAGTTTCCCAGTTAGCCAAAATAGTCGTCAGTAACCAACAACTTATAAAGACATGAGGACACTCATCATCACCTTTTTTACCGGAAAACCAATTATATGAACACCAAAAATAGTGCATAAAGTATTGTTTAGAACCTACATTTCATTGATTTTTTTTTTATCAAATATTATATCAACAGTGTATGGATCTAAGCTATTTATTATCCTCAATTTCTGCTGGTACCTGTAGAATAAGAAAGAAATCCTCAGCATTAGGTACAGAAAACAAATCATATGGGATATCCAGCATACCTTTTGCCAACATCTGGATTTTCCACTAATAACGATTTAAAATAAGCACTCTCCATCTTAAAATTGTAAAATTGTCCTCAAACACTACAAAACACCTTAAAACCCCACAAAATACAAAGTAAACCGTTTGATAACTATAAAACTCCGCAGCTTTCTAGGTACTAAATCCAATGTTTGACCGTCGCGGCCATATTGACAGCTAAAAAGTCACGTGGTTTGGATTGCCTTATAGGTCGTATGTCAAAAAAAGCACTTTTTCGTTTATAGCACTAACCTGACCAATTTAGTCAAATACACAACCTGCAATAGATCCTATGTCGGTGGACCAATAGGAAATCGACTTTGTCCCTCTCATGCAAAAAAATTGTCAAACGAATCGGACGCAAAATGTTAGGATGGGAAAGTTTGTTGACCCTTCTGAAAAGTTCGATATTTTTGACATACGACCTACTGCATTTACCACGACGATATATTGTTTTAAATCCACATGAAATCTATATTCTTTCTTTCACAAAATAATATCTCAATTTTGGGAAAACCCACTCGAAAGTAATGTAATATTTCAATTTTTCTTTTTCTACAAGTACAGCAAATTTTAAAAACTTTCCTATTTATATGTCGAAAAATATCACCAGCCACTGGACTATATTACGCTTTCCCTCAATATTTTTTTGTTATATTTCCTTTACATGTTTTGTTTCCTGCTACGACAATTTAAACTGGCACGTGATTTACTTACAGTTTTCAATGCACCAGCATTAGGTATTTTAAACTATGAATTACGCAACTGTTACCCAACTAATTTAACGCCGAATACCGGAAAATTGATAATGTGGTTATAATTTTTGATACGGAAACATACAACTGTCAAAAAATTGTCTTGATCTCTATATTTCTTTTGAGTTTAAATATTTTTACCAGCTTTTTACACCAAACAAATCATTTATATCAGTTACTTTTTCAAATACAATAATAGGCCAAGCAATAGGTAAATATTTTTGACAAAAATCCTTGTAGAAAACGATTAATGCCAATATATAAAAGACGTAGTATCATTTCGATATGTTTTGGACACGCGAATGCTGTTCGGTAATTTGTTATAAACATTTAAAACGAAAAAAACCGTTTGGTCATTATTAGCGGTGTTCTCGGTCGTTTTTGGTCGATTTCAGATTATTTTATTACAAATCGAAAATATACTTTTTGTTCCTCTACATCTATACTTTTCAAAACCGTTTTAAAATTTAAAATCGGACAATCGATAACGCATCCAGACACGATACAAATTAACGCATCCAGAAAAATTACAATTGCAATTGCGATAAAACTAACCGTCGCTCGGCGTCTGCTCTTCGTGTAAATAAAGGGTCTACGAAGGACTTCTTTTGTACTAAGTTTCAGCTCTTGCAATTGAAAAATGACCAATATATGAGTTTTCAAAAAAATAACTAATTTTTCGGTTTTTCCTGATTTTCTCGGTTCCTAATGATCCGATTGACTCGCTCGACCCCTCATTTTGTTCGTATTTTAATTATCTACAATTTATCTACAGATTGCGAAAGGGCTTTTTGAACCGTACGATTTACACAAGCACGACAAGGAAAATATGAGAAAAACAGCTTGAAAGAGAGAGAAAGAACAACTGTGCGTGGCCAGCGAGGGCGTGTATTTATTTCCAGAGGCCTGCCGAATGTCCACTACCCCCCATTTTATCCGCTGTTGCCAGAAGCGCAGACTAATTTGTATAAATGATTTTTTTCTATCGTCATCGTTGACTTCTGTTCGAGCTCATGCACTATTAGGCAAAACCAAACACCTCCATCCGGCAACAGTGTCATTTTCAAATACAATGGCATGCGCTTCCAAAGACCTAGGAATAGCAATTTAAATGTGAATTCTCTCTGACATATTATACATATTCCTATACTGCTTGGCCTTTACCATTAATTGAGTTCTTCTTGATGAAATTTTTTATTTTAGGTCCCGCAATGAGTGGAACATTGGTTAAGAATATAGGATTTGAGTGGATGCTATTCGGAATAGCTATTCTAAATTTTTTGTATGCTCCACTACTCTATTGTTTGAAGAGTCCACCTACAAAGGAAGAAAAACGGGTAAGATTCAAAAGAAACAACGACCAAAGAATAAAACTAAAAATATTCTTAATATGAATTTATTTTGCAGTCGTTGTTAACGGAAGAGAAATCTTCAGTGCGATATGTGACATACCAGAATGAAGAAGATGACGAATAGCTTCAAGATAAGTAAAAAACATATATTTATAAAAGCTAGGAAAATATTGTAAAAAAAAAGATATAACTGTCAAAATAATATATCATTAGAATTTGAATGTACAAAAAAAATACTATAGTTGGTAAAAATATTAGATGGACTATAAAAATATTAGATGGACTATTTAGACACGTTAGGATTCAATTTAGCCTCAAATTTAATTTACAATATTTAATAATTATATAATGTTATTTTGTCAACGAGATAGGAGCAACGCACAATTTTTCAAAATTAATACCAGCGGCGTAGAGGAGAAGGAATCCTGAATATTTCGAAAGTCCTTTGCGAAACTGGTTAATGAGGGTCCCTGTTTTGGATTAGGTGAATGGCTGCACGTAATCCTTTCTCTGAACTTTTTAGGAAACGGGGCAATAAGATACCCTTAATTTTTCGACTAAATAAAAGCACAAAAAAATGTACTGAATAGTTCTCCTATCGTTAGCCCGAATAATGATTGCCAAAAATTATATTTAAAATGTATAAGCGTTAGTAATATGTAGTGTATCCTTGGGAAATTTTCCAGAATTATTCAAAGTGAACTGTAAGGTTCTCATCTAAATCCAGATTCATGGAGGTTTTTATTACTAATTTTGAGACACTCCAAAAGGACTTAAAACCTTATTCAAGCTTTTTTTTAAGCTATTCTGCCGTCCAGATTATATCTCTGGTTGGTTGAATAGCTAGTGTAGCTTTCCTGAACTTCCATTCGTCAATGGAGGTCTTTATTACTGATTTGAAACACTCCAGAAGGAATTAAAGCCTTATTGTGACATTTGTATAAATTTTTCTGCCTTTATATTCAATTTCTGGTTGGTTAAAGAACCAAAATATATTTCCTGGGCTTCTATTTGTTAATGGAGGTCTTAATTACTATTTTTGAAACACCCCAGAAGGACTTAAAGCCTTATTCAAGCATTTTTATTAACTATTCTGTCGTTCAGATTCTATCTCTGGTTGGTTGAAGATCCAAAATACGTTTCCTGAACTTTCATTTAACAATGGAGGTCTTTATTACTGTTTTTGAAACACTCCAGAAGAACTTAAAGCCTTATTGTAGCACTTGAATCAAAATAGATTTCCTAAGTTTCTATTCGCCATCTTTATCACTGTTTTCAAGGCACTTCAAAAGGAATTAAAGCCTCATCCAAGCATCGTTCAAATTACCAGTTCTCTTATTACGAGCTCTGAGCTAGGATTATTTTGACAACTAAACAGCTCCCCAAGCGACTTTATTCGACTTCTGGAAAGTCCATATCCTTTAAATTATCCAAAAGTTGATGAAAATAATATCCAGCAAACATTTTAAAAGAGCCTTAATAAATTTGGTAGCCTAAAATAAATTTTCAACTTAAAAATATGAAAGTTTAACTGGAAAACTCGAAATGCGGTTATGGTTCTTGGATTCGCAGGTGAATATTAAGAAGAATTCTGGAAAATATCCTCAATTAGAATATTTAGAAATAAACACAATACCAATAGAGAAAATAAACATTCATTCTATGAGAATTGCTGAGCCAATCAAAAATCTATATTGGGCTAATATCCGGTATGCAGTAAGGGGACCTAAAATTGTATTTATCGCTTGTAACCCTATAACCACTCAGCTATTTGTGTTTAAATGTACGAAACGATTTTGAAAATCTGAGTCTATTGAATCTGACGTAGTAAACTTCAGAGAAAGATTATTGCTAATAGACAATAATCTCTGCCCAACCTACATAACAAAAGGAATTTTTGTTCAGAAGCTGGTGAGGGTCCGAACAAAAGGCGAGTCTGCCTTTTTGTCAATACTTTATTCTAAGCCGTTGGACCAGTATTAAATGGTACCTGATGGTTTAGATGGCATAGCTTGCTGTTGCATGTTTAGACAGTTTATCATATAGTTATTAATTATATCAAAATGTTATTAATGTTTGATGTTTATAAATAATATGTGGTGCAATAATGAATAAAGTAACTCCTAAAACCCTACAAAATTTGTTTATTCTCCTCCTTCTTCTCACTTACCTAATTATTTATAATAAAATAGTCATAATTCTACCATGCACATTTTAGGCAAGGTTGGGATTTATAGACCTTTCCAGATGTCATTGACAGGTCGGTCATATTGTGCTGGAAGGCACACATTATATTTATACCTTGTTTTTAGATTAGGAGGAGCATTTTAGGAAACCTCAACCACACCACTAAACGGGTAAACGTAGGACCTCCGGCGTTTACCGGCGTGTATCATGGTTCTAGCCATTCCTAGTCTCCCAAGGTTAGGTTGAAAGCTTCCAGCCATGATGCACTTTAGGAGGTAGTTCGGTTCGCTGAACGGGCCAGGATAGGCATTAAGTAGTCATCTCTTAAGAGGGGTGGCTGCAACCTGGTCTACCGCTGATCGTCCCACCAGGTGGGTTGGCGGATGGCGTCCTTGGGTGGACAACCAATTCCAGGTATCTGGTTGAACGGGAAGAAGCCCTTGGTACGGTATCACCTGGTAGTGGATTGCCTACACAATTCACGACCTGCGACCAGTCTCAGGTGGATGCCCACCAAACCCTAATACTGGTACTGAGGGGATGAGGCAGCCCAACATGTGGACGGCTACACATGTGTGACTCTCAGGTGGTTTTGGTTTCGCTACCATGTGTGCGATACATTTGGGATCTCGTGCTAATCGGTTCATGTGGCATGATGTCCTTAGAGGTAAGGGAGTAGCCTTGGTCGCAAGTGCTTGAGGTGTCGGGAGTTAGTATGCCGTCAAAAGCTGAAAGCTACTAGTATCCGAACTTAGCGACCTTAGTATGCCAGCAAGCGTTTGAGGTGTCGGACCTACAGAGTCGTTACCTGTAGGCACTAGTAGTAAAAATACCATAATATAGTACTGACAACCAACTGATTTCACTACTAGCTACATTTCTCTAAAATACTTTACAGCACATGTCAAAACACAAGTCCAACTAATCGATTCGGTTGCCCCCAGCACAATATGGCCGGCAAGTCAAAGTCACGTGTTCTGGAATGGTCTATAGCTCAAAAGGCTTGAACCGCCTTTACCTTTGAGCTTTTAATTTCTTGTACAGCTCTAGCAACTTTTTTTCAGTCGTATAAAGATTTTTGAATTAACAGATTGTTTTGAATTTTATACCTATTGCTTCTAAGCTACCCTTAAAGCACTTCAGAGCTCTAAGGTAACATCTCGGCTGATATGGGAATGCGACGAAGAGCTTAGAAGACTGGCGATGCGGAACAGTGGAACACTGGAGTGGCTTCTTACGGGAAGGAGCACCTGAACAAAATAGGGCTGAAGACCTTACATGCAGAAGACCTGTATGGAAGACCCCAAATGACTCCAAAAGACTTCTGCAACCAACCAGTAAAGAACCTTTATGAGCTAATACAGGGAACGGATTGGTTGAATATAGGCTGTAGTCAGAACATTAGGAGAATCCACAATAAGCCCAAGTGGCTGAGGTGGTGCCGGCGAAGGGACGGCTCCTTTTAAAAAAAAAGCGCTGAAGGAAGTAAATTGAAAGTGTCGCTTCCTGCTGGTCTATGTATGGTGCAAGTAGTATCATTATCAATTGTTTCTGTCTATAAGTCGCACGTTCTAATCTAATTTATTGATAAATTACAACTGAAAATGTTAAAATAAAATATTTTACTTTCTTTTTCCTGTACACAGCAATATTTGACTGATAAAATAATTAGTTTTAGTATTTAAATGTTTATTTCACATTGAGGGAGTTATTAAATTTTGTTAATAAATCCTAAGAACAGATACTGAGTCAAGGAAAATTGGTTATTGTGTAGAGACCCTTAAATTGACAAATTATATAATCAATCATCAATTAACTTACCAGAATCCTCCCAAGTCAGACACGACAAGTATACATAATAAGATAAATATACTTACCTGTTGCTTCCATTATTCGACAAGCTCACCTTGTTACCATTTTCGACTGGTTTATAATTTGAAGTCATTACTTTATTTAGGTTACAATAAAATTAACGTAGAAGAATAATTATTTATATTACATGTATATTTCAGGTGCTTCATTAAGTTATATAAAAAACGTTGCGGGTATATATTCCAGCATAAAGATGTCTAGCTTCTAGAGAATTAACATTTTCCAAACCAAATACAAAATGCATGACATTTATTTCAGCGTATGCATATATAAAATTAATAAATGAAATTAGTATATATAGACAAATTATTGCAAACTATTTACTACTTAATAGCAAACTTCAATTAGTAATGAATGAGGTGGTATTTTATCAAAACTTTTTAAACCGAATATTTTAGGAGAAATCTGGAAATAAAAATTTTCTAAATGTTCGCAACTTTCATTACAGACACGTCATATCACTAAAGATGAAGTTAGCCACTTTCTGATTTAGATGTTTTATGAACCAATATCCAGTTACACATTAGAATTGTGGTCTTGTGTCAACCCTTATGTAGCTAACTCCTCTTATAGTGTATGTACGTCACAGAATAAATGGCGGACTATTTAAATAATTCAAATCGACATAAAAACCTTGTGACAATAAAAATATTAACAATAATTGATTTCCTATTATGATTTTGTTCACCACTAACTATTAACATTGAGAAAACATCATATCTTTGTCAAGTTTAACACCCCATTGCCAAAGTTTACTATTAATTGTAATTAATACACGGTACAGTCGACGTAAAAGGTATAGTGCGTATATTGAATACCGTCATAGCCCAGTCAATGTTATAATTATTTAAAATGCTTACTTAGTTGACGATAAATTCATTTCATGTTATAATTTCAACTAATAATCGTTAATAGTTATTTAATAAACTAGTTTGTTAATGAAGGCGATTAATAAACGAAACTGTTTAAAGCACGAACGAGCGACAGCGAGTGAGTGCCTTTAATAGTTTGACTGAACTATAACTATTTTTGAAGGATAGTTGCAGGTGTTCTCTTTAGTCGGTGGTCTGACATCAAGAATGTGTGTTTTTGTGTGGAAATTATAAGTAAGTATACATATATTTATTAGCAATTATCTATTTGGACGAAACTCGGTATGATACACACGATACGGTTAAGAAAGGATGGGTCAAAGTACAAATACAATATATGTTTACTAAGTAAACGAAAATAATATAATTACCTTTCAGAGTTTAGGGGATATACGATTAGATGGCTGGCACTATATATTTTACGTTAACTATATCACAAAGAATATAATTTTTGCTAATTTTAGGGTGAAAAAAACTTTTTTGAGAAAAATAATATTTTTGATTCACAAAACTCAATCTCGAAATAAAATTTTATATAAAATAAAGTAGGCGCTAATAATTCCACCACCTCATCATGTAACAATAATGTTGAAAAAAAACCGGTAGTTAATCATTGCAAGTACACAGAAATTTCGAAATTTTACTCAGAACTTTTCAAGGGTAATCGTAAGAGGGGTGAGAAATATTGTCATAGGAAAGACCCATCATAATTTTATACGGGCAATCACCTCCAATTTATGATTGCAGTTATCGTATAATCACCCCACTTTCACTTACTTTAAAGATTGTGTGAGACCAGCCTAACACTTTCTATCGCTTCAATATTAACATACATTATAAAATTGTTGTTACTTATTAAAAACCGTATCATTTAAAATCATATTAATAAGGATTCATTAGATTTTTAAAATGTTGAAAAAAAGAAATCATTTATTGACGGTTTCAGCAATCAATTAATTATTTTAAGTGTATAGTTACGCGCGATCGAACTTTCAAGACTTTTTTTCTTTCGGTGTAAAAATGTTGAAAAATTATTCGTTATTGCTGTAAATTTATATGTTTTGTCGATATGGCCTAAATAATGTATTATTTCACTAATATCCTGTGAAAGATTTCTAAATTATTGCATAAATTATATCAAGTGTGAATTTTTACAAATTTTACAATAAACAAAATTCATTTTACCATAACATTATGTGATATATTGGTATTTTTTATCCTTACAGCAGACAGCGGAACACTCTTTCTTATACTAGTCTCAAACTAGTCTTACATTATAGCCTTTTTGCAGCAACTTTATTGCAGGCAATATAAATTGCTTGCAAAATTAAAATCCAGTCTTCTTACATTTCAGCCTATTTGGTGCAACTTTCCAAGATTTTTTTGACATTTGACATTATTATTATCACATTAGAAAATTCACTTTGAAAATGAATACAGAAAAAACAAAAGTTTTACTTCTGGCAATCACTACTACTGCTGTTCTTGCCACTTATATAAAAAGGCGGATTAAAAACAGGAGGAATAGTTCTTGTTGGAACAAACCATGGTTAAATAAAACAATGAGAAACTTAGGAATTACAAACGAATTCAAAGATTGTAACGACTTGAAAGCCTTTAAAAACTACTTGAGAATGGAGTTGTTAGAAAAAATTGAGCATCGAAAGCTAAAACACCGATAACAAACGTATGACGTTCAATATTTTGTATATCGTTCGCTTATGCGTACAAACACCGTGAAACAGTTTTTCAAAATCAGTCATCATGCCTAGCTTCCAGTTAAAATGTAAAAGTAGTTTCTTCGTTATGAGCTTAAGAAACACACTCCCATAGAAATGAAATTAACATTATTTACCACTTTACAATCTTTTTTGTAACATTAATTTTGAAAATTCGTAAATATATATATCCTTGATTACATTATCAAATAGCTTGTCTGACTGACCTACTTTATATTACATAATTTTATCTTGAATTGGTCTCTGATTTTAACAGTTGATTGGATACAACTAAATTTTTGAATAACACTCAGAGCCGGTTCTTTAAAACGAAAATTAGTTTGATATCAATAGTGTTTATTCCATTGCAATTATCATTTACAGTTATCACTTTCCCATTTTTTTATATCATACGAAACTATGTCTGGTGTGAAAACCAGTGAAGTAAATTCAGATTTAAGCCCAACTTTATTTATTGCCTATAAGGACAAAATAATAAAGAAATGTAAGAATAAAAACAAAAAATTCAATATAGGATACATGGATTTTAACAAAGTAGATGTTTCAGAAGGGGCATTTGCTGACGATATAGTTATTTTTGCGAAAACTAAAGAAGACCTGAAACACAATAAAAACATGGAATAGTATCTTGAAAGAAAACGGGGTGGTTATGAATGAAAACAAAACAAAAGTTATGGTTATAGGAGAAGGACAAGAAGAAATAAATATAGAAATTGAAGGATAAGTTGTAGAACAAGTGACAACATTTCAATACTTGGGAATAACAAACGGAACACAAGAAATACTTAAGAAGAGTCCGAGGCGTTACAAAAAAGGACAGAATAAAAGAAAAGGAAGACCAAGACAAACATGTAATAAAACTATTTCAGAAATATTAAAAAATAAAGGGAAAACATGGCTGGAAGCGAAAAACCGAAAAAATTGAAAAAGCTTTATAAGACACATACCCTGACACCAATTATTTGGTACCTAAATAGGGTCCCGATTATACAGGGTGTAACAAAAAGGCAGGTCATAAATCATACCACATATTCTGGGGCTAAAAATAACTCAATCCAACCCAAGTTACCCTAGTACAAATGTGCATGCGAAAAAAGTTACCAAATGAAAATTGATTTTTTCAAATATTTCGACAGTTGTTCGACATATTATAATGAAAGTTGACAAGTGGCTTTCTTATGATTAGAGTAAAATAAATAAGATTCAATAAAAAATTTATTACTCGAAATTTTTGAAGCATAATGAAAAATAGGCCGTATCCCGATAAAAACTGATAATTGTAAAAAGTACTAAGGGGCAAAAAAGTTTCAAAAATAATGTGCCCAAATAATGGTGCCACAATAAGCATTACATTGTAACGTACACAAAAGTTTGGGGGGGGATCTCAACTCCCATACATTTTCAACGGGGTGCAATAATTCCTTAATTTTTTTTTAAGATTCTCTAATCATAAGAAAGCCACTTGTCAACTTTCATTATAATATGTAGAAACAACTGTCGAAATATTTGAAAAAATCAACTTTCATTTGGTAACTTTTTTCGCATGCACATTTGTACTGAGGTAACTTGGGTTGGATCGAGTTTTTTTTAGCCCCAGAATATGTGGTATGATTTATGACCTGCCTTTTTGTTACACCCTGTATATAATATAAAGTAGGAAAAATACCCGAAAAACAGTCGAGCACAATTATACTTTAGAATAAGTTTGAATTATTCAAAGCTGTATTACTCTGTATCAAGTTATTTTAGTGCAGCATGAAATACGATACGTTTTATACTGTAATGATAAATCAAATCAGATCCTTATTCTGTTATTACCATTTTTCATATTTTATTAATTAGGTCCATCGAAAGTGTTCCAGATATAATCAATTCTAGCAACTATAGTTGTTTTATCTTATAATCATATTTATCGTGTTATATATAATGTTTTTTTAGAAAGGAAAACTGATAAGAACCATATCAGTATACGAGATTTGTTTTTTTATATTCTGCATAGGCCTAGAAAAAATATTTTATTCCATACTTTTCGCATGAAATTATGGACAATTTTGACCGGTTTCTATAGCGTCATAAGTATTGTTATTTCATCAACAACATCAAGCTGGCAGTTTAATCAAGGAAGATGTTTGAAGCAACGTATCAATACTTCAAGAAATGGTGCCAAACAAAGACTGCTACTGCAGTTTCAGAAACCACGCTTTTGGCGTACTTTCACGAAAAATCTGATGTTTTAAAGTCTGCAACAAGCTTATGGTGTGAATATTCCATGCTTCCACCCTTTCATAAAGAAAGACAGATTATTCCAGGTATCCTAAACTTCGAGCATTTTTAAAAAGAAGAAATGACGCTTATAAACCCAAAAATCTAATTTGTTTGATAGGGAAGATGTAAATAAATTCGTGTTTGAAGCCCCCCGATTATATTTATTTAATGATGAAGGCTGTAATGATAATGGGAATTGCTGCCGTTCTAGCGAACCCTGTGCAATGAAAATTGACAATGTTGAATTAGATAAGGCGTGAAGTCATAATTGCTACTACTTATGATTCCAAAAATAGTTTGGCATGTAAATTTACAGTAATTTAAAGTGAAGATAAGAAGGTTTGTTATATCAAAATAGTTCGAAACTACATTTTTATAAAATCCCACATGATGAATTTAAATCCTCGCTTTTTCATGCGATATCAAACTGGAAAGTGCTTAAACCAGCCTATTGGGAAAAATTAGATTTATTCAATTACTGAACTATGAGAACTTTAAGGAGTATACCGGACACTTCCTTAGCGAATACTGGAGTTGATGATGACTTAGCTCTCAAGCGATATGGAATCTGCAACTATTGCGGAAAGTTATGTGGCGGAGAGTGTCAACAATAAGAAGAAGTTGCAAATAAAATCTTATACAATATAACGAAGCCAGAAGTCTCCAGCAATACTTCAAGAGTCACAGAAAACTTGGTTAAAGACGGAGAAGTTATGAAGTCAGAACATTTCATGCAAATTGAGAAAAAACATATTTCTTTGGTTTAGGTAAACGAAGCGGTCTGAAACTTAACTAAACACGACAGTTAATTTTGACATTTGATATTTGTTGAGAGTCGCCAATTATGTCGTTATATGCAACACTCAAAAGACAACCCTCGTATTAAATAAAAGTAAATTACTGAACTTTGAGAACTTTAAGGAGAATACTGGACACTTCCTTAGCGAATACTGGAGTTGATGATGACTTAGCTCTCAAGCGATATGGAATCTGTAACTATTGCGGAAAGTTATGTAGCAGAGAGCGTCAACATTAAGAGGAAGCTGCAAATAAAATTTTATACAATATAACGAAGCCAGAAGTCTCCAGCACTACTTCAAGAGTAACAGAAAACTTGCTTAGAGATGGAGAAATTATGAAGTCAGATCATTTCATACAAATTGAGAAAAAAACATATATCTTTGGTTTAGGTAAACGAAGCGGTCTGAAACTTTTGCGTTGAGTTAACTAAACGCGACAGTTAATTTTGACATTTGATATTTGTTGACAGTCGCCAACTATGTCGTTAGATGCAACACTGAAAAGACAACCCTCGTATTAAATAAAAGTAAATTACTGAACTTTGAGAACTTTAAGGAGAATACTGGACACTTCCTTAGCGAATACTGGAGTTGATGATGACTTAGCTCTCAAGCGATATGGAATCTGTAACTATTGCGGAAAGTTATGTAGCAGAGAGCGTCAACATTAAGAGGAAGCTGCAAATAAAATTTTATACAATATAACGAAGCCAGAAGTCTCCAGCACTACTTCAAGAGTAACAGAAAACTTGCTTAGAGATGGAGAAATTATGAAGTCAGATCATTTCATACAAATTGAGAAAAAAACATATATCTTTGGTTTAGGTAAACGAAGCGGTCTGAAACTTTTGCGTTGAGTTAACTAAACGCGACAGTTAATTTTGACATTTGATATTTGTTGACAGTCGCCAACTATGTCGTTAGATGCAACACTGAAAAGACAACCCTCGTATTAAATAAAAGTAAATTACTGAACTTTGAGAACTTTAAGGAGTATACTGGACACTTCCTTAGCGAATACTGGAGTTGATGATGACTTAGCTCTCAAGCGATATGGAATCTGTAACTATTGCTGAAAGTTACGTAGCGGAGAGCGTCAACAATAAGAGGAAGCTGCAAATAAAATTTTATACAATATAACGAAGCCAGAAGTCTCCAGCACTACTTCAAGAGTAACAGAAAACTTGGTTAAAGACGGAGAAGCTATGAAGTCAGAACATTTCATGCAAATTGAGAAAAAACCTATATCTTTGGTGTAGGTAAACGAAGCGGTCTGAAACTTTGGTTAATGAAACGACAGTTAATTTTGAAATTTGATATTTGTTGAGAGTCTCCAACTATGTCGTTATAAGCAACACTCAAAAGTCAACCCTCGTATTAAATAAAAGTCTGTTACTAAATCAAAGTTCTTAACATACTCAACTGACAGGTTTTACGTGAACACTTTTTGGTTTTATGCAATTGAATATTTACGTTAACCAGAACAACTGGTTATGACAGACATTGAGAAAAAAAAAACCTTCACAAGTATTTAACCACAGTATATAAAGTTATGACATTTTCAGAAGACGCAGAATATTTAGATCAAGAAAGTAAGTCCAGTTTTACATAATACGATCCGTATGAAAAATTTGTAGCATACTGAGACACTTTCACTGTTATATTTACAAACATAGTATTACACGGGCAGTGGTCAGTAAACTCACCCACTTATCTATAAAGTCTTGTGTAGCATTTCTAATAAAGTCACTTCATTGATAATAGTTAGTGCGACTTGTAGTGTTTTATAGGATATATATATAACATGAATTTCTTACCGGTAAGTAACTAATTTTTCAATTTTATGGAGCAATTTGTGAATATTAAGTTTAATTTCGCTATTAAACCAGGGTAGAAACCTTTAAAAATAATAAAAAAATTATTTACGGGCGACCTGAGGTCAAGAAGGTGAAGGGGGTGAGTTTTTAGGGGCAAAAAACGGTTTATCTCGATTTCCTGCAAAACTACAAATCCTGTGGAAAAAAGTCAAATGGCAAAGTTGTAGGTAATAAAAAGATCTACAACTTTTGTATACACACTTTTTTCAAATAACCTCAAAATTTATGTGGAAAATTCAAAAAACCACGTTTATGGTTTTTTTATTTTTATCTTTTACAACAAAAATATTTTTTTCACGAAATTTGGTGAAAACTTACCTTTTTATGTCCCAAATACACTGTAATTTATTTGATTAGAAATATTTATTTTTTCACCTAATTTTGACTTAATATCGAAAAAGCACCCTAATTTTCAATCGAAAACTCCCCCGTCAAAATATCAGCTTTTTTCAAAAAGTTGGTGGGCTTTCTGTTCGTTAAAATCTCTACTTTCCGATGGTGTAAAAAGATATATTACTTTAGTAAATCTTCTCAGAAAATGCTTCTCCTTTTCCAATTATTTTTTTTTTGTTTCAAAAATTATCGACCCTGATCTATAGAGGACACTAAGATATTGGATTTAAATAAATGGAAGTTTAGCAAAAGTTAAAAAATTATAAAAAATATCTTTAGATCCTATTTTTTTAATTATAAAAGGATTATTTTGAATCTTAAGAACCCCCACGTTGAGATGTCAATTATTTTCATTTTTATATACTAAATATATTATTTTATTTCCAATTCCTTGAATTATATACAAAAAAAACTCACAAAATATAAAATTTAACCCTACCAAGTTTCATTGTAAACAATTACCACCATCAGACTATAAATTAAAGAACAGTGATAAATATTATGAATTTATACAAATAAAATTTTTGTTTGTGCACAGGTGATAGGTTTAACACTGTATTTGATACTCAGTTGTCAATGTCAACGACAATACCAACAACAACAAAGTCCTGAATACGCTCAAGAAGATGCATACAACCTCCAAAGGACGCCGCCACCTCCGCAAATATTGTCCCACAAACAGGCTTTAAACCATGACGGAAACTTCAAATACGTATTTACCTCTGATAATGGATTAGCTCAAGGAGAAAGCATATCTCCAGACGGATCCAGAAACGGTGGATACAGGTAAATGACATTTCGAAGACGAAATAATCTCTACAAATGTCTCTAGATCGTACTGCATTCAATAAACTTCTCTACTTACAATTCATCACGTGTAACTATATACCAATCCCGTTTACAAACTTAATCAAAATTAATTCTTGGTAGACGAGCTCTGCGAATTAGAGAAAGTGGTGTAGGTCAGGTTCATTACTCAGTAAATAACAACTGCATACCTGAGTCTTCACTTTAAAAATTATTACACCTTTTTATAGTAAAATAAGAAGAACTGGTTAGGAAAAATTTAATTTTACTAGCAGAGCTTGTTATTTTGCTAATTAATGTTTTTTTCCGGTTGATATTTTCACCCAATGGTGAAAAAAGTAATGCACAATCAATCCAAATCGTATATTTAAGTTTTTTAATTCATTTAGAAGCTGTAGAGTTTTAAAATAAAAAGGGGAACGTGCATTCAATGTTCCCAATTTTCTTTGTTCTATGATAACATGGAAAGTAAAGTTTGATTTTATAATTAACGGAAATATTTATTATTTACAGTTACATCGATCCGAACGGTAAGAAAATATCAGTGAAGTACACAGCAGGTAAAGAAGGCTTTCGTATATTAGAAGCTGATCATTTACCGAAAGCACCACAACCGGTTGCACCTCTACCAGCTCCCGCCCAACAAGCCGCATATCAACAGCCATCATATCAGCAATCCGCATATCAACCTCAATATACCGTAAATCAACAAGAAGACGATGGTCAGTACAGGCCAGAAGTATACGAAAGACCACAACAACAGGTAAATTACAAAATTAGATAATTTTTTCATATTTGTATTGGAAATATCGTCTGGACACAATGTTCAGTTTATTCCAATTTTCAGGGTCTACAATACATTTTCGTTTTTTTATATAATCATTTTCGGGAACTACAGAGTTGAATTAGTGGATTTGCATATATAAAAGTGTCGAGAAAAGACTTTTGGAACATTGAAAATTGGATAACCAACAATGCGCTTAATAAAAAAATTGTAGAACCCATAATAATGGAAATTTCGTGCTGAAATTTGGAAGACACACTTTCAGATAATAAGAGAATATGGACACAAATTAGCGGAGTCGTATCTATGATATTCTGTATACAGGGGTACCCGAAAATAAACAGTGAATATTTTCGAAAAAGTAAACTTTTCAACCTTGGACTTAGGGAAATTTTTATAACCATTTTCGAAAACTACGGAGAATTCTGAACCCCTTTTAAACGATTGAATCGATTTTGATTAGTTTTTGTGTGGTTTAGATTCACAATTTATTATTTATTCACTCGAATATTTATTGATTTACAGATTCTTCAATCTCCATTGCATAGTAGATCATCATATCCAGTTCCATTGTCGGCAACACCCGCTCCAAGTTCAAATGCTTTGCCAGAAAAAGATTATTTTGACGAACCCGGTAAAGCTCACAGTTTCGGAAGTGGTTATATATTTGAATTTGGTGGATAAGACTTATTTAAACCAGTAGTTTGTTAATAAATTAAATATTACTTTGTAAAAGTACCTACATGAAATAATGTTGGTTGTGAGGCGTTGTTCGATTAAAGTTTTTTTTTCATTAGGCTCACTTTTCTTTTCTTAAAAATCATCAATGTGTGTATAAACTCAGTCCTTTTTATTTCTTTCTCTATTATTTACATATAAAATGTATAAAAAGGTTGAGATTTTTAAATTAACATTAACCGACCCGTGACGAGCCAAAACTAAGGAAAAGCTTGATGACTTTCATGGGGAGGCTCCGTACTATCAATTTAAGTATGTTTTATCAAAATATTCCAATACAAATAAAAAACAAATAATATAAAACATTCTTTATTAGGGTAAACAGTACAAAATCACAATAATAATATTTTTGACTTGTTTTAATTTCAATATATCCACATATTTTTAATATTCATCGTTAACGAATGGATGATCCTTGTGTGTAAAAGAACTAAAAAATAAAATAGTTTCATTACAGAATTATATATAATAAACCACTTAATTCAAAAAAGTCATAAGTCAAGGCGTTAACACGAATTAAAAATTATTATTAAACTTTGTTTTCACAATTATTTTTAAATAGGGTATTTTTAATGTTACTAAAAATATAAAATTTTATTTTCAATTATTTGCAAATTTTTATATACCTAGGCATTAAACTGATGAAGCAAAATAAGTCAAAATCAACCCTGTCGTTGTTTCAAACCCACACAAAAAACATTTTCAGATATTTTGTTCCAAGACAAATTTAAAGAAACGTATATACAATATTTTAAAACTTACTTATCAAACGGACACAATCTTCCGTTACAATCAAAACTATTCAGTACTTCCATGTCCTCACTACTCAAACAGAAGTCCCAGATATTAAAATTTTCTTCAATCCTAGATTTAGTAACAGATTTAGGAATAACAATCAAATTTCTTTGAATAGCGTATCTTAAAAGAATTTGAGCAGGTGTTTTATTGTACGTATCTGCGATTTTTTTGATTTTAGGGTCTTGCAGCAGTTGTGGGTCATCTGGTTTAGCCCATGGCCTGTCCGGAGAACCCAATGGACTGTAGGCAGTTGCCACAATATCTTTGGATTTTAAATAGTCGATTAGTTTTTGTTGGTTCAAATAAGGATGGATTTCGATCTGTAACAAAATAATAGTGAATTGCTGGTCGAAGCGTCAAACAGTCATTAACTTACTTGGTTTGTAACAGGTTTAATACTGCAGCTTTCCAAAACTCGTTCTGTTTGGCGTTTGTTAAAGTTAGAAATACCGATTGACTTTGTAAGTCCTTTCTTCACCAGCTCTTCCATAGCTTTCCAAGTTTCGATGTAATCAACATCACTATAAGCAGTAGTATCATCTTCATTTTTGGGGAATAAATCACCGTCTTCCTACAAAATTATCAGTAGTATTTTACTTCAAAAAAAAAACAATAAAAAATGTACCTTTAACGCAAACGGCCAGTGAATTAAGTAAAGATCCAAATACTCAAGACCAAGATGTTTTAACGTAGTTCGAATGGCGGGTTCTACCAAATCTGGTCTATGCATTGTGTTCCATAATTTGCTGGTGATGTAAATATCCTCGCGTTTTACAGTTCCATCGCTTATTTTGGCTTTCAAAGCTTCACCAACTTCAGCTTCATTTCCATAAATGTGAGCACAGTCAATATGACGATAACCAATGTCGATTGCATCTTTTACTGCCTGAGTTACTTGACCTGGTAAGGACTAAAATGAAAAAAATTAATTTATCGAGAAGCTTGTTTAGAAGGAATTATTTGAGGTTAGATTTCACCACTAGTACACTTTAGAGTTAGTCAGACTGAAATTCTGCAAAAATTAGTGAAAATCGAATCTCAGTAACTAACCTCTGATGTGACTATACCATATAATTCTAACCATCCAATGTGACATAATTCAATGATACATTATCATCAATTTTCTTACACACTATAATTTTCATATAAAATTTATATTTTACAAAAAATATACAACTACGACAGTTGTTTAGTTTGTTTGTTAGGATTTATTGGGGATGATATTCTTTCTTACTAGTGGTACATATTTCATATAGCCTGAAGATGGTATTGTAATACCGAAACTAGTAGCAAGTTGAGTGTTCCTACGGGAACAAATATATATACACTGTGTCCGTAAAGTATGGAACAAATACAACAAATTATTTCAGAACAAAAAGGAATATAAGTAAAAAATTGTAAAATATAAAAACAAAAATATCCCCATTAAAAAAAGTCTCGGATATATAAACTTAAATGTTCAGAATGTAATGCTGCCTATATTGGTCAAACCAGTAGAAACTCTGAATTTAGACTCAATGAACACATGAGTATACAGATTAAAACATCCCATTACGCAAAACACTACTTGACACCAAATATCCATTAACACCTAACCCAGAACTACAAGTTCTACTTATTTGTGATTTCCTTGGAGAATTAGAAATTAGGAGACACTTAAGAAACCCACAATATGAAGTCGTCAATGAACAGATAAATCTAGCGATCTCTCGACTATTAAACTTCTTTTTGTAACGGCAGATATAGTTTTGCTTGGTTTCCTATATAATTACATAGTTATATTGATCTTATTGGGAAAAAAGATATCCAGGATATCCCCATAGGGCTAATAATACCTAAGCCCTAATATTTGTAATATCATATCTTCATTTTTCTAATAATTAATGAGTAGATTCCACAAAGTAAGGGTCCAAACAGTAAACACCCTGTACAGTAGATAGTGTTTGTGGTAAACAACGTAATATATGTTCTCAGTAAAAATGTCATTTGTATCATAAGTTGTTATTGAAAACATGTAGGTTAATTATTATGAATTTTATATAAAATAGGTGTTTCCATAAAAAATACGTGATTCACTATGACTGGTATGGAATGTTTACGGAAATTATATAATCATTTTATTGCTACGATTATAAACAATGAACAATAAACAAAAAATTTGTGTTTATTTTTTTTTAAATACTTTCGGATGCGATAAGATACACCAATAACACTATAAATAATTTGAATGGCGTTTTAATGATATTATAAACACATTTTAATTGTACCATAAAACCTCTTGAAATTAATGTAAGGAAATTATAATTACCTATACAAAATGTAGCAAAGAACAACCAAATTTGTAGCAATATAATGTTTAAAAATATCTTCTGTAAGTTCCTTGTGGCATTACTTATTCTTTTTTCTTATTTTTTGGGAATCAAACCACAATAATGTTTTTTATTTCGACATTTCGGTAGCGTTCCAGCTACCGTTGTCAAGATTAACTAGTATAGAAATAATTTTTTGGTCCCTATCTGACACAACGAAAAAATTTGACAACTAGACAATCAATAATATTTTGAAGTTTAAGACTACAAAACTTTGTTGTCAAATTTGTCCGAAACGTCGAAATAAAAAATAAAAAACATTATTGTGGTTTGATTCCAAGAAAAATAAGAAAAAACAATATAATGTTTTTTCCAACACACAAATTGTAATCATTCCTGAATCATTATCGATATCGTTCTTAGGGATTTGTTACGCAGTCGCCAAGTATTTACCGTTCCAATAACGATTCCAATATAAATCATGGTTGGAACGGTTTGGTTACTGACTCGAATCATAAATCTGGAACGTACCAAACATAACCATACTTTTATGTTTATATGGTACATGTTGTTCAGTAAAAAACTGTTTATTTATAACAAATAGTACAAACAAATATAAATAAGTTCGCTCCCACAAAATTCAACAAATCAAGGCAACTAACCTAACTAGGTATGGATATATGTACTGCGCAAGTCAGTTCCATTGATACCTGCTTCCAGTAAAGTATCGAAATCATCGTTCTTGAACCGGTTCTATAACGATACCAAATCGGGTTGGAACTAAACAATTATTGTTCGATAAACGGTTCTCCCGGGTTGGAACGCATTTTTGCTATTGCAAATGCGCGTCACCGTTCCAAGAACGGTTTATTGATGTGTTGGAACAAACCTTTGAGCTGCAGCCCTGTCTTTACATAATAGAATTTTTAACACTGAACAAACAAGTAGGTAACCTAAACAAACAAGTAACAAAAATCATAATGGCTTTTAAGAGCTATGAAAGCTGAAAAGTGTTCTACTAAATAAATTTGGAAAATATATACAGTGTTACCCACTTAAGATGGCAACACCCAGTTATAGATTTTAATTGGGATTTGATGAACTTAGGGGACTTCAAAAATCCATGTTTTTAAAATAGTATTTGCAATATTTCTGAAGATGTTTGACAAAATACATTTATTTTGGATTCAAAAATAAGTAAATAAATGTTTATGAAATTTACATAAACTGACATTTGCACAGGAACTAAAATAAAGGCCTGCATCTGACTAATTAAAAATAAAAATTTTTGACGACGTACTTCTCAGATACCGGTGAAGTTACATTACTCAAAATATAGAATTGGGTGTTTCAAGGGATACCCATTACAGTGTGGTAACCAAAAGTCCAATAATCAAATAATTTCTTTTGAAAAATCGACGTTAATTTTGAAGCTTCCAGTAAATGTACGCTACTGACATAATATCAAATGTTAATAATTAAAAATATTCCCTGTGGAAGAATCGACCACTTGGCCTAGCAGTTTTCCTATTATTATAAAAGCTATATAAAAGCTATATTTGGGTGTTGCAATCCTAAGTGGATCAAACTGAATTTTTAATTCAATTTCAAACTTAGTATCTCACTAATTAACCCTTAAACTAAAGGGTTTTTGTTTCTTTTGTCGGTGGAATATCTCAACACCCTGTATATTTTAAGAGCCGCCTAAAATTGCATACAAGCTATGCTACTGCTTCTTTCTAACTCGAACCAAAAAGCTCAACAAAAATAAAATAAATTTATATTTCTAAAATTATTGAAAATTTTTACCAAAAAGTGCAGGATTAGATCAATTCTCAAAATGTCAGCCCAGCTCAACAACCAAAAATTTTTAAAAATAAAATAAATTTATATTTCTAAAATTATTGAAAATTTTCACCAAAAAGTGCAGGATTAGATCAATTCTCAAAATGTCAGCCCAGCTCAACAACCAAAAATTTTTAAAAATAAAATAAATTTATATTTCTAAAATTATTGAAAATTTTTACCAAAAAGTGCATGGATAGATCAATTTTCAAAATGTCAGTCCAGGTCAACTACCAAAATTTTTAAGAATAAAATAAATTTATATTATTATAATTATTGAAAATTTGTCAATTTTTGTTTAGAAACGATATTTCAGTATTCAAATGGTTTAAAAACGAACTGTTTTAGTGAAAAAAACAGAAATAGACAAAAAGTAGTAGACCACAATAACAAGAAATAAATTAAATTTATTAAAACCCGATAAGAAGGGAAAAAACAATTATGGGTACTGTATGTACCTACATGTTTAAATATTTATTTTATTATTATTACTATAAAACGTAAAATTATAAATATTTTATGATAAAAAGTATTCCTAAATTAAATAATTTTTAAATATCATTGTGCTGGAAGAAAATTTGAGTAGGAAAAAATGTATTCCAACTAAAATAGAATAACTACTCATTCATGAGTGTTTTAAATACGTTTTGTTACAGTTCCAGATAAAATAAAATAATGTTTATAACCAAAAATACAACAAATTCACTAAAAAATGTAAAAGCACACTTACTTTCCATGTTCCCAAACCATAAGCCGGAAAAATTTGACCATTATTGAACTTGACAGTGGGAACCTTATTAGCCATGATTGTTACTAGATATACGTTGCTTGTAAAGATTTACCAATGAATTCGTCAACGTTTCCAGACACTACAAAGTAGAACTGAATAAAACCACCGACAACTATACGTTATAACCTTGTCCTGTAAACAAGAATAGAACTTCATTATAGTCAGCCAGCCAAAAGTTTAAACGAAATACAGGGTGTACTGTTTTTAGGTTTGTATAGGATCGACTAGATTTATAAATCTAGAACTAACTTGATATTCGGTGCCCGGTGGATATAATATTATTGATTGATTTATTTCAAGGTTATTATTTTTATTATATTCCAATGTTTGAATTCAGTTGTATAGAAGCACCGGATATACAGGGTATACAAAAATATTAGTCATGAAATATGAAACTTTCCAGTGTGTTTTTGTTTTGTTTGATTTTGTTTATAATGTTTGTCTCTCCGATATACATAATAAAGCGGGTCCGCGGTAAGGTTCGCGACCCTCGGAATTTTGAATTGATTTTTTTTTATTAGCATTAATTAGTGTTGAAAAAGTACCATTTTTTAAACTAACTTCGTGATTTTTGAAGTAATTTCTGAATGATCCAGCGAAATTTTCTATCTAATCTGCTTTATTTAAGGTAAGCCATCAAACAAAATTAACTTAAAATTCCGAGTGTCGCGAAGTCGACCAAAACCAATAAAGCTATATGGTCCTTGAGGAAATATTCATGGAATTTGTTTGTACAATAATTATTTTTGATAAACACAGTTATCTCATATGCTAATACGAATAATTGTTAATATTTAGGTAACAAACATAAATAAATCTATCTAATTTGTAAAATTCCGGAATTTTTAAAACTGCAGCTGGAATTATTCAAATAAATTCGTAAAACTTGACTTACCATAAGTTTAAAACGTTCTGCAGAAATATAATATAAAGTGACAATTATTTATATGATTTTTTCAACAAATGACATTAATACATCATAATTTACGGTCATCCATATGTTTCAGAAAATAATGTCATATTCTTTAATAGAGATGGGTTCTTTAATTTGACTTGAACAGTTAATAAATATTAATAATATAAATAAAATCGGTCAAAATGTCTGTACAAAATTCCATGATGATCAGAGGGAATTAAATCCTGCAAGATATGTTTAAATTAATAAGGAATATTAAAACTAGTATTTTCTAGTTTGCTTAGTTCCACTCAGTACCGGTGTTAGTGAGTGAGTCAATCTTAAGCGTTATTATAGTCCATTAAATCAAAATTTTTAATGGAGCTTTTGAATTTTTTTTTATAGTGCAGGAGCTAGGCCATGTCTCATGTGCACTTTTATGTCCCCTAAGTTTTGTTGCGGGGCCTTGTTAAACACCTATAATAGGAGTGTAAAAAAAAGTTGGTCACATGATCGCCGTATTGGAAAATGGTTGCCAAATTGCTTTTTTTACCATGTCATCATTCAGCGGCTCTTTCCCAAAATCTAACAAAAGGTCTTCTGCACATGTTTCAGCTATACTTTTAAAGCTCTTAAACGTCGTACTGACCACGTACTGACCTTGCTTGTCGTGTCGCAGCCGGTTAAAGAATGAATAGCTGTTAAAACAGTAAGTATGGTCTTTGCGATCTAGTAATATTCAAAACATAAATTATATCTCAGTAACTAATTAATTTAACAAAAAATGTGTAATAACAAAATTTGTTTGCCTTGAGAAGAGGAACAAAATAAGCTCTACAACATTAAAATCCAACAACTGGGTGCAGAGAAACACTAAAAGAAACAATCTAGCCCTAATATATCCACTATAATGTATGTCTTGGTAATATCTAAAATAAATCTAGCGATTTGGCAACCATTTTCCAATACGGCGACCAAACGACCAAGATTTGGATCATGTGACCAACTTTTTTTTACACTCCTATTATAGGTGTTTAACAAGGCCCCGCAACAAAACTTTAATTTAAGTATTTTTCTTAATATTTTCTTTGTTTTTCAGTGTTCAGTACCAATAGGGTAAAAACGGACCATACTACTAAGACGCTGTCTCCAGGCTTTATCTCATGAGCCGTGATAATTAGACAGTTGAAATTTTTACAGATGATGTATAAAAACAAATACTGAAAAACAGAATAAAATAAATATTTAAGGGGGCTCCCATACAACAAACGTGATTTTTAAAAACAACATACTATGTGGAAATAGTGTTGAGTTATATTATTGTAGATAATGGTACGGAACCCTTCGTGCGCGAGTCCGACTCTCACTTTTAGTGTAATATTTAAAGCTCTACAATTTTTGTTTGAAACTTTTTTCTGTAACTCCAACGGTTATTGCGTAAATTTAAAAAAAACACTGTATTTAATTTTTTTTTCTAACCCTTTTCGAGGTGTAGTCACATGTATGCTTCGTTTGTAGGCACTTCAAAGTAAATTACATAAAACATTCAAAATTCGCTGAAAATTATGATTTAATGGATTTATTTCTTGGACTAATCAGATGAATTTGATACCAATCAGAATACAAACTTTGCCCTAAAGAATAGTACTCATATTAGTTATTATATTAGTAAATTTTGATGTTGTTGTTACACTGTTTAACTTTTACATTACTTAAGTGTATCAGTTGAAGGTTATGATATCTCACAAGATAATTTTAATAATATGTAATATTATATTTATCATTATCATAAATAGCAATTCAAAAATAAATTTACTGCTTCATATTTATGAAGATAACTGAAGGTGGTACTTTCAAAGAAAGCAAATATGAAATATTCAAATTCACGAGTGTCCTTCGCATTCAACAAGATAATAATCGTTCATTTACTTACTACATGTTCTTTATTCATTAAATACAGCATTCTGGTAGGCGGTGTTGCCACTAATAAATAGTACAAAAAAGCAGAGTATTTTTTCTAAATATTTTATTCAACATTAAATAGATTTTTGGTATTAAATACAATATACATTTGTACATATATTAGCAGTTCCTTTTCTTCACTTAATATTCATCGTTGATAAAGGGATGGTCCTTGTGTGAATAAACCCTGAAATATTTTTCAGAATTACATAAAATTAAAATTTAAATCATTGCAAATAATTTATTCGAATAACATTTTCAATGACAATTTAATTCATGTATAAAAAAATCGCATATGCCACAGTGCAATTGTCACTTTGACAGCGGCAAAAGTTAGCTTTAACTTTTACAGCGACAAATACACTAGTAGTCTTTTCACTTATTCATTTGTTTATCAATTATCGCGGTGTTGGTTATCATTCATTAAATTGTCCTGCCGAAATACACTCGAGGTTTGTATTGATATTGGGTAAATTTGTGTTGTTCAAATTCTAAACTGTTTCCTTTAGCAATTTGACTCGAATAACTGTCAACCTAAAAACACTCCACCTTCGCTGTCGTGTTTTTAATAGTTGACAGTTATTCTCGTCAAATTGCTAGGAAACCAGTTTCTCATTAAACAACCCAAATTTACCCGATAAAATACAAACCACTTGTGCAATTATAAGTGACAAAACGAAGAACTAATTTTTGAAGTAAAACGAGGATTGAAAGTGGAATCACAAAACATACAAAGGCATAGAAGTGAAAGTTTATAGGATGACCTTGAATAAAAAATGAAGTTTCAAACCCATCCATCTGAAGCGATATCTGCAACTATGTTGTCAAAACAGGCCTGCGTGCCAGACAAGGCATTTATCACGAAAAGAAGAAAAAAAATTTGAAATTTTCAAATTTTGAACGGATTTACGAATTCCCAAATCCCTTTTAAGTATTACATAACTTTATGAAATGGTTGGTGAAATCGGGCATTTGTCATTCAAATAAACAAACAAAATTTCTATAGCAAATACTGATTCAATTTTTAAAACAACCGCTATCCATCCAATGCGATCGCTGAAATTCTTCTTTCATACCTTTGACACACAACATTCACTTCTGTTTTGTAAGTGGTATTTCGAGAAAAAAGAAATATATGTCGCTGTACATTGTTTGCTAACTAGATGGCGCAAAATGTATAACATTATCTGTAAATATGTTGAAGTGTGTCAATGAAATGGTCGCGAAACAAAATTTTTGTTAAAAAAAAATATGATAAACTCACTCGGCGAAGGGACAAGTTCTTCTACTGCAATCAAAAGTGTTGATCAAAGCAATATCTTCGCTGGTCAGATTGAAGTCGAAAATCTCAAAGTTTTCTTGGATTCTAGACTTGGTGACTGATTTGGGGATGACGATTAATCCTCTTTGGACTGCCCATTTCAAAACAATTTGAGCAGTTGATTTTTTGTATTTTTCTGCAATTTTTTTAAGTTTAGGATCCTCCATTAAGTTTGAGTCTCCTGATCCCAAAGGACTGTATGCAGTTACTGTGATGTCTTTTGTTTTCAAATAATCGATGAGTTTCTGTTGGTTTAAGTGGGGATGAACTTCAATCTTAAAAAAAAACACATATTTTAATTTTATTTTTAAACCAATAACCTTTGCTAAAATTTGACTTACTTGGTTAGTTACGGGCTTGATTGTGCAGTTTTGTAAAATACGTTCAGTTTGACGTTTGTTAAAGTTTGAAATACCAATCGATTTAGCAAGTCCTTTTTTCACCAATCCCTCCATTTCCTTCCACGTATCTACATAATCAACGTCACTATTATCAATAGTACCGTCTGCTTTCTTTGGGAATAAATCACCATCTTCCTGTAAAGAAAAATAATATGGTAACCTATGTAGCCACTAATGAATATGCAGCAGGAGAAGAACCTACAGCGGCTGGTACACTTCATTAGGGAAAGTAATCTAGCTAAAGAGGAATACAATAGATCTGGAAAGAGCAATAATAAACATTCACCGATGCAAATCCCAGAAGCAGTGTAAAAGTTATAACATAAAAGAACTTACTTTGAAGGCGAATGGCCAATGGACCAAATATAAATCAAGGTATTGGAGTCCAAGGTTTTTCAATGTAGTTTTAATAGCCGGTTCAACTAGGTCCGGTCGATGCATAGTGTTCCATAGTTTACTGGTGACGTAGAGCTCTTCACGTTTGACAGTTCCATCGGATAATACAGACTTTAGTGCCTCGCCAACTTCAGCTTCATTTCCGTAAACGTGAGCACAATCTATATGGCGGTAGCCGATTTTAATTGCATCTTTGACGGCTTGAGTTACTTGACCTGGTTCTGACTATAAAAAATTATGTAATAAATATCTATACAAAAAATAATGTCACTAAAAGAAAGTATACTAAATTCAAATCCAAGCGATGTCGACTATGTAAACATATCACTTTGAATATGTAAAGTCATGACCTTGTTGAATCTTATTTCTAATTTTACTCCAAAAGTATATCCTTTTGTTTTGGGGTTAATTTTTTTTTAAAACTCAAAAAACACAATTTTTTTTTCCCTCCAGACTATTTTTATGGATAAATTGAGGTAAAAATTTGAATTTAAAAAAAAGTTTCACTTACCTTCCACGTTCCCAAACCATAGACAGGAAATAATTGTCCATTATTGAACTTAATAGTTGGTATCTTAACCATGATAAAGACCTTGCTGACTAGTAATAACCTCTACCCGCACTAACAAATTTCTAACTGCACAAACTTATAGTGTTGCGTCAGTTTTATATATCAACAAATTAATAATCTAATCTAGCCGACCAGATAACAGCAGTCGCTTAAAATATTGATGATCATCAAACATGGGTATTGCGGTATTTAATATCTAACATCGTTAAAAAAATCAAAATGAAAATATCTTTACTTTCAAAAACTGTATACCAATATTTCGTTATTAATCTGTTGAATAACATATACGTGTAAGAATACCCCAGAAATTTTAATTAAATGTTTATTTTTACAATTCAATTATAAAATCCGGAGGAACGTCAAACATCCAGTGGCGGTCATAGAGGGGGGGCCACGGGGGCCATGCCCGTGGCCCGTTCAACCTTATCAACTTGCCTAGGTCATGAAATATTCACGTGATTTTACTTCGTGCGGATTTTCTTGAGAACGAACCGATTTTATTTTGTTTTGGTTATATATTTGCAGATAATATCCACAATATTTGGATTCATCAGTATAAGATAAAGTAAATTGTCAGATTTTTATGTTTAAATGGAGCATACAATATTTTTGTAATATTTAACAATTGTATGTTTAAATATTTCTAATATTTCCTTAATTTATTTATTTCAATAAAAAATTGACTAATTTTATATTCTCAAATAACTCAAGATATCCTCAGGATGATCCTGAATATCCTCGATATAATATTTAGGATTTATATACAAAACAAAATAACTGAAGATGACTATTGGATCTCTTAAGGATGTCCTGTGTGGATGAATATAAATAAGAATAATAATTCCTATTAGCATCCTGCAAAGAACCTTGAACGTTGAATTAAAATATGCTGCGGATAGTTCTATTATTAGGAAATTCATAAGTATTTATAAAAAACCTAAAATAATCAAAATATATGTATAAAAGTGATAAGTATATTTTTTCAAACTGTTGAAGAGTAAAAAATATAAGATAGTGGTATCAGAAAAAATTGTAAAGTTAAACATTTAATATAAAAAACATTTTTTGAGATAAGGAAATCTATGAGATGAAATAAGATATACAGTGTGTCCCCGTGATATGAAATAAAATTCAAGTTTTTCGAAACCTGCTTCATTTTATAGTACGTTTTATGGAAAAAACGATGATTTTTTTCGAAAATGTAATAACAATCTATTGAGTGACGTGAACGATTTAGCCAAGTAACTGTCAACTTAAGTATATTTTTCGTCTATCTCAGCGGAAAACCAATCATATAAATGTTACGTCCCAAGCCCGATCTTGTACGGAGTCGAGCTTCGTACAATGAATTTGTACGAAGTCCGATCTGTACAAGTCATTTTGTACGAAGCCGAGATTGGCGGACTTCGGACAGAGATGATTGTACGAAGTCGACTCTGTACAACGCTGGTTGTACGGAGTCGGAGCATCGAGGGATGTGGTTTGGTAGGGGTAGGTTTGGTTGGGTTATTATTGAAAATTATTATAATTTATTCTTCAAAAATTGACTAAAAATACGAAGGTGGTTTGGTAGGGGTAGGTTTGGTTGGGTTATTATTATTTTCAAACGATATATTTAAAAAAGTGTATGGAAAGCGAGGAGATGTTCTTTTCATAGATATCCTAGCTTTCTATACACTTTTTTAAGGGAAATTTCATAAATTTTTGTGAAGTGCATTGAAAGCGAAGGAAATCTCACCCAACCCTAACCCAAATCGAAAAATGGAATTGTATAATTCATTACCGAGTGAGTATCGATGCTCCGACTCCGTACAACCAGCGTTGTACAGAGTCGACTTCGTACAATCATCTCTGTCCGAAGTCCGCCAATCTCGGCTTCGTACAAAATGGCTTGTACAGATCGGACTTCGTACAAATTCATTGTACGAAGCTCGACTCCGTACAAGATCGGACTTGGGACGTAACTTAAACATCAAAAATGGGGAGGAAAATTGTGACACAATATACTATTTTGTATTTGCTGGACAACTTTTTAATACCTGCATTAGATATTCCTTTGTAAAAGAGTGGAGAAATGTTTGTTGGTGAAGACTATGTCAAATAGTTATTGAAGTAAACGTCACTCATTACTTTATTATTACTTGTTCGATCTCTATGCAAAAATTCATCATTTTCCATCAAATTGAATATAAAATGAAGCAGGTTTTGAATTTTATTTCATATCATGGGGTTTTAGTACGAGCAAAACTTTTTATCAAGAATTACATTTTTCACTAAAACACAAATAAAAATGTGTCTCCGTGGACACACTGAATAAATCATTAGAATGAAGTGTTTTCGAGTGGAACTTGAAAACTTGTTGCCAGGCTCTCGTGTTCGTTTATAAACTGATAACAGCACGTTTGATTTTACAATACAGTGCTTTTCAGATAAAAGTATCCACCTTTAATAACTTTTGTAATACTGGTATTTAGAAAAAATCCAAAAACACGTCAATTTATGTTGGAAGGGGCAAGCATTATGGCTTATTTAAACTTACTGGAAAAGCCACCCCCTCACCCCTAGCAGCATCCCCTTTATTTTTTTAAATTACTTTTCATATTTTTTATGTAAAATTTGGATACTCCTCTTTGAGCTGATTTCAAAAATGTATAATACTTGTCGGTTAAAGTGGTTAGTTTATGAGATAAACAATTTTTCTTTCAAGAGCACAAATTTTACTTATTATTTACTTTCACCTTATTTGCCTGTACTAAAATGGGTTGTACAACAGTTCAAACTCTTTAATCTTTTTAACTGTGCTATTTATTCTACTTAAAAAATCCAAACAACAAAAAACTCTACTTTTTATTAAAGTTTGACATTGTCAACTAGAATTTTTAGTCACTATTGATAGTGTAATTTGATACATTATTTATTTTGTTTCTCTGAAATGGTTTACTCTTTGCAAGAAAGAATTGAAATTGTAGGTTTATACTACCAAAATAATAATTGTGCAAGAGCTGCTGCTAGAATATTTAACGAATTACATGACGGAAGACATGCAACTCATAAGTATGTAATTCAACTGATGGAGAAATTTACCACAACAGGGTCTGTTTGCAATAAAGTGCATAAGCGAGAGGGACTCGTAAATAACGAAGCAATCCAAGTGGCAATTTTAGGGCAAGTCAGCTTAGAGGCTCAACAACCCCAATCGTTGTCAACAATAAGTAGAGCGATCGGTGTTTCATCTTCTACAGTTTTCCGAGTTCTACATAAATTCAAGTACCACCCATACAAAGTTAAGTTGGTGCAGGAGTTGAATGAAGATGATTTTGATCGTCGTCTAGAGTTTTGCGAATCAATGACGCAAATTATCAATAACAATCCACAATTGTTAAACAATATTTGCTTTTCTGATGAATGCTCATTTTCATTAAATGGCCTAGTAAGTAGGCATAATTGTAGATATTGGGCTGAAAGTGATCCACATATTATGCGTGAATTCCATACACAACATCCCCAAAAGTTAAACGTTTGGTGTGGTATCCTAGGTGACCACATTGTCGGACCTTTCTTCATCAACGGAAATTTAAATGGTGAATCATATCTTGAGTTACTCAGGGAAGGGGTTGACCCACGTATTACAACAATAATAGAAAATGATGATAACCTTTCCGAAGATTTACTGGTATTTCAACAAGACGGAGCTCCCCCACACTATGCTATGCCTGTCCGACAATTTTTAAACGAAACATTCCCCGCTCGTTGGATAGGTAGAAGGGGGCAGATGATGGAGTGGCCACCTAGGTCACCGGATTTAACACCCCTAGACTTCTTTTTATGGGAGTATTTAAAAACAAAAGTTTATGCTACCCAACCAGAATCTCTGGATGATTTACGAGAGAGGATAGAAAATGAATGTCGACAAATAAATCCAGCCGTATTAAGCAATGTCAGAGAGGCATTTCAAAATAGATTATACCATTGTATGGAAGTGAATGGTACTCATTTTGAACACTTATAGTAACTGCATAATAAATAGCACAGTTAAAAAGATTAAAGAGTTTGAACTGTTGTACAACCCATTTTAGTACAGGCAAATAAGGTGAAAGTGAATAATAAGTAAAATTTGTGCTCTTAAAATAAAAATTGTTTATCTCATAAACTAACCACTTTAACCTACAAGTATTATACATTTTTGAAATCAGCTCAAAGAGGAGTATCCAAATTTTACATAAAAAATATGAAAAGTAATTTAAAAAAATAAAGGGGATGCTGCTAGGGGGAGGGGGTGGCTTTTCCAGTAAGTTTAAATAAGCCATAATGCTTGCCCCTTCCAACATAAATTGACGTGTTTTTGGATTTTTTTCTAAATACCAGTATTACAAAAGTTATTAAAGGTGGATACTTTTATCTGAAAAGCACTGTATAAGATATCGTGTATGGTATTTGAAGATTATTGTGTGTAGTCCGCTTCATTACAAAATGATTACATTTTAATCTAAATTTATATGCGCTTATCTTAATAATGTCATCTTCTTTGATTTTATTGAACCTCACAATTTTTCGATTCATTTTTATAATTTTTTTGGTGATTTATGAGGGAATCAATATATTATTAAGTAGATATTTCCCATTTATTTGCACACAGACATAATTATTATTGATATATAGAATGTAAAAAAAAACAAGACTGTTTGGTCTAAAACTATAAATAGTTCAGGATAGTTTTTTTCATAAAAATATCATCGGCTTGGCGAAAACAAGGCAGTTAACAAATCTTCATTTGAATGATTATTCACATTTAATATCTTTTTTTTTATTATAGATTTTACAATATTACATCAACATGTTTGTGTATTTACTTAGATTTTAGAAATACTTTATCAAAGTTTTAGTTCTTGAATTAATATTTGTGTTTATCAGTATCAAGAAAATGAATAATTAATTTTTCATTACAGTATTTTATTTAACCAAAAGGTTAATATTGGATAATATTGTTACCATAGTAGTATAATCACAACGAAGATACAAATGAGGGTAGAATAACTCTTCTAGATGGTATTTGCAATAATAAAAGCAGATCAGAGTCACACAAATTACTAGTAGCAGATGTTGGTTGTCTCTGCTAGTACGCAAAAGTAGAATCAAAATTATATAATATACCAGAAACACAAACAATGCTGAACAATGGCTAATACCTTAATGATACGTATATGTGTTGACAGCTGACATTAGTTTTTCGTCAACTGTAAGATGCGAAATACCCCAAACTAAAAAGACCTCCAAACTTTTCGGGTACAACATGGGTAGTAAAGGGACTCAAAACATATAAGAAACACCAAAAATTGATTGGAAAAACCACTTCCTTATGCGACTAACCTATTTCAGTATTTTTTTGCTCGTTATGTTGGCAGCATTTCCCTTGTATAAAACTCGTTCATAGTGTTGTTGTGTAAAAGTTGAAGCTAGTCACATATTTTGACATAGAACAAAATAATAGTAGTAGAGGGTAATTACTCGAATTGGAGAAGAAAAGAAGAAGTTTAGGCTAGAGTGACAGTGAGTTGTTTGCGCTCGTATGTGGTTTCGTCTTGGTTTAAATTTTTGAATTGAACAAGGTGATAGATGTATGATATGAACATTTTTGTCCTGAACAAGCTCAAACATCCCATCAATGAAGGAGACAGAAGAAGAAGCTGAAACATGGAATAGCAAAGGAAGACTTTCGACAACTTCACATATAAACTAGTGACGTATCTGCATTATATGTTGCATACTTTTAGTGAATTTTTGTTTTCATTTCTTTCTGATAGTCTAAAGACTAAATTTGAAATAATTTTATTTTTCAATATCCTATTTGCCACTTAATATTAATATTACATGGGGTCAAAATTTAAAGTTGAACAATCTATTGTTTGACAATTCCACACTTTAAAATCAGAAACAACCCTGAGGAGAAGTGTTTTTCGTCAGATACATTGGAACTGCATGAAGGTGTCTTTTCTCACTTTCTCAGGAACCCCAAAGGTTGACGTAGGTGGCGATAGTAGCGCTGCAATTACATTGGCTGTTCCGCCCGTTCTCATTTCGTGCATTTCATCAGTCGTGTATTGACTGACATTAGCTGTGTCACCATATTTATTTATTTTTATTGCTGCTGTCTCTTGAATCTCAAGAGTAAGGAAGTGTTAAAACACGATTAGAATCTAAATTTGATATTTTCTTTCATAATTCGTAAATTTTATGTGAAACCTTTATTCATCAATAAACAATTTTTTGTTCTGCTTTGTCTCATTATTTTTTAAACCACTTTGTACTGCGAACTATAATTTTGCCGTCTCGAGGATGTCTCTGCCTACATGTGAACGTGTTTTTGACACTTTTATTGTCACTCTTTCTGTTTTGACAACCATATACATATATACACTTTAAAAATTTTAAAGATCTCACGCTATTTTTTTCTTTTTGTGATTGAAATCAAAATAGACCAGCAAAATGGCTCAAAGTTCAACCCTTGTAACTTTAACACAACTGTGTGATGCAGCCTTGAACACACCGGAAGTGGGAATAGTGAATTTTACGTTGCTGCGCACACTTCTTCACGTTATTTTGAAGCAGCTTAACCTAAGTGATACCAAAGTGGAATACAGAGGTACAGATAGTGAAAGAATCCAAACTTTCCTAAGTAAAATACAGCCAGCAACTCAATTACTCGCAGGTAAGCCATTGATTAAGCAATTAAGTTGATATAAACATCTTTATTAAATCTAGATCTCTTCTTCCTAATACTTTCTCTTCCTTTCTTTTGTGCAGGAACGTTTGGTACACAAGAGCAAACGAAGATACAAGGAATCATTGTATTCTATCTCATCTTTTGAAGTCTTTACCTATAGACGTATATGTTTGTCTCTATCCATTGCTGTTAATTAATGTATTGTTTCAGAATATTCCGTTAGTGAAAGCAACAAAGATGTGTCCGATATAAAAGAGGGTCAAGTGATTGTTGTCACTTCGACACGTTCTTCAGAAAACCCAGAGTTCACTGTAACTATGACAACCGAATATATGGACAAAATGGAGAGATCTATTCAAAAACTACAAGATCAAGTCAAAGAATTGGAAGAGCTACCAGGGAATTTGAAGCTATACGATGCTATAAATAAAGAGGGTTCTTCGCCGGTTCTTGATATGTTTCAGATATTAAATTTGCAGAAAAGAATGGATGCAGTAGATTTAAGTATTGAAAAATTGGCGTCTATGCTGGAAACTGCTGCTAAAGGGTTCACATTATCTGGTAATATATTTTTGTATTAGTTTAAATGCTGTTATAGTGCTAGAAGATATTTATACTTATTGTGCGATCGTGTTATTCCAGAATATACTGAAGGTGGAAATATTGGTGACTTAGAGAAACGAGTTAAGTCAATTGAGGAACATTTAGGCAAACGAGGTACGTATAAATACACTTTTGTCTTTTAACAGAACAATCCAACTTAATAATGAATGAAAATTTGGAATATCTACCCTCTCTAGACTCCTAAAATGTTTTGTGGCGTTACAGACAGCTTTTCCGTTGCTGCAATTGGAAATTGAAACGCAGCTCGTTCTTACCAGTTTGTAGAATCGTAAACTGAACCTAGAACTTGTTTTGGAGCACTTATTTACTTATATTTTATAAGCTTAGGGTCCAAGGCGTCAAAAGCTTCGAAAGGATCTGGCAAGAAAGTAGCTTACAGTTCTTCCAAAGAAATGGCTAAAGATTCTAAAGAATTAGTAGAAGAAACAGACGATATAGCCACTGCCGTTAAAAATTTAAGGACAGACGTAGATGCTATCAAGGAAATAATTAATAAAGATGGAACTGGTGTAGGTGAGTCTTACTGAAGTTATTAGATCAATCAAATGTAAATAAAAATATTATTTAATAATTTATATCCTAATAGAAATACCTATCGGGTCTTGTGCAGAAATCAAAATCGTAGCGACCGTTTCATGCCGACATTTGAGGTTAAATATCTCGAGATGTTTAGCTAGTTTATCTGTGAGTGTTGTATGTATTATTTGATCTAAAACCATGCCTCCTAAAAAAATTTGACTAAATATTTTCATATCGTATGTGAAAATATCTCGAAAAGCTTCAAAGAATTACCAAATATGTTTTATTTAAACTGTATATAATGATAAATACAATTTCAGTACCTATTCCTTTTTTGTGTCAACCTATAAAATGGCGCTGGTTTTGAACAAGTTCGTGCATAAGACTGCAACTTCAAGAGGGTTCAACTCACGTGAAACGGAGTTTTACTCAAGCGTGGTTCGTCTTCTAGCACAAACATCTAAAGATTTGTTTTCAATTGATGCAGTTTTTCAGTTTCGTTAAACTTTTTTATAATTTACTTACAGTAGATCTTGTTATGTGATTTTGGTTAGGATATAATATACAAGTACCTCATATTCATATCGTTTTAACTAATTTGTTTTTTAGAGACAGAAGATCGCCGATTTTCGACCGTTGAAAACCAGCCCGTCGAGATGAGAATCAAAGGAATTGAAAGCAAACAAGCAGAATTCGTAGACCAGCTCAATTCCTTGGACTACGGTTTCAGTAGATTAGTCACAGCTATGGAAGGAAGAATAGAAGAATTGGAAAAAGAGCTTGGGGAAGTTTTAGAAAGGATACATCTAATACCATCCAGTGGAGAGCCAGGAGATACATCGACCAATGTTGAATCGATGAAAAAACAACTTACTGCAATGGAAACAGAATTTGAAAGCATAATGGAGAACGTAAAGAAACTAACCGACGAAAGAGCTTCTAAGGAACACGCAATAGATGTTATAATCGAACAAATAGAGTTACTGAAGACTGTTAAAGCTGATAGAGAAGATCTGGAAGATGCGTTAGCTGACAAAGCAGACGCTTGTCAAATAAATAGAAAAGTATCCTATGAACAATTCGACCAAGCTTGCGGAGACATGAACAAAAACTTAGAAGAGGCATTAGCCAAGTTAACACAACAAGAATCACTCTGGACACAAACATTACTCAATATCCAAGGAGAAGTTGGTAGTAAAATGGATAAAAACGAATTAACTCCTCTAAGGGAATTCATTAACAATAAACTTAAATCACTTCAAGAGAAATTCAAAGCTCTTTCAGCAATGAAAAAGGAGCAAGAAGCAGCCGGCACCAAAACAAGATTCCTTAGAAACGTCAACTGTATATCTTGTGACAAAGACGTGGTTATGCGTAGAGATGTGGATTCATCTATGTACCCGAAGCCGTATGCCTTACCACCTACAAAAAGCATGGGTCCGTACTTAGCTTACGAGTTGGATCAGTTGAGAAAGCAACAAAAATGCATTCCTACTAATAAGAATATTAATATGTTTGAGAATGCTTTACAAAGTAGTCGATCTGCGAAGAGTCCGGATCATATTTGTAATAGATATTGCGGTGGAAGTCACACTATGACTACTCCGCAACAAAGAGTTACACGGTTAGTATTAAATTCAACGATATTTGAAGGTTATTCCAATATATTAGAGGTTCTGCTATTTTAAACAATAAAATTGATGAAAAATGCTATTTTTAAATGTAAAATTAATAAAAACTGCTATTTTAAACCAGAAAATTGAGGAAAAATGCTATTTTTAAATGTAAAATTCATAAAAACTGCTATTTCAACCATAAAAATTGATGAAAATTGCTATTTTTCAATGTAAAATTAATAAAAACTGCTATTTTAAACCAGAACATTGATGAAAAATGCTATTTTAAACAATAAAATTGATGAAAAATGCTATTTTTTATGTAAAATTCATAAAAACTGAGATTTTTAACAACATAATTGATGAAAATTGCTATTTTCAATGTAAAATTAATAAAAACTGCTATTTTAAACATCAAAATTGATGAAAATTGCTATTTTTCAATGTAAAATTAATAAAAACTGCTATTTTAAACCAGAACATGGATGAAAAATGCTATTTTTTAATGTAAAATTAATAAAGACTGCTATTTTAAACAAACAAATTGATATAAAATCCTATTTTTCAACGTAAAATTAATAAAAACTGCTATTGCAAACATCAAAATTGATAAAAATTGCTCATTTTCAATGTAAAATTAATAAAAACTGCTATTTTAAACATCAGAATTGATGAAAATTGCTATTTTTTAATGTAAAATTCATAAAACCTGCTATTTTAAACATCAAAATTGATAAAAATTGCTATTTTTCAATGAATTGATAAAAACTGCAATTTTAAACATCGAAATTGATGAAAATTGCTATTTTTAAATGTAAAATTCTTAGAAACTGCTATTTTAAACATCAAAATTGATGAAAATTGCTATTTTTCAATGTAAAATTCAAAAAAACTACTATTTTAAACCAGAAAATTGATGAAAACTGCTATTTTAAACAACGAAATTGTTATAAAATGCTATTTTTCAACGTAAAATTAATAAAAACTGCTATTTTAAACATCAGAATTGATGAAAATTGCTATTTTTTAATGTAAAATTCATAAAAACTGCTATTTTAGACATAAAAATTGATGAAAATTGCTATTTTTTAATTTTAAAATCATAAAAACTGCTATTTTAGACATAAAAATTGAAGAAAATTGCTATTTTTTAATTTTAAAATCATAAAAACTACTTTTAAACAACAAAATTGATGAAAATTGCTATATAAAGTCAATGTATAAGTTGAAAAATTGTATTAATAAAATATAAAATCAAATCTACCTATAAATCAATAAAAAAAATAATATTTTGATATGATTATTGGCATTTACATTTTTTTCCTCTTTTTCAACTCGCCGAAACTTTTTTCCCATTAAGTTTAGGAAAAAAAATTGAGAATTTAATTTCCTGTATAAGAACATTAAAAAAGAAATTTTATTTACGATAAAAAAAAATGAATTTTAAATGGGTAGCCTTCTATATGCGCCAGCTCAATTTTTGAGATATCGAGCTGAATTTTTTTGTGGGCCAAAGAAACTCTTTTGATACATTTAATAATTTTTTTTCTGCCACAGCTTCATCTGCCCGATCGAGTTAAGAAACTGTTTACTAATATCCCACTGTTAATTAGATTAGGTCATTTTATGGAACAATGGGGTCCTGAAATAGCTCCTGTAGCTGATTCGCAAGTCAGAGGAACAGACGGTAAACTTTACAAAGCTCGAGATGATGAACATCTTAATAAACTTGCTGCCGAAAAACCGCCAGCTTCGCACGCAGACAACGCACCTCCAGCTATGGTGATATCAGCAGATCCGTCGTCCACCAATAAAACCAGTTTAATGAATCAACCATCAGAGACCAGCCGTAAATCACAAACTTCATTAAAGGATGCTAAACCGTCGTCAGCAATCAAGGCGGCCGGATCGCTAAATAAAAATGAATATGAAGAGTTTGAAGCTGATCTTCAAATCCATTCATCCAAACAACAAATACCGTAGATTGTTTTCCCTGAATATATTATTTTGTTATCAGTGTGCAAGTTATCAACGTAAATATATACATATTATATGCACGTAATATTATTGTTTTTTTAGATGACGGACGCAAGCGCATTAATGGGAAAGCTCTATATATCAATTGCTAGCTTTTACCGCAAGTGTTTCTTCAGTTGACAGTGGCCAGTCAGAAATCCTACTGTTAAACGTAGGTTTTTCCTGGTCACCGCCGAATATTTCTTCGGTACCAGCTCTCCAGGGTCGCCCAGGGTGATCCTTTGATCCATCCCATCTCTTTAGAGTCTTTAGGGATAGGGATAGAGATAGAGATTGAGCATGGGTGTAAACGTTTGGCTAGTTCCGCAATTGTCAAAGTCGCCAGGACGTTCTAAAAGTTTTATTCGCATAAAGTTGTGTTTTATCAAAATATTATATAGGTATTTTTCGATCAGGAGTTCAGTAGAGCACTTTTCGTTGACAATATACACGTAAAATAGATCATTTAAAAAAATAATTTCAATCTACAAACAGCTTTAATCTAATTTTGGTCTGTAAAGACCATAAGAAAGAGGCCTTCATGTGATCGTATGACATATGACAATTAATTTGAAAGATGGCTTGTCTGATGGTGTATTCCTTTTCTAGTAGGTTAGGTAGTCTGTGTTGTGGAAGTGAGTGAAGTTAGCAGTTGTCTCTGAAGTTAGTTAATCATAATATTCATAATTTTTTGCTAAATTTGGTATATCAAGAAAAAATTATCTGTTCATTTCGTTAGATTTAGAGATTTTAAACGACGTGGTATAATTACATAGCAAAAAAGCCGTTTCTATAATTTACTATTTTTGTGCATACGTGTTTATATTAATTTCGTAACTTATTATTCTATTCATCTATATAAACTACCACATACATTTTAACACTCATTCACTATGTTTCATCTCGATGTTATGATAGAAGAAATAAGTCTGCTAAACTATATTGAAATTATAAGCTTTTAGAAAAGCCAATTGACTACCATAAGTATTTGTCCTTCATTCCAAAATTATTTCTCTGTAGTAATTGTAAGTATTTTATTTTAGATATATGGTTGTCTACAAGTTTTCCGTCGATAGTGTTGCTTCAATAACTACAGTATCCTTTTATTGGACCAGTAGGGTATTGTCGAACAGCAGATGTACAATGAGCAATAATAGAAGCTCCTCGAGCCTTAAGTATTATCTGATTCAGTTCTAGTAGTCATTGGTAAGTGTCTTATGTATAAATTCAAGTACTTCAAAATAATAACATACCACACTGCCAGTTGAAATTTCAATATATGTTTTCAGGAAAAAAAACAGTTTATAGTCATATGAAAATTTTAAACCTCGTAATTTTTTATTTGTTTCTACTATTTGTCCTTTTTCTTGTATATGGTCTACTTTAGTACATTCATTCTCATCACTTTCCTCATTAATCTCTTTAGAACTATCCATTAAACATTTACTCCTGGTATTTGTTGTTTTATATTTGAAATATCGGTTAATACTAATAATCATCTCCTTTTTCAGAAACTATTCGTATGATTGATTCTAAAAAAAATATTTTATTGTAATGGTCACTGTTTCGAAATTTTACACATGTTATATAAATAATTAATTCTTAACTAAATTTAAATTCTACAAAGGCCCACGTTTGATCGATATTTTATATTGAATTTTATTAATTTAATGAGACAAATTTAATGAGCTAAATTTACTGAGCCCCACATTGTTTTGACAATTATATTGATTTTGATCAATGAAAATTTTCCTCGTACTTTTTTTGATAGACTAAGAAAAAATTTCATGTTCGTATTCCAAACAACATAATATACAGTATTATGCTGATACACAACACAACAATTATAAATTATAATCTGCCATCACATAGACTGTTGGGTACAGAAAAATCAACAGATTATGCTTGTATTAGAAATTTCAACAAATCACCAGATAATATCAAAATAGAATAATATATGAAGAAGTTCAATAAGATTGTTTTAGATTTAGCTCTGAATTTAGAATATTTCAGTTAACGAATGTCTTCAGGTGGACCTGTAGGAAGAACAAAAAAATCTACTTTTACTATTGATTTTTTTATATATTTATATTTCTTAATTGTTTTTTTTTACATGCATATATTGATTTTATGAATCTTGCTAATGAAACTCATTCTATTTATAATTTTTCATAGGTACATTATACATTTATTTTACTGAACATAAAAATTTTTAATTATGATTTATACAGCAAAACAGTTCTTATGACAGGACACCACATTTTCTGCAAATTGTTTGCTCCTTTTCTGCTTTCCACTTTATAGCACAACGAATACATATGAAATAGACCTCCTTTGTTTAATAAAAAATACATCTCATATTGAAATATAATTTTGTATCAACAGATGTCGAAAGAATAATTATAAATATTCAACACTCTATTCACACTCATATGTTCAACACTCTATGTTTAGTTGCAATTTTCTATTAGATGGCAGCATCCACCAATATTTGTATTGACTGGACTCTCTAGCTATCGTAGTATTCTATGGTTTACAAATGTATGTTTGGTTGCATACCTATTAAAGCAGTTATCTTCTAGTAGATGGCAGCATCAAACAGTATTTGCATTGAACTGGACTCTCTCTACTGTAGTATTCTATGGTTTACAAATGTATGTTTAGTTGCATACTTATTAAAGCAGTAATTTTCTATTAGATGGCAGCATCCACCAATATTTGTATTGACTGGACTCTCTAGTTATCGTAGTATTCTATGGTTTACAAATGTATGTTTGGTTGCATACCTATTAAAGCAGTTATCTTCTAGTAGATGGCAGCATCAAACAGTATTTGCATTGACTGGACTCTCTACTGTAGTATTCTATGGTTTACAAATGTATGTTTGGTTGCATACTTATTAAAGCAGTTATTTTCTAGTAGATGGCAGCAACCAACAATATTCGTATTGACTGGACTTTCTACCTATCTTAGTATTCTATGATTTACGACTGTATGCTTAGTTGCATACCTAGTAGATGACAGCTTCGAATAATATTTGTATTGATTGACCTCTCTAACATTGTTTCCGGGGCAGAAATTGTCATTATTACATATTTGACAAAATGGCGAGACGAGTTCACAGCTTATATCTTACTATATTTGTGCAGGCGTATTTATTTTAAAGAATTTCTCCGTGAATTAAACTTTTGGTAAGACTTAATATTATCGTTCAGTTCATGAATTACACTTGATTCAGAGGTGGTAGATAAACAGGTATCTGTGTTGAGATAGAAAATAGACGTTAATATATTTTTATGTTGATACCTTTTTATTAATCTATAAAAACTATTACTATATAAGTTAACAATCATTCACATCGTTTAATCATCCTTTGAAAATTGTTCATGATAGAGATAGCATCAAAGGAAGAAATAAGGTCTGCTAAATTGTATTTACTATTAAAATTATAATCCTTTAAAAAAGCCAATTGGCTATTTTGTAATCCAACACGTTTTCTTTGTAGTAATGAATATTTTTTTTGTATTTTAGATATTGTCTGCAAGTTGTCGTCGATATAGTCAATAACTAGACCAGTATCAATTTCATAGGACCAGTAGAGTGTTTTAGAGTAGATGGAGTTTATATACAGCTGTACAATAAGCAATGGAAGCTCCTCCAGACTCAACTATTATCTGATCCAGTCATAGTCCTTGGTAAGTCTTATTTATAAATTCAAGTAGTTCAAAAGAATAACATAATGCTGCTAGTTGAAATAATTCTGATATTATAATGCCTACAATGCTACAAATTAACGTCGCTAGCCTGACTACTATCTATTTCACATCTATTTTGTTTTACTTCATTTCCTTGTAATTATTGGTAAATTTTATATTTTATTCGACCTCGGCCTCAGTAAAAAGGAAAAATACCATATGCCAATCAACCAAGGTCTTAAGACCTAGAAATTTGTAAAACATACACACATTGGTTATATTTTTTTGGAATTATATGCTTGAGCCAAAATACTTTTTTTATTTTATTGATTATAAATTAGCAGTTTATATTCTGTATTTTGAGAACTAAATAAATTGCTGACTGAAATTTGATCATTTTTGTTGTTTTTTATTTATTTGGAGTTTATTTTGATACAGTTGTGTTATTTTTCAGATATGAACATCGTCTTTGAAGTGGCCTAGGAGCTGAACAATATTGAAATGATCATAGAAGAGCAGCAGAGAAAGAAAAAGTGACACTGAGACCAATAGTAGACGAGGAGAAAATGAGTTGACAGTATAAGAGTGTCGAAAGTAGGTAACTAGAAAGTGTAATTAATATGCCACTATCACATTGCACTCACTCAACAATGTCAATGCCATGTTTCAATTATAAACTGACATTGTTAAGTGAATGAAATGTAGATGGCGCTACACAGTGACACTTTCTAGCTAACTATTTTTCTACATCATGTATGCAGGAACTTTGCTGTAAAGAAAGTCGTTTGTTTGTGCTTTTTTTGATTAAATATAATTTAAAAGCAATATTAGCTTGTTTTATTATTTTCCCTCGCCCCTTTCCTTTCTTTAACACTTTCCTCAATAAATGGTACTAATTCAGATTGGCACTGCTGAGCGTTAACCGATTTTCACTCAAAAATGGCGCCATCTATCAAAAAACCGGTGAACATAATTTTGCTAGTTCATAGAATTTCTCATAGATGGGGCTAAGGAAACCGCTGAATAACTCTGATGGAAGAATTAATGTTTCCGAGGCAAGTTACTGTTTTAGTTGGAAAAGTCTAATTTTTGGGTATAAATTTCACGAAAAACGTTAGTTCAGGGAACTGTTCATAGATGGCCTATTTTTCGCACACCTAACATTTTTATTGCTTTTGGGTATGTAAGTAAGTGTCCAAAAGCGGGGGAAAACGACGGTGCGGGAGGGGTGGTGGGTATAAGGAAACCACGGAATAATTCTGATACTTAAATTTATTAAATATGAAATAATAATGTCTCTGAAAAAAGTTAGTATTATTGGGTGTAAATGTCACGCAAAATTTAGTTGAGATACCCATTGATAGATACTAATTCAGATTGGTACTACTGAGCGTTCACTGAATTTCTTACTAGATTAGTTCGCATGTTCTTTTATAGAGATAGATTTTTTCGATTTCTATCTATCTAGTGCAAACGGAAAGGTGAATAAAAATACAATCATAAATTAAGAAACCTTTATTGAAAGTATAGATTTACAGATATTTTTACAACGAACTTACGATATCTATAAAATTGATAGTTTCACATACGACTTACAATAACACATGCATACAATTTTCATATACAGTGTCCTCCTCCACCCTCGTATCTTTTGAACGGCTACACTTACATTAATAAAATTTGGAGCGTGAAAATAAAGTGTTGTAAACTTCTCTACGAATGGTAACAGGTGACGTAATAGTAATAGATGACGTCACAGTGCCACTCTGGCCAATAATTTTAAATAGGACCTTATGGCAAGTGATATCTCGTTTGAAAGGCATTGACATTGGCTACATAGCCATATCAATTTTGTTTGGGTTTAAACTAATTTTGACGGATAAATTAAATAAATACCAAATTTATTATTTCACATTTAAATATTGAAGATTTTTCAGTCCGCCTCTGGTTAGTTGTCAAAAAAATTGACGTTTTTAATTTAATAGTATTTTGTTCCTTTGCAAAGTTTTTCTTAATAGCTTAAATATTTAATTTTATTATTGTTTAACGAGACGTTTAGAATTTACATAGGCAAAATGGTACGTACTCAAGCCGACAAAGTAGCAGCTATCTTGATAATTGGTGAATCTGGAAAGAATCTCCATGAAGCGGAACGTTTATTTAATGAGATGGTGTCAGATCTGGTGACCGAGGTGGCCATTCTATAGGACCTCGCCGGCCGATCCATCTACCTCGATCTTCTTCATCCAGGTAACGTCTTACTGCACCATAATAATGTGCAGGAGCACCATCTTGTTGAAATGTTATTTCCAGATGGCCGAATTCATCTGGATTATCTTCCAGAATTTCAAGAATTAACGGCTCAATTGCATTTTGTAAACTCTTAAACGTCTCGTTAAACAATAATAAAATTCAATATTTAAGCTATTTAGAAAAACTTTGCAAAGCAACAAATACTATTAAATTAAAAACGTCAATTTTTTTGACAACTAACCAGAGGCGGACTGAAAAATCTTCAATATTTAAATGTGAAATAATAATTTTGGTATTTATTTAATTTATCCGTCAAAATTAGTTTAAACCCAAACAAAATTGATATGGCTATGTAGCCAATGTCAATGCCTTTCAAACGAGATATCACTTGCCATAAGGTCCTATTTAAAATTATTGGCCAGAGTGGCACTGTGACGTCATCTATTACTATTACGTCACCTGTTACCATTCGTAGAGAAGTTTACAACACTTTATTTTCACGCTCCAAATTTTATTAATGTAAGTGTAGCCGTTCAAAAGATACGAGGGGGGAAGGGGACTTTTGAATAGCACTGTATATGAATGAACCTATCTATCGGTTGTTCATGGAAGAGGAGAAAACAGTCTCTCATCTTCGAATGTGAACAATTGTCTCATTGGAGATATGGATTCCTAGGTCTATAGCACCCAAGAGAGGATATCTCCAAGAAAGACAGCGTAAAAGACTGTTACCCTAACAAGAGCTGTTGGTCTCTTCACATAAACGCTACAACTCTGACTGGTGGTGCCGAACCAACCAACCAATCAATCAATTGTATTGCGATCTTGCGGCGCTTGTAGAAACTAGCTCTGAGGTAGAAAAATAGGTAACCATAAGTGCAATTAGAGTGGCGCCATCTACATTTCACTCATCAATAATGTCAATATTGCTAAGTTTCACCTACTTTTCGACAAACGCCGCTAAATCGAACTACAATACGATCCACCGCAACATGTATGCATGTATTATATAATCATTTCAGCTACAATTCCACTGAAACGTGTTATAATTAGATTTTTATTAGATATATACAAAAATTAGCGATTTTTTTCTATTTACGGCATCCAACTTCTTCCCAAATTGTTCTTCTTAATTGAATCCAACTGCTCCGTACGTACTTATGAACACCATTAAGTCCGGGATATATGCTGATGTCGTTACTACAAAAAAATAAATAACATTATCAAAAGCTTAATTCACGGAGAAATTCGCAAAAATAGTAAAAAATAAGCGGCTTTTTTCTCTGTGAAGGTGCCACGCAATTTTTTCAAATATGTAATCATGACCATTTTCAGAAATGTCACTCAATACAAGTATTGTTTGATGCTGCCATTTATCAGAAAGTTACCTCTCTAAGGGAGCGTTGTATCAAACACCTAAACTTAGTTTAATGATAACTGTTGTTTAGACTGTGACGTATTGATTTATTTATTATCATCAATTACATCAATCTAAACATCAGTTATCGTTAAACCGAGTTTAGGTGTTTGATACAATGGGCCCTAATAGCTATGCAACCAAACATGAATTAATACACAATCAGTTCAGTTGACTCCTTGTTGCTTATAGACTGGCAGCCCATGACACATGTAGGCTTCATTATTCTAAATGGAAACCGTTTTCACCATTGAGTTTAATATGAAAAACAAGTAAAATAAGGCTAATACCCAAGACCAAAACTTGCTAATCGACGGTATAGGTGACATTGAAAATCTTAGAATTTTCACGATACTAAACAATTAATTAATGTACTTGGATGCATTCCTTGGGTAGTACTTATCATAAAAAAAAACATGGCATAGAAATCCAAGCGAGGGTTAAAAATTGATGAAAAGGATTAAAAAAAACAATTAACTAATGTATGCCAAAGATACGCATCAGATTAATCAGGTAGTGGACTTGCCCTATTGTTGATGTTTGTACCAGTATCATACAGAGTTAGAAAAACATAATCAGTGATATCCAGTTTTCACGATCAATTATGCTCTTTTCCAAACCATATGTACCTCATTGTGCATACAATTCACATAAAAATGCAAACTAACATAATCAGAAGCTTCTAATGTCTAATAGTCATTATTAATTATGTTATTTTCCAGTTTTGTGTAATTTAGAGACACATCAAGTTGAAAGTATTGCCATGTACAGATAACAGAAGTGACACTCATTGAGCTAGCAAAACAAGAGAATGCCATGCTTGACTTGAAGAGAAATCATTCTATATCATATAACCAAAAATTAAACACAAACGTTCTATTTTAGATTTAATAGAAACGTATTTAGCAAAAATTCAAGTGACAGAGTTATATTCTAATAGGACATATATTTTTCAATAAACAACCTCTATTTGCTCCTCAAGTTAGGTTAGGATAATATTAGAATATACACAATAATTGAGTACAGGTACTTACAGTCTAGCATTTTTCATGATGCAGTAACTCCTCGAGTAACTCCATTGACGTTTTAAAATTTTCATGACAATAATAAACTTTGTAAAGTGTGTTGATTTCTTTTCCTGAAAACAAACAAGTATTGAAATGATTTCAACTGACAGTGTGGTATGTTATTATTTTGATGTACTTGAATTTAAAAATAAGACACTTACCAATGACTACTAGAACTGAATCAGATACTCAATAGTAGATTGGAGGAGCTCCTATTATTGCTTATTGTACATCTGTTGTCCTACAATACCCTACTGGTCCAATGAAAGTGGTAATCTAGTTATTGAAGCAGCACTGTGCCCATGGAAAGCTTGTAGACAATCATATATCTGAAATAGAATAAAATATTTACAATTACTACAGAGAAATCATTTTGGAATGGAAGACAAATAGTCTTTTCTAAAAGCTTATAATTTCAATCGAAAAATAAATATAGTTTAGCAGACCTTATTTCTTCCTTCGATATCCATCATAATGAAGGGTGTAAATGATTATTAACTGCTCGGGTAATATTATATATTGTAGTTTTTATGAAAGAATAAAAACCTATCAAATTATTCTGTTAATTTCTATTCATAGATCTATGATTCAAAAGCTAACCTAACTTCCAGAAATGTCAATTGTCAATACCATAGAATACTGAATAAGACAGAGAGGTCAATCAATACAAATATTGTTCGATTCTGTCATCTAATAGAAAGTCAAGGGTTAATTCGTCACCTGAATGTAAGAATTAGGTATCTCAAAATTTTGGTAAATTGAGTATCATTGTAACAATAATTCTAATTGTTGATAAAAAGTTAACTCACTAATAGGTATGCACCCAAACATGCACTACTGCCTGTCGAGTTGCATACCTCCTTATTGCTCATAGCAGTAATACAGAGTGTCGAAATGAATTTATTTTAGAATTATGGAAAGATACCACGTAGTAATGGTTTAATAAAAAGGTATCAACATAATATATTACCTATTTCAACATACGTATCTGTTTTTCTACCGCATCTGGATCAAGTGTAATTCCCGAACGATAATATTAATAATGCCACAAGGAACTTACAGAAGATATTAATAATGCTGCCAACAGTTTAATTCACGGAGAAATTCTTCAACATAAATACGTTTGCACAAAAATAGTAAAAGAAAATTCTTCTTAGTGAAGACGCCACGTCATTTTCAATAAAATAGATAATCGTAATATGACAATTACCAAGATCCCTAAACTACACAGGCTGCCTACTAACTTTCAACCAATCAGAAGCTCTATTAAAACGCGCTGGGAAACGGTATCGTGCCTGCCCAATTCAAACTGCTCTGTAGATTTATTATTGGAACCTCACTATAAAATCAATATTATTATGCTTCCTGAAAAAATGCTTGTTGCTTCAAACTCTCTAATATTATTTTGGAAGAATTAGACTAGTTGAATGAAGATAAATCTTCAATTAGTCTCTGACTACTTAAAACGATTCATTTGAAAAGCGTCGAATCTGAAAGATGGTTTTCCTCAGCTGGGTTAATTTGCTGGAGAATTAGCCAATACAATGAATGAACAATGGTAAACTTATATATGTCAGGCATAATGACGTGCAATATGGCGACGTCAGATGACGTTCTATAGTTCTTAGGCAACCTATTTACTCTAGGAACCTTGGAAAAGTAAATCACAGAATACTGCAATAATATAGAGAGGTCACTCAATACAAATATTGTTCGATCTGTCATCTAATAGGTATGCAAGCAAACATACATCAATACACGTTCAATTCAAGTATCTGGTTTTGGAATTGTCATAAAGCTAACTATCCTCAGTTTATACCTAATTTTTATTTGATTGATTTTTGTAGTTATTGAGTTGCAAATAATGTTAATAAAAGTGAAGGGTGAGGTAAATATAAAGGACCATTATTCTTCTATTTTAAAAACGAATAAATAAATCAGAAGAAGAATGTAATTCACAAATTTATTTGGTTTCAATCCGGAAATGTGTTACTTTAAGTTCAATTAAATAAAATTAACTTATTTTTGGGTGTAACCTTCAATATCCAATACCTTGTTGTGGAATTGTTATAAACCTACCAATATATCAATCACTTTACATTTCATAGTTTTCTTGGTGTATCCAAAGTCCAATACTTATGGAAATTGAAACGAGGCGTATGGAGGTATTTTTAAAATAAAACAAGGTTTAGACAACATTTATTAGTACCTAAAACCGGCAGAATTCTTAAAAAAACATCTGTACGATTTAAAAATAACTTATTTATTGATCTAAATTTTCTAGCGAAAACCACATCTCTTTAAAATAATTAATACGTTGTGTATTTACAGTTAAAACACCAAATACTATTCACCGTGAAAATAGATTACCGAAAAATAATAACTTTTCTTATATTCATCTGCAGTTATAGTTAGAACGTTTTTTTTTATAAGACAAAATGACATTTCATAAAATTTTTTATACATAATATAAATAAACTCAGCATTTCGGATAGATCACAATATATAATAATAAATCATAAACTATAACAAACCTAAAGACTAAACTTTCACAACACTAAGTGTTCATAAAAAATTATTTGTAGTACATACGATAAATCTTATTTGCAAATACGTTTTACCAAATTTATCAGAAAAATATTAGTCTTGCTTCTGACGGCGTTTGTTCTATGGGGCAGTATGGACATTTCATCCTGCGAAAAGCAACATATTAAATTCATAATACAAAGTTTTGGAATGCATGAAACTACCAAATTTCAAGGTACAAATTCTGGGAAACTACTAGAGAAAAGAAGATTTGCTTGAACTGAAGCCTATGGTTATCATAAAATTCTAAAAAGAACTTTCCTATGAAACTGAGTACAAGAATAAGGCATGATGGACCTTTTAGATCTCAATTCTCTCAATGGCGATACTTACTTATTTCCATTACACAATTTATTAAGAGCATCACGAGATATAACATGTCCACATATTAATCTCATAGGTGGATTGAATTTTGTCGATTGTTGCCTTAAGATTGGACAAGCGAACATAGAGTGGTACTTATTCTCATTACCCAAATCAATTTCAATCTGTAATTTAAAAAAAAAACATAAGTACATATTTTTGGGAAACTTTTAACTAAAAATTACTTACAGGTAGTTCATCTTTTCCATTCCAAATACCGCTGACTTGTCGTTGCATCATAACTTGTTTTATATTGAGCAAAGCCGGTATGGCAGTACATCCTGCGTTAACGCAGGTGGTCAAGGGGCTGTTGACGCAAACACCTAGTAATTGACAGGCCTCGCGTAAAAATAATTCGCAAATTTCTATCCACAGTTCTTGATCAAGAAGGCAACTATATGGTGAACTGTTTATACCATTTGGGACATATAGTAACATTCCCATCAGCATTTGTATTTCTGAAATTAGAGTGGGATTAACCAAACAATATATAAGTAAAAATAATTACTACCTTTTTCATGTCTGTACATAAATTTCCTGAAATGCAGCCTGGCATAACAAATAGCATCAGTCTGATACGAAGGACCTTGACGTAAAATTTCAATAAACTTTAATCTATGTAACATGAATTCCAAAGAAGAATTCTGAGACTCTAAATTATCATGATGAACAGTTGCCCAAGCCAATGCTGGTTCTAGATCTTTCATTTTCAGTCTTTCTAGGATGTGATTGATTTCGGTAAATGGTTCTTTTTCATGGGACTCTGGAGTTATAGAACTTTCTTGAGCAAGTTCATCAGCTACATCATGCATACCTTGCCTTAAATAAATAAATAGTCAATTTTTATTCTTTATATCAAACAAAAACTAACTATATTGTAGGTACCTATAAAAATGTTGACATATAACTTTATTTATGAGATTGACTTTTTCGGGATTGTTGAACAATTCATCCCGGCTAGTAGCTGCAAAATCTGCTGTAAAATTTCGATCTATTGATTTTCCTACTTTCGAAACAGTACTATGCAAATCTCTATGGTCAGTCGCTAATTTTGATATTGTCTCTTTTATTTTTGTCATATTCTGTTTTAAGATATCAGCTTGAATCTCGGTAAGAACATAATCATTACCACCTGAAAAGTATACAATAATTATTATGAATTATATTACCCACATAAAATGAGCAGCTACCTAAATATCTATTTCTGCAAATACTTAATTTAATTACAGCACCAGATCCAAAAAAAAATTTACAAACATTCAAGTGTATCAGACTTATATCATTATTGTGGTGAGCTTCTTTAAAAGAATTTTAATTGTTAATTCTATACAAATAAAATGTAACTAAATTATCATGATTACATGAACATTTTGTTATGTTATTTATATATTTCAATGAGAAAAGCTCATTCCACACTTATATTCAATTTAAAAAGTCAAAAAACAATATATTACCATCTGATGGAAATGTGCCAAATACTTACATATTAGATATTGAACAACCTAGAGCTTCAATCAGTTCTAGGACAAATGAATGAAATTGAAAATATTTTAAGAAAAACTGTATGTGTATATATTTATATGTAGGTAACTCATGTAGTATCCACAAGCAAAGTATTCTAAATACAAAGTATAACTACCATATTAGGTGCTATCATAAGAAATATATTTAGATTCCTGCAGTGTTCTTTTATTTCTAAATAAATTAGTATTTGTGTCCACTTGTGACTAAGCATTTTTAATTAATAAAAATGAAGCTAATTTGAAAGTTGATTGAATATAGTTTTGATGTAAATACATTCTCTTTGTTCTGGTCTACTTTCCAAATCGTTAAAGTCTACTTACTATTATCATATTCTTCTTTCAAGTTTTGAATTTGGTTAACCAAATCTGAAAGCACCCTTTTAGCGTGATCATTTATACCACCAAATTTTAAACAAACTTTATCAATTTCTCTTTCTACTGCCTGACAAGCTTCCATTTCTATTTTTCGTCTGGTTTGTTGTCTATTATTTCCACTTTTTTTGTTTTGATGTGGCCTTTGGTTGAATATCATATGTTTCTAATCGAAATCGAGCACTCATAATCGATTGTAAACTGACAGTTGGTCGATTACGCTCTTCTTCGCTTAGCTTATGGCCTGTTATAGTGCTTGAAAAAAGTTACTTTCACTTGACACTTTCCACACTAGTAATAATATATAATATATTATTTGCGCTCGCAAATGCGTGAGGATAAAAGTATGAGTAGATTCGAAATATTATGACAATCGTATCATGATTAATCCTTATCCAACTAAAAAATATATAAGAATGTTAATTACTTAGGAGTACTTAATAGTATATGGTTCAACTTACCTTTGAAACAAAAAAAAACAGGAATGGTATTTTGATAGTTTGATAGTACCTAGATCATTTCCAATGGCTTTACTTTGAAAATTCATAAAATGAAATCCCTTCAAGTTTTGTTATTGTAAATTGTTTTCCAAGTAGATTGATCTTTTGAGAGTCCTCTCCCAAAATATTGAAAATCGGAAGTTGAAGGGTAGGTATGGGAACAGCGATTGAACAATGAAAATTCATTTGAATTAAATGTTTAGTAGGGACTTTTACGTTTAAAATAGTTGAAGTTTGTTATCGCAGTAAATAAAAACTGTTCTATAACAGGGTCGATAAGGAACGCTCGAAATGGTTCCGTTCATATAAGCGGTCTTTAGGCCAATCTACTATATCCGAAAGGCATTTATAAGGCCATTAATATAACGACAATGAGGGTTTCATGGTTAATATACGAACACCGAACTTTTATGTGGCGTACCTTTAAATTACTACTCAATAAAATGGGGTTTTATGTTATACTTTATATAATAAAATAACTGATGGATGTTTATTGGATTGTGAACATTGACTATTTTCTTTTAAATCACTAAACTACAAGACATTTTTTAAAATAATTGGTATATCAGAAGGAGTTTTTTCAAGTGGAAACTCACGACGTAAGAAAGTATCCACAGTTCAGTATTTATAAAAGATATATAGAAGGCTAATAATCATTATCATGTCTATTACAGTTTGTATCCTTTGGGATTATCGCTGATATTATGCACATTATTGTGAAAATGTGTTCCAAATGTCAAATCACAGAACATAAATTAATATGACAACAGCTGTAACCAACAAAAGAAAGTGATTTAGGGGTAGCCAACATTTTGGCGAACAAAGTTTAGCTGTCATTTATTGTAACTTTTGTAAATAGTTATAATTAAGAATATTCCAAATAAACGTGTAACATTTTCCATTTTTTTTGGCTTTACCTGAAGAAAACCTCATGGGAGTGATGTTTTGCGTGAAAAATGTATTCAGTAATTCATTATTTTTTTTCCCTTGACATTTTATCGAACCCAATTTTTTTCTCTAGATTAGTATTCACGCCCCTTTTCCATAGTGATTGCTAGTGGACATGTAAAAAAGCGATGGAAAAGTTGCCAGTCACAAACACTGTTTAAAAACTAAATAAAACGATTCTCGAATATACCCAGGAAATCCCACTGAAAATGAATTCGAAATCTTTCATAATACTTTGCACTTAACTTTGCCGGACAACAATGAAAGGCCTTATCCTAACCTGCTTCTAAAATGGAACACAAAAAGTCTTAATAAAGTTATCCCGGCAAAATCCAGCTGAAAGTTTATTCGGAAAGTTTATTATTGGTGCCTTTAAACTTCACTAAATTCTTTTGAATTAAGCATTGGTTGCTTTGTTACTATTTTATTAAGTTAGGGATTAGGTTTATTCAGTTTTAAACTACTTAGGGCGGGTTTATCAACGGTCTGTTGAATATTGTAGCCTTCCACTAAATCTTAGCTGTTGGCCAAAGTGTTTATCAACTACCAGCTTGCATTAGCACTCAGTGAAACTTTCGGCTATCCTAGCTGCCACTATCAAGATGATGTTAACCATAGAACATACAGTTGGTTCGGTGAATCTTTTGCCATGTATGAAATTATTCACATATTACTTTTTATAGTACGTCTCGTTTCTACTCACATAATCTAAACCCTCGAAATGAAACCGTTTGTTCCATTACAACATAATATAACAAACAGAGATAGTCATATGATGAATGTCGGCGATAGGTGTGACCCACACAACAGAAGTTTTGTGGTTTAAACTTGAATTTGTACATTGACAGACGAAAGACTTTGTTTACATTTTTATTCTACATTTTTGTCCATTTTTTTGCCCCTTGTATATAAATTTATTTCATAAACAGTTGTTATAACGACTAACTTATACCTGAGTGTTCGAATTATTGTGGTAAGTGAATATTATTACACCAGCTTCAATACAATAATAACTAACGTTCACCGTCAATTTAGCCACATTCTAATTAAACCATCAATCTACGACCTACGTGTTACTGAATGTATTGCGTTTGTATATGAATGATGACGCATGGGAAAAGATCCACCGAACCATGCAACTGTACAATTAAATACGAGAAAATCATGCTCCGTGATTCTATCAACTGTGCCATGATTGTTTACTCACATTTTCACCATCGTTTGTGGCAAAATCGAAGAGCCTGCATTTTGATTTATTTATAGTAGTTTAGTAGCGCCCGAATAATATTATCTATCTATAAACAAAAATAACAGTACCAAGACGATTTTGACACTGACAAATGACATTACCTACGTTGTTGTCATAGCACCTAAAATGCCGTGAGACGGGAAAATTACAATGCTTATTTCACTACTTATTAATTTTGGTCTTTGTAACTTATTCACCCAGTATATCGATAGTTTTAGTAAATATGTCGATGTTAACCATATAAATAAATTAAATACAATTAAAAAAGTTAAATTTCTTGTTTAATTACCAATTCGTAAAAGGTCGACCTTTGGAATATTAGTCATAACGATTATTTCTATTGAGTTGACAGAAGTTTTGATTTGATTCATATGAATATTGTTGCTGACGTAAAGTTCCACCGTTTCTACTGTATATTGTGTTGTAGCAAAATAAAATTAATAAAATTTATGTGTATTTCATGTAACTGGTGATCCCCCTTACGTCAAATTAGAATGAGAAATTCATATGCTCAATTACACTTGTCTTCTGTCGGTCAAGTGGTGCATTGCGAGACTTTGGCTGGCAACTAGAGATAGCTGAGTAGCTGGAATATTTAACAGGGCATTGATAGACCCTCCTTTATTTATAGGATCGATTTTTTATTCGGTTCTGAGCTAAAGTAATTTACTGTCATTATTAAACTCCCTCTGCTCTCTACCCACTCAACCTTCGTATCTATTTAATTTTTAAGCTTTTGTTCTTTCCATTTGAAATTTTTTGATCATTACACCTTTTGTAACTTTGCTATTCTGTCCTCTTGAGTATATCCCTTTCGCACAATGCTGGTAATACATTTTTTATTTTAATTAGATTTTTTTTCACCTTTTTCCCCTTTTTTCTGTAAACCCTCATTTTTAGTGAACAACCACAAAGACAAGGGTCCTGACAGCATTTCTCTTTTCCTAAACCACACATTTTCATTCACTAAATCCAGCCTTTAAAGCAAGAATGCCCCTGTCGTACACAAGGTTTTGAAAAATGAGAGAAATCTGGACAAACAATTCCGTTTTACGTGAAAGTGTTTCTTCTAAAAAAAAAAAAAATGGGTTATTTGACAATAGGTAATGGTTTCAAGAATTACTTTGTGGATCTATTCCTAATTGAATCAAAACCTACTAAAATAATAATTGTAGCAGGTTGACAATATAAATGTGTGTTGATTTTTAGGAAACTATTCCGTGTCATAACGATTTATTTACTCACAAGCACTTAGCAATACAAAATGGTTAGGAAAATGTAAAATAAAGGTGATTGACAAAAAACGCCACGTGAAGTTTGCCAACTGTCTTGCGTAGAAGTCAAAATCGGTCTTGTTTATCGTAACGATCGTTTCATTCCATTGGCGTTACAAACGATGTTTCATGGCAACATCCATTTTATTATTGACATTTGAGGTTGTGTTTGAAGCAATCATTTACTGTCGAATATTTTTTCTTTTCGGATATTTTAAGACGTTTAGATATTTTATCTGTGATTGTTGTGTGTTTTGTTTGATCTAAAATCATACCTCTTAAAAAACTTGTTGGTGTTAAAGCAAAAATTATCCACAGTCAAGGCAGACAGATAATAATCTTGTGTTAACCTACAAAATGTGAAAACGTTACGCTATTGATTTGAAGTCGAATGTCAATTTTACAATATGGCGTTGGTTTTGACAACAAGTTAGCGCATACGACTGCAACTTCACGTGGGTGCTTATACGTGAATCGGAGTCTAAATGAAAAAAAATTTGGACATTTTCACTGTTTAACTACTCTAACGGACAGTTTAAAGGGTGGGTCGCCAAAAGACAGAGTTGCCATGTTGATTTAAAAAGTAGGGTATCATGCTACATAATAAAATTTCTACGATTAATTTGATTTATAAAAATGAAAAGCCTAACCAGTTTCTTTTTATTTATTTAACAAAATTATATGATTAATAGTGTGACGACGTACACTGTACGGTGGGTTCTTCTTGGACATTGGTATTTTCAGTGTATGTAAAGGTCTGTGAATTACTTTCAATTGAATTTATAATTTTGAGGAATTTGGATTGAAAATGGAGATTTTTTGTTGTAATGGACGTAGTAACGATAATGTAAAGACCACATATTACTATGCATCTCGAAGTGACAATGTACTCATTAGAATTTTACGTAAAACTTCTTGTTTTGTGATTTCTTCCTGGATTAGTTTTCCCGTTTTTTTTTGAAAACGTTGGGGTGATAAATCACCGTATAAATTTATTTGTAAATCGTCATGTTTCACAGTAGTAAATCTTCCGCTAAAATATAATAGTGTTTGTTATTATCCGAATATCTCTGCAGATGGCATCCGTGATAAATTGTTTCACGGCCCCGGAATAGATTTTCTGAAAATTCGGTATCATACAACGACGGAGCTGCAGGGGATATTCCTTTATTTTTTGATTGAGTTCAATTTATTTTATATAAAAGGTAAGATGATATTAAACAACCAAAAATAGTATATATATACGTATCGTACAGACGAGGTATTACAATTTTGTTCTCATAACGTCACACAAAATATGATATATAATATCACGAAATCCTAGCCTTTCAATTTTCATACTGCGTCTTTGTCATCAACTCCTCCACATCTGGTGGAGAAAAGTGTTGCAGAAAAAACAAGATTATTGAATAAAATCACCTCCTCACTTTTTAGGCGTCGTGAAACGTTATCTTATCCGATAACATTTCAAATTTAAGTATTTCAAAATATCCTTAAAAATTTTTCTTTGCTGATGGTATTTCATAAAGTTATATCCATTATAAAGACAAATTAAGTACTTGTCACAAACCTTATTCTCTGAGTGCATATGTGCCAAGTAAAAAATATTGCAGTCATTATAGAAAATGATGCTCCAGACATTTGTATCGCATACAAACATAATATACTTTTACGGCACTATACCGTGGATAATCACTAATATACAAATAGAGCTTGATTGCTCAAAGCCTCTGAGTTCTATGTGATGATGACGCGTTAGATGGAAAGATGATATTAGTAGAGTAGAAATTAAGGCATTTTAAGCCTTGGGTCTCTTCATATCTCTGTTACATTGAATTTTGTTCGAGAATTATTTATTACGAAAGTTATTAAGAAGCAATGAAATTATTCTTTTCTACCGTCTTACTTATTATTTGGATTCTAAGTAAATATACCATACCAGCTACTTACACGTATTGACTAGCACGTAATAAAAAAATTAAGCTTCAGTTCTATAAAAATGTGTAATAATGAACCTTGTAAGTTAGACGTGTTACCATGGAAACGAATTATTAGACGTTATTTTGACAGATTTAAATTAATAATCTGTCAGTGTGAATGAAGTAAGTTTAAATAAAAAAAAATTCATCGAATAGTGAAGAGGAATTTAGTAGCTCACCACCCAGAATCATACAGTTAGTTGCGAACATTACCATGAACATATTACCAGAAAAATCAAGAGGAAGATATGAAAAGGCATACCTGATACGAAAACCGCAACATATAGATCTTTCGTGATTTCCTAAAATTTTTATAAAATCTACAAACAATATATAAAGATACGACAACAAAAAAGTATAGTACACAATTTTAGTTGTAAGCTTATTACATGCTCGTAAAATTACTCCAATCCTTTTAAAAACACTTTTGGGTACGGCATTGTAAATGGGATTGGTGGAAAATATAGCATCACGTCTATATACATTACCAAGTCTATTGTCAACGAGAGCATGACAACTTTGTAAACATCTACTAAAGATTATGTGGAAAAGGAGTGTGAGGTTGTAAGTTGAGATTGTCGTTGGATTAAGTATAGTGTTCACGATAGCTTATTTGAAAGTAAGTGATAGCACTGTCACTTGACTTTGGAAGTGCAATCGAAGCGGAGATTATAATGCTACAAGATGTTTTAGTCTAAATATATTTTGTTTTCAGTCTTAGAGATTAATGTGAGTGTGAAAAAGTGAATAAAAACCAAAGTAAAATGCGGAGGCAATAGAACATACCCCTCTAAGGAACTATTGGACTGATTTATTTAAAGCTATGGTTGTTTGTATTCATGTCAGATGATATAAATAACATTTGTTGTTTTATTTGTCAAAGTCAGTAGGTGTTAAATTTTCGTAGAATTCGTAATTATTTTATCACTTATAATTGCACAAGTGGTTTGTATTTTATCGGGTAAATTTGGATTGTTTAATGAGGAACTGTTTCCTAGCAATTTGACAAGAATAGTTGACAGCTATTCTCGTCAAATTGCTAGGAAACAGTTTAGAATTTGAACAACACAAATTTACCCAGTATCAATACAAACCTCGAGTGTAATTCGGCAGGACAATTTAATGAATGAGAAATTTGGAAACATATCAATGCAAACTTTATTTATGAAACATTAAAAATAAACACATTTTTATTTGAATGTACAATTATTAAAAACGCAGTTATTGAAATTCATACTAGGAACAGTGATATCGCTACGGGTGCCACAGCTAATCGTTTCTGTAGTAGATGTTGAAAATTTTTTCATTTTTCAAACGAATTGATTGAATAATGCTTGAATGATACTCTTTGTCAACTTGTAAGTATGGTTTTATTGATGATGAATTGCTGTGTCCTGTTATTTTTATTAGAGCTTGTTCTTCAATTCCACTTTTACTTAATTCGCTAACTGCTGCCGCTCGATTTGAGTGATTTGTAATTTTGACACGTTTGACATCTAAACCAATGCGTTGTGCTGAGCGTTTAGTCCATTTGGAAATCTCATTAATTCCAATCGGCAAATTCTTGTACCAGCCTTTAGAATTTTTATTTTTCCAAAAGGGATTTGGTGTAAGAAATACTCTGTCCGACGTTATAAAAGTGTTTCGTTTTTCCATTAACTTTTTGAATAAACGTATTGAGCAAATATCTTCGTCGAAAATATTAGGCGTGATCCATTTGCTGTCACATAATTTATTGTTGCCGCCTTGCCTTGTTTTCGAAAATAGAGGATTATACTCGATACGTCCAGTTTCTTTTCCATTATTTTCAATTTCATTATATTACTATGTTGTCTTCAAATTTATGAGTATTAGAGTAGTTAGGGTGTTATCTGTCACGAATAGACTTTCACCCCATATCGACAGAGGAGGAAACAATTTTCCTTTCAAGAATTTTCAGTCGTTTCATATATCTACTGAATATTGAGGGTAACATTGTAAAAGTTCCGTAGCGGTGCTTTCTGTGCGTATCACGTAGAAATTTAATGCTGAAGCCACATGGTGCTGGTTGTGGTAAATGAGCAGATGAGACAAACGGGTTTTACAAAATGCTGTTACGAACGTAACACAGAATTATAATAATTTTTCTAGAATTTTATTAACAGAGATAATCATCTGTCCCGATTTTTATGTGATTTCTCAAATTTATTAATAAAATCTGTGTGTATTGTATGAATGTCACTCCAAAATTTGTCTCAAAAAGTCTAAGAATATTTCAAAATCTCACAGAATAGACTTTTCTAGTTACTGGGCTAGAACCGGTCTAGTATAGCTACTATAAAGATGGACAGTGTATTTTTTGTATGAGTATGTACCGATTGGAATTAATAGAATCCTCAAATGGACCAAATGTATAGAATGTACTTTCATTTCATTGTAAGTATTTTAACATCTACAGTTTTATAACCGTATGAATATTCTTAAGACAAACAACTTTCAGATAAGAGTCGAGCTCCTTCAAAGACAAAGACAGTTCTAAAACGACTCAACTATAAAACAATACAAACAAGTCTCGCTATTTCAGTAGACATTAAACGAAATGTGCTTCTACAAAGTGATTCGTCCGATTTTATTAATATCGTTCCAGTTAAATCGTAAATATATTTGTTACAACTTTTAAGAGTTAAACAGTTCTTGTTTCTTTTTTATTCATTCTAAAAAGGATATTTTGATTTACGAAGTAATTCATTAAAAAAAAACTACAAATAAATATTACGAGGGCTTGCTGAGAAGTCGTTGACTTTTTGAATTTCCAATGCAATAGTTTTAAATGCAATACTGCTTCTGTCAACTGTCATCTATTCATAAAGTACTGAAGTAATATTACAAATGAGTGAGAAAAAATTGAAAATAATTTGACAGGCAATAGATACGAGAGCCCGAAGGGCTCGAGTGGCTATTGCGAAATGGCAACAAGTTTTAGAAAAGTCCTGGAGAATTATTAATTTATCGATAGATTATTTTTTGACGGTTTTACGAAAGTCTTGAAAATTTATGACAGGCGCTGCAGATTGAGAAAATACGTTGTCATGTGGTCAATAAAAACAATGTATATTGAATAATTCTAGCTGGAATAATGTGAGTATATTATTCTCACAATAATAATGTTTTGATTGGCTAGAACGTATTTGAATTACTGAAAATTTCTATTGGTTTCGAGAGACGTGAAAAAATAATCAGTTTAAATTTGCAGCGTACTTGTTAATAAACCATGTTTTTTTTTGGTATCTGATTTATCTCAAACAGAGTAATGTAGAATTTGAATTTCAGACTTTAACTGTTTTCCATGTTTCCAATATTGGATGGTTCGCTGACTGCAAAAAGTTTGTTTTTCCGAACAGTGCCTGTTTTCATATACGTTTAAAAATATGGTCTCTAACGATGGGTGAATTAATCAGTTCGCAATAAAAAACTCGAATCAGTTTAATTTGCATTCAATTACGTTTTTAAAAACGAGTGTGAAGTATACCACGAAAACGGATATATTTGGAATTATTAGACGTTATAAAATTATTATTTTTCGAAAAACTAGCTCGACTACACACGCATTTTACAAAAAAATAAACTTCAATGAATTCCAGTTATTTCATTTATATTAAATATTAAAACGCAAAATGTGAACTCTTCCTCCCAGGAAAACACTGATTCAAAAACTCTCGAGCGTAATGCGGGAGTGCACCATCTTGTTGTAGCCAACTTCTGCTCGCACAAATTGCAGATAACGTTCCCCTATAAAAGTTTCTTCAAAAAAATAAAGATCACTGATGGTGTTTTAAGTAATTCCTGCCCAATTATTCATTTTCTGTGCCTGTATCCGCTACAATTTGGCGTGAACTATTATAAGGATTATCTTCAACAATTCATAAACCTACCTTAGGATGTCCAGCATTTTGAATATTTTTAACATGACCAGTTGATTGGCTGATAGGCCTGTCTTAGTACTTTGCATTAAACAAATCGGTTTATCTCCACATCCTATAAAAATTAAGGCCTGGTAGACTTCGCGACCCTTGGAATTTCATGTTAATTTTACATATGTTTAGTAGCTTACCTTAAATAAAGTAGAACTTAGTTCCAAAAATGGTACTTTTTCAACACTATTTAATGCTATTTTATGATTAATATTTTCACTTTGTACTGTAAACGTTATTATATTAAACTAAATGTAGGTATGTTTCACAAAAAAAAACCGGAAGAAAGTACTTAAATTTTGCCAATCTTTAGAAATATTTTAAGGTTATAAAAATGCACACTAAAATCTTATAACTAGGAAGCCTAGATTCATAAGTTATGAAGGTTGTGTGATCAGGTGATAGTGTTAGCGGCGTTGTCAAATGGTGTTTATTTTCTTTGAGTTGAATTAATTTTACATTGTAATAAATTTCATGAATATATAAAAATATAAAATTATTTGCATTATAATCATGAAAATTTAAATAATATGCATCATTAGAATGTAATGTTTATAGATTACATTAAATAAAAGAGTTTGAAACAAACTTAATGCTGGACGACAGTCTTTTTCTTTTAACACCTATTTTAGTTCATAATTGTATTGGTTATTATCTCAATACTCACAAAAGCGATTCTGTTATGTACTTATTCTCTCCCTTTATACTTTAGAGGTACAAAATATTAAATAATTTGTATTCCAGATGAATTTTTCCAAAAATGGGAGTCTAAATTTCCCCATTCCACATTAAAGATATCTGTCGAATATGACATAAGCTACTCTAGACAAATTTTCGTTTAAAAGAAAATTGAACCAACTTTTTTGAGAAATCCTTGAAATCCAAGAGGAATTCACCGGAGCAAAAACAAAATTTATATTTTCGTAATAACTTCGATTTCCAAAAAAAATGACAAGTAATTAATAACGTCGCGTTCTTTTTAATATCATAAATTTCTTAAGCTCCGTGTTTACTGGTTTTTGAAAGAGCTTTGTCGAAATTCCTCTAGACTTTCAATGTCGCAGAAATGTATTTTTCTCGCGATTCTACAAAAAATATTTCTGAAACGTTCTCTCTGTTCCCCCAGCGCTAGAAATATACCATAGTTATTTATGACGTAAGGACGTTAGATTATTGGAGAACAGAACAGTATTAAGGTATGTAAGTTACAAAATAAAAATTCCAATTTCAAATATGTACATTTAAAATTATGTTAGAATGAATATAACACTGAAAAATAAGTGAAGTTTCAGGATACAAAATTACACACCTTTTTCACGACTATGTCGAAATTACTAGCAACATTGTAATAAAATTTTGTATGAATATATTTTGCAAGATAACACGTTCCATAAATTTATTTTATTCTCATAGAGAGCGCTAGTTACACGGTTTGTACCGTGTGGTTTTCGTGATGGTAGGAATCAGCTGTTTCAAATAACTATTCCTGATCAACGAGAAGCTTTTTGAATAATTGCATTTTTTTAGACTTTAAATAAATATGACACTGACAAGTAGTTGTTAACACTTTGCTCTGTGTCAGTTGTTCGGGAAGCGATATGTGTTGAAGTATGATGAAAAATATTGATTGTTCTTACTTGTTTTCCGTTCCTTATATTCTGATATTGTTATAGACAGTTGCTAACACTTTGATCACTGTCAGCTGGTCGGGAAGCGATGTTGAATTGACGAATTGAATTAGGAAAACTATTGTTATGACTGTAATTTATGAAAAATATGTTATTCCTAATTATGCTAATTCGGTACTATAGTCTATTTTTATGTATGAGGTAGTAGTAAAATAAAGGAGCATAATTATCTTTTGGCGGCGCTATTTTATGGAGCGCTGTTTTTGTCCTGCGCTGTTTTTGTCCAGCGCTATTTTGACCAGCGCTATTTTGTCTAGCGCTATTTATGTCCAGCGCTATTTTGTCCAGTGCTTTTTTTGACCAGCGCTATTCTGCTACAGAGCCGTTGAGCACAGCCCAATCGAATGAATGAATGAATACCTTTCCATATTTAGCAGCGAATTCAATAAACTACCAAAGACTATAATTTAAAAAATGAAAAATATCCAACAAACTCCATCATTTCTAAAATTATGCCGGCTCTGGATTATTGAGGAGGCATAGTGTGTTGCGAAAATGAAATTCTCCAAGATTAGGCAGTTCTGTACGAGTGTTGGAGTTATAAATTGCTGTCACTACTTGCCCGACGAGAGTCGAGAGAGACTTTTTCCTTTAAAAATCATTTTAGAAATGAAATATTACTTCTGCTTAAAAATGACTACGTCAAATCTCTGACATGAATGTCGTAATTTATGGATAAACTTAAAAAGTTTTCAAGTAAATATGTAATGGAGAAGCTTTAGTTCGCGAGCAGTCCAACTGTCATCGTTTGAAAATGAATTTTCGTTTTTTTTTCTCCTTTTCGAAAACGTCTTAATCGTGTTATATATTTTGCAGCTGGGTTCTTTTCATTCCATTGTGACACCAGTTATTCAGAAACATGTGGGTTTTAATTGTAAGGAACAATGAAAATGTCTATTTTATATATCCTAATATTTATAAAATGTTCAACTTCTTTAATACTGTTATTCGTCCTTCAAAAGTCCTATTTTTTGTGAGACTGCTTATCAGCATTCATTCATTCATTCATTCATTCATTCATTAGATTGGTTTGTGCTCAACAGCCCAGGCAATTGAACTGAGCCTTTGTACCATTTCCCATGATATCTAATTCCATTCCAGAAGCTTTGTCTCTTCAATATAGGCCACTAGTTTGACTGATGAGGTTTTCTGTAGTTGTGCTTCCGTCTGAGTCCTTGTAAGCTCTCGCAGAAGCAATAGGCATTAAAAACGACAACCACATCATTATTTATACACAAATTGTCAAAATTGATAATAATTTCAAATTATCACGAAGTTAGTTGGATATGGTGATCGCAAACGTTCTTATCACGAAGCAGCTCACCTTTTTAACGATTTAAAATTTAAACCCTGAAGGTCCTTCTATGAGTAAATCTACAGTGACGAGATTAATAAACAATTTCTTAGATTTTTTGGTATACAGCGATGAAGCCACATTTTGCTTGAACGGTTCTGTTAACAGACATAATTGCAGCGTCCACAAAAAGTTAATGTGTGGGCGGGTTTGGTGAAAAACGATCTGATCGGCCCTTTTTTTTTATTGAAGATACTTTTACCAGTGCTAAAAAATATCTTGATTTGCTCCAAAATGGAATTTTACCTCAACATTCTCAAAGAGACGTTAGACAATATTTAAATACAATTGGTCGAAGGGGTACAACTGAGTGGCCGGCAAGATCCCCCTACTTGACACCACTTAATTTTTTTCTCAGGAGCTACCTGAAAGACCGCAAATGATCAAAGATTCTCTTCGTAGCTTCGAAGAGAGATTGTATCATTGTCAAAAAACGAATGGCCATTTTTTTGAGCACTTATTGCGATGAAGTATTTGCAACTTGAATGAATGTAGAGTTTATAAATTTCTGTAACATCTAGTTTTTTTTTAAATCACAATTTTAATCGATAAAATGAAACATTTCATCGTTTAGTATGGATCTGCATCAAGTAAAAGCCTTTTTCGTTAATGGCTTTCAACGAATCAACTCACTTCACCTCATGAGCTTATACCTACAGTACACGAAAATTGTTCAGCTCCCTGTTTAATAGAGAATTTCATAACAAGAATTTGTAGCAAATTCAACAGTAATGGCAACATTTACTTGAATATGCAAAATTTTCAACTAATTCCGGTGACTAATGGTCAAAGTTAATTTCCAGTCTTTTTCAGCACTCCGTGCAAAAGTAAAATGTATATTCTTAAATTATAAACCAGAATAAATTATGTTGCTGAACGCAAACTCAAGAACAATGCAAGTGATGAATAGCGTTTAATGTTTGGTGGTCTAAATGGTTATATGTAGCAAAGTTTGTATTACGGATATAAGAGTTTGAAGAAGTAATTTTCTTTAGCATAGAAACCAGATAAATAAGTTGATAAATTGCACAGAGCAACGACTGAACATCTTAAATATTACTCGTTGGTTTCAACAGTTATGGGAACGATTATTATGACAATTTAATTCATGTATAAGAATCGCATATGCCACAGTGCAATTGTCACTTTGACAGCGGCAAAAGTTAGCTTTAACTTTTACAGCGACAAATACACTAGTGGTTTTTTCACTTATTCATTTGTTCATCAATTATCGCGGTGAGGAGAAGACTACAAAGAAGCGGTAGTTGAAACAATTTGGAACACCACCGCTAAAATGCTACAAAGTAAATATTATAACGAATTCAATATTGTATTCAACCCTTTCACCGATGTTCAGTTTAATTCATCACGAGCTGCACGTAATGCTAAACGTAAAATCCTACAAGCACAACCCGAAAAGAGAAAATGTAGTGCATCAGCTCTTAATAAATCTGAAGTATTTGCAATGGCCAGATTATATAACGAGAATGAACCGGAAGGACTTCAAAAGAAATTATATCACATTTTGGCGTTTGAACTAGCTTGGCGCGGAGGAGAAGCAGCTTACTGCAAAACCACTTATTTCGATCCGAAATTGAAAATAATGGAAAAGAAACTGGACGTATCGAGTATAATCCTCTATTTTTGAAAACGAGACAAGGCGGCAACAATAAATTATGTGACAGCGAATGGATCACGCCTAATACTTTCGACGAAGATATTTGCCCAATACGTTTATTCAAAAAGTTAATGGAAAAACACTTTTATAACTTGGGACAGAGTATTTCTTACACCAAATCCCTTTTGGAAAAAGAAAAATTCTAAAGGTTGGTACAAGAATTTGCCGATTGGAATTAATGAAATTTCCAAATGGACTAAACGCTCAGCACAACGCATTGGTTTAGATGTCAAACGTGTCAAAATTACAAATCACTCAAATCGAGCGGCAGCAGTTAGCGAATTAAGTAAAAGCGGAATTGAAGAACAAGCTCTAATAAAAATAACAGGACACAGCAATTCATCATCAATAAAACCATACTTACAAGTTGACAAAGAGTATCATTCAAGCATTATTCAATCAATTCGTTTGGAAAATGAAAAAATTTCAACATCTACTACAGAAACGATTAGCTGTGGCACCCGTAGCGATATCACTGTTCCTAGTATGAATTTCAATAACTGCGTTTTTAATAATTGTACATTAAAATAAAAATGTGTTTATTTTTAATGTTTCATAAATAAAGTTTGCATTGATATGTTTCCAAATTTATCATTCATTAAATTGTCCTGCCGAATTACACTCGAGGTTTGTATTGATATTGGGTAAATTTGTGTTGTTCAAATTCTAAACTGTTTCCTTTAGCAATTTGACTCGAATAACTGTCAACCTAAAACAGTTATTCTCGTCAAATTGCTAGGAAACAGTTTCTCATTAAACAACCCAAATTTACCCGATAAAATACAAACCACTTCTGCAATTATAAGTGACAAAAATAATGAGAATGTAAACGATACAGAAGGATACAGGACTGAAAATTCAAAAATTCAAAGCTTATAGTCATTAAACTGAATCTTGATAGCTTAGACCAGGGGTCTCCAAACTACGGCCCCCAAAGGTTTTGGACCGGCCTGCCATTGATGTTGTAAAAAAAGAAATTTTTAAATTAGTAGAATTTCATTTTGCTATATTTGAATAAATATAAAAAAAGATTGTGGTTTAATATCTCGAAATAATTAACAAAAAGAAAAAAAGAGTTTATCAAGCTTTCCTAGGTATTCCCATACTATTTTCGAACTCTTCTTCCTTTTTATTTTAATTTTAATCCTTAAGTACTATGAGCAAAAAATCTAAAATCCATTCATGAATTACCTCTAAATAGCCTGTCTCTAAAATATTTCCAGTATAACATTTTTTAACAAACGGTTCCATTAAAGCGAATTTAACCTGATTGATAGCAGTAACCTACTATATTTTCCTCTAAAACTGATAATAAAGATTTACTTTTGACAGAATGTCTATCCCTTCGTAAACCTTTCGTGTCACCTGAAATACGATGACTGTCTTTTCCCTATTCTTTCCACAGTTCTGTTGTCGGTCGCTCAATATCTAGGAACACAATGCTGATCCCATTTTATTATATAGCTTATGGCATTAGAGATTTTCGTAAAGGGACGACAGAAAATATGGAAGTTGTAGCTGAAAGGGCAAAGATTTTACATTTTATTGCGAAAAGATAGTGGCCGACAGGAAATATGTATGAGGGTGGAATATAACATAAATAAATCTTCAGAAAAATACTTTGAATCTTGTAAGCTGGACGTTGCCCAAAAATGATGTGAATTTATCTACTACTTTGCATTTTCTTGGATGAGATCATTAAGAGAGGTGATAAAATAAACACTAGTGACGAAGTATTTGCAGACGAAATTAATATTAAAGAAAAGTGATTGGTGTAACAAAAAAGGATTGCAGCAGTAATGGTTAGGTTATTTTCAACGTTTGGATAAAGGAAGGTCAGTTGAGAGAGAATGGATTGTAGGGCTTCACTCAGTGGCTTTAAAGAAGAATTTTTGTCGCATACTAAACACAATATATTTGTTAAAGATTAAATGATAGTTGTAGTAGAAAACTGTAACGGAATAAAGACTGTAAATTATAATTAATTTTCAATTTTATAATGAGATTATTCGTCTGAGTGAAAATCCAGAATTTCTTTTTCATTTCACTTAAAAGTAACTTTATGGTAGTTTTATTTTACCGGCTGAATTTTTCTTCTCAATATTCGTAAGTCAATTTATTTTCTTTTCTATCGAGTGTTTGAAAGAGCACTTACATTTAGATATTGAATTTTTGCATTTCAAGATATTTGCTCTTTCATTGTCCTCCACTTCTGCTAAATCCCTTTTAGAATTCACAATGATCTTTAAGGCGCTCATATCAAATCCTACAATATCCGCATATCGTACGACAACGTAGGTGCATAACAATCAGAAAATAGTCTGGGCAAAGGAGGAGGCGATCGGTTTATTTAGAAATGGGCTTCGGTGAAATTTCATGAATTATTAGTATATTGTAGTTGACGACTTTCTGAACAATAGTGTCCATGAGCCCAACTCAATCCTATGACTAGTTTCAGAGATACAGGGTGTTGAAGTTGGAAAATAGCCATTTTTTAAAAGAATGTATTTCTTATTTTCTTCAATGTATTGTGATGCCTTTTGGCATAAATATTAAGTTATTAATTATTTAAATTATTATCTAATAAATTCCCTTCAGCTAATTCCAATAAACCACGAATTGTTTTATAAATAATAAATATAAAGGTTGCACGTACGAGTCAATGTCAAATCGTGAATAAATATTAACTAGTATTGTTTATGTTTACTTATGGTGAACTTGACTCTTCGTATAAATATGTAACGATAGTATTTTAAGAGGTCATTACAATTCAGTTCAATTCATGCGATTCATTCTAATTAGTAATCTAGTAGTATTCATATTAGTGTTAGTAGTTAATGTATATTAAGTAATAAATAGAACATGTCCCAGTGATACCGGTAGTTGTTTTATTCCTGTAAGATGACCCACCGAGTGACCAGCAGCATCACCTATTCAGAGGCCCTTCGACAATCCTAATACACGAAGTATCCATACTAGGATACACACATTACATGGCGATACTGCAAACAATTGGAATTCTGTAACAATGGGTGGTAAATCAACGAAACAAGCGGTCCAGGAAAATGGTGTGGTCAACAGTTCAAGAAGAGGAAATCAAAGCAGATCTGGAGGTGAAGACTCTCATCTACATCATTGTAGTTGTTCTGGTACTACAATTTGGATGATCTATATATAAGAATCATAGGAGACAAATAAAGAGGGAGATAAGAAGAAATCTACAGCAAAGCACGCTGAATCTTTGAATTTTTTCCTGTGATAGTGTTCTAATTACACTAAATATCAGTCCCTTATGAGAGAAAGTTTCATTTGCTACAGGGATACTCAAAAATTAGAAAAACGGAACGTTGACTTGAAATATAATTCAATTTTCAGGAATTTCAATATCTGGCTGGATTTGCTTCTGGTTGGTTTATAATAATGAAATATTAAAACATTTTTTACAAAGCGAGTCAGAAAGTTGAATCGCCCTGTATCCCACATTTAATAAAATTTTATATACTTTGTATTGCATGTTAGTAGGTGACATTAAGTCATTTTGAAATATATATAATATACAGGGCTATTCAAAAGATATGTATAGAAGAAAATCCGAGAATCGATTTTTTTTTGGAAATCTCCCTGTAATTAAATATTTCCTCGATTAATTTCTGTGATACTTTCATATTACCTTTGCTTTGAGTTTGTTGGTCGGATGTAAAAGTTTTGTCAACTTGCTATGATCAGTTTTTTTATCCTGACAATATGATATAATGTCGAAAATCAACCTTTCGAACTTCACTATTATTGTACTTGTAAGTCGGGAGCTAGTACTTTAGGTAAATGTGGTCGGTGTTTTATGGTTTTTGGGTTATGCCAGATACGAACAGAATGTGAAATATCCATCTACTCATCTCCTAAATGCAATAACTGATGCAGCTGAAAGGATAGCACCAGAAAACATAGATCATGGTCCAGATATTGTAGAACTTTGAATTCCTTCAGTAATTTCAGTTAGTTTCTACATGTTTATGTTAATTGTTTTTTCCGATATCAAGATCAGCTCATATGTATTTTGTTTGTTTTTATGTATATGTCCATCATGGTATAACGTAAACAACATCGAAAATACCGATATACATATATGAAGAAAATAATGATAGGCTTGTCGTTGGCTTTTTGTATTGTCCTGTTGGTCTGTTAGTCCGTGAGAAGGTTTGTGACCTTGATGAAGTATTTTCAAAGTATCTTTTTTGGTTATGTTGGATACAGGGTCTTCCGGCCCTATCTGTCTATAGATTCATTACTTATCGTTATACCATTACACCGAACTTCTTTGTTTGAATGTGTTCACCGAAAAATAGTTCAGATCATCAGTCAACAAAGAAGAGTGCTGGATGTAAAGTACCTATTTTGATTATATTTTTTATGAATCTTTCGACTGTAAACAACAACGACAATGATCAAATTATCTAGTATACCGTGAAATGTAATTTCAGTTTTATTTTTCGACTTTTTCCAGTAACATGTTATTACGTTATGAAATATGGAAATTGAATGAACGCATCAGATAATGGAATGTCAGCAAGCGTGATAAAATACATGAATGGCATTCAACATTTTGTTTTCATTTTTATATCAAACGAATAACAAAAATGTTTCATTATATTACACGCGAATTTTATTAATATTATAATTGGCTTTAATGCTCAGGGATTGTTAAATAAAGTAGAATGTTATAGGGATAAAGTAAAGGGCAAATTACAGAGAGAGATGATACAGGATCCATTGGAAAGACAATAGATGAAAACTGGCACAAAACACGAATTAAATTTAGTTGATGATAAAGTTAGTCAATAAAAATTACGAATCGATTATAGTTATGGCGTATATATAACCGATTATACGCTTGACGACGTGGTTTAATCATTTCGGTTGTACGGTGAGTCCAGCAATGTTTGTTTGCGATGGTAATCACCTTTTGAAGTTTTTCAAAAACTCAGAAAACATCTTAAAATCGTAATGAATCGCTTAGGAATGGCTTCTAGTTCAGATATTTTATCTTTGTCACTGCAGGGACAAAATATGTATTCTCTAGATAATACAGCCCCAGGAAAAGCGTTTTCAAGATTTTAATCGGAAAATAGACCCATTTAAAGATATAGTTTTTGAGCATGCCAGAAACGTACGTAGGGACAAAAGAATAGAGCTACAAGCGCTTCTAGAGAAAAGAAAATCTAGTTCTGCAGCTCTGGCAACTGAAGTAATCAGCAAGATTGTGGAAAACTATGATGAAAACTCACCTTGATGGTTTACAAAAAAAGTTCTACTAAATATCTGCCATCTAGCTCGCGTTGCAACTAGGTAACCTTATGCCTAGTAGAGTTATTCAAGAACGAAGTCGACATTTATGGTGAATTTACAGGACGTATTGAATGCAACACCATGTTTTCCAGAACTGTACAGGGAGGAGAAAACCCGACTGCTGCATATGTCCAGTGCGTCTACTACAGAAGATGTTAAGCAAAAGAACACCAAATATCAAAACGAATCGATTGTTCTTAACTCCAAATCCGGATTGGAAGAAGACAGGAGTTTGGTACAAAAATTGTCCAAAATAGGTATTAACCAACTCAGTAAATTGGCACATCTAGGAGCGCAGAGTATTGGGTTATCAAGAAGGTAAAAATAACCAATCATTCCAATCTCTCCTCTGCTGTAAACAATTTTACAAAATATCTGGAGCCAAGAACATAAGAAGTTATTCAAATTACTGAGTCTCTCAAGCCATATCCAGAGCTAAGCAATGGAAATCATCTTAAAAAGATTAGAGAAAAAATTCGGCCGTAGTTAAGTATCCAGAACAGCAGAGTCAACGAGAGAGAAGTAAACAAACAAGAACAGTGCCATTGTTTAAACAAGATTATAAATAGGTTTAATCTTATATTTACAGGGACTTCTAACGTTAATAGACTCATAGCATTATTCGATTTTTAACAGATTTATAGTTAGTTCGGTATATTCCGGTATTTAAGAAATTTAAAATAAACGTTTTAATTTAAAAATTAAAACTCCGTGCACTAACAATATTAATACAAAATAAATGATTCATTCGGTATATTCATTATAATATAATCGTGACGAATACCACTCGAGCAATCGAAAATAATCGATCATTATATAGAGTTTTGAATCTTAACAAAATAAACTTGAAAGTAGATAATTTGCTTAAAAGAAAATTAGAAAAAGTTATATAAGACAAGATCTTAGTAAAACAAATTCCATTCAATTTTGTGCTGGGGAAATGTACGTACCGATTTCTATTCAAATTGTCATGAAATGAAACAAAACGTTTTCTGGAATTGATTGAAAGACCCGAAATAAAAGAAAAGCTTCGTGTATTTTCTTCCACTTTGAAGGCGGAAATTAGCGATGTTGAAAAGCGTTCCAGTTTTTTGTTCAATTTATAGTAGCAGAAATAAGATCACACAAAAGTTGAGAGGTTCGAATATTCGAAGATTGTGTTTTAGCAAATTACGATTTTTGGTTGGCCCTTTTGAGCAACAAAACAACAATTGGAGCTTCTCTACGAGTATTATAGAGATACTACAGATAGACGCAACAAGCCACCTCGGTACCCGTCAGCACGTAACAGGGAGATAGGAAGTCGGAGGTTTAGGCTATCTTTCTCTAATAGCGCGCATGCTATATATACAGACAAAGACGGAAAAACCTCTGATCGTCTGTCTTTTTCTATCTCACCGGAGTTCAGACGAACATTTTCACTTACACAGCGTTCTATGGCTTGTTGCGTCTATCTGTAGTATCTCTATGGTGACAACCCCTGGTCATCCATTTGTAGACATATGTTTCTAGTTGCTCAATTTCTACGGTGAAGCCTCGAAATGACATTTTAAGTGACTTGACTCTGTCATGCCAAAAGCACTAATAGCTCCGTGTTTTGGAGTAATTTTTTGTTTTCTTCTCCAGTTTCATAGTTCACGTATTAAAATAGGTAATATAAAATCGTTAAAAAGTTAATATATTAATACTGAGAGAACCCACACGAACACGTGGATTTACAATCATTTTTATCGGAAATTTCTTCTTTTATATGAAGTACAAAAGAAAAAATACTAAGACCATAACGACCATAGTGTCTTCGTGAAAAGAGTATCAAGAAAAGGCACAGCCATATTTGGGTTAACTGTTAAAGATACAGGAGATCATCTGTAAAATCCTTAGGACAAGCCAGGATAATATCATCAACATATTTCTTGATGAAAGGGATGTTAAACGGAAGTACAGGATGGACCATATCCAACAGATCATCTATTACAAAACAAGCCAGTATAGGAGGAGAAATATTTTATTTTAATATGTGACTGTTAACTACTGTTTGTAATACAAGCTGGACTTGTTGCTTTCTTGAATGTTAACTGTTTATTAACACCTCGTTTAATGTTAAGATCAAGGAAACATTCTCGATTAACGTAACTTATGAAACTGTTTTAAAAATTAACTTTTTTCACACTTTGTAGTTTACTGTTGTAAATAAAGAGTTACGAACGCTTGGAAATCTAAAAAGATTATACTTTTCCTTCCTTCTTTTGCTACTAACCTCAATAGTAGGTATTTGTCTTTTTGTGTCCTAATTGATCAGCAACAATCACATGTGTTTGTCGCTTTTTAAGCGTTGACTAGAATAAAAACGAGGTCAGGTTTTGAAGTTATAAGCGAAATAATCGAGACATGTCAATATCTGAGATTTTTCCAAGTCCGAAATCCTGCACAGTTACACTCAAAAAATCATAGGGACCTCAATAGTCTTAATATCGAGTTAAAATTTGGAATAAACACTATCAATTAGCGGTAAAATATGGAAAAAAATCTTCAGGCTCGTATGTATGAAATTGAGAATACAGGGTTATCCTAAAGTGGAAAGTCATTTTATTCCAGAGCTTTAAAATTTCTCTAAATTCTTTGTTAGCGCCTTTAGGAAATTTTTATATAGATTTTTGGAATCTACGGGGTCGAATTAGTGAATATCCGTGATCAAAAGTGTGGACAAACATGCGGTTTGGATTTTGCAATTTTGAAATTTCCAAAATATAATTTTAAATGTTCACCACATGTATACTAATTCTCGAACACGCCGGAAATGTTGATGAAAAACTGGAAATACCAGTAAGTATAGAAAATTTAATGCTGAATCGAATGGCGTTGACTAGAATATAATACGAGGTACGGTTATCAAGTTATAAGCGAAATAATCGAAACATGTCAATATCCGAGATTATTCAAAATTATTCCATATATATTTTTTTTCTCTGTATTTTAAAAAATCTTTAAGATATTTCAATCAAAACGATTTTCATCTTAAAAACCTATTGACTTTCGTTTTTTTTTTATCCACTTTCACAAGCTATAGCCCGTACTGATTTCATGGTGAGGGTTCATAAGTGAGATTCTTAAGTTTCATCCAGATTCCGATTTTGTATCCAGATCGACGTCGATCACTATTAACCACGTTTCAGGTTCATGTAATCCTACAGATGATGCTATTCAAGTTAACTGAACCGTTTAATTGCCCACATTGTGTTAGTCATTTACTACGTTGTAATTGCTACGCGACCCTTTAGAATATTCCCCTAATTATTGCAGCACCATTGTCCTGCGCCATGAACGTTAATTTGGCAGATGATACCCGCCACCGTTGCTTTAATCTGCATCCAGAAACGTGTGAAAATTGCGAATGCAACTCAAACTAAGCATGAGAGCACAGCTGGTATTTGAATATTGCATCTCTGACAATTTATTTATGTATTATGCAATGCCCAGAGATGAGAATCATGTCCACGTTCAAGACCGTAATTGAGCTTGGTGTAATGTCGACGTAACATCCTCGGATATAGTTTTTTTCAACGTCGCAATAATATAAAAAGTAGGTGCACTGGCAAATTTTTTTTATTAAGAAGTCCCGGTATTGTTCATAACTCTCGTTTCAGAATTATGTTTTTTATGAGATTTATGTTTCCTAGACTGTTTCATCATTACATGTCATTACGAGGATATATTGAAAAATTCTTAGCCTACTATAGAACCAAACAAAATTATTTCAATGTCAAAATATTTTATTACCCAACATATTCTCCTCTTAATTGTATACATTTATTACAGCGAACCTGCAACGTCTCAAGACGTTTCAAAAAAAATGTTTCTTCTTGCTCTGCAAACCAGACCTCCAAAGCTTTTATTACCTCCTCGTTAGAAGAAAATTTAAGACCTTTTAAACTTTTTTTCAGTTGAGGAAAGAGATGATAGTCGGATGGAGCCAAATCTGGTGAATAACGGGGGTGTTCTAGTAATTGAAACCCTAAATCACGAATTTTTTGCATGGCAACATGAGATTTGTGTGCAGTGGCGTTGTCCTGCAAAAACAAAACACCTTTGGATAGCTTTCCACGTCTTCTCTCTTTAATTTTTTCCCGTAGAATAGTTGAATAGTAATATCCAGTTATTGTTCTACCCTTATCCAAAAAATCAATCTTGATTACTCCATGGCAATCCCAAATCGCCATTCCATCGATTGTTGCTTTGTTTCTGGATCGTAGAAATGTACCCAAGTCTCATCCATAGTAACAATTCGGTTTAAGAAGTCTACATCGTTTTCAAATCGAGCACAGATCGAACGCGATGCTTCTACCCTTGCACGCTTTTGGTCAACATTCAAACATTTGGGGATCCATTTTGCAGCAATTTTTCTCATGTCCAAATTGACGTGAACTATATGATGAACGCGTTCATATGAAATATTCAGTGCTTCAGATATCCGTTTTAGCCCAATTCGACGGTCTGATAAAATCATGTCATGAACTGCATCGATATTTTCGGGGAGTGACACAGAAACTAGCCTTCCCGATCGGTCATCATCTTCAATGGAAAATTTACCTCTTTTGAAGCTTGCAGTCCAATTTTTCACGGTCGCATACGAAGGACATTGATCACCAAGGGTATTAAGCATATCTTCGTAAATCTGCTTACATCTTAACCCTTTTAAATACAGGTACTTGATGATGGCACGATACTCCAATTTTTCGACATATTTTTTCTTTCAATTTATTGCGCAACTCTGGTTTACTTTTTTGACGTCAAACTTCACACTGACACTTCTAATAAGTTATTGTTCGTATAGGCTAACTAGATATCAATACATCCTCGTATGTATCGCAAAAGATATGTCGAACTGACGAGAGTTATATGTTTTGACAAAGTTTAAAACAACTTTGTTTTCTGGCAATGTAGAAGAACAGATGTTTCATCATTGATGTCGTTCTGGCCCATTTACTATTGAAACGGAGTTCGGAATCGTCTATTCGATTTTCAACAACAAACAACTGAAGTTTTGTAAACTAATAATATGTTCTTGAATTTTCTTTTAAGAAATCAAAACTACGTTAGGTACTCTGGAGATTTAAAGTGTATGAAGAAAAAACAAATAAAACAGTTTTAAACTATTTAATGTAAAGTATAGTCAGAGCATTCATTCATTCATTCGAGTTGTGCTCAACTTGAACTGGATCTTTGAACCACTTCCCATGTTATATACTTCCATTCCAGAAGCTTTGTGTCTTCTATGTAGGCTACTAATTTGACTGGAGGGATTTTCAGTAGTTGTAATCATCTCCAAAGTGCTTCCGTCTGAGTCCATGTAAGTTCTCACAAAAGCAGAGTATGTGAGTAGGTGTTTCATCATAGAGTTCACATTTCCTGTACTAACTTTGCCCACGTCACCAGGTCGGAATCTCTTACTCAGTTTCAATAACCTGGTTGAGAGTTCCTTGTCTACCTTGCTCAGTAAAATCTTTGTATGGAGGTGCCCTTGTGTCGACCTCCTTTTGAGTTGGTGTTCCCTATCTAGCCAGTTGCAATCTTTTGTGATTCCAAACAGTTCCGGACCTATGAAGTCTCCTTCACAGCCTTCTTTAGCTAATTAGTTCAAGAGATAATAAATTTTGAAAATGTGTCAAGTTTTTTGTAGCCGGATTTTTTTGAGAAGAACCTTTAAAGCAATCTTAATGCCGTTTTAAATAATTTTTTCTTTGGTACGTTTCAAGTATATTACAAAGCTAGTCCATCACTGTTCAAATAAAATATGTTGGTATAAAAGTAAACCGACACAAGGCATTGAACTGAATTCCTGAAATCCCAGCTTTTCCCGAATATAATTTGGAGTTATTGTATCATTATGGGTTTTGTTAGTGATTCAGCACTTCTTTAAGGACGCGAAAGAAAGTCTGGAGAGCAATAAAAGTCATATAAGTGCAACACTTGTTTTTATTAAGGTTGGCTGGTTTATTTTCGGTCCGACTGTTCGTTTTTTAATATTGACATCCGGTTTAGATGTAAGGAACAAGTACGTGAAAAATTTATAGTTTGGCCTAATATTTAAGATTTAAGGTAAATGTTAACTGTACTGAAAGAGTACAGACAAAAGGCAAACAGAGTAATTTTGTAGCAAAAGTTGAGAAACTGAAGCCTACTGTTGACAATTTTGAAGTGTATTCAAATTAAGAGATTCCAAACGTGAACAAATACACTGGGAATACACGTGAACAAAAGCTCAATAATATTGTCATGCCACCATGCGTATATTTACTTACGTTGGTGCTTGTCAAGGGCGCACCCAGGATTAAATTTCGGGGGGGCTAAATGAAAATGTCTCTCAAATTTTCCGAAAGACGTGCCTGGAAAATTAAAAGTTTTTGCTGGTTCCCAAATATTTTCAAGTTTGCTCAATAAATTACTTGAGGATTCTTGAGATTTTGCAAAACGTGTTATATCGTTTTCGGGCATTTCGAGCTCATCAAAATTGTTATCTCGATTTTCTGACAAATGTGATGTGCTGGGGGTCGCAAAAATTGCTTCTTGAGATGTCATTGTAGTTACAGTTTGATTGTCACTTAGTTTAAATCATAATTAATGACCATTGGACTTATTACTTTTTTGTAACTATTATAAATCTCGGGAGGGGGGGGCTGCAGGCCCCTGACCCCCCCAACAACAGTAGCGATAGTGAAGATTTAATACGTTTAATCACGTATATTTAGGTTATCTCTATCATTATTTCTAATAATGTGATATTTTCATTAAAAAATGTGAATGTTTCTATTAAAAATATGAATTACCTATATTTACGTTCTTTACATTTTAATAAATAAATGTCGTTGATAGCTCAGAGGTAGAGATACTTGACTCTTACGCAGGCGAACGAGATTCGATTCCCGATGGAAACTTTTTTTTAAACAGTCGTGGAGAAAGTATAGTCTTTTACTTGTGTATAATGGCTATTATTCACTTGGATAATTCCAAAACTTTCTCGCTCGTTTTGGAAACTTCATACGCGTGAATAATAGACATCATTTTACACTCGTTGATGAATATACTATTACGTAAAAATGAAATTCTTACTTATTATACTGTATCCCGAAACGTCATTATGGAACAAAAGAGGAATATTTAAGTATACTATTAGATCCGTACTTATAATTTGAAAGAAACAGTCGGTAATAAATGAATAGCATTTTTCAGAATTCATTATTTCAGCTTTGGCTTGAAAAAACAGAGTTGAATTAATTTTTCTAGAATTATCGTTACTCTGACATACTATTTAAATAAATTAAACTACAGCATGCTGAGTTAATAAAATTTTTAAAATTGTTACTTGATAAAAACAGTGTAACTAGAGGTCCGCCTGCGGAACTATGAATTTAAAATTAGAATTCCGCCTTGAGGCGGAAGTTTATATCGAATATAAAGAAATCCGCGCAAGCGCTGCGGAACATTACGTCACATACCTATATTTTACCGACGTCCATAGGCACCAGCGGCGGACGGCTGACATTCGATACATAAATTCCGTCTAAAGTTTCATTTTTCAAGAATTCCGTCCGAGTCCCTAGTTCCATTTGCTGTCAGTCTTACAAATACAAGAAAATAAAAGGAATTATAAACATATTTATATGATGACATCTTTAATTGTGTGCTGGAAGAAGGGGAAGGAAATAATAATCATTGCAATCACCCTTCTCCTTAAAATAAAATTAAATAATACTCGACCAAATTGTAGACGGATAATTCTTACAAAAATATACTTCAATCACCGTGGTGCGGTGGAAAGCATATATTAGTGAATAACTCTGCTGCGCTTGTGTAAAAAATGACAATTTAGGCGGATTTCCTGATAGGTCATATAAACTTCCATCCCAACGCGGAATTCTAATTTTAATTTAATAATTTTGCCGGCGGAACTCTAGCCACACTGTAATAAAAAACGATTACTCCCAGATATGGCAAAGTGAACCAGAAAACGTATGGAAATTGTGCACTCACGTTAAAAGTCTCGACCTGCTATAGCAGTTATATTTCAAAGAAAAGAAATACAATAAAAACTTGAACAATAAAATTGGGCACAGCCATTGTTAAAAGGGACTAAGCGAAAAATTGTGTCGTCTGAATGGAGCATATCGATCAGATCATTATTGCTCCAATAAAAAAAAATCCCAGCCGTTTTTAAATTACGTCTTTGGTATAATTTTAACAGAAACAACATAAAAAGCGACACGGTTATTCAGGTCGTTTTCAGACTGGACACAGAAATTTCCCCATCATCTGCAGATGCCAGGAAACCTGATCCATAATGCATTATTATTTTCTGATAGAAAAATTCCACATATACATGACAAAACATCGACATCCATAGCATAACTCTGGAACTTTTGTCGTCTTTATAGAGAAACTTTTCATCCGCGTCTGACTTTTATAACTGGGATTGAAAGTAACAAAGGGACTTCTATTATACATTCAGGGATGTATCCAGGGATAAAGAATAGGGTTACCGATTGATTTTTTTTTAACATCCTGTATGTCTACTATGCAAAATCAGAAGTAATTTATATGCTGTAATCTTTTGAATTCAAAAGGTGAAGGGTCATAAAAAACTTGCCAATCGGATGTTTAAATTGGATCTGTCTTGCGTTGGTAACATCGAGTGAATAGGATACTGATTTCTGATTTTCTCTTTGCTCTCACTTTTCCTGTGTTCTTTTAAATATCTGTAAAATTACTTTGAAACCATTGGGACTCGAACCCAAGATCCCTCAGTTAAACAGAACTTACGTAACCCTCTGAGCTACGGACGAAACCTAACTAGGCTTGGATAGTTCGCAAACGAATTACGTCGGAAGAACGCTCTCTTAGGTGAACTACGTGAACTACTTCGCCGATGATCCCACCATGCGCTATGCGTGCGCCTTACTTTTAACTGGGCAATAAACAACTTTTGCTTGTAACCAATAAGGAATCGGGGGCCAAAATTTCGAGATATTCGATCGATACTACACGAACGGTGCATCAACTCAGCTCTAGTACGCACCAGTGCAACATGATATAACCGGTATAAACATGTCAACAGCTTCACATAATAATTCGTGCAATGGGACTAAATTGAGCGTTCCTAAATGTGGCCTATTATGCCCTAGACTATTCCTACCCATCAATATTCGGTATTATAAGCTGCATCTTACATACATGGGGTACGATTTCTCTAAGCCTAGGGAAACATGCCACTGTCTTTCAGGCGGTGCAATGCTGAGCAGAAGAGTTGATGAGACGGGAGGTGGATAACCAAAGAATCGTCATCTACTCCGACAGCCAAGCAGCACTAAAGGCCATAAGCTCATATCGGACAACGTTAAATCTGGTGTGGGAGTGCCGCAAGGCACTCAACAGACTAGGTAGTCATAATAGAGTGACCCTAGTCTGGGTGCCAGGTCACCAATGAATAAAAGGCAATAAAAAGGCCGGTAAACTAGCCAAGCAGGGAGCAACTGAGGTCGTGATAGGGCCAGAACCTTCCTGTGGAATTGCAAAAAACCTCACTAAGGAGAGCACCCACCAATGGATAAACAACCAGGCGTTGCGCTGGTGGCATAAAACCCCAGGACAAAGGCAAGCTAAACTATTCCTTAAATGCACTTCGGCCAAACTATCGCGCGACCTACTATTTCAAAGTCGAGAAACGACGAGGATGATCGTGGGAATGCTGAAGAAGAAACCGCGGACCACATACTCTTTGGAGAAGGTAAACCGAGGGCAGAGATCTACGCAAGGGAGGCTGTATCCAGGCTAATAGGTCTAGCAAAAAGAATAAAGCTAGATATCGATCTCTAAAAATAGGGAAGACCACAATAGATCTCCAAAGGTCGCAGTGGGATAGGACGAAAAGCCACTTAATTTCTAAACTAATCTACATACTTTCTCTTTGGTGATTAACAATTCCATCAGGCTTCAAATAATCAGAAAGAATCAGTATATTCAGGAAACTGTTCGTAAATATTTATTCCTTAAAAAAATATAGATGTTACGTTCGTTGTTGGATACATCGGTAATGTTTGAATATATTTTGAAAGGGTAATAGACCTACTTTATAGCGATTTCGCCCAGTCATGAGGAAAGGAATAAAAACGTTTTCTATATATAATGCACATAGTTCCCGAAGCTGACTAAGCATATTTCACCAAAGTTTATCGAATCAGAAATCACAACGGCAACGTCCATTGTAAGCATAATAAATGTAGGCGCGTCAATAAATAAAATAAAGATACTCAAAAAGATTATTTGATAAGGCGACTTTTTTTAAAACTTTATTTATAGAAAGACGTTATGGATGGAAATAGAGAAAAGCAGAATGAAGTTTGAAAAAGTTGGATCATTTTCTTAAACGACCTCATAAATTACAAACTTCTACGACGGGCGATTGGTGACGCCTATAGAGCCGAAGGTATCGGTATAAATTTAGTGTTTGTGGGTGGTTTACGATACATAAACAAAGACAATAGTCTCCATTTTATTTTGATAGCCAATAAAACAATCATACATGCTTTCCTTTAATATCAATAACAATAACGCACTTTTAATAAGCTCGTTGAAGCCTTGATCCATGTGTTAGGTTAAAAGCTGTCTGACTTTTCATGATAGAACTGTTTAAAACAAATGCTTCGGTTGAGTCCAATAAATTAAAAAGTTATTATAAATATCTAAGACAGAATAATGATGATAAACTACAAACCCACTAAGAAGAAAAATGCCTCTCCCTTACGAATGTCATACTGGGAGTGAGATGGCAATACTACGCTCCTTATACTGCATGCGCGTAAAGATTATATTAGGTTTGTTCATGCTGGCATTTAGGCGAGTACTGTATAGTGCGCAAACTCGAATTAGGGATGGACACATCAACTTTATCAACCCTTCGAAAAGGTAGTTTTTGTACCGTCCCAAGAACGATTCTAATGATCAGAAATGTAGCACTTGCGCGAACGATACCTATAACGATCTATTCATTCATTTGATTGAGTTGTGGTCAACAGCAAAGGAACTTGAACTAAATCTTTGTACCATTTCCCATGTTACCTACTTCCATTCCAGAATTTTTGTGTCTTCTATGTAGGCCACTAGTTTGACTGGAGAGATTTTCAGTAGTTTTAATGGCTGTATTATTTCTCCAAAATGCTTCCGTCTGAGTCCATGTAAGTTCTCGCAGAAACAGAGTATGTGAGTAGGTGTTTCATCATAGAATTAACATTTCCTACACATAGATTCACTACCTTGCCCATTTTGTGCAGATGTTTCCTCAGATCGGTAACTGTCTTCAAATGTCTCTCTCACCCAGTTTCAATAACCTGGTTGAGAGTTCCTTGTCTACCTTGTTCAGTAAACTCTTTGTATGGTGTAGACCTCCATTTGAGTTAGTGTTCCCTATATCTAGCCAGTTCCCGATTTCCCCTCTTATGCAATCTTTTGTGATTTCACAAAACGGACCTATGAAGTATTTTTTAGTACCTGTTGTCGGTCCTTACATACATCCTATTCTTCTTGTGTTGGCTCATTATAGCTTTTGTTAGGGATTTTGTTACACCTCTTTTTTCCAAAATTTCTAGTACTGTTTTCCTTGGCACACTATCAAAAGCTTTCTCGAGGTCTATGAAGATCTGATACAATTCAGAATTTGATTCCTTGAGTTTTCCGATGGCTTGTTTTAATACTTCGTTCTTTCCTGAACCCACTTTGCGTTTCTTCTAGTTGCTCTTCTATTTCTTTTGTTAGTCGTTGTTGTAGTATTTTTTCATATACCTTTGAGGGCACGCTGAGTAGAGTTATTCCCCGATAGTTTTTGCAGTCTCGCTTGACTCCTTTCTTGAATATAGGTAGAATAATTTCCACCTCCCAATCCTTGGGTATTGTCTCATCTTGCCAGGCCCTGCTGCATATGCGTGTTAAGAGTTCCATGCTAGTTTTTCCCATAGTATTCAACATCTCTGCTGTGACCTTATCGTGCCCTAGCCATTTTTAAGCGATGCAACTGCTTCTCTGATTTTGCTCTCAGATATCTCATCCCCGTTTTTTTCTATGTCAGCTTGGTCTATCTCCTCGCTTTCGGCTGTTGTTTCGTTAGTGGTCAACTGGTTGAAAAGTACATTCTCCATCTATCCATTATATATTTTGCGTCTGTTAGCACTTCGCCTTGGTTATTTGTGATCTGCTTAACCTCTTGGAATACCTTCTCGCTTCTAAGATTTTTCAGAGTTTTGTAAAATAGTTTTTGATTTGACTTGTAGTCCTTTTCCATTTTTGTTCCCAAGTTTTTTTCTTTTTTTCTTCTACGAGTTCTTTTACTTTATTTCTCTGGATTTTGTATTCTTCGTAATTATTTGCCTTTTTAGAACTTAAGTAAGCTTGCCACTTTTGTTTTTTGATCTTGACCTCATTTTTTATTTTGTTGTTCCACCAGTGTATCTGTTTCTGTCTCTTATTGATCTTTATCACTCCACATGCTTCCTTGGCAGCGTTTAAGACAATAGTTTTGCCATATTTCTTCTATGTTCAAGGTTGGTCCAATTGATAGATTTTCTGCGTCTTTTTGTATTTTTTCACTAAATTTGTCAGCTATTTTCCGATCTTTCAGTTTGTAAGATCTAATAGACTCTATAGTTTTCGTCTTTGAGGTCTTGTCTTTGCGTGTCATTATACAGTTTTATAATCAAGAGAGCCACTCGGATATAAAAAAAATTACGAATTGAAACCATTTTGCAAAGGTATTACTTTCAACATAAATCCAATATCTGTGAAGTAACCCAACTTTTGTTTATATATACTCTGCAAATAAAATTTTCCATTTCACTCACATCAAAGAGATAAGAAATTGAAAGCTCTGTCACATATCAAAACACATTGCCTTGTAGTAGTGCCGGTTTCTGATTACTTCACTCATTATTATGCGGTGGTGGTTAAATGGTGTGTATGTAATAAATTTCGACAAGGAAAATCAACCACCCAAATATGCACATGTTGCAGGTTGATTTAGATGTTGAGGTTAAGTTTGCAGTCGGGAAATATACATTTAAGAGCAATAAAGGGAATCACCTCCATTGCATGCTAATATGTTGTTGAGCTTTACTGTCGTAAGCATTTCTAGTTATATTCAATACGGTGAAGAGCGTCAGAAACGTTTAATTATCCTGAAAAGTCCTGTATACTCCGAACATCTTATTAAGTATGCTAAATTACATTTGTCGTATATAATAAAGCGTGTTACCAATAGATATTGAAAAATAATATATTCAATAATATTACAAAGTTTCTTAAGAATATTTTCCAAAAAAAACTATGACCGTTTCATTAAGAAGAAGCAACTACTTATCAGCTGTATGCCCCGACAGACATTGAATGCGGTTGGAGTTGAGGATGTCGCTGTTGTCACGTCTTTAACATTTCCTTTACTTGGGGATTACAAACCAGAATGGTTGGTTATATATTGCATATATACCAACCTCGTTTAACTTAGAAGTTGTGTCGGGGCATATAGTAAGTAGTTGTTTCTTTTTAATTGAACGGTCATTGTTTTTTTGGAAAATATTTTTTAAAAACTTTGTAATGCTTTATTTTAAATCTATTATTCTTCGATAAACATCTTATTTTGATTATTATTTAGTATTGCTGCGTTTCCTTTGAAGGTAAGAGGGATGCAGGAGCTTGCTGGACAGACTGTTTTCAGTATTTTAATTAAAATTAACTTCTTAGTCTAAAAACTGTGGAGCAGAGAGCTCTGAGGGTGAATTGTTATTCTACTTAAACAAGAAACGTCCTAGCTATGTAAATTTGGAGTGTTCTTTAATTGTTCTTTGAAAATTGTAGTCTCAAGGTATGCTTTAAAGAACAGTTTCTAAATGTTGACATACGAATGAAGTTTGTAATGCAAAGTTACTTAGAGAGTATGCTACAAAATATATAAAAAAAAATATACAAGAGCCGGAGAAAAACTTGAGTCATACGAATTTTAGGCAATCGCAATTCATTTCAAATGAAATATTACGTATAATATACAGTCTTCATAAAAAATAAGTCGTAACGATAACTGTTAGCCGCCATGTTTTGAACAAAACGAAACAAACGCCGCGGTGGCAGAGAAATAATACTAATTTGATGTTACAGAGGCTTTCCAGTCAGCCTTATAGGTTCGTATCTTTATACCGTCTCTTGAATATAATTAAGTGTTACCTTAAATTGTTGTGGTAAGCACAGCTTCAAGGATAACGTTATAAGCCAGGATACCGTTTATATGCCAGGTTACCCCTGCCAAGCTACAAGCCAGGATACCGTTTATAAGCCAGGTTACCCCAGCCAGGATACCGTTATATTACCGGATACCGTTACACTCCACTAGGATACCCCTAGGCATCTAGTTTCAACTACAAGACATCTATACTTCAACTTCAAGACATCTATACTTTAACTTCAAGTCATCTCTACTTCAACTTCAGGACATCTCTACTTCAACTTCAGGACATCTTCCGCTTCATCCTTTCGAAAAGACATCTCTATCAACTTCCACTAAGCTAAGTACCTTCCTGAAGTACAGGTTTTTCACTATTTCCTTTTTGTTTTTCTTCCTAAGGCAGAATAAAGTTGATATTTTAACTTTCTTTTTAATTTCTTATCTACCCGGCTGTAAGTGCTGTAGGGGATCGTGTCCGGGTTCATGTAAGTTTGTAACTTTTTCATTTTTAACTTTCATTAAATTCTACAAGGTGTTTCTACCTTGTTCACCTTAGTTTCTTTTCTTAAATTTAGATTATCTTTTTTCGTCGATGTCTAAAAAGGTAGTGGCGCCCTAAGCTTTTATAGTCTGTCAACCCTCTGGCATACCTAGTGTAACACTAACATGGAGTCGATCCACCCTTGAGAGAGTCTCCAGCCGGGATCTGTCTCTTGAGGAGAGAACAGTGTTACAATGGAATACCTTTAGAATTAGTATATTTGATGCCAGAACATTGAATACGAAGTAGTTTTTTATTTCTGACTTTGTTTTCATTGAATATAAGAATTTCCTAGAATTCCAGAAATTCGTCCTTATATAATTGAGTCCCACCCTGTATATGTTGACATTTTGAACTATTTATGTGAAAGTTTACGATAAACTAGAACATATCAATGGTACTATCAACTGAAAATGCATTTTAATTTGTTAATAATAAAAATACGTGGTCACGAAAAACAAGGATTTTTCAACTTTAATTCCCTGTATATCGGAAACTAGTTATAGGATTGAATTGGTCCCATGGGTCAAGAAGTCGAGTACAACATCATATACAAAATTTATACTTGACGGAACGCCACTTTGTCATAAGAAGAAAAGAAGAAGAAGAAAAAGATTAATTAATATACCACAAGGAACATACAGAAGGTATAAAAATTCCAACTACTTAATGGGCCATAATTTCTTTTCAATTTAAATACTATTTCAAAATTATGTACCTCCTTTTAAACAGACATTCCACTTAAGTGATAAAATTACCCCACAATCTACATTTCTTTCACTAAATTTCACACGCTGGTGAGTTTATTGTACGTAGCTAGCAGTGAATGTATATATCAGCCCCGATTTTGTCTTATTTGTAAGTTAACGCTGTAATGCATTGTCCTATTAGCTACTGGGCGGAAGTGATAACAACTACTTTATTATAGTGAGATAGCAGCCAACATAATTTATAATACGCTAACTCAACATCAACCCAGAAATGAAGGCGTTTCGGGTAAGGTCATCCGGGACAATGTTAGTTCCACATTCACATGTTTGATACAGGACTGGATCTCATTAACCCCTTTCAAAGGACATTTAATACCATTAGAATATTGTCGAATTAACTCATCAGAACGCAGTATTTGATAATAGTACAATACATTTTGCTTCTACATTGTATTTCGGAATAAAGTCCAAGAGTGTTATCGAAACATTTTAGATTTTGGAATGAAGTTGCAGTGATCCAATTATCTTTGCCAAGCTGATGAACATCGTATGAGATAGAATAAGTGAGGATCATTTGCCGACAAACTTGATTTTTAATGCCGCCCTAGCAGATATCATTGAAGATACAATTTGTTTTTTCACAACTGCTATGAAAAGTGACTTATTTCTCATAATTTCAATAATTTCAATACCAAATATTGCTCATACTGTGAGAAATATTATTTCTCACGCCACGTTGCTCACGCCATATACATTTATATGGAGAATCAAATAAAATCGACAAAAAACTTGGTAAGCAACTGTCATCTTTAGATACCTACTTAGTTGTCACAAAACTCTCAGATTATATTAGAAGTTTTTAGATTCTAAAAGGTAGTTCCAATCGTGCTTTGATAAAAATCCCAGTTTCCATTAAATATTAGTTTAACAAGACATATACTTATATTGACAGTAGTGAAATGACGTTCCGGGTTTGACCATACAAAATTGTACAAATTACACCATCAACTATAATTTTAAATAAAATTATTTAACAGTTTAGAGATAGGATACTTTTTGTTTTACTAACAATAAAAATAAATATTAAGTCACTTTACTTCTATTCTTTAAATTTGTGCAGTCGTAGAAAAAGTTCTTTCCCCACATGCTGCAAAATATACTATTGTGAAATTTTGCATTATAATCTCAATGAACACTGTTCTATGGGACTGAAAAATGAAGCTCGTCAAGATCTCTCGTCTATATTAAGCTATAGAAAGAAACATTAGAATTTGAGAATTTTACATTTTTTTTTTCAAATTATTATATTTTTGTGCAGATCCCTCCCTGTTTCTTGAGAGCGATAATATCCAAGGAAAGTTAGAGAAATAATACGAAAGCTATTTTGGTGTTATGTGGTTCTATCTGAATAGCCATATATTGCCATATTGTTTGGTCAGATATAATTAGTTATACATGTTGATAAGGCAAGTGGGATTTTGTACGCATGTAATGACAAAATAGAGATATATTGCTACTTTAACTCTTTAGTATTGGAATAACCCAGAAAATTAAGTCCCTTTATACGATAATATTATTTAATTAGTTCCTTTCTTAATTTGAATTTTTTTAGAACAAATATTTTGTCTTTTTTTAATGTGGTCCATATAAATCTCAAGTTATATTTCGAAATACACACTTACAGATAATGGAACAATATGAAAATGAATCATCGGACACGCATCTATGATATTCTGTATACAGAAAGTGAACAATACAAATTTTAGAAAAATATAACTTTTCAATCTTGGCTTGTCTGAGAATTAGTAGATTTCCATATATAAAAGTGTCGAAAAGACCTTAGTACCGAATTTAACATTTTGAATATTAAATATAAGTGAGTCTGGTTAATAACCGCAGGTACATGCCCATTTTAAAAAATTCATAGAATCCATAATAATAGGAATTTTCAGCTGAAATTTGAAATCCATACTCTCAGATAGTGAAAGAATATGGCAAAAAATCATGAGAACCGTGTCTATGATATTCCGTATACAGGGTTACCCGAAAGTGAACAATAAAAATTTTAGAAAAATCTAACTTTTCAACCTTGGATTGTCAGATATTTTTATAACTATTTTTGGAATCTCCGAAGTGGAATTAGTAGATTTCCATATATAGAAGTGTCAAAAAGACCTTAGTACCGAATTTGACATTTTGACTATTAAATATAAGTGGGTCTGGTTAATAACCGCAGGTACATGCCCATTTAAAAAAATTCATAGAATCCATAATAATAGGAATTTTCAGCTGAAATTTGAAATCCATACTCTCAGATAGTGAAAGAATATGGCAAAAAAATCAGGAGAATCGTGTCTATGATATTCTGTATACAGGGGTACCCGAAAGTGAACAATAAAAATTTTAGAAAAATCTAACTTTTCAACCTTGGATTGTAAGAGATTTTTATACCTATTTTTGGAATCTACGAGGTAGAATTAGTAGATTTCCATATATAGAAGTGTCAAAAAGACCTTAGTACCGAATTTAACATTTTGAATATTAAATAAGTGAGTCTGGTTAATAACCGCAGGTACACGCCCATTTTCAAAAATTCATAGAGTCCATAATAATTGGAATTTTCAGCTGAAATTTGAAATCCATACTCTCAAATAGTGAAAGAATATGGCAAGCAATCATGAGAATCGTGTCTATGATATTCTGTATACAGGGGTAGCCGAAAGTGAACAATAAAAATTTTAGAAAAATATAACTTTTCAACCTTGGCTTGTCTGAGATTTTTATAACTATTTTTGGAATCTACGAAGTAGAATTAGTAGATTTCCATATATAGAAGTGTGAAAAAGACCTTAGTACCGAATTTGACATTTTTAATGTTAAATAAGTGAGTCTGGTTAATAACCCCAAGTTCACGCCCATTTTCAAAAATTCTTTAATAATAGGAATTTTCAGCTGAAATTTGAAATCCATACTCTCAGATAGTGAAAGAATGGGGCAAGAAATCATGAGAATCGTGTCTATGATATTCTGTATACAGGGGACCCGAAATTGAACAATAAAAATTTTAGAAAAATCTAACTTTTCAACCTTGGATTGTCAGAGATTTTTATAACTATTTTTGGAATCTACGAGGTAGAATTAGCAGATTTTCATATATAGAAGTGTCAAAAAGACCTTAGTAACGAATTTGACATTGTGAATAATAAATGAGTCTGGTTAATAACCGCAGATACACGTCCATTTCAAAAAATTCATAGAGTACATAATAATTGGAATTTTCAGCTGAAATTTGAAATCCATACTCTCAGATAGTGAAAGAATATGGCAAGAAATCATGAGAATCGTGTCTATGATATTTTGTATACAGGGCTACCCGAAAATGAGGAGTAAAATTTTCCGAAAAATTAAACTTTTCAACTTTAGATTTTAGGAAATTTTTATAATCATTTTCGGAATTTGCATATAAAAAAGTGGGTATACGCGATGACCAATAGTACACGCGCATCTTTTAGCGTTTCACAATATTCAAATTATTACGAACAGGATTTTAACAAACAGTTTTTCATACTGTTTAATCCTGCCTAACTATTTAAAAAGTGGTTAGTTACAGAAATACCTTTATTAATTTTAACCGACAATTTGATATTTCAAATCGGTAACTAAATTTTGATGTTATTAAAATCAACCATGTAATAAAATTCCATTGTTATACTCTTACTAATTGCACATCTACAGCCGCATATGTACAAAAAACATACAATGCTTTTAATTAAAAATTTTGTATTATTTAAATGGCCACACAAGAGCCAAAAATAAAATACACCGTTGGGTGTTTCCATATATAACTGTATCGATTTGTAAACAGTATTTTACAAAAATAGTATTAGTTTTGTAGTGTACTGGGAGGAAAGAAAGCCCTTGATTTGTGTGAGTGTATGTAATGTACGTATGTATGTATGTATTGTTGTAACCGCCTCTTTTGGACTAGATTTTGCCCCACTTTAAACGAACAGATTTAATTCAAATTTTATACACTTGTCAAGAGCCTACGACAATACAATATAGAAATAAAATATACAGGGTGTCCCGTAAAGTATTCTCCACACAGAGAAATGCATCAACTTTAAAATTTCAGTTTAGGTACATTCTTAATCGAAGTGGTCTCAGACTTTGGCGTTAAGTTAACCAAGTATGACAGTTAATTTTGATATTTGTTGACAGGCGTCAACTATCTTGTTATATGCAACACTGAAAAACGACCCTCGTATTATCCATTTAGTGGATATTGATCAGACTAACCGTTAATAACTGGCAACAGCGCGTTTTTCTTTCAAAATGACTACAATTTAAAAGCGCTTAGAGTAATTAAATGAAAACAAAAGATTGTACTCAATTACGCTTTGGAATTTAAAACTGCTGATCATACCCATAGGCAAAAAAAACTCCATTCTACGCAAGTTAACAAACGTGCTTCCATATATATAGGATGGTCGACAGAGTTGTGTGTATTTAATTTTTGTATAAAATGAATTCATGAAACTACCAGGTTTGTTTTAGTACGTTAAATCACTTGCAAATTATTTTTTTCTATCATCCAGTGTTATGTCCTCCTTCAGCCAAAACGTAGTTCCATTACTCTAAATATTTCCTCTGGAATGAGTTCAATCATCTGTTCAAAACAATCTTCGACATTGACATTCATCTCCTTAGATTAGATCCTCCCTATTTTTAGAGCTCGATATCTACAAGATAGTTCAATTGAAACCCATCTTTGGTCCAGGAAAAATTTATTGACAAGTACAGTTACAAATAACTACCACTACAATTGAGGCACATATCTCACTGTTTCACCAACCGATGTATACCCTGCTTATAGAATTATTGTGGCTGCTGCTGGAAGAATTCTTTCACAGCGTTTTGTACTTCTGCGTCCGACTGAAAACGGTTACCTTTTAACGCCTTTTTTAGTGGCCCAAAGATGTGAAAATCGCAAGGCGATAAATCGGGACTATAGGGTGGATGCTCTAATATCCTCCATTTCTTTCGTTGCAGATTTTCTTTCACTACGTTGGCAGCATGAGGCCGAGCATTATCGTGAAGCAGAATAACACCACGTGAAAGCTTCCCTGGACGTTTTCTTATTATTGCTTGATGGAGCTTGTTCAAAGTTTCATTATACAGGTTTGCGTTGATATCCACTCTAGGTTCTGTAAACTCTATCAGCAAGGGTCCTTCATGGTCGAAAAAAAATGTCAACATCACCTTGCCTGCAGAAGGTTGAACTTTAAACTTCTTTGGTGGCGGAGAATTTGCGTGTTTCCATTGCATCGATGACAGCTTACTGGATGGTTCAAAATAATGACACCAAGATTCATCGCCAGCAACTATTGACGAGAGAAAGTCATTACCATTTTGACTGTATTCGCAAGCTTTTTTGGTCCTCAGACAAAAGACGAGGAACCCATTGCGCACAAACTTTGCTGTAACCTAGTTTGTGTACGATACTATGGACCGATCCTATACTCACACCAACATTTTCTGAAATTGCTCTGATTGAAATTCGACGATTTTCTCTAATCAGGCCTTCCACACATGCCACATTCCTGTCAGTTGATGCAGTAATCAATGCACCTGGTCGTGGCTTATCATTCGTCCTCTCTTCTCCATTCTTAAATTTTCGACACCATTCCTTCACAGTTGGATATGCAAAACATGCGTTTCCATACACTGCTTGCATTCGCGTATAAATTTGCAACGGTTGCACACCTTCAGCACACAAAAATTGAATGACCGCACGCTTATCACATTTGGACGGATTGTTAACAACAAACGCCATTTCAAAGTCAAAATACTTAAAATCGCTGTCAAATATAAACGAAATAAACAGGTCAGTGTGACGTTTGCATACACTACTAATGTTGGAAAACGTCAGTTGAATGATTACAATTGTTTCCAAGGCTAACCTGACCAAAGATGGGTTTCAGTTGAACAAGCCTAGTAGCTTTATTCTTTTTCTTAGACCTATTAGCCTGGTTACCGCCTCCCTTGCGTAGATCTCTGCCCTCTACCTTTTTTAGATCTATTGCAGCAACTTTAATTTACATGGACAAGTATTCCTTCCTGAATTATCCTGATTATTAACAGTAGATTTAGTTTGAGCGTGGTGCATTTTACATTTTTATAAAAGCATTTTCATGTGATGAATTAAAATGATTCCCGTTTCGATCCCGGACGGGTGGCATATATCCGATAACCTCCGGTGGATGTAATCCAGGACAGACTCATGAGAATACCATTAATCTTGATTAAATTGCTGGCCCGTAAATAGCCGTTAATTTTTATTCCAATGCAATATCTACTAAGCGCGTATATTGCTGCATATAGGGTGGGAAGTATAACAAATATTTCCAAGAATTTTTGAAAAATTGTGTAATTTATTCATTTGAACAAATGTATCCCGTCTTGTCTCTGAATCTATTGTTCTGAGCAAAAGAGTAAAGACCATTAGCACTCACGTGTTTATTATAATTAAGACAAACATCAACCGGTCCCACTGAAATATTTCATTAGTTGCACGAAAAAATGTTTGACAGGTGAGTGAGTGATCGCGTACCGGAATGTGTTGAGTTAATTATTATTCGGCAGATGTGACTTTTTGGAATTTGGAATTGTATTCATTAACAAGCAAAACAAGGGGAATGTAAGGTATGTATGTACACTGTGGGCCGAAATAAAGGAGTACATTTTTTAATTGAAAATATGTTTTTTGTTTTTTGGGCAATTCATTTTCTTTTTGCAGGGCTAATAACCTAACATGTCCTCAACATGACTGTACATTTGAAAGCAAAAATAATGTACAGGGTCGGACTTATGAAAAAAATTATATACCTAACGTTGTAGGACATACAATATTATGAATTTTCTGCAGATGACAATTGATGAAGAAAAATTATAACCTTTTCAAGTTTTTATTAAACACAAAAAACGTGATAATTCAAAATTCAGTGAGAGGCGGGATCGAAATTATTACTCAGTCTCTTCAACCTCTTCTTCAGTATCGTCAAGTGGACTGTATGGAACATAATCCTTTGCTTTTTTTTTAACTTGGTAGACTTTGAGGTAGTTTTTGCAAATAATTTAAAAGGCATGTGTTAATTTCTGAAGCTCCTTTGGATCCATGAGTTTCATCCCAAAGGAAACAGTGGCCACTGTGATCAAAAGAATCGAATATGGTAAAATTGAAAACATAAGGTTTACGCTTGTAGTAAATTTGACAATCAGCGGAAAATGGGACGTATAAAATAGCTCCTAGATCGAGAGAAATAGCCCGATAGGATGGGTCTTCCAATGCTTTTTGCCATGTCAACCATCATTTTTCCACGTTTGAACATTGTTACGTACACTTAAACTCACTATAGACTTTCACACTATAAAGTCACCAATAACTGAGGAAAAATATGTAAGATATGTAGAATACGATGCCACGTCGTCTGCAACTAACATAAAACTGAAGAGAAGCTTCCCTTCTAGAGCATGACATGATTGGTGCATAGGCATAAACCTATCAATATTTATGAAATTACGGTAAACCTCATTTCTCGTTATTCGGGACTTACAATATTTGCACAGACTCTAGATATTCCTTGTTACTTTCAAACTATACCTTCACCTCGAAATTGACAAAAAGTGGACATACAACATTTGTGCTTTAAACCATCGATATAATGTATAAGGTGATTCTGTATATAATTATTTTTAATATCTTTGTTCTTTTTTTTTCTACCCAACAATAGCAATTCTCTACTACTGAAATAATATCTTTAAAAGCATCCTATTTTAATATTTTACTCTTATCTTTTTATTTCTAATTCATATTTTCCAAAAAAATTTAAACGGTTTGAGAAACTCGTTTATAATTCTCCTTTCCGTTCATTCTTCGCGAATCTTTAACTGACAGAACAGTGGAAAGTTCTAAAAAAGTTTGTTTAATTTGAAAGAATGTACTTTTAATCAGTTCAGTAAATGATTCCATGGATTTAAAAATTTAAATTTTCATTAAAGTTTCCCGTTTATTTTTTGGTTACAAAGGCACCGAAGATTGCAATAGAATGCATTCTTGGACGAGATTAAATGGAATTATGTATTAAAGTTTGTAGCACAGTAGAGAAAAAATTGTCTAAAAGATTTGTATTTGGAAAAAAAACTTACCAGTGGCAAAATAAAAATGATTCTGGAACCGTTAAGGATCCTCAATACCGAATACTAGCTACAACTCATGGAGACTAGATAAAAGGAGCACAAACTTGTATAGGAAAAATGTCGAAAAAGTGTCCAGCGGTAAGGTACAAATAGTAGATGGCGCGAGAGTAGCTAGCGATTAAAATTACAGAGTGAAGTTTGCTCAACAAGTTAACCTAACAAAAAATGAAAATAGTGTTTATTTTTATAAAAATTTACAATGGGAAAAACGTGTGTCGTGAAAAGTTGTCCAACTAGAAGTAAAGTTAAAAATAAAAAAAATTACACACCTCAGCCCCTGTCTTATTTTCGACCAACAGTAAGTAATCTACATGGAGCAACAGGAATTATTAGATCAGAAAACAGCAACTACACAATCCCTGGAGAGTTTTAGGGATAATTTTCTTAAATTTTCACTGCTGCCACCATTCTGGCTGTATTACCATTAGTCTTTGATCTATTTTACTGAACATATAAATTTTCAATCCTTGTCCTTGCATTCCAGTAGGGGAGACCGGGGTTGGTTTGGACACTTTTTGGGTTTTATTTTTTATTTATTTGTCTAAAAATGTTACCTTTATGGTTTTTAGGCTAATGTGTAGACTTGTCTTTTAGGTTTATATACTCATAATATAAACTTTCCAAGATTGATATATTTTCAGAAAAAGGCCAGAAATTAGAGGCACTACATCTGTCCAAACTATCCCCGTGTTTGGGGATACTTTGGACGGCACCTGGGGATGGTATGGACAGAACACAAACAGTGATAGGTACAGCAACAGAAACATTTTTAATTCATATTTTGTCTAAATATAAAAGTAGAAAAGTAGGTATATCAAAATAAGTCACTGCAGGCAGAATCCCGATAGGTCAGTGTTGAAATAAAGCATGCCTTTGAATCTGGGACGCTTGTCTTCTATCGCTTTCGGAAGGATCAAAATCACTTGTGAAAAATCCACAAATGAAGTTTCTTCGGCTGTAGGTTGAAAGCGATTAGACGGAAGCAGTCGCCTGTAGAACTTTACTTCAAGTCCGTCTCGCAACTTACTTTTTACTTTTGCCACATAATTCATCGCAAACTTGCCTTTCTTCGATGGAACTTTTACAATTAGAAAGTCATCTTCAACGGCATCGTTGCCACTTCTAAGGCACTCGTCACTTTCTGCCTCCTCTTCCCATTCAGAAGAAGAATCTTTCATGATGACTTCTCCCATGTCTTCATCTGAAGAATCTTCTTCGAAAACAGTCTTCTTTGTTTCAAATACCTTCTTCTTCACTACCTTGGCTTTCTTTGTCATTTTCACTCTCTCTTTTAGTTCGAGTTCTTCTTTTTCTGGTGTGTCTGTTGCGATCATACTTCTCCCACGTTTTCTGCCACCCTTACCCAATTTCCTTGGCTTAGCTTTTGGGTACGGATTCAATTGTTCTGGAGAAACGAACTCCGATTGTGCCGATGTAGAAGCAACTGGTGTGGGAAACTGATGACTCGATGTGGGAACTGGTGTATGAGCCTCTGTAGAACAGTTGATTGTAATAGAAGGATCCACAGCAGCAGTGTCTCTGCCTGCTCCTTTAGATGTTGACACGATAGGTTCCGAAGAAGTACTGGGAACAAGAGGGTCCGGAAATGGACGATCCGAGACCGCAGAGCAGAGAAAATCGTGGTCTTGGAAAATGTTTCTATCAAATGGCGAGATACCACATTTCAGGAAACCTGATTTCACATTTTCAGGAGTTGCAGCACGATCCCAAGCTTTGGAACATAGCTCAGGAAGTGCGTAGATTGATAGAGTTTCATTGGGATGGGCCAACATCCATGAGTGGACTGCTTCACTGTAGTATTTCTTAAACGGGCCAAACACGCAACGGTCCAGGGGTTGTAAGTGGTTGGAAGTGTGCGGCGGAAGTGTCAAAATTGTAATTCCATTATCTCGGCAGAAATTAACACCTTCCAAGCTTATATGAGACTCGTGATTATCCATCAATATCAACACAGGATGTTCTTTATCACACCTCACATTGTCTTTAAAAAATTTCAATACTAACACGAAGTTATCGGTGGTCATCCAACCAGATTTGTGGACCAATCCTAAAGCTCCAGGTGCTGCTCCAGCCATCATTCGCTGTTTGTCGAAGCGGACACGTGGGAATATGAACACGGGAGGTAAAGAATTGCCATTGGCACAAATTATACCCACTTGAGTCATCAGTTCTCCTCGCTCTCTCGAAGTCACTTGGCCAACTTGCTTTTCACCCTTTTGTCCAATTACTTTGGCCACTGGAGGCACTGTGGTGACTCCCGTTTCATCAAGATTAAATATATCTGAAGGTCTGAACTTCTTCCTTTGCATAACATTGTCCACTTTGTCAAAAAAGTCGCTGACCGTGGTTTTATTGAATGCAGTCATTCTGGCAAGTGAGGTTGCCTCAGGTTTTCTAATGGATAACGTAGGATTTCTCTTCATAAACCCAGTAAACCAGTCACTACCAGCTTGCCCTTTTCTTTTCCAGGATTCAGGAAATTTTAGATTGTTTACGTCAGCGAATTGTAAAGCTATTTGTCTGCATTTTTTCGGTGTCACTCCGTAAAACATTTTGGAGCATTGTAGTAAATACCCCGCCAATGCTTTCTCCATTTGGTCTGAGAACACCTGTCTTCTATGGAAATTTGGTTTGAACGACAGAGTGTCTATGCCCATTTCTCTGGCCTTCTTTACATAAAGTGCAAGACGAGACTTCGTCACGTTTCGAATAGCTGCCACATGGCGCAAACTTCCACGATTGTTTAAAACATCTTCAACCGCCTGCTGTAGATCACCTTCAGGAAAGGTTCGTTGAGTTTTTCTTTTGAATTCCCGTGGCATCTGGAAAAGATAAAACAGTTCACATCAACAGATACATCGGGGATACATTGGACAACGTGTCCAGTTGTCCAATGTATCCCCAACAGGTGTAATCACACATTTCTGGCTGTGAAATCTGAACCAAAAATTGCATCTTCACGAAACATACTTGAATATATTCCTACTAGTCTCCATTGCATGCAAATTGAACGCCAAACAGAAAACATTAAACTAAGTTACAGAAAAACCTTACGTTCTTACCTTAAAAAGTTATATCATAGGTGTCTAAAAGTAAACAAGCACTGTAAAAGTCACAATTTTATAACGACGGTTATTTGTTTCTGTCAACTGGTCTCTCGCAGTGTTACCAATATGTACAATCGATCGCGGCAGTAGAATTCACTTTAGGGCGGGAAATTTGAACCTGTCCACTGTATCCCCGTGTCCAAACCATCCCCGGTCTCCCCTACTCCCCATTCCTTGCAAACTGTTCTGGTCCATTTCTAGATTTTACTTTCAGCACAATGAGTATCTCCTTTGAGTTTGAAATATCTTTATAGTTTATTTTTCAAGTGATGATAACCAGTTATGGGACATGATGTAAACTGAGCCAATCACAAATTTGTATTTCACCATCATCTTGAATCTGTCGTCTTTGGAACTAAAATTGGTATTGGTTCTGACCATATAATTGAAATTATTTAAAAGACATTTCTTATTATTCAATTAATACTTTTACTTGTAACTGCACAGTGACACATTAACCACTTCTGAATTCTCTGTGGATTTAATTTATACTTATCATTTTGTCTGGAATATGATTAAACATTATACTTTATGCCGTAGCTCGAATTAGGTATCTCTTGTTTGGCAAAGTCTCTCTCTCTATCATTAATTAGTTAATACCACTTTTCCATATTTGAACAACGTGTGACGGTAAAACAAAATCCTTGCATATATAGCTTTGATCTTTGCCATCAAAAAATCGTTTGTGAAAATGGGATGAAATAGATTTATTTATTTCGCTTCGTAATTAGAGCTGACTTTTTATCAGATAAAACCGTCACCACCGATGCCGGTATTCACATTTCAAAAAATTAAATACTCCAGAGTACGCCTACGGAAAGTTCAATAGCATAGTTCACAAATTGCGTTCTTTGTCATGTAAACGTGTTTTCCGTTGAGTAATGAAAGTTTCGCTACGAATAAAAAAATTTAAAGCGAGATTAGAATATCTGTTTACTTCACTGCTAGACGACACAACTTATTCGGTGCATAAATAGTTATTTACCCAAAATCACGTTATAATTGGGGTTTTATCCACACTAATGAATCATAGAAAGTACCACTTCATCCATTAGTGAAATAACGGAAAGTACAATCTTAAATCGCTGTCAGAACGAAATGTCATATCATAAAACGTTGTATTGCATTCGTGTTTTAGTTGCATTTTATCCACTTACGAAAATTAAACCTTCTTGCGTGGATAAAACACTTTTACAATAAATAATTGGTGCTGAATAATAGAATGGTTAATGACGCTCTGGTAGGGTTCTTTAAACAAGCGGGGCTTGTTCTGTAAGGGTATTGAAATGTAGATTCAAGTAACACCTAATAAAAGAAATAATAATTAAAAATAAATATATATACGAAAATATAAAGAATAAAAATCTGTGGCTGAAGGATTTAATTCCAAGCCAACTTCCCCCCCACACACGCACATATACACACAAGATTAATTCGGTTATTTGGATATGTTATCATACGTTGTTCGAGGTTCATATGCTTCCCAATACTAGCCTGGAGATCTTCATCATTGCCTACGCCCTTAGGTAAACATTTCTAAAATAGGAAGACCAATGAAGAATCCCATTGATGCTGTGCCCGAGCTGTAACACCAAGGAGATCTAGTCCAGTAAATAAAGGCACCGACCTGTTCATCTCATTATTGTCGGACTTTTTTTTTGCAACTTGTAGGTATTCATGTGTAGATTACTCTTTGAAAATATGACCTCCGCGGGATTTGCGGAAGGGGGAATGGTCCATGATCCCGAAAGTTCAGTTTTTGGCCGATATCTCCCGAAATATGCTACTTAGAGAAGTGGGGTTTTGCTAAAAATGAAGTACAGTTCATTACCTACAAAAATGGTCCCCATCATTTTTGTTCCTGGATCAATATTTCTTGCAAAAAAAGGCTTGCAAAAATTTTTCGGAAAACTAAAAAAAAATTTAAAAACCATCGAAAAGAGGACATTTTCAGCTTTCCAATGATGTGCATTAAAGACCGATATTGCCAATCATTGTTTATCAATTTGCGGTAGACCCGAGAATTTTCAGAAAACTCCGGAAATAAAAAAAAAACATCCCAAGAAAAACATGTTGTTTATAAAGATACACAAAAATTAGTTATTCATTCTTTAGGAATACATTCACCACCTATCAAAGTCCCATTATCCCAAAGGTTTCGGTAAAACTACGCTTAATTTAAAAAATATGAACGGATTGATAAGGGCGGTCAAATATTCAGGAAAAATAAAGTTTGGGCAGTTTTTTCAATATTCCTGGAAAATAAAAAAACAAAAATGTTACACGATTTTATAGGTACAGGTCCCTCCTTCCATATGCACTTTGAATCATGAAAAAATATTCATTTTTACTCAAGTTATAGGCCAATTTGCCCGCCCTTCCATGCCTACATTCACGTAGCGTGCTCCCGGAGACGCCGTGCAGCAGCTCGAAATCCAAGGTACGCTTGGGCCCGTTTATCTCGAAAACGGTTAAACTTTTGACAAAAATGATAAGGATCATTTTTGTAGATAATAAACTGCTCTCCATTCCTAGCAAAACCCCACTTCTCTAAGTGTCATATTTCCGGAGATATCGGCGGAAAACTCAATTTTTAGGATTATTGGCCATTTTTCAGCCCCTTCCGCAAATTTCGCGGAGGACATATTTTCAGAGAGTAATCTACCCGTGAATACCTACAAGTTGCAAAAAAAAAAGTCCGACAATAATGAGATGAGCAGGTTGGGGGGTTTCTCGGTCTTTATTTACTGGACTAATATAGTTTGCAGTTAGTACAAATATATTCACTGCAGAAGACACTGCTATCATCTCCACCAGACTAACATTCTATAGGTATAGGTATAGTCTTTCTCAAGCTTTGTTTATAACCCTTCTGCTTTCCAGAAAATCCTAGTTGTCCTGGTAGTGATTCCTGGTGTGCCATCCAATTCAGTTTAGCGTAAAGTGTCACCCAACTTACAGTCGTTTCTGTTGTACTCTTTGGTTCGTAAAAGAAACTCTACTGTTGCTATATGTGTTTAAAAATCAAATGAACGATTCAGAGAGATAGAGAAAGAAAGAAAAAAGCAAGAGAGAAAGAAAGAATAAAATAATCTAGTATTTTTTAGAGTTTTTTTAAACTAAGTGGTGATATTATATGCAATTGTGCGTTATTACATGAAATAATATCATATCATGTGTTCTCAGTCATTTTTAGGGTAAAAACCGTACCCTATTATTCCGCTGTCCACCCGTCTGTCACCAGGCTGTAATTCATGAACCGTGATAGTTAGACGCTTGAAATATTCACAGAATATTGACTCATAATATTCAAAATTAAAATGAAATTAGTATTTAAGGGAGGCTCCTATACAACAAACGGGATACAGAACTCTTCGTGCGCGATTCCGACTCGCCCTTGGCCAGATAACTTTTTAATGTGAATTTATTCATTAAATATATAAAAAGTTTTTTTTTAATTACTTTGGTATTTATAACACAAACCAGGCACGTTTTCAGCGGAAAATGAACGCACTAGTTTCATTTAATTTTGTCAATATTTCTCTTTTAACTAACATCGTTCATTATTACTGAATAATTCAGAGATAATTGGGATACAAATTCGACGGAAATGTTATCAACTATGATTAAAAACTGATAGAAATTTCCCTGGATAATAAAATGACAAATATCAAAAAGGGTTTAATAAAGTTTCAGTTACGTCACAACATTCAGAGTAAAAACATTCAATTTATATTAAGCTCCGTAAAATGTTATGACAGTTAAAATTGTTCACAAATAATAGTAACATTAATTAAAATGGATTAACTATTATTAAAAAAAATTATATTTCAATTTTTACTATTTCAGATTCGTTTGGCGTTTGTGACAGTTTCACGAAGAGGATTTTGTGGTGTGTACAGTAACCAAAATAAAAATTCACTTAAGTATTTCATATTTTTCCACAAAAAGAAATAAAAATCCAACTAATTTTCACGAGCATTTTTAATTACAGACATCAAAGCTGGTATTTACTTAGAGCAATTTTTATTTCGGTATCAGAATTCCTCTGAAGTTATTCAACAAACCATAATCAAATAATACTTGGTGGAGTGCGTAATTTGTTATATCAGATGGAAAATCCGTTAGATTATTCTGGTTATTAGATTATAAGGGATAGGAATAAATACAAGCCGCAAGCGATAGGGACGTTTGGTTCAAAGAGGATCACTAGATTTTAATTAGCTCTACTAGCTATCAGACGAATTTACAATCAAGCTATCGTGATATAGTATCTAATTAAAAAACATACTAATTAGCTATATAGTTTATACTAATTTGTACGTGGTGGATATAATGTCTATAACGAAGAAAAAAAGTAGGTTAAAATTTTGAAGATCCTCTGGAGAGTATAATTATTATCATAATAGGCAGACTTAGATGAAATGCTAAACCTTCCCACACTCGCTCTGGAAAATTCTTATCGGCTAGCTCAGGTTGAATCTTTGAAACCCAGGAATCTAGCGCAGTATCTTCAGATACTAAGGACTGAAGCAGCCCAATCCATGGAGATGGACACAGACTTTATGTCTACGAAACAGGATGAACTTATTACAAAGACGACGTAACACAAGTAGGTGATTGTCATTTGAATGTTGGTAGGTGGGGTATAAGGAGTTGATAGGATTGAGTTTATTCATTAATTGGGTTGTTCTCAACATCCAAGGCTTTTGAACTGAATATTTGTACCATTTCCCATGTTATCTATTGTCTATTCGAGCTTTCGAGTCTTCTATATAGGCCACTAGTTTGACTGTGCTTCCATCGGAATCCTTGTAAGTCCTCACAGAATGAGTGAGTAAATTCTTATGTCATTTCAATTTCCTCTCTCTACCCTTTGTTTTTGACGTTTACTTTTAACGTTAATTGACACACTGTATTTAATAGAATATAGAATAGGATGCTCTTTTGAAAGGAAGGCAGTTTTGGAGTAAGCGATGTGGAACGCCACTGAAGATGGATAGTCGAAGTAAATTTCATTGTAGTCCAGTAAATAAAGATCGAGGAACCCCCCAACCTCTTCATATCATTTTTTTTTTGCAACTTGTAGGTATTCACGGGTAGATTACTCTCTGAAAATATGTCCTCCGCGAAATTTGCGGAAGAGGCTGAAAAATGGCCAATAATCCCAAAAATTGAGTTTTCCGCGGATATCTCCGGAAATATGAAACTTAGAGAAGTGGGGTTTTGCTAGGAATGGAGAGCAGTTTATTATCTACAAAAATGATCCCTATCATTTTTGTCAAAAGTTTAACCGTTTTCGAGATAAACGGGCCCAAGCGTACCTTGGATTTCGAGCTCGGTGAATGTAGGCATGGGAGGGCGGGTAAATTGGCCCATAACTTGAGTAAAAATGAATCTTTTTTTCATGATTCAAAGTGCATATGAAAGGAGGGACCTGTACCTATAACATCGTGTAACTTTTTCGTTTTTTTTATTTTCCAGGAATATTGAAAAAACTGGCCAAACTTTATTTTTCCTGAATAAATGACCGCCCTTATCAATCCGTTCATATTTTTTAAATTAAGCGTAGTTTTACCGAAACCTTTTGGCTAATGGGACTTTGATAGGTGGTGAATGTATTCCGAAAGAATCAATAAATAATTTTTGTGTATCTTTATAAACAACATGTTTTTCTTGGGACGTTTTTTTTTTGATTTCCGGAGTTTTCTGAAAATTCTCGGGTCTACCGCAAATTGATAAACAATGATTGGCAATATCGGTCTTTAATGCACACCATTGGAAAGCTGAAAATGTCCTCTTTTCGATGGTTTTTAAAATTTTTGGCAAAATTTTTTAGTTTCCCGGAAAATTTATGCAAGCCTTTTTTTGTAAGAAATATTGATCCAGGGACCAAAATGATGTGGACCGTTTTTGTAGCTAATGAACTGTACTTCATTTCTAGCAAAACCCTACTTCTCTAAGTAGCATATTTCGGGAGCTATCGGCCAAAAACTGGGGATCATGGGCAATTTTCCAGCCCCTTCCGCAAATCCCGCGGAGGACATATTTTCAGAAAGTAATCTACATATGAATACCTACAAGTTGCAAAAAAAAAGTCCGACAATAATGAGATGAACAGGTTGGTGCCTTTATTTACTGGACTATTGGTATAACTACGTAGAATCTTTTGATTAAAGAGTTTGATAGTGTCATCAATCTTTACATTTTGACAGATATATTGAGTACATCGATACAGAAGCGGGTTTGTAGAAAACATGCTCATATAACTTTACACATCACTATTGAGTAAGTTTAATCGAGAAAATGCTGTCCAGTTCCTCCATCAGTTATTAAATTACTCGGTAAAGTAGACAGTTAGATTTCAACTTCGTTATTCGAAATTCTGAACGGTTATGAAGCCTTTCACAATTATTATAAAAAATAGTTATTTATACTACATAAATAAGGAATGTAATTAATATTTACTAGCCAAGAATAATTTTGCTAAAGGTGACTATGAGAAGGTTTGTTATTACAAAATAGTTACAAAATACATTGTTATAAGCTCCCACATGGCGAATTTTAATACTCGCTTCTTCATGCGGTATCAAAATGGAAAGTGCTTAAACCATCCTGTCGGGAAAAACTCGGCCAGTTTATTAGCAAATATTGGTCTTGATGTCTTAGCTCTCAAGCAACATGGCGGATGGAGATAAGCAACTATTGGGAAAATTGATGTAGTGGAGAGCTTCAGCAATAAAAAGAAAGTTTGAAATAAAATGTTATACAATATAACGAAGCCAGTCTCCTGCAGAAAACTGGGTTAAAGATAGTGCAATTATGGAGTCAGAATATTTCATACAAATTGAGAAAAAACGAGAAAACATCTAAATTTTACAGCAGCACTATAAAACGGGTTTATTGAAGAAGCTCTTCGTACAGCTTTAAAAAATATACTTGACTCGGTGGTTTGCTGGTTAGGTTGTTCTAGATTGAAAGTTATGAAATTTATATTTGTGACATTATAAAAAATTTGAATATTTGAATTGCTGGAGGTCCGAGACGGCTATGTAGATATACTGAAATGTAAAAAAGGAATCCTCGTGAGATACTCGGGATCAAATACATACAGTCATCGTTGAAAAAAGCTAATAAAAAAAAACTGAATGGGAATTCCCGTGGTAGTTACCAGAGTGAAATCTCTTTTCAAACGTAAAATAGCTATTCTACACAGTCCGGAAGTAAATCAAAAACTTCTAGAGGAAATTGAAACGGACAACGTTATACTGTAAGCCGAACTCTCGGAATTACATGGTATAAAACATAATATGAAGTTTTAAATTGTGCATAACACATATTATACTGATGTTTACGTTGCAAAAACGAAGATGATTATCATTAAAAGATAATCTTATTTTCATTTTCCGTAAATATCAATATTTATGCATTATGAACAAAATTCAACTCTTTGGAATCCAAATATGTGATAACCACCCGTCATTTATTTGATTTTTCTCTTACAAAAGGCACCATACATAATCAGCTTCCCCACGCAATCTTTCTTATTGTTTTGTAACTTTTACTTCCTCTCCTAATACTTCCATAGAGATTTCTGAATTACGGGTTTCCTTAGTACTGTATATCAATATTTTATACATAAATCTAGTAGGCTAGAAGAGACTGGTTTTGGAGTATTTGTTCCCCATCAGTACAAGGTAGATACTCTCCGTCCGAGAGCTCTGAAAGCCTATTCCGCACTGAAGATGAGACTGAAATCACAATAGATACATATTCCCAATTTAAAAAATGTTAAAGTCGTGACAACAGCGGCATCCTCACCTCCAACCGCAAACCAAAATTTTAGATTGACACAAACCCATCGGTTTCTAAGTATGCTTAATTACAGTTTCCTGTAAATAAGCATTTGATCTCCTGGACGGAGAATATCTACCTTATACTGATGTGGTGCAAATACATCGAAACCGGTCCCTTCTAATTGCAAACCAGAATGTTTGGTTGAATCTTGTATATCATACCGACCCCGTTTAAGTTAGAAGTGTAAATCATTATCTGTCGGGTCATATTGCCCGAGAAGTAGCTGTTTCTTCTCAAGTGAACATGTTTTTTGGAAAATATTTTTAAAAAAACTTTGTGAGGTATTATAATATTATTAAATCTATTCTTCTTCGATATCTAGTGATAAGATATAATTATCAACAAAATATGCAAGGGAATTTGAAAGCGAAAGTGATATTACATGACAATTAATTCAAATTAAGTTAATCATCATAAAACTCGACGAATACCAGCATTAAACATAAAAAATATCCAGTTAAACAAAAAAATACATTTTTCGAAACGAAATTTTCTCTTTGACATAAAGGGACTGACAAACCATAAAGGATCGTGAAGAACAAAGACTCATCCAATTCCAGGTGCCAGCAAGGATTTTTCACGGAATAAATGATGTTCCAAATAAATCTTGTTATCAATTTTTTTTTGCTCAACTAGAAATGAGGTCGATCTTATTTAAAAAGATAAAACTGGGAACTACGTGAACTTCTAATTTTTCATGAAACCGTACGAAAAGAAGGGTTTAATTCGGAGTGAACTTTATTTGTTCATTAAACCACTCCAAAGTTAGTTGTTTAACTTTATAAGACTTCGTTGGAAAAAAAAATAAAGAAGTTGTAAAAAAATAGAAGGTGTAGAGGAAGGAGGGTATGTAATAATTGAGCACCCAGCTTTTTAATGTGAAACAGAAACAAAATCATTGAATACTTATGCCTGTTGGGTGCTATGTGAATGATAATGGGAAATAATGAAAAACTATAACAATATACCAACCACGAGATGTGGTACTACGACCTATGCGGTTTTTTCTAGATACATTAATATGTAGGTAATTGCTTACAGTTTCCTGTAAAAAATTGTCATTTTAGTAAAGTGTCAGCATTAATAGATGTCATACTCATACACATTTACTTTTATACTATATGTCTTATTTTGTAGTGTTTGTTATATTGCTGTAGATTTCTGTATCTTATTTTATATTGCATAAACCTCATTTAGAATTAAATTGCTTATCACGCACAAGCTGTATCTACATCAGCTTCTGTAATTCTCTCTGTTTATTCATAAAATATTGGTACACATCATTGTAAATTTTTCCATTATTACTGAATAAACATTATTATTATTATTAAAGATAATAGTTTAATATTTTTATAACGCATTAGAAATTTAAACATTATTTTTAAAAGAGTAGACCGTTCACTAACAACTACTTCCCTGGCTAGATGCCACGAAGGACATTGACTTACACTCAAAGTCAAAGGGAGTTGGTATATCTACACGATATTACCAACCATTCTGGTTTGAAATTAGAAGGAACAGTATCACTTGTAGACCGGTTAGAGTGTATTTGCGCTAGATAGATATCGTCCTTCCAGAAGCTCTGAGAGCATAATCCTGGACGGAGACAATGCTGAAATCACGAGAATGGTTCTATATTGACGAAGTAAATAATCATTACCGAGATAGTTTTGTGAATCCTAGGGCACAGCACCTAGGAGACTACTGGATAGAAGAGGGACAGTTACCTAAGTTGAAGCCTGCAGATATCCTAAAATTCCTCGGGGAAATGGGACTAAAGGAGCTACTAGTCTCTGAGACTTACTTAACCACTTTTTTCTTTCTGACCTGTGAACAACAAAGTGTCTCCGAATAATAAGTCAGCTGCTCTGGAAAGTAAGGGCTGCTATTTATATTTTGAGCATTTGCTCACCAAGTGTTTACAGGCGCCATCTGATGTTTCCAATTGATCTTTTTAACCATAACCTTCTTCAGAACTTTTTGTGTTATCTACAGCGACTTGAAAATTTTGTCTCAGCGAAAAAATGGAATTAACTCGTGAACATTTTCGTGCGATGATTTTTTACGACTTTCGACGTGGCTTATCAAGACAAGAGTGCATTGATCAACTCACTTCGACTTTTGGCGATGAAGCCCCATCCTCGGCCACTGTTAAACGGTGGTATAATGAATTTAATCGTGGCCGCAGTTCGCTCGGGGACCAAAGTCGTGAAGGTCGTCCAAAATCAGTTGTTCTGCCACAAAACATCGATGCTGTGCACGAACTGATAAAGCAAGGTCGACATGTGACATATCGCGAGATAGAGGCATCTTTGGGCATTAGTATGACAAGCATCAATAAGATATTGCATGAACATTTAGCTGTTAAAGAGATTTGTTCGCGTTTGATCCCGCATAATTTAACAAAAGCTGAAAAGGATGCTCGTGTCAATTGGTGCAGAGAAATGGTCAAGAAATACAATCGCGGTGCATCAAAAGCTGTGTATAACATCTACACAGGTGACGAATCTTGGATCTATGCATATGAGCCCGAAACAAAACAGCAATCCACTGTATGGGTCTTCCAAGTCGAACCCAATCCGACAAAAGTGGTTCGTGTGCGAAGCACCTCGGAGCAAGTGATCGCCTGTTTCTTCGGAATAACTGGACGTGTGGCAGTCGTACCGTTAGAGCAACGTAGAACGGTGAATTCTGAATGGTACACAACCATTTGTTTGCCAGAAGTGCTTCGTGAAATACGAAAAAACAACCGGCAACGAAGGATCATTCTTCATCATTACAATGCCAGTTCTCACACATCGGCTAAAACAACCACCTATTTGACTGGCCAAAACGTCAAATTGATGGGTCATCCTCCGTACAGCCCTGATTTGGCACCAAATGACTTCTTTTTATTTCCGCATATCAAGAATAAATTACGTGGCCAACGTTTTTCGGCGCCTGAAGAAGCTGTTGATGCATTCAAAAACCATGTTTTGGAGGTACCTCAATCGGAATGGAAAAAGTGTTACCAAAAATGGTTCGAGCGCATGCAAAAGTGTATTGATCATCATGGAGAATACTTCGAAAAACAATAACGCCATTTTTAATAATAAATTACTGTCTTTTTATTATTAGGCTCAAAATATAAATAGCAGCCTTTGTATAACAATAAAATGACTAATATTTTCTTAGGTGGTAAATGGTATTTCATTTCAGCTAAGAGATCTAATTAATCAGTTTCCATCACTATTACAGATCAAACGACGCGACGTCCGTGAAAAGCACTATTACACCCTCGTTTAAACAAATCCAATTCTCCTATCTTAAACTTATGTGTATATATATGCATTCGCCTCGTTCGTTGAGAGCGCTCAAACAAAAAGTATGACAAAACCCATCTTACTCGACCTTATTTCGATACCTGCGTCTAGCAAAGTAAATAGAACTATTCACAATGGAAATTTCTATCGGATTTTCTTTCTGCTGCTAAACAGTAAACCCGGATTATATACACAAAATACAATTTCCATAGTTAAATTTGAAAAGCTCACTTTCAAAGTTGAAAATTGTGAATATATAAAAATTTATTGAAAAAGTTGAAGAGCACCAAGTTGTTTTTAAAAGTAGCAGTGCTATTCTTTCCAAATAAATGTTGTATAATAATAGTCTAGAAAGATCTTTTAGCTAAATTGGAAGTAAAAATATTATTTTATTTATTATTTTGGTAAATCATCATGTCAGATAGCAAAGCACTACGAGTAGAGAGCACCGCAAATTGCAGATGAACTAGCAAAAGAGAGTCTGAAACATCCTTTTGGATGCCTTTTATAGTATATTACATACCTAGCGGGGAAGTAGATCATTACAACCAAGACTTTGTTAGAGCCGTGGATGGAATGATCCTTCTCGCGTGGTATGTATACTATTTTATTCACAATCGCTTAAGCTTTTAAAAACATTAATTTTAAGAAAATTTGTTATCACAATTTAATATTTTTTTCGACAAAGAACTTCATGCTAGGCAATAAATTTATTGGTTTTGACAATTATGTCATAAAATATTGTTTCTGTCACGAAATTTTAATTTTCTTGCTCAAAGAAATACATAATGTCTTATTTTGAATCAACCTGTATTCCCCCGGAAGTCCAAGAAGCTGCGGTTGAGGGAATAACTCCGTAGAAAAGCAAAGAAAGGTATTAACTTTTTTTAAAACCAGCTCAACACAATATTGTCTATATTACTGACCGATTGTGAATAAAACAAAACATACCTGACTGTAACATTGAATTTTATTAATCCTGATCCAGACTTTACTGTGCTTATAATAATGGAGTATTTTGATAAACGAACATATTGAGAAAGAATGTAATTTATAGAAGGAAGAAGAGGTTTTACTCCCTCATTATTTCTGTTTCGCAAATTAACGAGAAAAAATACAATCGTTTGCGAAACGAAGCCGAAAGAAATATCAAAATATTCGCTTATGCCATCTAGAAGATAAAAAGGATTCCTTTGTTCTATGAATTCCTATTTAATAAAGCCTCGGGAACAAAAGAACAGCGAATTTCCATCATTAAATTATCATTAAGTACCTTCAAAGCGGTTCAGTAATGGATCGTTTCAGTACACATTTGCAATTCAGATCAAGACTTTTGACAAAGGAAAAAAAATGTTTTCTGTACAAATTACCACAAAGTAAAATGATAGATATCTAGAAAAACGGGAGTAGAGCAACATCATTGCAACGAGCTTGGTTAATATAATCTTAAGATATTTTTTTTCTGATTTTTTTATTCTCGATACTTAACGATATAAACTCGATTAGCTTTACTTTGAAATCAGTTCCATCATAACCTTACTTTTTGTTAATAATAGAACCACTACGTTTTTAGTAATACAATATTTTTTCTCCTCCCTATATTGTAAACATACGCATTTTGACACTGTTTTGAAGGACGTAAATAACAATTACCAAAAATGTAGCTACAGACAAGCGATATTTGCTGATTCTTCTATATCCATTTGGCTGTTATACAAATAAATAATTTCAATTTCTGATAATAAATTGTCAGCTTGACATTGTTGATAAAATAGCAATGCTTATGACGCAATAGAAACCTGTCAAAGCTGTTCGTAATCGAATTAAATTAATAAAAATACAAGAATAAATTCTGCGGAGAGGAGAAAAAATCATGTATACTTCACGGTTGCATCTCGAACTTTATTGCCAGCCCTCGCTATCGCTCGGGCGCACCTCTCGACTACTAAATGTTACTTTTATCCGTTATAGTATAAATAACTATTTTTCTGTCAGTATTCATGAGTATATTGACTTGAGACTCAATACGCTTTAAAAGTTTGAAGAAAAGAAATTTTTGAGAACCAAAACTTCAATTTAAGTTCAAAACTTCACTACGCGAAGCATTTCAGTTAAAACCGAACGAAACTATTCCAAACATTGTTTTATAAATTGGAAGTCGAGATTTTTATAACTTTCAAGTGAAGTTGATTGAAATGTTTGGTTTAGATTGTGGGTTGTTTTGCTGGATGTGAAAATAAGTAGTAGTGAACTGTACATATTTGTAATGAAAGAATTCAAAACTAAAAGAAGTCATTTTGTGGTTTTACAAAACCACAATGCAAGTAAAATTTGTTTTCGGATTTGTCAATAAATAGCAAATCTTTATTAGCGCTACATGAAAGTGTCGACGACGAGTGACCCTACTATTCATTGTCTACGTACTTCACCGCGACCGGCTGTAGTGCTGTAACGGTGTAACGCGACATGCGATAGATGGACGAACAATTTTAAGGCGATGTAATGAAAATTTCACTTTAAAAAGTTCATTATGTAACGAATATCACGCATGACCGTCGAATTTGACGCATATCATGTCTTCAGTAAAATAAAAACTGAGTAAATGGAATTATACTTTTATAACCATCAAGCGTAAGACGTAACGCGCTCTCGTCAAACAAAATAAATACTAAAATCGCTTAGGGAGTGATCCTACTCAGAAACAAATGGTTTGGAAAACTGTAGAATATAACCACCACCCTCTTGTTGCCTGCACAAATATCTCTCTCCCTCTTTTTTATGCATCCCTTATTTTTTTCTGTACAATTTCAGAAGTTAATTTAAAGTTACAACTTTAATTTTTGCTTACAAACATTTTTGTTGTTGTAAATAGCTACATGGCTTTAGACGGAATACTATAACGGTTAAAATACGAAAAATAAACAAATTTAACGACGCTTGCTACTTGAGAATAGAAACGGTGCTGTTTATTTTGCAATGGTAATTTTAAAAATGACTTTGGAATAAATAACTCATAAGTTTCACTTATATATATCATGCCTCGTAAGCAGGGCTGTTAAGCTTTTGAGATAAACATAACAAAGTAATGTTAAAGATTCTTCAATAGTACAGTCAAATCCGTAGAGTATATACAGATTGCGTAAATTACATCGGAACCGTCTGGATTATACAAGTACGACAGAAAAACAGCTGAAAGACAGAGAAAGAATAATTATGCGCGGCGTGTACTTTGTTTCACCTTAGGGATGTATACTTATTTCCCGAGACTGGCCGAATGCTCATTGCCCCCTATTTTAACCGCTGTTGCCAGAAGCGCAGATTAATTTGTACAAATGATATTTTATCGTTGACTTTTTTTCGAGGGTGAAAATACAGCACGTTTGTGCCAGCATTACGCCAAATAATCTTAGAGATATGAGATCAAATCTTTATCACAGATTTGGTTATTGTCTGGCACAGGAAGGTGGTTTATTTGAGCACTTAATTCATTAAAATTATGTTTACCTTTAGAATGGATTTTTATTTTTTCAGGAAGTTTATATTTTATGTTTAGAATAGGTGTAGGTACCTACCTACTTATTTTATTTTTTCAATTTAACCCTGTATTATTAAATACAGTTACTTATCAACAATTTAAGACGAAAATATAGTTTCAAATCAAATGCAATAAATCACAAAGTTCATTTAACAGAAACTTAATATTTTAACAAATATATTTCATAAAATTATTTGAATACCAAAGTTCTGCATCCCGACTCAACTTAAAGTTGTATACTTCAAGTAATTAATTGTAGGAACAAATTTGTTTACCGACTATTAACATTTATTCCAATATAACTCCTGGATGATTCTCACTTGAATGTTATCTAGTTTCAATAGAACGCAGCAGGTTGTTTTCGAAACCCTTTATATTCCCAACGTTTGTTTCAATTAAAAGTTAATTGTACATAGATGACTAGGACCTGATATAATCACTAGTGCTCTATACACATCAAGTGCATACATTGAAGGGAATATTGCTGGGAGCTTTATTAAATCAATGGCGTAGATTGAGGGTATTTTTGCCACTATTAGCTAAAGTTTATAGTTTTGGAACCTGTACTTAAATTAGCGAAGTAGTTAAACAAATGTGCACCCAAATACATGTTGAGAAAAACTTAAATAGATCATACGATTTACATAAGTACGACAAGGATAATATGAACAACACTCCTTGAAAGAGAGAGACAAGAATTGGTTTATTTGTGAACTCACAATTAGATCAGTCCCTTTACCAAAACATAACGAATAAAAGTAAGGAAAGCAGTTAACACACGCCCACCTGATTTGGTGGAGGGGGCTGAACGAACAATTCTTCTCTCTCTTTCAAGTAGTGTTATTCATATTATCCTTGTCGTACTTGTGTGAATCGTATGTCGAGCTAAGATTTTTCGCAATCTGTATGTGATTGGCATCTTATTAAGTTTTGCAAAAAGAGTTTTAGAGGATCTCTGAAATAATTTGCCAGGATTGGTTCATTCCAAGATCTTTATACATCCTGCAGCTTTGTTGAGAAGATGAATAAGTTTAGTGATATATGAATAGGTGTGAGCCAAAATAAACGCTGATCAAAATATTCAGGTGTCGAGTGTTGTCAGTATAAATAATCCGGATATAATTATGTAACCGGAAGGGCTGTCAAAATAATAATATTTTAGATAGACTAAGCTCCTAATACAAAATTTCGTTTTATTTTAAGAAACGACTAATGGTTATCGTCAAAGGCACTGTATAACATTTTGACTTGTTACTTATTCATGTCACGTGAATCCATTATTGACATTATCACAGGGTGAAATTTTTTAAATAATTTAACTTCAACTGTGGTAGAATCCAATTAATTTGACAAAGTACATCGTCGTTCACCTTTGGTGAAAATATATTTATTCAGGCAGGATGAAATAAACGGATATTGAAATGTGGTGTAGCGTCAATAGATTGATTGGTCATTGACACAAACTCTCTTTGTTTACTTTACTTCCCCACCAACCAGCCACATCGCTCGTAGCTGAAGGCGACTGCTAGAAATAACAATCAAGGTTGATCATTTCTGAAGTTTCTGAACCGAATTATCTGAATTATGTGGACAGTGTGCTTTGTTTGTACAGTTAAGGGCATTCGATGGAAAATAATCATTTTTATTTTCTCTGCTGAAAAAAAATTATTTGGAATTATTTGATAAATTGGTGACATGAGGTTGATTTAGATTTAACTAGTCAGATTGGGTGGCTAGCTTATGAATGCCAATGACTTCATAAACTTACGACTTCCCTCTTAAGTAACATTCCATAATTTGGTATTTTTAATAACGCCAGTAGATATACTAAGCAGCTATGAAAACAGTTGTCTAACTTTCTCTATCTAAAGTTCATGAAATGCGTGCGCACCTTTCATTCCCGTGGTGGCTTAGTACATCTACTAGCGTGGAAGTTGTAATTCAAAATTAATATCAAGCTTGTCTAAATTCGCAATCTTTCATTGGACATAGAGTAAAATAACCTTTTTGGTAATTGTTACTTACGTCCTTCTAAAAAGTGTCTAAATGCGTTGTTTACAATATAGGAAGGAGAAAAAAGCTTAAAAACGTTTTATAGAAATGAAGGTATGAATAAAATTCCTTTTTAAGTCACAATGCAACCATCGTTTCTCAACCTGTCACCAACAATGAAGTTTTTCTTCACCCCATTTCTTTCAATGCAACATAAAAACCAAAATCTCATGCGGGGATCTTTTAATGATCTACAATTCACATTAAGTACTTCACTTTTTCATAAAAAAGATATAAATATATCCCTGTCACCAGGTCCTTCTACCGTTATCACGTCCCATTTTCCCCTACTAAGAGCTATCCATTACGGAAGGTTTCGCGTTTCATGTTGTTTTGCTACCCTGGGTTCGTAATTGAAGTAATTGTATTTTAGTGAAATTTATCAGCTGGTTAAAACATTTTGTAGCTAACTAATTGTTTGAAATCTAAACGGGAATTAAAGTAGTCAATGAATAATCAGAATATTGATGTTAGTTGTTGATTCATTATGTCTCTACAGGGGGAATGTTTCGAATTAGGTAAAAAGTTTATCATAGGAAAAGATTTAACTCAATGCCACTCTAAATCCCATATTTCCAATCTCCTTTTCTTTTTGGTATTACATATTTCTACTTAGAGTTCCAATTTCACTACTGTGTGATATTACCACTAAAAATAAAATCAGACCGTATTTAACTATGACACAAAAAGTAAAATAGAGCCACACTACTTTTTATAGTCCAATAAAGTAAAATGTTTATAGTCGAGACCACTGAATGTTTTTTATGACACCACTGCTTATGGCTTGTTGAAATATTTATAGAGCAACGTCTTTTTCATTCCTTCGTAGAGTCCTACCAGTCGATATTTGAAAATAAAACTATTTCCAATTTTATTACTTCATTTATACTCTTCTGCAACTTCAGCTATTCCTAACAAAACAACAGTTATATTCCATTGATTAACAGGGAAAAATCAAAAATATAGTCTCCGAGCACGAATGGAATAACCATTTTTTTCAGAAGACGTTGAGTAGCTAGGTATCATCCTTGACAGACATTTACATGTACGGATGATCGCTCTGGGAAATGCCTACAAGCCAACTTAGGCTGTTCTTGAAACCCCGCGATCTAATCTTGAACTACTACGTGCTCCGCGGATTTGTCTTCTTCCTGGCAAAACCTACATAGGCTGTCATCTGCTAGGCCAATTGTGTGCATAGGTATGCTTCCTCAGCCTACAAAGTCCAGCCATCATTCCCACCATTATCCTCGTCGTTTCTCGACTTTGACATAATAGGTCGCGTGACAGTTTAGCCGAAGGGTTTTTAAGGAATAGTTTAGCGTGCCTTTGTCTGCCACCAGCGCAGCGCCTGGTTGTTTATCCATTGGTGGATGCTCTCCTTAGTGAGGTTTTTTGGAATTCCACAGGAAGGTTTTGGCCCTATCATGACCTCAGTCGCTCCCTGCTTGGCTAATCCATCGGCTTTTTCATTGCCATTAATTCCTGGGTGACCTGGCACCCAGGCTAGGTTCACTCTATTATGACTACCTAGTCTGATGAGGGCCTTGCGACAATCCCACTCCAGATTTGACGTTGTTCGATATGATCTTATCGCCTTTAGTGCTGCTTGGCTGTCGGAGTAGATGACGATTCTCCATCTCCCGTCTCATCAACTCTTCTTCACAGCATTGCACTGCCATTGCCTTTGCCTGAAAGACAGTGGCATGTTTCCCTATGCTTAGAGAGATCGTGATCTTCTCTTGTACCCCATATACTCCGGCTCTTACTCCAGAGTCTGTTTTAGAGCCATCAGTGTACCAGTTGAGATTCGCTGTTATAGGAGGCCCAGCTTCCCAGTCCTTTTCCTCTGGAATGACTACTGTGTATTCATTTTTGAATCTATATTGTGGGTCAATCTAATCCAAGTATTGGATCTGCCTTTATTTCATCATTTAGCTTTTTATAGGTATTGCCGAAATTTCGGGAGGTGCCTAGTTTATTATATTTGAACCCACAATAATTATACTCTATTGAAGTGAAAGGGATGGTTGACTTATTATTTCTTAAGAATTCGAAAATTTTAACCTATTTATAACTTGTAGAAAATGTAATTAAAGTTTGGTTGAGAAAACAATTCTTCAATTAAAGGAAACTTCCAAGACTCTAATTGAGTTAGTTGAAATAATAAGCGATTTTATTGTTTAGTGCAAGCAGGTGGAAGGTAAATCTGCTGCTGCAGTTTCCAGCGCTAACTGTTTTAGGAATAATACCAGGCCAGGTGCTGTACCGTAATAAAATAGTTAGATTTATTTCAAAATTAAAATAATTTTGCTATGATAATAGTCTACATAATTTTTGAAATTGATTAAAATATGTGGTATCGTACTCGTTTTTTTGAAAACCGAAAAGATTATGTCTAACATTATGATTTTACAATTGGAATGTTTGGATGATAAAATAATATTTGACAATAATAATTTAATTTAGAACAAAAGTATGTGGCGTCCTAGTGCAAAGAGAGCATTTATTGGATGCTTTTTCGCAAGACCAAGTCCAAGACTGCAGGACCAATATTAAGTTTGCTCATCACTGGGGCACGCAGCCTGAACCAGGACAGATTCTCGGTATACCGGAAACTATAGTACGAGGATCTGTAAAGACCTGGATCAGAGAAGAACATACAAATTTCTGGATAAACGTTCCAAGGCAAATGCATGAGAAAACCTTTATAAAAGAACCATGCCTGAAACAATTGGAAAGATCTAGTATGGCTTAGGCAATCAAAGATTCTTCTGGGTGACTACAACCTGTTGAGATCAAAAGCAAAACTGCACTAAGAGTTTTAACAGGAATCCTAACGGGACATTGTCGCCTGAATGGGCACCTTAAAAAGCTCAAAATAGTGCAGGAAGAAGAATCCTCCATCCACATACTTGCGAACTGCACAGCAATTCAGAATCCTAGGGCACAACACCTGGGAGACTACTGGATAGAAGAGGGACAGTTACCTAAGTTGAAGCCTGCAGATATACTGAAATTCCTCGGGGAAATAGGACTAAAGGAGCTACTAGTCTCTGAGACTTTCCTCAGGAACTAAGTAGAAGTAAGGGGGCACAATAGATCTTTTAGGTCTCAGTGAATGTTACCCCAAATGACATACATACATACATACCATGCCTGAAACGTACAGCGGAACTGCTAACAGGTTTCATGACTGGTCATGCACCAGTAAAGGAACACCTGTACAAATTGAAACTATACAACGGAGACCTTGTATGCAGATTAAGGGGTAGGGAGACAGTGAAACATATACTGTTTACATGCGAGATTCTTGATCGCAAAAGACAGTTATTACTTGGCCATCAACCGCAAGGAAACGCTGAGCTATATAGCAAACACCCAGCTAAGAACTTGTACAAACTGGTGCAGGGGACAAAGGTGCTGGACTGGGTGCTACGAGAAAGCACGAGCAAAAATACAATAAGCCATTAGGCTGAAGTGTTATCAGAGACTTGTCAGACTGGCTCGGAAAAAAAATACCAAGACTGGTTTTGCTTATCACTAATGTATATTGTGAAATGACAAAATTAGATGTATAATTTTTATTATGTATTTATTTTTTCATAATGTAATTTTAATATTTCTACTCGAAGCAACTGCTCACTCACTTATCTATACTATTCCTTTCATTAGTTTTTTCTTTTTTAACCAGTATTTTGATTGTAATTTCTTGATTTGATTGAGAATAAACACACCCTGTATGTTTCAACAGTTTAACTGGTTCTAATTCCAACTAATAAATGAAATATTGTGAAACGTTTTTTACAAAGACAATTTTTAAACGTTTTACATCTAGACGGTTGTATTACATTAGGGAAATTCGTCTGCATCCCTTTTCCCCTACTGAAAATGGCTGTAGTTATTCCTGGTTATTAGGGCCTGGGGTTGTTAATTACACTGATTACATTTTCTATAATTTTATCAGCTCCAAAATGCATGTTTTGGAGCATGGTAGGTATTGCCCACACCCCGTCTCTTTCGTAGCGCCTATATTTAATAACCTATTTACTTTAATTAAAAGGAACTTTCGATTAAAGAGTACTTAACGTTTCCCATAGGAACTATTCCCCTTGGTAATGACTCTTGAAGTGTGAGCTTGGCTCTAATAGAGATTTCATAGTGAGGAATTACTAATTCAACTTGTAATTTATCCAGTTGTAGTATCTGTACTTTCAAGCTTGGTAATAATTTTTGCAGAAAGATCAACCAAAGTTTTAAAACATTTTTCTTAGGAACAAACATTCCAGAAATGAAACAAATTCATAGTTATGTTATGACTACAAACAAAAACGCCCATTCGATAAATCAATGCCAATCAAAAAACATCGGAAAAACAAATGAATGTTATAAATTATTTGCAACGTCGACAAACAATTCATAGACTCTGATAAGAGAATTGATGGGATGGAAGTCCGCCAATTTTACTGGTTGCTGTAACAAATCAAACGGTTTATTCCCCTTTAGGGTCTGCCAATCAATCATTCTAAATCACCCGCAAGTATATGTTTGTTGTGAGTTCGTTTCTCCAGCAAACAATTTTTTTATATTCCGCTGCTTTAGAAATATTGATCCCGAATAATCTTATTATGTTTACCATTTTTGAAATTGAAGTCCATCTTTGTTACTCGATTTCCAGAAATTTATTACTATTGACAAGAGCAACAGTGGTTGATATTTTGTTTTGAAAGTTGCCATACCAACCAACAAATTGGCCGTTGTTGTAAACAATATACAGTGATTTTGTGCAGTCGTAGAAAAATTATAGCGTTGCAAAGAACATTATCCGTAACCGTCAAGTTCCGCTCCAAACTTCAGTCGTAGGAGTGTGGAATCGAAAAGTTTCAACAATTTATTTTCAATAACTAATCGTAAATAAACTTCAAGCACCGTGAGGTATAAAACACCTTATTTAGTCCACTAGACTTCACATCATACATACATAAGTTAAAAATTTGAAGTATTTTATACTAGGAGTCAGTTTTATACCTTTTTTTGTTAATATTATTGTATGTTTGGTTGCCTATACCACAATCGGTTATTAATAGAAAGTCGGTCATTAATAGGAGTAATTAATGACCTATTTTGTGTACATTAATATTGCTCAATCACGCACGGTAGGTGGAAAAATAGTATTAAATCTATTATTTCCGATATCTATCAAGGAAATAGTACTATAGTTCATATAATAGCCTTTTTGGTGTGTGTCATTGATAGTTTATGTCCTTCTAACACATTACGTTGAAAGAAATAGAAAAAAAGAAAGGTCTGTGATTAATCCTAATCAAAATATCACAATAATAAACCGTTTAAACGTATTACAAACGTTAACCCCAATGTTTAACTTACAAAAATTTGATGGTTGATGTTTAGATTACGCGCAAGCACGACTTATTAATCGGGCGAAATTATATCGTTCAATTTACGATGCAGACGTACCTTTCGTAGCGGCAATTTGTTTTATTTTGCAGTGTTTAGATATCCCAAGTATTATTAATGTCATAGTCTTTTCGAATTTGGCTGAATACGATCCTGATCATTTTATTTATCAAATTAAACGTTAGCTATAATATCAAAATAAGAAATAAAATATCGACATACCCAAAACCCGGATATACGTCACAAACGATGACGCACACCAAAAAGGCTATTATACTATGAACTCTATACTATTCTTATTCTACTTATTTCGAGCCATACCGTATATCAGACGTACTTTAGTAGAGATTTATCTTCAAATTTGCTCGTCTCGATACTTCACCATTCCGTTCAGACTGCACTTGATATTACTTAACGTTTTCCCTACGTATTGGAACTATGCCATCTTTTGTATGTAGCTTTTACCTTCGTAAAATACTTTCAAGTTGAGATAACGTATTGAAATATTGGCAATACGAACTATGTAGCATTGTACACACACAATGGATGTAACCACACTAGAAGTTTCTGTATTGAATGAATAGTAAACCTTTTTGCGTAATTAAATTTTGATTTTCTTGTTATTCCTTCCACTGAGCTTAATGTTTTAATTAAATCAAGTTAATACTGTGCCTCAGCTCATAAATATAAAATATCCTTCAGGAATCATATATGTGCATATTTAACCGCTAAAACTTATTATGTATTTTCATTGTAGATTATGCTAGAGCCCTTTCTATGATATTGTTACCTCAGTGTCGTAGAAACTTTATTTATCAAATTATAAAATAATCGTGTTCAATTTTTATCTGGTAGAATTTTGTTTATTAATATAAAGATGACTATGAAGTATCTTCTACAATATTTTAAGATGTGGCAAAAGCTTTTGACAATGAAGCATGAAGAACTGAAATATAAAATGAGCAGTTATCGCCTTAACAGTACTTGCAACTTCTTGCTTCCTTCATAAGAGTGGAATAAAACTAGTAGAAGTATATTGTAAAAATCAAAGCAGGTGTTGCGTAAGGAAGTATAATGAGGTCAATCCTATTCCTACCATACCTTGTTTTTAAACAAAGAGGAGAGTTTTGAATTTAAGTTGGCATTTCTGCAGCCTGGTGATTGGTCAGATTGCCGCACGATTCACATAGCTTTTTTTATACAACTGACAACGACATTTGTACTATTTTTATTATTAATTCAGTTTGATAAACAAAATCTATGCTTGTTTTTGTAAAAGTAAAATCTTATTTTTGTAAATTATTATTATATGATAAGGGCAGAGGATCAAGTCCTATTTTTCCCATAATAATTTACAGTGTATAAATTAAACAATAACTGACACTAAGCCTAAAAAACTACAGATCGAAAATGTAGGAGTCTATTTGATTTTTGAAACTATTAACATTTTCTGAATCAATTATTTGCTGAGGAAGACCATTCCAAATATCGAAAATTCTGTTACTCATAAAATTTTGTCTATAACGAGTTCTAAAAAGGCTCTTTCTTCAACTTTAAGGAGAGCCCACGGAGACGGTCGTCTGAATGAAGGAGGAAAACTGCAGGTTCTGCTTACATTCGAATTCTAGACATGCCTTAGTTCCTCATTGGACAAGACAACTGTGAACAATACAATAAATATGTCAAGCAATTGTCAATTAGTTGAAAATGTCTGAACACGACCCTTTCGGAACACACTCTCAATCTAGTAACGTGCATCCGACTCCTCGTCCCAAAATTGACTTTATAAGTATGGTCGCAGGAGAATAGCAAAAAGGTCAAATTGCAGGTATTTGTACTGGTTGATTGATTGGTTCAGCACCACCAGTCAGAGGTTTAGAGTCCTCTTCACCTCAGCCTTAAGGCTTTTTGTGCTCTTGGTTGTGCCGTTTATGTGAAGAGACCAGTGGCCCTTATCAGGCTCAACAGTCTTTTCACTAGGACCTTCTTAGAGAAATCCTCCCTTGGATATTCTAGTCCTAGGAATCTATATCCTCAATGAGATAATGCTTTAGAATCGTAGATAATGTTTCCTCCTCTTCCATGCACAACCGACAGATAGGTTCCTCCCTAGATATGCCGATTGTATGCATGTGCTTCCTTAGGGTACAGTGACCGGTGAGTAAATCCGTCACTATCCTTATCTTGCCCCTGCTAAAGTATAGTATTTCGTTAGTCAGCGTCTCTGAGGGTTTTTTGACCAAAAATTTGCTGTGTTCCTGTTTTGGCACGTGTGTTCAGTACGACTGAAGTTTAGTTTGAGTCCTCCGAGATATATAGCCACGTGCAGCAGTTCTAGATATCCCAAATACTGGATCAGGGCCAGTGAATGCAGTCTCAGACCCTAGCTTTGCTAGTATGTCTGCCTTTTCATTTCCTACAATGCCCTTGTGACCACTTAAGAGTAACTCTATTATGGTTAGCCAGGGTTAATAGTTTTTGTAGACAGTCCCAGGCCAGTCTAGATCTGATCTGGGGACATGCTAAAGATTATAGTGCTGCCTGACTATCGGAGAGCATTAGGATCTTTTGGCCTCTATCCCTCTTTCGATATTCAATTGCAAACACATGTCGATAGCGTAGATTTCTGTCTGGAATACAGATGCAAGATTCTCCAACGATGTATGGATATTGCACCTGGGTCTAGCACCATGGACTCCAGCTCCTGTACCAACGTCAGTCTTAGATCTGTCTGTGTACCACACCAACGTTCCTTCCTGACTGCATGCTTCCAACCCATCCCAATTTAGATGGATATGGTATGGTTGGTTGTCGTTAATTGTGGCCAACATGATGTCACTTCTCATTTCAAGAAGCGAGTTTGTGTCTGTGTACCCGACTATATAATCTAAAATATATTATTGTATTCAGGTTTGTCGTCAATGCGTCTAGGTATTGGCAGAGACCATCATCGGAAATTGGAAGTAGGCAATGTTTATTGCTCATTTATCAAAAAAAATATTTCTATCCCTTCTACTTTATGAGAAAATAAACGTAATAAACTGTTTATTAAGTACGCCACTGAGTCGAGAAACCCAACGTTGAAATTATAAGCTCTAGGCAGAAAAGCAAAGCAGTCCCTGCTTACAATTTTATACTTAGACTTCAGCAGATCCCGGAGTGGCTGTTATTAATGAAGAGGCTCCCTTTTTCTTGTAAAATTAACTTTAGAATAGGATTATAGAATAATTGCTTGGATTTCAATCTGCAGATTATTAAATGCGATCTCCAGCATTTGTCTTAAAGCCTTCATGATAATTTTCAGTGGCTCTGAGGATATAGAGATTTAAAATCAGTGGAGTGGTGAATCCACAGAATTTCTTATAACTTTTACGTAATTGGAGTTATTTTAATGGGTATGATAATAATTTGGAGCTAGGTCAACAAAATAGTTTAAAATGGGATTATTATACCAGGAGTTTTGGGAGAAATATAAAAAATGATTACTTGGTCAACTAGGAAGACAAGTGTAAGACTTATTTAGTTCCTTGGGAAGTTTTACCTTCAGTGTCTCTTAACGTAACCGGGTTCATTGTCGAGTATCTCCAACGTTTCCAAAATTATCAGCTTTGAGAGAAAATCCATTCATATAAGAATAAGAGACGTGAAGTTTGCCAACCGACTTGCGCAGAAATCAAAATGTCATGCCATTCGCGTTACAAACGATGTTTCATGCCGACAGCAATTTTATTATTGACATTTGAGGTTGTGTTTGAAGTAATCATTTACTGTCGAATATTTTTGAATAAACGTTCAGCTAATTTATCTGTGTTGTATGTTTTGTTTGATCTAAAACGATGCCTCATAAAAAACTTATTAGGGTTATAGGAAACATATAAACACCTACAAAATGTGAAAACGTTACGCTACTAATTTGAAGTTGAACGTCAATTTTACAACATGGCGCTGGTTTTGTCAACTAGAGTTCGCGCACACGACTGCAACTTCACTTGGCTTCTTCTTATATGAAACGGAGTCTACGCGAATGGTTAATTTTAATAGTCAAATAGATAATTTATTTAGGATGTCAGTTTTTGGAAACAAAGGCAAAGCGTAATGAAAATCTTAATAAAATCATGAGAAATTCTAATATTATAAACAGAGTTTAGCATATTATGATATAAGATTGTATTTCAAAGAGGAAGTATATTTGTTTCTGGATTGTTATTTCCTTTGGATTTAACGTTTCATCATAAATAAGGAACAGTGTATGGAAAAAGTGTATGTATGTATATTGTATATTCAACTTTGGTAAATGTCCCTCTTCTATCCAACAATCTCCATGCTATGCCCTAGGATTCCGAATTGTTGTGCGTTTAATTAAGAAGTGTAATTCAATGCCTGTCGGGGCAAATAGCTCGAGAAGTAGTTGTTGCTTCTTAGTGAACGGTCTCTATTCTTTGAAAAGTGCTTTTCAAAAACTTTGTAAGATGTCATTATTAAACTAGTATGTTTGTCGTCTATTTATTTTCTTCCACTTCCACATTTACCCACTCTGTATGTTTCGAGAAATTAATTTACATATTTGTAGAGTTGTAGTCGCTTCTTTTTATTAAATTTAAAGGCAGCCAGAAAACAGAAAATAAAAGCGGAAAATATTCATGCGTTCACGCAACCAAATTATCGTTCAAGACAAGTAATTTTCTCAATTTACCGCTTTCCACACGGCTAATTTGAATTATAGAAACATGACTCAGATGAAAATAGTACATTTCAGATTCTCTGATTGAAAATTGCCTGTATATAATTTACTTCATTTCCTTCGAGTCTCGTTAATAAGGAAATGAAAATTGCCGCTTCGATTTCCACAGTTAAATTAATGTTGATGATGTTGTGTTGGAATATTTCCACCGATGTTCAAAGAGAGAGGAAAAAAGCCGATTTGGGGTTTGCGAAGGTATTATCAGATTACTGTTGCGCTTCGAGAGAACAAAAATAACAAGTAATACGGCTACAAAGGTGTTATTTTGGAAATATTGATTTGAAAGCTTTGCGGTTTGATGTAAAATGTAAGTTAATATAGTCGATTGTATAAGTTATATTGTAAAAGGGCATGTTTAATGATCTATGGAATTTGAGATCTGTAAAAATATGTCATTTGTAAGTATGATTAATGTCAATCCCTGTCCTGGCTCGAGCGGCTGATGTCTGACAGCGCAGGTACTCATTTGTAACTCCCTATAGGGTGAAGATCCAGAATAGAGAATTCTGGGAAAGGGAGCGAAATTCAAAGCCTCATGGGATCGTATGGTACACAGATGGTTCATGCTCCAGCGATGGGGTGGGGGCTGGAATTTACTCCAGGAACCCAAGGACACAAGTCTGTGTTCCATTGTGTAAGGGTGTGTCTGCATATTAGGCTGAGGTATAGGCTATCTTGGAATGTGCGCAGATAAACCTAGACAGAAGTTATACGGATAGACGCATAACCATATACACCGACAGTCAGGCGACAATTAAGGCCAGAAGTGGATATACCATCAACTCAGGGCTTGCTGGTGAATGTCGTGAGCGCCTTGCTGACCTAGCAAGGCGGAACACAGTGTGGCTAGAATGGATTTCGGCCCACCCTGGTTTTGAAGGCAACGAAGGGGTGGACGCACTTCCTGTGGAAAGGGCGGCTACTCCCTTTAACGGCCCGGGCCCGACCTTGGGCCTCACAAAACAAACAATCCGTAAGGAGGAACTAGTTGAGAAACCAGCACCTTGCTGACTGGAGGGCTATACAGGGTCTCAGGCAGTCCAAGCGCCTATTGATGGGATGGATTGATGGACATGCTCTGGAGCTGCTCTAGAACTACCAAGGAGTAGGTTAAAGAAGATAGCAGGACTCCTAGCAGGGCACTGCTGTCTGAGGAAACAGGTTTAGAGGAAAGCCCCCTATGCAGGGGTTGCAGCATGGCTGACGAAACGTCGGACCATGTTCTCCTCGTATGTCCACATTGGGCTGTGCTACGCAGGCGAATCTTCGGACTCCCTGTTATGGTCTCTGGGGACATATGCAGGCATCCACTCAAGAGGATTGAGTCCTTCATCGAGGGGCTCGGCTTCATGGATGTATAAAGTGGCAGGAATGGCACAATGGGCCCGCCAGTGCTGGAGCCTTGGCTTGAGTTTGTCTTGGCCAAGGTTCGCCTGACTAAGTAGTAGTAGTAATGTCAATTTGAAAGATCAATTTTTTTGTAAATTTGAAAGCCATTTTGAAATTTATCAGGGGAAAAGGGTATAAAACTGAATGTGGGTGGTAATGAGGATTTTTATTAGGATTGCAGGGAAGATAGAATTTGCCAGGAGAGAAAAAATATAGTACTGAAAACTAGCAGACTTCAATGATAATAGGTAAATTCAGGGATTAATAGGAGCTACATTGAAGGTTATATAACAAAAAATTATCATTCTTTCCATATTTTCTTTTATTTTCATCCAATTGTGAATGATGTTGAACATTTTAAGTCTCTAACCCATCGAGAAATAAGTTTAAAATAATCTTTCTAGCAGCACCACACTATATATTTTTAAAAAGAGATCTTATGATTGAGATTTTTATTTGCCGACTTAAAATACCTTTTTTTTGTGGTATTTACAGAACTTTAAATGTTTTTTTTTTGGGAAATTTTATAAAATTGAAGGTAAATGAGTGACTTTATAAAAAAACTTTGTCGATTTCTTGTCCCAAAGAACCCAATTTTACGAATTTTACACTGGAAATATTCAAATTCACTCAACTTCCATCCTAAACGACAAAACAGAGCAAGTGCATACAGGGTGGCCGAAAAAATTATAATTTAGTTGGCTAATAATCAAGCTGTTATCTCATAAGTAGTTTTTAATGACTTTTTAACAAAGATTGAAGTAATAAAACGTTGTTATGGACAAATAAAAGAAGAAAACTTATACCATAAATAAATTAAGTTGATAGTAAACCTGATTAGTTCTCAAAAATCTTCCGCGGAAACCGAGAATTGGGTATAAAAGTTTATTTCCAGAGTGAAATCCTGTACCGAGTCACATTTGGATGTCCAATATTCAAGCGTATGAGGAGTGACTACGCTAACAACAATTCACTTAGTAGATTTCATTTATATTCAGGAATCTTTTTTTTAAAATGAAGTAGGTTTTAACCGTACAATTCTAGGATTAAATTGATTGATCGAAGGGAAATTTCAATGCAAAAAGTTATTCAAGTTTATGCACAATATCAAAGCGCACCCAAATGGCGCTTAATATAGTAAGTGGCTGGTGTAGGGAGGAAGAACTGGCAGTGAACCCCCACAAAACTACACTGGTACCGTTTACAAAAAAGAGAAATTTGCAAGGTTTACAAATAAACGGAGTGGAAATTCCATTTGCGAAAGAAGTTAAATACCTAGGGGTCACATCGAAAAAACCACACACAAGGCCAGAATCGCTCTGGGAAGGTGCAGGCAAATGTGTGGAAAGAATTGGGGATTAAATCCCAACATGACCAAATGGTTATATGTATACACAGGTCGTGAGGCCAGGGTTAACCTATGGATCAGTAGTCTGGTGGCCCAAGACACTGCAGATTGGAGCGCAGAGGCAGCTGAGTGGTATCCAAAGGCAAGCTTGCTTGAGTATCACAGTGTCCATGAGAACAACGCCAACTGAAGCCCTGGAGGTAATACTAAACCTACCGCCACTGCATATCTTCATTCAGGAAAATGCAAGATCTGTTAGTCACAGATTATTACAGGGACCTTCTCCGATAAGTTAAGTACACGGCAATGCCTATAAAAAGCTATATGAAGAAAAAAAATCACGTGAAATGTTAAAGTAATCAAGTAAACAGTACTTTCCACCCTATGATTTGTTTACCGGTAAGGTAGGCGAAAAAATACTTTTACTTATTTCATTAGGATAATATACCGAATGAGAAAACACTAAGAGATTGTAGTTGCCAGGGAATTTGGAGCTTAAATAGAAACTACGGGAAACAATCCAGATGTTCCCTTCAATAAACTCCGAACGAACAGCATAAATAATGACCACAGGTCTTAGCCTCGCCCATCAACATATAATATGTAAAGAGGATTTCCTTGATGTAATCAAAATACATACATTAATATTAATGAAACTCCGCATAACGCCACTGTTTACGAAACTCAAATGGATTTTAGAAAAATTAAAATAGTGCCTTTGGTAAAAAGATCAATAATAACGTATTTATTTAGTATATTTAATTATGTATTTGAGTACTGGTGCACTGATGGCTCTAAAACAGACACTGGAGTAGGAGCATAGAGATACTACAGATAGAGACAACAAGCCAGCTCGGAAGAGGGAAGAGGGAGATGGAAAGTCGGAGGTTTAGGCTGTCTTTCTCTAATAGCACGCATGATATATACACAGACAAAGACAGAAAAACCTCTGATCGTCTATCTTTTTCTCTCTCACCGGAGTTCGGTGGGACGTTCCCATTTACACAGCGGCCTATGGCTTATTGCCTCTATCTGTAGTATCTCTATGAGTAGGAGGGGTACAAGAGAAGATAACGATCTCTCTAAGCATAGGGAAGCATGCCGTTGTCTTTGAGGTAGAGGTAATGGCGGTGCAATGCTGTGCAGAAAAGTTGATGAGACAGGAGGTGGATAACCAAAGATCGTCATCTACTCTGATAGCAAAGCAGATCTAAAGGCGATAAGCTCACATCGGACGTCAAATCTGGAGTGGGAGTGTCGTAAGGCACTCAACAGAGTAGGTAGTCATAATAGAGTGACCCTGGTTTAGGTACCAAGTCACCAAGGAATAAAAGGCAATGAAAAAGCCGATGAATTAGCCAAGCAGGGAGCGACAGAGGTCATGATAGGGCCAGACATTTGTGGAATTGAGCATCCACCAATGGATAAACAAGTCGTTGCGCTGGTAGTATAAAACCAAAGGGCAAATGCTCGCTAAACTATTCCTTAAAAGCCCTCCGGCCAAACACACGCGACCTACTAGGTATGTCAAAGTCGAGAAACAACGAGGATGTTGGTGGGAATGCTGACCGGATATTGTAGGCTGAGGAAACATAAGCACACAATTGGCCTAGCAGATGACAGCCTATGTAGGTTTTGCCAGGAAGTAGAGGAAACCGCGGACGAAACTTGAAATTTTTGTCAGGAAACCTAGCATTTGGGTGGGAAACCTAAAATTTGAGCGGGAAACTTGAAATTCTTAACGAAAAACCTGAAATTTTTAGCGAGAAACCTGAAATTTTGGCGGGAAACTTAGAATTTTTGGCGAGAAAACTAAGACTTAATTAATTAATATTACTGACAGAAAAACCTACTACTCTTTCGACATAAATAATCTTAGAATCAAAAAATGTAACTTTAGAATTATGCGGTCTTGACGGTTGTATTTGTAATCTAATAGATTATAAAAAAATGAAAATATATACATGGTGTACCTACTATTTAAAAAAACATGTTAATAAGTTATTTTGGAGCAACGGTGCACCCTGTATACTTCCAATGGACTTTAGCAGATGGTCTGGATTATTTGAAAAAAATTTATTCAAAATTTTTTTTTGTAAACTTAACGGAAATCGAAATATTAGCAAGTTACGTCAATTTTATGTACACTCTGTATAAGCGTGTTAAAAATGATGTCGACCAGTCGATTTCTCGTATTATAAAACCCAATTTAACAAATTTTCAGCGTTTTTCTAGTTTGAAAATGTTTTTTTGTTGGAAATTTTGAATAAACGGTTAGATATTTCATCGTTAATACTTGGAAATATCGATTCAAAATCCACTTGTGTGAGTAAAATTTTTATTGGTGGTGATTACAACGTTCTATCTCTTGAATTGTATGAGTTACGCATTGTTTTCTTCATCCAAATTTCTTTTATATTTGATTCCCTCTGTAAAATCCATGTTCGTGCTACAAAACTGCAGTTTTCTGTTAAGATTATCCGCACATATCTTTTCTAGTGATGTATTAACATTCTGTAGATGCCCTGCTTCTATTATTTCAACAAACGATTGCAATACTTCAAAATTTGTAGCAAGAGAACAAACAGAATAATATAGATTTTCTGTATCAGCCGTTTGTCATTGTCACGTATGGTTTCTACATCTTTCTGTTATAGGCAAGTCTGTGATAAATTTGTTTTTCTTTAATCCTGCTTTTTATTGAGTGATTTATTGTTCGCTGATACACTTTGTAGTGACAAGTTAAATTATGGATAAAATCTAGAAGCAGCTATCAAAAAATATTTTTTTATTTGTATAATTTCTATGCGTTTCTTTTGGGACTCTCTATATAGCAGAGACGATATCTAGATTTTCACTTGAAATTCATGCTTCGCTGTTTCTCCAGAATAAAGGTTAAGTAGTCACCACCTATGTATAAACGGGAATTCAGGAAATTGAAAATTTCTCATATTCTAAATCAATTTATGTTAATGCGATTATATATTTCTTCTTTGCCGCCAGTTTGACGAACGCAACCTTCTGAAGCTAAGAAAGAAGAAATGAGAAAATTTCCGACGTTGCATTCATAGGCGGATTTTCAAGGGATTGGGGCACAGGATTCTTTATTATATTCTCTCTTTGATTAATATTTGAATGTAATCGGAAACGTCGGCAGTTTTCAGAAAATATATCAATTGAAGTGTTCCTTACAAATTGATCTCCACCTATTTCTCTCAAAATAATATCTATAAACACAATCATGAGTGAAAAAAAATATTTTATAAATTATAAAAAATAATAAATTAATAAGATCCATGTTTTGTTCTTTTGGAATTTGGGAAGGAGAAAGAGAGATAAGCTTTCATGGCCTGATATATTCAAGACAGTAGTAACCAACTACAGACCAATTTCTCTCATCACTCATATGTCGAAGATCTTCGAAAGGTTTTTGAAAGGCAGATTGACATCATTCATAACAAAATATAGAAGTATTTCCAGCAACCAATATGGCTTCAAGGAAAAAACGTCAACGTTCTTGCACTATCTGAAAAAAATCTCACCTCACTGGAAAAAGGACGTCCATGTCTATGTGTGTTCATTGACGTTTCGAAGGCCTTTGATACTATAAGCCACCGACTACTTATTGAAACCTTAGAGCGAGTACGTCTGAGAGGCAAATGTGCAAATCTTCTCACACATTATCTACAAAACAGGAACCAGGAGGTAAAAGTGTCTGACACTATGAGGGATCTGAGAGGATTAGAATATGGCGTACCTCAGGGAACAGTATTAGGCCCTCTTTTATTTAATTTATATGTTAATGAATTATTTTCCCTCGATTCCCAAGGAACTGCTTTAGGGTATGCCGATGACACCGCCATTTTGTACGAAGCGGGAACATGGCATGAGTTGAAACATAAGGTTGAGGAAGATTTCAGGATTCTGAAAAACTGGTTCGACAGCAAACTACTAACGATCAACAAAGATAAAACCAATTTTCTACCCTTCAGTTTAACAATGCGGGAAATCCCCCGTTTCAACAACTCGACATGGAAGTATAGGGAGGCACTTTTCAAATTAATGCCGTAAAAAATATAAAATGTTTTAGACTCATATATGAAGTGGGACATACATATTAACTACATAATAAACTTCGAACAATTTTGTATAAATTCAAATTCTTCAATAATTTTCTGCCATTAAAGGCAATGAAAATATTATATAATACATTGGTGAAAAGTCATCTTCGATATGGAATTCTATCTCCAACTTGTTATATAAACAATGCGAAGTCATGGATATGAGACAACTATTTTATTATTGTAAAACTGCACTCAACTGGAGTTGTTGAACGACCCATGCACGATCATAACACACGCAAAAAAACTTATAAGCACTACCACAAGTAAAAAAGATCATATGCATATGTTACAAAAAAAAATACATAATAGTGTTCCTAATAGAATCAAAAGTGAAAAAAACAAGTTAAAATTCAAAAGAGAACTAAAGAAATATATTCTGGAAAGCGATAGAAAAATGATATCCGATCTCATAGAAATGAAATAATAGTAGCAAAATAAAATAGATCCACACTTACACCGTATTGTATTGTCAACCTCCATTTAAGTTGGTGTTCCCTATCTAGCCAGACTTATGAAGTCTCCTTTAGAGCCTTCTTTACCTAACTGGTCAGCGATTTCATTACCTGCAATCTCTTCATGTGCCGGCACTCATATTAGAGACACTTTGTTGTCTTTTGCCAGCCTGTTGAGGGATTCTTTACAGTTTTTTACTGATAGCTTTAAGCAGGGCCTGGCTGTCAGTGAATATTTTTATTTTTGGTCCGGTATATCCTCTTCTGATGTTTTCATCAATACAAGCTATAGCGGTAATCGTCTCTGCTGGCCAAGGCTAAGATAATTCTTTTTCTAGGTCCGTTCATACTAGCCCCAGTGCCATGATTTGTTTTGGAACCATCGGTGAACCAGATGATTTCTCCAGAATTACCTCTTCCCTAAGTGGGATGATGATGTTCACTCGTTCAGTGAACATATTAGAGGGATAAGCTTTATTTTCATCACCATTTGATAAACAGAGCGACATAAGTTGAAAATAGATAAAATATAAAGATAATAATTTACAACAAAATGAAAAAAATAATAAAAATACTGACTATGCTAACAATATAATATATTATAATATCGTATACACTATACTAAATATTGAATCATGCCAATGTAGCTTAAAAGTCTAGGGTAGATTGTAGAATTCTGTCACTGAATAATAAGGACTTTCAAGCAGAAATATCTTTGTCAATCGCGGGAGTTTATCATTTGCCACTTTTGAAGCGAAATTCAGTTTTATACTATTTTCAAAATTAGAATATTTCTGTAAAATCGTTAAAATTATGCTTTAATTTGAATACAGCCAACATCCCAATTTACAGAATATCCATCCACACCATCTTTTTAAAAACGGATCGTCGGCTGAAACCTATTTGTATATTATATCTTTAACCGCCCTTTAAACGATTCTGTTGAGACGACAAAGTAGGTCATATTGATTGTTGAAATATGCATGTTTTAACATCGACTGCATAGAAACGTCCTTTTATCCGATGTCCTTTGAGCTTTACACAGTAAATTCGTTCAGAAGAAGGATCATCTACGGGCGGAAGTAACTTTTTTTTAGCTTCATACACGCACTGAAACACACATAATTTTTTAACAAAAAATTAACTAAAACCGGGCTGGCAGATGAATTTTTTTCTACACCTTTACTTACATTTTATCATCAGACATGCAGTTTATCTTATTTTGACAGTAACTGCTCTTGTCAGTCAAAAGTAGGAAATATTTTCCTCAAGATCAGTTGCTGTGAATTTTCAGTGGGCATGTGATCCAGAAGCATGGCCAAAGCCCCCATGATCTTTAGCTCAAATAGTATGGCCATTTGCCCATCACAACCCACCAATTTTGTTTCTGTCAAGTCTAGACTGGTTAAAAACTTTAAAATCCACTAGTAAGCTGGCCAGAGACAACACAGTCGGCCATATTCTGTATCGCACAACTGAACAAGTGGTTTAGAACAAGGTCAGTGGTTAGGTTGCCACTTGTCTTCAATTGGTATTCTGCAGAGGCAACCAGTGGTTACGAAAGTTGATTTATGGTTGTTTCTGAGCAACCACAGTATGTGTGGTTGGTAAGGTTAGCAACTGTCAGAGAAAGGTAGAAGTGTGGTGAGTGTCTCTGGTATGAGTGCCGGGTAATGAAGCGATTGCAGGTAATCAAATGGCGGACCCCAATTATAATGAAGGTTTTCTGACCAAAGTAGACAAGGAACTCTCAACCAGGCTGTTGACACTGGCTATGAGACATTTGAAGACAGTTATACCGAGCTGGTTACAGGACACAGTACGTTAAGGATACATTTATACAAAATGGGAATGATCAGTAAACGTATAGGTAATGCAGAAAATGCGAACTAAGGTATGAAACACCATTTCACAGACTCTGCTTTAACAATTACAACATTACAACAAACATAGAAGTCAAGAAGGTTCTGAAATTAACTACCTCTCTTAAGATTTTGTTTGTATCTGTATTTCTAAGGAAAGTTTTTTTTTAAACATAAATCACCAAATTTCGAGAAATCCCTTAACTTTTGGCCGTGCAAATTATGCTGATTAAATTTCTTCTCAAGATTATTAAAAGAGAAAATTTTTATCTGCTTGTTTCTGGTCATAGTCAATATTTTATTTTCGTCCGACCTTTTCGGAGGGTAGGAGTTGAATATAAAGGGTGGATAAAGACAATATTTTAATTAGTTAAATTCTTGTAGTTAACGTTGTCAACTTTTATTTCGAAACTTTTCAGTGGTGCTAAACGAAACTTATTAAAAATAAAGAATCATGAAGGATACTTAAAACTTTACTTCTACTTTCCCGCGTTAGGAGGGCGATTAATTATAAATTTTCAACCCAGTGCCGAGGTGACAGTACAAATATTTCTTTCGAGAGCAATAAAAAATCTCGAGAGAGTAATTTCGGCAATTTGTGAAATGTTATATATCGTTTATTAGTTGAAACAGAAATCGGTTTCAGAATTGTGTTTAACAATATTTAATATCATTCAAGCATGGTGATTTTTGAAACTTTTTTTAGAAATTCACAGAAACATACATTTCAAGATAATTCTTACCAGAGATGGTAAAGGAAGTATAAAAAACTGAATGAACAAAACATACTAGATGCTATTGACCATTTGATGTAATAGCTGTTCGAATAAAAATGGGTGAGTCATAGGAACTGTGAATACTCCCACTTCCCCCCTATGAGGACTCATTCATTCATTCGTTCCGACACTTTGTTGTCTATTATGGTAGTAATTTTTTTCCAGGTGTGTCTTCCAATTCAGTTTGGAATCAAGGATCACTCGCCTATGGGAACTGTCAAATGGCCATTGGCAAGTGTCTGCTACCATATTTTAATAATATACAGGAGGAGTTGTGAATTTTGCTTGATATTTCAGTCGATCATAAATTTTGAAAGGTAATTTCGATTTGTCTCATAAAACCTTACACTACTATCACCTAATTAACTGATTTATTCAAAAACTTTTACAACAGAAATTTAACTATAAATTAAACCAACATAACTTTATCAATACTGCCAATTTAGTTTTTGGTCAATAAATTAACAATAACCAATTTGACTTTCAATATCAAGTCCGGCTCTCCATTTTATTTGAACAAATCAATTTAATACTTCTGCTTATTAATATTAATATTAATTGAAATATTTAATTTACGAGAATGTGTTTGTCTTTTGACAAAGCAAATGGTAATCGATTATAATTGGTTGATCCTCGGTAACAGCGCCATGTTATAAATTGAAACGTACAATCTACAAAGTCAATACATTTATGTTCTATCTTTTTGTGTATATTCTAATTTCTCCCAGCGTTATATAATCAGTCCAATTAACAATTTAACTGCAGTTGCTCCACTGATTAATCATTGATAAATACGATATTGTTATATAGGGAGTTGATCAAATTGTGAATCATGAAATCAAAAATGAAAGAAGGCTCAGGATGTGGAGTTTACTCCAGAGCACTAAACCTAAGGTTTAAGTGGGGAATGGGAAACAATACCAGCGTGGTTAAAACAGAACTGGCTGGTATCTCAATTGCCACAAAAGAAATTAACCAGAAAAGTAATTTCTGGCAAAAACATAACAATCTGCACTGATAGCAGACAAGCCCTATTAGCCTTGAACAGACAACGTGTTATATCGGGGCTAGTACTAGAATGCCACCAAGATTTAGCTAACGGCAGATAACAATATTATCCTGAGGTGGGTTAGAGGGCACGACAGGAGTAAAGGAAATCGCATTGTCGATTCTTTAGCCAGGGAAGCGGCTGGACTAAAAATTTTAGGACCCAGTGACACCTACGGCCTAACGACTTCGACAATTGTGGAACTAGGCAAACGTTACACCCATGCTCAATCCCTTAAGAGATGGGATGGAATCAAAGGATGCAGTTTTGCCAGGATCACCCTGGGCGACCCTGGGAAGCTGGCGGCGAAGAAATATTTGGCGATGACCAGGAAAAACCTACGTTTAACAGTAGGATTCTTGACTGGCCACTGTCAACTAAGGAAACACCTCCATACTATGGGGCTAGTGGACACACCTCTATGCAGGATGTGTGAAAAGGAAGATGAAACAGTCAAGCATGTCCTACGCGAGTGTCCGGAGTTATCGTCAATAAGAGAGTGTTTGTTCGGTGAGTCTTTGCCTACACCTGCCGATATAAAGGAGATGTCTCCTAGTGACCCATCGACCTTCCTGGGAAGGACAGGATGGACGATGACCTAGGAGGACAACTTCTCGGGAGGATGTACAATGGGTCACGTGCTGTGAGCCTACACTCACCCTCCCTACTCTACAAATACAGATACAGTGAATCATGAAGGATCACCTTGCCTTACACCACTTTGGACCCTTAAATTCCAGGTTATTTTGTTTCCTGTATTCAGAAGAGTCATTTTGGAGAGATTTTTTATTCTTAAATTCGAAATAATTAGGAAAGTATTGTTAAGACGTTCACTGAGACTACCTGTAGTCCTATTGAACACAAAGCTGGAGATCATTAAACGATATAGATGAAGTAAATGAAGAATTAATTAAATGAAAGTTCTGGACAAAATAAAAAATATGGTTTCAATACATGCGCGATTTTTATTTTTTAAGGAAATTTACCCACGAATACTATCAATCTCAAAAAAGCATCATTTCTTTATCAAACCAAACTGACTACTGTCGATGACTTTATAAATTTCACACTAAAAAATATAAGCGAAACAAATCTACCAGAATCTAATTTAAAACAAACTGAAAACACGCTGTGGAAATTTCAAGAGCTTTGACTCAAAATTGAGAGAGTCGAGTCCGTGGCATTCGTAGCAGTGCTATTTTATTAGGCCAAACAATTTTTATTTAGTAAGTACTTTAAATGACCATTTTTTTGCGAGTTGTATACTATACTTTTTCTATGACAACATATCGTTCACGTTTAATACATGCATACATTGCAAAAACTTTGAAATAAATAAACTGATAATATTTCATTACTCCGAATTCACCGCTAATGGGCTTTCTATCAGAATTAAATATAAATTGAAAAAATATGTAAATATTGACTTTGACAGAAACGATCTGCTGACATTTCATCAATTTGTCGCTGGACGTCATAATTTGACAAGCCGTAGTTGTCGTGATTTTAGAGTGAACCTAGACCTAACACGAAATATTCCATTTCGCATTTGTTGCTTAGCAACTTGCCTAGCAACCGATGCAAAAATGAAATTCTGTACAAAATGTTCTTGTTTATGATTGAAGTTATGGTTATAAAATCAACATTGATCGAGGTTGTCGTAAAAAAATCATTTATCATTGTTGGTAGTAGGACCAAATACAAACTATCACTCAAAAAATTATTTTAATCTATGAGAGAATCAACAGTATACAAGGAAACGCAGTGCAGAAACTGTTGCACTGGCTACTGATACGTTTAAAGCGTAAACGGTCGAAAAACTCTGAAATACTGAATGAATTTTCACGCGTGAGGGTACAAAATTTCACGCTCTACAACATTTATTTGAAACTTTTTTCGGTATTGTTCATGGTTATTGGAATAATTGCGAAAAACATTAATGTAGAACGGTTTTTCAACAATTTTCACTATTTTTCGGCAATTTCAACTCCACGAATATGCTCATTCGATTCCTCATGCCAAAACACTTTATAAACCTAATCAGGGACTGTTAGCAATAAAAAGTTGATATAAATGACTGGAAAGTAAAAGAGTAGAAGGTAAGTGGGGATCGAGAAGAGATGAATTTTTCAAAAAATTACGAATTTTCCAGTTTTACTGAACGTTTCGGTCAATTTGTTGTGTCAATTCCTGTTTTTTTTGCAAATTTGGCACTGACGAATCATGATTTTCACAAAAAATATTGTTTTTAATTATATCTGTACGCACACACACAAATATCAGTTGAAAAGACGTAAACAAGAGCTTCCATAAACTAGGAACGTTGAAACTTCTTAGTAAAATCAGGTAAAATTGATAGTAAAATGGTTTCCGCTGTTTTCTCGGTGTTGCCATATTTCAGACAGACAAAATTATTAACACGTATTTTTTGTTTCGTTTAAACCTCAAAAGTTTCAATCAAAAACATATTTTTATTACATAAACTCCTTAGGATAAATATTTTAATGTCGTTTTTATGTAATTTCTTAAAAGTACATTTTTATTTTGTACGTTTCTATCGTGTCCTATATTTAAGTTGTCTCAATTCAAAGGAAAAGTAAGACATCCGGCAAAGGGTCGGCAAGTTACCTTAGAATGTGATTTAATGTTGGGTTCACGTTAAAATGTAAACAAATGTATCTTTTTAATGTATTAATCTGAGGAAAAATCAATGCAAAAATTGAAGATCCTAAATATATAAATTGGATTATGCAAAAATTGACATAAATTGAATACTCAAAAAAACCAATTGTAATATAACAAGCCAAATCCAAATCTTACACACGCTAGACGAAGGAACTTATCTTAAAGGGCAGGGGATGTTTTGCAGGCTGTGGACCTCGTGTACGGGAACAAGAACAAGAAAACTGAAGTTGGCTGAAGCTTGCCTATACTTTAAACTTGTGGTAAACTTGAGACATAAACTTGCCTAAACGTTTCGGTGAAAACTTAATAAGGTTTTGTGTTATTAACAAAAAACTAAAAAAATTGCAATGTCCTTTTGTCAAAAACTCACTATTTTGAAGCTATATTACTTGGCCTATGTATATTAATATTCTTTTTCTTCTATTTTCAAACCTTATTTCAGCGTTAAAAGTTTTTGTAATTACTTGTAGTATAGTTCGCCTGCTTAATTATTCAAAGTTTATAAATTATTAATTTGTTATACTCATTGTCCCATCAAAAACCAAGTAGCTATAAAAGTATCGTTGGAAGATGGAAATACATAAATTTAACTATCAATTTTATGGAGGAATAAATTTTATAAGCCATAAATAAAGCTGCAGTTATGGTTGAAGCACACGTTAATATACTACTGTCTTAAATACAGGATGTTTCCAAAGTAATATGGAATATTGATGTGGGCGATTGGTCAATAAAAAGTTCCTATAACTATGTGTGATGAGTTTTGTCGTTGATGAGATACAGGTAAATAGATAAAGGAAGTAAAATATATTTCCTTATTGAAGCTACTGGTTTCCAAAGCTAATAAGAAAGAACATGTTAATCCTCAGTAGCTACAATTTTGACAATTACTGTGTCAAACGCAAAACCAAATTCTCATCATTCTAATTTTGTTGAAGAACGAAATAGATCTGCTACAGCTCCACAACTTGAAGATTAGGCGAACATCCAGAAACGAGTATCATAAAAATTGCTCAATGTTAATTATAAAACTGTTGAGAGTTTTACTTGCGTAACTGAACTCCAAGTTACAGTAAAGTATTTCGAAGACACTCTGTATATACTTCAATTTGTTTTAGAATTTACGCTTTGTTTCAAAAAGCAATCACATTTCCACAGCATCTTACTCAGTTTTCTTTTAATTACGTCACGTATCAGTAGCGCCGCTACAAACGTATGTAGTTGAAATAAAGTTTCAACCTTTTACATGCCCTTGGTCGACTTATTTGATAATTAAATTTACTCTAAACTAATCTATAGTGTAAGTACTATAGTAAACAAGACTTGTAATACCCGTGTTCGGATTTGAGTTGCTTGTTTTATTTCCATTTTATTTTTGAAGTCCGCCACTGGTTCGGTCTCGGTTTTGCTTGGAAAGTAAAGTTAAATAAAACTCATGAATACGTTTATGAAAGGGTTTTCTGGGATATTACTGTCGCAAAAAAATTGAAAGGAATTGTTTATGTATCGAAACTTTGTTGAGTTTATGAAGATTTCACCAATATTTATCCAGACCCTTTTATATTATTCTTTTATCACTTAAGAAATATATTTCTTTCGATAATGTTGTTGAGAGTAAATCATTTCTCGAGTTTTTGAAATAAACTGTGTGTATCCAAATAGATAATATTTCTATAAAGGAATTGTTTGATATTCAATCTTTATTTTCACAAAACTAGAGTGTTAGATATCAATTTAGAATGAAGTAGTTGGAACAAAACAGATAATAATTAATATAACAGTTTATCTGTGAGTGTTATGCTTTATTTAATTTAAAACCATGCCTCCTATGAAACTTGTAGGTGTTAAAGGAAAAATTATACACAGTCAAGGCCGACAGATTCTAATTTTGTGTTAACCTACAGAATGTGAAAACGTTACGCTACTGATTTGGTCTTGACACGTGGCGTCTGTAGTGTTTCTAATGTGAATGTAATGACAATAAAATAAAGCAATGTAGTCACTTTATATATGCTACTATTTTTAAGAAAATTTTGAATAGCAGCAGGTGGATTGGAAGTCGAACAGTCCAACTCCAGTAATTGGCATAATATAACTAAGTAACTGGTCAGTTATTAACGCGGTCCACTGTTTCATAAAAAAATTTAACGACCCAAAGAAGTTAGCATTAATTCCATCCAGGGTCGTGTGCGAATTATGTTGTAGAGAAATATTAATGTCAGCTGGTCGGGAAGCGATGTTGAATTGACGAATTGAATTAGGAAAGAAAACTATTGTTATGACTGTAATTTATGAAAAATATGTTATTCCTAATTATGCTAATTCGGTACTATAGTCTATTTTTATGTATGAGGAAGTAGTAAAATAAAGAAGCATAATTATCTTTTGGAGGCGCTATTTTATGGAGCGCTGTTTTTGTCCAGCGCTATTTTGTCCAGCTCTATTTATGTCCAGCGCTATTTTGTCCAGCGCTATTTTGTCCAGCTCTATTTATGTCCAGCGCTATTTTGTCCAGCGCTTTTTTTGACCAGCGCTATTTTTTCCAGCGCTTTTTTTGACCAGCGCGATTTTGACCAGCGCTATTCTGCTACAGAGCCATCCCTATTATCCTCAAGGAATATGTCGTCTTCCCAAAAATCCATTTTTTAGTAACTAACTCGGAATACTAGCGCACAGAGTACTTTTTTGAGGTTAGACACATCTGTTTATTGTGTTTTTAGGTTAGAATTCATACCACTTTGGTTTATATACGATTTAAGCCTCCAAAATCAGTGGCTCAGTTTAACAGTGGTTTAGAAGAGTTTAACCGTGGCTTAAATCGCGATGCAAGCCAAAATTCAAAATTAACTAATAGTTAACTTTTAAACCTCTGTTATAATGACGGTGCAAGTGGCTATTACAGTCATGTGAAAATAAACTTATGCAGTTTTTTGCCAGCACTCTATCATGCAAAATAAATTACTTACAAAAATATACCAGAATAAAACGAAGTATGACGACACATATTTGCTGATGCCTAACTCTTTTCATTTGACGTAATTCCTAATGAAATATTAAAAATTCGGTGAGTTCGTGTTTGTGAGCTGACAAAACCAATTTGACAAATGCATTGTTATTAAATCCGGGAAGATTTTCTAACGCAGCATCAGTCCGCCAGTCCATGGAAGGCTCGGATAAATTCTTTTTATATTTGTAGGCCAGTTAAAACAGACTCATTAATCAGAAGTTAATTTTTCACAAAATAAAAAACCTAAAGCGTATAATAGGTTTCCAATCGATTGGAAATTTCTCAAACTCCCACGTTCCGTTTGTGATTCGTTGTGAATCGATTTGCAATTTTTGTTCTACGAATGGCTGGAAAATTTTGACAGTAGAGAGCATGACGCATGACATTTAATCATTTATATCTACTCCTATTCATCTGATTGACCATGGGTGTAACGTTTAGCTAGTTCCGCAATTGTCGAATTCATCAGGCCCTAGGTGTCGCCGGGACCAAGAATTCTTAGTCCAGCCGCTTCCCTGGCTAAAGAATCAGCAATGCGGTTACCTTTCCTCCTGTCGTGCCCCTTAACCCATCTCAGGATAATATTGTTATCTACCGAGGCGTTAGCTTAATCTCGATGGCACTCTGACACTAGCACTGATGTAACACGTTGTCTGTTCAAGGCTAGTAGAGCTTGTCTACTATCCTTTCCTTTGTGGCAATTGAGATACCAGCCAGTTCTGTTTGAACCGCGCTGGTATTTTTTCTTATGCCCCACTCAATCCTTAGGCTTAGTGATCTGGAGTAAATTCCACATCCTGAGCATTCTTTGGTTTTTGAGCCGTCTGTATATTTGCGTATTGCATGTTGTTTTATGTCTGGGTGAAGTTATGGTAGTTTTAGATCTAACGTTAATATTGTGGATTTCAGATCCCGAATTACTTTTTCCAATACCAGACTTGAGAGAATGGATGATAGTGGATCGCCTTCAGTTAAGATGAATTCCTCTGACATACAGTTATTTATTATTATTACTCGATTTTCAGTATTTTGTAGTATTTTTCTACCGGCCTAAAAGAAAGTATATAGCCGGGGGTTGAGCGAGTAAATGCGCGTATTCTGCTCTCCTCAATTAATCCTCTTGTGTCGTGCACTGAAATTCCTCTCAGATAACCCCGACAACAGGGCTTAAAAGGGCTTCATTTTCTACCATTCGCCATCAGGAATGAAATCCCGAACTGGTCATTATAAACCAGTGCGGATTAACGTGTCAGATTTCCGCTTTTCTCGTATATACCAGATAAACGCCCCAACACACTGGGACCAAATCTATTCCAAAAACGAATAGAAAATCAAAAGAGGGATTAGTTTCGCCAAAACTTTGATGTTTGTTTAATTCTAAATCGGGATCTTGAACAAGTTTGAAGGGGAGAGATGAATTGGAGCAACACACTCATTCCTTTATAAAGACTCCTTCCTATATATAGACCCTTATAATCCTTATCTAAGGCTTCTGTTTGAGGTCCTTATTATTCATATGATAATCAGTCAAAGGAAGTAACTCTTGGACATATTACAGAATTGAATATGAAGTAAAACTGTATATAATTCATTTCACATGCTACTCACACAAAATTTACAGCCGAGTCACTTCAATAGGTTCATTATCGGCTTATTCTACATATATACTGGGATATTTGTTAATTATTTCAACAAAACTATCATAAAGGACAATAAGCTGACAGATTACCAAAACAAAATGATCGCAAAAGATCCATTAAATAGTTAATGCTGAAACATAAATATTTGATAATAATGAGAAATCAATAGTAGATAAAAAAGGAATCTGTTCTACTTACTGAATACTTGAAAGAAGTATTTAACCTTGAAATGAAGAATGATGGAAATATATGAGATATGGTGCTACGATCGATGCGGTTTTTTATACATTAACTGACCTGGCAAACGTTGTTCTGCCATATAACTTATATCTAGTACATTTCGTGAACGATTTTCACATCGGTATTTTTGAATATCTCTTAAGTAATCATGACGCCACATTCGTAAACGATATGACTCTATTATCGCTCGCCTCTTGTTGATGGCACAATATGTATTTAAATCCCATTAGAGAAATAGCTCTCCATAAATTGGTTCGGTTACAAACAATTCCCGTTTCGTCTTTAATTTACCGATTTTTTATACAATCTAGGGTTGGTATCATTTGTTCTTGGTATAGGATATGGATATATCGTTCTTTGGATTATATCGTTTTGCATTTGGTCAACATATTTGGTTTCATTAGCGTCGTTTACTGTGGATATAGTGGTTTTGGTAAACTCCCATGTTTCTTTTGCTGCACCGGATATAGTATGGTTCTAAACGATAGGAGCGAAAAAACTGTATAAAAACTAAAATCAATTAAAAGTGATAAAGTTTCAAAATGGAACTACATGAGAAGTAAATTTCCAATTAAACAAAATTGTGAAAGTTTCCGGCAAATCTAACAAATTGTTGAAATTTTTTCCAATTAAAAGCATCCAAGTACATCCAGGAACGTTCTCATAAGTCTGAGAAGGCAAAGTTTCATAATTACTAGGGTAAGTATCGTCTTTGAACCAGCTGACGTACTAATTACAGACAGCTTCTCATTAAATCTCATATCATCCTTATCCCATTCTCTGGAACTTCCAGCAACTAAAAGCTACGAGGTTAATTCGAAGAATAAGAAAATATTTACCAGTTCAACAAATAAGAATATTATAATTATCAAATTGAATCGATAATCAAATAAATATAATCACAATTTTTAAATTGGATACCCAGACCCAGGACCTCTGTTTACTAATTGGAACTAAAAACGCGGATTTTGCGAGTATTGCCTAATTGGCCATCCTCGAATAGGGAATTCAACCGCAGCTGTCGCTACCGCGAATTAGAGACGACGGGTTTGTAAACCCTGAAGAAGACCCTTTACTTATCAGCTTTAACACAAATTATAAATAATTATCTTTACGTATTCAATGGTAATAAGCATCCAACATATCCTCGTCCTTATTTCGTAAGATGGCGGAAACAGCTTACAGGAAAACCAAACAGACTATTGGTGCTGTCATTATGAGATGAACTCATGAGAGCTACGTCCCCAATAAAAGAGCCTTTTCAAAATTTATTCGAAAAAGGATGGATTGACACAAAGTCGTGGAGGCTTGCTAGGAATTACTGCAATCTCTTTTACTGCTTTAGACTCATCTGTAAACCATTGTAAGCCTCTGTAAACATTCTTTCCAAGTTGACTTGTTACTGTATTCTGTATTGAGTTTCTTCAAAAAGTTGTACTCATTCAACATACCATCCAGTAGCATTCCCAGGATTTCTAATTTGTTAAAAGCGAGGAGGAGACATTACTTTATGCAAAACTTCTACTTATTCTGTTCCATTTCGGGGCTGACCCCTATTTTAGCGATTCTAGAACAGCAAGTATACCCTGGTATGATTCTGTAGAAACTCTACTGAAATTTCCGAAGTATTTTATTCAATGTTGGCCAGAGAAAGGTTGGAAAAACTTTTATAATCACTGCTGTCAATTTGCTCTCGAAATTGGACGAGAATTAGCACCCTTAAAATAAGTTTCGTCTAATAAAGGAAATTATTTCACTTTTATTAGGTACTTTGAAGAAACTATAATCTTAACTAGACTTTACGGATAAATGAGAAAAAGAATGGTCTTTGAAGTAGAAAAATATCAAACAAGATAACGAGGTAACTGAGTTTATGAGAAATTCGATAGTAAATAAAGCACATGTTCAGAATATCAAAACTGTAGCTGAAATTAAATTACGTTAATGAAGATCCAGGCTTTTGAGGAAAAAACCCTACTAAAAAAGTGTTTTATTTGGGAAAATATAATTTTTTTCTCCTCCCTATACTGTAAACAACGCATTTTGACACTATTTTGAAGTACGTAAGTAACAATTACCAAAAATGTATTGATGGCCCTTGACGACGGGTTGTAAGTCAATTTACCACCCTTGGGTGGTGATAAATTATGCAATATGAAGCACGGTTTCTGAAACTGCAGTAGCAGTCTTTGTTTGGCACCATTTCTTGAAGCATTAATACGTTGCTTCATACCTCTTGATTTATTCTTGATTCTCGATATTTGCTGATTCTTCTATATCCTGTTATACATCCCTTATAGAATAACTGTTAGTTTGTTGTATTTTCAAAATTGATAATCATAGTTTTTGCTTTTATTTTAATATATATCTAATGATAAACTGCAAATCTACACAAGTTTGATCTTAATTTTGGATTACTACTGCCACTCCAGTAGATGTACTAAGCCACCACGGGAATGGAAGGTGCGCACGCATTTCATAGAAAGCTAGGCAACTGACTTCGTAGTGGCTTAGTATATCTACTGGCGTTATTTAAAATTCCAAATAATCGAAATTTACCTCCCTTGACATTTGCGCCACATCATTTACCTCTCTGGACAATAAATTGTTCCATGACATTCACCTCCCTGGTCACTTGGGCTATAAATCTACGCCAGATCATTTACATCTCAGGACATTTGCGCCAGGAGAATCACCTCCTTGGACAGTCAAAACATTCACCTACCTGGACACTTGTGCCAAGACATTCAACTCCTTGATCACCTGGACAAGATATTTATCTCCATGGACATCTGAGCCAGATCATTCACCTTCTTGGATATTTGTAACAGGTGGATTACCTCCGTGGATGTGTGCTCCAGGAAATTTATTTGGACACTAGGATATTTATATTCCTAGACAAGCACCATCCATCTGAACCATTAGGGAAAGAAAAACAAGTATCGGCATAGTTATCACAAATCTATTGTACTCTAACTTTTTAAATTGTGCAGCTTAATTACAAGTGATAAAACTATAACCAGATGTTCTATATTTCTGTTGTTCCATATATTTGTAAATGATTGCTTCCTACTTTAAAAATAATAAAAGTGAGCGTACTTTACACTCCCGAAGCATTGTGATTTTGCGGAAATTAAATACAGCAATAAACGATTATTGAGCGCTATCCTTCATTACTAACTATCCTGTTATGTTTAAACCACAAAGTGGTGCACAATGATAACGTTGGTTTTATTACTATGATGGCAATAAAGGCTTTATTTAAAAACGACCAAAGTGAATCGAGTGTAAATTTGTCACATCATTTCATGTTTATTGTCGGAAAAGTTACATACAATTTAATACAATGTGTTTGATGGTATCGATTGAGAGTATTGATAATGGGCCTAAGGTTTACAATAAAAAATAGTTTTTGAGACCCGGTATATAACATAACAAAAGGAAACTTTGTGAATCGATTTTCATTCGATTATTTTTTGTTAATTGACTGTTGTAGTGAATGTTTGTTTTGTTTTGAAAAATTCCCCGAGTAAAAATTCCATTTCACATGAACTTAATTGAGCATTAGAAAATGACGCGGCCTATTTGCAGTCACAATGGGGTGCTATACCGAATTCCTCTACCCGTGATAAACGGGCTCTTGTCAAACAATGGCTGCTCTCTATCTAATTACAGAGAAGTCCTGTCGATGAATGCAAATTTATTATTCTGTGGTTTATGTGGCGAGTAACTCTCTACTTTACGAATACCGGCACAACTTAATTTGTACATTGTCTGAATATTCTGAAGTTACCGAAAGACTTTCATTAATTATCTGTAAAGAATGGCCGTTTTAATCTAAATTTTAGTGGAAATTTAGGAAACGATCAGCCGTAAATTCAAAATTTAATAGATTGGAAATAAGCTGGGAGTTATATTGATTTGAGTTTATCATCCCGACTCAAAAAAACTCCTAAATCTGCAAAAGATCTATTGTGTCTCAGTCTTCCACTGTCCATCACTATGTTTTGCCACTTTAGGTTTATTGAATATTGAAATTTACGGATCGCATTATTCAACCAACAAGAATATTTATTTGTTAGATGGTTAGGTGGTGGGTAGAGCTGGCGTTAGCCTTCTGTCACTGAAATCTGATGATTTATTGTGATTAAAGTACTTCGAATCTATGCCACAGTATTACAGGCTGAAGTAACTGCCATTGATCATCGTGCAAGAGAAATAGCAAGGCAGGAAGTGCATAACAAAACAATTGTTATTTACTGGGATAGCCAGGTTGAACTAAAGGCACTAGATTCCTGCCAGGTCAATTAACGACTGGTATGGAACTGCGTGCATGCCCTATCTGAGCTAGCAAGTCATAACAGACTGCTTCTGGCCTGGATACCAGAGCACAAAGGACATAAGGGCAAGGAAGAAGTTGACGAACTGGCTCCCGAACCCTTGTGCGGTGTAGCTAACACATACAAAAAGGCAGCCATTGAAAAATGGAAGCAAGCTAAGTTTCTGAAATGGTGGAGAATAGCCCCTGAACAGAGACAGGCCAAAGTAGCAGAGGACCTGCTGCTAAAAAGCCGAAAGGACACTGCAGACTCAACAGTCATATGAGTGTTATAAAATTGGCAGACGCAGACCTTTGCAGGTTCTGTCAAGAAGAAGAGGAATCGGCAGAGCATGTGTTGTGTCACTGTGAAGGCCTCGCAAGACTGCTTTTTCTAAAACTTGGCGAGGAAAAACCAAGGGCTACAAGCTACCTCGAAAAGCCTTTGTCTAGGTTATGGAGCCTCGTTAGGAGATTGAAGCTAGACGAAGTAACCAATTAAATCAGAGCATCACAACAAATCGTCAGATTTCAGTGACAGAAGGCTTACCTACCATCTAATCTAATCTATACAATGCTAAAACTAACCTATAACTGAATAAAAATAAAAATATTTTTGATAAACTTCATTTAACATTATTCACTAGATAGATAGACCTATTTTCTAAAGGAATTCACTAACATCCATATTGCTATGCATTCTGCAAGTATGTGAATAGAAGTTTTTTCTTCCGATATGCATTTTTATCAAGACACTGCCACTCGTTGAAATATTTTCTTTCAATTTACGAACTTCTATTGACTTCAATCAAATTATTTACAAAAGCTACACATGTATAGTACGGTAGCTATTTTCTACTTTAACCACGTTTTATAAACTAGGTGAAAGTTAGGGAAACATTTTAATTGCTAGAGTTTGAACAACCCAAATAAATATCTAGGTTATTTTATAAACTTGCAGTTGGGAAGCTGCATTCAAATTAGAGCGTATGTATTACTTTACGTTTACAAGATACAATATGTTTAACGTAGATAAAACACAAGAACATAAAATGCAGAAAGATGTGGGTTGTAGTCATCTAAACTGTTCTTAATGAGAGTTCTACTCGGTAGCACGTATTTATTTGTGGGAAAAACGCCGTGAATATGGCAGGAAGATAGGGTTCGCTGAACAAATCGGAAACTTGATATTTCACTGTTTACGATACGGAATGGAAGAGATAAAGAAAAAACTGGATACTACGTTGTTGAAATTTCAGAAGTATGAGTCACAAATTCATAAATTGTTTGGAATTTTCGCACTAATCAATGATATAACCTTAATCTACGGGCTCGAATTAGTGGCTTATTGTATTTTTGCTCATAGCACCCAGTCAAGCACCTCTGTCCCCTGCACCAGTTTGTACAAATTCGTAGCTCGGCGGTGTCCAAGTAATAACTGTCTTTTGCGATCAAAAGTCTCGCATGTAAACAGCATACTTTGTAAGCCAGGTAAATCTCTACACGAACGAACGTCATACAGACCTATTAGTCTATTACCTACAACAAGTAAAGTCCTTGAAAGACTGATACTAAAAAGGATCAACCAAGAACATGACCTACACACACTTCTTCCAAATCATATATTTGGTTTCCGAGAGCACCACTCTACCACGGAACAAGTCCACAGGATAGTCAATGAAATCGCTAAGAGTCTCGAAGAAAAGAAATACTGCAACGCAGTATTCCTTGATATCTCACAAGCCTTCGACAAAGTATGGCATCCAGGTCTTCTCTTCAAACTAAAAAACATCCTTTCCCATAACTTTTACCTGCTCCTCAAATCCTACTTAACAGAAATTTCTCCGTTAAACACGAAGACACTCAATCCACCATCAACCCAATTAAATCCGGCGTTCCCCAAGGTAGCGTTCTCGGACCACTGCTCTTCCTTATCTATACGTCTGATATACCCGAAACCGTAAACACTACTATAGCATCTTTTGCTGATGACGTAGCAGTACTATCAGTAGATGAAAACCCAGATAGAGCTTCAGAACACCTTAACCTCCTCAATGACTGGTACAGTAGATGGAGAATAAAAATAAACCAAACCAAATCGGTACAAGTTACATTTACAACTCGACATGGAAACTGCCCACCCCTAACAATGAATAGTATAGCTATTCCTGTCAAAACCGAAGCAAATTACCTTGGGCTGCACTTGATCGACAACTTACATGGAAGACACACATCGAAACCAAACGTCGACAGTTGGACATCAAGTTTCGACACATGTACTGGCTGCTCGGCCGTAAATCAAAACTGTCGTTAAACAACAAGATTCTTCTATATAAAGCAATCTTAAAACCAATTTGGTCATATGGAGTACAGCTTTGGGGATGTGCTAAACCAACTAGAATAAAAAAAATACAAAAGTATGGAAGTAGGTCATCTCGCACGTTGAAAAAATAGGAACGTTGTGACATATTTTGTTCATATCCTCTGTTTTAAATAGTTGCAGTTTGTACCGCTCCAGGTGATTATTCTAATTCACTGTTTCAATAAAACTTCACGTGTTTTCAATTTGTTGTGAATTCCTTTGAAACGTGTTTATAAAATGGGGAGAGATAACTTGAATCCGACGATGAAAGGTAGAGAAATCCTTGTAATCCCTAAGTTTGCCAAGTGTTATAAATACCGACCCTTAAGGCTACATTAATACTGAAACCATTTAACTCCTCGAAAACACTAATCAGTAATCAGATAAAAATACTCAAAGGAAGGAAGCTCCATCAGTTGATTATGTGTTAGTGTTGAGCAGAATAGAGTGTATAAGAAACATAGCCCCTTGTTTATCAATTGAATTGATTAGTGAAATTATTCGTTAATTTCAAATAAACAAATTGAATGCTTGTAAAGTTTTAATAAAGAATAAATTAAATTCTTTCGAAAATGTAAAATTAAAGCCGTCCATAATGTAAAATATATAACTTGCGTTTCCAATAGCGCGGAAAATGACTATCAAAATACTCCATTATTCGAAAATAACGTACTCAATTGTGTTTATTGTAATTCATTCAGTGAATTCGCTATATTTGCTTTATATTTGGAAAATGAACAATTAAAAATTTAATAACGGTTCTAGTTTACAATAAATGGTATTCAACCGATTGGGAAATTACATTTGTCCATGGCCATTTTATAATGTTTACGTGTTCTTCGCATAAATAGGACCTATATTGAAGGTTATTTATATACAAATGTCACAATATAATGAATAAAAATCATAACCGTTACCAAGATTCGAGCCCTATGCCTACAATTCCTCATACATTCGATTGGGTTGTGCTCAACAACCCAGGCACTTGAACTGAATATTTGTACCATTTCCCATGTTATCTCCTTTCATTCCAGAAGCTTTGAGCCTTCTGTGTAGGCCACTAGTTTGAGTCTGAGTCTGAGTCCATGTAAGTTCTCGTAGAAGCAGAGTATGTCAGTAGGTGTTTCATCATAGAGTTCAAATTTCCTGCACATAGGTTCACTAGTTTTGTCCATTTTGTGCAGATGTTTCCTCAGGCTGCAGTGTGCAGTCACCAGGTCGGTAACTATCTTCAAATGTGTCTTACCCAATTTCAATAGCCTGGTTCAGAGTTGCTTCTCTACCTTGTTCAGTAAACCCTTTGTATGGAGGTGCCCTTGTGTCGACCTCCATTTGAGTTGGTGTTCCATATCTAGCCAATTCCTCCTGTCACGCAGTCAGACCTCTTAACCACTCCACTATGAAGACATACTAATTCATTAATCAAGTTGTAGAATATAGAGCGTATTATGATGTCAAAATGTTTATTAACAATTTATTGAATGTATTAACAAACTTGCATTTGAAAAAATATAAAAATATATCAATTTTTAAATAAAAAAGGTCATAACCACTAAAAAAGGCGCAATTCTTCATTTCTAGTGGATCTTGATGTAATTAATGAAAAAAAAGGTATGATTTGGTTATACTTTACACTTGTTTATTTTTGGAGAGGGTGAGGACTGATGTATAATTAAAAAAGTGTCTTACGGACAAAACTGAAGCACTGTGTAGGGTAGAAATAAATTATTTTCATCTAGAGACAGTTGTTAAATGGCGCGCAATATGCGCGCTTCAAGAAAAAAATTCCTATGTCTAAACTAAGTGACAAAATTAAATGTATTCGATCATAGACTCCGTTTCACGTAAAAAGAACCCATTTGTAGTTGCAGTCGTGTGCGCGAACTTGTCAAAACCAGCGCCATACTGTACAATTGACATTAGACTTCAAATCAGTAGCGTAACGTTTTCACATTTTGTAGGTTGATACAAAATTAGAATCTGTCAGCTCTGACTGTGGATAATTTTACCTTTAACACCAACAAGTGTCTTAGGAGGTATGGTTTTAGATCAAATCAAACACACAACACTCACAGATGAACTAGCTAAATACCATAAAACATCCACAAATCAAAAATATTCGACAGTAAATCTTCAAATCAAATGTCAATAGTAAGCATGAAACAGTCGATTTTGATATCTGCGCAAGACAGTGGCTTTTTCTTTTTTGAAACGGAGTCTAATAGTTAATATGAAACAGCCTTAAAGAAGTTTTAATATAGTATTGTAATGGTATTTGGTATTAGATGCCTCCACATCCAGTGGCGGTAGTAAAAGATATTTTATGTCAAATAAAGAGGCTAGTCGTATCCCCTGTTGTTAATATCAGTCAGTTCAAAAGTGGTTTTGCGCTGTTTGTACAGCTATTAATGTTTATTACTGACTTTACGTCCAAGAATTCTCATTGGTCTTGTCTCTTCGCTTGGACACAACGACGAGGACCAAACATGTATAAATGGGTATTTAACTTCATTCAATATATAAAGTCTGAATAGTAACCAACGTCTGTAAAGTGTTGATGCAGATACTTTGAATTAATTAATACAGTCAGTGGTGTAGTGAAAGTTTTTATTGAAAAAAAAAACATTTCTCCCTTTTGTTAAATATCTACAGGATTCGATTAAAAATAATTATTTTTCTTCGTAAAAACTTCTGATTAGTCGCCTAGTTGAATGTCCTTAGCGCTAATGATTTTCTATTGTTTAATTTACTAGTCCTTGAAGGGTTGTCTAACTAAAAGCTAGTTCAGAGATTTGACAAGTTGAGGAAGATAAATGAGTCGATGCATCAGGTTTCCAAGTTTTAGTATATTTACACAGTTATTTGATATCTCCCATAAACATCTTATGCAGGCGTTATTTACCACTACAGTTTCTTAATAATTAGTTTAATCTGAACTGAAAGGACAAGAATAATAAATAATAGTCTTGAATGAAACGCTATTTTTCACAATGTCGTTCCACGTAGTGAGACCGATAAAATATTGACAACCTCATTGGCTTACTACACATGCCTTTATGCGGAATATATAGTGGTGCCAGAAGAGATTTAGCCTATCTAGTTTATTGAACTGTAGCAAAAATTTCAAGAAATTACTGAATTTTTGTAAAATCAGTTATTAATTTTATAATAGTTTTCAAGTGATTGCAAAAGTAGAGGTTAATAAAAATAATAATATACATCCATATGACATTGTTTCAATATTTTGACGATAACTGTATAACCATCTATCTATATTCTAGCCGATTCAGCATAAAATTCCCTACAAAAAGAGGATTTTTCAGTGTATTTTTCATGTTAATAACGTTTGAAGATAACTCTTCGATTTTCGACGGTATAATGCAGCAAAAAAACTCATTATAAACGTATTTGTGATTATAATTACAGTGTAATTCAATTAAATCGCTCAGCATTTCCTTCAAATCTCTATTGAATATGAAAAGCAGAAGCACATTATTGATTTTCGAGGTTACCTACGCATTATAACCTTCGATTTCGGCTTTTGATGTCTTGTTTATCACATAGGACCACCAGCTGAGAAGTTGACACTAATGACAGTCGTCCTGAGGATGAACAATCATTGTAGATTTGTAATTTAGTTGTTTTGTATTGATTTAATGATTCTTTTTATTATAAACAGTCAGATATAGCCTTTAAAGTACTTAAACAATTACACACGATCAAAATAGAACGAAAGAATGATTGTTTATTATTAGATTCATTAGGGCGACTGTCACATAACGTCACGTAGACTTGTCCTATTTCTGTAAGGTTTCCTCTTTAATATCTAGGACATATTTATTTGTTAATAAACGTTGTAATGTGTCTAGTTTTCACTATTTCAGTTAAATAACAAATAATTTGTGGTGAAAAGATTTCAAATTTTAATTTGAGCTTTGGGAGATTATAAACTGATTCACACATCAACTGAAAGTTAGAATATTGTTCCTTTTCTATAAAAAATATCGATCAAGAAATGTCTAAGCTGTTTGTTACGACAATATTGTATTTAATCACCAGCAGCTTGTCAGACAGACGGATCGTTACGAAAATAAATTTAACAAGCAACACTGACTTGACAACATCCAATTTTAATAACGCAATAATACCAACAGACAAACTGTCATCTGTTGTCAGAAAAAAACTATTATATTTCGACTTAAGCGTGTTTTAACAAAATAATTCGGGGTTGGAATAGATATATCTTTTACATTTATTTTATATTTATTTTTTTCGTCTACTTGTTGTTTTATGAACTTTCTAAGAGGTTTTAACTTGGATCTTCGGGGAAGTTTTCTCAAAACTTCGATAAGCAAATCTAAAGAGTTTTTCTTAGACGTATATTATGGTCTCTTGCGAAATCTTTCAATCCAACTTCTTTGTCACTCTGTTACCGACATTACAAACATATTGGCATAAAATTGTTGGCCTTTCCTAAAGAAATCCGTTCGTTTTAGTTCTAAAAGTTATACCGGGTGTATGATTAAGAGAGATATCCAGCTGCGGCATTCATTTGGAAATACTAATATGTATACTGGTCACTGCATTAAAAGACCTTTGGCAAATTTTCTGGAGGAGATATATTAGACCTACATAGGCTGCTATTTATATTTTGAGCCTAATAATGAAAAGACAGTAATTTATTATAAAAAATGGATTTATTGTTTTTCGAAGTATTCTCGATGATGATCAATACACTTTTACATGCGCTCGAACCAATTTTCGTAACAATTTTTCCATTCCGATTGAGGTACCTCCAAAACATGGTTTTTGAATGCATCAACAGCTTCTTCATGCGCCGAAAAACGTTGGCCACGTAATTTATTCTTGATATGCGGGAATAAAAAGGAGTCATTTGGTGCCAAATCAGGGCTGTACGGAGGATGACCCATCAATTTGATGTTTTGGCCAGTCAAATAGGTGGTTGTTTTAGCCGATGTGTGAGAACTGGCATTGTCATGATGAAGAATGATCCTTAGTTGCCGGTTGTTTTTTCGTATTTCACGAAGCACTTCTGGCAAACAAATGGTTGTGTACCATTCAGAATTCACCGTTCTACGTTGCTCTAACGGCACGACTGCCACAAGTCCAGTTATTCCGAAGAAACAGGCGATCATTCGCTTCGAGGTGCTTCGCGCACGAACCACTTTTGTCGGATTGGGTTCGTCTTGGAAGACCCATACAGTGGATTGCTGTTTTGTTTCGGGCTCATATGCATAGATCCAAGATTCGTCACCTATGTAGATGTTATACACAGCTTTTGATGCACCGCGATTGTATTTCTTGAGCATTTCTTTGCACGAATTGACACGAGCATCATTTTGAGCTTTTGTCAAATTATGCGGGATCCAACGCGAATAAATCTTTTTAACAGCTAAATGTTCATGCAATATCTTATTGATACTTGTCATACGAATGCCCAAAGATGCCTCTATCTCGCGATATGTCACATGTCGATCTTGCTTTATCAGTTCGTGCACAGCATCGATGTTTTGTGGCAGAACAACTGATTTTGGACGACCTTCACGACTTTGGTCCCCGAGCGAACTGCGGCCACGATTAAATTCGTTATACCAGCGTTTAACAGTGGCCGAGGATGGGGCTTCATCGCCAAAAGTCGAAGTGAGTTGATCGATGCACTCTTGTCTTGATAAGCCACGTCGAAAGTCGTAAAAAATCATCGCACGAAAATTTTCACGAGTTAATTCCATTTTTCCGCCGAGACAAAATTTTCAAGTCGCTGTAGATAATAAAATGACAAAAAGTTCTGAAGAAGGTTATGGTTAAAAAGATCAAACTTTCAATTGGAAACATCAGATGGCGCCTGTAAATACTTGGTAGGCCAAGGCTCAAAATATAAATAGCAACCCTCGTACAACAAGTTGGTGGATAGAAATCGGCGAAGGTTGCTAGTGGGTATTTAGAAAAAAGATTTCATATGAAAATGTCTTGATTTTCAATGAAACGATAAAATTATCAACTTTACTAAGCTGTACGATAACAAAACCCCAGTAAGTACATATATTTTCTGAAGAAAGAAACTGAACTATAATCTATCACTAACCACAGATTCACTAAGAAATCTTAATTTGATGAAATTTATTAGGAAACTAGAACGAAAACTTGAATCATGGATATTTATTTCTAAAATACTTTGCGCATTACGGCTAATACCGATTTAGCAATGGTTGATAAATCCACTTTAAGTGCAATAAATGAACTCGCTGGTCGGCATTTCGTATTTGGTATTCAACAAATGATCCGGTTCTGTGAATGCTGACTGTAGCGCGAAATTGCTCCATGATCGCCAACAAGAGCTTTTCCATGGGCGTAGATTTAGTATTTAGTGGAATTAAATTTCAATCCATAAAATAAATAACGTACGAACATGTACGTTATCCCTATTAGTATAATTAACACTAGATGCTGATAACACCAGCAGTGGGTATTATAATAGATCAGCGGTCGTAAAAATGAAATTTTTGGGAGTAAAAATGAAACTTTTGTGAGTAAAAAGTATATCGTCGTCTTTTTGTATGTGAAAAGCTGTAAAGGCTTGCAAAATTGCACATGAAGAGGCGGTTAAAAAATTGCTGCCATTTGGAACAACATATTTGTGCGAACAAGGCTTTTCCACTCTAAAATGAACATAAACACGAAGAACAGAAATCGATTAAACGCCGAAGACTGTATTCAAATCGCTCTTACATCAAAAAGTCCCAATTTTGAAGCCATTGTATCAAACATAAACCACATCATTTCTCCAAAACGTGAAGGAAGAATTTTTTTTTGAATTATTTTTTTTTCTAATTTTTCAATTCTAATTTTTGTTCGTACCACCATTATTATTATTATTATTAATTGTTACAGTACCCCAAATTGTCAACCCTCAATTGTACCCCAATGGGTTTCAATTTGTATCATGTGGGGCTATAATATTTGGAAGATGCTAAAAAGAAGCGATTTCGTTTTTTTTTGCTCTTCGCTCTTGCACAAAAATATTTTGGGGTAATGTTTAAAAAAGTTTCCCGACCGCTGTAATAGATAGTTAAAATCAAAATAATGTACAAGATTTTATATATGCCCAAAATTATCAATTAACAGAAAGAGAAAGTTCTGTAATTCCTGAAACTACAAAAAAAGAACGACAGACATGGAAAGAAGATATCGTATCCACAAGCAATGCAAAAATAAAAGAAAGTAGTCGATAGAGAAATGTGACAATATGGAGCTAGACTCTTGACAGTACGTCTTGACGTCGTTTCACATGAGAAAAAGCCACGTGAAGTTTGCCAACTGACTTGCGCAGAAACCAAAATCGATCTTGTTTATCTATGACGCCTAACTAATGGATGCAGTTCCTTCGAAACGATTGGACGGATTTTGATTAATTCTTTTCTGGGGTTTTTTTTGGTACTGTTATTTCAAGAAAAAGGGTATCGCCTACACCTATGGAATCGAAGCGAATAAATGGGTATTTAAAGATTAGCAAAATTTAAAAATCTCAACCTACCCCTAATGACCATGGAAATACCAGTTTTTCGAGTTGAAAGTTAAGGAAACATATTTTTTTTCAATTTTTAGGGCACTTTAGACAAAAAAAATATAATAGGATTACTGAGGGTGGTTTTTTATATTGTCATTCCAGAAGATTGGTGATAATTAATGAAAAAGGAAAACAAAAATAATAAGGTTCGTTTTCAGTTTGTCCTCAAGCTTGAAAGAAATATAAAATAAAGAAATTCCATCTCAACCCAGGTGTTGAAAACGCAAAGGTATTTTATCTCCAAGACAATCAAAACGAAACAAGAAATATTAAAAAAAAAGTATTTGATGGCATTTTTTATAGAAAAAAAAATTCCAGCATCTTTCAAAGACCGATGATGATATTTTAATATGCCCCAAAAAATCCAGATGGCTGAGGAGATCGTAAAGATAATAAATATAAATCTCCTCCGTAACATAACCTACAATTAAAATTATTTGTATTATTCGTATTCAAAGGTATTATGTCTTTTTTCTCCTCAGGTCCAGATTAAATTTTTTTTTATTTATGTTAATAGTTAATGACCTACTTATTGCTCAAAGCAAATATGTGGGGTGATTATACAAGGTATTAAATATATTGGGATCAACTTATTAAAAAGTCCAAGTGAAACGGATTATAGATGACCCTTCAAATATGTTACAATTTATTTCCAAATATCTTTAATATAAAAAATAGTTATAATAAAAGTCGCGAATTTTTCTGGTTACGTCATACTTCCCTGAATGTATCAAAGACACTCTAATTTTATGTGGATATCACTGACCGCGTTTGTCCAATTAAAACAAATGGAAAGGTACATATATGTATTTTGTGCCTGAATTAAGCTACGCCATTACGTCTTTATAGGTTTGTCACTCTGTCTTGTGCTGTCACAACGATTGTACTTATGAAGCGAAACGTCACTTTATGCGGAAATCATTCTGTCACCATTGAAGTTCGTCATTACTTTAAACAGGTAAAGTTCGTTTACATTTATTGTGATATTTTTCGACAAAATGCCCGGTAAACGTTTGGACGAAAGTAAACGTCAATATTTCCAAAAGGAATTGGCTAATGGCGTTAAATGCCATTCAATAGGTCAGTTTTGTAACAATGTATTTGTAGAATTTCAAATTGTAGTCTAACTATGATATGTTAAATTTGGTTTTTATTTATTTCCTCTCATAATACATGCCGAACCCTCTAACAATGATGCGCCGCTGGTGAAAACTGTCTTATTAATTTGTTTATGAGTTATGACGTAACGATAAACATTCGTGACTTTTACTATAGTCAATAATGCCAATGTCGACAATAACATGTTCAAACAATGTAGTCTGACCAGACCATATCATTTTCTTTCTTCACGGCTTTTCGACCTGTTACAGCATTTGTCTTTTGAACAATATTTTATCTGCCCGTTGTTGATAGTATCTTTTATATCAACTTGAATCTTTTGAAACCGGACCTGAGATGAATTTCATTTTTTAAGAGCACCATCACTCAATGTTCCATTATCCGTGATAAATTACGTATCAAAACTACAGCTGAAATTGAAATCATTTCGTTGTAGCTGGAATTTTTCAACAATGTGGATATCAACTACTGTTATATAATGGATTAAAATTTATTTTTTAACTTGATTGAAATGAATTATAGTGGATACGGTGGAGCTTTACCATCACGTGACTGTTACGTCAGCAACAATATTCTTATGAATCAAATGAAAACTTCTGTCAACCCAATAGAAATAATCGTAATGACTAATATTCTCCATGAGAAGCAGCCCGACTGCGGCAATGGAAGCAATTCTCAATCTTCCGCCTCTTGCTCTGCATGTTAAGGCGGAAGCGAGGATGGCTGCATACAGACTGGAATGCAATGGGAACTGGCATGAAAGAACCAACACCCATTGTCATTCCAGAATCACAGAAGTTATCACAAACTCACTCCTTAGAATGAGAAGTGACAACATGTTGGCAAGAAGTAACGACACCCAACCATACCAAATCCAGCTAAACTGGGATGGGTTGGAAGCATGCAGTCAGGAAGGAACATTGATGTGGTACACTGACGGATCAAAGACTGACATTGGAACAATTGCTGGAGTCCATGGTGCTAGACCCAGGTGCAGCTTCCACGCACCGTTGGGGAATCTTGCTTCTGTATTCCAGGCAGAAATCTACGCTATCGATATGTGTTTGCAACTGAATATTGAAAGGGGGTACAGGGGTCAAAAGATCCTAATTCCCTCCGATAGTCAGGCAGCATTAAAAGCTTTAGTATGTCCTCAGATCAGATCTAGACTGGTCTGGGATTGTCTACAGAAACTTAAAACCCTGGCTAACCATAATAGAGTTACTCTTAAGTGGGTTCCAGGGCATTGTAAGAAACGAAAAGGCAGACATCCCAGCAAAGCTGGGGTCTGAGACAGCATTCACTGGTTTTGAACCAGTATTTGGGATATCCAAAACTGCCGCACGTGGTTGTATATCTCGGTGGACTCAAACTAAACACCAGTCGTACTGGAGACACGTGCCTAAACAGGAACACAGCAAATAAGGATGGAGGTGTTTGGTTTTGCCTAATAGTGCATGTGCTCGAAAGGGAGTCAACGATGACGAGACAAAAATACCATTTGTACAAATTAGTCTGCTCTTCTGGCAACAGCGGTTGAAATGGGGGGGCAGTGGACATTCGGCCGGCCTTTGGAACTAAATACACGCCCTTGCTGGCCACGCACAGTTGTTCTTTCTCTCTTTTTCAAGAGGTTTTTCTCATATTTTCCTTGTAGTGCTTGTGTAAATCGTACGTTTCGCAATCTGTACATAGTTCCATAGCTACATTATCAGCGAGTAGCTGTATTTCGTTTTCAAAAGGAATTCATTTATTTCAAGATGGTTAAAATTTAGTAAACCGCTAAGTAAAAATAGCATAAAATACAAGACTATTATACCGTTCTAAACCAAAAAGTATAATCCTCTCTCTATAATTGGAGAACTTCCCTCTACGCAAATTAAAGAAAATTTATTTCGTTTTCTTTAACGCAAACTGTGAAAACTTCAAAATTAACTTGTTGCTTAGTTACACGAAGCCGCAGACTGCTTTCATTTATTATCTCGAATAAACTTGTAGATTCACCAATTCCGAAAGATTGGAGAAAATGAGCAAGAATTATTTGTATTTCACTACCGAAAACTTTATTTTATATCTCGGTGAACTTTTGCTAAGTTTTACGGGAATGTACACAATAAAATTGAATTAATATACAGGGTGATTCGTTACTAATTGGAAATAATTTAACAGTAGAATCCTGACTTCAAATTATGAAGATTTAACCCAAAACAACTAAATAAAATGTAGCTGCTTACTTAGCTACTTACTATTTGTGCTTAGTACTTTAAAACTGTTTTACTATTCATTTCATATTTGGCAGACAGTGAAGACACTGTACACCTTACTAAATTATGTTAAACAAACGTTTTTTACTACTACCAGAGGCGTATGACAGGAGCAAGTGACAGGTTGATCTAAATATGGGATTAACTAAAGTATTGAACACGTTTTCCTGGAAATTCATTCACAACAATCTTACCGGAACCTTTCTGGGTAAAAAAGTTGAATAAGGGAGAATTGTTGATATCTATTTGGTCGTTAAGAAGATTATCAGCTTATGCAGCTTTGGCTAGATCTGCAACTCTTGGAGAATGCGGTAAGAGAAACCATCATCGGTGACATCGAAGGAGGGCCTTGGCTCCCGAATCCCGTCAAGCCAAAACAACAGTCAGAACTTCTTGGTTATTCCTTTAAGGAGTGGAGTTGACTTGCCAAAGAAACGAAAATTACAACTTTTAGATTCGAAATATAGTTTAAAAGATTTGTTATCACATAATGGAAATTCAAAACCATCAATACCAGTTGCAGAAGAGCTTACCACCACCAAGATATCAGAACAATGGAAATTCGGTACCAACGGCGATGGGATCCAGCCATGATGGGGGATTTCTGCTGGTGTTTGAAGAGGGAAGATATGACCCCCCATAAATACCTTACGATTTACAGATTTTTTCTGGTCATTTTTGATAGGTTCAGCCTACAGTATACTATTCAGCTTCACGTTACAGCAACAAAAATTTTTTTTGTCTACCACTGAATTTTTTATGGTGCATAAAAGAAACATTTCCAAATTATTCTTGTCAATTATTTTGATACATTTTAATGAAGTCTCCGTCCGTTGGTTATGCACTAGGTACCTAAATACCAGCTTATTAACGAACGCGATGAATCGTAACCGTATAATCAGATTCCACAAAGAACAGATAATTGTTACCCCGGGTAAAATTAGTTCTGTATCTGAGGCAATTACGGTATATTCAATTGATAATATATACGTCTGTCAGATGTACTAAGCCGCAATTAGTGTGTAGCTTCATCATTCACGTTTGAAGGACGTGCTCATAATTTCAATACCTCCATTCATAAAATAGCTTAAGAGTTAACAAGAACATGAATCAACAAGTTATTTGATATTATAAACTGGGTGTATTTCATGAAACGTTGATAAGTCCAATTAGCATCTATTAACAGTACCCAGTTTGTATAACAGATGCCCAATCAAGCTTATTATTACTATATTATGTGTACTACACACAGCCAAAGTTATATGGAATCAGTTAGTATTTGTGACTAAAATATTTTGTAGGGAAAAAACTTGGTATGCTAGTCGAAGATAAGGTTTTTTTGCTGTAAATAAACATGATAACAAGAAATAAACAACTGCACATTAATTATAATCTTTCAAATTTTGTGTTCAGTAGTAAAATCACGTTACTCCGGTAATTTTATTTCGGTCCAAAAAAGATAATAATGCCTTTTGTTGGACTAACAGATGTGCAGAGGTAAAAAGTGTTGCTCTCATTGAACAAGGAATATCCCAAAGAGACGTAGCAGAGGCGTTTCCCAGGCTGTTGTATCAAAAACGTATGCAAGGTATTTGGAATTAGGAACTCTCAAGAATAAGCCTAGACAAAGTCATCAAAGAGTTACAACTGAACAAAAGGACCGCTTTGTGTTCCAAATTATTGCTAGAAGAAATCCGAATGTTTCTCATCCAGAGCTGAAACGACAACTTCTAGACGCTACAGGTGAAAATGTTTCAGTTGAAACTATACGAAAAAGACTTCGTGCTCAAGGGTTGTACAGCAGGAGACAGTGTCGGGTTCCAGAGTTGTCCAGGAAGAACAAAACTGACCAGCTAAATTAGTACCTCCAACACGAAAACTGGACAATTGAAAATTGGAAAAATGTTCTCTTTTCAAATGAGACCAGATAAGATGATCGTCGAATTCGGGTTCTTCGAGCTCCAGGAAGACAAGCTAGACTCCAGGCTGCCAGATCTATCCCAAAACACAAAGGAGGAACCGTAATGTTTTGGGGAGGTATTATAAGGAGAGCAAAAAATTCTTTGCTACCTCTCCAACATACTGTAACCGGTCGGAGGTATGTTGATTTGATGTTAGAGCAGGTAGTTAAGCTTCGGCGAGGCGCAGTTGGGGATAATTTTATCTTTATGCAAGATAATGCACCTACCTCCTTATACTAGCCGAGTGGCTCGAGAATTTCTTGGAATATCCGGGCGCGACTACCGCCGGGTTAATATTACTATATTATATTTTATTTTGTATCATGTATTATTCATTGTAATGCTGTTATCACATGCTATTACCAATAAATTATTATTATTATCAAATTGTTGTTTTGGAGCATCGACCCTTTACTGTAGAGAAACGCCACTGGCACGAAACTTACAGTGAAGCAGTCTCGAGCGCGGATAGTACGTGGATAGGTGACCACTGGAGGAACACCGTTGAAGAGCCTGGAGCGCAGTATCATTTCAGAGCTAGCAAGTATTATACCAACGAGCACGAGGTAAAATGTAGATATGCCGTCTTTCGGAGGAGACGTAAAACCGAGGTCCTGGATAAAAATCCCTACCACTGATTGGAGCACAAGTGGGTTTGGCGAAATTTCCGGTTAGGCGTCGATGTTAAATAACTGAATAAAAAAAATTGTTGTGTTATGAACTTCGTCGAGTAGAGCAGTTTATGAAAACGTACTAAAATCCTAATAATTTCATTTAGAGCAGCGCGACGTCTTCGATAAAATCATCAACAAAGAATATCTCGACTTTTGCTTCAAATCTTAATTTTCCATTCTCTAAATTGTAAAATAAGGCTTCTCTAAAGGTAGTGAATTAATAAAACATTTTCAATTTTCGTTCTATAGAAAATCATGCAACTGCTGTCGCTCGTCTGTGAAGAGACATTCCAATTAATCGGGAGTGAAATTCACATTTGCTGAAAATAATTTCAAAGCAAACGTAGCGAAAGACAGGAGTTACTAAGGTATGAAATAAAGTAATATTTCCACAGTGCCACTTGATACGTTTTAAACCGTATTTTTTCTAACTTAACGTTGAAATTTCAGCTGGCGCAGTCAATAGGATCACAAAAAAAACAACGATCTTCTAAGTTATTACAGTTGGGATTCCGATTCCTTTCTAAAATTGGATACCTATTAGTGCTATCCTGTACATTGTCAAAGCAGTTAATTAAAGCACTTCTGTTGAATTTACAACAGAACTGCTAATACTACGCCGGAATAATAGTAGGTCACCTAACCGCGCCACCACAGTAATTAGCTTGTTTCTATCGGGACAAGTATCTACTTATACATTGTTTCCTCTAGTCCAAGCTTTTGTTATAGACTACTTCCAAATTGTGTCACTGTTAATTAAAACATATACAGTCTTTGTCTGTACTCGAAAATAAACTGAAAATATGTATCACTCGCCTACTCAATGCACTTCATGTAGTCTAATTTGTGTTTGAATTGGTTTTGTGATGTAAGTATCCTTTGTACAGTGACCTAGTTTGTTTGTAAAGATAGAACCATGGGAGACGAGTGTCTCTGTTCATCCTTTTCGAATGATGGGTAATTTTTGTCTAACAACAAACTTAACCGAAAGAAACTGACAGTTTTATATTATATACAAATCATTTTACATCAAATATTTACTAGTAACGTACCAAGTTCGCTTTTCTGATTCCAGAACAAGAGTTTTTGGGACCACAGATATGAAAATAGATCAAAATTCTTCAAACAATAGGAAGACTCAACGAATTGACTCTGCCTTAAATCCCTGGCCATTCTGATGTGGATGACAACGGGAGTGCAAGTATTATATTATAGAAGAAATTGTCTACGTGGTCTGATATGGCTTTAACAGGCTGTCACTGCCGTCTGAATCAAAATATGGTAGAACTAGGATTGTCGAAAGATCTGTCGTGTCGTTTTTGTCTTGGATGAAACAACAAAGCGTATACTTTGTGACTTATCCGCTGCGTAAAATTTCTAAAACTGAATATTACCGAACAGCATGATGAAAAATCGAAAGAACTAATCGATTCTTAACTAGATTTTTAATAAAGATTTGTCTTATATAAATTTCCCCCATTTACCCAACAAGATTTGTTTTGCTTTAACTAACCCAATGATCTGAAACTTTCTTTCACCGAATTGGTGTTTGGGCATACCCTTATTTTAAACTAAGATCTCAACTGTATATCGGCATTCTCTGGCTATTATCCTGGATATCTGTGGAATCCTATCTAAACAAAGCAGAAGGGAGGATGAAAAGTTGTAGAACTAAGTAGGTTATTTCACTTGAAAGCAAACTCTCGAAAATTCTGGCAAATTGGGCCTGGGGTGTTCTGCTCGGCAGCTAGCAGTTGCATTTTAAACGATAGGGATTGTTTGCATTAATTTAAGATAACATTAGAACGAGCACCTTTAGACGGCAGTTGTTCTAAGGCGATTAGACTACGGTTGTGCAGAATTATGTGTAATGGTTTATTTGCGTAATGGATTTTATACTTTTACTTTATATGAATTGAATAATGTACACTACTGAGTAGAATTAGAGTTTGAAAAGGTGGGTAAGTTAATAAAATCGGATGAAAACTTTTGAAAAGAGTAGCTTCTTGTAAAAGCAAGGCTGGATAGTATTTAGAACATAAGACATAACTTAGTAATTGTGGTAAAAGGTAAGTTTGCTGGAGTAATATCTGAAATAATGCAGATAGCTTTAAATATAGTAGACAACTGGTGTAAACAAGAGAGACTGACGGTCAACGCTCAGAAAACACAAATTGTCAACTTTACAAAAAGAACAGCACTGCAAGGCCTAAAACCACCAGTGCTAGGAGAGACAGAGATTCCATTTGCCATTTGGAATACTCACATAGTGAAAACCACACCGAAAGCTATCATGTCTTTAGGCAGATGTAGAAGACTGTGCGGTAAGAACTGGGGACTCAACCCAAAAATGACCCTGTGGTTATACAAAAAAGGTTGTCAGACCAATGATAACTTATGGGTCCGTGGGGTGGTGGACAAAGACGCAGCAAGTAGGAGCAATAACAATAACTGTTGAATAACACACAAAGGCTGGCCTGCCTGTGTGTTACAGGGGCCATAAAAACTACTCTTACAGCTGCTATGGAGGTCCTAATGAATCTGACACCTCTACACATATTCATACAAGGTGAAGCGAGATCTGTAATGCATAGATTAATACATAGCCAGCAACACATAAGCCAAACGCATGGTGCTGACAACTGGAACTAAAGACGGACTACGTAATGGGACAGCCCATCGATGCAATAGCTACGAGATATAGCTTCGATAATAAGTTCAAAGTAACTATACCAAACAGGGAAGTCTGGAAAAAAGGTGTTCCCATACATGCGGATGTTTCTTGGTATACAAACGGGTCGAAGACGTTAGACGGCGTAGGAGCCGGTATAGTAGGGCTAAAGCAAGGGATAGCCTTCCCAGTAAGTCTATCAATGAACGTCACAATTTTCCAGGCGGAAATGACGGCGATTCACCACTGTGTGGAAGAAATTAAAAGGCAGAACAGAACATTTCGTTCAATTGCCATCTGCACAGACAGCCAAGCAGCGCTAAAGGCACTCAACTCCGTAGAGGTCAATTCTAAGCTAGTATGGGATTGTGTGCGGACCCTACACACTGGCAACGAAAAAGCAGATGAAATGGCCAAGCAAGGCTCATCAATGCCATTCGTTGGGCCGGAACCCTTCAGCGGCGTTGCAAAAACCATAACAAGGAAACAAACAAAGAAGTGGGTCGCCCACAAATCTCTGAAATGGTGGAGGAACTCACCAGGACAGAGGCAAGCGAAACAGTTCATATTAGAACACTCGCCAAAATTTACAGCAGATCTGTTGGCCATAGACAGGAAAACTGTTAAAGCTGTAGTGGGTCTGTTAACGGGGCACTGTAAGCTCAATAGGCATTTAAAGCTGATGGGATTGACAAACGAAGATATATGCAGGTTTTGTCACGGCAGAATACATTCTATGTCAGTGCGATAGCCTGACGAATGTGCGGTTTTTTGCATTAGGCGAAGAAAAGCCTTTGGCAGAGAGCTATATGAAAGGTTCAGTCTCCACGCTAATAAACTTTTTAAAAAGAGTCAGGCTGGAGAATGTAATCCAGAGTTTAGAGGACCACAATAGATCTGAAAAGATCGCAGTGGACTAGGCCGAAAGCCACCTCATAAAATCTAATCTAATCTAATCTAAGACATAACTTTCGTACGTCTTTTGAAGAAAGTGACTACTTGTAAGAGAAAGGCAGGATGGTATTCAGAAAATATGAAGAACGACATCTACGTCTTTTGAAGCATGTGACCACTTGTAAATAAAAGGCTGGATAGAATATAGAAAATATGAGGAATGACATAGCTTACCTACGTCTTTTAAGGAAAGTAACTACTTGTGAAAGATGTGGAGTTTACTCCAGATCACTAAGTCCAAGAATTAAGGAATGGGAAAAAGTACCAGCGTGGTTCAAACAGAACTGACCGGTATATCAATTGCCACGAAAGAACTAACCAGGAAACATAATAAGCTGTACTGACAGCAGACAAGACCTATTAGCTTTGAATAGACAACGTGTTGCATCATGGCTAGTATTAGAGTGCCATAATCAATTCATAAAGAGATGGGATGAAATCAAGGGATGCAGTTTTGCCAGGATAACCCTGGGCGACCCTGGGAAGCTGGCGTCGAAGAAATACTTGGCGATAACCAGGAAAAACCTACGCTTAACAGTAGGATTTCTGACTGGCCACTGTCAACTAAAGAAACACCTCCATACAATGGGGCTAGTGGACACACCTCTAAGCAGGAATGTGAATAGGAAGACGATACTGTCAGTTATCGTCAATGAGAGAGTGTGTGTTCGGAGAGTATAGGCCGATATAAAGGAGGTATCTCCTAGTGACCTGTCCCCCTTCCTGGAATGGACAGGAGGACAACTCCTCGGGCTTAAGTGCTGTGGGTCTAAACTCATCCTCCCTACTCTACAGATACAGATAGTATTTAAAAAATATGAGGAACGACAGACATAGCTTACCTACGTCTTCTGAAGAAAATTATTACTTTTAAAAGAAAGGCTGGATAGTATTTAAAAAATATTAAAAACGACATAGCTTATCCACGTCTTTTGAAGGAAGTGACTACTCATTAAAGAAAGACAGGGTAAAATTTGAAAAATATAAGGAACGACAATGGAAATGCTGCAACTTAAAAATTGTAAAAGTTGGAAAAAAGCTAAGAAACCCATCACCGATACACCACTGGTACATTAAATTTAACCAGGCGTCACAAACAGTATTAAATTTCCTTCATGACAAAACTCATTTAAGCAGAATTTAATGAAGGGTACCTTTTAGTATTAGCAAAGTGCATTTATGCATAAATACCTGCAAAATTATCAAAGAATTGATAATTTGAAATTCTCACCATTTTTTTTTAATTGAATTTAATCTCAAAAGTGCACGTGGTCGCGTCTCAGATTTTTGTAATTTGAGAATGGTGATGAAGAGTATAATAAAGATAACAGTATACTTTTTTTATATAGGAATACGACAGGAGGTTTCATTTTCATACATAAAAGTAGACAATAAAGTGTCTGTAACATTATCTATAGGTCAGGCAGAGACAATTGTATACCACACTTGTTTTTGATAAATTAGAATTGAAAAATATGTTAAATTTCATTCTGCTTCCATGGAGTATTCTTAAAAGCCCTATTCGTACTTAAGATCCAGTATTGATTTAATCTCGTTACGACCGAAATCAAATTCCGTTAGAGACCATGAAACATCTACTACGAAGCATGCCCTAGAGAATGCATCTTGTAATTACAGCTAGATGAAGAAACACTCCCCACTTATACATATCCATGAACGGCAACAACTAATATTAAATTGCCAATTATGCTGCTCTAATAATTACTTATACTCTGAGGGGATCTTCAACTCCCAGTTAGTGACTCACACTGTAGTATAGTTTGAACGAAGTCAGTTGGAACAACAACAAAAAATTCAAAGTATCGCTTATCAATGTCTTTCCACTAGGTACTTCTTGGAGAAACCTCCCCTTAGGCGCTCTACTACTAGGAGTCTTAGTTATCACTTCTCATTTCAAGGAATGACTGTAGGTGCTGGAGCAAGCCTCTGAAGTTCGGCTTTGCTTTGTTTTTGGCCATCAGACTAAAGCCAGGTCCAGAATATGTAACAAAACATACAAATTTGTGGTACAACTTTGTTTTATAGCTTGTTATACGAGGATATATTGAAAAGTTCTTAGCCTACTATAGAACCAAACAAATTTTCAATGTCAAAATATTTTATTACTCACCATATTCTCCTCTTAATTGGATACATTTATTACAGCGAACCTGCAACGTCTCTAGACCTTTCAATAAAAATGTTTCTTCTTGCTCTGCAAACCTAACCTAGACAGTTTTTATTACCTCCTCGTTGGAAGAAAATTTACGACCTTTTAAACTTTTTTTTCAGTTGAGGAAAGAGATGATAGTCGGACGGATCCAAATCTGGTGAATAAGGGGGGTGTTCTAGCAGAGACATCCAAACTATGTAAGAAAACAAAAGGAGTATTCCATGCCAAATCGACCACTGTTGAACCCGACCCCTCTCGATCTGGCCAAAAGTTTTCTTGAACCTTTTTGGGTTGAATAAAAAAAATTTGAAAAATGGTTTTCAAATGGTAGAGAAGAATGGAAAACTTTTGGCCAGATCGAAAGAGGTCGGGTTCAAAAGTGGTCGATTTGGCATTGGAATACCCCAAAAGTAAACAAAATGAGTGTACATTTTACTGCTGGAAGCAGTGGCAGCTGTAGTGTTTAAATGACCTCAAACGTAGATGATGTAGGTTTGGCAGAGTAAAGTCTAAATAGATTTTGGGTACGACCATCGTTAAGAGCTCGAGGAACATACAGTTTCTTTCGACCATTCCATCGATTAAAAAATTTAAGAAAAATCAAAGCCGGAGTTCTGGCAGTACTAAATTCAAACGCCACTGGTGTTGCAGTAAAGGTTTAATAACACAAATGTGGACAAGTCACGGCGTGTTATTAAACAAAGTTTTAGAACTTTCTTCGATCTACACCGTCGCCTAATGGATAAAACATAAAATATGTTATACAACAAGAAAATTGTGATTTATATCTTTTTTACTTGAATTCCTCTAACGTTATAAAACTTTATTATTTAACATGTTTTGTTACATAGTCTGGACCAGGCTTTAGACTCTATAGGTGCCCATGTGTCTTTTGTACAGCCAGTGTGTTTCCTATGGCCAAATAATCTCACAAAATAAAATAAAATAAAGTTGTTTACGGCAGAACCGTTTCACTTGGTATAATCTTAAAGTGGGTTGAGCATTCTGTACATGAATATTTCACCGTCAAAAATAAATTTCCTGTTTAGCATAGAATAAAAATTTGTCCAAATTCCAAGTGACATTGATGTAATATTTTATCCTCCCTATGTGATGCTTATGAACTCGATTTGGCTTCAACGTACTTCATTACTTTCCAGTCTAAGTATGATCCCGACTGACTATAAAATTTATCGGCTCCATTGTAGACATTTTCGTTTGAACTTTTACGCCAGAGTAGCTTCTTGTACAAGCTCGGAAGCAGCATAAATTGAGCTGCTCGCCAATTTTTAATCCCGAAATCACCCAATTTGTATTTTAAATGGGACAGATGAATTTCACATAATATAATTACAGTATATAACGAGTTGACCGAACATATAATGGTGAAAAAGTAATCTGATAATCATTATAGTTTATACGGGTTTAAACATTGTTGAGCAATTTTTTGTTTCACGTAAATTTTTTAATGAAATGCCTAATTTTTGGTTCATTCGGTAGGCGAAAAACAGTTGTGTGTCACACATGCAGTAAAAGGTTTAGCAGCACTTAACTATCAATAGTTTCGGGCTGCTAAAGCTCATTTTCTGCCCTTGTGACACAATATACCATTAAAAAGCCGATTTCAACTATAATTCATAAATTAAAGTCAGCCATTTTTTGCGAGCTGTTCAAGATTTGACTTTTATCAAATTTTGCGTTTTATTTATCAACAATACATGTTAACACGGCAATACAATAACGGCTTAAATAATAGAGAGTTTTTGAAACCGTTAATTCGTTCTGTCGTTACGGTTAATACTATTCGGAGCATGCGCAGAAGAATTTGATGCTTTCGTTAACATTAATTACGATAACGTGTTCCGTTATCTTCCTGCACTTGCGTCAAATAACGAAAACGTGAATAACAAACGCTAAAGTTAATGGTTCCAAAAACTCTCAAATATGAGTTCAAATATTCCTTATGGCAGTAGATATATTTTTAAAAAAAGTTATAAAAAAGTAAATTTGGAGATAAAATTGACTCCTACCCTATTAATATATAAATATACACATGTGGTATCAATAAAAATGAAAGGTTATATCAGAAAATACGTCTACGACTTTGAATTTTACTGTTATGTTATAGCATAGCGTAAAGATAACAGAACAGTAAGGAAATGTGGCTGAAAAGCGGAAGTTTATTTGCGATGGGTAATAAATTATTTGTAATGTACTCACTATCGTTCAATGCATGGGGTAATAGAAAATATATAGAAATATTTGCGGGTCAGGCGATGAGATGAAATTATGTTTTTATGTATCTACATAAAGATTATATTATAAAATGGAGGAAAAATAGACAAATGCAAGACCTTCTGTTTTAGAAAAAATATTATGGAGTGTTGAAAGTAGATTTCATAACAATGGTATTGTTAATCGCTATAATTGTCATTATTGGTCTCAGGAGAATCCAAAATGGATGCGAGAAACCAATTTTCAAACAATATATATATACAATAATAAATACAAGAAATCTTTTAACATGGTTTGAACATTGTGTCAATGTACATAGTCATTAATTTGAAAAATTGTAATATTATACCGGTTGTCCCATTTAAAAAAAATTATGTTGGGGTCACGTGACCCGAAATGACAGGAAAAAAGGAAATCATTTTATAATAAATATAAGCATCAGTTTCGACTGTTTATATCTGCCAAATTTCATACAAGTTATATGAATAGTTTTCGAGAACTTGGACTGTCAAAACTTCGTGGGTGTTTGGATGTCCTCTTCGGCCGTCATTCAACGGACAACGGGTGTTGACTCAATGTGATTTCTGCCCAGTGCTCTGATTGTCAAAGTGAAGAAACTCAAGCAAGCGCGGGTAAACGTAGGACCTCCGGCGTTTACCGGCGTGTGTCATGGTTCTAGCCATTCCTAGTCTCCCAAGGTTAGGTTGAAAGCTTCCAGCCATGATGCACTTTAGGAGGTAGCTCGGTTCGCTGAACGGGCCTGGCCAGGATAGGCATTAAGTAATCACCTCTTAAAGGAGGTGGCTACAACCTGGTCTACCGCTGATCGTCCCACCAGGTGGGTTGGCGTCCTTGGGTGGACAACCAATTCCAGGTATCTGGTTGAACGGGAAGAAGCCCTTGGTACGGTATCACCTGGTAGTGGATTGCCTACACAATTCACGACCTGCGACCAGTCTCAGGTGGGTGCCCACCAAACCCAAATACTGGTACTGAGGGGATGAGGCAGCCCAACATGTGGACGGCTACACATGTGTTTCATCAGAGGGTGATGGACTCTCAGGTGGTTTCGGTTTCGCTGCCATGTGTGCGATACATCTGGGATCTCGTGCTAATCGGTTCATGTGGCATGATGTCCTTAGAGGTAAGGGAGTAGCCTTGGTCGCAAGTGCTTGAGGTATCGGGAGTTAGTAGAATATCATAAATTAATTATTATTGTTTTCTTTTCGTCTGTTTTACATATGTCCTAGATCATGTCACTTCAACTTGACCTTGCCATGATACAACTAATGTTTTAAATAAACTAAACGTATTATTTTGATTTGTAATGGATTTCAATGAATTTAATTCTTGTTTTTATTTTTTAATGCCAAAAGGCATCACGTAATTTTCGCATTTAATTCGACATACACCCTGGAATATTAAGAAATTATTTTTCAATGTAGCTTAGAGATACTCTTACCGAACTAAATTCCACATCAGCACTTTTAATGGTAACGATTTTATGTCGGAAGGTTGTGCAGTTTTAATTTTCACGCCAGTTGAAAGTTAGTTATTCAGCACGTCGATGGCAATCCCATCTCGAACATGGACGTGTAAAGTGACAAGAAAGGAAGGTGGTATATACAGGGTTATTAATTGTAAATCACCCACCCCTTATTATTGTTATTATTGCCTATAGAAAAAAAGTTTTGAATAAGTTGAGTGGTTATAATAGTTTTTTGTTAAAATGCTATCAAATGTATAGTGGCGTGGAGATTTTAGACAATTATGTAAACCCACTTTCGAATTTTCAAATTTGGAAAAAGGGGTTTTTTGAAGACAGAAATTATTATTTTCTTGTTATATTTGTCCATCACAAATAAATGGCCAGAGGACTAGTGATTGTTTCTTAACAAAAACTTTATAATTTATTTTGGAAAATTAAATTTTTCAAACATACAAAAAGTCTGTTAGTGATTTCGAAAATATCAGTGGTTTAATTTATTTACGGGACATCAAACTTTCAACTCATGAACTTTCTTGTGAGAGTTTTAATCTCCCAACTTTTTATGATCTAACAAAGTTAGAATTTTCACGGTCCATCAAATTCGAACGATTCAACAACTTTAAAAAAATCTCGCTCCAATAAATCGACAATAAAATTTACCACATTCATCTTAATAAAAGTTCAAGGGCACATATTGCATGTATTGTAGAAAACTCTCTCTCTATTTTCCTCAGAAATTCCAATTTCAGTCTCACATCGTTGTCAATATTCCCTTGCTTATTGCAGCTAGGCCCGGTGGCATTTTCTATTTGCAAAATAAACAAAATAGGAGTCAAATACTTCTTCGCTATCATAATTCCAAATAAATTGGATAAAACAAAAAAGGTGTCAAACTATCGATACTCATTTTGAGCATCCTTTAAGACAAAAAGAAGGTTTCCTATTTTTTTGGAATCTATTTTTCAATTGTAGTAAATGTCAAGGTACTTACGTTGCAAATTGTTGTTCGTCAATACCAAACTCTGAAAAAAGATTATTATTAGGTGGCTGTGGTGGATAGTAATGATAACATGGACGAAGAGGTTGAAGAAGACTGTGCATATTTTGTGGAGATGAGGGCAAAAATAACGAGCTTTGGTTTTGTTGTAATAAATACACCAAGTGGGCACACGCAGAATACACTGGACTTAATTTGAAAGAAGCAAAAGCCAAAGTGTGGGTGTGTGATTTTTGTCATGATTAAAATCAAGTTATAATTTGAAATTTTTTGTTCGTCCTTGACTTTTTTTAATACTTTTGACTTTCCTTGATTTTAGTTCTTGTTTATTTAAAAAATGTTTGTTCCTTGTTCATTAAAATGTTTAAATGTATTGTTTTATCGCTCTTTCACCATATTCACCACTTACCCACATACGTTCGTCATCTTAAATATCATATGCCTCGCTTTAAAACATATTTATTCGTAAGAAAATAGAGTATCGTTTGTAGGGTCCTCTACCCTACATAACATACTTCATCTTCACTTCTAGTAATGTAATTGGGTCAATTTAAAAAATACATCTTCTCAAATTACTGCCTACACTAAGGAGTATTGAAATTTAATTATTGTTCAGATACAATGCCATTAAAATGATAATTAAATGAATTTTAAAAGCTTGTTGCGGCATTTTTAGCTTCCGTTTGAGGAACATTAAAATGAACAGGTCTCTACAAAATTTTAAAAAACTCGCCCCAAGCATTGGATTAGTTTTACACCTAATTAATAACCTCAAAAGAGGTTTATTTCTCCAATTATGAAATAGAAACCTTAACAATTATAATTTAAATTATTTAATTTAATAAGTGTAATTTATAACCCCAGCTATATCCTTGTTTAGAGTACACGGGAAATAATAACACCCATAACGCCAGTTTACCTACGCAATTACTCATTCAAAATAATATTCTTGATTGCTACCTCGAGCAATAAACTCTCTGGCACGTAGATAGGGTTGGTTCTTTGTTTATTCATGATTGCTTGGTTAGAGTTTCTGCTTTATATATCAAAACAAACCCACACAAAATGTTCCGAGAACTGATTTTAACGATGAAAATTACGCCGAGTGCTTTTTTTATGCAATTCAGGAGATAAAAATAAGGAATATCACATGCTACAGCCAGAGATATAACTTCTAAGTCATTAAACTTTTAGAAATACAAAGGAGTTTGTGAAATTGAATTGGAGTAAACAATACTTTCCTTTGTAACGCGGCATACTAATAATTTTTGTTTAGAAAATCCGGCATAATGAGTTGCAAATGCCGCCTTTCGTTTGATGTCGGATGCATGTGTAAATAAACAACGCTACCAATAACAAATCTAATTTTATTACCTATAATACCTCGTTTAAAAACCAGGAGGAGTAATTTGAATTTAAGTTGGCAATTCTGTAGACCTCCGATTGGTCAGATTCCGCCCAGGTTCACACAACACTTCGTAGCATCGACATCAGCTGATAATTTATTGATTTCCATTTTTGACAATTCTGACAGATGAATATGCTTATTAGTGTCATTGCATCCGCTGTTGTTAGGTTATTATTTTTACTTAGTTTCCACTATTTCGTTAAAACTGTTCCTTTAAAACCTCCAGTAAGCAGTTGTATTAAATATATTATGGATCCTTTTACTTCGAGTACAGCTCTTCGTTTATTAGGCCGGCAAAACAATGTAAACGCTGAACAACAGGTTATTAAGGACTCTCAGAAAAACAATGTACAATAAATGTGTGTAAACAAATATAATATATTGGATAAAAAACGAAAAATATTCATGTTAAATCCAAAATGTCTCAAATAGTTGGAGGCGTGGCTGGTTTCTTCGTCCATCAAGGCATATTTAATAGATTTGGAACACGACTGCTGACTACTTTCTCGGAACACACCTTTTAGTAACTAATCTGGTAACTTTTAGTGGTGTGAGAAAAGCTTTTCAAATTACTCCTCCTTGTTTTTTAAATGAACTAAAAACATCTTTTCAGCTCATTGATATTTTTTTATTGTTAAACATTTTACAATTATCTAAAATCGATGGAGCTGAGCTCGGAATTATCTAAATTCTGGGAAAGCGGTTGTCGTGGACAAAATACTCAAAGCGATGATGTAGGAATCAGGACTAAATTATTCAAACTAATTAAAAAAATAGGGATCCTATGAGACGTCCCGCACAGAAGGGACGGAGACAATGTTGCCCTCATTAGGAAAGGAGAAGGTCGAATGGAGAGGAAACTAAGTTCACATATCCATAGGGCTATTTAGTGAGCGATCGATTCAAATACTAGGAGGAGAAATAATATTTTTGGTGAAAAAAAGGGATAAAAAAATATATAAATATATAAAATTTCACAATCGAAGGAGGAAATCCCATTTTAATTTCGAATTTCATCGTTATCAATAATTTAAAAGTTGAAAAGGGAAGAAGTAATAAAATGTGAAAACTTTTATGGCTTTCAATTTATAAATTTAAAGCGATTTTATCATCCTAGCATATTTTATAAGGAAATCGTTTTTTCCATTCATTCTGAATATTTGCTTTGTTAAAAAATTCCCCTAAGAAATTTGAAGCCAAAAACACGTTTTGGAAACTTTCTTTCAACTTTCACTGAATATAACCATTCATTGCATGTTATTAGGTAGCTATTGGTCGACCTTTTCAGATCCCTCTTCATCTAAATAACTTTCTCCATTTTTAATCTTGGATATTTCTCATGCTTTTTTGCCAGCTACTTTTTATCGCTGTCAAACCCATCAGATTTAACTGCTTACTGAACTAACAGTATTCAGTTAACAGCCTCACCCTTCGATCATTAAACAGACTAAATGAATAACCCGGTATACTAACAACACACTTTGTTTACAACCAACATCTGAATCGATTCTCTCATTTCAAAACAAGAATAGCAATACACGGATTCCAATAACAGTGCCTGAAGCCTGAAGGGTCTGAACTATACAAATAGCTGGTGTAGGCAAGTGGTACTCAGCATCAACCCCACCAAAACCATCTTGATAGCCTTCACTAAGAAAAGAAAACTCAACCTCAAAACCATTAAACTTGATGGGAACGACGTTGAATGGAGACAAGAAGTCAAGTATCTAGGTTTGACTCTAGACAGCAAACTCCTGTGGAACAAACACGAGAAGGAGATTACATACAAAGCAAAAATGGCTCTAATGGTGTGCAGGAATCTGACAGGGAGAAACTGGGGTTGTAGCCCAAAAATCCTGAGCTGGATGTACACTGCCATAGTGAGACCAATTATCACTTATGGAGCCATTGCGTGGAGTAGTAGAACTAGCCTCTTGACGACGAGAGAAAACCTCTCTAAAATTCAAAGACTAGCCTGTACATGCATAACAGGAGGAATGAGTACATGCCCAACGGCAGCAATGGAAGTGATTCTCAACCTCACACCATTACATATGGTGGTGGAGAGTGTTGCAGAAAGAACAAGATACAGACTAAGTAGAGAGGGAATCATTAAAAAGAAAACCACCTCTTCACTTCTTAGAAATCAGACAACCTGGGACATGCCACAAGATGGTATGATGAAAAAGTATAACTTTTCAAAGAAATTCGTTACGGAATTAAGCAACAAGAAGGAATGGGATCCAAATACCATTACCAGACTTGGAAAGAATGCCATTCAATGGTACACAGACGGCTCAAAAGCAATAGAAGGAACTGGGATAGGAGTGTGCGGGCCCGGCACCAAACACTCTGAAAGCTTGGGAAAAACCCCAAGTATCTTTCAAGCGGAAATTCACGCAATAAGAAAGTGTGCCCAGTTCAATATTGACAAAGGATATAGAAGGCAAAGGATTATCATAATGTCTGATAGTCAAGCAGCCATTAAAGCGCTGAGTTCTAGTGTAATCAGTTCCAAAATGGTGTGGGATTGCCTAGGCAAACGTAATGAACTAGGCGAGAACAATATAGTCACCTTACTGTGGATTCCAGGACACACTGGAATAGAAGGAAACGAAATAGCAGATGAACTAGCAAAGAGGGGGAGTGAAATACCCTTTTGGGGGCCGGAACCTTTTTGCGGAATCAGCTCCAATGTAATATTGGAAGAAATAGGTAAAGCCGAAGAAAAGAGAAGATCCGACAATTGGAAAGATCTAGTAGGGCTTAGGCAATCAAATATTCTTCTGGGTGACTACAACCTGTTGAGATCAAATGAATGCATAAGTCAAAGCAAAACTGCACTAAGAGTTTTAACAGGAATCCTAACGGGACATTGTCGCCTGAATGGGCACCTTGAAAAGCTCAAAATAGTGGAGGAAGAAGATTGTAGGTTTTGTGGAATGGAAGAAGAATCCTCCATCCACATACTTGCGAACTGCACAGCAATTCAGAATCCTAGGGCACAGCACCGGGGAGACTACTGGATAGAAGAGGGACAGTTACCTAAGTTGGAGCCTGCAGATATCCTAAAATTCCTCGGGGAAATAGGACTAAAGGAGCTACTAGTCTCTGAGACTTTCCTCAGGAACAAAGTAGAAGTAAGGGGGCACAATAGATCTTTTATGTCTCAGTGAATGTTACCCCAAAAGACATACATACATACATACCTACAACAGTGCCGCTCTAGAGATAGATTTATTACTCGAAGAATCAACATTTTAAAAGAAAAAAATTCCTTCTCAAAGAGAAAATCGCAATTGAAAATAATAACAATCCACCTTCTTTTAATTTTTGACAATTATTATGTCTAGATATCAGATGGTCACTAATTTTAGAGAGAGCGGAGGATGGGCGATTTTGCCATAACTAGTGTCGGCTTGCAAATCCTTTACAGAAGGTTTTAGATCATTTTTATAAAAAATTTGTGGTACATTCAGAATTTATAAAGAAAAACCCAAAAAACATTTTTTTTTCACCACGACCACTATTTGGACAGATAGTAATAATTTATATTCGACTTGTTCTCCTTTATTTAATGTAAGGTATAAAACAAATCTATGATAAACATAACATTCTAAGGATGTTTATTATTTCAATTTTCCTGATTATACAAATGTAAATAATGGTCCACCACACCCTGGTATGTCATAACCCTTGTATGTCATATTATTAGAACAGAAGGATAAAATAAAAGATTTATACGGATGAACTGGTAGGAGCCAATATAAAAACGAAATTTCTAGAAATGATATAAAAATAATTCCGGTTTTATATACGCAACAATATCTCTTGTTTACTACACACTCGAATCTCCGCGAACGCATTATCCCAAATATATTAAATACAGTCGCGATTTAAGAAACGGTATTTGTATAAATACAAAGAAAATATATCTTAAGAACCCTACTTCACAGACCAACGAAGGAGATCAAAGAAAAAAGTGGTTTTGTCGGGTATTTCCCTTGCCTTTATATCGTCAACTTCAAGATAACCAACGAATTTTTATCTTTCTTATTTTTTCCACCCTATTTGTTAAAGAAGAAAAAAAATATAATGTCACTTCTAATTTATGGTGTTATTAAAGGTAAAGGGCGTGAAAATAACAAACCAATCAAATGATGTAGGTACAATTGAATTACCACAACACAAAATTTGACTTTAACTTTAAAGTATAAAATTTCGATAGTTTATATATGTTTTTTTAAATTTGTGATTTTAAATTTTATTTGGGAAGGAAACCACACAAATTAATTATTAGTTTATTATTTTTTTTTTGGTTTTACTACCAAAATAGCTTGATTGATTGTTTTTGAGTACGATTCTGCAACAATTTTTCATCCAGCTTCAACTTATGTAACAAAATACCACTCCAGAATGATGTAACTGACAGGTGTCATATAGTTTTGGTCCCTATCTGACACAACGAAAAAAATTTGACAACTAGACAATCAATAATATGTTGAAGTTTAAGACTACAAAACTTTGTTGTCAAATTTTATTAGGGTCCATTCATAGTAGATCACACCTCTGGTAAAATGTGAAATAAAATATTTTATTTTATGACATTCTAACGATATGTAGTCCACTAGAAATGGAATCCAGTGAATTCACGTTCCAGGAACGGTTTTTATTGTGATAGCGCTTTTTTTCCGATTATTTTTGGAAATTTTATTAATAAAAACGCGTTTGTTGTTACTTTTTTGTGTATGATTATTTTTGTTTTCAAAATATGTATAACTCAGTTTGGTGATTTTGTGTATTGAAGTGTGTATCGATTAACAACCATTCCAAAGATAAATCATAAGAAAACCTGGATAAAAACTTATGATGCTATCCTGATAACGCAGGTACCTAATTGATTATTGGAAATTTCTCTTTCTAACATTGGTAACCAAATTTGACTACATTCGACTGAAATACTAGCTACACATTTATCTGAATTTAGTTGTATTGAAGCACTTTCTTTGATTTTTCGTCTTTTATTATTGGGCTTTTTCAATATTATTTTTGTCGAATCCCATTGAATTTTATGCCCCTCTTCCCAAGCATGTTTGCAAATACCTGACTTAAAGAACTCCCTATCTTTGATATACTTTTTATGTTCATTTATTCGGACTTTCAATGGTCTAGATGTTTCACCTAAATAGAATTTGTCGCAATCACAAGATATCTGATATATGCAGTTTTTTGAAGATTGTTCTTCATTTTTTTATTTCGTTTTTGCTAGTATAGATCTCATCGTATTGTTAGATTTGAAGCTAGTTCGAATATTGAATTGATTACCAATTTTCTTAATTCTTTCTGATAAACCCTTAACATACGGTATTGTCAAGTTTTTAAAAATTATGTTAACTGAATTATTAATATTATTGTTATTTTTATGGGGTATTAACTGACCTGTCAAAGTCAGGTGCTGTGGAATGGTTTATTTACACATTCGCGATGACATTTTAACTTTTTCTAGACTTGTACAAAACACATTATCGTTGTTTATAGTCGAGTGACATCTGGAGGGACTGCATGAGGTTCTGGTTGATTCTGCCTGACTATCTAAGAGTGCCCACATGCCCTAAACAACAGGAAGACAAAGAAAACATCGAAGCGAGCCCCAAAAGGAACGAAATCAGGAGTCAGCTACGTCCAAGCGACAACCAAGAAGACAACGAAGGCTAGAACGTCGAAGAATCAGAGCTTCGAACAGGTGACAAGACTGTTAGCTCGCTTGGTAGAAAATCTCAAGAAGGCCAACCCAGGCGAAGGCCCACTACATCCACAGAAAGACGAGTCAGGATTCTAACTGGGTTCATAACTGCCAATTAGGCTGGGGTCTACCGAAAAACATGAATGAAGATGATGAGTCCCCATAGGATGAGACAAGGGGTAGTGGAAGGTTCTTTTCCAGATGCATCGCTCCTAGAGGAGTGTATTCTGGGAAGGACAGGCTCAGTACAATTTGTGTGATCCTTAAAACCAAGTTAATAATAATAATACCTTGACTCCCTAGCAAAGTATAGGTAATCTATCAGCCGTAATCGGACATGAGGTCCGGTTAAGACCAATAAGAAATTGTCGCTTGAAATATCGTTGCATCTGATATCTTTGACCACGACAGTATTTCTCAGATTTATCGCATTATTTCGTGAAAACCACTTTGTACTTGTGTTTAATATTGAAAATTGCTACTTTCCAGTTATTATTGAAGAGATTAATGCTATTTTGAAACTGGGTAAACAGTTAATTCGAATGTATTTATGTAAAAATATAAACATATCCATATCAATCTGCATCACAAAATTGGATGTAGGTATGTTTGGTATTTTGAGTAAACAGACCCAGCTTTGAAACGTTTCAAATTAATGTTTTGTGCTTACAATATGGTTTTTGTTTTTAGTTACAGCTTATATCAATCGTTTTCATGATTCATTATTCATTTGGAATGAGATTTTTTAAATAAAAATTATTTTCGAAGAATTTTCACTGTTTCATATGCCATATTACTTCGTTGTTTTATACTGTAAACACACAGAGTGTTCTATTCACTAAGTCACTTGAAAATTATGTTAAAAATAGCTTCATCACTCCAAAAATACCCCGTCAAAAAGATTTACCTGATGGACAAATTCTATCTTCTACAGATGATACTGGGAAAAAATTGGGCTGAGGAAGAAGAAAGAATGATATTCCACGTCTTCCAATGTTAAACGGATTAGGTCATCTCTTCGGCATGCCGCATTTTGACTTTGTTTTGAAAGACGTAACATTAACCAGAAAGGTATCGATTGCCCTGTGACGACGGACTGTAAGTCAACTCACCACCCTTTGGAGGTAATAATCTATGCCATATAAAACGTGTACTATCTATGTATATTTTTTTACTGGTTAAATAAATAAATAAACGAATAGTTATTTGTTTTACTAGGCATAAAAGCACAAGATTTAATGCCGCAGCTGGTGTTTCATAGCCGAGCGTAGCGAGGTTATGAAACTAGCCAAGGCATTAAATCTGCTTTTCTGCCGTGTGAAACATATAATTTTTTCTTCAAATTTGTTCCAATTCCACGCAAAATCGACTTTTTCATATTTAAATTGCGTTTCATTATCAATATCCAGCATCATTTTGAGTTTTCTTAATGTCATTGTCAATTTTAATAACCAGTTTGATTTAAATTATTACTTGGAAGGTTGCCTAGCAACGAACTTTTTCTGCCTAGGCAGTAAAAGTGGACTTTTTCTGCCTAGGCATTAAAAGTACAACTTCTAAGCCTGCCAAGTGTCATTAAAAGGCCGCCTTTTAATGTCATTTGGAGAAAAACTCTTTTGAAACACCAAATATGAAAAATCTAATTCTTTCATGACACAAATAAATAAAAATGTGACATGAGTTGTTGAATTCACTCGCATATGAAAACTGCCTCTTCCTCATACATTAGATGGTTTCGTAACGTTCAGAAAACGTAATTGTATCGTAAATTTTATATACCGGAGTGTATTGGGATGCCTCGAATCCCTTTAATCGATCTTCTTAAAATATAGTGCACACAGCTACAGCTCATTGTTACCCGTCAGAGCGATCATTGCAGCAACTTTATGTGCTTTAGAGTTATTTCTAAGTTAAATAGCTTGACGGAAAAGTTATTTTTATTAGAATAATCAAATGATTTTAAACGTTTATTTAAATTGTCAATTATGAACAATCCTGGCTAAAAAAAAACACAGTTTAGTATGATGTATGTACCTACCTTAACTACCCATCAGTTTATGGAATTAATTCCAACACAAATGATCCTACTTTTCCTTCGAGAGAAAATGCTGAAATACTGTCAATAGACTTGAAACTTTATAAATAATTTTAAAAACTAAAGGTGCGTGCACACTATGAGGTTATTTGCCGTTGGCAATGGCAGCGACTGTAAAAACGTTGGCATTCATTTATTAGTCGCACAATGTTCACAGAACAGGGCGATCCCGGTATATATTTATCAAATTAATAACTTTCTCGTTCGTCAACTCCATTTGAAAGCACGTGTCAGACAGTCTGAACCTCACCTGAAGAGAGGCCAGTGGTTAGCACGTCTCCACTCTCCGTTCTCATTGGCTTCTTTTGAAGGAGACCGACACTTCAGCGATTTTCATTGGCACACGGCTGACGATCGTTCCATGCCATTGGCGTTACAAGCGATGTTTCATGCCGACAGCAATTAAATTGTTGACATTTGAGGTTGTGTTTGAAATAATCATTTACTGTCGAATATTTTTCAATTTTGAATATTTTACGACGTTCTGCTAGTTTATTTGTGAGTGCTGTGTGTTTTATTTGATCTAAAACCATGCCTCCTACAAAACTGGTTGGTGTTAAAAGTAAAGTTATCCACAGTGAAGGCCGACAGATTCTTGAAAACGTTGCAACTTTTATGGAGTCTGAAGCTAAACATGGAATCCAAATTCCTTTAAAAAATCATCGGTAAGTCAAATAAGAAAGTATAATAATCCAATATATTACTCATGGCATTCAGATTGTTGTAAAATATATGGAAGAGAATACATTACTTCAGAAATAATTGAATTCTGCTAATAATTCATATATAGTTTGCTGCACTTAGCAGTTATTTATATGGTTCTAATACTTCTAATTTTGTATTACCCTACAAAATGTGAAAACGTTACGCTACTGATTTAGATTAAAATATCAATTTTAAAATATGGCGCTGGTTTTGACATCACGGTCGCGCATCGACTGCAACTTCAGGTGGCTTCTTCCTTATTGAAACGGACTCTACAATCATATTTGGAAAATGATTAGGAAATATTCATTTCGATTGGAATAAATCTGAAACGTTGAAAGGTCCTTAATTGGGTAGAACTTTGAGCATACATAGAAAGAAAAACTGCTAATAAAAACTGTTTAGACAATTTAAAAGGTTTTTCAATAATGTAGTACAGAACTCAGCTCGTTTATTTAAATTTGCCGAGTTGTTCGAGGGTGAAAAGGACGTTGTTGTCAATGAGGAAAAAGTGGGATCCTTTAGAAATAAAATTGGCATGCTAGAGATAAAATTTTTCCCTTAGGTCACCAAGTATTTAAAGCATTTCCATTTTATCTGAAAAAATTAATTGGAAAAAATCTAAAAATACCAAAAATATTTCTTATTCCCAAATATTATATTAAAGTTCTTGAGGGGCGATAAAAAGCATGTTAATATTTAATATGCCTGCTAGTGGGAGTATACGGATACTTTCCAGGATGTTTCCACGTTATCAAATTTTTTCAACTAATAATTGAGATGAGAGAACGAGTAGGTTTTATAAAGCAGCTTGATGGAGTTTATAAATGGAAGACAGATCACGAGAGGAATTTTTCTAGAGTATGTATTTCACGTTTTTCTTGACTTCTTTTCCGACAATAATAATAAAAACTCTTCTCTAAAAGAACCAAAGATTTCCACATTATTGATGTTTTATTTGAAATTACAAAAGTTATTTTAACCTCTCAAAATAACTTTATAACTGATCTACTCTAATAAATGGCGAATGCGACGGACAAAACTTGTCAGTGCATTCGCCAAAATTTGAAATTGTGCCTTTTCGATTAGGGGCCATAAATTACGTCACACGTTAAAGGGGTGGGAGGAATCTGACATTTGGAACAAGGGGCAGAGGGGGTTTTCTCTGTTATCTAAAATATTTGACTTTATGTTGATTTTATTTTAAAGATTATTTAATAAAAATAGAAAAAAGAAAATATAACTTTTTATTTTGTTTATTTTTAAATAAAAATATAAAATTGGAAACTGTGAGGGGGTTCTAAAAATGTGACAAGGACGGGGGGAGGGGTTAAAAAGTCCCAAAATTCGTGTGACGTAATTTATGGATTACGGAACCTGTCAAACACAATTTGTTATTTTAATATATTTTTCAAAATCAAATTCAAGTTATTTTACAAAACCGTCCACCCAAAAAGATGGTTATTGTTTTTATTATCAAGTTTCGAATAAATAAAAAATAATATGAAAATTATCACAGTTCATTCAGTATATTAAATTTTCAAAATTAAAAAACATTATTCAGTTGTACTATAATTTGAAGTTTAGCCGCATGAAAATAATAAATATTATACGTTTACCGCCTACGGCTATTTTATAAAAGCAAAAAATAACGAATTAACAAATGAAATTCAGTGATGCAGATACAATCTAAATTGCACTCGTGTGAGTTTTTCTGTTTTATACAACAAAAAGCCTTTCGGAACCGATTTTGTGCATGTCTCAGCTTGCAAACGACACATACTTAAAACATCTTCTTGTATTTACACGAACTATTGTTATGACACTTGCTGTTACATAGTACCCTTACCCTTAGTTTTACAAGCTTTTGCTACCTTTACCTCTGTAAGTAAGGGTAAGTAAGTGTAAGTGAGGGTAAGGGTACTATGTAACAGCAAGTGTCATAACAATAGTTAGATGTTTTAAGTATGCCATTAAGTCACCAGAATTATACGTAGACCAATAATAAAATTCTTTAAGACTAACTTGGGAAAGTCAATACACATTCTGGCAATTGCATACGCTCCAGAACGCGTTCTCGTCTACACTAAACGACCGGAAAACGATATTTCTGACATAGGCAATATACTAGTGGCCAGAACGCGTTTTGGCCGTATTTTTCGACCATTGGTCGCTATCGGTGTTTGATCCTAACATATATATACTTCAAATCGAAATCAATACACTCTGAGTTTTCATTTTTTGATTGTATCTAGAAAAGTTGTGTGTGTATCTGTGTGTGTGAGAGAGAGATGGTCTCGGACGGTGTCCATTAACCACAGGGAGTTCAAGATTGTTATCAAAGATCGAAAGGAGCTCGGCACCGGAGTGGGTATATACAGCAAGTCGAGCAAATATGAAGGAATCGTCTCGCTTGGTAAACATGCCTCGGTATTTCAAGCAGAGGTCTATGCAATACTTGCATGTGCAAGGGTAAATAACATGAGAGCCTACAGCAACAGGCAGATCAGGATGTTCAGTGACAGTCAAGGTGCCCTTAAAGCACTTCAGAGCTCTAAGGTAACATCTCGGCTGGTATGGGTATGCGGCGAAGAACTTACAAGATTGGCGACTCGGAACAGTGTAACACTCGAGTGGCTCCCAGGTCACAAAGGAAACGCTGGCAAAGAAAAAGCTGACGAACTGGCAAGAGCAGGATCGACAACCCTGATGAACGGACCTGACCATCTGTGGGAGACCTTACATGCAGAAGATGCAAAAAGGAGCTCTGCACTTATTATGCAACTGTGAGACGCTGGACCACAGGAGGCAAAAACTGTATGGAAGACCCCAAATGACTCCAGAAGACTTCTACAACCAACCAGTAAAGAACCTGTATGAGCTAATACAGGGAACGGATTGGCTGAATAGGCTGTAGTCAGAACATTAGGAGGATCCACAATAAGCACAAGAGGCTGAGGTGGTGCCGGCGAAGAAACGGCTCCTTTAAAAAAAAATAACCACAGGGAGTATAATTCTAGAAAAGTTCATGAAAATATTTTATTTTAAAGTAAGTATTATCGAATATATGCGCTTTTCCGTACGAAACTCCCTAGTGGTGCGAAGTGAAAAGTATTTTCCACCATCACTGTGATTTGGCTAATCAGAACTGACGGTTGTGTCGCATATATAGTGGTAATCGTCTACCCAGGGAATTTAAATTCGGACTGCAGCGCTTCGGTGGCAAAAGTGTAAATTCAACCAACTATTGCAATTCAAGGTATTTACATAGTGGAAATGTATGAAAAGCTGCATCGTCTTCCGCTCGAAACGTTAAGGTTTGGAACGAGTTGATTTTAGAAAATTGTACATACATTCAATATGGAACCAGCTCATGTAGAGATTGCTATATTGAGATCTATATACATACAAACAGACAAATACTATTAACAGCAAAAAAGGAAAAGTGTACCATTTTTAGATTTCTCAATTTTCATGACGATTTGTTGGTTAAGGCAAGAGCAGCAATTAACGGAAGGAAATGAAAGTTCGAACGTCGATATCTAATAAAAAATGGGCTCAATCGATTTTGAAAAGAAAGAATGACGATAAAATAGTCAAAATCGTGAAAAAAGTATGTACCCGGATGTAGCAAAAAGCTTAAAGATCAGTATTAGTTGGGGAGAGCTGAAGTAATAAAGTAAATAAGACAAATATATTGGGATTAACAAGATATGTACAAGCGAAAATGTTTTCTTATCAAAAGAAGGTACTTTTGAGAATTACTGTATGGAAATATTGGGGAAAATATGTTTTACTGTACAAAGAACTGACGTTCACTATAATGTAAGGAATTACCGAAAACAGTAGATGCAATAGAGATAGTAGCATTGAGCGGAAATTGAAACATTAGCCCTTAAAAATCAAAGCAGAAATAAGGTGAATTAATTGAAAATTTTTGTGAATTCAGTCATGATTTTTTTTAATATTTCGAAGTAAATATACATATACCAAATAAAAACTACGGAAAACATCCTGAATTTCTCTCATTAAATTCATTTATTAAGTATTTTTCGCAAAAAAATATCCTTTAGAAATAAAAGTATAAGTTTTGAAGCTTAATCGATGTACCCTTCTATATATTACAAAATTCTGAGCTTCCTTAATTTACACACTCAAAATGTTGCATCTCTATTACCATCTGAAATTAAAAATTATTAATGTATAAAAATGTATTACAAAACAGCCCAGGTTTTTGTAATATATTTCTAATAATTTTTTCAAACATTCAACCTCCTAAATGCTCAAACTTTTAAGTACTTAAGCCGTACATTTATTATAGTTCTCAACACTGACTGGATGACCCATAGCGACAACTGTTTAGATTTTATTGAAATTTGGACAAAATATGCGGGAACAACATATTTAGAGAAAGAGATTATTGAACGTTAATCCATAAATTTCATAGCGCACTTTTGACTTCTCCTGTATAATAGTATCCATTAAGGCACTAAAGAGATGAGTATTCTTATCCGCCATTTTGGTGCCGTAATTTTATTGTTTTGTGATTTGTCGAGTTGACATATTGTGTTGAAGACATTTTATTTTACCAACTTTTCTCCAGACTATTAACACCAGAAAATTGAGACAGTGCAACGAATGGATGCTGGTCGCGTCTCTGAGTAGAAATACCGAATCTCATGCCAAATACTTGACCAACACAACAACAATAAGGCACCAAAATGGCTGACGAGAATACCTATGTCTACAGCGCTCTACTAACTCATACGGAAAAATTGACAAAACCTGTCCTCAAAATCGTCTATCAGTTTGTTTTTTCACCGCAGCGTCTCGCTTTGCAAATACGATACCATCCAAATGAAGTAACCTTAGTTTTTATAAATGTAAACATTAGTTATGACCTAATAATAATAACTCAAAGTAGAAACTAGAAAGTTTAAAATTGTTAACAATTCAAAAAAGGGGTAGGGTGTGCGTTGTTAGAAATTATTGCAATTCAATAGTGGTTGGTAGTGCTTCTGATTCAAAACGAAGACGTGAATTGAATTTAAGAAAACCATAGTGTTTGCAGTTACCAAATGTATTTAAAAATATTCAAACATAAATAAAGTAAGAAAGAATATTTATTATGATAGGATTCAAATTATATATAGTTCACTTTTGCTGATGACACCATTCTGGTATATACAAGTACAATTCAAGAGAACTGGAAGAAAAAAGGTGAACAGTGATATGATAGTTTATATACAGTGTGACCCATTTTGTTTGGAAGCACCCCTATAAAATCCGCATTTTTCAACCGATTTTGATTTAGTCTTTTTTGTTAGATTTAGTATCAAAAACAGTATTTGAGCACAAATTTTCATACCATAATAGCTATTTTCAGGGCCCTCTACGTTAATTTTTCTTTGCCAAAAAAGACGAAAGTATATTAGGCATTTTTTTTTCTCAAATATGACTACACCACTGGATTCAGAATCATCACAAATGTAAACTATCAAAATTTTATAAAAAAAGTTTTATTAACAACAAAGTTATCACTACATGAATTTGGAAAAAGTTGTTTTTTAATTAATTTTTTACTAAGAATGTAGACACATTTTAAAAATGGCAACATGGTAAACAAAAACTAGGACTCAAACATATTGCACTGTAAAAATTCGAAGCCGATACCTTAACCCGTTCTGGAGTTATAGCTTCTGAGAGTAATGTAAAATTGTGCTGATGTGACGAAAATACAAATTAACACCAAATAATACATTTTAATTATTAAACTACTTAATAATAATTGAATTCTACATTTTTGTAGCCTCGACTAGACCTCCGTTAATTTCCACAAATTTCTCGTATCGTTTGCGACTATGTCTTAGCGCTTTTTTATTTCATGTGGCGTTATTCCAGCACACGCCTGTCGTATTCTGTCACACAGTTCTGCTCTATTCCTTGGACGTGTCTTATACACTTTGTGTGTCAAAAGACCCCACAGATAAAAATCCACTGCCTGACAATCCTAGAATAGTGTACAGAACAACCATCTAACTGAAATATCAAATTTCTTCTTTCTGCTAGTGGCAGTTCGTCAATCACTGCGGATAACTCACCTTCCAAGAATTCCATGAAGTTATTGGCATTCATGTTACCCTCAAAAAAGAATGGACCTATTATCCTGTCTTTTAAAATTTCGGCTTCGAATTTTTACAGTGCAATATGTTTGAGTCCTAGTTTTTGTTTACCATGTTGCCATTTTTAAAATATGTCTACATTCTTAGTAAAAAATTAATTAAAAAACAACTTTTTCCAAATTCATGTAGTGATAACTTTGTTGTTAATAAAACTTTTTTTATAAAATTTTGATAGTTTACATTTGTGATGATTCTGAATCCAGTGGTGTAGTCATATTTGAGAAAAAAAAATGCCTAATATACTTTCGTCTTTATTGGCAAAGAAAAATTAACGTAGAGGGCCTTGAAAATAGCTATTATGGTAAGAAAAATTGTGCTCAAATACTGTTTTTGATACTTAATCTAACAAAAAAGACTAAATCAAAATCGGTCGAAAAATGCGGATTTTATAGGGGTGCTTCCAAACAAAATGGGTCACACTGTAGGTAGTAAGCTGTGAATTTCATTTAAAAAAACTGCTCTTTATACGGAAAAATATGAATTCAGTTGGTATTTAGATAGAAATAGAAAATTAAATTATTAATAAGTTGAGAACATACATTTTCAAAGACTTGTTATACTAATTATACCCAACTGTGCCGAACCTTCTAAAATTCCATGCCGAAGAGAAATGTTTTTGGCAAGATGTATCATGTTTTATTACCAAACGATCACAATTTAAGATATTTTCAAAGACAAGGACGAAATAAACGGATTTCTTACTCATAAAATTTTTCATTTCTGTTCCCTAACCTCACTTACCTAAGATACTGTCAAATGAGCTATCAACCAATAAAATACCATGAACTGAAAGTGTATACTCGCTGTTATTATTCTGCAGTCAGATATTTTTCGTATGGTATTGGCACTGACGCCCTCTATCATTACCAAAAACTGAAATACATGGAGTTCGATCTCCTTATATAGTCTCCAAGGCTTTTACCAAGGAATGGAACGAGCTTTCGATTGCCATAAAAATATCTCCTTTATTATTAGGCTACATTTACATTCAATTTCAAACGTGCTTACGACGAATTTAAATATAGCCTTAATATAATGTCCTAGGGATATTACTACTGACAACGTCTTGAAGTTTTGCCAACCCGTAGACTGTAATTTGCCCTATCCAGTATAAATTGTATTTACGGTTGGTACTTAAATTTATATTTATTCTGATAAGCAGAAAAGTAAGTAAAAATAACTTAATCGAGTTTTTATCGTAAATAAACCATATTTGCTAAGTTAGAAGTAGAAAAATAAAATAGCGAAAATAGATATCTATTTTTTATACCTATTAATATCAATACATACATACAATCTATTAAATTTCTACAATAATTTACAATTTTAAAGTACAAAAATTATTTCAGCATACAAAATATAATTCAACTTTTATCACAAGCATATTTTTCAAGTAATGGAAGATTGGTACAGTATATTTTCTTCATCGTTTCTTTCTAACTGTCACCAAATGTCAGAAATAGTCGGTAAATGGGTAATTTCACATTCATCGATATCGATCCGTACAACGCGCTTGGAAATTTTATTATATAAAGCAAAGAAAAAGCTACCGATAATCCCGATAAGAACCACGTAAAATACAGAATAATAAACGTATTTTTTTCCATTTTCACACACAGTTAGTTCATCGCTACGTTTCTCGTGTCTATCGACCACTTTTAATATCTCATTTTCCTCCTGGTTGTTTCCAGAATATTTCTTGTAAGGTGAAAATAACGCTTGCGAAAATTTCGACACTTCATTTACTTGAAAATCATCTCTTGTTAACCCGAATTGTTTTAACGGCGCTGTCGTGCTTATATTCAAAAATTCGTAATTAGAACTTGTACTGTTGTCTACTTCATCATTCTTAACGTGTGCGCACATCCAAGATTTCAGCCAATTAATTTGACTGGTATTTAATTCATTCCCGGTTATATGTAGCGATTCCAGCTGGGGTAAGAAGAATTGTAAATCCTGCCTTATAAATTTAAGATTCCCGCCTGTCAAGTCTAATTCCTGTAGTCGTTTTGCAGCCATTAAAGCTGCTGTATCCGATAAAAATTGATGTACTAATCCTGGACTGGAAGATAAATTGAGTGTAACTAAATTTTCTGGAGCAGAAAACGGAAACGGTGTGTTATCGAGTGATATAATTTTAACCGATGCCAAGTTTAATACTTTTAAGGATAAAGGTCCTGCAAATATACCAGCTTGAAGATCAATAATAGGGTTTCTAGATAAGTCTAATGTTACTAAAGATTTTAAGTCAGAAAAAACTCCTTCGTTTATAACAGACACGTTATTGTCATTAAGAAAAAGCACATTTAGTTCGAAAAGTCCTACGAGATCTTTTTTTCTTATCGTTCCAATCTTGTTAGCATCCAAGTGTAGAACTTTTAGTTTTTCAGGTAACCTTCTTGGGATTTCTTCGAGCTGATTATCGGTGAGATAAAGAACCGACAAAAACTCCAGTCTCCCTAAGGAATCATCTTCTATAAACTTTATATTGTTAGAAGTGGCATCGAGAGAATTTAATAATGGAAATGAATCGAAATCGCCGCTGTTTATGTTTCGTATGAAATTGTTCTTCAAAATTAAATTCTGAATGGAGTGTGTTAAAATAGCCGGCACTTGTTGAAGTCCCGTTCGTGATGCGTCCAAGGTTTTTATTTTACGACCCAGGAATAAAATATCGCGTGTTTGTCCCAAATCATGATTATCAGCAATAAAGAAATGAATGAGATTTTGTAATTGGATCGGAGATATACAAACGAGTCTATTCCGTGATACGTCTAGATGCTGCAACAGTTTTAAACTGATTAAAACTTCAGAGTTTAACGCTTTTAAATTGTTCGTACTTAAATTTAGATATTGTAAATTTGGTAAGTCTATAATGTAGTCGATGGTCTCGATTGTATTATACGAAATATCTAGATTTGTTAACGAATTTAAACCGGAACTAATATTACTCAAAGAAGATATTAAATTTTTACTAACGTTCAACAAATTTAAATTTAGTGTTCTAAAAGAATTTTCTTCTATGTATTCAATTTCATTTCGAGATAAATCCAGCACTGTAACACTTTTAAATACAGAAATAAAATCAGGAACGGTGGTAAGATTATTTTCACTCATCACTAAATGTTTAATCCAAGTTAAATTAAAGCCACTAAAATTATAGTTTGTTTCATAGATTTGCAGTATAACTGTGGAAGAATCCGGGAAAGAAGCGATGTTTCCATTTTCAGTAGTTATACGTTTCTGATTATCAGTCAAATGATTGAAAACCGTTTTATTTTGAACAACTTCTGAACAATCACAAAAATCCAAACAAGTACTACTAGTTTTAACACAACACATTATGAGGGTTACGATCAGAATAAACATGTTTTTTCTTCACATTACTGATTTATGTTGAAATTTATTTGTCACTTGAATTATACAACAAAAAATTTGCCTTTCAAAAGATATAATTTGTTTGTTAAATGTAACATTTTTTTTGTTAATAAAAGTTTTTTTGCCGAGTTAGGAGTTATTTTTTCGCATATTGAGATTTTCCCAAACAGCTTTACCGAATTCACGCTGTCAACTGGTTTGAAAGGACCAAAGTTGCTGACACTCGATGGATCGTAACGCTACGGTTCACTCATGATGTGCGCGTTACGATGCGCCTCGATGAGTTATCCTTCCTGACCGATTTATAGGCCGGTATATGAAATACAGACAGATAATGTAACCCTTTAACTCAAAATATGAAAGTCAAGAAGATATTTACCAGGGCAAGATGATGAAATCTTCTTATCTACCTGTTAGATACGATAAATACACTGGCGTAGTTACGTATATTAAATTACGGGAGCCAATTTGGAGGGCACGTTCCGGACCCGGCTCATAATTTGTTGCTATTTTGTTGCTAATTTGACGTTGCCGAGAAATGCGTGGTCCCCTACCGTAATATTAACTTAGGGTGGCCAAGTGCAATATCTCGGTAACGGAGGAAGCTAGCGATACGAGCCTGGTGGCATATTTTGTTGCTAATTTGTTGCTTTAAGGTGGCTTTACCGAAAAATTCCAAAACCCATCCCTACATGTCAAACTCACCTCCGTGACTACTTGCAGTAGCTCGGGAGCATGACGTGCTAGCGACACGAACAAGCCGGCATATTTTCTTGCGAATCTGTTGCTTTACGATGGTATAATTGAAAAATCTTCAAAAAATGTCCTACCCTACTGCGATATTAAGGTGCGGCAGCCCTTTGCTTTGTCTCGAGACTAGAATTAGTTGCCCAAACAAGCTTCGCGGCATATTTTGTTGCCAATTTGTTGCTTCAAAATGCCTCAATGTGAACCCCGCTGCTGTAATCTTAAATTGCGGCAGCCTTTTGCTCTATCTTGATCCTACAATTACTTTGTCCAACGGTATATTTTGTTGCTATATAATTGCTATAAAACGGCTTTATCGAGAGATTTTAAAAACAACCCCTTCGAGTCAAACTCGCTTAAAAAAACCATTTCCTTATCAAATACTCATCATATATTCATTTTCAAAATAATATAAAATTTCCACCACGTAATAGTTAACGTTGTATTTTTTCAAAACTAGCACTATTTTTTTCATCAAAAAATAAATTTCGCTTTTGTATATGTGATCTAGGATTCTTTTTAAATTGGTAAATTGTATTCTTTGCAATTTTCAAAAATGAATTTAAAAAAAATTCGCAAAATATGCCGGCTGGTTCGTGTCGCTAGCTCGTCATGTTCCCGAGCTACTGTAAGTAGTCACGGAGGTGAATTTGACATGTAGGGGGGGTTTTTGGAATTTTTCGGTAAAGCCACCTTAAAGCAACAAAATATGCCGCCTGGTTCGTGTCGCTAGCTCGTCTGGCTCCCGAGATATCGCAATTGGCCACCGTAACTTAATACTGCGCGTGGGTGAGTTTGACATGTAGGGGAGGTTCTGTATCTGTAGAGTAGGGAGGGTGAGTGTAGGCTCACAGCACTTAGGCCACATGTGACCCATTGTACATCCTCCCGAGGAGTTGTCTTCCTAGGTCATTGTCCATCCTGTCCTTCTCAGGAAGGTGGACAGGTCACTAGGAGACATCTCCTTTATATCGGCAGGTGTAGGCCAAGACTCACCGAACACACACTCTCTTATTGACGATAACTCCGGACACTCGCATAAGACATGCCTGACAGTTTCATCTTCCTGTTCACACATCCTGCATAGAGGTGTGTCCACTAGCCCCATAGTATGGAGGTGTTTCCCTAGTTGACAGTGACCAGTCAGAAATCCTACTGTTAAACGTAGGTTTCTCCTGGTCATCGCCAAATATTTCTTCGGCTCCAGCTTCCCAGGGTCGCCCAGGGTGATCCTGGCAAGACTGCATCCTTTGATTCCATCCCATCTCTTAAGGGATTGAGTATGGGTGTAGCGTTTGGCTAGTTCCGCAATTGTCGAAGTCGTTAGGCCGTAGGTGTCACTGGGTCCTAGAATTTTTAGTCCAGCGGCTTCCCTGGCTAAAGAATCAGCAATGCGATTTCCTTTACTCCTGTCGTGCCCTTTAACCCACCTCAGGATAATATTGTTATCTGCCGAGGCGTCAGCTAAATCTTGGTGGCACTCTAGTACTCTAGCCTCGATATAACACGTTGTCTGTTTAAGGCTAATAGGGCTTGTCTACTATCAGTGCAGATTATTATGTTTTTGCCAGAAATTCCTCTTCTGGTTAGTTCTTTTGTGGCAATTGAGATACCAGCCAGTTCTGTTTGAACTACGCTGGTATTGTTTCCCATTCCCCACTTCATCTTTAGGCTTAGTGCTCTTGAGTAAACTCCACATCCTGAGCCTTCTTTCATTTTTGAACCATCTGTATATATGCGTATTGCATTTGCAGCACCTGGCTCTGTGTTCTGTTTTATTTGAATTTTGTAGGGTTTGTTAAACAAAAACCTGGGTTCAATTGCATCATTGGTTGCCTGCAGCAGAGGTAGCGTAGTGAGCGCTTCCTGCCACAGGCTCAACCTCAATTGGCCCACTCCTACTTCGGGGTTTACACCAGCCGTGCGCAATCGTACCATGGCCATTAACGCAACCTCCTTGACGTACAGGTCCAGAGGTAAATTGTATTCTTTGCAATTTTCAAAAATGAATTTAAAAAAAATTCGCAAGAAAATATGCCGGCTGGTTCGTGTCGCTAGCTCGTCATGTTTCCGAGCTACTGCAAGTAGTCACGGAGGTGAATTTGACATGTAGGGGAGGTTTTTGGAATTTTTTGGTAAAGCCACCTTAAAGCAACAAAATATGCCGCCTGGTTCGTGTCGCTAGCTCGTCTGGCTCCCGAGATATCGCAGTTGGCCACCGTAACTTAATACTGCGCGAGGGTGAGTTTGACATGTAGGGGAGGTTTTTGAAATTTTTTGGTAAAGCCACTTTATAGCAACAAATTGGCAGCTGTTTTGCTTTGATTTTAGATAACACCATACTCTTCATTAACTATATGTACCTACTTTAATTTTAATAAAATTAAAATTGTTGTTTTTGCTGTTTAAAACAGAAGAAAACCATTGTATACATCTAACCATTTTGTAAAATGATATGATTAATGCTAGTTGATTGTGGTTTTCCAAAGAAATCCAGATATAAAATGTTTACTATATATAGACGCGCACTTGAAAAGAAAAACCACTTAATTATGTATTGTGGTTCCATACAATAAAACTTATTTATATTCCATCAAGAACCATGGTGGAAGAGTTATGAGAATACAACGCTGGAGGGGAAGGACCGAAAGTTGTGGAACTTTGTTTTGTTCTTGTTTTACCTTTCCCGAAACAATTAATAAACTTGGCCAATCGTTATTTTTACTGAATCTTTCTTTATCCACTGTGTAGGTAACATTTTTATTGTCTTCTGTAAGTTCCTTGTAGCATCACTTATTCTTTTTTCTCTTATTTTTTTGGGAATCAAACCACAATAATGTTTTTTGACGTTTCGGTAGCGTTCCAGCTACCGTTGTCAAGATTAACTAGAATAGAAATAATTTTTTGGTCCCTATCTGGCATAAATTTATATTTTTTGATAACATGCGACCTATAAATTTCAATATTTATTAGTATTTAGGCTGTGAAGTAAAGCATACTGATTGACAGCAGCAAAAAAATGACATAATACAAACGAACGTCTCTTTTTGGCACTTTGATCACGTGGGTTGATATTTATAAGTTACGAACTATATATAACAAATTATGAATGGCTCATTGAGAATGGTTTTATACTTAAGAATTATTATGAAGTTATCACACCTATTATGGAGCTTTTACAAAAACTCACGAAATATAAATTCTTTATAAAGAAAACTCGTTTTTTATATACCTACCCTTCGGCTACCATTCAGCTTCCACGCCTTTTATCGATCGACAATTATGTTTCTTATCCTAACTCATTTTTCATCCAGCATCAAAATTATCTACAAAATCCTTTCTTTCACTGAATTAATATTTCAATCCCCGAGAAAATGATCGTATACTCTCGCAATAGAAATTATAACATTGAATATAATCTCGTTTAATTTTGAGAACCGGCGAATTTCTTATCAAAGAACGATCGGAAATTTACTTACCAAGACTAGGTATAAGACAAATTGCTTGTGTCAAATCACGTACATTTAAGGTAGGGCGCCGTTAATACACCACCTTTACAAAATATAATTTAAACGACTATTCATGTTTTAATTATTTTTCAATTTCTTTATAGTTTTTAATATTTTAAAAATATTAGTTTTATTTTAAAGTTTCTTGATGGCGTTCACAAACTTATTGGGATTAATTATATCTCATACCTATTTACTGTATAGCTTAGCATTTAATAAAGCATTAATTTCCAAAATTAGTTTTCCCCTCTATAGGGGTACGGCTTTGACTGTTGGAGCTAATCAATCAGTTCAGATTCCAACTGGACTTACGAACCTATTTTAAAACAACTAGATAGAATCTAAGTAAAATGAATTGTTACAAAAGTATTTATTAATAGAGAAACATCTTATTGTGTCATAATTATTACTATTGTCTTTATTACATACATGTTGTATAACGCTATCCCTCAACGTAGGCAACACAATTTACTTACAAAACTAGACATGAATGACTCGATTAAAATCGATTTCGACGACTGTATATCGAAGTAAAAGATAAAGTCTTGTCAATTTATTAAGTTAAGATTATCGAAAATAACTACATTTTGCTATTATAGTGTGTATATGATTTCCAAAATTGCGAAAAAATTTGGATTAATTGAAATGGTTACAGCAAGTAGTAACCCATTGGTTAACTAACCAACGTAAGCGTTTCTGTGTATTGATGCAGATGGTCCTTTAGCATCAACCAAAATCATCTTCTGTCATAAAACTGTCGGTTGTCGCGCTGTCTCGTCTAGTCTAGTTGAGTAGAGTGGGAGAAGAATTCCATTTTCTAAGTGACTGTTTTATGTTTTATTTGGTGTTAGTTGTTAATAAGAACAAATCATTGTGTTTTCAATACTTTATTTCAATATTTTAATAATCCTTCATTTAATTATGAATTATATATAACGCTATGGGTTACATACGCGTGGTATACAACCTAATTTTACATCAGCAGGTGTTAGGCTGACACTAGGGTCAATTCAAATACCTATATCCTGTATATAAACTAATTTCTGTTTATGAACAGATTGTAATGGTAATTTGGACAACTCTAATTTACTTAGGATACGCTTATACGACATGCAGGTAATTTATTTTACGTTATTTTTTAGTTTGCAGTTTTCCTTTATTGTCCAATGTCATTTTACTGGTCCTATTTTCTGTCAAAAGGTTTCTTATTTAGAGTAAAGACAACAGTTTTTTTATTTTTGTTGTGTAAAAGTTGTATTGATTATAAATTCTATAACAGAATGAATAAGGGCATTTCATTTCTATATGTGCCCTACCTCACATTTTGTTTGTTGTGATCCAAAAAGAAAGGGAGTGTCTTATTATGCATATGAGATTGGTTATACAAACAAAAATATTTTGAACTCATTTTTTCTTAGATGTACTTTATGTTAATAAAATGTGTATAAATTGTAATAATTATATACTATCAAAAAAATAGGTCACTCAAAGTAAAGCTAAGGACTGCTTATTAAAATAATGTGAATAATCTTGAAATATTTTAATTGTGAATAGTTTTGAATATATCTATAATAAGAAATCTTGTTCACTTATCTTAAAGTGTGTTGAACAATCAAAGAATTCTAATAATTTCAGATTAACTGCAAGTTGAAAAGAAGCTCTAGAATAGAGCCACTGGTATGCAGCTACAATGGCAGGAAAACCTGACTTATCAGCAGCCACTGGCATCCAAAATGTTATAGTGTATGTTTCTGATGACAATTTTGCACAAGCATACTCTTTAGGGCAGCAAAATGTACAAGAAACTAATCACATCATTCAAGGTATACATCTTATTCTAGTGATTATCTCAAAAATATCATTAGTTTTGGGATAAAATTATTGATTTTGCTGGTATGTGTATGATTTGTCTATGATTTCTTTAGGTGAAGGTTATGATGTTCTCTCAAATTCAAATGCTTCCATGGTTGGGCCACCAAAAGCTTTTAGAGAAAAACCCACTATTAAACTTGTAGACTATGCTTTAAAACAGCAGCAAGTTGACAATGTACAACAGCGTGAATACTATAATAATGCAATACCACAAAATAGACCGGGGTAATTATACATTATTCGTCATATTCTTAATTTTCCTCTACATTATATTTTGTTACAGATATACCTATCCACCTTTACCACAACCGGAATTTACACAAAATGTTGTAAACGATGTTACTTTCCATAATGGTAATTGTGAGAATGTCGAAGTACTCCAACAGGAAGAAAAGCAAACACCTGGTACTATCTGCAACAATGTCAGAGTACGTGAAGATTGTACTAGTTGCGAAACCTATGTGGAACAAGATTATACAAAGGTTATGGGAACAGATATACCTATACAGGCAAGTGCTCATCGAAAAAAACTTTTCTTCAATGATTCGTGAATCTATGAATTAAATTCTACTTTATAGGGTGTGTGTTATGACACTGTCCGCCTTGAGGCAGCTGACTCCAGTTGCAGCAGTTTGAGTTCTTCAGATGATGGTTCGCAGGTGCTACCAAATCAAACTTCTGAAATGGTTGTGTATGATCCTAACGTAAACTTACAAGCTGGTAATGTGGTTCTTACTGTTGGGTCTCCTTTGCAACAACAGCAGCAACAGCTGCAGCAACTTCAACAGTTGCAACAACATCAACTTCAACAACAAACAAATAATCAGTTAATTGAAAACTTTGGAACAGTTCAAAGGCCAACAATTACCGTACCATATGGTTGGAAGAGATTACTGAACAACGGATCAATTATTTATATAAGGTTAGTTTTTTTTTATACATTGTTTTCCTCAATGGTTTTTTTGTTATTTGTTTTATTGTGTACTCATTCCACTTCATAATGTGATGCCTTTTTTAAAGATGGGTACATATTATAATTATTATTTTTAGCCCTAGCTGTACAGCTTTAAGGTCTCCCGATCAAATAAAGGAATATTTATTGACAGCTGGTACTTGTAAGTGCGGTTTAGAATGTCATTTTAAACATGAATCGGTCTTCAATTTTGATCCTAAGGTGAGTTATGCTTTTAAAACGTTAAAATGTTTGTATATTTTACGTTTTCTGACTTTGAAACAGTTTCCGATTTGTACACACAAATTTTCTAGTACTTGCTTACAATATTATTTAAAAAAATTGTTCTATGATGCTTTTTAAAATACGTGTCACATAATCTACCATTACAAACTTACGTTTTATTTTTGTAGGTGATCGGAAAGCCATATGTATTGTTGCCTGATTCTAAATCGGGAAATATGACAAAATTGTGCAACCACAAAAGAAAAATAATGCCTATAGTGTCTCTAGATGGTCCGCCAATTGATCCCAATATTAAATTCCAAAGAGGTGAGTAATGTTTGGCTACTTTTGATATTTTTCATTGTTTCAATACTTTTTTTTGTGTTTCCAGAACTTGGTATGAGAAGAAAGAAAAGAAGAATTGGTTTGCCTTATATCGATGGAGTTCCTGTTTCACAAATAATGGCGCAACGTGACAAAATAGCATCGAATCAAAATGCAGACAAAGCGGCACAGCCCCAACAAGTATGTTTTGTTTAAAATATATTCTAGCATGTTTGTTAATAATCAAATAATATCTTAAGGTAGTGAAAAGTGTAATGCAAAACATGCTTCTTAATTCAAGATGAGAGTTAATATATCTACGTTCAATTTCCAGGTGTTTTCTGAATATCCTGCAAATATTCAACAACAAAATCATCTAGTAAAATACCAAGATCAACAAGGTAATAGAGTGATATTAGGTGATGGTACAGTAATGGTCCAACAATCGAATATAAACAACGATACACCTTCCCCAGAAATAATAAAGAACGATCCTCCAGTGCATCAGATAAATACCATGCCTAACGTCTTTAACCCCCAGCCTAGACAAGTTTTAGGTCCAAATGGGCAAATTTTGCATGTTCGAGGACCTACCAATAGCCAAGGGAATGTATATCACATGCCTCATCCCCCAGGTTAGTTAAAACATTTTTATTTCATTTGATTTATTTTAAAAACTGATTTCTTTCAGGTCCTCGTATGATCACTCATATGCCTAAAGTAGACCAACCCGAAGAACATAGAATTTTCATTAGTCGCCAACCAACTGAGCCCACTGGACCGGGAAGGCCACCACACATTCAAATCGTTCGAGTTAACGCACCTAATCAACCAAAGGTTGTCGAAAATCATCAAATTGTGGATAGAAATCAACCAAAACGCCATATGCAACCACTTCAACCCCAGTTTTGCAACCCACAACAATACCAACAGGTAAGAAATAGTTTTTGCTGTAAAATCTGTATTGATGCAATTTAATTTTTCTAAAGGTTCAGTTGTGTGGTCCACATAGACACATCAGGCCTTACAATCAGGCGAATCCCGGCTTTAGACCTCACCGTATGCTGTATCAACCGAATCAAATGGTGCAGGCACCACCTATGCAGCCCAATCAACAAAAAGTTAATTGGCCGAATCAAGTGCTTCGTAGACCGAATACCATTGAGCAACAAAAACATCTGGAACATCATCAAAAGCAATTAGAACATCAACAAAAACAGCTGGAGCAGCAGCAAAAGCAACTGGAACAACAGCAGCAGAATCAAGCGAGTATTTGTGAGAGGGTTCCACCTTTGTATCAACATACTCCTCCGGTGGCTGTTTGCCAGGAAGAGATGAAGAGAAAAAAGGTGAAGATGGCAAAGTTTGGGAAAAACAGACCGTATCGATTGGTGAGTTGAATATTTATTAATAAGTCGTCAAACTTGTAATAAAAAATGTTTTTAGGTTGAAGGAGCATGTACGAATAATCACTTTTCTTGTCCCAACATCGACATAAGACATATTCCGCAAGAAAATAGGCCAGTAATGATGAATAACTTTTCGCAAAATATCAAAAGTTCCAGTCCCTCTTTCATTGAGGATCCCAGCGGGTATTTGGCCCAACAAACGGCGCTATTAAACAGTACTATCAATAGACAAACAGGTAATAAAAACCTAAACATTTAAATTAACAAAAATACATGTGTTACTCATTTGCAGGAGCTGCAGGATGTGCGGGTTTCACATGTAACAGCCCTGGTACATTATGTCAGAATCCTCTACAACAAAATATCAATAACAGCCCTGCAAATTCGCCGTCTCAACAAGAACTACCCCCTCCTAATAATATAATGACTAACGAATCAGTAAATACTTCCCGCAATAATTTCGGTAGAATACAAGAAACTAGCAAACCTAATTTCGACAATAATAAATCTCATCAGTATTCCGCACACTGCCGTTGCTGCGTCACCGAAGGATTCCAGGGTAATTACCCCGTGAAAACTGGTAGACCGAGTAGTTCAAATGTACCAGGTACTTTGGACGATCCTGTAACCTCATCTACATCATTCGAAAAGCAATTTAATCAAACTACGGTTGATATACAACCAATTCAAGGTGGCACTGTTAGTACCAGTAACATTTCACCGATGGAAAATAATTCGGATCCTCCTACGCCAGAAAGAATGGTGGATAACTCGCAAATATCCAGTACTGGATTGTACGTTGCTTACACTCAAGCCGATCACGAATTTATCGGTCAAAATCGACCGGCGGCGACGGTGTGTAAAGTTAATAATAACGTTTGTTGTTTCCATTCGCAAGCTTCTACTTTGGTGACTACGATGGCGAGTAGTAGAACTGTTGGTAGTAATACGATTACTTCGGTTTTGGCCGGTAGGTCGAATACAACGACGACTTCGTTGAATACTCCTTCGTCTATAACGGGTTCGTTTATAACTAGAGGTAAGTGGAGATTTTTCAATTAGTTAGGGTTACTGAGTGGGGTAAGGTGGGAGAAAAAATGGGGTAATGAGGTGGAGTGGTTAAAAAGAGGAAAAAAATCGAAGTAGGGTGGGAAAAAAGGAGGATTAAGTGTAAGAAAAAGGAAAGGTAATAGTCCGGGAAAGTAAGGATATGAAGTGAAATAGTTTGGAAAGGTGGATTTTACTTTTTTAAACGAAAGTACATCTACTATAGACTACTTTCCTAGATTTTCGAGAAAATCCCGCTGGAGCTTGCAATACAGCTTGCAAGTACAGCTTTGAGCACGTGAAATGCTACGGTTTTCCGTCTATAACTTTTTCAGATTTGATCACACAAAAAAAATTTAGGCATCAAAATTGTAGGTAATTTCATACCCTATAAGATGACATAATGCAATATTTCAAAAAAAATTTTTTCAACCCTTAATTTTCGAAAAATTGAAAAAATTTTTGCAAAATGGTTTTTTAAGCGACAAACATGATGGGAATAACAATAACGACCTCAAAATATATGAAAATACAGTAGTCCGGCCCCTGAAAACGATGGTGCTTTCCAATTTCAAAAATTCAAAATGGCGACTAAACAAAATTGCAATATTTTTTTTTTCAACCTCGCCTCATTTCATGAACATTAACGCTATCGGTACGCGGTTTGTTGCAATCGATAGATAAGAAGTTGTAGTTTTATGAACAATAACTGAAAATTTTTTAAAAATTTTTTTTGAGTTTTTTTGAATTAAAAATTTTTTTTCTCAGTTTTTCTCAAATTTAACGTTGAAAAATATAATTTATGGACTTATTAGCATTTTGAAAATGTTCGTCTCCAAAAACCACGTATTTTGAAAAAAAAAATTTCAGATTCGACCATTAGAAGCGGAGAAAACAATGTTCAAAGTCCAGTAGTCATTGTGACAATAATATTCAAAATTTTGATTTTCTGATTAATTCGTTGAATTGTTCAATAAAAACTACGTGGTTTTTGGAGACGAACATTTTCAAAGTCCATAAATTATATTTTTCAACGTCAAATTTAAAAAAAACTGAAAAAAAAAATTTTTTTTTCAAAAAAACTCAGAAAATAATGTAAATTTTTTTTTTCAATTTCCAAATATTGTTCATAAAACTGCAACTTATTATCTATCGATTGCAATAAATCGCGTATCGATAGCGTTAATGTTCATGAAATGAGGCAAGGTTGAAAAAAAAAATATATTGCAATTTTGTGTAGTCGCCATTTTGAATTTTTGAAATTGGAAAGCACCATCGTTTTCAGGGGCCGGACTACTGTATTTTCATATATTTTGAGGTCGTTATTATTATTCCCATTATGTTTGTTGCTTAAAAAACCATTTTGCAAAAATTTTTTCATTTTTTTGAAAATTAAGGGTTGAAGAAATTTTTTTTTTAAATATTGCATTATGTCATCTTATAGGGTATGAAATTACCTACAATTTTGATGCCTACATTTTTTTTGTGTGATCAAATCTGAAAAAGTTATAGACGGAAAACCGTAGCATTTCACGTGCTCAAAGCTGTACTTGCAAGCTCCAGCGGGATCTTCTCGAAAATCTAGGAAAGTAGTCTATAGTAGATGTACTTTCGTTTAAAAAAGTAAAATCCACCTTTCCAAACTATTCAACTTCACGACAACTTTCGACCTTACTTCCCCGGACTATAATGTCTTTTATATGATGGCATTATCCGTTTTCTAGTAGGATTTTTGTCAAAAATATTTACCTATATCGCTTTTCCATTTAAAAAAAAATCATTTTTTCACCAATTATCTAGCAACTGGTCAAAATACATCGACTGTCCAATCACAACCAATCACGAAATCTCCTTTAGAAATGGTACAAAGTATCGTTAGCAGTATTCAAATTCCAAATATATCGCAACCTTCACCGCAAGAACAGCACATCTTGGTTTCATCGGGAGAACAAGTGGTCATGGGTGGATCCCAAGAAGACATGCATATACCTCCGAAAATTATCACAAACGAAGGTAAAATTAAAAATTCGAATCTTAATTTAAAGTAAAAATAATTTTGTTGTTATAGGTATGCCACCTGTCACAGTTTCTCCAATGGTCACCAACGTCACATCATCTGTAGGTACTGTAATCCCAGCAGTTGGTCAACAAGTACTCGGACAACAAACCGTCTTAGTAAACGCTCTTCCCGCTCCATTCGTTCTGCAACCTGGAATTTCAATGACCATGGAAGGTGTACCGGTGGGGCAAAACCTTCAATTACCCCAATTCGTTACTGGGAACCTTATTCAACAACAAATACAAATCGATAACGAAGCAGGGCGTAGAGTCCCTCCTCTTTTATCGCCAGATACAAAGAAAAAGGGTAAAAAGAGAAAAGAGCCCGCGCAAACTGTTGCTAGCATGTTACAGTTCGCTACCCAACAAAACCCCAGCGTTGTCATATCACCGCAAGGTTTCCCGCAGCAAATACAAATGAACAGTCCGCAATCGGTAACCGCTACTCCTGTAATGCAAGCCGTTACTATTGTTCCTAACAAAACTGGAGCGCCTGCGCAAATTATAATGAGCGATCCATCTATGACCAACTCTAACTTGGGTACTCAACAATTAATAACCAACTCCCAATCGCAGCAAATTAATTTACTGCAACCGGTGAATTTGATTAACGGCACCGGTGTGATGCAAAACTTTCCGGCAATCCATCAATTTATCGTACCTAATTTAGGAGGAATGGTCATGAATCCGGACGGTACTGCTACGCTCCTCCAAGATACTTCAAATTTGGGAATGCAGCTACAATTCCAAAACGTCAACGGTCAAAATATGCTTACGTCCGTACAAAATAACACGTTATTCAACAACGGTCAAACTATATTCGCGACCGGTCCGTCTGGAATGGTTATAAGAACTCCGACGTCCCAAGGGAAGATAATCCAACAACAACATAGCCCGGTGGCGCAGTTTTTGTCCCCGAACGGTGGACAGTTCATCATGAACGGTTCCCAGTTTAGCGGACAGTTGAGTCCGTTGGTAGCGAGCGTTAGCCCGAATCAGCAGGTGACTTTTAACAGTCCACCTCAACAGATTCGTTCTAATAATCCTCAACAAGAATATATACACATGAACGGTCAAACGTTGATCGTTCCGTGTACTCTCGGTTCCACTATACCGGTATCGAATCAAACGTCGAATCAGAATACGACGTTTCTTCAACAGAATACTACTATAGTACAGCAACAAACTACAATGTTAACCAATCAAGGCTTGCAGAATTTCCAGAATAATAATCAACAAGTTGGGAACAAACCAGCTACGTTAACTTCGGGTAAGCGATCTATAGACACTAATTAAATTTGGGATAAAAATATCGTTGTTCCTTGTAGGTGTTGAAGAGTCGAGGGAAAGTCCAAAATCTTCTAGTCACTGCAGACAGTCGGTTTCTACACAAACAGCTGTCAATCAAAACGTTCAGGCTATTATAACGAACACTTCTTGTCAAACGTCAACAATTTCAGCGTCCAGTCCTCCGGATACAACGACTATGAGTCCGGTTCCAGTGGCGTCGGAAATGCAAAGCCCAATACTTGCTGATACTACTACACATAACGACGATGGACTGTCTCCAGTGCCCTTAAATTGTTCGAATGGTCGAAATGATAATATTCGATCCGAATCTCAATCTTGTACCATGGTGAGTATTGTTTGTCATTAGCAATTTATCTAACTGTACTCGGAGGTTCTCTACGGGTAGTGGCGCTTCTATGGGATTTTTTTTGGTACTTGTGAATGTTGTTTGATGTTTCTTCTTATTTTATTTATTCTCAGTAGACCAGGGTAGAAGCGTTTAAAAATAATAAAAATAGAAATAAAAATAATTGTAGGATGAAACCCATTGGAAAAGGAGGATAATATTATAAAAATGAAAGGAAAAATAGTTTACGGGCGATCTGAGGTCGGGAAGGGGAAGGGGGTGAGTTATTAAGGGTAAAACGGTTTATCTCGATTTCCGGTAAAACTACAAGTCCTATGGAAAAAAGTCTAATGGCAAAGTTGTAGGTAATAAAAAGATCTACAGCTTTTGTATTCACACTTTTTTCACATAACCTCAAAATTTATGTGGAAAATTCATAAAACCAAGTTTTTGGTTTTTTATTTTTATCTTTTACAAAAAAAATTTTTCTTTCACGAAATTTGGTGAAAACTTACCTTTTTATGTCCCAAATACACTGTAATTTATTTGATTTGAAATATTTATTTTCTCACCTTATTTTGACTTAATAACGGAAAAGCACCCTAATTTTCAATCGAAAATTCTCCCGTCAAAATTACAGTATTTTTCAAAAAATTGGTGTGCTTTCTGTTCGTTGAAATCCCTACTTTACGATGGTGTGAAAAAAAAATTTATTACTAAAGTGAAACTTCTCAGAAAATGCAAAAAATATTATACGTAATCAGAATAAATTATCTAAATTCAATAGTACGATTTACACTTATTATTATATATTATGAGATTTTCTATGACATAAATGTAATTGGAATTTAATAAATCAAATTTTTAATTGCAAAAAAAATTGCAGCAGTCACATTTTTTAGATGAAATTGTATAAAAATGGCTTTAAAAAAATTTTCGAATTTGTTTCTTTTTTTTTTGCATTTTCTGAGAAAATTTTCTATAGTAATATATATTTTTTTACACCATCGGAAAGTAGAGATTTCAACGAACAGACACCACACCAACTTTTTGAAAAATACTGAAATTTTGACGGGTAAATTTTCGATTGAAAATTGGGGTGCTTTTTCGATATTAAGTCAAAATAAGGTGGAAAAATAAATATTTCAAATCAAATAAATTACAGTGTTTTTGGGACATAAAAGGGTGAGTTTTCACCAAATCTCGTTAATAAAAAAAATTTTTTTGTAGAAGATACAAATAAAAAACCAAAAACTTGTTTTTTTTTTAATTTTCCACATAAATTTTGAGGTTATGTGAAAAAAGTGTAAATACAAAAGTTGAAGATTTTTTTGTTACCTACAACTTTGCCATTTGACTTTTGTCCATAGGACTTGTAGTTTTGCCAGAAATCGAGATAAACCGTTTTTTACCCTTAAAAACTCACCCCCTTCCCCTTCCCGACCTCAGATCGCCCGTAAATTATTTTTCCTTTCATTTTTATAATATTCACCTCCTTTTCCAATGGATTTCATCCTACTATTATTTTTTTTTGTTTCAAAAATTATCGACCCTAGTCTTTTCATACTATCAATTTTTTTTTCACCTCGACAGGCTATGGTTCATTGTATATCAAGTAGCGAACCGGATCCATCAGATATGCAGCACCAAGATCACGATTGGAAACAAAGTCTGCAAGCCAGTAGCAGCAATATAAACGGAACTTATGCAGGTAATATTGCTCGTAATACAGTACATTTGAACTACTTACTTAAATTTTTTCTCTGGACCAATATTTTGATAATATCTTTACAGGTATGACGCATATCGGTAAGATGTCGTCCGCTCCTACCCAACTAGTATCAGCAGAATCTTCTTCTATAGTAACAAGTCTTCATTACGGTGCTTCGGACCAAGAAACGATAAGCAGTTCCAAACATTTCGATAGAAAGAAAACTGCCGCCGACTGTTGTATCGTTATGGAAACGCATCAACAACAGGTTTCATTATTTGGCGGTGGGGTTGATGTGCTTAACGAAAATGAAGTCGATGAAGAGATCGAAGATAACGGGGAAGATGGTAACGGCCAAGGTAGCGAGGGAGATGAAGACGACGATCCTAATGAAGGTAAGAAATCCGGTGATACATTACCAACTACCCCAGAGGTAGACGCGGACAGTGTAGTGCGGACAAAACGGTGGAGAGCGGTCGGATCTCCTGGAAGTGGTATCGGTAATCCTTTCGAAGGAAACGATATTTTTACAGTCACTTGCGGACTAGTTGCGTTCAAAAAGTGACGTAAATTGTTCCAGGAGGAGAAGAAAAGATCTGACAACGTCGGACTTATTCCTGCTCTCCTGGCTCAAGCGGGACATCAAGGGAAGCCGATACAGCACAGTAGAAGAAGTCCAAGGGTTTCTGTAGTTCATACGAAGCGGTGGACGGCGGTCTGACCACCTGGACGTGGTAGTGAGAAGCCTTGCGGAGATACCGATGTTTTTTTCCAGTTGCCTGCGACAAGATTCGTCGAACTCTGGAAAACCGTGACGGAAACCCTCGGAATCTTTCGCTTAACAGTGTTTGAGTTGCATAAACTGTTTCGGGATGAGAGAGAGCTCGTGGTAGATGAGCGCCGGTCGCTCATCAACTTCAAGGATTGATGAAAAAAGTAATCTTGGACTCCGGCCGGTTCACGAAGCATAGATCTGTTTCTTCCTCTTTTCTCGGCTCAAGCGGTACCTCAAGGGAAACCGAATGGAGGTGACGGCATCTCAGAAGGGGATCGTGGAAAGCGGGTTCCAGAGGGTGTGCGCGCAGTGGGAATCACGTTCAACGATGTTTTGTGGGAGCAGAAGGGTGCTATTTCGAGTACTATTAAGAATTGGTACCGGAGGATTTGTACGTGAGAGTAACTTCGAATAATATATAAGTTGTTTGTGTTTTACTGTTTTAATATTATCATGTCAATTATCATGGATTTAGTCAAAAAATAATGTGGAATCGTAAAGACGTTTCGCACGTTGCCATGATTCGGTTGTATATGTATAATTGAGGTTAGATTTTGTTTTTAGGTTATTTGGTTGGCAGTCTCCTAATAAATTCTTGAATGAGCATCGTAGCATCCGGAAAATGTCTATATTTATTCATAAACTTTAACTTCACATCTAAATCATATATGTCATTAACTGTTTTCATGTTAGTTATTAAATGAAAAAAAAAAATTGGATAAGAGTGTGGAATGCTAAATATATTATTGATGTTGTTTTCTACTTTCTAGAAAATTTATTTAAACATTCGAACGAATAATTAATAATGTTCTTTGGTATATATTTAGTGTTCTTTACTTTTATAACGTTCTATTACATTGTTTTCAGTTGGAATACTAGGAGACCAAATTTCTCTCTAGTCGCTTTAATATTATCTAAAATACTACAGTATATATATATATATATATATAAAAAGTAAGAGTTTTTGTATCTATATAGTAAAACAAAATAGATTTGTATAATTAATTTAAGTATGATGTATAAATTATGTAGCTAAGAAATACACAAACGTTTAGAAAAATTTTTTTTTGTCTCATTTTTTCCTAGTTTTCTCCTGAATTTTCAGTTCAATATTTACAGTTTTGTGGTATTTGGAAGATTTTTTGTCACAAAATTTTTTTTTGAAATCGAATTCTCGCGATTTGAGTCAATTATCTTCATACATAGAAATATAGATTCAAAATCCACTCATTTATGTAAAACTTTCCCCGGAATTAATGGGCACTAGAACGTTCTGACTGTTCAATTAATCGAGGAGTTATGAGTATCTTTGGTTTTGGAAAAGTGGATTTCCGAAACGTTCTCATTGGGTACTTTATTTGAAGTCAAAAGAATAATTTTATCAAGAAACAGTCAACTTACCTAGACTTTTCGCCTAAATTTTAAAATTCCCGTCAAAAATTTTAGGTTTTGGGGTGGTTAATAAGCATTTGAGGGGGGGGGGGTGAGAAGCATTTTTGGGGAGGTTAGGAAGCATTTTTTGGTGAAGTTAGGTATGGGAATAATTCGCGATTTAAATTACTCTCTGCTATCTTCCTTAATACATAGAAATATAGATTCTAAATCCACCCATTTATGTAAAACTTTCCCCGGAATTAATGGGCAAACACTAGAACGTTCTAACTGTTCAATTATTCGAGGGGTTATGAGTATCTTTTGTTTTGAAAGGTGGATTTCCGAAACTTTCTCATTGGGTACTCTATTTGAAGTCGAAACAATAATTTTATCAAAATATTGTCAATTTACCTGTGCTTTTCGCCTTGATTTTAAAATTCCCGTCAAAAATTTTAGGTTTCGCGCCAAAAATTCTAGGATGTAAATCTAGGTTGTCGCATTTTTGAGGGAGGTTAATAAGCATTTGAGGGGGGGGGATGAGTTGCATTTTTGGGCAGGTTAAGAAGCATTTTTTAGTGAAGTTAGGTTAGAACGGTGTGGGAATAATTCGCGATTTAAATTGCTCTCTGCTATCTTCCTTAATGCATAGAAATATAGATTCTAAATCCACCCATTTATGTAAAACTTTCCCCGGAATTAATGGGCAAACACTAGAACGTTCTGACTGTTCAATTATTCGAGGAGTTATGAGTATCTTTTGTTTTTTTCTCATTGGGTACTCTATTTGAAGTCGAAAGAATAATTTTATCAAAAAACAGTCGATTTACCTAGGGTTCTCGCCTGAATTTTAAAATTCCCGTCAAAAATTTTAGGTTTCGCGCCAAAAATTCTAGGAAGTAAATCTAGGTTGTCGCATTTTTGGGGAGGTTTTAGCATTTTTTGGGGAGGTTAAGAATCATTTTTGGGAAGGTTAATAATCATTTTTAGGGGGGGGGGGGGTAAAGAAGCATTTTTGGGGAGCTTAAGATGCATTTTTTGGGGAAGTTAGGTTAGGACGGTATGGGAATAATTCGCGATTTAAATTGCTCTCTGCTATCTTCCTTAATGCTTGGAAATATCGACTCAAAATTTTCTATATGTAAAATGTTCCCCTGAATCTAAGGGGGCGAGAAACTTAGCAATTTTTATCTCACAAATTTTTTGTTACAAATTTTGAACAAAGGGTACGTATTTCTGAGAAATTTCGATTCAAAATCCACTCACTTATGTTAAATTTTCCCCTGTATCGATTGGTGATCAATACTTTTGAATATTAGGAGTTATGCGATGTGTTTTGTTCCAGAATTTAGTTTTTCGGGTGTAGTCAATAATTTTACTTCAACTATGTATAAAATTAGAACTGTTCAAGTTATGGTATTATGAAATTTTTCCCCAGTAGTTCTGTCTTTTGAAAACTTTTCCAAAATGTCGTTAAACTATTTACAGTTTTGTGGTTCTTACAAGACTTTTTTTCCCAAAGTTTCATTGCACTATTACATGCTTTTATTATAGTATGTTTCTCCGGGTGGAATATTTAACCGATTCAGCTGAAATTTAGTATACTCGTTTATTTTGGATAAATTCTGTAATTTATATTGTTGATATAATATTTAAGGTTCTCTCTCACTCAACTCAAATGAATCATATCCTGTTAAAACATTTTAAAAAATATATATAGCTAAATTTCTAGGTCGAGTTCAGATTGCAAAATCATCTAAATTTCACAAATGCTAAAAATATGTAGCGGAGATAATGGGATTTATTGTATTTTGTAAAATTTTCTGTGGAAAACGTCACGAAACTAAACAAAACTGTTTTTCTTTCTACCTCCACTCATTTTTAACCCAGTCAATGTAGTTCAAATAATAGAAAATATTTTAATAACTAAAAATTGTACCAAATTTTTATTAACAGTGTAGATGACGGCGGCTTTAGCAGACGTTGATACTGAATGTTTGTTCTAGTTATTAGAATAGTCAGAAAAAGTTATATCAAATTTCTAAAATGCGTATAGAAACCACAACATTTTTTGTTAAATTTAATATTTCATTCTTTTTTTTGACAGTGCAGATGACGGCTGCTCCAGCAGCCGTCGATACTGAATGTTTGTTCTGTTTATTAGAATACTGAGAAAAATTGGAAAGCATGAACATGTTTTCTTCTCCGATAAAAATCTTTTTTTCAAGGTGGCATTTTTTCCACCAGTTTTATACAAAAAAAGTATTTGTTATTAAACATAATTTTCCGCGCCGTTTTTGATAATTTTTTCATATGAACCTGGTACATTTGAATAAACACTGACCGAGTACAAGGTCTTGCGTTCTTGCGTCAGAAATAGACATAGTATTATCCACCATCGTGCCAAACTCGGTGGGTTTAGAAGCTGATTGTACGTGTAATTAACAAGAGTTATGAGTTTTGTGAGAAATATTTTCGGGTCCGGTGATAACAAAGATGCGGAAGTGGAAGATGATACAAGTGACGAAATTTCTTCGTCCTCGGACACCGGGTTTTTGAGTAACATGAGTAACAGTGATTTAGAGACAAGTTTGGGCTCTAATGGGATAAGCAGCGGAAGCGATCCGGACTGTTCGACTATTTCCAATTTTTTTGGTTATTGGTAAGATTATAATAAATGAGTTTTATTTTATTTAATAGTATATTACAATACAAGTATTTACCGTATGTGAGTGATGGTTAGACCGCGTCAAAAAAAGTTGTTTTTTTCGATTAAACGTATGTAAAAAGTTTCTTCAGTATAAAAAAAATTCTCCTAAATTTTGAGCTCAATATCTCAAAAATTGAGCTGGCGCACAGGGGGGTCCCCTTTCCCGTTTAAAATACATAGGAAACATTTTTTTTTTTGGTTTTAAAATATCTACATGCATAAAATTGTTAAAAATTTTTGCTTCTCACTATCTTATAGGAAATTTAATTCTCTACAAATTGCTTTCCGGGTTTTTTTTTTAAACTCAACCGCAACGAAGTTACAGAGCGCTGGATAAAAGGCAAAAAATCAATTAATGATTTAAGAATCGAAAACAATTTATTATATTAATTTATCAATAGATTAACTCAAAACACTTAATTATTCAACAAAATCTGTCAATTTAACTTTATATGAATTTTAGTTCATTTAATTAATTTAAGTTATTATATATATACAATTTTTTGATTTATTGTTTGACTAGTTTGACTCATGTAATTTTGTTTATTGCACGTAGGGTACAATTTGCGATGATTCTGTACAACTTTCCATAAAAACTGTTTTTGTTCTTCATCTTTAGTACTAAACTGATTAAATTCTTCAACTAAAGCAACTGCCCTTTCGATTCTTAAATCATTAATTGATTTTTTGCCTTTTATTCAGCGCCCTGTAACTTCGTTGCGGTTGAGTTTAAAAAAAAACCCGGAAAGCAATTTGTAGAGAATTGAATTTCCTATAAGATAGTGAGAAGCAACAATTCTTAACAATTTTATGCATGTAGATATTTTAAAACCAAAAAAAAAAAAAAATTCCTATGTATTTTAAACGGAAAAGGGGACCCCCCTATGCGCCAGCTCAATATTTGAGATATTGAGCTCAAAATTTAGGAGAATTTTTTTTTTATACTGAAGAAACTTTTTACATACGTTTAATCGAAAAAAAAAACTTCTTTTGACGCAGTCTAGTGATGGTGCGTGATGTTTAAAAAAAGTTTGGTAAATCTGACAAACGCGGTAAAGACATCATTTAAGCTACGGATAGTTCACCAAAGTTTACAACCAATTTTTCAAATATCATACTCTTGAAACACTTTTTTTAAAAAGGATGGACCACTAACGTAAAAAAAATATTAGTTTCCTAACATTTTATCTTAAATCATTGAGATATTGTAATACTTCTAACTGTAGCTAATTTTTTTGTACAACCAAATATGTTACTTCTTAATTGGATTCAAAAAAGTCTTTATTTGTAATATTTTTCGTTTTAAGGTTTGGATTTTAAAAAAATTTTAAGTCTTGATTTTGAACATGTAAGAACTCACATTCTGCCACTAAAAGCTGCTTTGTATTTTCTTTGCTTAATGCAGCTTTTTTCTCTACTGTTAGAAAAAGTAATTGTAGTTATGAGAAGTAATTGTATTTAGATAATTCAAATAATATAATTACAAAGTATAATTCCAAATTACTTTGAGAAAAAAATGTACTCAAATACAATCAGTTGCGTAGCTATCATAGGGCCAGGGCCTCGGAGCTCAGGGGCCCTCTAACCTTAGCTTTGAAAAAAAAAATAATAACCTTTCCTATACCTATTAACAATTCACTAAACTCACTCAACCAAGAAATAAATATTTCTTTAAAACAAAATTCACACTCGACACTGAATGTAACTACTGGATTATAATCCGAACACCCTTAAGACAATAGAAATTTTTATGAGAAAGTGGTCAAAGTGAGTATACTTCGGTTATTTCGTTATATTACGATAAATACTATAGTTGATGATTGGATTGTTTGGAAGTCTTGAGTGAACCTTGTCCCCCTAGCTACGACACGGAATACAATTACAAATTACATGAAAAAAGAGTAATTTTAATTAATAATTACTTTTTTTTAACTAGGAATTATTCAGCACTGGTGTGAATGAAGTTAGTATGGTTATTGATATGATTGAGACGGGACGTTTTTCAAGTCAGTGAACTGTCGAAAACGCTTTGAACTTCCACAGTTTACCACAGGCAATAATAAGTGACCAAATAACTCAAATTCAATTCAAATTATTTTTTATAATCAATACCTACTCCTGAAGATGCAAACTTGTAATTTGTGTAACCGATATTGTATATCTGTCGTGGAGTTTGCTATTAACCGACTTTATTTGATAATTATGAAAATATTCCACGTATACTAAGGGATAAATTACAATAAATTTTCAGTATTTTCCTTGATAAATAGTTTAAATAAATTCAAGTATTTTTCTGGCACAATGACGAAACCTGTATTATTCTTCAGATTTTTTAAGTAACGCTACCATTACTAGAGCACGACATTTATTTTTAGCTACAAAACTAATGTTAGACTTCAAGTAGTAATTAAAGTAGCGATAGAAACTTTATCTGTTTGTTACAAGAAATCGAAAGAACAGTGTAATGTTGTCTAGTTTGAAAAAATTACCGTTGATACAAATTTTTGGTTTCTAGTTCAGGGAATATCGAGTCATATAAAAAGTTTCTAACCACCGGTATGGAATGGTTTGCAATTTTGGTTGATGCAACAGTAATAAATGAACGCGTCATTTCTTCAATCTAAAATCCACCAATGAATATAAAAACGCAGTTGGTGAATTGGTAGATCTACCGGTGAACAAAAAAACATGCCTAATATATCAAAAAATGTATATATAATATCTGCCCTGAAGGCTTAATCCGGCGCTGGCTTTGCCTTCCAAAATTCTGGTCAAAAAGTTCAGTATTCACGATTTTCGAGTCATTATTGAACTTTTCCTCCTCGTGCTTTTATAGATCACCCAGTATAATACTCTAACACAACCTTGAATAAGATTATAACCAAACGTTGATACTTTCTATGAGTTTTCGAATTAATTCTATCCAAAATATTTGATTTCGCACATCGCATTTAAAAAGTTATATTTTTAACCGTGGATAAATAAGTTTTGTTTTTTATTTTCAGAGAGGTGTTTTATTTTTGTAATGACCAGTACGTAGTTGAAAGATTCTATCCTTTAAACTTAAACAAAGCCATGCGTTTTCTTTTGTACAAGAATAACAAAAATGTCATGAACTTGCATTTTATAAAAGGATCAAACATATACATGTTTATTTCAAATAAGTAGAATCTGTTGTTTGATTAGCATCAGAATTTTGTGTTATTAAAAAATGGCCTTATTGCCAAAACAGTTGTTACAATTTTGTACGCACGGTGTACTACATGTTATTTCAAGGTATGTACAGAATTTTAGGTTAAAAAATTTCACTTTTTCGCACTCAAGGTATTAACTATACCATTTTATAATTTCTTTTTCCACTTGAATGATTTTTTATTCATTTTCCGCTGCCCGTAGAAAAAATGTTGTTTCTCCATTTCGCGTCAATTATAAAGCTGCGGAAAATGATCACTTTCTGCACCAGCTATGAAAATGCGAAATCAAATCAAACCGATCTGATATTGCACGAATTCTAAGGCCTTTTTGAGTTTCACAGATCTGTTCGACATTAACAAAATATTTGCTAAATATTCCTGTATTTTCGCTGATGAAGACAGAATTATTACGATAGAAACTGAATTTCAATTTTGGGCCAAATAAGGCTGACACTATGGCAAGAAGCGCTTACTGCGCTACCTCTGCTGCAGGCAGCCAATGATGCAATTGAACGCAGGCTCGTGTTTAATAAACCCTACAAAATACAAATAAAACAGAACACAGATTCAGATGCTGCAGATGCAATATGCATGTATACAGATGGCTGAAAAATGAAAGAAGGCTCAGGATGTGGAGTTTACTCCAGAGCACTAAACCTAAGGATTAAGTGGGAAATGGGAAACAATACCAGCGTGGTTTAAACAGAACTAGCTGGTATCTCAATTGCCACAAAATAATTAATCAGAAAAGGAATTTCTAGCAAAAACCTAACAATCTGCACTGATAGGAGACAAGCCCTATTAGCCTTGAACAGACAACGTGTTATATCGGGGATAGTACTAGAATGCCACCAAGATTTAGCTAACGCCTCGGCAGATAACAATATTATCCTGAGGTGGGTTAAAGGGCACGACAGGGGTAAAGGAAATCGCATTGCCGATTCTTTAGCCAGGGAAGCGGCTGGACTAAAAATTTTAGGACCCAGTGACACCTACGGCCTAACGACTTCGACAATTGCGGAACTAGCCAAACGTTACACCCACGCTCAATCCCTTAAGAGATGAGATGGAATCAAAGGATGCAGTCTTGTCAGGATCAAAAAATGCTGCAAATTTGGTAATTTTCGAAGAAATAAATATTTAAAAGTTTTTTTTAATTTTTCGTTCGCTCATCGTACAATTCAACAATCAAAAAAGGTTATGAATCTGGTAATTTTTCAATCTCCCTTGCTATTTCGAAATAAATCGTCAAAAATTTCGGTAATTTTTCGGTCACCCCCCTAAATTTCGAAAAACATTGAAAAATTTTGAAAATTCCGTCCGCACCTGGTATTTTCGAAGCAATTGGTCGAACATTTTCCAAAGTTCCCCTAAATTTTCGTTTGTACCAGGGAATTTGGAATTAAATCATTAAAAAATGCTGAAAATTTCGGTGACGCCTGTATTTGTGAAGGAAATTGTCGAATATTTTCAAAAGTTTCTATAATTTTTAAAAAATTATTAGGAAGAAATTAAAAAGCGACCATTTAGAAATGTACAATTTAATTTGAAGGAAATAAATAAAAATCTAAAAGTAAATCAGTAACGAGTAATTCCAAAAAAAAAAAAATTAAAAATACCAAAAATACGGATCCGTATTTTATATTTTTAACTTTCTAGAAACTAAAAAAGAGGATATTCGTCAGTTTTTCCCACTTTCAATGACGCACAATGTGTATGCGCTTCCGTGATATTTGACGTTTCGTAATACCTGCTTTGAAATTTATAAATAACTCTAAAGTGGTGTTTAGAATTTCACAAGTTGGATCTGAAGATGTATCTATCCAAACTGGCTCACAGTTTACTACTCGTTTGTGGATATGTTAGGTTAAGTGCGGCGATTTATACATTGACGAGGTGTTAAAAAAACCATTCCTAATTAACTTTTCAATATGTTGCCTGGATGGCTGACAAGGTATTTGTTTTTCACCATATTTTTCAAAGATTGACACGTAATTGATAATATTCCCCACCTGTTTTAATAACAGACCATTATTTTTAATTAATTTTTCAACTTATTGAACTGTTTCCTGCAAAAATTGGCTTGAGATACGAGACTTTTGAGTTGAATTCAACAAAAGGTCAAAAAATACAGGGTGTCCCGTAAATAAGTATCGTATATCACATAAATGGTAGATGGTTAAGAATAATTGAAAATTCCTAAATACAATTTTTTCGTAAATGCACATTTTTTGCATACCTCCACTATAGGCAGAAGTACAATTTTAACATTTTCTGTAGCTTATAGTCTCTCCAATACACATCAACGATATTAATTTTGTAAAATTATAATAAGCCAGTGGCGTGGTACTAGGATTCCGTAAACTTTTATTGTATTTGTATTTTATTGTATTATTTTTATATTGTTTCATTTTATTTTCCAAATATCAATGTTATAATAAAGTCTCCATCAAGCTTGTGGTGTGAATATTCCATGCTGAAGTCCACAATCCACCATTTCCATAGAGGAAAACATGAATATTTTCAAGTATCGTAAACTTCGAGCATGGAAATTTGCAAATATTGTTGAAAGTTATATAGCGGAGAGCGTCAACAATAAAAAAGAAGTTGTAAATGAAATTTTATACAATATAACGAAGCCAGAAGTCTCCTGCAGTACTTCAAGAGTAAAAAAATCTTGGCCAAAGATGGAGAAATTATGAAGTCATAACCTTTCATACAAATTGAGAAAAAACAAGAAAATATTTATACAACGTCCTTCAAAACAGTTGTTTACAATATGGGGAGGAAAAAAAAGACATTTTACGTACTAATTTGAGAATTAAGTACTTTTCGTCCGCTAAAACGTTAACATTATCCAAATATCCGGAACTTTTTGCGTTGCCTTCAAAAACTTTGTAAAGGTCGACTGAAAAATATAATATGCACCTCGGCGAAAAACTATCTATTGTCTCGCATGCTCTGCAGACTCAACTATACTCGACAGTCTTTCGCCCTTGGTACATAAATAACTTTTTTCAGAGGATAATCTACTTTGGAATGATCTAGGTAATCATTGACCAAACTATTTGACTAAAAATAAGACCTGGAATTTCTATGGCATTTTAAATAAAAGACACTTAGTAGAATTATTTTTAAACTGTATGCGTAGGGTCAAAAACATTTTTAACAACCAATTTTATGTAAAATTGAAAGAGTGTAAGATATTTTACACTTATTTTGTAAAAATCAAACTACACAAAGAAATTAGAGAAACCACCAAGATATAATCTGAATATTTTGAAGACCTCTAAGTAGGTCCACAGGATCCAGGAGATGAGTAGTTCCAATAAAACTTTGAACAAAACTAGGATATGCCAAAAAGACCACACAAAAACAAGCGGCATGAATCCCATATATCCTTAGAAGAAATTTCGAATTCTGGAAACAATAATTTTCAGCCAGAAAAACCAGCTCTACAAATAACTTAAATGCAGACATCTACAGGTGATATGGATTTTGTAAATATTAATTGGAAAAAAAGAATACCAAAGATTTGCAATAAAACATAAACAGCATCTAATATAATATAATTTTGAGAGAATTATATCGGAAAAAATGTCTGGTTGGCTCTTAAGATCAATTTTAATGAGATACAACAGTATAGCAGATGTTTTTTAATTGCGTAGGAGCATTCTTTCTGCAAAACTAACTACATCTTTAAGGTTAATTGCAAATCTAATTTCGGAAAACGAACCACGCGATCAAATTAATATAATTTTAAAATTAGATTTTGTATACAGGTTGTCCAAACATCGAATGAAGATGCAGTACTTTGCACCTAATAAAAATTCTGTAAAACATTTTATAATGTTGCTTCAACTGTTGACATATTTAATACAAATGAAGTTAAAAGTTGAAAAAAATCAGAAACAGAAATTTTGTTTGTCAGTCTTAAAGCGATATACTCAAAAAATAGCTGAATTTTTTGGCGGAAAACCTGAAATTTGGGCGGAAAACCTAAAATTTGAGCGGAAAACCTAAAATTTGAGCGGGAAACTTGAAATTTTTTTTTGTAAACCTAACGAAAATTGAAATATTAGCAAGTTACGTTACTTTATGTACACACTGTATAAAGTTAAGTCTATTTTCTATTATAGTTGTCACGATAATCGGTTTTTGTTCAAATCAGTCAATCAAAACTCAGGTAGAATCAAAAAATTAAATGGGATAAAACTTATGAGACGTCCAGTATAATAATTATTGAAAGAGCTGTAATTATAGACTTAAGTCTATTATCTATTACAGTTAAGTCATGATAATCGGTTTTTGTTCAAATCAGTCAATCAAAACACCGGTAAAATCAAAAAATTAAATGGGTTAAAACTTATGAGACATCCAGTATAATAATAATTGTAACAAATAAAATGTACTCACTCGAAATTAACAGGATGGTCTCTTGTTCTGAAAAAAAAAATGACTAAGTTAACAAAAACAAAAAAGGTATATGCACAGTTACCACAGTTACCAAAGATTGGATAATTAGTACGAAATTTTTCTCTTTATAATCTTATATACTAGGCTTGTTCAACTGAAACCCATCTTTGGTCAGGTTAGCCTTGGAAACAATTGTAATCATTCAACTGACGTTTTCCAACATTAGTAGTGTATGCAAACGTCACACTGATCTGTTTATTTCGTTTATATTTGACAGCGATTTTAAGTATTGTGACTTTGAAATGGCGTTTGTTGTTAACAATTCGTCCAAATGTGATAAGCGTGCGGTCATTCAATTTTTGTGTGCTGAAGGTGTGCAACCGTTGCAAATTTATACGCGAATGCAAGCAGTGTATGGAAACGCATGTTTTGCATATCCAACTGTGAAGGAATGGTGTCGAAAATTTGAGAATGGAGAAGAGAGGACGAATGATAAGCCACGACCAGGTGCATTGATTACTGCATCAACAGACAGGAATGTGGCATGTGTGGAAGGCCTGATTAGAGAAAATCGTCGAATTTCAATCAGAGCAATTTCAGAAAATGTTGGTGTGAGTATAGGATCTGTCCATAGTATCGTACACAAACTAGGTTACAGCAAAGTTTGTGCGCAATGGGTTCCTCGTCTTTTGTCTGAGGACCAAAAAAGCTTGCGAATGGGCTTGTCTTTGCAACACCTCACGGAATACAGTCAAAATGGTAATGACTTTCTCTCGTCAATAGTTGCTGGCGATGAATCTTGGTGTCATTATTTTGAACCATCCAGTAAGCTGTCATCGATGCAATGGAAACACGCAAATTCTCCGCCACCAAAGAAGTTTAAAGTTCAACCTTCTGCAGGCAAGGTGATGTTGACATTTTTTTTCGACCATGAAGGACCCTTGCTGATAGAGTTTACAGAACCTAGAGTGCATATCAACGCAAACCTGTATAATGAAACTTTGAACAAGCTCCATCAAGCAATAAGAAGAAAACGTCCAGGGAAGCTTTCACGTGGTGTTATTCTGCTTCACGATAATGCTCGGCCTCATGTTACCAACGTAGTGAAAGAAAATCTGCAACGAAAGAAATGGAGGATATTAGAGCATCCACCCTATAGTCCCGATTTATCGTCTTGCGATTTTCACATCTTTGGGCCACTAAAAAAGGCGTTAAAAGGTAACCGTTTTCAGTCGGACGCAGAAGTACAAAACGCTGTGAAAGAATTCTTCCAGCAGCAGCCACAAGAATTCTATAAGCAGGGTATACATCGGTTGGTGAAACAGTGGGATATGTGCCTCAATTGTAGTGGTGGTTATTTGTAACTGTACTTGTCAATAAATTTTTCCTGGGCCAAAGATGGGTTTCAATTGAACTATCTTGTATATATGATGTCCTATAATAATGTTAAAGAAGGATGCAACTGGGACAATACTAGACGAACCCATTTTTCAAATGAGTTTGGAGTGCAGAACATATTCACTAAGCGAGTGAATATCATCATCCTATCTAACGAACAAGTGATGTATTCAGGTAATCCTGGAGACATCAACTGGTTTTAAAACAAACCATGGTACTGGAGCTGTTTAGATACAAGGAGAGTCACTTCAGCCTTAGGCGATATACGTCTGTATCTCAAGCAGATACGATTGTCGGTATTTCCTGTATTGATGGAAACATCAAGAGATGAAATATCGAACAGAGAATTTGCTTAAAACTGATAAAAAAAACTGTAAAGAATCGCTTGATAGGCTAGCAAGACACAGCACATCATATCGAGTTTAGGTTCCGGGACAACAGGTAGTGAATTAGTGGAAAAGTTAGCTAAAGAAGGCTGTAAAGAAGACTTTATAGGTCAAGAATCGCAAAGGATTTCATAATAGGAAAAATCCGGAACTGGCTAGATAAAGAACAACAATTCAAATTAATGTGGATAAAAGGAACTCTCAACCAGGCAATTGGATCTGGGTAAGAGACATTTGAAGATAGTTACCAATCTGGTAACTGGACAATGGAAACATCTACACAAAATGGGAAAAGTCAGAAATACAAGTGCTATCTCTAATATTGAAGCAATGCGGTTTTCTTGTGTAATGCTGGTAATATTTTATTTAGTTACAAAATATTGTTAAACAGAGTAAATATTATGATCGTAAATTTTGACTAAACAATAATCAAATGTAATAGACCACCTATGCATCTGGCGTTTTGTCGAAATCGAAGAAACAATTCCAACAATTTGATGTTGGTATTTCCCGCAGTTAATTTATAGCACAAAATCGATTGACTTGGACGTAAAACAGACACTTTGACATTAGCACATTTCGTTCTATTTTTACCCGATTGGTTACAATAAAAATAAATCAGTGGTTGTAATTAACAAAGTTCAGATACCCTGTTTGTTATTGTTAAATGCGTAAAAGATTAAATAAATATTTCTTTCAGTTACGACAACCTTTTTATTATTATTTTGTGGACTTTGGATAAAGTTAGGAGTAGTTTTTGACTGTATAGATTCCCAGGTGTTTCCTTAATTTTATAAATGCACAAAACAATTTTAAAATATATTTTACGCCTTGAGCTGTCTCATCAAAAATATTCATATATCGTTGTCACTTTTCCGGAACCTTAAAAAATGTTTTGTTTAAGTCGTCAGGGTCTCCTCTTGTTTATCTAAAGATATATTTAGAAAAAAAGATTTGGTGATGATAAATATTCTATAATTATTATTCTAAACTGCTTTCCACCAATAAGAGACCATAATTTTTAACTAATTTAGACCTTCTTCGGTGTGGTTGGGTTTATTTCTTCAGTTTATATTCTTGCAGAACTTTTTCCACCTTTTTTATCTCCAATTTTTTTTTTATGCGAATCCATTCATTACCTCGCCACTCGTCGTCTTTTTACGCCTTTATTTCATGTTTTTCTTGCCTTCCTCTTGTCTTTCGATCATTATTAGAAGACTTAGAATTAAATTCCTCAAGAAACTAACCTTTACAGTACAATACAAAATTGTTTTACCAAGTAAAATAAAATATATGAGCTACTATTGAGGATTATACCGTTTGTGTTTTGCTTCAGGAAGAACCTGGTCAATCAGGAGGCTAAATTTCAAAGTAAACTCAACGAATTAACGAAAGAACTTTCTATTCGAGATGCAGAAGCGAGCAAACTCAAATTTCAAATGGAGGAACTCCAACGTGACGCTTTCGCGAAATCAGCTGGAATGGACAGTAAGTATTTAGAGGTAACCATTTAATAAATTGTTGGATAGGATAGTGTAAACTAAGGCACTATAAGATATGAGTATTCTCATCCGCCATTTTGGTGCCTGCTGGGAAGCAACGGAGCAGAGTCATAAGTAGTAAACTTTTATTAAACATTACGTTATTTATACAAAAATTTTTACTCACGTATGAGGCAGTTATTGACCAACAATTGGTTCTGCTAACCAGTGGTTTCTGACTAACCACGCATTCACAATATTATCTTTTTTATAAGGATTTCACAATACATTCAAAAATCTTCACATGCTTTCTCTTGATTGATTGATTGGATCAGCACACCAGTCAAAGGATTGATGTCCTCGGCACCTCAGCCTTAAGGCTTTTTGTGCTCTTGGTTGTGCCGTTTATGTGAAGAGACCAGTAGCCCTTATCAGGCTCAGCAGACTTTTCACTAGGTTCTTCTTGGAGAAATCCTCCCTTGGAAATTCTAGTCCTAGGAGTCTATATCTCCAGTGAGATAATGCTTCACAATCAAAGATAATGTGAGAGGCTGTTTCCTCCTCTTCCATACACAACCGACAGATAGGTTCCTCCCTATATATGCCGATTGTATGCATGTGCTTCCTTAGAGTAGAGTGACCGGTGAGTAAACCCGTCACTATCCTTATTTGGGCCCTGCTAAGTTTTAGTATTTCATTGGTCAGCTTCTCCGAGGGTTTTTTGACCAGGATTTTGCTGTGTTCCTATTTTGGCACGTGTCTCCAGTACGACTGGTGTTTAGTTTGAGTCCACCGAGATATACAACCACGTGCAGCAGTTTTGGATATCCCAAATACTGGTTCAGGACCAGTGAATGCTGTCTCAGACCACAGCTTTGCTAGGATGTCTGCCTTTTCGTTTCCTACAATGCCCTTAAGCACTGGGACCTACTTAAGAGTAACTCTATTATGGTTAGCCAGGGTTTTAAGTTTCTGTAGACAATCGCAGACCAGTCTAGATCTGATCTGAGGACATACTAAAGCTTTTAATGCTGCCTGACTATCGGAGAGAATTAGGATCTTTTGACACCTGTACCCCCTTTCAACATTCAGTTGCAAACACATATCGATAGCGTAGATTTCTGCCTGGAATACAGAAGCAAGATTCCCCAACGGTGCGTGGAAGTTGCACCTGGGTCTAGCACCATGGACTCCAGCACCTGTTCCAATGTCAGTCTTTGATCCGTCAGTGTACCACATCAACGTTCCTTCCTGACTGCATGCTTCCAACCCATCCCAGTTTAGCTGGATTTGTTATGGTTGGGTGTCGTCACTTCTCATTCTAAGGATTGAGTTTGTGATAACTTCTGTGATTCTGGAATGACAATGGGTGTTGGCTCTTTCATGCCAGTTCCCATTGCATTCCAGTCTGTATGCAGCCATCCTCGCTTCCGCCTTAACATGCAGAGCAAGAGGAGGAAGATTGAGAATTGCTTCCATTGCCGCAGTCGGGCTGCTTCTCATGCAACCCGTTATGCACAGACAGGCAAAATGCTTTCACTTACTTTACTAGCTATCTACTACTGCTCGGCAAAGATACCAAAATGGTGGACGAGCATACTTATCTCAAAAAATTCCTGTGGGAAATAGGTCTAAAGGGGCTACTAGTCATTCATTCATTCTATTGGGTTGTGCCCAGGCCCTTGAACTGAAAGTTTGTACCATTTCCCATGTTATCTACTTGACTGGAGGGATTTTCAGTAGTTGTAATGGTTGTATTATTTCCACTCCAAAGAGCTTCCGTCTGAGTTCACATTTCCTGTACTAACTTTGCCCATTTTGTCTCTTACTCAGTTTCAATAGCCTGGTTGAGAGTTCATGTCTCCTTTAGAGCCTTCTTTAGCTACTAGTCATACATTGATTACCAATTTTTAATTGATATTTAATAATTATTTTGACAAAATATTTTTAGGGTTAGAATCAGAACTGAAGGAAGCCCAAAAAGAATGTGATACTATTGGAAGGACCATACGAACGCTAGAAAATGACCTCGAAAATCAAAAAAAGCGAAATATTTTATTAAATAGAGAGCTAGAAGAAAAAACGGGCAAGTGAAATTTACCTTTTTCGATACGATTCAAAATTTATTATAATCCTTTTTTTGTAGAATCTTTCAGTATATCGGAAAAAGACTATAAATCAAAAATAGAATACCTCGAAAATGTAATAGCAGAACTACGTTTGCGGATTGAAAATTTAGAACAACAAATTAAGGTATTACAAGAAGAAAAACTGCAACTAACAAAACGACAAGAAGAAATATTACAAGAAAGAGGTGAAGAGACAAACAAAATAGTAAGTACATTAGAACAAACGCAAAAACAAAAGGAACAACTAGAAGAAAAATGGAAAAAAGACTTTGAAAATTTGAGAACAGTGAATTTATTAAGGGAACAAGAATTGCTAAACGATTTCGAATGGAAATTGAGGGATGTGGAGCAGACTTGCAAGAAAAAAATAGACGAAAAAGAAGAAATTTTGAAAATATCTTTGGAACATTCGCAAACTAAAGAAAAAGAAGCTGAAGAGCTGTTAATGAAAGTACGTAAAACCAGTAGATACTTGTACGTACGTTATTAATTTATTGTTTCAGATGGAAAGTCTGAGATTGTTAGAAAAAGAGGTAAATGAACTGAAAGAGAAAACGACTGATCAAAATACAATTATGAAGAACCTACATGATGAACACGAACAAATGCAACAAAACGAAGAGAATCTAAAAACAGAAGTGAAAAAATTAAGAAACTTGATAGATTTAGAAAAGGAAAACCTTCAACACATGCAACGGATACACCATCAAGAAATTTTGGACAAAGAAAGAAAGCTGCAACAAATGTTAAACGAGAAAAAAATAGAAATAGCTATTTATTGGGAAGAAAAATTATTAAATGAAATATCAAGACTGAAAGACGAGCTAGAACAAGTTTATACCGAAGAGAAATTCACTGCCATAGAAATTATTAAAAGGAATAAAGATGCTGACTTTAAAAAAGCACAAGAGCAGTGGAAACAAAGATATGAAGAGTATGTGAACGAGGTAAGTTACTATTTTTTATGAAAAATTAAATTGTGATATGAAGGTGTCGAAAAACTGTTAAAATGGTTTGAAAAATAGTAAATAATTCGATTTTTTTTAATTTGGGAAAAAACAGGCTTAAATACTGACGTTTTAAACTGCATATTATATGAAATATATTTTTAAAAAACGTTCCATGCAATTTATTGGCATAAAATGCCTTATGCTGACCTGTTCCGTTAGACTTTATACTAAATCGTAAAATTTCATTGGGATACATTGGAATTTTTAAGCTATTTTAATACTTGGCTTTCTTGCTCTGATCATAAGAAAGCCACTTGTCAACTTTCATTATAATATGTCGAACAACTGTCGAAATATTTGAAAAAATCAATTTTTATTTGGTAACTTCGAAGGGTTGTAACTTTTTTCGCATGCACATTTGTACTAGGGTAACTTGGGTTGGATCGAGTTATTTTTAGCCCCAGAATATGTGGTATGATTTATGACCTGCCTTTTTGTTACACCCTGTATATTGATTTAAAAATATATATAATTTCTCAATTTCCGAATGAGTTGTTAAATTTTGTAAAAAATAATATTTGAATTTAAGTTAGGTTAAATATCGATAAGGCCATTCCAAAAGATTTCTATTACCTACTTGTCAATACTTAAAATGCACTAAATTTATTTCTTTTATTATTTATTTTTTTGTTTAACTGCCCACCCCTACTACTATCCTAAATCCAGCAGGGTTTGGCTGTAAGTATATTTATCTATTTATTTATTAATCAGTTGTATTTTTTTTCTTTTTCTCTTTTTTGTTATATTTTATCATACCGTCTCCTTGTTCATGTACCTATTGTGTATGAATGAACAATAATAGCTATTTATGTAACTAGTTATGAAATGCATCATTTTGTGTAACGAGTGAAATTTTTGCGGGACGAGCGAGGTCCCGTAAAATGACACGAGTTACACAAAAAAGCATTTCATAACGTGTTTCATACAAGATTTTATCTAATTTTGACAAAAAGAAAATTTAATTCATTTTATGTGTTTTTTAACAATTTTTAATTAATTTTTCTGATTTGAAAACAGAACTTTTTATGCAACCAATATTACACAAGACAATACTTTTATTTTATACATTAATGTCAGACTTCTCTTCAGTTCTAGTTGTTGTTATCTTTCTATAATATGACATTAAACTTTCTTCTTTTCTCTCTTGTTTTTATTAACTGGTGATAAAATTAATTTTTCATCACCAGTTACATAATATTTTTCATTATGTAACTGGTTACGAAAAATGTGACGTTTGCTAACGGAAGTCAGTTTTGAAAAATGTCACTTTATATGTCAAAATTAGATAAATATATATTTATCTACCTAAAATGGCTTATTTTTCATTTTTTGTTTACTTGAAAAAATTATTATAAACAAATTTATACATTTTTTAAAACTTTTATGACGTGATCTTGTTAAGTATGTATATAGGAAGGGCTCCACGAAAATAAACATTTTTACGACAATTATTTAAATATATTTTTTAGTTTACAATACAGAGAAAATTTTTTATAATTTAATTTAAATAAATAATAATTGTCTAACTTGTTGAAAACATAATTTTTAAAAATTCTTTCCAACGGATATTAATTTTTTAAAATGTTCAGGATACACCATAATTTTTTTGAAATTTTTACTAACAAATAATTTCTTAAGAAAATTAATTGTCTTTGACGAGGCACGCGCTTACCCAAAATGACCTATTTTATAAATAATGGAGATAGAGCTTCTGGAATTGGGACTTTTTTGTTGGAAATTTCCTACTCTTTGTAAGCCTTTTTTTAAATTTTTTCAAATGTCAATACTTTTCGAGATATTAACAAAAAACCAAATACCTTTTTTTGCATTATAACTTTTGAATTTTTTTATGTTCTAACCAACGTTCTGTTTACATTTTTCTAGACATAATTTTCAACTTATTGACTAGACTATTAGGTATATCAACAGCTCTTTTTGTCCTTTTGTCGATTCAAACCCAAAAAATTTTCAATTTTCAATCGATTCGTGGAACATTTTTTTAAAAATACTTGGAAAAATTTAAAAATGTCATTACGATTCACTTACACTCTGACAATATCTCTAAAAATATTCCACAAAAACATTCCAATATACGTAAGCAACAGCATGTGTTAGAGATGAATAGATTATTTTTGAGTCAAACACTTTAATCCATTAAATGAATGAATTTATACACTTATTTATTTTTAACTTCGTCTTGGTTCAGTGATAGTTTGTTATTTTTGTTAAGTAAGCGTATTTACAACAAAATGTATAACTTTTGTACTGCATATTCTTAGTTACAATCTATAAGGCTTGTGCAGAGCTGGGATCGTTATTTTGCAAAAGTAACTTCGTTACTTTTGGCAAAATAAACTAATAAAAAGTTGGAGTGCACATTACTCCTTCAGATTTAATGAAACAAGAAAGAAAAAAAGTACTATGAATGATGCTGTTTTTATTTGGATTACTTGCTTTTATAAAAAATTGATGATTGCCTAATCAAAGTACACATAAAACCTCACAAAAAATACAAAAAACTTGAAAATTCAAAATTGGGTATTCAAAAGGGTGGTGCTTAGCATAAGGTAATAGCCTAACTCTGGCATACACTAAGAATCATAATAAATACTCGAATAAATACCGAATCACGCCGAGAAGAAGTGTTTGAGCATAAAGTTTTATTTTATCAAATGTATTAGGTATTTTTCCATCAGAACTACTTTTGACATATTTATATTATGACAACTTGACATATATGTTATCATTAATCAAAATTCACAGTGTCAACACTAGTTTTTCTAAAACTAAAAATGCAATTATCTCAAACATTATTAAATTAATTATATCAAAATGTTAATTCTACAAAAAATATTAAAGCATATATATACCCAAATACCACCTAAAGACACTCATTCAAATAATGTTCATCCCGCAAGTTCTGCTGAGTTCATCTAGTCTATATAAAATGATGGTAAAATTTTATAATATTCACTATTTTATCTGGGGATTTAAATATTAATAATTTGTTTTCTATTGAAGGTTCACACATTAAGAAATGCTTTAGAAGAGAAGGATAAATTCTATAAAGAAGAAATAGTAAAACAGCAATCAATAACAGATCAAGATATTTTTGATTTAAGAAGACTGATGGACAAGCTGGATATGTCCCATCATGATAAATACGAAAAATTAGCTTTAAATCATGAAGCGGAAATAGGTAGGTAATTCGTCCTTTAATAAGACAAATTAAAAATAAATTTTCGTCCTTTATTGGAAGAATGCTGCTCTACTCTAAATTATGAACATTATTTAGTTCCTTCAATTTTATAATTGACAAAATTATACAGGGTGAAATTTGCAATACTTTTTCATGATATGTAACCTTCAAAAAAATTTTACCACCTCCGCCTATGGAATCGAAGCCACCAAATAGGCTTTAATCGACAGCTGAAGGTCTATATTAATATTAAAAAAATATACCACTTCTTAATTGCTACTTAAAAACAAGTTATTCAAGGTCAAAGTTGGAAGTTTGCAAGAAAATTTTAATTTTCAAGGGTTACCCATTTCTATTTTATTCGTCCCAAATTCGATTTTTGATAGAAAGTTCAGTAAAATAAGCCTTCTAACAAAAAATCATTTGATTTGCCGATATTCCTCCAAAAATACACAATAATTGGCCATTTTATATCTATTTTCTTTTTTTGAAAAATTGGAAATTTAAAAATGTATTACAAGCTGCTCTTTAAATTGCTGTAACGCCGAAACCATTAAGGATATGTCATTAATTCCTAGACCGTTCGATAGATGAAGAATTTCCCTAAACGATAAACATTATTTGGTTCCTTTTATTTCATAATTGTCAAAATTGTACGGGGTGAAGCTTGCAAAAAAAAATTTCATGACATGCAACCTTTAAAGAAATTGTACTATCTACGCCTATGGAATCGAAGCAACCGAATAGTTATTAATCGACAGCTGAAGGTCTATATTGATATTAAAAAAATGTACCACTTCTTAATTGCTACTTAAAAACAAGTTATTTAAGGTAAAAGTTGGAAGTTTGCAAAAAAATTTTAATTTTCAATGGTTACCCATTTCTATTTTATTCCTCCTATATATATTTGCTCGATTTTTGATGGAAAGTTCAGTAAAATAAGCCTTCTAACAAAAAATCATATGATTTGCCGATATTCCATCAAAAATATAAAATAATTGGCAATTTTATATCTACTTTCTTTTTTTGAAAAATTGGAAATTTAAAAATTCATTACAAGCTGCTCTTTAAATTGCTGTAACGCCGAAACCATTAAGGATATGTCATTAATTCCTAGACCGTTCGATAGATGAAGAATTTCCCTAAACGATAAACATTATTTGGTTCCTTTGATTTCATAATTGTCAAAATTGTACGGGGTGAAGCTTGCAAAAAAAAATTTTATGGCAGAAATTGTACCATCTACGCCTATGGAATCGAAGCAACCGAATAGTTATTAATCGAAAGCTGAAGGTCTATATTGATATTAAAAAAATGTACCACTTCTTAATTGCTACTTAAAAACAAGTTATTTAAGGTAAAAGTTGGAAGTTTGCAAGAAAATTTTAATTTTCAATGGTTACCCATTTCTATTTTATTCCTCCTATATATATTTGCTCGATTTTTGATGGAAAGTTCAGTAAAATAAGCCTTCTAACAAAAAATCATATGATTTGCCGATATTCCATCAAAAATATAAAATAATTGGCCATTTTATATCTACTTTCTTTTTTTGAAAAATTGGAAATTTAAAAATTCATTACAAGCTGCTCTTTAAATTGCTGTAACGCCGAAACCATTAAGGATATGTCATTAATTCCTAGACCGTTCGATAGATGAAGAATTTCCCTAAACGATAAACATTATTTGGTTCCTTTGATTTCATAATTGTCAAAATTGTACGGGGTGAAGCTTGCAAAAAAAAATTTCATGACATGCAACCTTTAAAGAAATTGTACTATCTACGCCTATGGAATCGAAGCAACCGAATAGTTATTAATCGAAAGCTGAAGGTCTATATTAATATTAAAAAAATGTACCACTTCTCAATCGTTACTTAGAAATAAATTATTAAAAGACAAAGAAATTTTGTATTTTCTAAAAATTATTTCATTTTAGAAAAATTAAGATCGGAACATGAGAAAAATATTGAAAACAGAGATATCTACTGGCAATCGGAATTAGATATACTGCATTCAACAATAACCAATATGAAACTGCAAATGGAAAGCGAAACGCAAGAAAAACTTCAAATACTCATACAGAGCCATCAGGGTGAGTTGGGTAAGTGAAAGAATACTTTCAAGATGACTTAAAATAATGTTTTATATTTTTTTTATAGAAGAACAATGGGAAAATCTAATTCAACAGAAAAAAGAAGCAATACAATTTTTAGAAGAAAAATATATAGCGAAATGTGTACAACTTGAAGAACAACTAAACGTTCTACAAAAATCACACAGCGGTAGAGAAGTGGAACTTTTAAAAACCGTGGATTCTTTAAAAAATGAAATACAAAGTAAAGAATCGATTATTCAAGATATGCAAAGCAATATGGATATGCTCGAAGGAGGTATTCAAGTATTAAACAAAGAACTGGCTGAACAATCCGAGTTGATGTTAAAAGAGAAAAAAGAAGGAGAACAAAAACTAAAGTAGGTATTGATACTTTTATCTAATAAATACAAAAAAAGGATTTAGTTTTTTGCGAATAACTAAGAAACTATAAAAGATTTGCTACAAAAAGAAGATTTTTCGACCCTGAGAAACATAAGGTTTATAATTTATGAGTGTTTGAATATTGGTATAGTTAAAAAAGTCTGATTTTTTGACATCTCTCCACATTTGTTCCTATATTTCGAGAACCTTCTACCGCATCGTATTCTAGTTTGCGTCATTCGAATCAGCATGAAATTTGCTACAAAAAGAAGATTTTTCGACTCTGAGACACATAAGGTTTATAATTTATGAGTGTTTGAATATTGGTATAGTTAAAAAAGTCTGACTTTTTGACATCTCTCCACATTTGTTCCTATATTTCGAGAACCTTCTACCGCATCATGTTCTAGTTTGCGTCATTCGAATCAGCATGAAATTTGCTACAAAAAGAAGATTTTTCGACTCTGAGACACATAAGGTTTATAATTTATGAGTGTTTGAATATTGGTATAGTTAAAAAAGTCTGACTTTTTGACATCTCTCCACATTTGTTCCTATATTTCGAGAACCTTCTACCGCATCATGTTCTAGTTTGCGTCATTCGAATCAGCATGAAATTTGCTACAAAAAGAAGATTTTTCGACCCTGATAAACATAAGGTTTATAATTTATGAGTGTTTGAATATTGGTATAGTTAAAAAAGTCTGACCTTTTTACATCTCTCCACATTTGTTCCTATATTTCGAGAACCTTCTACCGCATCTTGTTCTAGTTTGCGTCATTCGAATCAGCATGAAATTTGCTACAAAAAGAAGATTTTTCGACCCTGAGACACATAAGGTTTATAATTTATGAGTGTTTGAATATTGGTATAGTTAAAAAAGTCTGATTTTTTGACATCTCTCCACATTTGTTCCTATATTTCGAGAACCTTCTACCGCATCGTATTCTAGTTTGCGTCATTCGAATCAGCATGAAATTTGCTACAAAAAGAAGATTTTTCGACTCTGAGACACATAAGGTTTATAATTTATGAGTGTTTGAATATTGGTATAGTTAAAAAAGTCTGACTTTTTGACATCTCTCCACATTTGTTCCTATATTTCGAGAACCTTCTACCGCATCATGTTCTAGTTTGCGTCATTCGAATCAGCATGAAATTTGCTACAAAAAGAAGATTTTTCGACTCTGAGACACATAAGGTTTATAATTTATGAGTGTTTGAATATTGGTATAGTTAAAAAAGTCTGACTTTTTGACATCTCTCCACATTTGTTCCTATATTTCGAGAACCTTCTACCGCATCATGTTCTAGTTTGCGTCATTCGAATCAGCATGAAATTTGCTACAAAAAGAAGATTTTTCGACCCTGATAAACATAAGGTTTATAATTTATGAGTGTTTGAATATTGGTATAGTTAAAAAAGTCTGACCTTTTTACATCTCTCCACATTTGTTCCTATATTTCGAGAACCTTCTACCGCATCTTGTTCTAGTTTGCGTCATTCGAATCAGCATGAAATTTGCTACAAAAAGAAGATTTTTCGACCCTGAGACACATAAGGTTTATAATTTATGAGTGTTTGAATATTGGTATAGTTAAAAAAGTCTGATTTTTTGACATCTCTCCACATTTGTTTCTATATTTCGAGAACCTTCTACCGCATCGTGTTCTAGTTTGCGTCATTCGAATCAGCATAAAATTTTCTACTATAAGGAGATTTTTCGACCCTGAGAAACATAAGGTATATAATTTATGAGTGTTCGAATATTGGTATAGTTAAAAAAGTCTGATTTTTTGACATCTCTCCGCATTTGTTCCTATATTTCGAGAACCTTCTACCGCATCGTGTTCTAGTTTGCGTCATTCGAATCAGCATAAAATTTGCTACAATAAGGAGATTTTTCGACCCTGAGAAACATAAGGTTTATAATTTATAAGTGTTCGAATATTGGTATAGTTAAAAAAGTCTGACTTTTTGACATCTCTCCACATTTGTTCCTATATTTCGAGAACCTTCTACCGCATCGTGCTCTAGTTTGCGTCATTCGAATCAGCATGAAGTTGGCTACAAAAAGAAGATTTTTCGACCCTGAGAAACATAAGGTTTATAATTTATGAGTGTTCGAATATTGATATAGTTAAAAAAGTCTGACTTTTTGACATGCCTCTGTATTTTTGGCTCCAGCTCCAAAAATAATCCACGTATCGTAAGTACTCTACTCAACTCCATTCGACTGAGCATGAAATTTTCTATAAGACCTGAAATTTTCAATATTTGGCATCCCTAATGTGGAAACGCGAATTAGTATATTTTTCGGTGTGGATTTAGAAAAATTTTCAAAATTCGAAATTTTCGAAATCCGTATTTTAAGTTTTTTATTATTTTAGGGGTGGATATCCACCAATTATACCCCGTAGATTCCAACAATATGCATAATAAATAGGACGTATTTTAAAAAAGTTACAATTTCAAAAATTTCCACTTGTGCAGACATGCTCTCACATTTGATCCAATATCTCGTCTCGCATCGTGTTGTAGAAAAAGTATAGGTGCAACATATGGGGAAAGTACTTTTCGCACTCGTGTTTTTGCGGCACTCGTGAGAAAGGTTAAACTTTCCCCACTTAGTTGCACAAATATTTTATTTTGAAACTGTTTTTTGTATAAAATATCGGGCCAAAAAGTGTTGGTTGAAATGTTGAAAATAGGCGAGTAGGTATACTATCGATTTTATTCAAAATTAGTCAAAAACTTGTAACTTCGTATGGTTCATTGGACCCAATTCGTGATTTTTTAAGAAAAACATGCGTGATCCAGCAAAATTTTTGTTTTGATCTATTTTATTTAAGCTAAACCATCAAATGAATCTAAAATTAACGTGAAACTTCCTAATTTACTTACCCAAAATTTTCCCGGCCGCTGGATTCCTTCCATACCAATAAATATTCACATTAAACATATTTAAATTCACTGTAAAATATTTAATAGTCACTTACACTCTCGCGACATAATCACTATATCAACCGAATAAAATGACCAGTTGTTTTTACTAAAAAGTTAAATAAAAACAACACAGGTATATTTATTAAACTAAATAGGTAGAGTGCACTGGAGTGCGCAGAACACTAGTTTTAGTTGTATACACACAGCGAGCTGATAACATTGGCTCAATTTCCAAGTTACCGAAATATTGTTGCCGAAATTTTCTGCTTTGGATACCGAGATTTATTTTGATTCATTAGTATTTAATTTCGTTTGCTTTTGAGTGCTGAAAATATTAGCTTTGGTTAAAAATGTTTTGTAATATCACTTTTAACTTGTTTAAGGTGGGGAAAACGATGAAAAAAACATTCACTGGGCGTTATTTTTGAACCGGATGAATTAAATTCTAGGACGATATGAATGAATGACATTTGTTGACTTCAGCGCTTGTTAATCCCCGTATTTATATAAAATAGTAAATTGTTTCAATCTTACTAACAAAATACATGTAGGAAATGCGCTACCTTTTAGATTTTCATGCTAAGTAACAGCGCTGAAGTATCTACCTCAAGACAATGGTTTTCCTTTTCACCTTACTGATAATACAATAGTTATTGTGCTTTGCACAGACCTACTCAAGGTCACAGCTCACGAAAGTTTTTGTACGCCTTTTAAATATAAAAATATAAATACTTGCGTTGACAATTGGTTGGAGAATTTTTAAATTTTAGTGGAAACGAAAAATGTATTGATAATTAATTGTTGGGTAATAACTTTGCACTCGTATATTTTTAAACCTTAATAAATATCAGTTAATTCTGTGTCGTTTTTAAAAAAATCTTACACCGGCAGATACCTAACTTTATTTATTTTCACAAAAAAACGTATGTCCTTAAAAAAAAACATTTTCTTTTAGAAACATTCTGGCCAAAATTTCAAAAATTCAAAGCGAAAATGAAAAAGAACAAGAAACCTACCGACTGAAATTTATAAATTCACAGAAGCAATACCAGCAAACTGTAGATCACATGCAGAGAAAATATCAATGTTTGACGAAACTGTGAGTACCTAAACTACATTTTATTTTTTTGCAGCAAGTACATTTATCTTTACATAGTATATTTCCTAACTAGTGCGGAAATTTCCACTTTTCCGCACGAGTTAGGAACGCTATTTTTTCTACGAGAGTGCGGAACATGTAAAAATAAAGAAACAACATATTGAAATTTTATTAATTTTTATTAAAGCATAAAGAGAAACTACAATCTATTCTACTGCTTATGATTAATATTAATAATAAATTGGCTATTTGATGCACTCTGTAATAAGTTGATTAGTTTTTTTGGTTCCATAAGATCGGTTGGTGAATCTAATGCTGCTTCGATTTCTTGTGTCGAGAGACTGGTTGTGACAAATGTGTATACTTTTTTTGATACAGTGTGACCCATTTAAAATGGAACCACCTCTGTAAAATACGCATTTCTCAATCAATCTCAAAAAAAAATTTTTTGTAATATTAAGGATTAAAAACTGTATCTTCTCACAAATTTTCATATTTTTAGTTTAATTTCCAAGGCACTCTACGAGTGTTCTACTTTGTATCAACAGTGTTGCCGAATTTGAAATAAGTCTATAATCTAAATAAAAATTATAATCAAAAATGAAAATTATTGTAACTTCGTTGCTAACCAATATTTTATCATGAAATTTTGATAGTTTTTATTTCTGACGACTACAAATTTAGTAGTTTAGTCAACTTTTAAAACAAAAATTGCCGTTTTTGACAAACAAAAAAAAACATAGAGTGCCTTGAAAATTTGTGTGAAGATACAGTTTTAAAGCCTTAATATTACAAAAAAAAATGTTTGAGATTGATTGAAAAATGCGTATTTTACAGAGGTGGTTCCATTTTAAATGGGTCACACTGTATTTTTACTTTTCCGCACTAGTGGCACTTTCTAAACTAAATTGAGTGCGGAAAAGTGAAAAAATTTATAAGATATCTGTCATATTTTTTATTATTAACTATTTTACAAGAAAAATGATTTTATATAAAAAAAAACCGTTCTGGTACCTTTTCGGAAACTCGCTTCAGTAAGGACCACTAAGAGATATGGCGAGAGCGCGTTGTTTCGAGATGACAATTTTTAGGTTAACTTACTACTTGATTCTTTTTATTTATTTTTGTTTATTTCCACTCAATCCTTGAAAATTTATGTTTGATTCTGATATTCCTAATTCAAATTTAAATCAAACGAAATGTCTCAAAAATCCAGAAGGGAGAAGCGACATGCAATATGACAGTTTCTGAACCATTTGTCATTCCAAAACAACGCGCTGCCGCCGTATCTTTTCCCGAAGCTTACTGAAGAGTTTCCGAAAATATACTTATCTATTTATAACCCCTCTAGCGGTGGAATAGTGAGTTTAAAAATAATTTCCAGAACCTTATGTTTTCCGATATCTTTAAACAATGATTTTTCTACAAAAGTACCGGTTACAACTTTTGCATTTTCTGTTTTTTTTTTTTTAAGTTTTGAAGAAGTCAGACAAAGATACGAACGTCGGGAATCGAAACAAGAAGACTTAAATATAATATCGGACTTGAAACAAATAATAACCGAACAAGAAAAAGATCTAAACTGCTTAAACGAAGAAAAACGATATTTTCAAATGAAATTAATTGCCTTAGAAAATTCCTTAGACAACAAATGTTCATCTGAAGATGAATCAGTAAAAGATGAAACAATCACCGATTCCAATTCAACTGCCTTAACGAAAAATATGATAAATCCCAATTTCGATCAGACGGAAAGTGAGGAAATTATTTCAGTTTGTGTACCAATGAGTGTGCCCGATTTAAATCAGCAGGTTAGCCATTTATCAATTCCTCCAACGATACAAGAATGTGACGAATAAATACTGTGTCTACCACTACTACTGCATGTCTTTCTATAACGATCCAGTTACAAGAGAAATCAAATTGAATTATGGATATTATTTATTAAGTCAGAAATTAACAGCTGTGGAAAATTAAAAGTTAGGAAATATTGGAAGTATTTTGACATTGACAGTGTTCAATACGGAATCTAGGCTTGTTTTCTTCGTTAACAGCTTTAATATCAAAATGCCGATATTGCTGCTTGAATAGTTGAAGTGAAAGTTACGCAGAAACGCCTTTAATGGTTATATGTATTTGTATATCATTGAATAAACATCTATTTTATATTTTTTTGAGTTTTTTTATCCTCACCACATGTATTGATGAAATTATTGTATAATACCAGAGACAACCAAGAGACGGCTGAGACGGATGAGCATAGTCCCTTCTAGCTCTGTTCTTGTATAAGTTTAGGTCATGTCCCATCTTTGTCTTATTTTCGCAAAGTAACCGCAGATGGTGGTGATAATAGTCTGAAGGAAAGTTGGTAAAATAAAATGTTCTGTTCAATATCAAAAAATTTTCAACACAATTTGTCAACTCGACACATGTCTAAACAATAAAATTTAGGAACCAAAAAGGCGGATGAGAATACTCATCTCTTCAGTGCCTTAGGGCCGGTTGTAGATGTCACAGGTGAACGTTAGTTTAACTGAACTGCCAGTCAACTTTGAACCGAGTTCATTTTGGTTTTCGTTGTAGAGTGTAGTTCGGTTGAACGCCGTTCAGGTCACGTTGGTTGCACTGAACTAGGCTTTTCATCTGAAATTTTAATGTTCCATGCTAAACTTGATCGTTGACTGACAGTTGACAGTGTTGATTGGCGCGTATATCCTAACCTTATTTATACGTAACGTATATGGTGTGATATTTCGTTTATTTGGATTGGAAGTATATTTATATTTGAGATCTGATCGATTACAAATCTCACAGTTCGTTTTTCTAATCGAAATCTACATTTAAATTCAATATCAGACCATATTTCAAAATGACTGGGTCTATTTCTAAAGGTTTGCGATCTTCTAGGATGTAAAAAACCATTCAAAATTTGTAAAAAATCTTCATCGTCGGTAAATTCTTCTAATATTTCGTTCATTTTTATTGAAATAATGAATTATCAGATATTCAACCTCACTTTTTGAGGTTAACAACTCAACACGTCAAATGCCAAACCCTCTTGAACCGCCTTTGAACGCTCTTCGAGGATCGTTCACGTAAACTCTTCTATTTGAACCACAGATCAGTAGTGGACTGACGTACTTACAACAAAAATTTGCAATTAAACTCGGTTCAACGCAGAACCACAGTTGAACTGTATGCATTTACAACCTGGCCTTATAGGAAGATTGTAATACAGTGACATCTAGCGACACGTTTTGAAAGTAGGTATAAGGTAGGAAAGGAATTGCTAAACTTAAATATAAATAAATAAAACGCTGGATATTGTCTCCAAGGATAATGACTTATTAATTATTGGCAATACTCACTTAACAATAACTACTTTGCCATAAACTGGTAGTATCTCTAAAGCAATAACTAGATCAAACATCAGCATCATAATGAACTCAAGTGGATCGGTGATAATTCCATTTCTAATTTCTGTTGTGACTAAATGTTCCAGGTCTAATATAATCGCAGGTTTGTTAATATGGCATAGCACCACTACAAATAATGAAGATTAGAATAATGATATATAGCAGTAATAAGTCTTCAATGAACTAGCGAAGAGGGGGACTGAAATAACCTTTTTTGGGGGCCGGAACCCTTTTGCGGAATCAGCTCCAATGTAATATTGGAAGAAATAGGTAAAGCCGAAGAAAAGAGAAGATCTGACCATTGGAAAGATCTAGTAGGGCTTAGGCAATCTAAGATTCTTCTGGGTGACTATACAACCTGTTGAGATCAAATGAATGCATAAGTCAAAGCAAAACTGCACTAAGAGTTTTAACAGGAATCCTAACGGGACATTGTCGCCTGAATGGGCACTTTAAAAAGCTCAAAATAGTGGAGGAAGAAGATTGTAGGTTTTGTGGAATGGAAGAAGAATCCTCCATCCACATACTTGCGAACTGCACAGCAATTCAGGATCCTAGGGAGACTACTGAATAGAAGAGGGACAGTTACCTAAGTTGAAGCCTGCAGATATATACATACAATAAGTCTTCAGGTTGTGGAATGCTTTCCCAGTAGATTTACCTTTGGAGAGAATTGTATTAAGATATGAGTTCAATCTTCATAGTTTTGTGGTATTTTATCGCACTTTTTCTGTTAAAAATAAGTTTTTTCTAAAATTTGATGACTATATTTGAAGGATTTTATCGAAAAACAAAGTCGACCAGTCCCAAAAACCCCTTGCTACGAATTTTCAGCATTTTTCATTTCACACAATTTTTTTATTGAAAATTTTCAATAAAAGTGTAGGTATGGAAATATACATATATAGATTAGTATTATAATATCATTTATTTAAAAATTGCAAATACAATCAAATAAAGCTTCAATACATTAAATACTTATTAAGTAAAACGTACATATATATTTGAACACTATTAATTTTTTTTAAATGTGTTCAATATATAGTTTTTAATATACTCCAGTACCTCCATTGATGATGTCTTCAAATATTTTGCCAAGAATGTCAGATAACAAGGCATTGTTATTGTTTATAAACGTAGCAACATTATCGGTAAGCATAGCATTTACCAAAGCAGTAAATTCAGTATTGTTGAGAAGACCATTCAAGTTGAACTGAAAAATTCATTTCTATATATAATTAATTACACAAAAAGAAAAACTAGTGAAAGTCAAAAAGCTAATTTTTAACAAAATATATCCTTTTTTATTACAGATGCTCAACCTTTTCAAAATCAATTTAAAACTTACTGTAGCTGTAGCCAAATTTATAAGAACTTTAAGATTTTCAACTTTGATATGACTAAGATCAGATATATCAACTGTTCCTGTTATAGTAAGTTCGATTTCTGTCAAGTCTATGCTAAAATAATGGAAACCATAATTATTAATAATTTTTTTTCAAAAAACAACAATTATATAGGCTATTCACATTCACAGGAGTTAATAAAGGAGATCCATTTATGTTTTATCTCAACTAATCACCCTGTATATTTACTCTCATTTCCGCTATCGATTGTATAGTTATTTATTTTATAAAACAATACAATAAATTTATGGACACAATTATTTACGCAACAAAAATGTTCATATAATTAATGATATCTTTATAAGTATTCCTCTTGAAAGACAATCAGAAATTATTTTATAATTTAGAACGTATCTTGCCGTATCTTTCCTTAAGATAAAATATCTGATAGTGAAAGGTGTACATAATAATCTTGTATTTAAAAAAAAATTTCCAATTTTTCCACCTCTCACTTTCGCATACCCTCGTATACAAAATATCGTAGATGCGATGCTGCTGATTTTCTTACGTATTCGTTAATTATTTTAGAGTGTGTATCTAAAATTTCAGCTCAAAATTTCCATTATTATCAGCTCTATGAGTTTTTGTCTAAAAAAATAAATTTTTTTAGACAATGCATCTATTGGGGATTCAAATTAAGATCGTAGCGCTGTAGCGGCGATAACTGAACTACACTTCTTTGTACATTGTTGTACAACCTAAATTATATTTTACATAAGATTTCCATTGCCTGATTGTAGTTCCGTTTTATGCCACCAGATAGAGTCACAGATAACATACTTAAGAGAATCGCGGCTGCTAAAGCTCATATTATGTGCCCTTGTGACACAATATAATGTATAATTTTTTACCTGTCCTTCCCTGATCCATACAAAGGAATCAATTCACCTAAAACCACATTAATATCAGCATTAAATTGGGGATTCAAATCTGGAATGTATAAAGTTATATTTAAAGCTTTTGTTCCAATATTAACGTCTATGTACGTAGCAACCAAGCTCTTTAATCCAGATATGGTGATACCAGTTATAGCAATAGTTCCCCTAAAAAAAAAAAGATGATTAGAATTTGGTATAATTAAGTCGGTACAAATATACAGGACGTATTAAACAAATCTAACTTACGATATTGAATCAGAATTTTCCTCGACATTTATATCATCTAAAGTCAATGGTTCATCTAGTTTACTTATCATAGAGTTGATTGAGGCATTTATTAAACTGCCTATAAAACTTTCTAATTGACCATTTTCAGGAGCTTCATCTATAAAATTATATATCCCGTTAAATATTTATTATAAATATTATTAAAACGAACGATTTTTTTTTGAATTTTAAATGCCATAAATCTGATAAATATATAATTAACATTATAATTAAACTTACTTATATCAAGTGGCGATAAAGCCGCAATGGCACCAGCCAGAGCAAAAGCTATTATTAGGAATTTCATTTTAAGCACAATTATTATTATCACTGACTTTAAAATATTGTGTAGTATTTATAAGGATTTTTTATCTATTCAAATATCTTCTGTTATGATTAGATCTTAAGTGTTTAGATAACAGTATATTGAAAATTTCCAATAAAAGCATATCAAAATATAATTAATTCATTGTTAAGATTTATTAAAAACAGCAAAAATTATAGCTTATTTGAGATGCGTCAAAAATTTTTCCATACATTTGCTTCCCTCTGTTTAATTGTAGTTTATTACCCTGCCACTCAGTCTTAATACCTATGCCTGCTTATGTGGGAATCCCTTGATGGTCAGTTATGTAGAAGATAGATTAAGCTGGACAGTCGGCACGCCACTGGATATATTATTATTTCTTTTAACTTGTTTGATGATACATCATAAAAATTTAAATAGAACACATATAAATAAACAAGAGCCAAAGTTGTATATAAAAAAACAGGATGCGGTGTAGGTAGATTATTGTGTGTGGATTGAACTTATTGTTTGTGTTGATCTGTTTTGTTATAAAAGAACTTGAATGACCTGACATATTTCTATTTTCTGTTTTGAATCCATAAGGAACTGTAAAAAGTGTATTTATATAAGTAGTAAATATTGTTTTTATTAGTCATGTAAGTTTGTATTTTATTATTTTAGTAGATTTTTCGCAAATAAATTTGTTAAAAAACGTAGTAACTACAGCAGAGATGTGAATATTTGACTTTTTGCACGTTTGTTACCCTTGCTAAACTTTTATTTTATTGTCAAAAGATATACATCGCTTTGATTTTGAAGAAGAGAAAATTTAATTCAGTATAGGCAACTAAACATTCATTAATGGAATTGTATAATACTTATATTTTAGGGATTATTGATGTATGATTTTATGTAAGTTTGGTTGCCTATAGCAAAATTGTTTATTAATAGAAAATTAGTAGTGTTCTTTAAAGAATGATTTTATATTCATTAATATAGCCCAGAAATGTACGGTTAATAAAATTTGTATCAAATAAAATGGGGAACATTTTGAAACATCAAAAAGTTTTACGATTACTATTCACTCGATCTCTTCTGTCATCGTTAACTTTATTGAGTATATTTTCTGACAGGGACCAGGGTTGGTATTTTTAGTACAATCCTACTAAATTTAGTACTTTTCGATTCCATTTAGTAGCCTAGTATCCTCAATGAAAATCTAGTATTCTCATCCAATATTCCAACATGCGCCATTCTGCCATTGTCATTCATTCAGATATATGCATTTCCTTGGAATGAGAGCGTGAGATAATGGGACTTCGTAGACTGTATAGTTGAATTTTAGAATAAATGTACAAGTTATATAACTTTCATTTGAATTTCCCGCGCTTTGTCGGTAAAGAAGAAATTTAGTATTGAAGCTTCAAATTTAGTAGCCAACCAAGTCATTTTTAGTACACCTGGCAACGGAGGCCAGCGCAACCCTGACAGGGACAGTCATAGATCATCTGTGTTTATGACCTTTTGAGAAGGTCAGAGAGGTTAATTTTAAAAAACAGAGATTATCTGTTCGTATTTTATCTTTATTAATCGGTACACTTTGGACGAACCTGCCGTAAACCAGTCTTCAATTATATTTTTAATTAAAGGTTTACAGTAAGAGTTCCTGAAAAAATGTCTTGGTTTGGTGATGTTGAATTGGGTCCTCCTATAGAAGTGTTTGCCCTCACTAAAGCCTTTACTGAAGATACTTTTGATAAAAAAGTGAATCTTGGAGTTGGAGGTAAGCAAAAATGTCGAAACTGGAATAATTTTGACCAACTTATTATATAATTTTTTAAAAATTATATAATGTAATTAGTATACCATATAGGTTATCAAAGATTGTTCCCTATAATTTACAAAACCATTAAGCTGCTTTCAGTACAATATTGAAGGCTTTGTAATCTTAATGTTAATAATCCTTGAGTAAATAATTAAACATATAGTTTACCACAAGGGTCAATTTTAGTAGCAATCCTGTATCCAAAATAATGAAATTTTCTCTACAATATATCTTTATGGAACAATCTGTATATTTGATTGTATTATTTTGTGTGATTACAGCATACAGAACTGGAGAAGGTAAACCTTGGGTCCTACCAGTTGTTAGAATAGCTGAAAAAGCCTTGGCCAATGATGAATCTTTGAACAAAGAGTACCTCCCAGTTTTGGGACTAGATGCATTTAGTTCAGCAGCTACTACTATGTTATTAGGACAAGATGCAGAGGTTGTTCGAGATTCCAAAGTAAATATTCTGTTTAGGAGTATATTAATCACAGTTATCAATTATTTTAATATTCGTGGCAATCTTGGTTATTTGTAAAAGGCTTAAGTGAATTCCGATTGATTTATTTCAGGCTTTCGGACTTCAATGTCTATCTGGTACAGGAGCTTTAAGAGTAGGAGCTGAGTTTCTTGCAAGAGTGTTAGGAAAGAAGATATTTTACTATTCTGAACCAACTTGGGGTAATATAGTTTTTTATATATTTTGCCTGTACAGAGACTGTTGATCATCTCTTGAGTTATGTCTATTTTTTTTTATTTACATTCCAGAAAACCACAAGTTAATTTTCAAAAGTTCAGGTTTTGAAGAAGGTCGCACTTACCGTTATTGGGACAATGCCACTCGAGGCTTAGATTTTGCTGGTATGATGGAAGATTTAAGAAATGCCCCAAAAGATTCTGTCATCATTTTGCACGCTTGTGCTCATAACCCCACAGGTAATATACATTTTTTATTTAACGAAACAAAAACTTATTTTATGTTTGTGTATATACAGAAATGTAGGTCAGCAGTTAATTTGTGGCTTATTGTACATAAACTATAAAAAATTATGGAAAAGTGTAAAAAGATTGGATAAAAGCATATAATTATCAAATCTGGAGAAGCATTTTAGAATGTAAATGATATTTTATCATCTATAGGTAAATCAAGATATTTTGTGACTGTTCTGTGTCAAATGCATTCAATTTGTTGGTAAAGTTATGTAGAACTTGTTAGTTTGATTTAAATTAAATTTTTTATTAAATTCCCACACGTTTTCTGTTTAATACCAAAATAATCACATGTTTAAATCTACAACTAACAGATTTACCTTTCAGTACATCCCAATGACCCAAAATTTAAAACCAACTTAATTATTTTTATTTGTCATTTTCATTTTAACTTAGTGTGTCTTTTTTTCCTTTTATAAACGAGTACAAAATGTGTTGGGAGACTACTGTACGTTTTTAAATCTTTATTACATTAAATTTTGTTTTCAGGAACCGATCCAACTCCAGAACAATGGACCGAAATCGCTGAAGTTATGAAAGAAAGAAAATTATTCCCATTTTTCGATTGCGCTTACCAAGGCTTCGCTTCTGGTAGTTTAGTCAAAGATGCATCAATTGTTAGGAAGTTTGCAGCTGAAGGATTCGAATTTTTCTGCGCTCAAAGTTTTGCCAAAAACTTCGGTCTTTATAGTATGTATTTTTTTAATGTTGTAATGTAATGTTAATTTGTTGTATTATTCTTAGACGAACGTGTTGGAAATTTGACAGTTGTAGTTAATAACACCAATTTAGTACCTGCTGTCAAATCACAACTTACTCTAATTGTAAGAGGAATGTATTCTAATCCACCAAGTCATGGTGCTAGAATTGTAGCTTATGTACTCAACAATCCGGATTTGTACAATCAATGGTATGTATTTCACAATAAAATATTCTTCAGATTCTTTTCTTCGAGAACTTTTTCTGTTATTGCTCGTTCTTGTATGTTATGGTTTGAAATTGTGCATTATTGAATAAGTATTATCTAACTTCGCCATTTCAGTTATTTGTATGTATGTGTAGACAAGTGACAGTTGACAAGAGCGAACCACAGATAATCCTACAGTTAGTAGAGATGAGTCAAGTGATTATTTGCGACTGCTACCGAAAAATCACAGTGACTAAAAGTCAGGATGTATGTTTTTATGTATTTTTGTGCAAATTTTACTAATTTTTTCTTTTATTTAATTATTTTATAGGCAAGACCACATCAGCACGATGTCTTCTAGAATCATAGATATGAGAAATCAGTTAAGAACCGCAATTGAAGAATTGCAAACTCCTGGAGATTGGAGCCATCTTACCAAACACATTGGCATGTTTTCTTATACGGGATTAAACGGTAAGTGAGGCTTCAAGTTAAGTTGAATAAAACCGTAAAAGTAATAAAACTATTTTGTTATTTTTCAGAATATCAATCGGAACACATGGTAAAGAAACACCATATATATATGTTACGATCAGGAAGAATAAGTATGTGTGGTTTGACCAGTAACAATGTCCATTATGTTGCTAAGGCCATCCACGAAACTGTAACTTCACTTCCTAGTAAAATGTAATTGTATTGTTGTTGAATATAGTGTATGTACAGTATAATAAAATCTATTATTTCATAGTTCTCGTTCTTATTATTTTGTACCTGTATATGTAAGTGATTAACAAGACAAAATACTACATAATAAATTAGAATATTATGATATCAGGTTGGTATACCTCACACCAGACAAGTGACAGTTGGCAAGAGTGCACCACAGATCACACTACATTTGGTAAGATGAGCCAAACGATGAATCACACCGAAATTTGTTACTGAGATTTCAATCAACTAAGGCAGAGAGATGGGCATAAATTTAACGAGTATTAAAAGGAAACACGTAGAAAATCCTGGAAAACAGGATTAATTTTCATTTATACCCTTTTATTTTACTCATTTAACAGGGAGACTGGTAGACATATTTTTGGTAGTTTATCATGTATGTGGATACCATTGACTAGAATTTTACATTTACGGTAAATTTTATTAACTAGTAATAAGTTAAACAAAATATTAAATACATCTATTTATTCAGGAGACACACAAATTTTATTATTTTTATCTACGACTATATCGAGATCTTTCTGAGTTTCTACTACTTCTGCTACTACTAGATCTAGAAGAATCTTTTCTTTTATGTTTACTGGAATGAGATCGTCTATCTCTTTCTTTTGATTTCGAGCGTGATCTCCTTTTTACTCCATTTATAGAATCTTTTTGTCTTTTAGGACTTGAATCGTCATTTTCCCAGTCATTACGTACACTTTTAGGTTCAGGTGACTCTGACCATCTCCAATTTCTACTTTCTGAATGATTCCTACAAAAATAGTTCAAAGTAATAAATTGCAGCTCTCCGCAAAGGTTAAAAGTACGTGGCAGTCACTTAGACACAGGATTTTTTCTACAACCGATGTTATTATAAAAATATTGGTAATTATATCACCTTTGTTTATGCTCGGACTTTCTTATTTTTCCAAATGAGCTATAAGCGTTCCTTGGGTTCCTAAATGGATGTAAGAAATTGCAACTATTTCCTTTTGGGCATCTGTTTGAGAAGTGTACTCCTAAAATTGTTATAACTATAAATATATACATTGAAGTAACAAAAGTAAGAATCAAGTACGAGAAAATGTTAAGAAAAACTTGATTAAAAGAGATAGGAATGAAGAAGCAGAAAGAAAACAATTGTTTACAGAAAAGAACTTACCACAAACAGCTGAATTCCAATTAGGTATATTACAAAACTGAGCACTAAGTTGTTTACCTCCATACCATCTACCGTTTAAACCTCTAAAACATTTAAGAGCTGCTCGAGTTGAATTGAATTGGATGAATACATTTCCTCTTAAATGAGATTCATGGTTACAGCATGTTATGAATAATTTAATCTTTCCGTACTTCTCTATTTCAGGTACTACGTCGTTATAAAATTCTCTTAAAAATAAAAAAAAATTAAACTTGAAATCAAATATGTATATATATATATATTCACCTGTAATATTCTTGTGTTTCATGTTTTTCAAATTCTAGGCTAGAGTCGGTAAAATGTTCATTTTCCGTTTTTTCCAGACTATAATGGGAAAAAAAATTTGCTATGAGAATGGTTTTGCTTATTCCTGGTCGAACATGATTTCTTGAACAAACATCAAAAAATCTACAAGTGGATGTCTTTTGAAAGAAAGGACATGGTGGTTTGTTTGGGTTTGTTTCCAAAATATTTTTTAAATGTTCGGGAGTGTCACCACCAGATTCTGGAACAAAGAATAAGCTTATCATTGCCATTTTTCTCAAGTTCAATAAAAGATTACCCAAAAATTCTTCTACTCTGGTATTAAGCAGTTCTTGTTGCTCAATTTGCTTTTGTACTTTTTCTTCCTCCTGTTGTTTTTTTGCTTCTCTCATTTTTTGTTCTGCCTCCCATTCCAAAATAATTTTTTCATTCTGTTTAGCCCTTTCTTCCTTTGCAATAGCCAGTTTTTTCTGTATTTCCTATAACAAATCCAATATTAATGACCCAGTGTTGTCATAAAATGTCTATAGTTGAAGATTATTGTAAGCAAACCAAAAATAACTACTATAGTATAGAATATAGATAGGTACATACCTGAAACTGTATTTGAGCTTCTTGTTCAATTCTTAACCATTCTCTTTCCTTTTCTTCATGTAATTTAGCTTCTTCCAATGCTTGACGTTTCTGCGTCTCATATTGTTCTGCCAGTAATATCTGATAGGAGGGTGAGCTTTGCAATTTTTTGAATTCTAAAATATAACTCTAAACACAAAGAACCAAAATAATATCACTTAAACGAACCTCTAATTTCATTTTGTTTTCTAATATTCGCTTTTTGCTGTCTTATTCTTTTTCTTCTAAATTTTTTTGCTATTTTTCTCCATTCTGAATGTCTACATAGATAAAATTAAGAAAATATAACCTTAAAATAAAGAATACCTACCAAATCATAGTCAAAATTATATCAATCAAAATATATGATTTTTTTTAGAAAAGGATACCTACTTCCCCATTAAAATAATGAATTATAAATCAGAGTAATGATTTACATAAAAGAATTAGTATATTCAAATAGTGTAACTGCAAACTGTCGATAGATACAAAGAAATAATAGATAGGCAACTCTTAAATCTTTTAAACAGTGTTATAGTGGAACTTGTCATTTTTGGTTGGCAGCACAGCATCCACCTGTCACTGTCAGTACTGTCACTCAAATTGTCAAATTCACTAAATTCAGTCAGTGGTTTTGTAAAACTTGCCAATCCGGTCCTGCTGGGTAACGATTATTAAATTAAAAGAAGTCGTCAATTATGCACTCATTAATTTTCGATTGGTTCGCTTAGGAACGCTTCACTTTAATACGGAACTTTTGACAGATATCTACAGCACAAAAAAAGAAGGAAATATCTTTACCGAGGCCAATTTTAAAATGATCAATTTATCACGCTACTTCCCAACTACAAGAGATAGCGTCTTTGTTTTTATACAGATACATGCAATGAAAAAACGGAACAGGGATTTTAACCATTTTATCAGAGCTGCCTTTGAACTAAACGACCAATATCAAGATTCAACAGATTAAAAACACCTACAACATATCATAGAGTTCATATAATAGCCTTTTTGGTGTACGTCATTGATTGTTAATGTCCTTCTAACACATTACGTTGGAAGTAATGGGAAAAAAGGCAGGTCTGTGATTAATCCTAATAAAAATATCACAATAATGAACTGTTTAAACGTATTACAAACGTTAACCCTAATCTTTGACAGAAAAATTTGATTGGTTGATGTTTAGTTTACGTGCAAGCGCGACCTATCAATCGGGCGAATTTATATCGTTTAAAATTCTATGTAGACGTTCCCTTTGTAGGTTACGTCTTTTTCTAATGTCCCACTGACAGTTCTCGTCAGGTCTGTACTTTGTTGTTCATGATTATTTATGGAAAGTGAATATTAATATTATTGTTAGCATTTTATTTCTTAAATAATACAAAAATATGCCTAGATACACGGAAAAAGAGCAGCAACTAATTTTGAAAGTTATTAAATATTTTCAATTAGAAAAAGAAGCTGGTAAACCATTGATACCTTTAACTTCAGTGCACCAAGTAAGTATTTTTTATATAACAATAAGTGAAATTAATATAAATCAAGTTAATCCTATTTCATTAGGATTGTTTAAATATTTTATTTTTATCTATTGTGTTTCAGATGCATTGGGAATATCCTTGCCGACTGTAGCAAATTTGGCAAAAAATGGCATTCACAGTGATTCAGAGTATACCACTAAAATAAGTAAGTCTGTCAAAATGTCGAAGGGTCCCACAATCCGAGAGAAACACGAGCATGCCATTAGGACGCGTATATACAGAATGTTTAGTGAAGGTATGTAGAAAAATGTTTTCTATGCATCTGACATTTTTAATTAGTCCGATGAGTGAACCATTTTTACACACTTTTATTTAACTTCACTTCTCTGTTTGTCTACATCAAATCTTACAATCCACTTTTTGAGTGAGTATGAGTGGTATGTAAGTAAAATATTCGAGAGCTCATATTAAATGTTTGTTTAAAACTAGTAGTCACATTTTATAGATTGCGCCACCTACTTTAATCATAGTGAGAAAGAGTGAATGAGAAATTAAAAAAAAATTATTATTCACTTTTTAGTGCATTTCCTAATAAAAGTGTGTAATTAAAAAAGTGTTTTTGTATTTTTTATTCATTAATATTGTTTGTTTACTTATTTATTTTAGGTGAACATGTAACTCTACATTCACTGAATAAAAAACTCATTGATCTGGATGGAATCGACATGTCTGTTAGTTCAATGGCTAATGTTTTAAGGGAACTAAAATTCAGATGGCTAAATTGCAGTATTTCCAATAGAAATTATCTTATGGAACAACCACAAGTAGCTCAAAAAAGATTACATTATCTGAGAGAATTCAAGAACAATGAGAGTTCTCCTTACCCTCTACAGCCTGTTTTTTTGGACGAGACCTGAATTTTTAGTAAAGGTAGTTTTCGCAAGAGTTGGCAAGATGGTAGCACTAAGGCAGTAAGGAAGACAAGTGGTGAAGGTGTACGGTACATTATTTTACAAGCAGGTTCTGAGAATGGTTTTGTCGAAAATTGTAGTTTGATTTTCAAAAGTGGGAGTAAATCTAGAGACTATCATGATTCGATGAATTCGAATAACTTCGAAAAATGGTTTGAACAACAGCTCCTGCCAAATTTAGAAGAACCATTCTTTAATAATAATGGACAATGCATCTTACCATTCAAGTTTAGTTGAAAAAATCCCTAATTTATCTTGGACCAAGCAATCTTTAATTAGTTGGTTACAAGAAAGGTGTATACCTTTTCCAGCATCTAGCATGAAAGATGAAATTATGAAAATTGTGAAGAAACGTATACCGGATAAAGAATACAAGTATGTAATTTATTGTAGGAGGTAAGGCTCAACAGTGTTAATGTAAGCGTGCTGTTTTATAGATTAGATAGACTGGCTCTTCAGCACGGTCATCGTATTTTAAGACTACCTCCCTACCATTGCCAGTTCAATCCAATAGAAATGGTTTGGTCCGAGCTCAAACGGTATTACGATGCTAAGATAACCTCTGTTGACCGTGTAACTGCAGCAACAATAATAAATGTTTGGCAAGAGGCAATTGAGCAGGTATGAACAAATAAGTTTACGTTTCTGCCGTACTGCCAGTATTTTGATTTTTTTTTGGGAGTCCTGAAGACTGTATTTTAATTATATTTATATTATTGTAGGTTACACCAGAAAAATGGAAAAAATATGTTAGGCATACCCAAAACATTATAGAGGAATATTGGGAAACAGCAAAAATTATTGACGCTAGTGATACTTCGCCTGTAATTGTTGACTTGAATGAGTCGGAATGTGAATCAGATTGGGACTTATGGGAAGATGACTGCGAAAATTGAACTTTCATAATCCTCTTCTTTTTAATTTTTTATTAGTTGGTTGGTTTCTTGACTATTTACTATGTTTATGTTTGTTTTCTACTGAATGTGTAACTGAAGATAGAATACCTACTCTAGTTAGTGTTTGGAAAGAAGCTATTCAATGGCAGAGCAAGTGGTCGTAGCTTCAAAAAGCTATAGAATAATATCTATTTTGTTAAATATTCAATATATCCGAGGAGCTTTAGGAGCTTTTGACAACATTCCTGAGACTCTCCTCAGAAACTATGTAGAAGTAAGGGGGCCCAATAGATCTTTTAGGTCTCAGTGAATGTCAAAATACATATATACATAAATTTTCAATACACCACCTGTACATATTTTAATGAAGATCAAGTACATGAGGTCAGTAAAGACATCAATAAGACAGTGGCCACATTTAAACAAATAAAAAAATGAAATTCACTAACAATAAGAATTATAAGTGAAGAATACCTTTTTCCATAAAACTAGAATAAAATAGGGTTCCATATGGTGCAGACTTAATTGAACAGGCTGTATAATTCTTTTGCAGGACTATATTTACTAATGTAAAGTTATTTTAATATGTAAATTGAATATACAATTTGTTTTGTTTTGCAGTGTTTTCATATCCCAAGTATTATTAATTTCATATCATTTTCGAATATGGCTGAATACGATCCTGATCATTTCATTTTTCAAATTTAAGGTTAGCTAAATGTCAATATAGCAAATATAATAAACGACATGCCGAAAACCCGGATATACGTCACAAACGATGACGCACACCAAAAAGGCTATTGTAAGAACTCTATCTTCACTTATATCAAAATAAATTCTACCTGATTTGGGATTATGACATCAAACGTCCTTCGAAAGAAAGTATTTTTTAACTGAAGGTTGTGTGTATTCTTTGGCTGAAGCAGAGACTTAATACCCAGCAGGTCGCTGTAAACCAGTGCAGTAGTTGTTAGGTTAGAATCTTAAAATAGATCTGCGAATTGTCTCCCGAATCCCGGAAATTTAACTAAAGTATAGTTTTTTCAGTGTATTTTTTTTAATACATACATGGTTTTACCTGGCTGTGCTACTTCAATAAAGGAGTATTAAGATATTCAAAAAATTTTTCAACCGGTTAATACAATTTTATTTAATATTCGTCCGCTGATGATACATTTCTGTGCATGGAATTTCAACTCCGTTGACCAAACTTAAAAGAGAAGTCGGTTGTAGAAAAAGTTGATATATATTGTTACTTATTTAGCTCCTTCAAAGCGTAAGTAATAGTGGAATGGGAGAGAGAGATTGGAGACCTTTTGTCTACGGAGGCTTTGCATCTTGCGTTGCAGAGTTTGGTAAGAAATTATTCGATTCTTAATAACTACATCACTAAAGTATTCACATTTTATTTGGAATTAGAATTAATGAACTTCCTTATATTCTAATATTACTTAAGTTTTTTTTGTTACTCTCATGTAATCTGAATAACAAGCTTAACTTATAATGTACTTGTTTGTCTAACCAATATTCTTCGTAATTTTGTCTACTATCAATAGGTTACTAACCATGTTTATGTTTTCCATTTATACCAGCGTACCTAATTAGGCAAAATTCGTTACAATATTCAAATTAATCTTTCTAAAAGATTTTTAATATCAAAAGAACAAAATTTAGATGTAAATTTAAATTATTCAAAACAAAATGTATGAAACTCATTCAAAATTCGATCTAGATCGAAATCAATAGAGATATATCATCTCTCATGTTTGAACAAAGAACCTACTTATGGTTGAAGACTAGATTAGACATTAGTTATGAAAATTAAAATAACTAACAAATGCTGTATCAAAAGATTGAAAGAGTATTGATTAATCGATAGGTAGGTTGTAAATTCCAAATATTCAGATATCCAAATAGAATATGGATAACCCATAGCAACTAATTTGTTACATCAATCGGACAATAAATATACAAATTTGTGAGTAAATTTGGTTTTGTTAAAGGTTTTGATACATGATTCAACTTTAGTTTGCATTTCAATTAACTTATGGTTTTGTTCAACATTTGATTATTATATTATATGTAATATGATTAAAAATTGACACAAGCAGCTCAAAAAGTGTAATTCAGCATTAGCATAAAATTGAATTAATGCCTCCCAATGTAATATCTCTAGTACTCATGGAACAATGGATTACAAAACAATCATTTGTATAGTTAATATTATATTCTGTTTATTTTGCCATTTTCATTTTATTGGTAATTTTTTAGGAACTTTTCCTATTGATACAACAAAGACCAGATTACAAATCCAAGGCCAGAAGTTAGATAAGAATCATGCTCATCTCAAATACAGGGGTATGGTAGATTGTATTTTTAAAATAGCCAAACAGGAAGGATTTATATCATTATATTCTGGGTAAGTTTGATATAAAGTTTAAAAAACTTGATACATGTGGCCTTCGGCAAAGATCATTGAAAGTAAAATGGCAGAGTTCCTTGAATTTTTTTTTAGGAATTATCATTTACTTAATTATATTTTTAGACATTGCCAAATCACAGTTGCCAACTAGTCCAACTATTGTAAATCTTTTCTGAATAGTTTAAATATGGATTTGTACAAAAATAGATACTGATATGAACATATTTTTGTATTATATTAGACAATTAATAGTGTGACAGAAATAATAATCATTAAAATATTTGCTAAAGCTTAAGTACTCATTAGTATCATCCTGTGATGATAACCCAGTCGAAAGTGATAACCATTTTTTCAAATTAATTATGTCAAGTCTGGAATGTATAATTACAATAAAAACAAAAATATGCTTATATTAAGATATGTACAAATATCAGATTTATACTTATCATCTTTTATTTTTTAGAATATGGCCAGCAGTATTACGGCAAGCAACTTACGGTACCATTAAATTTGGAACGTATTATACACTGAAAAAAATTTTAATTGAATATAACGAAGGGAAAGAAAGTGTAACATTGAATGTATTGTGTGGCGTGGTTGCCGGAGCAGTTTCTAGTGCCATCGCCAATCCAACTGATGTTTTAAAAGTCCGCATGCAAGTTGCCGGAACCAATGGTACTGCAAACGTTGGCTTAGTGGATTGTTTTAAGGATGTTTATACTCACGAAGGAATCTCAGGATTGTGGAGAGTAAGTTTATTGTATAATTCACTACCTTTATCTTCATAGCAAGTGTTTTATAATATTTTATGCTATTTAAAGTGTAATTATGTATCAGATTATATTTTTAAATGGATTATTTTTCGTCTGGCTGGTCGCCACAAAGTGTAAATACTATGAGTAAAGTTTGGGACACATCACTCATATTTCTGTCACTGCGTTATCTATAATTAGTTATATATTTTAAAAATAGATGGTTGAACATTAAAATCCTTAATTAACTCGGAGACGAAAATTAAATTAATCGTTTTATTAAGTTATAAAGATGTTTTTGTGCAGTTTTGAACAAAACAAAATATACTGTAAAAACGTATTCTATTTTGATAGAAGGGACTATGAAACTGTTGATTATTCTGAATAATATTTACAGTTTCTTCATGTTGAATTGTTTGCTTATAAACTTGGGTAATAAAATGATAAATTTCATTTTTTTTATCATACACTTGAAATTATATAGCATTATAACCAAAAGAAATAATTATTGTACTGAGTGTTTGAATAATATTTATCAAAACATTATTATATTCTCTTACATTTTAATAACAGCTCTAGTTGATGAGATGCAGTTTCCACAGTTAAAATTACTGTAAATTTTGTTGTGGCATATTTATATAAATGACCTACTTCCGGTTTCACCGCTATAAAAATATCCTGCTTTCAAAAGACAATTGATGTTATTGCTTAAATGTGACACCCTGTATATTAAACAATATCCTCAAAGACACATATTAACTGGAATAATTAATTAATAAATCTTGCATCACACAATACCTAAAAGTCAGTTGAAAACTGTCAAACTTCTTAACGAAAGTTGGTAATGTAGATTTTTATAAATAAAATTGACATAATTTTTTAATTGACAGTTTTGACATTGTATATTTTTTAATTCAATCGTAATTTTCTGTCAAGTTCCTTGTTAAAAACGTAAGTAGATCAACAAGGAGGATTCATGCACATCATGGGCGTCCCAAGATTGGTTTACAATCCTCTTTGTTGAGGTGACAGAAAATTAATATTTCTAGTGTATGGGGGGGTTAAAGTAGTATGTTGGGAACGCTGTTGTGTGGTGTGATGTTCTTTTTAATTTTGTTGAGAAACTGATGCTCCGCCACTGGAATGATCTCTCGCCTCAACAATAAATAGTTGTTGCATATTAAAACGATAAAAAGTTTAATTACGTTTATTATTTACTACTTCACCCCCTAACCATACACCTTACACTAGCAAAATTAATTTTCTTAGTCACCTAAACAAACAGGATTGTAAACCAAACGTGGGACGCCCATGCTGTGCATGAATCCTCTTTGTCGATCTACTAACGTAAATAATTATCCATAGAAAAAAATTCAATGTTTGTTTTATTTTCAGGGCGTGAATCCGACTGCCCAAAGGGCAGCAGTGATCGCAGCAATCGAATTGCCTGTTTATGATTTTTGTAAAAGTCATCTGCTGAATTTGCTTGGAGATAGACCCGTCAACCATTTTATGTAAGCATATAGTATTAAGCACCTTGTTCACAGTTCATTGTTTTTATAAAAAGACACTAGAATGCTTGAGAATATTTGTTTTTATTTGCAGATCTAGTCTGATTGCTAGTTTCGGAAGTGCGATTGGCTCAACTCCAATAGATGTTGTTCGTGTAAGTCTATCTGACATTTGACACTTCCGTCAGATGTCAAAACGTTAACCAAACCAAGTATGTGAAATATGACATCTTTTTTTTTCAGACTCGACTTATGAACCAAAGAAAATTAAAACGAACTGGAGGACAATTATTACCTAGTCACATTTATCGAGGAACCGTGGATTGTTTCATACAAACGTACAAAAACGAAGGATTTTGGGCATTTTACAAAGGATTTGTCCCCACCTTGTTTCGCATGGGTCCTTGGAACATAATATTCTTTTTAACCTATGAACAACTGAAACAGCTTTATTAAGTATTATTTTAATTTAATTGTTGTTTCGTCTACACCTTACGACATTTTATTGTCTGTAGAATTGTGATCATATATATATATATAGTGCACCTATTTAAATGTTGTTAGTTGATATAATGTATATGGCACATGTTACACGAATAAATATATTTAAATTATTAACCGTCTTTTTTTGTCAATGAAGTGTTATAATCAATATGCTAAATCCCATTGAAATGAAGTGAGCATTTATCATAAAACCACATTGATGCCAAATTTCTTGACCAATGATCAGAATTTTTGAATGAATACTTTTATATTTCAGTATAATTTTATTATTAAACATTTATATTCACAACAAATATACCTATAAATTACAATTATACTAAGTAGGTATCTACTATTCAATTTCTTCTAGACTAGTTTTAGTTAGTACTGGTGAACATTTTCCACCTCGATGAGTGAATGTATAAAACGATGGAATGTTTCTAAATGTTTCCCAAGATTTATTATCTAATTCTGCTGAAGCTTTAATTTCTTTGAAATCTCCAGCAATACTTAATACTCCATACATAATGACAAATAGACTTATAATAGTTTGTAAAAATATCTAAAAAAAAACTATATTTCAGAAAAGAACTTATGTATTTGTGAACATTTTCTATAGAAACTATTATTGGTGTGAATTTTATGTAAAAGTACTTACATCTAGAGGTAGGTGAGTGAAATCCAAATCATTTAATCGAAGATATGACCTATCTGAAAACATTAATACAAAATTTAGTAAAATAAGGTCAAGATTTCAAATAATTTCATACATACGTTGAGCAGCTGAATAAGCAGAATGAAATAATGAAAGAAACCCAACAGTTAAAATGGTCCTATCAATAAATGTAGCAGGCATTGTTCATTAGTTTAATTTCTTATAAATTATATAGTAATGTACATGTATTTATCATTAACCTCAAATCATTGTATTTGACATTTGACAATACGAGATTATTTAAGGATCATTTAAATGTAGCTCTTTACCAACGTTGCCAAGTGTAGTCCTAAACTAAAACGTTTGTGTTTTGGAAAGTAAAAATATTTTAATAATGATATTTATCACAGTTGATTAAAAAGCAATGTGTTAAGAAATCAATATTTGTCATTTTTAAAATTATGTTTAGCAAAACGTACTGAAAATTGTTCGAGTTTACAATACAGAATTATCATACAAAAAGGAAAACTCACAAATGCATAGATACATTTTCCCTAATCGAAAAATTGAATTGTGTAATTGACAGATTATTATAATAATTTTCAATAATAACCTAACCAAAACCACCCTACCTTACCCCCTACCCTAATCCGAATCGAAAAATTGAATTGTGTAATTGACAGATTATTATAATAATTTTCAATAATAACCTAACCAAAACCACCCTACCTTACCCCCTACCCTAATCCGAATCGAAAAATTCTTCGTATTTTTAGTCAATTTTTGAAAAAAACAATAAGAAAATAAAAATAAAAATATCTTGCCTCGGACACGACTCGAACCTGGTACCTCTGTGTTAGGAGCCCAGCACACTTACGCTGGGCTAATCTCTGCACACATTAATGATATCGTATAGAAGGTTAAAAACCGTGCGCGCTTCGCATGAAAGCCGAGCGCCACCGGAGATACTCGATGGCGCCCTTTCAGTTTAGGACTACACTTGGCAACGTTGGTAAAGAGCTACATTTATACGCTCCTATTATTTACAGCGTGACAACCGTCATCGTGCCAACTGATTTCGAATGAATTATGATCGATTGCAAAACGAGAAATGGCTCATCAAAATGTTTCATTATTCCTTGACGAGTTTTTTTCCGTTTACTGAGTTTTAAACCAGCTACGTTTTATTATAATAAATTACCTGAAATTATTTTTTATTCGGTAAAAATGTTCAAAGAAAGAGTAACTATTCCCAACATTAAAATAGCTCTTTTTTTTAAATCAAGAAAATAATTCAATTAATTAATTAAAAGTGTTATTAACGAAGGAGTAATTACAATAAAACAGATTACTAAACTAAAGTATTTACTCATTATGGGCAATTACTTTCATTAAGAGATACGAATCAAGTGTAGATTATTATAGTTTTCTGTTTTATACAGAATAGGAATAAAACTATTCATTTTACTTGCAACAAAATAAAGATACCACAAAGAGCATACACAAGATACTTTCTGATGATTTAAATTAGAGTTTCTGGAAATAGGTCAATTGATAATATTCATAACGGAATCAATTAATTTCTCTAGATACTAATTTCAAAATTCTCTTGGTAATTAAATAAAATATTTACCATTATAAATAATATATAGTGGTTGTAAAAAATGGAATAATGCTCACTTTAACATCTTAATTGTTTTAATTAAGAGAAATTGGTACAGACTTGCCCCACACGTACGTAATTGAGCCAAATTGTATTGTTTCAATTTAAATAAATATTAAAAATCATTTTAATGACGATATATATTGTAATTTTTTTTTAAAAGCAGAGAAAGTGCAACAAAAAAATTTTTTTCCATAAACCTGATACATTCTCTCTAAATATAGTGACACTAATAATATTTATATGATAATAACATGTAACCATTTAATCTATATTCTCATAAAAATGAGCCTCCATGATATAGGTACAGTTTAAAAAGTGTTAATAACATTCTTCTGATCAAGTAATTGTCCCAATATTGTTTCTTTATAGCCTGATGATGGTATTAACCGAAACTTTGGTAATAACCTTCTGATTTGAAGTTAATTATATAAGTTGTGGTTTGACTTTGCGTTTTTGTTTGCCCCCAAAACGTAAATTTATAGAAATACCTATTATGAAAATTTAACCTTATTTGTAATATTTTTATGATCGTTTTAATAAACCCATTCAAACACTGTTTAACCAATAGGGAGAAACTGGGGTTGTAACCCAAAAATCCTGAGCTGGATGTACACTGCCATAGTGAGACCAATTATCACTTATGGAGCCATTGCGTGGAGTAGTAGAACTAGCCTCTTGACGACGAGAGAAAACCTCTCCAAAATTCAAAGACTAGCCTGTATATGCATAACAGGAGCAATGAGTACACATGCCCAACGGCAGCAATGGAAGTGATTCTCAACCTCACACCATTACATATGGTGGTGGAGAGTGTTGCAGAAAGAACAAGATACAGACTAAGTAGAGAGGGAATCATTAAAAAGAAAACCACCTCTTCACTTCTTAGAAATCAGACAACCTGGGACATGCCACAAGATGGTATGATGAAAAAGTATAACTTTTCAAAGAAATTCGTTACGGAATTAAGCAACAAGAAGGAATGGGATCCTTATACCATTACCAGACTTGGAAAGAATGCCATTCAATGGTACACAGACGGCTCAAAAGCAATAGAAGGAACTGAGATAGGAGTGTACGGGCCAGGAACCAAACACTCTGAAAGCTTGGGGAAAACCCCAAGTATCTTTCAAGCGGAGATTCACGCAATAAGAAAGTGTGCCCAGTTCAATATTGACAAAGGATATAGAAGGCAAAGGATTATCATAATGTCTGATAGTCAAGCAGCCATTAAAGCGCTGAGTTCCTGTGTAATCAGTTCCAAAATGGTGTGGGAATGCCTAGGCAAACTTAATGAACTAGGCGAGAAGAATATAGTCACCTTACTGTGGATTCCAGGACACACTGGAATAGAAGGAAACGAAATAGCAGATGAACTAGCAAAGAGGGGGAGTGAAATACCCTTTTGGGGGCCGGAACCTTTTTGCGGAATCAGCTCCAATGTAATATTGGAAGAAATAGGTAAAGCCGAAGAAAAGAGAAGATCTGACAATTGGAAAGATCTAGTAGGGCTTAGGCAATCAAATATTCTTCTGGGTGACTACAACCTGTTGAGATCAAATGAATGCATAAGTCAAAGCAAAACTGCACTAAGAGTTTTAACAGGAATCCTAACGGGACATTGTCGCCTGAATGGACACCTTAAAAAGCTCAAAATAGTGGAGGAAGAAGATTGTAGATTTTGTGGAATGGAAGAAGAAACCTCCATCCACATACTTGCGAACTGCACAGTATTTCAGAATCCTAGGGCACAGTACCTGGGAGACTACTGGATAGAAGAGGGACAGTTACCTAAGTTGAGGCCTGCAGATATCCTAAAATTCCTCCGGGAAATAGGACTAAAGGAGCTACTAGTATCTGAGACTCTCCTCAGAAACTAAGTAGAAGAAAGGGGGCACAATAGATCTTTTGGGTCTCAGTGAATGTTACCCCAAAATCCATACATACATACATACATACAACCAATAAAATTCTGCTCCAATTCTAACAAATATACAATTTAACAGTTCTACTTATGAAAATCATTAACGTACCCCCAGTTTGAGCCTAGTTTATAAAAGTGTGGTACTTTGCCCGAAGAACTCGAAGTCACTCTCACTCTTAGTGAATGTTTGAACTGTTTCAGTAGTGCTTGTTTCTAAAGAACGACGCGGTATCGGTAGTATATAAACAGTACTAAGAAGTACTTATTTGTATTTTTTTTTTGTACGTTTAAACATAGGACTTTTATTGGAGTGAAGATGCGTATTTTTTTTACAGTAAGTACTTAGTTGAATATTTTAAGAATGGTACTTGGTAATGAAAACGGGATTGTTGAAATTTTTGCGGATAAATCTTTTTTTTTCTTCAGGATTTTTGGAATTTTATTGTGGTTTAAAAAAAGTGGTTTATTTTTTAAAATTATATGAAATTTCCAAAAATTTTCAAATTGGAAAACTTAATGAAAAATAAAAATACATTTTTTTTATATTTTCTGGGCATAAATTGTATATAATCATTAAAATTGTGTGAGTATAATTTAAATAAATCAACCAATATAATGTAAACTAAAATATATTCCGTAAAAAAACCAAGTTACATTTACCAAATTTACTTAAAAAATTTAAGGCATTTAGATTCCAATCATATACAAATGCCCTTACAAAACAATCTGGCTTTCTCTTTACCTTGAATTAATCTACATTCATTTTTAATGCTCAACATGCACAATTCTTAACCAACTTATTTGCATATGTGTTAATTCGTCTATAAAACTGACTCAATTTTTAATTGAGACACTTGAAACTGCTTTTACAAATAGGTACTTTTAGCAAAATACTTTGGTTAACTATGTCGTTTCTCATATTTTCTAAATACTATCAAGAATTCTTTTAAAAGTAGCCACTTATTTCAAGATATAGATAAGCTATGTCGTTCTTCATATTTTCTATATCTTATCCATCCTCTTTTTCTAATGTACCAACCTTTCAAATAGCTCTTTTGTTTTTCATATTCTTTCAATACTATCTGTTTTTCCCAACAACTAGGTCTAGACTTGTAAAAAACTGTAAAGATTCCCTCAACAGGCTGGCAAGATACAACAAAGTGTCTCTAATATGAAATGGCTGACCAGTCAGATAAAGGCTCTAAAGGAGACTTCATAAGGTCCGGAATCGTTTTGTGGAATCAAATAATACAACCATTACAAGTACTGAAAATCCCTCGTCAAACTAGTGGCCTATATAGAAGACACAAAGCTTCTGGAATGAAAATAGATAACATGGGAAATGGTACAAAGATTTAGAGCTCAAGTGCCTGGGCTGTTGAGCACAATATCTGTCTTTCAATAAATACCTGGTATCGTTTGGTCTCTCCTGTTGTTGGCTTGGAAATGAAAATTATTATTTAATGAACCTGTGTCAAGTACTTGGTTGTTTACGATTGAATTTGGAATTTTTCCGTCACGGAAGCACGTGTGTCAAAATAATACTCATATTCTCATCTACAGAATGCCTGCCTGCCTTTATTTTGCAAGTGGGTACTTTATTCAAAACACATGTACGTAAGCTATGTCGTTCCTCACATTTTCTAAATATTATCCAACCTTTTTTTAAATATTTCAGTCCATTGTATTTATTTTTGATTAATCGGTCCTCCAAGTGTCTATAATAATAATTTTATAATACTAATAATACTTATGTGATCGTCTTAAATGAAATTTCAAACGAGATCCGGTATATGATAAAGCGAAAAAGATGTATCTTTACAGTTGCAGATATATTCTTGGTAATTATTACTTTTATCTATTATTATTCTTCAATGAAAGCCCCCCAGGCATAAACCACAAGTTGTCCTTGCATTTCACAGTATGTTTATAGACGCATCGGATATTAATTATATTTATTAGATCTTATAAGATAACTCTTCAATTAATGTACAAGATAAAAAGTTTATTCATTACATTATTTTGTATGGGAAGATTCCATTTAGATAATGTGGGATTTTGTATATTAAAATCTAGGTTATTTTTTTTAAAAGTCACTTTGATAAAGTGTCCCTGCAAATTGTCATTTAAGTTATAGCCATGCCGGCATAGTTTCGGTATAGCCACTTAAATGGTTGGCATTTGAAAGCAATTCGGTAATATGCATCGAAGTTAAAAGAACAAGTGAGGTAAGTCATTCTTGTTGAAGCAACATTAAAATATAATTCAAAGGCAATATGTGGGACTATTGAAAAATTGTTTTAAAATGCAAAAGCGTCTACGGAAATTTCAACATTTTCAATAAGAAAATTTCTTATTCTGTGCAAGTGATTTTAGTTGCAAATACACATATGCCGGCGCGGCGTAGGTTCAGATTTAATTTCGTTACAACACAAAACTGCACGGTGCTTTGTTTCGTAACTAGGTATTCTTTATGTATGCTAAGTGTACTTAATTTGAAAGCTTTTAAAACTAGTTTTCAGATGTCTCCATATGATAAATACAATACCTACTTATTTTAAATGCGCAGAAGATTAATACTGAATTATTATTCAATCGAGATGACGAATGTAAAATTTCGAATTAAAAAAAATAGTGTCTTTATCACCCATTCCAGAAGGTTTTTGTACCGTCCCAAGAGCAAATATCGATTCAAAATCCAGTATATAGCGTAAAATTTTCCCCCCAATCGATTGGTGAAAACTAGAAGGTTCTAACTTTCCAATTTGTCGAGTTATGAGTACCTTTTGCTTTCAGAACGTGGATTTTCGAATATTTTCATTACTTCTAAATTGATTAATCATAAAACGGAAACCCTACAAGTTATGCTTTTATGAATTTTTTTTCTAGTCTTTTGAAAATACTCTGTTAAAATTTCAGTTCAATATTCATAACTTTGTAGAATTTACAAGACTTTTTATGTTGAAAATCTGAATTCAAAATAATCAGTTCAATTCTGTCCGCATTCTATTCAATCCTGTAGACCATATAATTATTTGTATTCATCACTCACTTTAATCTGCAGATCACATTTAACAAATATAATTGTTTCATTGTGAAAATTAATCCTGATAAGGAAGCAAAATAGAAATTCCCACAATATTTACACCCATTAATCTCTTTATTATGATCGGTCTGTTGTTATTATCCCCCTTTGGTTTTAATTACATATCCATAATAGGTAATTAATATTATGTCACAATTTCGCATGATTTCTAAAAAATTGAGCAAAACGGAATACAAAATTAGAGTAAGTAGTAATTTGATATCCTTTTTATTTCTTTACAGTATACATTTTTTTTTATATTAATGGTAATCTTGACCCAAAATTATATTCTTAAACAAACACATCCGCATTGTTTTTGCACACACAAAAAAATAAAATCGGTCGCTTTGTAAATTGTTATATAAAGCTCTCGGACAAGACATTTTCTTGTTCTTATCTATTGAGTACGCTATAATGTCAATTAGAAACACTTTCTAGAACACATATAAATATATTATATTACATTATTCATAAAATCTACCTAGACAACTTTTTCTTTTCGTGTTACCGTTTTACCAGAGGCGTAGAGTTGTGATTTTCTCATGGTAAAAATTACTATTCTCGAGAAGAGTCAGTAGAGAGGACCAGTGTTGAATTCTGCAATTGATTTTAACTTTTTTCGGACAGGTGGCTGGGTAAACGAATAACCATCAATATCACCACACTTTAATCGTGTGGATTTGGTTTATTTTATCTAAATAATGTTGTTTATAAAACGAATTGAACAAGAAGGAATGGGATCCAAATACCATTACCAGACTTGGAAAGAATGCCATTCAATGGTACACAGACGGCTCAAAAGCAATAGAAGGAACTGGGATAGGAGTGTACGGGCCCGGCACCAAACACTCTGAAAGCTTGGGAAAAACCCCAAGTATCTTTCAAGCGGATTTTCACGCCATAAGAAAGTGTGCCCAGTTCAATATTGACAAAGGATATAGAAGGCAAAGGATTATCATAATGTCTGATAGTCAAGCAGCCATTAAAGCGCTGAGTTCTTGTGTAATCAGTTCCAAAATGGTGTGGGAATGCCTAGGCAAACTTAATGAACTAGGCGAGAACAATATAGTCACCTTATAGTGGATTCCAGGACACACTGGAATAGAAGGAAACGAAATAGCAGATGAACTAGCAAAGAGGGGGAGTGAAATACCCTTTTGGGGGCCGGAACCTTTTTACGGAATCAGCTCCAATGTAATATTGGAAGAAATAGGTAAAGCCGAAGAAAAGAGAAGATCTGACAATTGGAAAGATCTAGTAGGGCTTAGGCAATCAAAGATTCTTCTGGGTGACTACAACTTGTTGAGATCAAATGAATGCATAAGTCAAAGCAAAACTGCACTAAGAGTTTTAACAGGAATCCTAACGGGACATTGTCGCCTGAATGGGCACCTTAAAAAGCTCAAAATAGTGGAGGAAGAAGATTGTAGGTTTTGTGGAATGGAAGAAGAATCCTCCATCCACATACTTGCGAACTGCACAGCAATTCAGAATCCTAGGGCTCAGCACCTGGGAGACTACTGGATAGAAGAGGGACAGTTACCTAAGTTGAAGCCTGCAGATATCCTAAAATTCCTCGGGGAAATAGGACTAAAGGAGCTACTAGTCTCTGAGACTTTCCTCAGGAACTAAGTAGAAGTAAGGGGGCACAATAGATCTTCTAGGTCTCAGTGAATGTTACCCCAAAAGACATACATACATACATACATACGAATTGAAGAATTCAAATAAAAATAAATAATATTTCTCAAAAAACCTTTCGCTTAGTAAATATCGAGATTATTAGATACTTTGCGGCCACACTGTATCTTTGATAAGTGCAAACTTTACGGAAGTATTTATCAGATTGTATAAATATGTAGACAGCATCATAAATTTATTTGAGACAGGTGCGGTTAGTTCTGTATAATTATAAACGATGTAGCTCGAGTGTTAAGATTAGTCTAAAAATTAGTGTGGTATTCGGGTGTAGCTGATTTTAATTAATAACAGACTAGCAGCATTTTTCTCTCTCTTTATTTTAATATCAAATTATCAGTATACTTCATTCCAAGATATTTCGATTTAACTTAACACCAACATGATTGTTTCAAGAGAAAAACCCACGTTACTTCTATAACAATAGAAAAAAGTAAAAAGTATGATTATTTTACAAATGAAATATTTTGCTGGTAATATAATATTTTAGATTTAGTACAGAACTTTACTATTCACTGTACAATGAGGGATTTATAAAATCCTTAAGACCAGACACCGAGTCAACAAAATATTGTGAAATATACTTTACCTATCGCTATTTTTCTTATTCTGGCTGGATATGGTGCATTTTCTTACGGAAGGAAAGCTGGTAATAAAAAATTAAAGCGCGTTTTGCAGCTTTACATTGATTATATTCTCTCCAAAACTATTCAGAAAAGATATTTAATTTTCTTGCTAATCTACAGCACAAGCATGGTCAAATCGAGTAAATATCGTGCAAAATCGGGCGTGATCAACATATTTTGATTATACCATGGGTTATACTTTTACTTTCAGGCTCGTGATCTCCATAATAATTCAATTTGTTATTGTTACTAATTTCCGTTCAGTTTTTTTTTTCATTCAATGACTAGAAGCACGATTTCTTAACAATACTGCTTTGTAACTACCGCCAATATTTACGATATACAAATTAATTACATTTTTTTTTAAATATCTGAATCTAAATTTAAATAAATAAAAACCTGGTAAGAAAAAAAAACAATAACAACATTATCATATGTTAGAGAACGAAATGTAAAAGTTAACAATAGTAAAAGCTGGGAAAAAAATGTTTCAACTTTCAGAGAATATTCTTTGTCTGAGTTTCACTTACACATTTTTATTGAAGGCCTGTATTTTTATAATTGATGATTTTTAATGTAATGTAATGTAATATTATTAAAAGTTGCAACAAAACAAAATATACTGAAATTAAAACTATTCTAAAGCTACACTACTTAAGATACAGGGTGTTCCGTAAATTAGAGGAACGTTAAGAAATATTTAAAATATCCAAAACTATGAATTACAAACCCATAAAAAACGTTTGTGTTTAAATTATTTGGAAATGATCTGCAAGTAGGTACAGTCGGCAGAAGCAAACATGAGCCCTGGGTGGGCGTGTTCATGTCGCTGTAGTTGTATTTTTGTAGTAACAATCGATATTTTGAATCGATAACCAAATATCGATACCATAAGTGTCAAGAGATATTTAAACAAAGCCAAACTTGCTAAAAATTTAACTCTAAATATTAATAAAAAAATTTATAATGGACCAAAAATAAAACTACCATCTGCCCTAAATGTCTATATTTTCAAATTTCATGTAAAAATCGGATAGTTATTATCCTCGCATTGACAATAACACTAATACAAACACTAAAATTGTTGTCACTGTAGATCCTGATCTGCCTGTTGTTGTAGGCTCTCATGTTATTTGCCCTTGCACATGCAAGTATTGCTGTCATACTTACAAACCCAAGAATATGAATGGAATCATATCCACATTTATAAACGATGGTATCCTGATGTTGTGTATTTGAAGAAGGGGGAGGAAATATAATCATTGCATTCGCCCTTCCCCTTAAAATAAAATAAAATAATACTAAGCCAAATTGCCGACGGAATTCTTACAAAAATAAACTTTAATCCCGTTTAACGGAATTTAATCACGAAACATGAGTTGTCCACAATAATTGGGAAAGCATATATTATTAGTAAATAACTCCGCTGCGCGTGCGTAAATTATGGCATGTTCAACGGATTTCTAGATATGTCATATAAACTTCGCCTCAAGGAGGAATTCTAATTTTAAATTTACGATGGTACCGAAAATTGAAAACTGTTATATTGTCAATTCTAACAGTTTTATTTGAAGGTAGTGGATAAAGATTTGTGGACTGAGTGGTTTTCTGCAATTTGCCTTACTAGTTATAGTCTTAACCCCCACTTAAATACTTGAATATGTATTTCATCATCATGTTAACCAAATTCCGCTCCACTTAAGAAATGTTTTTGTTATTATATTTAGAAAAATATATATTTATTTGGAATCTGATTTTATGTTTATGCTTAAATAATTATTCAAAGTTAATATATTATTTTTCATTTAATAACATCTAGTATACTATATAAACTATCCTTTTATCCCTACTACTAGTACTTGATATTTTCCAAGTGAAAACCACTCTTAAACTTCTTATCGACCCTTTTTTGGTCTAAGTTGCAATATAAAGTTTGTCGGTGGAGAATGTTCAGAAAAGCGAAAAGTGATGCATCTTTAAAATAGCCAAACACCGAGAACAAGTTTTAAGTTATAGAAAGATAGTCAGATCGATTTCTTTAATGGAATATCCCTGCTACTTTGAAAACTTACAAATATATCACCCTGTTCGACAGAGACAGAGTCAGTCGGGAATAATGTTTGTAGAATTTTGAATATTATTGAATAATTATGGAAAACGATAGGAAGGCATAAAGGCAAGAACCCGTGCCTCGTTTCGGTTCTTCGTTCGTTCATATACAGATTGCGTAAATTACTTTGGAACCCTGTCCTCGGATTACACAAGTACGACAAGGATATATGAAAGATAGAGAAAGAATAATTGTGCGCGGTCATCACTTTGTTTCATCTTAGGGGTGTATACTTATTTCCCGAGACTGGCCGAATGGTCCTTTACAGAGAGAATTCACTAGTTGGTGGTATTCAGTATGCTCCCAACATGGAAGGAGTGAGGGTGTTAAAGAAATAAAAAAATACAATCGTTATTACGTAACCTGTACATCTTAAAATTCATTTTTGTCAACATGATCATTTCAGACTAAGTTGACAATTTCTAACTACAATAGGATATTATTTTAGCCATTGTAACTTGAAAATAAAACAGCATTTCTTGAGAGAACCATAATTAATAAACTAAAAATCCCTTCCATTAATAAATTAAATTGAAAAAATAAAATTAGTATGTTGTACACCTATTCTAAACATAAAATATAAACTTCCTGAAAAAATAAAAATCCATTCTAAAGGTAAACATAATTTTAATGAATTAAAAGTGCTCAAATAAACCACCTTCCTGTGCCAGACAATAACCAAATCTGTGATAAAGATTTGATCTCATATCTCTAAGATTATTTGGCGTAATGCTGGCACAAACGTGCTGTATTTTCACCCTCGAAAAAAAGTCAACGATAACGAGACAAAAATATCATTTGTACAAATTAATCTGCGCTTCTGGCAACAGCGGTTAAAATAGGGGGGCAATGAGCATTCGGCCAGTCTCGGGAAATAAGGATACACCCCTAAGGTATTCTTTCTCTCTCTTTCAGCTGTTTTTCTGTCGTACTTGTGTAATCCGGACGGTTCCGATGTAATTTACGCAATCTGTATATGTAGCATGGTTGTTTGTTATAATCGGTTAAGTAAAAATCATGACATTCCACATTATGTTATTCAAGAAGGGAAAGGGAATATAATAATTCGATTCACCCTTTCCCTTCTTGAATCTTGATATGCGCGTTACAAAGTATTGGATATTTTTCAAGAAGGGGAAGGGGAATGCGTGGTAACCGATTACAACTGGCCAGCATGCTACATATATGGACGAAACGAGGCATGGGTTCCTGCGTTTATGCCTTGCTGGAAACAATTATGAATTTGTTCACCCTGTTTTATGTTTCCTATAATAAAAACCATTCTGTTTTAATTAAAACGTTCAAACTTGTTACTCATATGATCACAATGATTTACTATAATGATTTGTTATAGCTAGTTCAGTTGTGTTGTTCATTAAAGTGCAATGAGCCAGCTGCTCTTAGGTGTTACTGCATATATGTAACAGTTGTAGCTTAGATTCATTCACGAAAAATATGTTATTGTAGTTCGAGCGAAAACGTTAATCAAATGTTTTGACAAGCAACTGACCTGAATTGAATGCCAAATGCAGAACCGGCTGTTCAACTTCAAATTTTGACCCCATGTCTTATTAGGTTATATTAATAAGTGACAAATGGTTTCAAAAAAATCCTTTATTACATTTATCGGTAAGACTGCTGACCCCTGGAGCGTGGAAACCGTACATCTATTCTATGTTTTTAAATTTCTTTTCCGTCTCGTTTTCGTTTCATTTTTCCTGCACGAATATTATTTTTGCCTTTTCTAGAATAATTTTATAGTTAGGTACACTAATTTGCTTTCTTTGTTTAGTCTGTTTAAAAGCCGGACCTGATTATCCATAGTTATACCGAATATTAGGTATGATGTAAAACAAATTTCTACATTCTCATTGTTGATATTACACATTAATTACATTCCCGACGTTTATAATTTCCTAAGGAAGGTCATCTATTTGCAACTGTGCAGACGTAGGAAATATTCTCGTTAACGAAACTGATTTATTGTTAAAAATATATTTTAATATGTGTTAGTTCACAGATGGTGAGAGAATTCATCAATAAATGATTATAGATATTCGTTTCCAACGTGCCCAATATTCAATTTCAAATAATTTACATAATTTGAATACACTACGTTCCAAGATATTTCCTTTTGACTTATGCCAACATAACTGAACTCATCCATATCTCAAATGGGGTTAGAATCCAATAATAAGGGTTCAATAAAACTCCAAGTCAAACCACAATTAAATTTATTTATTCCAAACTAGTTTCGGTAACATATTACCATCATCAGGCTATATGAAACACGTACAACAGGAAGATATATCAGTAACCATCCAAACAATGTTCTTCTTAACATACAAAATATACTGTGCAGTGTCCAGTGATCACTCCCGTGATCTTCTGAATTGAGTCCTTTCTATATTCTAGGATCTCTCTTGTTCTTTCCTTGTTTATTCTTGGCCAGAGCTGTCGAGAAGAGAAGCAATCGCTTCTCTCGCTCCATCTCTGCCCGTGTTCTGCTTCTGTTACATCTTCTATGATTTCCCTCAGTAGTTGAATCGGTGGTCTTGGTCTGTCTAACGCTCCTGCCCTGTCCTTCTTCGCTCTTTTCTTTGCGAGGCTATCTGCTTTTTAGTTCCCTACCACACCACTGTGCGCAGGGACCCAGCATAGACTCACCTTTCGTATCCAGGACAGGGCTTCGCGACAGCTCATTACCGATCTCGATCCCACCGTTGTGGACACCATCGCATTCAGAGCAGCCCGACTGTCGGTGAAAATAACGGCTGGTTTTGCTGTATTATCCTTCTCCTGTAGTAGTATCGCTGCTAGCTCTGCTTGCAGCACACTATCTATGCCTAGTGGTATGATTATTTTACAACTGAAATATTCGGCTGGTAAAATATTGTGAAACGTTCTTTACCTACCACAATGGTTGAAATTAATACTCCCAATTCTGGATTGCTTGAAAAGTGGGCGCTATTAAGATTTTTAGTTAGTGAGACGATATTTTTTGTGAATGAAATGTAGAACTACGTTCGACTTATTTGTAGAACAAACATTATATTCGGTAATCAAAAGTATCACAATATATTAACCTCCAAATTAAATATATTCCTTTTATATTAATAACTGCTAAATATTCATAGGCACACTCTGTTGAATGCTAATGTTAATACCTTGACATCTGTATTCTATCGCGCCGTTTCAATTTCACTAACTTCCTTCTAGGAGAAAAATATGTAGGAACTACCGATTGGAACAGCCACTTTCCTTAATTTAATTAGTTCCTGATGGTTACCCCATGTTAGAAATCGAAAGTAACACAGAGAAAATATATAATACTTTTCTTTATATTATATTATACGTATAACAGTACCTAGTTAGTTTTTGTCTTTATTGTTACTGAATTATTCTTTGGAATGCTGAAATTTTTATAACATATTGATATTGTAAAATTGAACAGAAATGTAGATTGGAAGAAGAATGTATAGTGGATGATTTCTTAAGTTGGAATTTTATTTGACAGACGATGCAAACAAAAGACCAAACTTTGTTAAAAAATATTCACTATATCTTTACCTAATCATAACTCACTAAATTGTCGCTGGATATTTTTTATAGCAAAATTCAGTAGCAAAATTTCAGCTCTAGGACATCGTTATGGGTTTGATTGATTCATTGTTTCGGTCTCACCAGTCAGAGGCTTCGAGACCTTGGCACTTCAGCATTTGTGCTTTTTGAGGTCTTGGTTATACCGATTATGTGAAGAGGCCAGTAGCCCTTATCAGGCTCAACAGTCTTTTCATTGGGTCCTTCTTGGAGAAATCCTCCCTTGGGTACTCAAGACCTAGGAGTCTTTATCTCCAATGATACAGTGCTTAACATTCGAAGACAATGTGTGAGCTTGTTTCATTCTGTTCCATGTACACCCGCAGATAGGTTTCTCCCTATATATGCCAATTGTATGCGTGTGCTTCCAAAGGTACATTGTCCATTGAGAAATCCCGTCACTTCCCTTATCTGGCCCCTGCTGAGGTTTAATAATTCGTTAGTCAGCAACTCAGTGGATTTAGTTTACCTTTGCATCCAGAATTATACACAGACCTCCTGGCTCAGACACAGCTTCACGTTGAAGAGGTTTGGCCAGTGTAGCGAAGACTGGCTCTCATACTTTCTATGGATTTCTTGAATTATTTATTAATGTATTGAAATCACATGTAATATGAACTAAATAAGAAGAAATCTTGGCTTCGAATTGAGATAAAACAACTTTCTTTTCCATTGTGGTAATAATGTATCATTGTAACGGTAACCAGATGTCTATATACTCCACTCTAGTTCTTTTCCATCATTTGTATAAATTTTAATAATAGTTCTCGTAAATAATCGAGTCTGAAGTAAGAAAGATGAAGATATATTAACATGAAATGTTAAATAAGTTGTTCATGGACTTGAGTATTACTTTTTATACCTGGTAGAAGATGTGCTCAGCAGTGAGTTTTGTTTATAAATAAGGGCATTAATGTGGCGAATAGGTAATGCAACTTTTTTATACGAGACACTAGACTATAAACAATTTATTTTTATCACTTATAATTGCACAAGGGGTTTGTATTTTATTGGGTAAATTTGGGTTGTTTAATGAGAAAACCTAAAAACACTCCACCTTCGGTGTCGTGTTTTTAATAGTTGACAGTTATTCTCGTCAAATTGCTAAAGGAAACAGTTTAGAATTTGAACAACACAAATTTACCCAATATCAATACAAACCTCGAGTGATTTGTAATTTTGACACGTTTGACATCTAAACCAATGCGTTGTGCTGAGCGTTTAGTCCATTTGGAAATTTCATTAATTCCAATCAGCAAATTCTTGTACCAACCTTTAGAATTTTTCTTTTTCCAAAAGGGATTTGGTGTAAGAAATACTCTGTCCTAAGTTATAAAAGTGTTTCGTTTTTCCATTAACTTTTTGAATAAACGTATTGGGCAAATATCTTCGTCTAAAATATTAGGCGTGATCCATTTGCTGTCACATAATTTATTGTTGCCGCCTTGTCTCGTTTTCAAAAATAGAGGATTATACTCGATACGTCAAGTTTCTTTTCCATTATTTTCAATTTCAGATACGAAATAAGTGGTATTGCAGTAAGGTGCTTCTCCTCCGCGCCAAGCTAGTTCAAACGCCAAAATGTGATATAATTTCTTTTGAAGTCCTTCCGGTTCATTTTCGTTATGTAATCTGGCCATTGCAAATACTTCAGATTTATTAAGAGCTGATGCACTACATTTTCTCTTTTCGGGTTGTGCTTGTAGGATTTTACGTTTAGCATTACGTGCAGCTCGTGATGAATTAAACTGAACATCGGTGAAAGGGTTGAATACAATATTAAATTCGTTATAATATTTACTTTGTAGCATTTTAGCGGTGGTGTTCCAAATTGTTTTAACTACCGCTTCTTTGTAGTCTTCGCCGTTACTTTTTCGCATATTAAATACCCAATCTTGCAATATTACATTCAATTTCTCAATGGAAGTATCTGGCTCAAATGTGTATCTTTTTGCATCGCAAAACGTAGAAAATTGTCGCCAGATTAATGATTGAGTCGCAACTGTATTAGTAGGCACACAGGTATTAACAATTTGACTAATTTCGGCGTTCGTAGACACACCGAATCGACTCATTGTTAGTTCTTGAAAATTCAATAAGTTGTTGACAAACACGCCAAACTATTTATTCTGGTAACCAACATCGCGATAATTGATGAACAAATGAATAAGTGAAAAAACCACTAGTGTATTTGTCGCTGTAACAGTTAAAGCTAACTTTTGCCGCTGTCAAAGTGACAATTGCACTGTGGCATACGCGATTTTTTATACATGAATTAAATTGTCTATAAAATTATTGATTTCATTCTTTCTATTCTATAATTTCTCTCATTTTTAATTTACATTCAGAAATAAAATTACACAATTAAAAACATTCCTGGACTATCGTGAAGATTGCTAAGTCGAGGCGCAAACCGATAACCTAATAAGCTTACAGAAAATAAAGGTATCTAGAGGTGGAAGCTCAATAAATAGAGCATCAGAAGATCCCAGCTCAATTTTCACTTGAAAATTTCTATTCGGTATAACAATATCACCACCAGGAAATGATAAATCCTTCGCAGATCTCTATAATAGTAACATTAGAAGTTAATGCCGAAACTTAATAATAAAATTTTATAAACACCTCATTGTACACTACAGTAAACAGTAACAGATCCGTAGTCAGTAAAATTTAAATACTAATATTAAATACTTGCAATGGAGTATACCATTTTCATAAAATGTCAAAAAGAAAATACTAATTACTTGTTTATTTGTTTACTTCGACTTTCACAAATAAAAGTGATGAGCGAAACCGTAACTTTTGTATCATACATTACTATGATTGTTTAGTAGTGCTGATTTCAAAGCGTGACGAGACTACCACTTAATAACGTGATTAAAACAAGTACTGGAATTGATTATTTAACAAAACAACAAGAAAATTGTTAATTCTTCTAGTTTTGTTTATTCGATAATAGACTTTATTAAAAATTAGCGAACGATTATGGCGTGCAGTCAATTCTGTACGTCTCTTCGTTGATTAAATCAAAGCTTGCCTGTATTCGCAAATAACTTCACGAATAAACTTTTTTCCCTTTTAAACTTAAAAAAAAATTGTAACGAAACACTTTTGGGTGAAAGAAATCGCCGCAGAAACTTTGAACTCATCTGTTCCACTTATAAACTTCATCAGACGAAAACTTTTAAATCGAAAACTGAGACACCTGCGTTAAGAAAATGAAAAATATAAATTGCCATTTCAAAATCGATACAAACAGTTTCCGTATTAGGTGGAAATAAATTTTTTAAGATAAACGTTTTTACATGTATTATTAGATTGATTGACTTCTCAGAATGAATTGTGTATCCTGTTAATCTCCTTCGTCATTAAACACACCTAAAATGATCTAAAATAAGGTCAAATTAAACTCATTTATTTCGCAAACATCCAATTTGCGAATGGCTAGTACGAAATTATATTCCAAACTATATGATTAATGTTAATGTATTAATTATATTTGAGAGTTAAAATTAAGTATGCAGTGTCAAGGAAATAGGAATATACATTCAGGAGCAGAAAAAACGGGCCACCTATTATTTTTTCAAAATCGGCTTAATTTGGTTATTATTTTGGTTTTTAAATTATATTTTGTATTCTTTATCAACAAAGGACTTCCTTCTAAATACAAGAAGTTGGAAAACATGTGTATTTTTTCGTTTTACATAAAAAAAGAACATTTTGGAAAATTCAAATTCAAAAGTTCCATATTTCATTCATGCAATTCGAAAGGAGCTTATGTCTTTTCAATTGTTGGGCGGATGCTAGGCAATTTTTGGTTAATGTCAATATTGTCAATGTCAACGTTGACAATTTTAAAGTCTTAATTATGGTTTTAAGTGCTGAAGATTGTGCTAAAGCAGTAGCTCTTGTGGAAGATGGTCGAAGCCAAAGATATGTGGCTAGATTACTCAATGTTAGTCGTTCTACCATTCAAAGGGTGTTACAACGTTTTGGGGATACTGGAAGAAACACAACAAGGCCTGGTAGTGGTAGAATACAGGTAACTACCGCTCGAGATGACAGATTTATTGTACTAAATTCTCTAAGGGATCGTCATTAAATTTGACTTCAGTACAGACAAGAAATCGACTTCTGGAGGTTCGTGGTAAAAATGTAAGTAAATGGACAGTTCGCTGAAGATTACATGAGGTTGGGTTAAAAGCTTTTAGGCCAGCAACTGGGCCTAAGTTACTTCCACGTCACCGGGTAGCGAGATTGCACTTTGCTCGTGAACATAGCAGTTGGAATCTTATGCAATGGAGTAATATACTCTTTACCGATGAGTCCAGGTTCTCGCTACATTCACCAAACGGACGAAAACGAGTATGGAGACGAAATGGGGAACGATTCCAAGAATGTGCTGAGTCATAACGGAGGTTCTGTGATGGTATGGGCAGGCATATCAAGTAAAGCCTCTACGGAATTAGTGTTTATCAATGGGGGCTCACTGAGTGCACAACGGTATATTGAGGAAGTTTTGGCATATCAGGTGGTTCCATTCGCTACATCTATTGGCGATAACTTTATCCTGATGCAGGACAACGTAGACCTCATTCAGCGAGATGCGTCAGTGTATACTTGACAGAACTTGGCATTGAAAAAATGAACTGGCCAGCATTTTCTCCGGACGCAAATCCTATAGAACATGTGTGGGACATGTTAGGCAGACGTGTTAGAAGTCGTGCTATAGCACTAACCACACTAAATGAGCTTCGTGTAGCTCTTCAAGAAGAATGGGAGAATATTCCTTAGAATGCAGTTCGTGAGCTCATTAGTGGGATGCCACGCCGTATGCAAGCAATAATTAGGGCTAGAGGAGGAAATACCAAATACTAAAGTCTATTTTATGTGTTAAATTTTGTTTTCTGTACCTCTAAAGTTTGCTGTTGTTAACATAAATTTTACTAAGTATACATGTGTATTTTTGTCATTGTTTATTAAGTTTAGTTTAAGTAACATATTCTTGTCTTTTTATACCAGGAGGAAGTCCTTTGTTGGTAAAATATAAAAACTGTAAACCAAAAGCCAAAATAATAAACAAATATAGCCGATTTTGAGAAAAAAAATAGTTGGCCCGTTTTTTTTTTATTTTTTTTTGCACCTGAGTGTAGTATTGAAAGTTTAAATTGAAAACACACCAAATTGGACTTATTATAAAACCTCACTGGAGATATAGACTCCTAGGACTAGAATTTCCAAGGGAGGATTTCTCCAAGGAGAACCTAGTGAAAAGTCTGCTGAGCCTGATAAGGGCTGCTGGTCTCTTCACATAAACGGCACAACCAAGAGCACAAAAAGCCTTAAGGCTGAGGTGCCGAGGACATCAATCCTTTGACTGGTGTGCTGATCCAATCAATCAATCTATTATAAAACCAAGATAAACAAATCTATAAGAATAGAAAAAATACGATCTATGTCAGCATGTACTGGTCGACAATTCAGCATTCGTCAGATTGCTTTCTTTTGTCGAGCATTATCGTCTAGAAATATTAAAGATGGAAACATTGTTAATAACTTGTACTGAATTATTCGGTATAATTTTATGAATCTCATGTTCCTTGATTTTCTTAAGCGATAGTTGAAAATTCCCTTTGTAATATTACGTCTGACATACTTCAGATATACGTTCGTAATCAAATCCGACCAGAATAATCCACTCATTATTATTAACACTGATGCCCAGTAGATTCTAATTCTAGATTTCATAGCTTCTATTGAAACATGAATCATTCGGCTTAGTTAGTAAGCTTGTTAGAGCGATAGTTTCAAAAATACAGGGTGCTCCCGTTCAAGAGTTTCTATTTTTTTTACTATTACAAAATTAGACAAACTTGTACTGTACATTTCATTTCTAAAGTATGAAACAGTAGATTTACGAATCGTCAAATATAAATCACAAAACAATTAATTAAAGTTATTGAATTGCTATCTTCTAAATTGACATTAATGAGACAGCTATTCAAAAATATTTTCTAAATAGTGATCTTTAGTTCTAATTGTGTGTTAAACAATTTACGAATACGTAGATAAAACCAATTTTGTTGTCAAGCAACAATCAAATGATAAATTTTGTTTACATTTTGTAACAATATTAAAGTAATCATTATGACAGAAAGTAAGAAGCACACGGCAAAAACAAAACGGCTCGTGAGAACATGTGCCTTCGGTCGCCATTGTTAAACTTTAAATTGAACTACTGACCTTTACTTTTGCAACCTACATTACACAATCCTAAGATACTTTGAGTGTTTTGTTAAACATACACCAAGAAGCTAATATAACTTTGTGTCTTTTATAGATTGAAATATTTTATGGTGTAATAATGACTATTTTATATTTATTATGATATTGTTAGAACAAAAGTTATAAGTTATAAAAACACACAGTTAGATGCTGCAAATTTAATACGCATTTATAGAGACGGCGCAAGAACTAAAGAAGGCTCAGGATGTGGAATTTACTCCAGATCACTAAGAATAAGGATTAAGTGAGGAATGGGAAAAACAGCAGCGTGGTTCAAACAGAACTGGCTGGTATCTCAATTGCCACAAATAATAATCTGCACTGATAGCAGACAAGCTCTACTAGCCTTGAACAAACAACGTGTTACATCAGGGCTAGCATTCGAGTTCCATCAAGATGAAGATGAATCTGTCAGACATGTCTTATGCGAGTGCTCGGAGTTATCGTCAATAAGAGAGTGTATGTTCGGTGAGTCTTGGCCTACACCTGCCGATATAAAGGAGATGTCTCCTAGTGACCTGTCCACCTTCCTGGAAAGGACAGGATGGAAGATGACTTAGGAAAACAACTCATCGGGAGGATGTACAATGGGTCCTACTCTACAGAACAGAAAGCATCCGGTAGACAGTTTCATGACCATAACATTTTCAATCAGCCAAAAGCAAGTTTTTGATTTTCAGGATATCCAGAACTGCCAGAAAAAAATGTTGTTTTAAAATAATCATCCCGTCATTAATAAAGGCAATTGTTTAATTTTTGCGATTCCGGTCCGAACCGTATAGTGTACGTTTAACTTAAAAGTGTATAGTATTAGTTTGAAATAAGTTTGATTGTAATGAAGAACAATACAGTTTGATTGCGTGTATCTCTAAAATAGACTGGTCCAATAATAGGTTCTAATTTATACCATATTTAGTAGATATTACAAGTATTTTGATTATAACAACTGTAATTATGCAAATGCTTAGCCCAAAGTTACAAAAAACAATTTCCCCATCATATATTTCAGAAGTTAATAAATCCTTTTTTCAGTTATTGAAAGTAGCATATCTAAAATTACATCACTTTATGTAAAATACACACAAATACTTGGGTTTAAAATGAAAGGAATTCCGCAATCTTTTTTTATATTACAACTAGTTCAACTAGCCGGCAATGGTTTATTGACGGATGACCATCTATATATTTATGGTCGATTTATCAAGGCTTCTATATAATGTCATTGCATAGTGAAAGTTTTTCTACGAGTATCTTCCTTTGGAAGTACAGGTGTATACAGCGTGTATCAGCACTATGGAAAAAATTTCAAATAAAAAAATTCAAGTGAAACTTTTCTATATCAAATTCCTTTTAAGTAAATATTATCGCTTTTTAACGATCTAAAAGCTATTGAATATCAGTTTACGACCCACAAGCTAAATCTTAAATAACTATAACAAAAGAAAATTATATTACTTATATTACAATTCCGGAAATCCTGTTTCTGATTATAATAGATAAAAAATTAACTTAACTATAATACCAAGCTGGTTGCCTAATAAAATGTTATGATTTAAATATTGCAGGATGTTGTTTTTAAGTACCTATACTTCTTTTACTAATTTAAGCACAAGATATAGGACAAAGAAACATGTAACTATAAAAACAACAACATAAACCAAACAAAATATTTATTCAGAATCATCGTCGTTGGGTAGTTTATCGTTAACTTCCAACTTTTGCCAAAATTGATGACGGATTTTTGGAATAATTGGAGAAAGGGTGATTCTTCGAGTTACATCTACCCCATGGTTTCATTTTCGAGCATTTCCCATTGTAATTTCAGTCTTTACTGCTTTATTATTGTTTTCTCATCGATAGCTGTACCTGGTGATTTCACTGGTCCTGAACGAGTATTTGGGATATTTAAAACTGCTGCACGTGGTTGTACATCTCGGAGGACTCAAACTAAACATCAGTCGTACTGGAGACATGTGCCAAAACAGGAACACAGCACACTCCTGGTCAAAAAACCCTCGGAAATGCTGACCAACGAAATACTAAACACTTTAGCAGGAGCGAGATATGGATAGTGACGGGTTTACTCACCGGTCATTGTACCCTAAGAAAGCACATGCATATAATCGGCATTTATAGGGAGGAACCTATCTGTCGGTTGTGCATGGAAGAGGAGGAAACAGTTTCTCACTTTATCTTCGATTGTGAAGGACAAGAACATCCTAGGGAGGATTTCTCCAAGAAGGACCTTGTGAAAAGACTGTTGATCCTGATAAGGGCTACTGGTCTCTTCACATAATCGGTATAACCAAGACCTCAAAAAGCACAAATGCTGAAGTGCCAAGGTCTCGAAGCCTCTGACTGGTGAGACCGAAACAATGAATCAATCAAACCCATAACGATATTTTGTATCTGTCCTAGGGCTGAAATTTTGCTAGTGAATAACCACACTATAAAGAAGAGCACAAAACGCCTATAAAGGCTGAGGTGCCGAGGACTCTAAGCCTTTGACTGGTGATGCTGAACCAATCAATCCACTGGTGATGGAAATGATTTAGGAACATAAACGAATGGTTCGAAATATTTAATTTAATTATTAGTGTTTTTTTTTAAATAGCTTCCTTGCAGTTAACAACGTACACAAAAAAAAGTGTCCATCCAAATTGTTATATTCTCCTTGATTTGCAATTGCGTTCAAAAATTATAGGCGTATACAACAAAAATTGCCCTATATGTATAGTTAGGACAAAACTAGGTAGGTATGAAATGTTACTTGGTATTTGATACTATTTTGTAGATAGAACAAAACTAAACACCCAATTTGGCGGTCTATAAAATAAGATAGGATGATTTTGTTTCGTAAATCAGTTACAGACGGACTTTAAATACCCAAATCGGTATGCCAAAATCTTACATTTTTTCAGATAGGACCTTTCAGCTTAGTACGGCCCTATATTTGAGTGGTTTTGTTTGCTATCGACTGGTCTTGTTATGCGCAAATGTGTGTAATTAGATGTAATAACTAGGTACTCATTTCGTGTTCTAGGTGGTTTTTGAGCGGAATTGTGTGTTATTGATTAAAATACTGTTCAATTGCAAGATTTCTGTAGTTTTCATGTATACCTGAGTAAGTTTTTTGGTGAAAATGAAAGTTTTTGTGTTTTATTGAATGTTTTGACACATCAACAAAAAGTTTTTTCCATTACCATGTTACAAAAAAGTTTTTCTACTATCACTATCGAAAGTCGTCTTTTGTGCCTTAAAAAGCAACTGAAAAGTTGATGTTTTACGCGAGCTGTCATAATTTGACATTATTGGCGCTCTTAAGCAGAAAGTAACTTCGAAGCACGCCCAATTTTCCGCAAGCTGTCATAATTTGACATTATTGGCGCTCTTAAGCAGAAAGTAACTTTGGCGCACGCCTAATTTTATTTATAGACAAAAGAGAGCTAGTAGTTAATTTTGGTGTGATAGTAGAGAAAATCTTGTGTGTATTTAGAGCAGAAAGTCTTTTGGTAGCTTCGACAGATTACCGCAACTTTCTGTCTCGACTACCAAAGTACTACTTTCTGCTCTTGATACACAAATAGCTATTGCAAGACGTGAAATCTGCTATTGTTTGGTCAAACAACGCGAACCTGGAGATCAAAAGCTAAAAGGTATCTCAAACGTCAAAATGAAATCAGCCGCCCACAAATTACAGCAGCTTTTTCAATATCTACTGAGACTCAGTCTAAGAATAGTTTCACAAAAATATATGATTTTTGTCGCGTTCATAAGCGATGAGCAGAGTTCGTCTTGGTCAAGACCATCCTTAGACTAGTAAGACCAAGACCAAGCCCAAGACTATCCGAGTCTTGATCTTTGTCTTGTTTTGCTCATCACTAGCATTCATAGTTCAATAATCTCTGTTTTTTTTTCAATTTGTATTTCATTTTCCAATTAATTTTAAATACATACGTATGTTTCTATTTTTTATTCTCAATACGTTAATCTGTAAAATTAAATTCAACTAATCTGATAATGAGAAATTGAATACTAACAGATCGTGTGATAATATGTGAAATGAATTTCCGGAATCAAATTACTTATTACATAACACCAAATACGCTCTCATTAAATAATCTATCGAGTTGATTGGACATTAATTTTCTAAATTACAAAATCAATTTTATATTCTGACAACAGGCTTATGTATCAATTTATAAAACATTTATTTCACTTCATTTGGATTATTTGCGGTCTAAAATGTTAAAAATAAGCAAGACAGCAGTCATTTTTGCAACCGAAACGTCAGTTACATATGCAAATAGTCTAATAGATGTCGCTGCAATTATATTTTCAAAACTAAAAATGATGTTGAACGAGTTATTAATTTTTTTAAATTGTGTAGGTACCATTATACTTTAGCTTGACACCAATAGCTTCATTTTAATGTATGAAAACTGGTTTCCAAGGAAAATTTTCGACCTTTACCGATCATTGTTATATAATAATAATAAAATGCGTGATAAAAATAAGTGCATAAAACTTGGTATTGGTGAACTGGTTTAAACGGTATTTCGTGGTACGTACATAAGTGAATCACCAGGTGAAGGACGAAGAATGAAAGGCGTGGACACAACAAAGTGTGGTCATTATTGTTATATGCATCAGTCAGAACTGAATTGAGATTTCAAGGTAACAAGTTGGCTTTCGTTACATATATCTTGATATTCGGAGATTTCTTTCGTCGTATCTATATTTTATGAACGATGAGATTAATAAAACGACACGTGTTCGAAAGTATATACCATACAGTTTAATAAATAATTTGTTAATGGGTCTTGTCTAATAATTACAGAGTGTACATAAAGTAACGTAACTTGTTAATATTTCGGCGGGAAACTTAAAATTCTTTGCGGAAATCCTGAAATTTGAACGGGAAACCTAAAATTTGAGCGGGAAACTTGAAATTATTAACGGGAAACCTGAAATTTTTAGCGGGGAACCTGAAATTGCGGTTGGGAAACTTATATTCATTCGGATAAGCAGGAAAGTAACTAAAAATGATCTTTTTATCGTAAATAAACCATAAAAATATTGATGCTAATATGAGGATCATTTTTTTAAAGATAGATTAATTATTAATATATCCAATCATAACAATCAAAAACCAGTACGTCCATGAAATGTCGTGTACTATATATTACAAGCTTAGGCAAACTACTTTGCCTCATAATTTGAGCATTATCGTCCAATTAAAAGAATTTTTATCTAAGATTGCAGTCAAATGCGGTCGGACTTTAATATCAGGGCAGACACGCCGATACGAATTTTGCAACTTTTCAAACAAGGTTAAGCTAGTCGAGAATCCGGTATGGTGGTGCCGGTAGTAAATTTAACAAGTAATCAAATCGTGATTTTCATCATATATCGGGCGTTATTTTTAGTTTTATTGTTCCGATTGACCGTGAGTTTTGAAATGGTAACAATTACAATTGTCTTGCGTGATTCTTTAAGCTTAAAATTATGAATAAATTATGGTTGTTGCTTGCAGCATTAGTTTAAATTTAGAAATTTAAAGTAAAAAACAATAAAACATTAGAAGCGAGTAAAAATTTGGTACTTAGTTCGTGAGGGTTCTTAAAGGTTAGTGAAAGCCATAAAAATTTGTAAGAATTCATAAAAACTCCTAAAAACTCCATAAAAATATGTGAAAATTCGTACAAAATTCATAAAAATCCGCAATAACCAGTACGAAATCCGAAAAATTCGTGAACATCCATAAAGATTCGTACAATATTTGCAAAAATTAATAAAAATACTTAAAAACTCGTAGAATTCGTGAATATTTGTACATTCGTGAAAAATTATAAAAACTCGTTACTATTCGGGAAAACTCTTGAAGATATGTAAGAATTTCTATATATTCGTAAAAGTCCAAGAAACCTTGTGAAAAAACGTGAAAATCCATCAAGATTGTTATAAAATTCGTAAAAATTCATAAAAATGTATTAAAAATCGTGAAAGTCCATAAAAATCTGTGAAAATTAACAAAAGTCTGTAATAACTCGTACGAAATTCGAAAAATTCGTGAAAATTCATAAAGATTCGTAAAAAATTTGCAAAAATTAATAAAAATACTTACAAACTCGTACAAATCGTGAATATTTGTATTCGTAAAAAATTATAAAAACTCGCACTATTCGGGAAAACTCTTGAAGACTTGTAAGAAAATCTATATTCGTAAAGGTCCAAGAAACCTTGTGAAAAAAACGTGAAAATCCATGAAGATTGTTATAAAATTCTTAAAAATTCATAATAATCGTGATGGTCCACAAAAAAATCCGTGAAAATTCGTACAAAATTAATAAAAGTCTGTAATAACTTGTACGAAATTTGAAAAATTCGTGAGAATTCATAAAAATTCCTACAATATTTGCAGAAATGAATAAAAATACTTAGAAACTCGTACAAAGCGTGAAAATTAAAAAAAAAAATTTTAAAAACCCGTCACTATTCGGGAAAACTCTTGAAGATTTGTAAGAATTTCTATATATTCGTAAGAGTCCAAGAAACCTTGTGAAAAAACGTGAAAATCTATAAATATTCTTTTAAAATTCATAAAAATTCGTAAATATTTGTAAAAATACATATTAATTCAACAGTTACGTGACGTTTAAAAATAAGGAGATACCAAATGCTCTAAAAATTATTCGGTAACACAAACGATACATCATTTACTCGACATGATTATATATTTAGTCTTATTAAGTAATCTCAGTATTTCGTAATTAAAACTACTTCAGATCTTTATTGAATATTTAAGATTCTCATGTTATTAGTATCTGAATATAACAAGGAGTGCTGCTAAAAAAATAAGTTGAGTAATTAAAAATTAGCAATTTAAACAAAATTGATTGTAACACAACATTCTGATACAAACCAGAGTAACTATCAAGAGAAGTAATTTGTATAATTTATAAATTTAAATTAATTACTCAAATAATTAACCTGAAAATATCTACCAAATTTTAACGTTAAATTAGAATTCGCAGTCTAAATAGGAAATTATATAAAAAAAAAATTCCCAAGCGTTTGTCAATTACTCAGAGTCTATTTGTAAGAGTTTGTCTTTTTACAAGACAGTAAATCGTGTCGTATGTCAACCGATGTTCCCAACAATTACGGAAAGTACAAAAAGCATCACACTCACTGATGTAACCAGATGTGTGCAAAAGATATCTTTTTCTAAACGCATAATAAAAATCGCAATTATTGTAGCAGATCCTTAGCGTGTGTCCTTTAGAATGTTAATTCCTGATTACGCGAGAGTTAGAAGAAACAAGATACCGTCGACACGGACCGAAAAACAATAAGTTGTACTCCTTTCTCTTTCCATTTCAGCATCGGCAGTTAATACCTTTTTATTTTTATTCTGGTATTGCTAAAGGAATAATAAACCAGTTTAAAGGATTTCCTGAACTGGACGAACATAATATTTAACGTTATACTACAATTGAGCTGGAAATTGCACTGAATTTCCTGTCAGTTTGATGCTAAGAGGTGAAAACTCAATGAATATACAAAAAACGTTCAAAGCGTACATCTGGGGAGAATTAATCCATTTTGTAATGAACGAAAGTTCAATTTATAAGGTACAGAACAGAGTTCTTGAAAATTCCCAACAATTCCAAGAATATATTGTTATTTTTGTTCAAGAAAAATTGTGAGAGTGAGTAATTTCAGTAATCCTATACTATTTTTCAATTTTCCTGCTATATATAGTAATAATAATTGCAATAACAAATTAATAACTATTATTATACTCTGTATTTGTATCATACTTCAGTTAATTGATGATGAATCTTAAGACAGTAGTGATATGATATAATTAACCTGAAAAAACAATACCTTTGGTAGAGAAATAAAAATAAATTTATTGTTCCAATTATTGAAAAGGTTTTTTGTTAATAGTTGCCGATAGAAAATACATTCCATGGATTTGGTAACAGTACTGAGTGCTTCTGCTGGCCAACCCTAAACCATTTCGTATAATGAAGTATACTCTAACTATTGTCAGTGTGATGACCATAAAATAAAGCAATGTTGTCAGATATATTTTCTAAAATTGTTAGGCTCGCTACACAAATGTTCCTCTTACTTCAGTAAACTGTTAGTTCGTGATGTTATAAAAAAGCTAGTTTCGAAATATTTTTTAAAAAATACATAATGTAAATTTATTTGTAAACATTAAAATAAGTCGCTTGAAATTACTGAAAAAAGACAAATTAATTAAAACCACTTTTTATATGTTACTATATTTAGGAAAATTTTGAAGAGATGGCAACGTAGTTCCACGTGCAGTAAAGACTTCGAAACAACCAGTCATCAACTACAGTATTCATAGTAATATAACGAAATAACCGAAGTAAACTCCGTTGGACGATTTTCGCAGAAAAAATTCTACGGTCTTGAGGGTGTTCGGGGGGGTTGTGTTGTGGTTCGGATTATAATCCATTAGTCTCATTCAGTGTCGGGTGTGAATTTTGTTTTAAAGAAATATTTAATATAATATATATTTCTTGGTTGAGTGAGTTTAGTGAATTGTTATAGGTATTTATAGGAAAGTGTAGGTGATCTAGTGTAGAAAGGTATCATTAATATAATACCTTTTTGATGGTGTAGTGGTTAAGTCGCGTCAGTGAATTGATATTAATATAATATTCATTTGTTCGTAGACGTTGGGGTGAGTTTTATAATATAATTAATTAGAATGTCATTTTGGAGACCATTTGAAACAACAGTCCAAGATGATGCGCGGGATTATTGAATTGTGGATTTAAATATAAGAAGTTAGATAATCGAATGGTAATAATGGAATCTCGGCGTATCGCTGAACTTAGACAGGAGTATTTGCGCAAAATAAAAGGGTACCGTGATTCAAATAGAACTATAATTTATTTAGACGAAACTTGGTTTGAAACACACATAATGTTGTCAAGTGTTTATTCATTTATTTGTTATTCAAACAATCCTTACGGTTTTATTACATGAATAAATATATAAAATAAAATACATTTTAACTTAATATGTAAGAAAATAGTAGTAATGGTAATTATATTATAATTAAAACTGTATGAGGATATACACCCACCTTCAAAATATGGTTGGGTTGACGATACAAAAAACTGTTCTCTAGATTTTATGAATTTTGTATGCAGGTTAATTTTTTTCATTAAAATTGATATAGTAGATTAACATTATTTCACAATATTCGAATTTTTAAAAAATTTATATGCACGCCATTGGGCGTCTTTTTCCTTCAAAGGGATTAAAAATATGGTTCATCACATTAACTTTGGAAGAACTATAAATGAAATATTAGCTATATCTTATGAAATACTCTCAGAATATTTAATATATATATTTATAAACAGATACATGAAAGTATTCGTAATCATAAATATCTTTATGATATCCATTGTCAGATGGCTGATCGGAGCTCCTTCACATAGAGATCCTGCAAGGATTAATTGATTAATTAAAGAACCAATGAAATCCTTATGAATTGGTCAGGATTTATAGATTTGTTGCTTTTAAATGACGTTTTTCACATTTAACATTTCTTATTTAGGATATTGGAACAACCCACTCTCGAGAATTAGAAAATAAAGCCTTGTTAAAATTATACCTTCATTATAGTGGGCAGTGTATTATAAATTTTGAGCGAATTCTTTTTTCTTTCTTAACGAAAATTAATGACAGAATTTTTACATTGACGTGATTTATTGTAAGCCCACTCTACCGCATTAATTTTATTTTTATGCAATCTTAATTCAGTCGATATAATCATTTATCATAATTTATTAAAAACCAATTAGAAAATAGATAGTTAGGAAAGTTACAATATATTTAGCTAAAGTAGAGAGATTTAGTTGGTGCTGGTCTAATTTGGGTCTTATAACATAAAAATATTAACATTATATTCCTTTATTGACGAATCTAAAGTAAGTTTACTCATGGCTAGTACACAATTTTTGCGTGGTAGAGATAATTATGGAAAATTGGTTATGCGAAGGCGTAATGGTACCGTAATAATTGCTCGGCTACGTAGGTACTTGCATTATTCATAACAGTATTTTTACATATTTCAACAAGTTTCCAATTTTACAGATCTACCCTTGATTCAAGTAATTTTCAATGTCCATATCGTCTATAGTGCGATCTTGATATAGATATTTTCACAAATTAATTGATCCCTTATGATAATTGAACTGTGCGTCCATGATAGATAGCCATTTTCAAAAATTAACCCCTTTTTAAAAATATGTTCGCTTATATAAAAATTCATATGAACTAAATATGTATATAGGGGGCGCGGCGATTTCCTGGATCGATAAAACGAATACACCGATCTTTATTAATTCAAAGCTTCGAAATTCTATTAATATTTTTTAGCGTTACAACCCACATATTATTGTCATTTTACAGGGCAGCATAATTATCATACTAAAGGTTAAAATATATTTCATCAAGAAACGATGGGTGGAGCTAGTGAACCGTGAGCATTGAGGTGTTGTGAAATTATATCAAAACATGTTGTGTTCAAAAGCATTCTTTGTTTTTACGTTACCGACTTAAATATATTCCGTAATATAAAAATATCCTAGAATAATTCAATATATCATTATGAAATTCTGTTAGCATGTAAAAAGATATAAATTTGAGTCATACTTCTGTCGAGTACTGAAATGTAACAATTCTAGACGACCGCTAAAATGCTACAAAATGAAAATTTAATTCGCCACGAGCTGCAACAATTGGTAAAAATAATTTTCCTTCAGTTTCAATAAATGTTTGCATACGTTCTTTCATTTGGTTGGTAATCTTCTTCAGTCAAATCTATTTAGAAACAAACCTCTGCAAATAGTTTGAGTGGAAGAGCAAGCTAAGTTTTCTGAAGACCAACATCTTGAACTCTGCCTTTTGGTAACTACTATGGTATTGATATTAAATAGAATAATGTTACACAATATTAATTTTGTATAGTAGATTACCAATAAAATCATTTATTATTTTTATTATTATTATACTATCCCCCACCATATAACTGTGTTAGCATCTACTCCACAGCTTATCAGTCTCCAACTGGCTTTTTCCTTGCTTGCAGTGTAAGAAGTGGTAGGTCCCCATCGTATATAAACTACATTTCAGTCTATACATAATGTATTCCTAAGTAATTGGACCTTTTCAGTAGTTTTTTCTAACCTAAAAAAATTATAACAGTGTGGAAAGCAGGCGTGTAATTTCAGTCTTCCCTCCTTCGTGACGTCAAAAACCCTACGACCTTGAAAACGACAGACCGTTGTTTCCGTAGGATTTGTAAGGTTTGATTCCCTGGTTTTTGAATTTTGACATCCCATCTAACCATCATTTGTTAATGTTTAGCTTTTCAAAAAGTGCTTTGTGCCGACTTGCACAAATAATAATATAAAATGCTCAACAGAATATTGGTATACGTTCCACGAGATGAAAACAGACGAAAATCTTGGTTCGAAAAAGCAAAGGTTCAAAAGAAGTTGACCAAAACCAGGAACATTTGCCTTTGAAACAACTCCTGGCACCATTTCTTCCAATAATTTACACAAACTAAACACAACCACAAAAATAAAATTGTCAGCTGAGTTTCTTCGTCGTTGGATGTTTTGGAATCGGCCGTAGCAGCGATTGGCCAGCCACTCTGAGGTTAGGTACTGCCAACATAATTCTAGATCTTATAACGTCACTTGCCCCAAGGTCAAACGAGAGTTCAAATTAGATTACATATTTGTTTTGAGATTTGAGCATCTACTGATAAAAACCCATTATGCCAGCCTTAATATCTAGTATCTAGAAGATCTTGCAATGATAACTTTTTATTTAAATGATGCAAAACATGTAAATAACAAGCCGCATTGTTATAAATTTTGTGTGTAAGATATTTACTTCTTTTTGTCGGACAAAACCGACTATATTTCTGAAGATTTATCTTTCTAAAATAATGCAAAACATATATCAAATGTGTGAAGGATAAAGAATTTTTGCAAATTACAATAGTCCATTAGGTTCCGCTTGAGTAAAAAAACGATAGTATCTACCAAGCACATGTCACAATTGTTTAATTGTTTGCTAAGTATTGTGCAGTCAATGTATAATTCTTCGTGAGAATCATTCATTATATTTTATTAATATTCTTTTATGTAACGACAAAATTATTAAAATGTACAGATTGCTGGTGTTTAATTTATGAGAAGAAACAACTAATTATCAACACGAATGAGGTGTTGGGTTAAGGATACAACCTATAGTCAAATATCAGTATGAACATAAAACCTTCACTATTTAATTTAATTTTTTTTTTTATTTCCAGTTAATACCCCTCCTGTTATGCGGAGATGTATTTATTAGTCAAACAGTAGCTAGAAGAGTTCGCGTACAACAACCCGACGAAGATGAACAGGAAACAGTCAGTTATTATGCAGCTGAACCACAAGAAGATCAGGGACAAATAGTTTTGGTATCTTCAGCAGACAGATACAACGGTACGTGTTATCAACTAATCTAGAGTGCTTATGAAGGTTCTTAAACACATTTCTAGGTCTATATGGACAACAAGCAGCTTCTCCAAGAAGTATCGATAATAATTACATACCGCGAGGTTCCGCCAGGGCAAATGAAGGAAGAACCAAGGAAGCAAAAGCTCCGCCTGTACAAACCATCAGAAATTACAACAAAGTAAACGATGATGGCTCTTTTACTTTTGGATATGAAGCCGCTGATGGGAGTTTTAAGGAAGAAACGAGAGGTAAGAGGTTCAATTGAGATCGTACAAACTATACTAGGTTAGTTTCTCGCCACCTCCAAAGCGACTCCTGTTGGGTCCATTGTGGCTCACCACTAGGGATTACAATTCACCAGTCCCGACAGAATTAGGTTTGATCTACTCCATTCTAGGATTTGCTTATTTTTTATACTCGAAGGGTTGTATATCAACGTCTTCGAGTGAGAGAGCCCCGGTAGGTGTGCCCAGTACGTGTTGGTTTTCCTCTCCGCCCAGGTAGCTATGGCTGATCTAGCAGTGCTTTCCGCAATGCCAAAAAAATGGTTCTGGTTCGATAAATAGAGACTCTGATCCCTTTTTGCTGGAGTGTCAGCCTTCTCCTCGATGCCCCGGCACCCATGTCAAAATGACTCTGTTCTCCTTGTCTAGAATTTCAAGGCATTGTAGACAGTTAAGTACCAGATAGACTATACTAACAAATATTTCATTGGTTATTCAGGTACTGACTGCGTAGTTAGAGGTAAATACGGTTACGTTGATCCCGATGGCAACAAAAGAGAATTTACCTACGTTTCCGGTAACCCTTGCGACCCAAATGCACCAAAGGAAGAAGAAGAAGCTGAAAACGAAACTGAAAACGAGAACGTTCCAGCGAATTATCCTTCTAGACCAGTTCAACAAATTCGCAGACCTGCATTACCCCAAGCACCAAAACCAGCAGTCACTTTGTTCCAAAACAACTACGCTCAAGAAGATGAAGAGCCTGAACCAGAACAGTTATTGAGACCTACTCCACAACCACAGGTAAGAATTTTCGAAACATTGTGTATTAAATTTACTGAACGTTTGTTATTCATAGTCTGTTCGTCGTCCAACTTATATATCTCGACCACAATACCTACAACAACCCGTAGAATCAGAAGAAGATCGTCCCAGTTATCGACAACAAGTTATTTCTAGCACCACACCTTCTTCGGTAATTTATAGAACTTCATCTCATCCTGTTAGCATTACACCTAGACCGGTAGCTACTACACCTACTCAAAGACCACAACTTCCTGCTACCACCTACCGGCCACAATTAGTGCAAGTCAGTGTAACTCCACGACCGAATCCAGTATTATACACCAAACAATTGCAGGTAGGTAACCATAATTTATTTTGATAGATTTTAAGAATAATATATATATATATGCTTGGCTTTATTTTAGTCAACTCTACAACCAGCATTATCTCCAGAGAAAAATGATTTTGAAACTGAATTCCAGAGATTCCAGCAAGAAAACAACATCGTATCACCAACACCTACACCGACGCCATTTTCGCTTACAACTACCACAGATAAACCCAAATCTGCAGTTAACCCAGGTATGTGTTACAGTGAACTCTGACTAGAAGTCCACATTAAAAAAACTATATCTATAACCAAAATTAATGTATCTATTCCAGGTCAGGTTTACTCTAGTGCTTTGGTGTACGACCCCTCCAGCGGACAGTACAACAACCAAATCTATCAAGCTCTACCCCAATCCGATGGAGATTTCTTGTTAAAACAAAGAATACAACCTTACGTTCAAAGACCTCGACCACAAGTCTTAAACATCCAACAATTGCAACAGCAGAGTCCTTTATACTCGCAAACAATTAGACCACAAACCGTACCGCAGGTAAATATTTAACCCATTTTGTTTATTCTTGTCTAGAAAAGTGTTCTTTGTACAGTAGTTCTAGAAAATTGTTTTGCTTCAGGCAACTTATCAAGCTCAACAATCCGAGCTGCAATATCAAAATTCCGCTCAATTATTCGCCCAACAGCAGCAAGCTAGACGGCAACAGGAACAACAGCAACAACAACAATTACAGAGACAACAAGCTAGACCTCAACCCCAACAACAAGTTTATTATCTTCAACCTTCGGAAGGAGGACTTGCTTCGAGTCAGATTGACGCGTTCCTTAGAGGTCACAATATTCAATTCTAGATTTTACCAAATGAAGCTGTGACAGAATAGGTGAGATTATTTTTGCTTATATTTTCCCTTGTATCTTAATATTTTTCAAGATTTAGGCTGTAAATTATTAGAATTCGACTAGATATTCCTATTATTGGTTGAATATTCGATCTTAACGAAAAAGTCGGCGAAAGCGAAGATCTATTGTGATAATAGTCACGCCCTGTTATGTAAGAATTTTATTTGCACGACATTTCGTTGAATCAAAGTGTAGCTTTTCACCCAGAACAAATACGTAAACTTTTTTCTTGTTATGTCTTCAGTGACGAAATCATACTCGTATAGCACGTTTTTTCGTGGTCATTATTATTACTAAATCAGCTGTAATGGAATCCAAATAATGTTTTATACTAAATATTTGAATAATAGGTAAATAAATCGCTTTTGTTGCCAAAAAAAAATACTTTTTCCTGAAAAATGTTTACTACGAATTTAAATTTCGATATTAAAAAAGCTGAAGCTGAACTTTTTTGTGTTTGTCATTAGTTACTCTCAATTTATTCTCAAAACCAATAAATTTATATAATTCAATTTATTTTAGAGCCATCGAGAAGAAAAAATGTCCTCAATCACTGCAACTATTAACCCTAAACGAATTTTCGACTAAGTACTTCGAAAACTTGCGTATGTTTAGAATAATAACTTATTGAATAAACTTTGTTTAAAAAACCTGTCTTCTGTTTCATCTCCCTTGATATTATTTAAACATTTTTGTTCCAAGAATAATTGAAATAAGAACGATTTCATCTACTTACTCTTAACTTTACCCTGGAACCCTTCATGGTTTCGGGCAAGTACAACACTTACGGTATCGATATTTGGTTATCGATTCAAAATATCGATTGTTACTACAAAAATACAACTATAGCGACATGAACACGCCCACCCAAGGCTCATGTTTGCTTCTGCCTACTTGTCTAATCATAATGTTATAACATGTCTAATATTATTAAATTCAGTATTGTTGTTTATATTTATAACTATTTTGCCGAACTAACCATTAATTATATATTTCGTGAATAAAATTATTATTTTTATTATTATAATTACCATAGTATATGGTGTAGGGGATACTTTTTTACTCATACTTATTTCAGATACATTGCATTATGCTTAAGCGATATATCGATTTTTTCTTCGATTCTTTAACGGTCCAGACACAATTTTATCTACCTATGTACAAATTTGGCCTATCGTTTCCTATCTCTTGTCATTGTTTTAGCCTATGTCCATGATCGGATGTCGAAGAATAATTATTTATATTCACACTTCATTATATTCTTTTAAGTCGACGTGACTTGTTGTCAAAAACATTTCCGTTACTGGAAGGCATGTATTGATTGTGATTGAAGTGTATTCTTCAATCCGGGATTAGAGATTCTCTGAAGGATAGCACATACCTTGTACTGATGAGGCGCGAATACGCCGAAACCGGTCTACAAGTTGCAAACCAGAATGGTTGGTTTTAAAATATCTTGTAGATATACCAACCCCGTTTGACTTTGGAGTGTAATTCAATATCCGGCGGTGCATATTGCACGGGAAGTAGTTGTTTCTCGTTAGTTGAACGGTCACTGTTTTTAAAAATTTTTTTTTTCAAAAATGCATGAAGCGTGAATATAAATAATTATTCTTCGACATCTGTTGATAAATCACTTTATTAAATACGACAATATTACAGGAAACTGTAATAAGCTTTTATGTCCATGATGTTTTTCCTTTTTCTTGTAGTATGCTTACCATAACGCTATCTCATGTTTGTTTGGGTTCATTAATTGTCTCTTAACAAAATTTAAGTGTTGATTCTATGTCAATGTCTTCTTTTATTTATCGTATTTCTTATTATATCTGTGACTCGTCTAAGATACTTCATCTCATCTGCTTGTATTTGATTCTTTTGTCTTTTAGTTAATACCCAAGATTTACACCCAAATGTTAATATTTACATTTAACTTTGCTTTCTTGGAAAATACTTTTTTATTTTTAAATGTCGAATTCATCGTATGGTAAAGTTCCATCGTTTTTTGTTCTCTATTGTTAATTTCGATTCCATTTTCATCTAGTGCTGGAAAAATACTTCTCTTGAAACTAACATTCCGTGTTTTTTTAAATAATTATAATATTAGAATTAGTAAATTTGAAACAAGCGTAGATGAATATTCATAAGTATCTGTATCTTATAGTAATTTTATATTTAAAACTTCTCGGGAGCTCTAAACTGTTTCGTTTTACTTGCTTTTGTAAAAGATCTGTATTATTATTGTTACTGTATGTCAAGTTGTGCCTTTTCAGTGTTTTATTCAAAGGGTTTTACTGAAATAATTAAATTTCCTACATGATTAAGTTAATTAAAAATCATCATAGATATTAAACTGGCAGCCATTAGCGTAGAATATACAATGTAGGCCGAAATAAAGGAGAATATTTTTTAAATGAAAATATTTTTTTTGTTTTTTGGGCGATTTATTTTCTTTTTGCAGGGATAATAACCTAACATGTCTTCAACATGACTGTAAATTTTAAAGCAAAAATAATGTACAGGGTCGGACTTATAAAAAAAAGTCTTAGCTAAAATTGTACTAATACGCTTTTTCGGTAGATAAACTATCCAGAACACTTCAGTAAAAAGGAAATTTTCCGAAGTTACCGGATTCGCGAAGTACCATTTTTATATTAAATAACATTTTAACAAATAACACATTTATGAAAACAGTTTAGTAAGTTTAAAACTTAAAGTAAAATATTATGAAATATTATTTAATAAAAAAATGGTATTTCGCGAATCCGGTAATTTCGGAAAATTTCCTTTTTACTGAAGTGTTCTGGATAGTTTATCTACCGAAAAAGCATATTAGTACAATTTTAGCTAATACAGTTTTCATTTGCAACGAGCTCAAATGCACTGTTATATAATTTTTTTTATAAGTCCGACCCTGTACATTGCTTTTGCTTTCAAATTTACATTCATGTTGAGGACATGTTAGGTTATTACCCCTGCAAAAAGAAAATGAATTGCCCAAAAAACAAAAAACATATTTTCAATTAAAAAATGTACTCTTTTATTTCGGCCCACTGTACTCAAATCTTGATTATTTTTGACTAGTTTAACCACATACATTCGATTTGTAAGTTTTTTTAGCTTAATTATAGTGTACTGATAAGATAGTTATTCATATATGAAATAGTATGGTTTATGATCCAAACTATATAAATATTTAATGTCCTTATATATTTGAAAGAAATAAAATTGATATAACAGTGTTGCAGTCAATTTTATATATAGATTTTTAAGAGTACGACGGTGTAAATATGATAATGTACGGATTTGATTTTATTATTGTTAAAATAAAAGTATTTATATTTATTGTTGTTTAATTTTTCGACTTTCGCGGTTTTATATTTGTTCTTGATGTTCATAGTTCTACACATCTGACGTAATCCTTTCTTAACCTTGTCTTGTCTATGAAAGTTTAGAGTTGTTTGTGTCAAAAAATCCGATATTCATAATAATTTTTTTTTAAAAGAAACATTTTTTCTTAAAATCCGACTTTTCTGATTACCCTAAAACTGCTATATTCGTAAAAGTTTCAATGTTTGTCCACACAAAGTTGATGTAGGTAGAGTCCGTTTCAATAAGGAAAAAGCCACCTGAAGTTGCAGTCGATGCGCGACCTTGATGTCAAAACCAGCGCCATATTTAAAAATTGATATTTTAATCTAAATCAGTAGCGTAACGTTTTCACATTTTGTAGGGTAACACAAAATTAGAAGTATTAGAACCATATAAATAACTGCTAAGTGCAGCAGACTATATGAATTATTAGCAGAATTCAATTATTTTTGAAGTAATGTATACTCTTCCATATATTTTACAACAATCTGAATGCCATGAGTAATATATTGGATTATTATACTTTCTTATTTGACTTACCGATGATTTTTTAAAGGAATTTGGATTCCATGTTCAGCTTCAGACTCCATAAAAGTTGCAACGTTTTCAAGAATTTGTCGGCCTTCACTGTGGATAACTTTTCTTTTAACACCAACCAGTTTTGTGGGAGACATGGTTTTAGATCAAATAAAACACACAGCACTCACAAATAAACTAGCAAAACGTCTTAAAATATTCAAAAATGAAAAATATTCGACAGTAAATGATTTTTTCAAACACAACCTCAAATGTCAACAATTTAATTGCTGTCGGCCTGAAACATCGCTTGTAACGCCAATGGCATGGAACGATCGCTCGACAGATTTTGACTTGTGCGCAGGTCGGTACGCCAACTTCAGGTGGCTTCTTCCTTATTGAAACGGACTCTACTTGCAAAGGAAATACAAAAAATATACAAATTTGAAATATTAGCCATTTATTTAATATTTCTAGAGCCTGGAGTCAAAAATATTTTTTACTTTCTACACTCTCTTATTTATAATGTTTTGAATTTCCATGAATGTTTTTCCTTCTGTCTCGAAAAAGAAAAAGTACAAACTTACAAAAGAAGCTAAGCAACAAAAGCTATGAGTCCAAAAACTAGTATATATTCCATAATTTTCAGCAATTAACGGGAAACTGAAGACGATGGAAGTCATAAGAAAATCATTTACAGTAAATACCATTGCAGAACCTAAAGCTCTTGTATTTTCAGAGAAACATTCTCCGACTAACCCCATAGGAATTGGTCCCATTCCTAGTCCGTAGCCAATAATGTGAAGAATTACAAAAACAATGGCTATCCAACGAACTTTATCGAATATCAAAGATTCTATATGTCTTAAATAAAAATATAAACCAAGGAAAAACATGGTGATTGAACAGAAGAGAGATGAAAACAATAGAAGCGGTCTTTTTCCTATTCTTTTTATTAAAACGGCGATTATTAGGTATGTGGCTATTTGGACCAAGCCTACTAAAATCCCTACAGCATCTCCAGACAACCCAAATCCAGCTTCACTAAAAATTAATGCTACATAATAATTTATTACTAATATACCCGATAATTGCTGCACCGTAATACATAAGGAGCCTTGCAAAAAAGATCTCATTGTACCACGAGTCCAAAATTTTTTTGCTGAACTTTTTTCTTCTGCAATCAAAATATTTTCTATTTTTTCGTATTCCAAGTCCAAGATTCGACAGCATTTAGTGTGTCTGAGTTTTTCCAAAGCTTCATATGCTTGAGGTCGTTTTTTCTTTGATATTAAATAAGTTGGAGTGTCTGGTAAAAATAAAGATAATACTAAATACAAAAATGATGGCCCAGCGCAAATTAAAGTGAAGGTCTTCACGCTTGTTACCGCTCCGAAGATATAACTGAAAAGCATTCCAGCAGGTACTGACAACGCCGCTAAGCAACACAATCTTCCTCTATTGCTATCTTCTGCTATTTCGTTGTTATAAACAACAGCAGTCATCGCGTCTCCACTCAGACTACATCCAAATAGAAAAAGAAAAATGTAGTAAACATAAACGCTCGTTCCAAATGCCACTCCTAACGAGCCACATATTGCTGTAGTAGCAATAATTTGCATGGTCATTTTTCTACCCAACTTGTCTGCCAATTTTGCCCAAACAAGATAAGAACTTGTTGCAGCAGCTAGTGGTATGGATGCTATTAAAGAAGTTTGGACTGTTGTTATTGGTTCTCCCAACGGATTGATTGTACTATCATTAGAACGTAATTTTGTCAGCACTGGAGATGACCATGCTAATCCACTACCAAAACTCACCATTAGCAAATCCGCTAAAAATGAAAAAAAAGAGTTTATATATTACTTCCTACTCATTGAAAAAACTGTGAGGCACTGGGTTCGAAGAGACAAACTATTTTTGGACCTATATCGTCTACTAGAAGCTACGGGGATAACTGTGTGGGTGGACTAAATTAGGGAGTAGAGTACAAGAAGCAAACAGTGCTCGTGGTATGACAACGGTACCCAAAAAGAAAAAAAAATACCCACAGCAAATAAATACAGGGTGATTGATTAGTGTTATAAAGTTCAGTGCCTCCTTTGTCCTTTGGAATATCAATTTGAAAATTTGAGGACTTATAGCCATCATCAGTCTCCACATTTTAAAATTACCTACAATCTTACAGGGTGTTCCAGAATGCTGTGCCATATCAAAGTTATATTTTTTTAAATGAAACACCCTATATTTTATCGCATATTTGGAATCAGCTTGACCTCCCCATTACAATAATATAGGGTTGTGATGTGTTCTACGGAGTATTTAAAAAGTTATAACCAATTTTCCATAAAAATCGTAACAAGTTTAATACCCTATACAATGTAAGAGAAATTCAATAATAAAAATCTGTTGCGGCCAAAGCATTTGAATAGTAGTAAAAATCCTGGAAAATTATTTATTTCGTTAATATTCATTGAACCTGATACAGGGTGAATCAAAATAAGAATACATTATTTTCTCGGTTTTTTCAAATGGATCACCCTGTATTTTATGTGAGAATCGAAAAGTACTACCAACATATTTCTTTTTTTATAGCATTCCCTATACCTAAAATTATTAGTTCTCGAGATATTTTGATTTTTCTATGCAAAACATTGATTATATCAAAAAAATATGGTCCTACTACATATTCACCAACAATACCTCCCCACACATTCAACGACCATCTAGTTTGACTGTGTGTCACTATGTGATATGGATTAGTTTATGAATAATAGTGAAAGTTGTGCCTATTAACACAACCATTTTTATGAAACGTGGCTCCTTACACTTGTTTGTGGGTTTTCAGTAACTGCCAGCCAAACATTAATTTAATTTTCTTCTGTCACAGAACTTTTTGTTTTGTAGGTTGCCGCCTTTCAGGAAAACATTCATGGTATTATTTTGCTAATAGTAAGGCGGTTTTATTGCATTCTCCCAATATCCAGATCATATCAATCATTTCATCACTAGTGAATTTCATTTTTGCCCTAGTTCAAATTCTTCAAAACACCAAAAAATGTACCAAACCGCTAAATCAAAAAACACTAATGTACCTACTGCCACGTCATGTTATTGTCAAATATCAGTTTTTGACAAATCAATCACAATAATTAGATATAATCAATGTTTTGCATAGAAAAATCAAAATATCTCAAGAACTAACAATTTAAGGTATAGGGAATGCTTTATAAAAAAAGAAGTATGTTGATAGTACTTTTCGATACTCACATAAAATACAGGGTGATCCATTTGAAAAAACGGAGAAAAAATGTTTTCGTATTTTGATTCACCCTGTATCAGATTCAATGAATATTAACGAAATAAATAATTTTCCAGAATTTTTACTACTATTCGAACACTTTGGCCGCAACAGATTTTCATTCTTGAATTTCTCTTACAATGTACAGGGTATTGAACTTGTTACGATTTTTATGGAAAATTGGTTATAAATTTTTAAATACCCCGTAGAACACATCACAACCCTATATTATTGTGATGGGGAGTTCAAGCTGATTCCAAATATGCGATAAAATATAGGGTGTTTCATTTAAAAAAATGTAACTTTGATATGGCGCAGCATTCTGGAAGATTGTAAATAATTTTAAAATGTGAAGACTGAAGATGGCCATAAACCCTCAAATTTTCAAATTGATATCCCAAAGGACAAATGAGGCACTGAACTGTATCACACTAATCAATCACCCTGTAGAATGAACCCCGGTAATTACCGTACAACACATAGTATGTCATCAGCTGCGCTTGCAACTGAATTTTTGCTTTTGCTTTTAATTAGCCGAAAGTACCGACCACTGTTTTTTTAAAAAATAATTAAGAAATTACCTGTTATTGCTGTAAAATACAAAAACCATGGAATTCTCGATACATTTTGATCTATATCACTAGGAGTATTGTCTAAAAACTTCTTTTGCGTTGGCAAACTCATGCTAAGTGTTACCTAGTTGAATATATATGTATATACGTTAAAAATATGTTTTAAAAAAAATTATCAGTGAAAATTTGAACACAATTATTATAATTATATTATAACATTCTTATCAGTTTTACTCGCACCTTGTTTTCAGTAATGGACTTGTGTATTCTAAAACAACATTATTGAATAGTTCGCATAATAAGGTAATTGTCTAGAGAGAGGTAAAAAATGGATTAAATGCCCCAACTAATAGCCTGTTTATTTCCAAAACGAACCTACGCACTATTAAATAAAATTTTTGAAGCGTTTCACAAAAATAATGTTCTCTCAGCACCTAATTTTTCTCATTACCTACCCTAAGAATCGCTCTGTATATAATGTAAGTCTTCCTCATTATTGAATTACCCACATCAATGAGAATCGTATATTATTAAAAGAGCAATTTATGACAGTCATTATTCAGGCAGGGGCGCAAGTCGCCCGAGTGAATAATGGCCATAAATTGCGAGTAGAATACTATACTTTGTCCACGACCCTTAATTTCTTTATTAAATAAAAGTCAAGTAAATAATGTGAGTGTAGAACGTTGAGTAATAATTTGGTATTTGGTATTATTGACAATTCTAACGTCAAAATTAATAAATTTCTGAGTACGTCAAATAATGTGACATATAGAGATGGGCGATACTGTGTAAAGTATCGATACAAAGTACCGTTATAAATATAGTGTTTTAAAAAAATATCAATATTAGAAAATATCGTTATGAAAAGTATCAATACTTAAAATTTTTATATTTTTTCATTTCAGAAACAAATACGCAGATTTAATAGTTTATTTCATATTGTACCCCCATCTCTAGTCACCTATGTACCGAAATTTTGTAAGTGTTGAGTTGTCATGGCATGTTATTTAAATGCAGAAGCGTAAATTATGAGTTTATAATTAACTCTAGTGAATTATGAACCATAATTCACTCTAGTAGATATATGGGTACCATATACCTTTTGTTAGGAGGTAAAATATTGACTTAGTATTAAGTGGTCGTGGAAAAAATGTTGTAATTAGTTTTCCGTTCATTAGATATTTATGAGATCATTATTTGATATATCATGTGATATAGTTTCAAAAAACTCTATGGCATCTCTTAAGGCGCGTTTAGATTGCGCGAAATTGTTTCGCGCAACAGTTTTTCGAAAATGTTTCGCGTCGTATATATCTGGTACTCACCCCGAAACTTATTTCGTTCGTTCTCGCGAGTATGTTTCGTGGTGAGCCACTCGTCAGTCGGTATTGAAGCGCGCATCAGAGAGCCTCGCGTCTCCTGTCTCTTGTAGTGTAAACCGATTCTACTGTTTCGCGCCAAAAATGAACCAGGAGGATAGCATCCGCCTCATTGAACTTTATGCAAAGTCTCTCAGGAGTCTGTTTCCAAATTGAAATCTCCGTCGAAATATGTCTTTCGACCACCTTCGGCGCGTTCTTTTATTTCTTTTTCTTTTCTTTCTCAACACAATTATCATCATAATTGCAAATGCTGCACTCGGAGCAACCGGCATGCTTGTCTCTCACAAACTGGCCGCTCACCTTGTTTTCGCTTGTCAACCCGAAACGTTTCGCCTCGTGTAAACAGTTATGCCGAGACAGCGACTCGCGAAACTGTTGCGCGAAACAATTTCGCTCAATCTAAACGCACCTTTAATCTGATAGATCTTCCATTCCAGTTAGCTTGTCAAGAACTATACATAGGTTACTTTTTTTAAATGTTTTCAAATAATTCCACTTTAATGAAGAAATATATGTATATGAAAATTGATAATTATTTCGATACGTAAAATATCATCGTCAGAATGAATTATTTAGTTAGTTTCGTTTAAAAAATTACGTAATATGAGTAGATTCCACAAAGTAAGGGTCCACACGGTGCATTTAACTATATATGTGATTTTTCAGTGAAATTCTTATGGTCATTGCTTAGTTTAATGTTTATTATAAAAAACTTCACATAGAGACATGGATCGCAAATTGACCCATTGTTTGGTTTTCCTCAATACCTCTAGTTCCCTGTACCAGTATGCACTGGTTCTTCATCGGTAGGCTGCTGTCCAGCCTCATTTTGGACTGTTACCAGTGAGATGACTCACAATTGTTCCGATTTGATTTCTGTTCATCTTGAGTAGTGTTTTAGTTTACTGGTCCCAGTTCCTAATTCTCGTATGGCAGATTTAGTAGCCCCGAGTACCAGTTCTGGGCAAATATATGAACTTGATGAGCCCTCACTGGATAGTTCATCCGCTTGTTTTATTCCTCTAGATGCCACAGTATTCACACCAAATATTATTTGATTATGTATGTTCTGAGAAGATACTGAGACTCCTGATGCCAGTATTGGGCAAGGTCCTTAAAGTACATAGGTTGCCTACTAAGTTTCAGCCAATCAGAAGCTCAGTGGGTTTGTTATTGAAACCTCACTATAAAATCAATAATTTGATTCTTCCTGAAAAAGTGATAGCGGCTTCAAACTTTCTAATATTATTTCTGAATAAATAGACTAGTCTCAGTATAAGTAGAGTATAGGGTGGACGTCTTTTAAGGGTGATATCTCTTAATATCATACAAGCAATCACCTCCTGCATTTTGTCGCATGAATTTAGAAACACCCTGTATGTATGTGTGTATTCCATATATTATGGTAAAACTATTGAACATTTATTGTTTATAATCCACTTAAACGTAATATATTTGAAGCATATTTTTAGTTAGTTCAGAGGATATCCGAGACAATAAATATTGAATAATTTGCTTATAACAATTTCAGATAAAAGTAGTTTCTTATCTTATGTATGTCCCTTGTGGTGTAATTCTTTTATTATTGATATTCTGATTTCCCAAAATAATTAACAAAAAAAAAAATTTTTATTTCATACTTTTTTAGTTTTTTTAACTCACTTTTTATTACCAACTCTGTAGGTGACGTACCTTACTGTACAAATCTATACCTACCAGACGTTCGACCATGATTCAGTAATTTTCTAGGTGTAGTTAAAAATTATTTCGGATTACAAGCGTGACAAACGTCACGAAATTCCACTAAAAAATGATAACTAGTAATTGTATATCTGAAATACCTTTTTAACGTACCGAAAGAACAGTTATCGCCGCAAATTAAATCTTTTAGAAGCTCTTGACATAAATAAAAACAAATATTCAGATAATCTTCTTAACGACCAAATAGATATAAACCCTTATTAAACCTTTTTACCTAGAAAGGTTCCAGTAAGATTGATGTGAATGAATTTCCAGGTCAACTTGTTCAATACTTTAGGTAATCCCATATTTAGACACTTTTTGCTTTTTATTTCCATGTAGAGTCCGTTTCAATAAGGAAGAAGCCACCTGAAGTTTCAGTCGATGCGCGATCTTGATGTCAAAACCAGCGCCATATTTAAAAATTGATATTTTAATCTAAATCAGTAGTGTAACGTTTTCACATTTTATAGGGTAACACAAAATTAGAATATTAGAACCATATAAATAACTGCTAAGTGCAGGAGACTATATGAATTATTATCAGAATTCAATTATTTTTGAAGTAATGTATACCCTTCCATATATTTTACAACAATCTGAATGCCATGAGTAATATATTGGATTATTATACTTTCTTATTTGACTTACCGATGATTTTTTAAAGGAATTTGGATTCCATGTTCAGCTTCAGACTCCATAAAAGTTGCAACGTTTTCAAGAATTTGTCGGCCTTCACTGTGGATAACTTTTCTTTTAACACCAACCAGTTTTGTAGGAGGCATGGTTTTAGATCAAATAAAACACACAGCACTCACAAATAAACTAGCAGAACGTCTTAAAATATTCAAAAATGAAAAATATTCGACAGTAAATGATTGTTTCAAACACAACCTCAAATGTCAACAATTTAATTGCTGTCGGCATGAAACATCGCTTGTAACGCCAATGGCATGGAACGATCGCTCGACAGATTTTGACTTATGCGCAGGTCGGTACGCCAACTTCAGGTGGCTTCTTCCTTATTGAAACGGACTCTACCTAAATAGATTATAATACTTTTGTCAATATTCGTAAAACTCCGTATTAATGCACTGTATCAATAAAAAAAAACAATTTTTCATTATACATTCACTCGTTTGAGAAAGCCACTGTGTTAGCGAAACGCGCCACGAATGTATATTGAAGTTAGTTCAAATATAATGACGATTTAAACAAATTAATTTGTTTTATTTCATCGGTTATGTACCAATTTGTTAAAGTTTGCCACTGAAGCTTTTGCATTTGATTTTGGCTTCATGTGAAAAACAAGCGGAATAAGGCTATTTCCCAAGGCCCAAAATGGATAATTGACGCTACAGTGGACATTGAAAATCATAGAATTCTCACGAAACTAGAACTAGAACAAATGTGTACTTGTATGCATGTAATCAGACTACAGGATTTAATAAAAAAAAGACAAATTTGAATTATTAGCCATTTATTTAATATTTCTGCAGTCTGGAGTCAAAAATATTTCCCTACACTCACTTATTTATAATGTTTTGAATTTCCATGAATGTTTTTCCTTCTGTCTCGAAAAAGTAAAAGTACAAAAAAACAAAAGAAGCTAAGCAACAAAAGCTATAAGTCCAAAAACTAGTATATATTCCATAATTTTCAGTAATTAACGGAAAACTGAAGACAACGCCAGCCATAAGAAAATCACTTACAGTAAATACTGTTGCAGAACCTAAAGCTCTTGTATTTTTAGTGAAATATTCCCCAATTAAACCCAAAGGAATTGGTCCCATTCCCAGTCCGTAGCCAATAATATAAAGAATTACAAAAACAATGGCTATCCAACGAATTTTATCGAATATCAAAGATTCTATATGTCTTAAATAAAAATATAAACCAAGGAAAAACATGGTGATCGAACAGGAGAGAGATGAACACAATATAAGCCGTCTTTTTCCTATTCTTTTTATTAAAACGGCGATTATTAGGTATGTTGCAATTTGGACCAGTCCTACTAAGATCCCTACAGCATCTCCGGACAACCCAAATCCAGCTTCACTAAAAATTAATGCTACATAATAATTTATTACTAATATACCCGATATTTGCTGTACCACAGATACTAGGAGACCTTGCAAAAAAGATCTTATTGTTCCACGAGTCCAAAATTTTTTTGCTGAACTTTTTTCTTCTGCAATCAAAATATTTTCTATTTTTTCGTATTCCAAGTCCAAGATTCGACAGCATTTAGTGTGTCTAAGTTTTTCCAAAGCTTCATATGCTTGAGGTCGTTTTTTCTTTGATATTAAATAAGCTGGAGTGTCTGGCGAAGATAAAGATAATAATAAATACAAAAATGACGGCCCAGCGCAAATTAAACTGAAGGTCTTCACGCTTGTTACCGCTCCGAAGATATAACTGAAAAGCATTCCAGCAGGTACTGACAACGCCGCTAAGCAACACAACCTCCCTCTATTGCTATCTTCTGCTATTTCGTTGTTATAAACAACAACAGTCACCAGATCTCCACTTATACTACATCCGAATATGAAAAGAAAAATGTAATAAACATAAACGTTCGTTCCAAATGCTACTCCTAGCGAGCCACATATAGCTGTTGTTGCGATAATTTTCATGGTCAATTTTCTACCCAACTTGTCTGCTAATTTTGCCCATACTAGATGAGTAGCTGCTGCAGCTGTTAGTGGTATGGATGCTATTAAAGAAGTTTGGACTGTTGTTATTGGTTCTCCCAAAGGATTAATTGTACTATCATTAGAACGTAATTTTGTCAGCACTGGAGATAACCATACTAATCCGCTACCACAACTCACCAATAGCAAATCCGCTGGAAATAAAAATATAGAGATTTTACTAAGTACGTCCTACTCCTTGAAAAGACTGTTGAAGGTGCCGACGTCTCAAAGCCTCTGACTAGTTATGCTGAACCAATCAATCAAGTAGTTCCTATGGCTTATTGAGAAAAATTAAGATTTTTGACTGGATTAGAGAACAACCTCTAGCAAAAGAAAAGATAACCAGCTATATAAAAGGGATCTCAGCTGCAGGCTTTGTGGCATGGAGACCTTAACCCATGTCTTATCTAACTGTGAGGCACTGGGTTTGAGGAGACAAACTATTTTCGGTAAGGGAAATGTGCCACCTGGAACATATGGTACACATCCTAAATCGTTTACCCTAAGCTCCGGGGATACCTCTGTGGGAGTACTAAATATGGGAGTAGAGTACAATACACCTACAGGCTGCAGTCCCGCATCAAATAAATAAAATGAAGACCGGTACAACACATATTATGTCATCAGCTGCGCTTGCAACAGAATTTTTGCTTTTGCTTTTAATTAGCCGAAAGTACCGACCACTTTTTTTTTTAAATTTCTAGAGAAATTACCTGTTATTGCTGTAAAATACAAAAACCATGGAATTCTTGATACATTTTGATCTATATCACTAGGAGTATTGTCTAAAAACTTCACTTGCGTTGGCAAACCCATGTTGAGTGATATATACCTAATTCAATAAATAAATATATTATGGTATAGTAAATTTTTAGAATATTTTCAGTGAAAATTCGAACAAAATTATAATATATTATATTTTTATCAGTTTTCCTCGCACCTCATTTTCAGTAATGGACTTGTGAATTCTAAAACAACATTATTCTTATAATAAGGTAATTGTCAAGAGGTGTAAAATTCATTAAGTGCCCCAACAAAATCAGTCGGGTTTAAGTTTTTGAACTTACTTTTTGTTATCAACTCTGTACTTCACAGTAAAAATCTATACCTATCAAAAGTTCCACCCTGGTATACTCAGTAATTTTCTAGGAATGGTTGATAGAAATATTCTCGATACCAAACACAACAGAGGTAAAGAAATTCCTCTAAAAAATTATAGCATATTTGAAATACTCGAAATACCTAATATATTTTTAAATTTTTAATCACCCTGTGCAAATTTCATAGTTGAGTACCCATTTCAAATGAATTCATTCGAAAAACGCCATTTTGAATTTTAAATAAAAATTCCTTAGAAATCTACTTAAAATGCTCACCTTCATGAGTTATGTATTCGTTAAAGTTTGTCACAGAAGTAATTAATTTTGGACAAACTATACCAGACATCGTTTCGGTAGGTAATTTTAAAAAAGGTGGAACTAATTCCCACAAAGACGGGGTTTGATTTTTTGAGCTCATTACTCATATCCTTTCAACATACAAGTCTAGAAAAATGTGAGTATGCGAAATACGTTTTTTGCCCGCCATTTGAATATTTTTTCAAAATTCCTGATAAATCGTGTGTGGTATCAAATAATGAGAAATTTTATGCTGAAAAAGATTACGATAATGAGCTAGAAAGATAAAAAATAATAACAAAGTGGTGGGCGAAAAATAGGAAGCTTTTCCAGAAAATTTGATTTTTAATAATCAAAAGGCTGTATAAAAAATGCAAAAATTAAGTCTAATAGTCTTCGTTCTTTCGAGGCATTATTTGTACAATCGCGACCAGAACACTTGAAGCATATCTCAGTACATTCCACACCATACCGTCGACAAGTACATCTACCACTACTACAAGGTTCACTTGTATCCGTTTTGCAGGTGCAGCGGATTGTTTTTAGTAATGATTCTGGTGCAGGGCTCATTTCGGATATTATGGGCTGTAGTTGGTCTCCTACTTTTTCCCAGCCCCACTCTTCGGAGTTGGCAATATTGGTGTTCATGGTTTTCCAATAAAGGCGCGAAGAAGGTGCTGAACAGCAGCATCTTCAGTTGGTGGCAATCATGCGAGGTCAGTGCTATGTTCTTACAATCATATTTTTACATACCATACTATTTTTATTCTTTTTAATTCATAATCTGTTCTTTTTCAGCATTAAATTTCCCGTTATTTGATACCACACACGATTTTTCATGAATTTTGAAGAAAAATTCTTTATAGACTTTTAGTATGTTCAAATGATATGATTAATGAGCTCGTCTTTGTGGGAAATAGTTCCACTCTATACTAATAAAATATCAAATTATTGGAAAACGTTTATTCAAGTACAGATTCGAGTCTAGAAGGTTCTTCTTCATATTCTGGTTCGAGTTGATCTTCTACAGGCTCATTCCAATCTTGTATTGAACCACTGCCCATTACCATGAAAAATGTAGCTGTTACAAGAAGCACTGCAGACGAAACACCGAAAACCAGTCGCCACCAACCAGCAAACTGTCAAAATAAGAAATAAATGTCCAACTAACAACAATAAAAATCGAACAATATACTCACAGATCCATGAAGTCCTTCAGAAACAACGTAATTTGCCGCAAGTAATCCTGCGGCACCAACTGTTTGACATAGACCAAAAACAGTTCCTGTAATATTAAGAAATAAGTGCCAAGCTTTAACGAATATTATTTTTAAGCAGGATTAAATCATGGTCAGTTTATTGGAGACAATTACTAGATCTCATTTCTAAAAAAACTGTAAATATTTTATCTAAAACAGCCTTCTGTTTTAATAAATAACTTACCGGCAAAATTTGGTGCAATATCTGCTGCACTGGCAAACGCTCCAGCCGGTGTAGCTCCGGTCATCGCCAACGCAGCTGTATATAGTGCTGCAGGAGCTGCAGGATCACAACCTGTATACCCTAAGACGAACATTAGAGCAGCGGGAGGAAAATGAGCTGTAAAAGAAAACAATGTTTCATTTTTAAAGTGAAAATTGCTTTGGTCAAGATAAGCTATGTTGGTAGGGCTAAAACTGTGTCATAATCTCATCAACTACTAGATTCCTTTGACTCAGGTATGTGCTGTGTTGACTGAAGTTATTCACTAGTTGGTGGTATTCACTATGCTCCCAACATGGAAGGAGTGAGGGTGTTAAAGAAATATAAAAATACAATCGTTATTACGTAACCTGTACATCTTAAAATTCATTTTTGTCAACATGATCATTTCAGACCAAGTTGACAATTTCTAACTACAATAGGATATTATTTTAGCCATTGTAACTTGAAAATAAAACAGCATTTCTTGAGAGAACCATAATTAATAAACTAAAAATCCCTTCCATTAATAAATTAAATTGAAAAAATAAAATAAGTAGGTAGGTACCTACACCTATTCTAAACATAAAATATAAACTTCCTGAAAAAATAAAAATAAAAATCCATTCTAAAGGTAAACATAATTTTAATGAATTAAGTGCTCAAATAAACCACCTTGCTGTGCCAGACAATAACCAAATCTGTGATAAAGATTTGATCTCATATCTCTAAGATTATTTGGCGTAATGCTGGCACAAACGTGCTGTATTTTCATCCTCGAAAAAAAGTCAACGATAACGAGACAAAAATATCATTTGTACAAATTAATCTGCGCTTCTGGCAAAAGCGGTTAAAATAGGGGAGCAATGAGCATTCGGTCAGTCTCGGGAAATAAGTATACACCCCTAAGGTGAAATGAAATGACCACGCATAATTATTCTTTCTCTCTCTTTCAGCTTTTTTTCTGTCGTACTTGTGTAATCTGGACGGTTCGGATGTACTTTACGCAATCTGTATACTTACATAGATACACAAAAAACTTTCTTGACGTGGTAGTAGATGCCAATCCTGATTCTCTGACATGATCTACAACAATACCAAAAGTAATGGCTGCAAAGAAATGACCAATATGTGGCATTGACTGTAATACGTCCTCCTGAAAAAAATTTAAAACATATATTACATAAAATAATGTATATGAATTGTGTATTTTGCTTAATTCATTGGTAAGTTAATCTTTGTTTGGTTTGGTCGGCTACACCAAACCAATTTGGAATTTTTGATCTGTCGGGTATCCAGGTCTTATCTGCTACAAGTGGGAAGGATTGATTTCTTTCATTTTCTTCCACAGCTCGAAGAGAATTTTCAGTGGGCATGTGATCCGAGGGCACTACCAAAATCTCCGAGGCGTTCGGCTCACATCTTTATATTTAGTATGAAGAACAAATTATAAAAATACTCACGTATTCAATGGAAAACCCATACACTAACTTTAAATACTTTGTAACTCCAAGCATTAGCGTTGCATCTGCCCATTGACTACCAATAACTGCTATTCCACATGCCCAAGCTGGTTTGGAGGTTAATAATCGCCTCCAGTGTAAATTTCGATGCTCCTGTGAAATTAATTTGGTCAAAAATTTTATAATTTGGAACTGTTTTCACGTACATCTCTTTTCGGTCTATTTGGATTCAGTGATTGCTCAACAAATCTCCACCAAAGAAAATACCAGAGAAACGTGGTTGAAGATATTAGATAGCTTAACCAATCTCTACCAAATTTTTTGACAAGAAAAGTGCCCAATATACCCACAATTGCGTATCCAAGATTCACGGCTAAAAAATAAATGTATTAAAAAATAGAAAATATCTGGATCAGAAAAACAAAGTTACAAAAGAAATACTAAGAAGAGGAAGAGGGGAAAACTAAAAACGAAGAAGAAAGAGTTGTTGAATATACACAGGTGAGAAGGGGGGGCCAAAAATAAAAGATAATGTAGGAAAATATCCAAGCAAGCCTTAGACCTGTAGAGCAATATACGTACCTGTGTATAGCGAAACAAACCCACTAACATGTTTCGGCTTGATCCAAGTCACTGCCAGCATATGAGCCGCAGGCCAAGTAGCACCCTAAAATGTGTTTTCTACTTAATTATATCGATCATAACCAGAGAATTTTTTTTTACCATAAAAACTCCTTGTACGAATCTAATAAAAACATGATATGCAGTTAACCAAGCAGCTGGAACCATTAGAGCTGGAATTCCTGCTCCTAACACTCCAGCTCCAAAAAGTTTTTCAGCACCAACTCTTGCTGCCACTCTACTTGCTGCTAGTGGAGACACTAATGTACCCCACATGAAAGCTTGACGTAAGGCAGCCTCTGTTTCATCCGTTCGAGTCATTGGAATCTAAAAACTATATTTTGAAAGGTACACTAAAGCTAACAACAAAATATAAAGTATAGAAGAGCTCAAGAAAATTAGAACAAGCAGAAGACAGAAAATCATCAAAGAAAAAACACAAAATATGAGCCATTGGAGTAGTATCAACTAGCAATGCACATGAAGAACAAGAAATAAAGAAGAATTACTAAAGGAAACAGAAAAATGATCAGTTACTGATCACTGTTCAAGAAAGATGAGAATCTTACAAAACACAATGTGACGTACGAAAGTGAAACATGGATTCTATTGAATAAAAAAACAGGAAGAGATGCTGGAGTGATGGGAACATAAAACGCATCTTCGGCGGTATAAAATCACCAGGAGGGTAGAGATGGAGATCAAATGAAGAAGTCAACATGCTGTACGCAGATCCAAAAATAACATCAAGAATAAAAACACAGAGAGAATGACAAAAATAGCTCTCAATAGAACTCTAATTGGGAAAAGAAGAAGATGACTGCCGAGAAAAAGATCGAAAGTATGGTTTATCATATAAATAAACTGGAAAGAGAAAGCTAAGAATAGAGAAGATAGAGGAAACTATCTGCCCTGGGTCTACAAGGCCTGTAGAGCATTTATTGTATTACTTCTGCTTACCTCTATATGTGGAATTGATCTAACAACGTGTACTTCTTTTTTATTATCTTCGAAATGACCAGGTGGTTGACAATAACTTGTAATGTAGCTCGTATTCTCGACATATTCGGCAAATTCAGCAGCTGAATAACTAGAAGTGCTATTTGCACGTAAAGCAACAGATGCGCTTTGTTCTACTACACCACAAAGAACAAATCCTGTTAGTACGAACACTACAAGAACTTGGCGATTCCCGATTTGTTCTGAAAAAATTATTAATACATTTTCCAGATTTTGAATACCTAAGGTCAGAATTTGGATATTTTCACTCTGTAAATAAATATTATTCGACAGTTCTTATTATAAACCTTACCGTTTACTACTTTAGCAGCTTTTTGAAGCTGAATGCTGCCTCTCTTTAGAGTGGATAGTCCTGGAGGCATTTCTATGCAAGCGGAATTCATTAAAACTTATATAATTTACACTCAACTATAATACGCTTGATGAAAACTAATTCAACCTTACCATTTCGACATCTTACTTAAATATAGTTTAAGTTTATTAACATTTTCCTTGTTGCCCACATTCGGTTTCAATTGGATAATAATGTCAGCAAATTTGTTGGAATGATTATTTTTTTTTGTTTAGAGGGGCAGTCTGTAATAGTGTACGTAGTCTATAATTTGTTGCGTTATTAATATAAGTTGACTCTTTGAAAAGCAATTAAACCTAAAACTAGCAGCAGGTATTACATTTATAGATATTACTTAGGATTTACATCGATCATGTACGTATCGTGAAATTTCTGCCAAAAATCACGGACTCTACGATTTTCTGTTTTTAGGCGCCTGTACTGGTTACCTCGTATACCCATTTTAAAATTTTCGAAATTCCAATTTCGGAACAAACCCTTTTCCTTTCTTATATGAAAATCCACTAATTTGAACCTGTGGTTTCCGTGAATGAAATATTTCTGGAAATCCAACTTTTTAGTTATATTTTTACTCCTCAATTTCGGGTACCCTTATATACGGAATATCATTGTATGATTTTTTTTCCATATTCTCTCATTATCAGAGAGTATAGATATCAAAGTTCAGCTCAAAATTTCTATTATCATGGACTGTACGAATTTTTGACTATGAGGGTTTACTATTGATGGTTTTTTGCATTAGAGCAAAAAACTATTTATATAAACTAATTGATGTTGTTTGTATGCTTAGTAATGAATAAACGAGTACTGTTTAGTACGTCTTTTGTTCTCCATTCTAATTGACGGAAATGAATTTTACAATTTAGAATGGTTCAATTAAGTGAACAAGAGCGTATTGAAATTTTAATGATGATCGGTTATGGTGATCGTGTTAGAACTCATGAAGAAGTGTGTCATGTTTTTAATAATTTGCAACCGAAGAGAAATCCTATATCACGCTCAACAGTAACTAAAACATTACAACGTTTTAATACAACTGAGATGGTAAAAAATTTGCTAAAACCTGGAAGACCGCGGACTGCAACGAACGAAACTGTTGCAATCGATTTTGAAGAATCACCTCAAACTTCCACCATAAATTTGGCACTAAACCATGGTATCAGTCGACGTTCTGTAGGAAAGATATTGAAAAGTATCATCCGTATAAGGTACAGTTGGTTCAAGACCGACGGCTGGAATTTTGCGAACGGCTAATCGACATCTGTAATGTCGACGACAATTTTGCTTCTAACAGTTTTTTCCGACGAGGCAACTTTTTGTTTAAATGGAACAGTTAATCGCCATAACTCAAGGTATTGGTCAAATGAGAATCCTCATTGGATTCATGAAGCACATACCCAGCATCCACAGAAGTTAAATGTTTGGATGGGAATTGTCAAAAATAGGCTTATAGGCCCATTTTTTATCGACGGAAACTTGAATGGTGACAAGTATTTGGATCTACTGAATAACGAAATTATTCCTGCACTTCAACAGAATGGGCAATTACCACAAAATGTTTGGTTTCAACAAGATGGAGCACCTCCCCACTATGATAGAAGGACTAGGGATTTTCTAAATGGGAATCTTCCAAATCGACGGATTGGACGTAGAGGATTCATAGAGTGGCCTGCTCGTTCTCTGGATCTTAGCCCGCTAGATTTTTTTCTTTGGGGCTATTTAAAATCACGTGTTTACGTTAAACGACCAACAAATGTGAACTAATACGTGGAGAAGACTTGGAAAGAGTGACTCATGAATTTGTTAATAGGATGGCATATTGTCAGCAAGTAAACGGCGAGCAATTTGAACATTTGAAGTAATTTTGTTTCTCATTATTCTAAAATAATGAAATGTACACGTATTGTACAACTAACAGTGAGTTATTCCTCATTTTTACAAATCTCAGTATGTATGAATTCAAAATAAGAAGCTCTTTCAAAATCTGTTAAAATATATAGGGTGTCCCATTTAAATTAAAGAAGTTGATGTCATTTCCGGTTAAACCGGAAGTATATTGTTACCAAAAAAATGTACATCTGATGCATTTTGTTCCATTGCACTTATCTGCAAATTTTCATAAATATCGTTCTTTTCGTTTAAAAGTTATTTACTTGGTTTCATACTTTATCCCAACCCTGTATATGTATGTTTGTATGTTTATTTGTATATTTGTATGTTTGTAGCCGACTCGTTTGGACTCACTTCAAACGAACAGATTTGATTCAAACTTTGTATACTTGTCAAGGACCGTGGCGGATTTAGGCTGTTACCTTTTTGTCAAAAATGATCTTATTCGTTCTTGTCATCAGTAGTTTAGTTAAAGCAAACTAAATTAGATTTGGTAACTTTATTGCCAATAATAAAATAAATAAAATATGCTCAGTCCTCAGTATACTTCTCTATATTGTTTTCTTGGCTCATTGAGACTTTTCATCTTCGTTATAGTTTTCACCAAATGGATAAAGAGTCATTAACAAAACTTCCCATTATTTTTAAAGAAAAAAACAATAACAATAATTAACCTAACCTTCAATTAAATCGGTTAACATCTCACAGAACAGTATCATTAACCTGACGACCAGTCCTATTTCATTTTACTCTTACCAGCCTTATCATTTACATTTTGACAGTAGACTTTCCGGGCAATAAGCGGCGAGAAGAAAAAAAAAAGTTTTTGTTTAAAAAATAGTTCTTGTGTTTAAAGAACACATGCTAGTGAATACGCATTTTTGCGGATTTCACAAGATATTGTTCGTTTGAGGAGAAATTATTTAATATTTGGGCACAAATATCGCACTTTTGCGGATCCAGTTCTCTCCAGAACGAAAGGTATCGGTATTCAACCTTACTTCAATTGAAATTACTTTTGGGCACCCTTCCATTTAAGACCCTTAATAGTTTGATCTACTTTCTGGGACTATTCTCTCTTACATACATTCAAAGTATCTGAAGCTCTTATCTACATTGGTTTCCTATCGAGGTTCATTTGAGGTGGTTCCAATTGTATTTATTCCTTCCAGGGATTCCAGTAGACCGGGAAGAGCCTACTTTAGAACATTTGACTGTCGTTTGATTCACCTAAGACATACATCCGTTTCATCAGAACATACTTGAATGCAGCTGAAACAAACTAGAAATAATTTTATTGAACCCTCTTGTTTATAATCATTTTGTCTAACCACAATTTTATATTCGATTGGTAGTTTCGAAATTAATTTGGCATGCATTTTAATTGCATTGTTCGTAATAAAACGATAAAAAAATGTTTTCCTTTTTTTTTAGTTTAGTTTATAACAATCAGATAGTTAGGTATGTGCTCAATATATGGTGACCTCTTCTTGTACAAATAAATACGTATTTATATATATTAGATCTTCAATCCACTTTCACTTGACCTTCCCGAATTTACCTTGAGACAAAATTCACACGGGCTTAAAGTTGTTTTATTTTTATCAGACGAATTAGGCACGTAGAAAGGCTTCCAGCGCCTCTTTTTTAATGGAAGCTTCTTACTAGTAGTATCGAAACGATCTATAATTACATTCCAAACAATTACTATATTTCCTGTTTCTAAACGCTGTCATTTTCGCTGCAATCCTGTAGCTTCAGATCGCGTAGTTGGTTTCTCATTCCTGCTCCTGGCAATGAATTCCAGTGGCTAATCCGTAACGTGCATCATGTCGAGCAGACCAACGAGTTTGTGAAAGAATCGTAACTCTCAAATTTGTACGCGCACCGATAACTCCCAACGACGTGAAAAGAAATTAGTACTTGCAAAGTAGAAAATAGTCGACTGTTTCTGTTACAGATTCAACTGAACGTGATTTTACTAAATTTAAAGAATGGGCTTTGAATTATGAATTATTTATTCTATAGAAATTTTTTTTTAATACAAACTAAGATGAACTTATTTTTCAAATGCCAAGCGTGTTTTTTAGTTTTTTTAAACTATAATTTATTGATATGCGTATCACTCTGTAGATATATAAAATGCTAAATATGTTAAACTTAAAAATCTACTTGTTCAAGAATTTTTCAAAAAGACATTTCGTTTGAAAATTATCAAATTTATTCCATACTTTACATATTTTTAGATATACGTGGTACTAGTTAAACTAGACCACTGCTAATTGAAAATTAATTCAGCTATTGGTTAATTAGTCAACTACCATTCCGAAAAGTTGGAAATAACAATATAATTTTATATTTATGTTTAACATGAAGTCGTCAACACGAGAAAATTTTTTGGATAACACATTTATTCAACCAAATCTAAGCAGTAAAATTCCCTGGTTTTTGTATTTTACATCATTGACAGGTATTTTTTAAATTATTTAACATTTTAATCAATCAAATATTATTTTAAAACCGAAAGAAAACATGACAAAATTATACTTTCATACTACAGCTTTATGGTTTTTGAAAAACCACTCAAATAAATAAAAATTGAAATACAAGTAGAGATATATGTCAATTTGCAAAAAACCAGCTTCATATTATATCTGAAAGTAATGTATGTCAGTACTGAGACGATCAGGAAGTCAAAAATGATAATGGGCTACATGAATGTTTTGTCAAATTGCACATAGTAGAGATGGTATAAGTACCAAGGTAACGAAGCATCCAGAGCAATCAAAGTTAGTTCAAAATAGGTTTAGGAATTGGAAAACATACTAGCTTAAATGACTTCAGCCCAGCCAGTTGAACTGAATCTTTCCATACTATTTATTTCTGTTCCAGAAGCTTTGTGTCTTCTATGTAGGCCACTAGTTGGACTGGAGGGATTTTCAGTAGTTGTAAGGGTGGTATTATTTTCTCTTTAAAGTGCTTTAAAGTCCATGTCAGTTCTCGCAGAAGCAAAGTATGTGAGTAGGTGTTTCATCGTGAAGATCACATTTCCTGCACAAAGGTTCACAAACTTTGCCCATTTTGTGCAGATGTTTCCTCAGGGTGCAGCGTCCAGTCACCAGGTCGGTAATTGTCTTCAAATGTCTCTTACTCATTTTCAATAGCCTGGTTGAGAGTTCCTTGTCTACCTTGTTCAGTAAACTCTTCGTATTTACCCAATATCAATACAAACCTCGAGTGTAATTCGGCAGGACAATTAAATGAATGAGAATTTTGGAAACATATCAATGCAAACACTTTATTTATAAAACATTAAAAATAAACACATTTTTATTTTAATGTACAATTATTAAAAACGCAGTTATTGAAATTCATACTAGGAACAGTGATATCGCTGCGGGTGCCACAGCTAATCGTTTCTGTAGTAGATGTTGAAATTTTTTCATTTTCCAAACGAATTGGTTGAATAATGCTTGAATGATACTCTTTGTCAACTTGTAAGTATGGTTTTATTGGTGATGAATTGCTGTGTCCTGTTATTTTTATTAGAGCTTGTTCTTCAATTCCGCTTTTACTTAATTCGCTAACTGCTGCCGCTCGATTTGTGTGATTTGTAATTTTGACACGTTTGACATCTAAACCAATGCGTTGTGCTGAGCGTTTAGTCCATTTGGAAATTTCATTAATTCCAATCGGCAAATTCTTGTACCAACCTTTGGAATTTTTCTTTTTCCAAAAGGGATTTGGTGTAAGAAATACTCTGTCCGAAGTTATAAAAGTGTTTCGTTTTTCCATCAACTTTTTGAATAAACGTATTGGGCAAATATTTTCGTCGAAAATATTAGGAGTGATCCATTTGCAGTCACATAATTTATTGTTGCCGCCTTGTCTCGTTTTCGAAAATAGATGATTATACTCGATACGTCCAGTTTCTTTTCCATTATTTTCAATTTCAGATACGAAATAAGTGGTTTTGCAGTAAGCTGCTTCTCCTCCGGGCCAAGCTAGTTCAAACGCCAAAATGTGATATAATTTCTTTTGAAGTCGTTCCGGTTCATTTTCGTTATATAATCTGGCCATTGCAAATACTTCAGATTTATTAAGAGCTGATGCACTACATTTTCTCTTTTCGGGTTGTGCTTGTAGGATTTTACGTTTAGCATTACGTGCAGCTCGTGATGAATTAAACTGAACATCGGTGAAATAAGGGTTGAATACAATATTAAATTCGTTATAATATTTACTTTGTAGCATTTTAGCGGTGGTGTTCCAAATTGTTTTAACTACCGCTTTTTTGTAGTCTTCTCCGTTACTTTTTCGCATATTAAATGCCCAATCTTGCAATATTACATTCAATTTGTCGATGGAAGTATCTGGCTCAGATGTGTATCTTTTTGCATCGCAAAACGTAGAAAATTGAGGCCAGATTGATGATTGCGTCGCAACTGTATTAGTAGGCACACAGGTATTAACAATTTGTCTAATTTCGGCGTTCGTAGACACACCGAATCGACTCATTGTTAGTTCTTGAAAATTCAATAAGTTGTTGACAAACATGCCAAACTATTTATTCTGGTAACCAACACCGCGATAATTGATGATCAAATGAATAAGTGAAAAAACCACTAAGTAGTGTATTTGTCGCTGTAAAAGTTAAAGCTAACTTTTGCCGCTGTCAAAGTGACAATTGCACTGTGGTATATGCGATTTTTTATACATGAATTAAATTGTCACTGTAATTAATAATTATGTGAATAATCTTTTATTATTTCCAGCCGATTTGTTACTGGTGAGTTTTGGTTGTGGACTAGCATGGTCATCTCCAGTGCTGACAAAATTACGTTCTAATGATAGTACAATCAATCCTTTGGGAGAACCAATAACAACAGTACAAACTGCTCTAATAGCATCCATACCTTAGACAAGAGAAGAGAGAGGACGCGTAACTAGCAACCTAAGCAATCATAATAAACTGTGCCTGGTTACCGACCGTCCGCCATTAGATTGGTGACTAAAGCTTGTATGACACCACGTCTGTTTTAATCAGTTTTTGTGTGATTTATAACTGAAAAGAACTTTGATAGGGAGTTTTTTACAATGGTTTTTTGTGCTGCATACCAGTGTAAAAGTAGTAGTAACAAAAAGGAACCAGGTATTCCGTTTCATAGGTAAGTAAAAAAAGCACCAAATAATACTTGTTGTATTTTATCATATTTCAAGTTGTTTTCTATTATTAATCAATTTTGTATTTGTATAATGTACGTGTCCCAATTCCAGAATCATAATTATTACCAGTTGAGTTTGTTTATTTTATGTTTTCATTCAAGTTTTGGTGATTAATCAGTTTCAAATCATAGGATAAGCAATAATTCCCAGAGGCGTGCGGTACGATTTGTAATAATAATCTTTATGAACGTGTTAAAATATACTTTTGATGTATAATGACTTGGTGTGTGAAGAAAAGAAATTAATCTATCTTCCAATGTATAAAGTTAGCCAGGATCACATTGAACTATTTTTTTCATCCATACGTTCACGAGGTGGTTGGAATAACAACCCCACTTGTAGACAGTTCACTGCTGCTTTTAAAATATTGATAGTTAGAGCTGAAATTCGAAAGGGGGGTTTGGGTAACTGCATTCCATTAGAGGGGATACCTATATTGGTGGGATCTAGTCAAAGCCAACCTGAAAATAATATTAATATGAGTCACTCACGACTTACAGATACTGAGCCCCAAGAACATTATTCCCTGCAAAGTGTATGGGAGGATCATGTGTATATAATGAATCCAGCTGTAATAAGCGAATGTTCACATCAAATTGTTGTATATATTGCAGGATTTGTTTTTTGGCACTTACAAAAATCTTTGAAATGTGAACGCTGTTTAACTGCTGTAATAGGGGAAAAAGCCAATTTCTTAAATTCCTTAATAGAAAACAAATCTCGAGGAGGGCTAACATATCCATCACAGGATGTTATAAAGATTTGTAGAAAGGCTGAACATTTTATTAGATTATATGAAAAAAAAATGCAAAAGAGTGCTTTTATAGATATTTCAAAAAATAAAATTCTGCATCAGGCCATGAGTCAAACTGTTTTTCTGGTTTAAAAGACCACGCTGCTGAGAACAACAACAACCACATTTACTTTTTAATTCAGGCAATAATCTTAAAATATTTAAATATAAGAATTTATTTTATTACTAAAAAAATATCGGAAGTTAAGGACCCCGTACGTCAACAATATACGAAATTAATATTATTTAAGGTTCAGTAATACACATAAGCTATAGTTATATTAGGTATATATTTTTAGTTTAGTTTGTTTAGTTAAAATTATGAATTAGTGATTTTAGTATTAATTACCTACTATTATATTTATTTATATTGTAATTGTATTGTCTAGAAATAAAACAATTTCCTTATTTTATTATTATAGTTGAATAAAAACTTAACATTTAATAGATTTCATTTATTGTTTCTTGTTGCTTATTTCCAACATAATGTTACGCCTCTGGTCAAACCGCATTGGTGCCTGAACGGAACACGTCGCTTGTCACATTACGAGTCCTCTCTGTTTCTCTAGTCTAAGATCCATACCATTAACATCAGCAATGGTAACTCATTTTGTATGGGCTAAACTAACTGACAAGCTGGGTAGGAAGTTGACAATGGATATTATTGCAATAACTTCAGTGTGTGGTACATTTGGTATAGCATTTGGAACAAATATTTATATTTATTACATTTTCCTTTTCATATTTGGTTTAAGCTTGAGTGGTGGTATAGTAACTGTTGTAGTTTACAACAATGAAATAGCTGAAGATATTAATAGAGGAAGATTAGGCTGTTTATCAGCGTCGTTTGCATCTGTTGGTATGCTTTTTGGTTATATATTCGGAGCATTTACAAGTGTAAGAAAATTCACTTTAATTTGTGCTGGGCCGTCTTTCTTATATTTATTATTATCTCCATTTTTACCGGAAAGTCCAACTTATTTAATAACAAAAAATAAACGACTTCAAGCGTATAGAGTATTAGAAAAATTAAGACGAACAAAATATTGCCAAATCTTAGATTTGGAATATGAAAAATTAGAAAATGCTGTAAATAAAGGAACAAGAGGTGTGCCAGAAATTTTTTGGACTAGAAGTACCATAAAAGCTTTTCTACAGGGCTTCTTAGGAGTCGCGAGCCAACAAGTATCGGGTATATTGGTGGTAAATTATTACGTGGGATTAATATTTAATGAAGCAGATTCTGGGTTATCTGGAGACGCTGTAGGGATTATAGTGGGTCTTGTTCAAATTTTAATGTACTTGTTAATTGTAATTTTTATAAAGAGAATTGGAAAAAGGAGACTTATGTTGTTCTCATCGGCATTTTGTTCGATTCCAATGTTTTTTCTTGGATTATACTTTTATTTTAAACATATAGGACTGCCGATATTTGATGGTGTTCGTTGGATAGCCATTGTTTTTGTTATCCTTTACATAATAAGTTACGGACTAGGAATGGGACCAATTCCTTTGGGGTTAATTGGGGAATATTTCACTGAAAATACAAGAGCTTTTGGTTCTGCTTTAGTAATTACATTTAATGATTTTCTCGTAACCGGTGTTGTTTTCAGTTTCCCGTTCATAGCTGAAAATTATGGAATATACACCAGTTTTTGGATGCATAGCTTCGCTTGTTTAGCTGCTTTTCTATGCTTGTACTTCTTCTTTTTCGAGACAGAAGGAAAAACTTTAATGGATGTTCAGAACATGATAAACAAGTGATGCAATAATAATATAGTAAATAGTTTATTAAAAAAACATTGAAAGTACAATAATTAAGAAATAAATAATAATCAATAAAAAATAATAATCAATAAAAAAAAATAGGATATAACAAAAAACTCTGACATACGCTGACGTTTAATTAAAAAAAGGCGAGACGCTGGACAGTTTATCGTCGAGGAGCATATTACATTTAATCGTCGACCTTTACAAAATAAATTTTTTTAAGCAAGTATTTTTTGTCCACAAACAGCAAATGACAGTTATTGTGACAACCATTCTCGCACCGAGCCTTATCGTAGCGACCACAGTTGACGAAAGGTAAATTGTTTGGTGGAAAAACTGCTTTGAAAAACTTTTTGAAAGAACACAACAAAAAAGCATTTTTTCGGTGTTAGGATTTTATTTTGTGTATTCTAATTATAATAAAATCGACAATTATTTCGTAATTGAAATTCTAATGTTAATATTTTAGTAATAAAATGAGTTTTATTAAATTCTCCAAAATCCCATTTTGCACGCTATGTAAACATATACCAAGAATTTAAACGACGCGTGCCGTAACTGAAACAATTAAACCACGTCCTATTATATCCCGCAGGGACCGAAATTATTCACATCACAGAAATTCATAATGTTATGTTACCACACCCGATGATTTACAGGGTTTATGCGCTTAAATGCAGAGACACAATCTTCGCGTTACATAATTATATCAATAATATTACTAGTATAAAAATAATATTAGGACAGGAACTATTAATAAAGAGAAATCTTTTGTGTTTTTTTTCCGTTTTGGGAGCCGTTCTCATGCCAGAAGCACTGCTGTCGGTTGGCTTATTAATTGTGCTCTATTGCCCAAATAATGTCTTGCCAATCCAAACGCGCCGTCGATACTGGTAAGGCTACATTTATAATCAATTATTCGTTGGCCAAGTGGCACTTTTGCAACGCGAAATTTGCCATTCACAATAACTTCAGGATTCCTCCAACATAATATGGTCTGTATTTTGAGATTAGAGGTTATAATATATAATTTGTATTTGAATTTATTTTTTATAGCAGTATTTACTGGTGTTTCGTAGTGATGGGCAACGCGGAAAACCAATCTGAGTCTGATGACGAAGTGAAAGTTTGCAGCTTGCAAGAAATTTCAACGACTTCAACTTGGACTTCAAATTGCGTTGTGAACGATCACACTGAAATATATTTACTTAGCTAGCGTGCCAAAGTGCTACTTGGCCAGCGAATTGATTACGAATGTAGCCTAAGTGTGCATTGTGAGCACCTTTTCTTTTTTGGGATAACCTTCAGATTTTGTCATACAAAAATAGCAATCATCAAAATGGTTGGTGAGTTGTGGCCATACCATTGAAACTGCAAAAGTCATCTTTCTTCTCTTCCCTTTCATTCACTGAACCAGAACCAGAAGAAGTAGAAGTAGTGTACGTTTTGGTGAAGAACAGAGGGTACTGAAAAAATCTGGCAAAGCCTACAAATCAAGGAAACTTCAGCAAATTCAGGAGAAAGTGGCGCCAAGTCAACAGGTTAGGTTAGAATAAACTGTTTGTTAAAATCTTTATTAAATAAAATGTTTGTTATTAGGTTTGTTGTAAATGCCAGTTTTCCTGTAAAAGCCTCAGTCTCTTCTGGAGGAAGTCCTTATACGAAAAATTTTATAAAGAAACTTCAAAAGTTCAGGGCACGTATCTATTAAATCTTATACATCTAGCACCTGTTAAAAGACGTCGACATGGTAGTTATGAAAATCCTCAAGACAGCAAGCGTCAAACAACAGTGAGCTACACTATTCCAGACGAAAGAGGAAATTTCGTTCAAGTGTGCAAAAAAACTATTACGGACACTTTTGCTGTATCAAGAAAAAAAATCGATGGCTTAATTTCTAAAAAGAAAGCTGGTTATACTTTTTTTATTGATAAGAGAACATGGCATAAAAAAATCGAAATTTTCTGAAAATGATCGCAAAGCTATAAGAGCTCACATTAACTTAATACCTCGAAATATTGGACATTATACTCGCGCGAAGTCCGATAAGGAATATCTGAGCCCCGACCTAAATATAAACAGACTTTTCAAAGCATTTGAAACATGTTATCCAGAAAGTGAGGTAACCTATAAGTTTTCAAGAAATACTTTCCTAAACTTTCATTTCGAAGGCCCAGAATGGACACATGTCATACCTGCGATAGGCTTCAATGTAAAATTCGTGCGACAAGTAAAGAAGCTCAAATTAAATTAGATCTCCACCATACTAAAGCTGTGAGAGCTAGAGCTATTTTGAAAGAAAATACCATTCGCTCTCAACAACCAGGTAGTGATGTGTGTTGCTTATCTATGGATCTTGAGCAGGTGATATTTGTGCCAATACTGGTACATTCTGACATGTTCTATCTATCCCAACTTTCCTGTTTTAACTTTGGGATTCACGTCGGGGATACAAATCATGCCAGCATGTTTCTCTGGCATGAAGGATTTTCTGGAAGAGGAGCAAACGAGATCGCTTCTTGCCTTCTTCGTTTTTTTAATAGCGGTTTCTCAAACAAAAAGTCGTTAATTCTTTGGTGCGACAACTGTGGCGGCCAAAATAAAAATAAATTTGTTCTGTTTACATTAATATTTTTGGCTTGTTTGACTCAATAGAACAGCGATTCCTTGTGAGCGGCCATAGCTTCATGCCTTGCGATAGGGATTTTGCCTTAATCGAGAAGAGAAAAATATTAATGAAAGCATACATACCAGAAGATTTAATTGAAGTTATTTATTCAGCAAGGTACAACCCACCGTTCGAGGTAATAGATATGACCCAATTTTGTTTTTGGAATATTAAGGAAGCAGCTGATTTTTATATTAATACTACTAAACTGCAAATCAGCCAAGCAACAGCAATACGCATTGATAAAACAAACCCGGCGATTGTGAATACAAAGACCTCCTTTGCAGATTTTATTCCATGGAATGAAGTCAATGTTTTATAAAAAGGAAAAACTCTGAATAACATTAGAAAAGCCGAGCTACATGTAATTTCGCCAGAAAACAAAATTTCTGAAAACAAATATGTCTATGATACCTTATTTAACAAATCCATTGCACAAAAACTTTTACAATAACCTACTGGGAGTAAAAGACGGTGTTTCGGAATTCGGTCCGGGTACCTAGCAAAAGGGCTACCTGCTCACAGGGACCTTGTCCAAATCCGAAAGGGTGATTTCGTAATTCGGTCCGCTGTCGAAGCAGGTAGATTTCATGTAGGTATTAAAAGATTATTTTTAGCAATTCTTCTTCTGAAGTGCAGAGTGTAAGACGTGTCACTATTTGTTCAAAATGTTCTTATATAACTTATTCAGATATTCGGGAACATCTAGAAATCATTTAAATCAAAAATTAGTTCTGTTTCGACTTTGAATCGTTCCCAAAAAGGACAAGAAAATGTCAGTCGTTTTAGATCTGAAAACTGTGTAGTGGCAATACTACTGGAATCATCCATTGGAATGATTGAGGTGACAGATTGGATTAAGGTTTTTTACAAATATAATCTTTTATTTCACTTAATATATAATTTCACAGCTTATTATTATTAAACTGAAAATAAAATCATTTATTTCTTCAAATTTCAACTTACTTTTTTAAACGTTTTCTGAGAATATTTTGAATCTCCTCGAAGGTTTTACCCCTAGTTTCCGGTAAAGTAAAGTACATACTTACAAATCCAATTAAACTAGTACTACTGCAAATCCAAAATGCTGAATAGAGTCCGAAATTATTTGCGATAATCGGAAAAAAAAACGTAACTAAACTCGAAAGACATCCAATGCTGATTAGAATTAACGCCATACCCCTCACCCTTAGATGATCTGGAAAAACTTCTCCAGCAAATGCCATAGGTACACTTCCCAAACCTAGTGCATATACAGTAATATATACGATAACGCATAATACGGACACCCATCGCCATTTGTCGATAATAGGTGACTGTATATGCTTCAAGTAGAAGTATAAACCGAGAAAAAACATAGCAATCGCTGAAGATAATGTAGAAAATAACAGCGAAGTTCTTCTTCCAAGTTTATCCGTAAAATATGTGGCAATGAAAAAAGTTAATAGTTTTACTGCTCCTACAAGGATTCCAACATGATTTCCGGAAAGTCCTGAGTCAGATTGATTGAAAATTGGAGCAACGTAAATCACTATCACAATAATACCGGAAAGTTGTTCTATTACAAAAATTTGCATGCTTAGAATATACGCCATCCTTGCACAAGGATCTTTTATCAATTCCAAAAAACTTGACTGTTTAACCGTATCCGAGGCTCCTTTCATTTGCTTGAACAATAAATCCGCATATACAGGGCTATCCGAACTCTTCAATTTCTGCAAAGCTTTAGAAGCGTCAGCGAATCTATTTTTCGATGTTAAAAATACCGGAGATTCTGGAATAAGAGGAGAAAGTAATAGATGGAGAACCGAAGGTATTCCACAAATTAAAGTAAAATCTCTTACACCAACAAGTGAACCGAAGACGTACATACAAAGGATACCAATCGGTAGCTGCATAGTCATCAAACAACCTAATCGTCCTCTGTTTGTTTCTTCTGCGATTTCGGTATTGTAAACAGCTACCGATAAGATCCCTCCACTAACACAAACTCCTGTTACTGCTAATGATATATAATATATCCATATATATCGAGAAAAAGCTGTTGTTAATAAACTGCATAGTAATAATATAGAATTTATTCGCATGGTTTTCTTTCTTCCGATGCTGTCAATAATTTTTGCCCAGAATGAATAGGCAATTGTAGACGCGAGCGCTGGAATCGTTGCTAATATAGAGACTTGAAGTGTACTTATCGGGTATCCTAGAGGATTTATATCAGTATTATTAGATTGTAGTTGAGGTATAACAGGCGAAGTCCAAGCCAATACCATTCCGTTTGAAATCACCAGCAGATCAGCTAAAATAAATAATATATTTTCTAAATACTGAAAGGATAGTTGCAATTGAGATTCATAGCACTTATTTAAGCCCTACTTATTTATTAATTGGCATCAAAACCCCCATTTTTGTGTTTTACTAGCATTTTAGCTTCTATAAATGCGCCACTTTATCCTACGGCTTTCAGTCTCAACGTTTTTATCGACCGCTACCGTCTGAGACCTAACCAGCAAACATTCCATTACCCCTGAAGGGTGTCGGCCACTTTGCGCCCGACCGTTTTGCGCTCCTACCTGAAATCGGCCACTTTGCGCTCTGCTACTTTCATAATCTACTTTATTTTCTTCGATCTGTCCATTTGCAATATAATTTTAAATTCCTCCTACCTACAATAATAGTCCGGTAAAGGGTAAGTTAAAAATATTAGTTTTACAAGAAAACAAGAAAGTACAAAAATTATATTTATTTTTTCAAAGTTTTTTTATAAAGTAAAATACAAAAATCCATGTTTGTTTATTCGAGCGTGCTGGGCTCTTAACACAGAGGTACCAGGTTCGAGTCGTGTCCGAGTCAAGATATTTTTATTTTTATTTTCTTATTGTTTTTTTCAAAAATTGACTAAAAATACGAAGAATTTTTCGATTCAGATTAGGGTAGGGGGTAAGGTAGGGTGGTTTTGGTTGGGTTATTATTGAAAATTATTATAATAATCTGTCAATTACACAATTCAATTTTTCGATTCGGATTAGGGTAGGGGGTAAGGTAGGGTGGTTTTGGTTGGGTTATTATTGAAAATTATTATAATAATCTGTCAATTACACAATTCAATTTTTCGATTCGGATTAGGGTAGGGGGTAAGGTAGGGTGGTTTAGTTAAAAAAGTGTATGGAAAGCGAGGAGATGTTCTTTTCATAGAGAACGACACGGGGTGTCTTGTAACTACGCTTGGCAACGTCGGTGAAGAGAGCTACATTTAGACGCTCCTATTTTTCTGTAGTAGGTACCATGGGTTTTAAGCAAATTTTCTAAGCTAACCTTTACCGGGCTATTATGTTATAATAAATTTAAAATTATATTGCAAATCGGTAAATCCTAGAAAAAAGGATAATACATTTCTATTATGAAAATCGCAGAGCGCAAACAGGTCGATTTCAGGTAAGAGCGCAAAACGGCCGTATTCCCCCTGAAGCATATCGGGAAGGGATTGAAAATACTCAATTTATTAACTTTTTCACATTTTTCTTCCTTGTTCAACCGAATTATAAATATTTGTTTTTCAGATCACTAAACCAGTCTTGGCCAAGTTACAGCTCACACATATCTAACAGTACAAGTTGGCAGAAGCAAACATGAGCCCTGGGTGGGCGTGTTCATGTCGCTGTAGTAATATTTTTGTAGTAACAATCGATATTTAGAATCGATAACAAAATATCGAAACCATAAGTGTTAACTGTCAAGAGTGTCAAGATATACGCAAACAAAGTCAAACTTGCCAAAAACTTAATTCTAAATATTAATAAAACAATTTATATTGGACCAAAAATAAAACTACCATTTGCCCTAAATGTCTATATTTTCAAATTTCATGTAAAAATCGGATAATTATTATCCTCGCATTGACAACACTGATACAGACACTAAAATTGATGTATGTTGATAACATCACTCGGTCATATTATTTCGATTATGTTAACAATTACGAATGTACCTATTACAATGTGATTTCAAGGCATATTCACCCATTTTCTTTCCTTTCCGCTTAGCAGCAGCCTATACCGGCAGATTAATTCAGTATATGCACATGAATGGTTGGCCTTTTTTTAACGATACTGTAAAACAATCAGCTACCATCGTAAATAATGTGGTAATACATTATAAATGTTAAAAAATCAAATAGTTTTCCTTACTAAAAGTCTTATGCCTCTTGAACAGGAGGAATGAGTACATGCCCAACGGCAGCAATGGAAGTGATTCTCAACCTCACACCATTACATATGGTGGTGGAGAGTGTTGCAGAAAGAACAAAATACAGACTAAGTAGAGAGGGAATCATTAAAAAGAAAACCACCTCTTCACTTCGTAGAAATCAGACAACCTGGGACATGCCACAAGATGGTATGATGAAAAAGTATAACTTTTCAAAGAAATTCGTTACGGAATTAAGCAACAAGAAGGAATGGGATCCAAATACCATTACCAGACTTGGAAAGAATGCCATTCAGTGGTACACAGACGGCTCAAAAGCGATAGAAGGAACTGGGATAGGAGTGTACGGGCCCGGAACCAAACACTCTGAAAGCTTGGGAAAAACCCCAAGTATCTTTCAAGCGGAAATTCACGCAATAAGAAAGTGTGCCCAGTTCAATATTGACAAAGGATATAGAAGGCAAAGGATTATCATAATGTCTGATAGTCAAGCAGCCATTAAATCGCTGAGTTCCTGTGTAATCAGTTCCAAAATGGTGTGGGAATGCCTAGGCAAACTTAATGAACTAGGCGAGAACAATATAGTCACCTTACTGTGGATTCCAGGACACACTGGAATAGAAGGAAACGAAATAGCAGATGAACTAGCAAAGAGGGGGAGTGAAATACCCTTTTGGGGGCCGGAACCTTTTTGCGGAATCAGCTCCAATGTAATATTGGAAGAAATAGGTAAAGCCGAAGAAAAGAGAAGATCTGACAATTGGAAAGATCTAGTAGGGCTTAGGCAATCAAAGATTCTTCTGGGTGACTACAACCTGTTGAGATCAAATGAATGCATAAGTCAAAGCAAAACTGCACTAAGAGTTTTAACAGGAATCCTAACGGGACATTGTCGCCTGAATGGACACCTTAAAAAGCTCAAAATAGTGGAGGAAGAAGATTGTAGATTTTGTGGAATGGAAGAAGAAACCTCCATCCACATACTTGCGAACTGCACAGTATTTCAGAATCCTAGGGCACAGTACCTGGGAGACTACTGGATAGAAGAGGGACAGTTACCTAAGTTGAGGCCTGCAGATATCCTAAAATTCCTCCGGGAAATAGGACTAAAGGAGCTACTAGTATCTGAGACTCTCCTCAGAAACTAAGTAGAAGTAAGGGGGCACAATAGATCTTTTAGGTCTCAGTGAATGTTACCCCAAAATACATACATACATACATACATACATACATATGCCTCTTGAACGATGTGCAATATGGCTTGAATGTCAAAATAAACAGCTGGCCTCATTGTTACGATAAGAAATGTTTGTAATAGCTTCAAGATACAGTTCTTACGATTATGCCGAAATCGCTGCCAACATTCTAAGGACATTTTGTATAAATATGTTTTTAAAGAAGCTGAATTTGTTTTGAGTCTCATAGAGGGCGTTAGTTACACAGTATGTGTACCGAGTAGTCTTAAACATAACTACAAATATTTTGTAGTGTTAATTTAAAATAGTGCAAGAAGTAAGCGTTTATTGCACGCGACGTGAAATTGTCAAACGTTGTGTGCAATAAACTTTTTTTGCACGAGTCGCATACAATATTTTTCCTATGTTCATGAAAGAAACAAAAAATGTCTTATTTAGGCTGCTCTAAATCGACTAAAAAAAGCGTTGATTTTTGCAAAATACTGTAGTAAAATGCACTAGAGCAATAAAGAACTAGTTTTTCCACTAAATATAGTTCAATAATGTTTTGTTTTATGTATGAACGTAAAAAAAATATATGTATATTAATCAGTTTTTGGCACCAATTAAGCTTTATTTGGAAATATTTCAAATTACGTACCTATCCAGCCACATAAAAATAAATACCATGAACATCTCTTAGCTGGTTTATCACTAATTAAATTTTCCAACGCCTGCTGTTTATAAAAAGCTTTATTGTCCATTTGTATTCCTAAATACGTCAGTTCCTGTATCTGTAAATGAATTATTACTATGAAAATTTGAAGAATCTTATTAGTTAAATTAAAATTTGTTATTAACTATACAGATTATACAACGTCGAAACTGATTAGGTAATTGACCAAATAGGTGGTCGATGCAACTTTGTGCAATTTTCGATATAAAATGCTAATTCTAATCTTTAATCTTTTATCGAGTGGAACGGATGTTTGTGTTTATTTTTCATCCTACTCTTTCTTGTTTCTATTATACGACGGTAGAATAAAATACTCGCTAATACCGAAAAATCGAGTTGAAACCGGAAAGAAATTTTCCCCTATTATTTATATGGAAAATCGAATTTTGAATGAGAGAAACCTCTATTAATTTTCATATTTTCAGGTAGACTGAAACAAAATATATCGCCCAAAAATGAAACACTCTTATTCACATATTGACCAAGTGCATAGCAATACAGAATTCCAGGGTACACCATCTGGGAAACTACTGGATAAAAGAGGAAGACTGTCTTAACTGAAACGGATGCGAATATCTTTAAATTTCCGTGTCTCTGAGATTAGGACCTTTTTCAATTAAACGGTAAGAGGATGGTGTGTGCAAAGTTATGGAAAAATGATGTTGCCAAACATGTTCACATAAATCTGACATAGGATCAGAAACTGGAGTCTTTGACGCTAAGCCTAGGTGCAATGTATAGAGGCCAAAATATCTTTATACTCTCAGATAGTCAGGCAGCACTTGAATCTTTAGCATGTCCCCAGAAAGGGGTAGAAGTGTACGGGCCAGAAACCAAACACTCTAAAAGCTTGGGAAAAACCACAAGTATCTTTCAAGCGGAAATTCCCCCTATAAGAAAGTGTACCCAGTTCAATATTGACAAAGGATATAGAAGGCAAAAGATTATCATAATGACAGATAGTCAAGCAGTCATTAAAGCACTGAGTTCTTGTGTAATCAGTTCCAAAATTGTGTGGGAATGCCTTAGAAGGTAGACCAAAGAACAGCCCAAATAAAGCTGGCCAAAGTACAAAGACTAGCGTGTCTGAGTACTATAGGAGCCATGAAAACTACACATACTGCCGCGATGGAGATCCTGCTTGATCTGGAACCCCTACCGGTAGTGATTAAGGAGGAAGCTATGAAGCAAATCCTCAAACTACATGAGGAACACCATTTTAAAGAAGGTAACCTCAAGGGGCATCTGGAAATCCTCAAGGTCACTCCCTTGATGGACATGGCTTCAGTGAGTGACCCGATGCAACTAAAAATGATATTTGATCATAAATACAAGGTTCGGATCCCCAAAAGGGAAGACTGGACGGGGGACACAGTATGCATACTGGAGCACTCCCAAAAGTGGTACACAGATGCATCAAAAATGGAAAATGGAGTGGGGGCAGGAGTGGTGGGACCAAGGTTCAACAGACATGTGTCCCTCAGTGCTAACACCACCATTTTTCAAGCAGAGGTCTATGCCATCCTCATGGTGGCTGAACACCTGATCAACAAAGACCGATGCAAACAACACATAAGTATCATGTCGGACAGCCAAGCGGCATTAAAAGCACTCCAAAGTAACAGCTTGAGATCAAAAATGCTTCATGAGTGCCATCTGGCTCTAAACCAGCTGGCGGACAAGAATAAAGTTGAACTTGTCTGGGTGCCAGGGCATGTGGGTATAGCAGGCAACGAGGAGGCAGATCAGCAAGCGAAACAGGGTGCACAAAAGTCCTTTATAGGACCAGCTCCCATGTTTGCTTTTGGACAAAGAGACTACCAGAAAGTCATTACCAACTGGATCAACAAAGAAATCAACAGAACCTGGAATGCTATTACAGGTCTCAAACATTCAAAGAAATTCCTCAACCCTAACAAAAAGAGGGGAAGGGAAGTGTTAAAACTAAGCAGAAGGGAGCTAAGACTACTTTGCGGCATACTAACAGGACATATCCACTGCAGGCATCACCTGAGAAAGATGGGACTGGTGGATGATGACACTTGTAGGTACTGTGGTGAAGAGGTGGAAACTATGGAACACATTATCACGAGCTGCCCGGCGTTATGCCGCAAAAGACAGAAATTCTTAGAATTTATTTTCATCCTGGAAGAAGAATTACTAAACCTACCGATCAGGGGCTTGATCGACTTTGTCAATGACATAGATCTCTCCTGAATCCAACAAGAGGGGGGCACAAAATATCTTATTTGGTCGCAGTGCAGGAGGTTGCGAAAACACTCACCCTGTTCTTAATAATAATAATGCCTTAGCATATTCAATGAACTAAGCGAGAACAATAACCTCAACCTTACTGTGGATTCCAGGACACACTGGAATAGAAGGGGGGGACTGAAAGACCCTTTTGTGGTCCGGAACTCTTTTGCGGCATCATTCCCAATGTAATATTGGAAAAAATAGGCAAAGCCGAAGAAAAGAGAAGATCTGACCATTGGAAAGATCTAGTAGGGCTTGGACAATCAAAGATTCTGACTGGTGGCTACAACCCGTTGAGATCTAATGAATCCATAAGTCAAAGTAAACTGCACTAAGAGTTTTAACAGGGAACCTAACGGGACATTGCCGCCTTAACGGGCACCTGAAAAAGCTCCAAATAGTGGAGGAAGGAGAATGTAGATTCTGTGGCATGGAAGACGAAACCTCCATCCACATACTTGCGAATTGCACAGCAATTCAGAATCCTAGTGCACAGAACCTAGGAGATTATTGGATAGAAGAAGGACATTTACCTAAGTTGAAGCCTGCAGATATCCTAAAACTCTCCAAGGAAATGGGATTAAAGGAGCTACCAGTCTCTGAGACGTTCCTCGGGAACTAAGTAGAAGGAAGGAGACACAATAGATCTTTTTGGTCTTAGTGAATGTCCCCCCATTAAACATACATGTCCCAGATAAGATCTAGACGGATCTGAGTCTACAAAAACTCTGGCAAAACCATAATAGAGTAGCTCTTAAGTGGGTCTGCAACTGTATTCATTGGTCCAGCACGTGATTTTACACCTCGGTGGATTCAAACTAAACATCACGTGCCAAAACAGAAACACAGCAAACTCCTGGTAAAAAAACTCTCAGATTCACTGACTCACGAAAAATTAAACCTATCTATTGGTTGTGCATAGAAAGGGAGAAAACAGCCATTATCTTCGAATGTGAAGCACTGTCTTCTTGGAGATATAGACTTTTAGCAGTAGAGTACCCAAAGAAGTATTTCACAAAGAAGGACTTAGTGAAAACGGTATAACCAAGAGCACAAAAAGCCTAAGGGATGAGGAGCCGAGGTCTCTGACTGGTGGTACCTCTGTGTACATCAATCTCTGTATATTATATTCCATAATTTACAGAGCAATATTAAAAAGTTAAAAATAAAAAATATACCTACCTTATTGATAAACAATCTATATATTTGCTGGATATTCTTAATATATTTGTCGTCTTTGTGTATTTTTATCGTTGATAATATTGTAGGTTTTTTTTCAGAGAACCTTCTGCGTTAATCTGTATGCTTCGCATTAATATTAAAATAAAAGACGTACCTGACAATGATAATTGTTGAATATTGTAAAATTCCAAGAGTTCAACAAGTGATGACTGTCGTATATGTATACGATAAGACTGATATTAACAATTAATTCCTTTAAGTTATTTAGATGGAAAAATTATTTATTTAATATAATTTAAAACAATTATACTGGAAATTACTGGGCTTCCGTTTCGTTTCTGATCAATGCAGTGCCGGGGTTGTGATATAATAATATTGGTATGAAAATATAAATGTTTTTCCAGTTAGACTGGATTAAAGGCACCTAAGGATAATAACATTTTTTTCATACTGTCTGGTAGATTTAGTTTACTGACTACATTTTGAGTCCAGTAAGTGAGCTATTACAGTATCAGAGCTGGTAAGTGTAAGCAAGAAATCTGATCTTTCAAATTAATCTCTACCCTCAAAAATTTCTGTTACAAAGCCGTAATAGTCCGAAAATAATTTGTAAATATAACTGTTGGAAACTATAACCCAGCAATATGCATTTGTGTCAATGAAAATGCCTTGGTTTTTAAATATTTATATAGCTTTTGCTACTCAGATATATATCTGCTTTAAAACGAGGAAGTTATACAGCAGCTCCTTAGAAGCTTTATCAAGTGGTTTATAGACGCTGAAAGAACAAAACTAAGAGGTTTCCATTTTACCATATAAGCAATCATGTACCCATTACAAATCTAAGCAAGGCTGTATAACTTGTGCCTATTTTAGACGTATAGATACTTAATTGATGCTGAAATATTGTTTTCAACTCTTATTTATACAGCATTGAGTTATATATAAGAAAGGTGGGATAGATATTGTTAGCGTTTTTAAAAAGCAATTTGTGCTACTTGGGTTGTCATCCAAAATAAGCGTTTTACCAAATTTCAGATCAAACTCAGGACATTCAGGACAAACATACATTAGCTGCAATTCTGTAAACAAATGTTAAATTTTAACGTATGGTTAAAAATTAGACAATGTTCTAACTCCCTTTTACTTTTCTGTACGCATAATAATCTTTAAAATATGAACGGAAAACTTTTAATTGGACACCATATCTTGTAAAATTCAAATCCTAATCTTGACTATGTATAGATTAAAACATTTCTAATAGCGTAAATTTCGTCAAATATAACGGCTTGCCGTTAATTTTTAACCACTTCTTATACAGTGTGACCCATTTTGTTTGGAAGCACCCCTATAAAATCCGCATTTTTCAACCAATTTTGATTTAGTCTTTTTTGTTAGATTCAGTATCAAATACAGAATTTGAGCACAAATTTTCATACCATAATAGCTATTTTCAAGGCACTCTACGTTAATTTTTCTTTGCCGAAAAAGACGAAAGTATATTAGGCATTTTTTTTTCTCAAATTTGACTACACCACTGGATTCGGAATCATCACAAATGTAAACTATCAAAATTTTATAAAAAAAGTTTTATTAACAATAAAGTTATCACTACATGAATTTGGAGAAAGTTGTTTTTTGATTAATTTTTTACTAAGAATGTAGACACATTTTAAAAATGGCAACATGGTAAACAAAAACTAGGACTCAAACATATTGCACTGTAAAAATTCGAACCCGATACCTTAACCCGTTCTGGAGTTATAGCTTCTGAGAGTAATGTAAAATTGTGCTGATGTGACGAAAATACAAATTAACACCAAATAATACATTTTGATTATTAAACTACTTAATAATAATTGAATTCTACATTTTTGTAGCCTCGACTAGACCTCCGTTAATTTCCACACATTTCTCGTATCGTTTGCGACTATGTCTTAGCGCTTTTTTTTATTTCATGTGGCGTTATTCCAGCACACGCCTGTCGTATTCTGTCACACAGTTCTGCTCTATTCCTTGGACGTGTCTTATACACTTTTTGTGTCAAAAGACCCCACAGATAAAAATCCAATATAGTTAAATCGGGCGATCTAGGAGGCCATTCGATTAACTCGCTACCGCGACCTATCCAACCATTTGGAAATTTTTCGTTAAGCCACTGCCTGACAATCCTAGAATAGGGTACAGAACAACCATCTTACTGAAATATCAAATTTCTTCTTTCTGCTAGTGGCAGTTCGTCAATCACTGCGGATAACTCACCTTCCAAGAATTCCATGAAGTTATTGGCATTCATGTTACCCTCAAAAAAGAATGGACCTATTATCCTGTCTTTTAAAATTTCAGCTTCGAATTTTCACAGTGCAATATGTTTGAGTCCTAGTTTTTGTTTACCATGTTGCCATTTTTAAAATGTGTCTACATTCTTAGTAAAAAATTAATCAAAAAACAACTTTTTCAAAATTCATGTAGTGATAACTTTGTTGTTAATAAAAAAATGCCTAATATACTTTCGTCTTTTTTGGCAAAGGAAAATTAACGTAGAGGGCCTTGAAAATAGCTATTATGGTATGAAAATTTGTGCTCAAATTCTGTTTTTGATACTGAATCTAACAAAAAAGACTAAATCAAAATCGGTTGAAAAATGCGGATTTTATAGGGGTGCTTCCAAACAAAATGGGTCACACTGTAGAATTGTCCCTATTGCAAGTTAAATAAAAGCAGATGAAAAGATATTGTAACGCCGTTGGTATGGAAAAGTTTTTGTATTTTTGAATTTCTTAATGAAATTAAACGACTAAAACCTTGGTAAATGTGAATTTAAAAATATTCATTTTAAAACGAACATTTTCACGGATTTGTATTTTAAATGAAACTAAAAGTTTCTAATTAACTCCACTTAATAATGCAATATTTTTAGATATCGACATAATTATCAATTTAATTTAGAGTAGATGAGTGGATTTCACGAAGTAAGGGTTGCACTTTCACGAATATAAAAAACATGCTTATTAATATATCGCAAATCTTTACATAAAAGATAAAATTATTCATGTGTAATTTTAATTTATAATAAAGGAAGTTTTTAAAAATGCAGTGCTTAAATTTAATGTATTCATTAAGATTGTATTACTATGGGAAAAACAATAAACTGTTTTAGATCGGACTATAAATATTCCGAAACTTTATCAGAATTTGACCCTTTTTATTTCTTTGGTTCAACATTTTGTATTGAAACTACAACATATACCATTATATCTATTAGTATTTGGATGATATTTTCATTGGTCAGTTTTTATCAAGAGTATATCATTTATTATTATTCCAGTTTCTTGTGTAATGAATAGGCTGGTTTCTATTTTAGCCAAATGTATGCAGTCATGTCATTTCGGACGACTGAGAAACGATAGAAAATTTTAACTATCTATTTTCACTAGACATATTTGAGGGGCGAAAAATAAACTTTTTTATATAAAACGTCAAGCTGAATTGAATGGTGTTAACCATAGGAAGCTAGTTGTGACGGTTATACAGTTATAACGAAAAGTATGGAGTCAAGTCATAGTGGTCAACCAAGAAGCCATACAAAATTTTAACTCTACATTTTTACACTTTTTTATGGGCATATTTGTAATCTACGGGCCCGAATTAATGGGTTTTGATAAATTGGAAAATGTTGAAGCGTTTTTTAAAATTTCGAAATAGTATGGGGTAAAAATAGGAGAGTGATTTGTAGCCATCTTATACAACAAAACTAGGCATATTTGAGGGGCGAAAAATAAACTTTTTTATATACAACGTCATGCTGAATTGAATGGTGTTAACCATAGGGAGCTAGGTGTGACGGTTATACAGTTATAACGAAAAGTATGGAGTCAAGTCATAGTGGTCAACCAAGAAGCCATACAAAATTTTAACTCGAGCTCGAGCAGAATCCAGACCAAGTGAAAATACTGTTACTCTAGCTAATAGCATGAAGGCACCAGGTGAAGAACTAAAGAAAGAATAGGATTCACACAAACAATCATAGAAAATTCAGCCATGATTTCAATCAGAAACAGTTCTAACAAATTAAATTGAATCAGAAATAACTATATAGAGGAAGCGTGACCACGCTCAGCTGAAGAAGAGATCGGAACAGAAGCCCGCAAGATCATTCAGATCCAGCCTATATATGCCAATTTCATAGTGTAAGTACAGTGACAAAAGAGTAATCAGTTCGTCTGAATGTTTAGTTTGAATCCATCGAAATGTACAACCATGTACAGCAGGTTTTTATATACGAAATACCAGCTCTAGATCCGTTTGTGTACCACACCAACCTTCCTGACTGCATGCTTCCAGCCCATCTCAGTTTAGCTGGATGTGGTGAAAAATAATTCGTTTTTTGGAGATTTATATTGGAAGGAACTATAAAAAATTAGGGGATTTTAAATGAGCGATGCAAGAAACTGTTTGAAGGTTCCTCCAGTGCAGTGTGCTCTAGTGCGCTCTATTACATTTTAGAAACAGTAGAGAAAATAATTAAAAGTATAGTATACCTGATTAAAGAAAATCACGGAACCATTGAAACCTCCAAAACAATTATTCGTGGACTAAACAGTCATGCGTGAAGGAAATATGGGAAACGACCGAACATTTTTTTTATACCAACAAAAAAAAATTTGGACGTGCTGCGGAAAATTATAAACTAATTTAATTCGTATCGTTAATAATTTTAATGTTAAATAAGTTCCTGTTTTTAATATCTGATAACAAACAATAAAGAGTGTGATAAGCCAAAAAAAAACAATCTACGATAATACATTTATTAAGTCAAAAAGTCGTTGTGATAGGTTTGTTCGTAGAATGGAATTTCCAATCGCTTCAGAAATTCTTTTAAGGAGGTTGTACTTTTAGTTTGAAGTTAGAATGTAATTTTTTTTAGCAATTTTGTTATATTTTATAGGTTCAATGTCTTGTTTTAGGATTTTCGATTTTCTTTTTCAGAAATTCTTCAGTATGAAGTTGAAATATCATTTTATACTATTTTCTTATGTTTTATATAGATAAAAAATGACTACTTAAAAAAATAACTATTTAGCAAGTTTTCTAAATAATTTTGAAAATACCATACACCAGAGAAATAGATATAGTCGAAATGAAAGAAATCTATTACCTTTTTAATGATGTGTTTTTCCTGAGTACACTTCTTGGTTTTCAGTTTTTAAAACCCTCAATAAGGAGACGCGTTCCTTTGGTGGAATCTTTGAAAACAAACTACTCGCATAAAAAGAAACTAAGTCTGCATTTGTAGAAACATTCGGAATATGATGAGTAAGATATTCTGCTGTTAAAATACCAATAGGAATATGCATGGCTAGTACAGATGTTAACTTTCCTCTGTTTGAATTTTGTGAAATTTCTATGGTGTATACAGTGGCAGCAATAGGTGCACCATTAACGCTGACTCCGATAACCAACAACGACACATAATATATTTTTATGTCTGTAGAAAACGCAGTCATGGTTAAGCCACAGATTAATATGCTGCAAATGATTCTTATAGTAGGTTTTCTTCCAATAATGTCAATTATTTTTGCCCAAACTACAAACATTATTACTGTAGTGTATGGGATTATAGTAATTAGTGAGGTTTGGAAGACAGATATTGGTTCGTTGAACGGATTAATATTGGAATCGTTCGACTTCAACTGCGGCAAAACTGGTGAAAACCATGATATTGATAATCCAAGTGAGAGCATCAAGAGATCAACTGAAAAGAAAAACAATATAAAATATCAAATTTTTCAAAATTAAAATTTTATTTTCGCAAGAGGTTTATTAGATTTCACAGTATCGACGTGGCAAAAGCTCTAGTGTTATCCCTGATACGATAGCAGCATTTGGGAACGATGCTATTGTGGATGTAGGCAAAGAACACAAAGAAGCAGCGGCTAGTCTGCAAACTTCTATCAATAAAATTGAAAATCGTGAATCAGCTTTTTTTATTTTGAACCTTTGCCGCAGTTTTCTGAATATTTACGTAAAAGAAATCCCCTTTTTGCTTCTCACTAAATTGTTTCATTTTTTTTTTCAAAAAGCTTCTGGATTATTCTGTTCCAATGGGGCCATTTAGGTCAATTAAATTTTTACATTATTGGTTAAAATTCCAATAAATCCGCTCCATTTATAGTTACCCTGGAAAAATTGAATCGATTGAATCAAAACTATCCGAGAAATTACCCCCTTGAACGAAAGGCGCCAACGTGACGTCACATCAGCCGTGGAGCACGGCAGTATCGAGGTTCCAGGCGTAGAGACATGGTAGAGACTAGTGTAATAATTAATTTGTAGAACGGCTTTGTACGCAAATCTAATCATCCGAAATGGTGCAGTATTTTAACCAAAATAAGGACTATATCAGTGCAGAATTAAGAGGTGTGAAAATGGAAAACTACCTACCTAAGTTTTCGCAAAAAAAATTCATACGATTAAAAATTGTGTGGAAGCAGTTTTAAGCCACGATTGTCCTGCGTCTGAGGGGGCTGCAAGCATGCTGTGGCATTCTTAATGTGGCTACTCCGAAGAACAGGAAAAAGCTTGCTACTGGAAAAAGTCTAACTTGGCTGCAGCATCAACAACGAGAAAATTCTTCACAACAATACTTTGATCCCTTATTAGAAACAAATGTAGTACGTCGCATAGCTTTCTGCCAAAGTTTTTTAACCTTCAAATCGTTAGGTACTATAAAATACTTGTATTTGCTCTCTTTGTCACTCATTTTATAATTATTATTGATTAAAAATAAACATAAACGTCAACTAACATGCAAAATTCGCCGGAAATATCGAATTAAACCAATATTCACACGTTAAGTGTACTCGGCTATTTGAAGCCGCCGCCGCCGGGCTCGTCGCCAGTAGGCTGATTTGACGTCACTGCTTGGTCACGCCCCGTTTCAAAGCTGGCCATATTTTAACACTGAATTTGAGGGTGAAATCGGTTGGATACAATTGTGATTTTTTGCCTTTTCGAGTAGAGAACTTTTTAAAACTAAAATTAAAAAATTATCGAAAATGGCCCCATTGTATGACATCCTAATGATGTCACACTGAGTTAAATTGAAAAATATAAACGCCAGACCTAGTATTACAAAAAACGCCTCATATTTATCGCGTCTGATAGACAAGCTAATTTAAAGACTCTGAAGTCTAAGATCCCTTAAGCAGCTGTATACACAACAAAGTTATTTTGTTTTGGGTGGGTAAGAAAGAATTGTCGAAACTGAAGTTGCAACTGTACCTAGAGACCTAGCTCCAGCTGTTCTCAGAAGACTATTATTTTTAAGGTATTTATCAATCTAGTAGGTGCAACCAGTACCTGATGCTTCTATGGTTTTTACTGTTATTACTATTATTAGTGATGAGCAAAATTGGTATTGGTTCTGGCTTTTTCGCTACACCAAGACCAAGACCATCCTTATACTAGGTTAGGTTTATGGTGAGTGGGTCTATAAGGCCCTCCACTGCGACTCGCAAGAGTCTATTGTGGCTCACACCTATTCAGATTTCACCAATCAAATTCAGCTTCTTAACAAAGCCGATTAGATATTTGGTGAATGATTTTTCAGGTCCGAGCGCGAGAGAGCATCCCTGCCAAACATCAGATACCTGATTCGAGCCGCAGCGGGGCAGGCACAAATTATATGCTCTGCTGTTTCATCATCTTCCAGACAAAGACGGCAGGTCGGATCTTCCGACAGTCCAAGTTTTAGCATATGATGATTCAGATGACAGTGGCCTGTTAAAAGGCCTGTTAGACAGCGTAGGTCATGCCTGCTATAGTCTTACATTTGTTTGGAGACATTCTTCGAAGGATGTATGAAAGCCTTTGAATGAACCAATCCTGGTAAATTATGCCAGAAGTCTAAACCCCGTCTTGCCGTCCAGGTATTTAGTGTTTGTTTGGCAATTGTAGGTTCTGGTCCGTTAGAAACACGTGCGGCACCCTCCCTTGCAAGAGAGTCTGCCTTCTCATTTCCTTCCATGCCAGAATGGCCAGGGATCCAGACCAGCAATACTTTATCGAGTTCTTCTATTGAGGAGAGTCTTTTTTGGCAGTTTAATACTAACAAGACCAAGACTATATATAAAGAATAACCTTAATTATAAACGTAAAAGATGAATAAAAAAAATAACTACCTGTTAGAGCGCAGAAATACATGAACCACGGAATATTCTTCCATTTTTTAACGGTAATTGCTGATTCACCTGCCAGCTTTTCCAAATCCATGTAGTTGCAACTATCAATCCAAACTGAAGATCGTTATTTTTGCCTTTTTTGTAGTATCTACACTTCAAAACTAATGTTCATTTGAAAGGCAAATTATACGATTATCTCAGCTTATAAAAATGTGCTCATTATTAATAATTGACCTCTAAAGCGATTGGGGAGAATATGGTGAAATATCTTAGGTTAGTATCATTAGTTTTATACACTAATTATGAAAAATAAATAATACTTTTAGAAGTAGTAGTACTAAGTCGTCTGGATAATAGTGCGAGTAAAAAGGGTCTACAGTTAAATGACAATAAAACAAAATAGATGATAACGAACAACTGGATAGAGGCTTGATAAGTATTTTAGACAATGAGGACGGTACTATTAAAAATAGAAACGAAATAAGCTACCTAGGAATTAATATCAACAACAGAATTGATAAGTAAGAAGAAATTAACAAAAGGAAACAAGACAATGGAAGACATTCAAATCGAAAGCGGTGTGAAAAAAAAATAGCAACAAGTGTGTAAAGTAATGAATATTGTATTGTATTGTATGAGCCGAAAGCGAATGCGACGATCACATGAGTCAAAAAAGGGACTTTACAAACGAATTGCATACAATATTTTTCTACTACCGAAAATTTTATCAAAATACAGAGGTATAATTAGTTTTCTTTAGAAGAAACTATAACGATTCTCAGATTCAATGCACGAAGAAATGTCAGTTACTCACAGCCAACTTATAGGTACATACCTACCTATGCACCCTATTCTATTATTTTCCAGCACCCTATAATTATTTACTAATAATTATTATTAGGTATGTACTTTACTGAATTCTATATCTGTCAATCACTGATTAAAAAAACTCAGATTCAATATCCGTTTATTATACCTACCTGTATTATTATAAGACTAGGTATAACTACATACAAATTGGAACTTTTTCTTTACGCACTAATGCGTAAAGTAAAGTTTTACGCACTCGAAAGTGTGTCTAAAGTACGTACTTTACGCTCGGTAGTAAAAAAAAAGAATTTATCATAAGACTGACAGTTTTTTATGAAGCAGATCTGTGGGTTATGAATAAAAAAGAGGTGAAACTATAGTTTGGTATTCCTATCCGAAGATACGCGGCATCGGTAAGGGTAGAGGAAACACGGCCGATATCTGCCATAAACGTACCAATGGCGTACGATTCATGCTTTTCTTTAAAGGTACCTAAGGTATTTGTTAAAAACAAATTAAGTTGAAAACCTTACTTGAATTCAATATGGATACGAAATAATTCACAATCACCACAAAGCATAAAAACAAGTAAAGATAGATAATAGTTTACCAGTAAACAAGAAAACTAAATAGAATATGACATGAGCGCTCACAGCAATATTGATGTCCCAGAAATTACCAACTAAGAGAGACAGAGTAATAGTGCCCTGCCTAGTCAGTTGCTATTGGTGGTAGAATTTTGACAAACGCCAATTGCATCGAACCTTATCAGGTGTTAAGATTTTCAGTAGCGTAGCGATATTGTTTCTGCTTTGTACAATAAAGTGTTTGTAAAATTGTCAGCCGTTAATGAAGAAAAGTAAAGATAAAACCTGTTTATACCTATTCTCAGAAATATACCTAGCTTAAATAATTTCCCATTATCTTGTGTTTCTATTATTCCTTGGTTATGTTTAGTTACCAAAAAGTAAAATGATTATTACGATTATTGTAGTTATTATGTAGTTACCTATTAATATCATCACTTACCTATAAATATTAGCAATCACTCACATATTAGCAATTTCATTATTAGTATTTAGGTTAGTTATGTCAATAAAACAAACAATTTATTTATTTTGTGTTATATGTATTTGAAAAACTATACATTATGGAAAAACATTATTTCTATGTCATCTAGAAAGTAGTCCTGGATACAAAAATTTCGAAAGTTCAACAATAAAATTAAAAATTATATTTTATAAAAATTTATATTTCTTATCCAGCTTTTATTTTGTCTTATATGTATTATTTGGAAAATTATTTGAATATATTGAAAAATATTATTTCTATGTCATAACGTCATCTAGAAAGTACCTACTCCTGAATACGAAAATATGTTTTACTACAACCACTATGCAAAACAAACTTTTCTACACAAATTTTTATACGCAATGCAGGCCTTTTCTTAATTCTTTTTTATCAAAGATTTTTTTCCAAACGCGGCTAACTTCATTGTCATTAAATTTCTGTTTTTATTTCATTAATAAATGTGGTTGTAGGAAAAATATTGTGTACAACTTGTACGCAAATCACTTTTCCACTCGCTAGATTTGCGGCACTCGCCTTACGGCTCGTGCCACAAACTTCTGCGCTCGTGGGAATAGTGACGCTTTGCGCACTAGTTGTACAAACTACTATTTTCTACTATCACTATCGAAAGTCTGCTTTTTTGCCTTGAAAATCAACTGCAAAGTTGATGTTTTCCGCGAGCTGTCATAATTTGACATTATCGGCGCTCTTAAGCAGAAAGTAACTTTGGCGCACGCCTAATTTTATTTATAGATAAAAAAGAGCCAGAAAAAATCTTGTGTGTATTTAGAGCAGAAAGTCTTTTGGTAGTTTCGACAGATTACCAAAGTACTACTTTCTGCTCTTGATACACAAATAACTATTTAAACATGTACATCTCATTTTTGAAGAAGCTGCGTAATTTCCAGTAAAGATTTCCCTTTCGTTTCAGGCATGGTAAAATAGATACTAACAAATCCAAGAGCTGAAGCCGATGCGCAAAACCAAAAGCAATAATAAAGCCCCCAATGAGTGGATATTAAAGGAAAACTAAAAATGACGACCCCCATTATTATTTGATTCACTATTAACGCTAAAGCTATACCAGCTGCTCTAGCTTCTTTAGGAAATATTTCTCCTGCAAAAGCTAAAGGTACATTTCCCAAACCTATACCATACGAAAAAATGTAAAGTAAAACGAAAACTATGGAACACCATCTAATATTAGTGATAATATTCGAACCAATATGATCTAAATAGAAGAAAGTACCAAGCAACCACATGATAGTGGAGGAACCAAAAGTGGAAATAAGAATTAACGTTCTTCTTCCTATTTTATCTACGTAGTAGATAGCTGGGATGAAGGATATTAACTTTATGAGTCCTACAAGAATACCTACGACATCACCTGATAAACCAGAACCTGCATTGCTGAAAATTGGCGATACGTAAGACAATACAATCGATATTCCCGACAGTTGTTCCACTATGAAAAGTTGAATGCTCAAGAAAAAAGCTTTTCGTATCAAACTAGACTTAATAAAGTCTGATAAACTTCGCGACTTACCCAATGACGTGTTATCGATAGTGAATTTAATTTTCTTGAACTCAAGTTCAATTTCACTAATGTGTTCTTTTCCCCTTAAAGTTTCTAAAGCAGCAAATCCTTGAATATCCTTTTGTTTCGATAATAAATAATAAGGGGATTCTGGTAAAAAATAAAGTGAAACTAAACAAATAATAGGTGGAATGGCACATATTAAATTAAAGCATTTTACGCTGGTAACTGACCCTATAATATAACCGAGTAAAATTCCTATCGGTATATGCATCGACATTATGCAATTTATAGTTCCTCTATTTGAATCTTGTGCAATTTCTGTGTTGTAAACTACCACAGATAAAACTCCACCGCTGGTTAAAACCCCAGTTAGCGGTAAGAGTATAAGATATAATGAAATAGTCTTAGCAAAAGCTAATACTATTAAACAGCACAAGTGTATGGATACGACAATTACCATGGATCTCTTAGAACCGATTGTGTTCATTATTTTCGCCCAAGGTGAAAACATAACAACTGATGCTAGTAAAGGTGTTACAGTCATAATGGAAACTTGGAATACTGAAATTGGTTCTCCGAATGGATTAAGCTCTGTATCCTTCGAAAGAAGTTTTGTAATAACAGGCGAGTACCATGATATTTGCAGACCGATCGACAGCATTACCAAGTCAGCTGAAATATAAAATAAACGATTAGTGACATCCAGACAGTCTTAAATAGTCGCAAGGTATGCAGTGGCGGCGCCAGGCATGTGCGAGCTGTGCGATCGCACAGGCGCTATCAATCTGTCAGTATTTTTCAGAAAGCTGTGAAGGTTCTATCTAATATTTCCCCTATTCTGAAGATCTGAGGTTATTTTAATTTTATACTTAAAAATAAATATGTATATAAATATTTTCTACACGGTTTTAATGTTTTAAAGTCTGGGGCCCCACATAGAGATATAACACTGACAAAAAGTACTCTAGAGAGGCTTAAAATGTAAAATTTAGCACCTAAATTTTCAAAATTTTTCGGGGAAGGCCCCCACCCTAATATCACCTCGCACAGGGCCCCGCGGCGGCTAGCGCCGCCACTGAAGGTATGTATGTATGATGGGGTGACATTCACTGAGACCTAAAAGATCTATTATGCCCCCTTACTTAAGTTATTCGGGAACTAATTAGAATTCTAATTAGTTCCCGAATAACGTCTCAAAAACTAGTAGCTCCTTTACTCCTATTTCCCTCAGGAATTTTAGGATATCTGCAGGCTTCAACAAGTAAATTCTTCTATCCAATATTCTCCTAGGTTCTGTGCCCTAGGATTCTGAATTGCGCTGCAATTTGCTAGTATGTGGATGGACACCTCCATCCACATACTAGCAAATTCTTCCATGCCCCAGAATCTATATTCTTCTTCCTCGACTATGTTGAGCTTTTTCAGGTGCACGTTTAGGCTGCAACGTCCCATTAGGATCCCTGTTAAACTCTTAGTGCAGTTTTACTTTGATATATGCATTCTTTTGAGCTCAACGGGTTAATTGTAGCGACCCATCAGAATATTTTATTGTCTAAGCCCTACTAGATCTTTCCAATGGTCAGATCTTCTCTTTTCTTCTCCTTTCTTTGCCTATTTCTTCCAATATTACATTGGGGCTGATACCACAAAAGGGTTCCAGCCCCCAAAAGGATCTTACAGTCCCCCTCTTTGCTAGTCCATCTGCTATTTAATTTCCTTCTATTCCAGTGTGTCCTGGAATCTACAGTACTTACCATTTTGAAACTGATTACACAAGAACTCAGCGCTTTAATGGCTGCGTGACTATCAGACATTATGATAATCCTTTGCCTTCTATATCCTTTGTCAATATTGAACTGGGCACACTTTCTTATTGCGTGAATTTCCGCTTGAAAGATACTTGGGGCTTTTCCCAAGTTTTCAGAGTGTGTGGATCCTGGCCCGTACACCCCTATTCCAGTTCCTTTTATTGCTTTTGAGCCGTCTGTGTACCATTGAATGGCATTTTTTCCAAGTCTGGTAATGGTATTTGGATCCCATTCCTTCTTGTTCCTTAATTCCGAAACCAATTTCTTTGAAAAGTTATACCTTTTCATCATACCATCTTGTGGCATGTCCCAGCTTTTTTCCATTTCTAAGAAGTAAGAAGGTGGTTTTTTTTTAATGATTCCCTCTCTACTTAGTCTGTATATCGTTATTACTGCAACACTTTCCACCACCATATGTAGTGTTGTGAGATTGAGAATCACTTCTATGGTTGCCGTTGGGCATGTTTTCAGCTGTTGACTAACATTAGTAACACTTTGGTGAAAAACAATGAAAACTTCTTCAACTGGAAGAAATTTATGGTGATCCACTGGTCTATCGAAAAATGAAATAAGAAAGACCGTTCAAATATTAGACACTAAGGGAGAAAAATAAATTGGGAAATTTGCTGATAACCTCAAATCTCAATAAACAGCATAACTTGTTGCAAAAAACGGATTATTAGTAGATAAATTTGAAAACGTAATTTTGTTGACATTATTAAATAGATTTAAATCAGTAAACACATAAATCCATGGAAGTCTGTTTTTTTCCTCAGGTTAAACAGGAATTATAAATTCACTGATACGAAAATTGCAACTTTTTATAAAATTTTCTAGCGTAGCTAACATAACTAAAACTTATTCGGTGCTACAAGTTTTAATTTGTTCCAGGAAATGTTTATGTGAATTTGATAAGCTTTTTCGTAGTAGAATTGCTGGAAAAATATCAATACATTTGGATCACTTTACAAGATTGAGTGAAAATATTTCTACAGTTGTTGCAGTTGCATACTAATTTTTGGTAATTTGAACATTGCAAAGATGATATTCAAACAGATGGAAGTAAAATATTAATATGTAAAAAAATTGAGCTGTTCAGAGACAGGTTGAATGTTTTGATAATGTGTTTGTATTAACATACTATTTAAGGGTACGTAAGAACTAAGAAAATCTATCGAATTTCTACATTTTAAGCCACTCTATAAGATAAAAGTATAATTTGCTAAGTGCTAAAACAAAACTCATTCGAGTCAGATCAGAATTCAATAGTAGGGAGATCTCTTGATAGGTGGTAGAGTAATTTTTTTATATTTAAACCGTTCCAGGATAGACTGGTGTCATCGGAAATTAATGTGAGCTTACCATGACATCATTAAAGAATAACAAAAAATTTGCTCAGTTTCAGGAGCCTTTGAATACCGGATACCCTATTACTTACTAGTAGTTTTTGAGAATCTGTGTTTTTTTGGAAGAAAATTTTGATAGAAGATAAGGACAGCAGAAACAAGTGGTGACGATAGAAAAAAATTCATAAAACGTAAATTAACTAGGGGAACTCAAAGATGGTTTAGATAAATATCTAAGGAAAAATTAGCAGATTTATTAGCAAAGATAGGGGCTGAAAAAAAAACAGTTTTTTATGGTTCAAGTAGTGCCCTGTTAACATACCTATCTCAGCTTTGACAGTTTTGCTCATCACTAAAGATTGGTAATAAAACGATAAGTTAAGTTCGTCTGGGACGTGGAAAATAAAATGTATATTCCTTAAATTGTTGATATATAACAGACCAATTTTCTCTGGAGGAATTCTTAGCTCTACAGATCTGATTGTTGTAATAACTTTGTTTATATTCTTAGATAAAGTATGTGTTCCTTTAGTCGACCATTATTTGTAAAGTTTAGTTCAGTTTTTTAATTGTACTAAAAATATAAATAATCCATTTACCTGATATACTGCAGAAGTATGTAAACCAAGCCACGTGTTTCAATTTCTTGACCACGGTCAGGGATTCGGTGTCAATTATGTCAATCATTTTTCTTTAAATGTATATTGAAATATAAATATTTTTCACTACGTATTGAACGGAACCTTTTGTATTAATGGTAACTGTGTGTAAGTGAATGATAATAATATAACTTTTTTTTTCCATTTCTGTAATTTTACTTAATAATTAGTTACAGTAGAATGTTGGGAATGTTAGTTCAGCTACTTGAATAAAAAAAACGTAGTACAACAATTATTAAATGCATTGTTTTGTGTTATTTGTCAATCCCAACTCCAATATTCTTTATAATGTCGGTGGCTGACCAATGAAACTCAAACGTTTTTATCAACTCGGATGTATGTCTGTGTGGGTAGAGGTTTATACACGATTTTAAATTCATTTTAGAGACTTGAAATTCTCAACATAATTCAGAATTGGATGACAATAAAAGAAAATATGGAAATAATTTAGAAAAAATGGAAAGTATTCAAAACCAATCACAAAAACCGAAAATGTTAAAGTGTTGGATAACTGCTGGCTTAATAAATTCTATTAACAGAAGTGAATGCAAAAAGCACGTTGATAAATTAATAAAAAAAACTAAAACAGATTCTTTCAAAAAAGCAAATAAATTGTATTAAAGCAAATCCTAAGAACTTGTGGAATGTAGTTAAGAATTTTAATAAAGTAGCAAAAAATAATATTAAAAAACCACTATCTTTTATAAGTTCCTTGTGGCATTACTTATTCTTTTTTTCTTATTTTTTTTGGGAATCAAACCACAATAATGTTTTTTTATTTTTTATTTCGACGTTTCGGTAGCGTTCCAGCTACCGTTGTCAAGATGAACTAATATAGAAATATCCCTATCTGACACAACGAAAAAAATTTGACAACTAGACAATCAATAATATGTTGAAGTTTAAGACTACAAAACTTTGTTGTCAAATTTTATTAAGGTCCATTCATAGTAGATCACACCTCTGGTAAAATGAGAAATAAAATATTTTATTTCATGACATTCTAACGATATGTAGTCCACTAGAAATAGAATCCAGTGAAGTGCACGTTCCAGGAACGGTTTTTATTGGGTTAGCGCTTTTTTTCGCTTATTTTGGAAATGTTATTAATAAAAACGCGTTTGTTGTTACTTTTTTGTGTATGATTATTTTTGTTTTCAAAATATGTATAACTCAGTCTGGTGATTTTGTGTATTGAAGTGTGTATCGATTAACAACCATTCCAAAGATAAATCATAAGAAAACCTGGATAAATACTTATGATGCTATCCTGATAACGCAGGTAATTGATTATTGGAAATTTCTCTTTCTAACATTGGTAACCAAATTTGACTACATTCGGCTGAAATACTAGCTACACATTTATCTGAATTTAGTTGTATTAAAGCACTTTCTTTGATTTTTCGTCTTTTATTATTGGGCTCTTTCAATATTATTTTTGTCGAATCCCATTGAATTTTATGCCCCTCTTCCCAAGCATGTTTGCAAATACCTGACTTAAAGAACTCCCTATCTTTGATATACTTTTTATGTTCATTTATTCGGACTTTCAATGGTCTAGATATTTCACCTAAATAGAATTTATCGCATTCACAAGATATCTGATATTATGCAGTTTTTTGAAGATTGTTCTTCATTTTTTGGTTTCGTTTTTGTTAGTATAGATCTCAACGTATTGTTAGATTTGAAGCTAGTTCGAATATTGAATTGATTACCAATTTTCTTAATTCTTTCTGATAAACCCTTAGCATACGGTATTGTCAAGTTTTTAAAAATTATGTTAGCTGAATTATTAATATTATTGTTATTGTTATGGGGTATTAACAATGAGCCCTTCTCTATATTTTTAATTTCTTTGAAAATATACCAGGTTCATACTACGTAATGTCTTTTACATGAAGGAACAGTCCGTTTTCTACTAGGATTTTCAAAATTTACTGTTCTAAATCTATTAGAAGGAATAAATGAAAATGCGATTCTATTCAATTTTTTTTACAATATATTAGTAACTAATTTGTTTATACATATAAAAACGTGAAGCAATAAATAAAAACAACAAAAATTTACAATAAAATAGTGATAAAAGTATGTTATTCAACAATCATTTAATGGTGGATTCATGCAAGCAAAAACTATATTAATATAAAACTAAAACTAACAACATAAAACCATGTAGATGTTCATGCAAGAAACTAAGAAATTTATTTCTCCCGTGAATTCGACACAACCAATCCGTCTAGTTCTGGCGACAGATCACCTACTGGTGCTTTGCGTTAAGTTATAGGTTACATGAGCTTGTATTACACTTTGGGAAATACAGGAATGAATGTGAAATAGCCACACGCCCGTCAATGCGCGTTACTAGATGATGGTAGTAGGGATTAGTACGGTCCCTCAAGCAGGTATACTTGACTACTATATTGTCAGTTCTATTTTGTACTGGATACCCAGAATTATAATAACAGAAAAGCAGACATTCAAGAATAGCTTAGACAGCGAAACATTATGTTTACACCGGATATGCTAAAAGTTGATTTATACGATTTGATTAAACACCACAAACCACAATTTAAAATGATCAGATCAGATTTTAAACACACATGGTCACGAAACTCTTAGACTTCCGCCTTACCACCCTGACCTGAATCCCATCGAACCAGGTAAAAAATCATTGTACCGAATTTTTTAATACTTTCGTTGAAAATGAATGGAAGTCACGGTCCAGCCATGCAATACAGTATGAAAAAATGTATATGAACATGGAACCTTGCCTTGATACAGGAATAGACCAAATTATAATCTGTCCACAGGACGACGACAGTGACACTTTAGATTTAGAAAGTGATGAAAGTGAAAGTGACATAAACAATAGTGAGAGCGACGTACAAATTAAAGATTGTTACTTAATATACTTTGATTATTTACCGTACTAATTCACCAAGCGCATATTACCCTCTTTGTCATCCGAATACTTTCTCACTTTAACTTCGCGCTTCTCGTACGTTTCTCGACATTCACTCCTGTATTTGCCAAACTGTACATTTTTATACTTTACAGCAATATTTTCCATAAACTGAGGGCTACTCATCGACGCTGGGAGCCCTCTATCCCTAACCGGAAATTTTGCCAAACTAGTGTTCCAACCAGTGGTAGGGTACTTTATCGAGCCCAATATCCATGGACTCAGGACCTCAGTTTTACGTCTCCTTCGAGAGACGGCATATCTACATTATACTGCGAGTTGTGATATGCTGTGGTCACACATCCAACTACTAACCAAACTCGACACTGCTTAATGGTTATCGCAACAGCTGCTTTTCACTACAGTGCTGGGTCGACGCCCCAACTAATAATTTTTAGTTTAAATTTAATCTTGATCTTAAATTAGTTTAAGTTCAGTTGATTTGCATGAATCCATTTTTAGCAATGAGTATGAAAATTATGATAAAAGACTCGGGCAAGCGAGGTATTGAATATAAGTATCTTAAACCAATAAATGCGAGTGGCATACACTATTTTTTCTACTCCTATATTTAATTTTATCAACAAATTAACGAATAAACTGCAGTGGGCTGACAAAAATTAATTCAAGATCAGATTGATTGTATAGCTATGGGACGTAGATACCCGAGCTCTAGGGAATAGTAACTGGAAAAGAAATCCAAATGAGAGGCTGCACAAGGGTGTGAAAAGTGTTAAATCGGTAGCGTTGAGTATTAGTATCTTACGCAGCTTCTTTTTGGACGTGGAACGTTTTGAGACGCCCTAATGAAGAAAGAAAATACTATATCGACATTATGTTTTTTTTGAAAACATGTGCTGAATTTCCAAAAATGTTTTGCCTTTTGTTTCAGGTACTGTTAGATACAAAGTAACAGTTCCGATGATGCAAAATGTCGCACAAATCCAAAAACACCAGTGTTCTCCGTAATACTTGGAAATCAACGGAAAGCCAAAAAGGACTACGCACATTGTCGATTGATTAACTATTAACACTAAAGACACACCCAGCGCTCTTAAATCTTCAGGAAATACTTCTCCAGCGAAAGTTAGAGGAACATTCCCCAGTCCTATGGAATATGAAATGATGTAGACGATCACAAAAACTATCGACACCCATTTTACATTATTAAAAATAGTTACTCCGATTTGATCGAAATAAAAATAAAGGCCCAGAAATGACATGGGAAAAATGCAACAAAAAGACGAAATTAAAACTAACTTTCTTCGACCTAATCTATCTGAAAAATAAGTTGCTAGGAAAAACGTTGCTAATTTTATAACCCCCACAAGAATACCAACAGAATCTCCAGATAAACCAGAACCAGCTTTGTTGAAAATTAGCGATACGTACGCTAATATAATCGCTATTCCAGATAATTGCTCAATTATTATTATTTGAGCGCTGATTATAAAAGCTTTTCGATTCGCATAGTTGTTGAAAATATCAATTATTGTTCGCGATTTGTGAGATATTGTAGAAGCAATGATTTCCTTGATTTTCTTACATTCTAATTCAGCTTTTATCGAGTTTCCTGTACCTCTTAATTTTTCCAAAGCTCTAATTCCTTCTAAATTATTTTGCTTCAATAATAGATAATATGGAGATTCTGGTAGTAAAGGAGATACAATTAGGAAAATAATCGGTGGTATTGTGGATAATAAAGTTAAGTATTTAACACTTGTTAATGATCCAAGAGTATAGCCAAGTACAAGACCAATCGGGATATGTAAAATCATGATACAACTTAACATTCCTCTATTGGAATCTTTTGAAATTTCAGTATTATATACAGTTGCTGATAACATTGCGCCATTTACACCGATTCCAGTGAGTGGTAGAGAAATGTAGTAAATTATTATATTTTTAGCAAAAGCTGTTGTTACCAAACTACAGACTAATGTAATGCAAATTATACGCATTGTTGTTTTCCTTCCAACCCTGTCAAGAATTTTTGCCCAAAAGGGACACAGCATTACAGCTCCTATGTTCGGAATGACAGAAATTATTGATATTTCTAGAGAGGAGATTGGTCGTCCTAATGGATTAATGTCTGCATTGTCTGACATTAGTTTTGGAATAACCGGGGAAAGCCAGGATATCGCTAGTCCAAGTGACATTACCAGTAAGTCAGCTGAAAAAAGAAATAAAGAATAAATAATTTTCAATTTTATAATATATAAAAGGAAGAAAATTTGCCTGTAGGTTTGTTGAATTTACGGAGTAAAAACAAAATGTTAACGAGTAGTGTCTGAGAGAGTATCTAAGAAACTATTTATCATACAGCTTAGTGAAAAAATATATTTCTTAATCATTTACAACAGACCAATAGTAATCCTAGTACAAATATTAGAAATCCCAGATGGGGAGATTGATTGAATGTGGAAAATACAATAATGTCATTATACATAGATTAGTATACATAAATGTAGTAAATAACCAAAAACTATTAACAGAATCTAAGAAATTCACATTGATATACCTACGTACGTAGTATAAACGTTTATTTCATTGTTTAACATTCCTATAATATAGATATTGATAAAAGAATACAACAAAATCTATGTATAATTTATATTTTATACAGGGTATCCCGGGAATTCGCACCAAAACCTTGGGAACTAAAAATAATTATAGTAATGTTTTGTGAAATTATGATAAAGTACCTACCTTTATACGGGGTTGGGATAAAGTATGGAAACAAGTAAATATCTTTTAAACGAAAATAACGATATTTATGAAAATTTGCAGGTAAGTGCAATGGAACAAAATGCATCTGATGTACATTTTTTTTGTTAATAATATACTTCCGGTTTAACCGGAAATGCCATCAACTTCTTTAATTTAACCTATATATTTTTACAGATTTTGAAAAAGCTTGTTATTTTGAATTTAGTGTAAAAATTTTTGTAAAAACGAGGAATATAGCACTTTAATCAACCTCCTTTGAGTTTTTTGCATTCGTGCAAAAAACTATTTAGATAAACTAATTGATGTTGTTTGTATGCATAGTAATAAATAAACGAGTACTGTTTAATACGTCTTTTGTTCTTCAAGTGTCTAATTGACGGAAATAAATTTTACAATTTAGAATGGTTCAATTAAGTGAAAAAGAGCGTTTTGAAATTTTAATGATGATCGGTTATGGTGATCGTGTTAGAACTCATGAAGAAGTGTGTCATATTTTTAATAATTTGCATCCGGAGAGAAATCTTATATCACGCTCAACAGTAACTAAAACATTACAACGTTTTAATACAACTGGGATGGTAAAAAATTTTCTCAAACCTGGAAAACCGCGGACTGCAACGAACGAAACTGTTAAACAAAATATTGCATTCGATTTAGAAGAATCACTTCAAACTTCCACCACAAATTTAGCACTAAACCATGGTATCAGTCGACGTTCTGTACGAAAGATATTAAAAAGTGAAAAGTATCATCCGTATAAGGTACAGTTGGTTCAAGAATTGTCAGACGATTATTTTGACCGACGACTGGAATTTGCGAACGGCTAATGGACATCTGTAATGTCGACGATAATTTTGTTTCTAACATAGTTTTTTCCGATGAGGCAACTTTTTGTTTAAATGGAACAGTTAATCGTCATAACTCAAGGTATTGGTAAAATGAGAATCCTCATTGGATTCATGAAGCACATACCCAGCATCCACAGAAGTTAAATGTTTGGATGGGAATTGTCAAAAATAGGCTTATAGGCCCATTTTTTATCGACGGAAACTTGAATGTTGACAAGTACTTGTATCTCTTAGATAACGAAATTATTCCTGCACTTCAACAGAATGGGCAATTACCACAAAATGTTTGGTTTCAACAAGATGGAGCACCTCCCCACTATGATAGATGGTTTAGGGATTTTCTGGATGCGAATTTTCCAAATCGATGGATCGGGCGTAGAGGATTCATAGAGTGGCCTGCTCGTTCTCCGGATCTTAGCCCGTTAGATTTTTTTCTTTGGGGTTATCTAAAATTACGTGTTTACGTTAGACGACCAACAAACTTACAGGAATTGAGACAAATGATGAATGTGAACTAATACGTGGAGAAGTCTTGGAAAGAGTGACTCAAGAATTTGTTAATAGGATGGCATATTGTCAGCAAGTAAACGACGAGCATTTTGAACATTTGAAGTAATTTTGTTTCTCATTATTCTAAAATAATGAAATGTACACTTATTGTACAACTAACAGTGAGTTATTCCTCGTTTTTACAAATCTCAATATGTATGAATTCAAAATAACAAGTTCTTTCAAAAACTGTAAAAATATATAGGGTGTGCCATTTAGATTAAAGAAGTTGATGGCATTTCCGGTTAAACCGGAAGTATATTATTGACAAAAAAATTCACATCAGATGCATTTTGTTCCATTGCACTTACCTGCAAATTTTCATAAATATCGTTCTTTTCGTTTAAAAGATATTTACTTGGTTCCATACTTTATCCCAACCCTGTATTGAAAACCTTATTTTAATAAAAGAAAAATGAATATGTTTCCCATATGAAGTGCAATAATTATTTTATTGGTTTTGGTTCGAAAAACTGGGACACCCTTTATAAAAAAATTCAGTTCTACGAAAACCAATGTTCGCTATAATATTCATACGCTGCTGAATATTTAAATACAAATTTAGAAGATATGAAGAGTGTTTAAATTATGCAACAATATGTAAAGCTATTTTAATACGTCATTATTTTAATCTTTGATGGAAATTATTGCAATTATTAATCCTTACATTATTTATTTACGTAGATTTCTGGTTAAAAGGAAAAAAATAAAGCCCGTCATAAAATTACAAGGACGAACTAGTCAAATTGTTCGGAAATCTTCCAAAAATGTTCACTATTTAACATTTATTATTCATAAGACGGAAACCCTTTGAGTTATGCTTCTGAATTTTTTTTTCCCAATCGATTATTCTTTTGCAAATACTCTCCTGAAATTTCAGATTAAAATTCATAGTTTTGTGGTATTTACAAGAGTTTTTATGTTGAAAATGTGTTTTTTCGAAAATTTCATTACCCTATTTGAATGCGAAAGAATTATTTTATCAAAAAACTGACTGTGGCATTCATTTCGCGTATCAAAAAAACCCCAGTTACGAATTTCAAGCCAATTTCATGTCGAAAATTTTTTTTGGTGTAGGAAATGTTGAAGCAAGGGGTAGGTATGGAAATATTTCGCGATTTAAATTGCTCTCTGCTATCTCCCTTAATGCTTGGAAATATCGACTCAAATTTCATATCTGTAAGTAAAATTTTCCCCTGAATCCAGTGCAGGAGACTAGAACGTTCTATCTGTCTAATTAGTTGAGTTATGAGTACATGAAATTTCAGAAAGTGGATTTTCGAAAATGCTCACTACTTTCACATTTATTATTCATAAGACGGAGATCCTTTTTGTTATGCTTCTGAAATTTTTTTTCCCATTCGATTATTCTTTTGCAAATACTCTCCTGAAATTTCATTTTAAAATTCATAGTTTTGTGGTGTTTTCCAGGCCTTTAATGTTGAAAATGTGTTTTTTCGAAAAATTCATTACCCTATTTGAATGCGAAAGAAACATTTTATGAAAAAACTGACTGTGGCATCTATTTTCCCGTATCGAAAAAACCCCAGTTACGAATTTTAAGCAAATTTCAAGTCGAAAAATTTTTTTTGTATAGGAAATTTTGAAGCAAGGTATGGAAATATTTCGCGATTTAAATTGCTCTCTGCTATCTCCCTTAATGCTTGGAAATATCGACTCAAAATTCATATCTGTAAGTAAAATTTTCCCCTGAATCCAGTGCAGAAGGCTAGAACGTTCTATCTCTCCAATTAGTTGAGTTATGAGTACATGAAATTTCAGAAAGTGGATTTTCGAAAATGCTCACTACTTTCACATTTATTATTCATAAGACGGAGATCCTTTTTGTTATGCTTCTGAAATTTTTTTTCCCATTCGATTATTCTTTTGCAAATACTCTCCTGAAATTTCAGTTTAAAATTCATAGTTTTGTGGTATTTACAAGACTTTTTATGTTGAAAATGTGCTTTTTCGAAAAATTCATTACCCTATTTGAATGCGAAAGAATCATTTTATCAAAAAACTGACTGTGGCATTTATTTCCCGTATCAAAAAAACCCCAGTTACGAATTTCAAGCCAATTTCATGTCGAAAAATTTTTTTGTGTAGGAAATTTTGAAGCAAGGGGTAGGTATGGAAATATTTCGCGATTTAAATTGCTCTCTGCTATCTCCCTTAATGCTTGGAAATATCGACTCAAATTTCATATCTGTAAGTAAAATTTTCCCCTGAATCCAGTGCAGGAGACTAGAACGTTCTATCTGTCTAATTAGTTGAGTTATGAGTACATGAAATTTCAGAAAGTGGATTTTCGAAAATGCTCACTACTTTCACATTTATTATTCATAAGACGGAAATCCTTTGAGTTATGCTTCTGAAATTTGTTTTCCCATTCGATTATTCTTTTGCAAATACTCTCCTGAAATTTCATTTCAAAATTCATAGTTTTGTGGTATTTACAAGACTTTTTATGTTAAAAATGTGTTTTTTCGAAAATTTCATTACCCTATTTGAATGCGAAAGAAACATTTTATGAAAAAACTGACTGTGGCATCTATTTTCCCGTATCGAAAAAACCCCAGTTACGAATTTTAAGCAAATTTCAAGTCGAAAAAATTTTTTTGTATAAGAAATTTTGAAGCAAGTTATGGAAATATTTCGCGATTTAAATTGCTCTCTGCTATCTCCCTTAATGCTTGGAAATATCGACTCAAAATTCATATCTGTAATTAAAATGTTCCCCTGAATCCAGTGCAGGAGACTAGAACGTTCTATCTCTCCAATTAGCTGAGTTATGAGTACATGAAATTTCAGAAAGTGGATTTTCGAAAATGCTCACTACTTTCACATTTATTATTCATAAGACGGAAACCCTTTGAGTTATGCTTTTGAAAATGTTTTTCCCATTTGATAATTCTTTTGCAAATATTCTCCTAGAATTTCAGTTCAAAATTCATAGTTTTGTGGTATTTACAAGACAAAATGTGTTTTTTCTAAAATTTCATCACACTATTTGAATGCGAAAGAGGTTAAATCTTGTAAATCATACCGACCCCGTTTGACTAAGAAGTTGAATTCAATGTCCGTCGGGGCCTGTAGTCCGAAAAGTAGTTGTTTCTCGTTAGTTGAATATATTTATTCTTCGATACCTATCGGTGACACGTTTTAATAATTCAACCTTAAGGAAATAATAAGCTAAAGTGTTAATTTAGTTTGCCAATCTCAAATATAAAAATTGAATAAGAATTGAAATACCTGATAAACTACAGAAGTACATGAACCATGGAACTTTTTTCAATCCATCGTAAGTTGGTTTACATCCATCTTCTACTAATTTCACATCCATAATAATATTAGCTTCTGGATTTTCAGGATCAAATCTAGAAAATAATAACTTTACATACATATTTATAGTTATAAAGTTTTTCAACCACATTTTACAATTGGATGGATAGATTTATATTTTCACATATTAATTAGAAGCATAGTATGTAAACAGTTCTCCGCTAATGTTTAAAAAAGAACTTTGTATTTTGTATGTATGCTGAAAAAATACTCACACTTAAATAATTACTGCCAAAGACTTTGAAGTGAGACCAGTATTGTTTCGATTCAAATAATAATATAAAGATGTGAAGCCTTATCACTAGGTATTGTTGACATCGCCAGCTATTTCGTTTAATGGTTTTAAATAAACGTAAATGTATAAAGCATTGGATAATTATCTTTTTCCAGAATTCAATTCTTTATCTAAACAGTTTGCAATAACTTGACAAACCCTGAATATAATTCATAGAGGAATGTGTGAACATGGAAAATACCCACCATTTTATGTATTTGTATATAAAAAAGAGTTTTTTGTTTTTTTTTCCGGGTGAACGACAAAGAGATTACTGAACAAGGTAGACAAGGAACTCTCAACCAACATCATAGAAAAAACGCTAGAAGAAAGAAAGGTCTGTTCTACAATCTTCCTAGATGTAGCACAGGCTTTCGACAAAGTATGGCACGAAGGACTCGAGTACAAAATGAGACAACAACATGAAAAAAGTACTCACAACTTCTAATTTCTTACGTATCAAACAGAGTCTTCAGAATAAAACAGGAAGAAGCTTATTCCGAACTGAGCGAAATCAAAGCGGGAGCGCCACAGGGAAGTGTATTAGGACCAGTCCTATACCGTCTATATACTAGTGATATACCGGATTTAGAGCATAACACTATAGCTACTTTCGCTGATGACACAGCCATCCTAGCAGTCGGAAATAGTCATGATGAAGCTACAGCCAAATTGCAAACAACCATAAACCAGATTCAAATATGGACTATAAAAGATGGAGAATTAAGCTTAACGAAACAAAATCAGTGCACATAAATTTTACTAACAAAAGAGGACAATCAGTGCCAATTAGACTCAATAATGCTCAGGTACCTTATGCCAGCACAGCTAAATACCTGGGTATTACATTAGATGCGGAGCTACGCTGGAAACCCCATGTCATCCATGTATTGGATACTGGGACGAAATTCCACTCTGTCTATATACAATAAATTGCTAATATACAGTGTGACCCATTTTGTTTGGAAGCACCCCTATAAAATCCGCATTTTTCAACCGATTTTGATTTAGTCTTTTTTGTTAGATTCAGTATCAAAAACAGAATTTGAGCACACATTTTCATACCATAATAGCTATTTTCAAGGCACTCTACGTTAATTTTTCTTTGCCAAAAAAGACGAAAGTATATTAGGCATTTTTTTTCTCAAATATGACTACACCACTGAATTCAGAATCATCACAAATGTAAACTATCAAAATTTTATAAAAAAAGTTTTATTAACAACAAAGTTATCACTAGATGAATTTGGAAAAAGTTGTTTTTTAATTAATTTTTTACTAAGAATGTAGACACATTTTAAAAATGGCAACATAGTAAACAAAAACTAGGACTCAAACATATTGCACTGTAAAAATTCGAACCCGATACCTTAACCCGTTCTGGAGTTAAAGCTTCTGAGAGTAATGTAAAATTGTGCTGATGTGACGAAAATACAAATTAACACCAAATAATACATTTTGATTATTAAACTACTTAATAATAATTGAATTCTACATTTTTGTAGCCTCGACTAAACCTCCGTTAATTTCCACACATTTCTCGTATCGTTTGCGACTATGTCTTAGCGCTTTTCATGTGGCGTTATTCCAGCACACGCCTGTCGTATTCTGTCACACAGTTCTGCTTTATTCCTTGGACGTGTCTTATACACTTTTTGTGTCAAAAGCCCCCACAGATAAAAATCCAATGTAGTTAAATCGGGCGATCTAGGAGGCCATTCGATTAACTCGCTACCGCGACCTATCCAACCATTTGGAAATTTTTCGTTAAGCCGCTGCCTGACAATCCTAGAATAGTGTACAGAACAACCATCTTACTGAAATATCAAATTTCTTCTTTCTGCTAGTGGCAGTTCGTCAATCACTGCGGATAACTCACCTTCCAAGAATTCCATGAAGTTATTGGCATTCATGTTACCCCCAAAAAAGAATGTATTTTAAAATTTCGGCTTCGAATTTTTACAGTGCAATATGTCCTAGTCCTAGTTTTTGTTTACCATGTTGCCATTTTTAAAATGTGTACATTCTTAGTAAAAAATTAATTAAAAAACAACTTTTTCCAAATTCATGTAGTGATAACTTTGTTGTTAATAAAACTTTTTTTATAAAATTTTGATAGTTCACATTTGTGATGATTCTGAATTCAGTGGTGTAGTCATATTTGAGAAAAAAAAATGCCTAATATACTTTCGTCTTTTTTGGCAAAGAAAAATTAACGTAGAGTGCCTTGAAAATAGCTATTATGGTATGAAAATTTGTGCTCAAATTCTGTTTTTGATACTGAATCTAACAAAAAAGACTAAATCAAAATCGGTTGAAAAATGCGGATTTTATAGGGGTGCTTCCAAACAAAATGGGTCACACTGTATAAGCAAATCCTGAAACTTGTATGTATATCACCAATGCTCCTTGGTACTGCCGAAGAAACAGTGACCTCCATCGGGACTTGGAGATTGACACTGTTAACCAGACGATCACCAAGTTTGCCAAGAGTCATGAACAGCGACTCCTAGAACATGTGAATGTTGAGGCCATCCAGATCCTCGACAACACCAACCAGACGAGAAGACTCAAGAGGACTAATCCCTTTGAGTTAGTTCAGTAGATAAGCGTCAGTGTAAAGCAGAGTATAGTGCAGTGCTTACACACTAGTGTTAGTGTCTATTTGTATTATAGTCTAAGGAACTACTGTTGAGTAAGACCTTTAGTATTAGGATTGAAATTAGTAAAATAAGTTAGATCAAAATTGCTTATTGATTGTAATCTTAAAAAAAAACAGAAAAAAAAATCTTTGATACAGTGCATTGACGAATAGAACGATCTGGATACTTATCATTCCACAATTCACAAAGTAACCTGCCTTCATACCAACACATTATTAAAATTTCAATGTGTGTGTGTTAAACGTACAATTATAGAGAAATTTAACAAAACTAGGTACCTAATTGACAATGCAGTATTTATTGTTTGACGTTAGCGTTGTGAACAAAAACAAAACAATAATGAATAGGTACCTATCGTCTTTATTAGTCCATGAAATTTGATAATTAAAAAATTCTGATACATTAATTTGAATTGAATCTAATTCCCAAACCAATGTTTTGGACTATAAGTATTATACATTTTTGTAATCGTCTATTGTTGTGGAATTCAAAAATGTAGAGAGAAATATGTTGTTCTATTTAAAAAAATACCAATGAAGTCGTGTACGCAAATGTAGTGGCGTCATTCGAACATCCAATGATGCGCAATTTAAAATAAAAATTGATATATGCAAGCGTTTTGTTATAACAACTTTAGACAGAAAAATATTGAATTTAATAAACGTCCTCACCATATAATAATGTATTAAAAACAACGTAAGAGTACTCACACAATTCGACTCCAAAAACTATAATAACCTGACTCTTCGGAAGTTTGTCAAAGGTACGTACTTTAATTCTGTAACGTCGATAAAATGTTTACGACGTCATTACGAAAACATTATATTAAATTGATAATTTACAATTCAAAGATAATGAGAACCTTATGAGCGTAGAGTTTTTATCGTTTTATGCAGAAATCAACATAATTTTCATACCGTTCATACCACTTGGTATACTTGGAAGCAGACATAAAAATGCATGCAGTCAAGGAGGCGTGAGGGTTGGGAGGGATTCACTGTTTTGGTCGGAAAAGCCGATAATTACTAGAGAGACCTTCACTTACTAAACCGGTGGGCAGAATTTCTGTATGCTTTGTAACATGCCTATCGACCTGTTTCGATTTTACGAAATAATTTCCCTAATTACCGTCATAGTAACCACTCCCAATATAGTTCTGTGATCTAAATTTCTCCTTCTCTCGTTGACCGTTAAGACAATTGACATAGTATGTCAACGGACGATTCCATTTTGAAAACCATCGCCCTTTCTTTCCGTTACCGACAGTCTTACAGTAAATACATACCTTATCGTCTTTCCAATTTCACCTTAAGTTTTACCAAATTGCTGTGGCAAGCACAGCTGCGAGGTTACCGCTGTCAAGATACTCTACCAAGTTACAACTGCCAGGTAACAGCTGCCACTGCTAGGAGGATACTGTTACACCACTAGGATACCACTAGGCATCTAGTTTCCATTTCAAGCCATCTCTAATTTCACTTTCAAGACATCTATACTTTAACTTCAAGACATCTCTACTTCAACTTCAAGACATCTTTCGTTTCTTGTGTTTCTAACAGACCTCTTCCTTTAAGCTAAGTACCCTCATAAAGTACAGGTTTCTCTTTCTCTTCTGTCAACCCCTCTGGCATACCTAGTGTGTCATTAACATGGAGTCGATCCACCCTTGAGAGAGTCTCTAGCCGGGATATGTCTCTTGAGGAGAGAACAGTGTTACAGCTTAAGTCATAACGAGTCCAGAAAACAAGCTTTTACAGTACTAGGGTTATAATTCAACCCCATAATGAGAATGCCATCGAACGAGCAGATAGCTCCGGGGAAAACTTTGATGCACCAGTGGCTTGCTACACAGATGACTCAAAAACCGAGGAAGGAGTAAGGCCAGGAATATATGTAGCCCAGCTAACGATAAAAGTGTTAGTATGCTTGGGCAAACTTGTGACGATATACCAGGCGGAAGTTACAGCAATACAACTCTGTGCAGGAGAGTTATTTAGGTAAGAGTTGCCATATACACCAACAGCCAAGCGACTACAATAGCAGATAAACTCCAAACTCGTTTGGCCCAGAACCTTTCTGTGGCTAGTGAAACCGCTGCAAAAAACAAATAGCAGTAAGTACTTGGGTAAAAAAGCAGACTAGAAAATGGTATAACAATGCACCAATAATGAGGCAGGCCAAAGAGTCAATCAAACAAATTCACGTAGTATCTACTGAGCCAGAATAAGAGAACAATAAGGATCCTGGTTGGTACCTGATGGGGCACAACCATATGCAAAAAGATGAGGAAACCTCAAAACACATACTGTGCATCTGTTTATTAAGCAAATGAATATGGCAAATTATCATATGTCCTTTCAAATAACCTCAACAATAAATAACTGATATTAATGGTATTTGTTTATGTTTCTGTCGCTAAAAATGTAAATATTATTCAAAATATAATGCAATTCTGTAAAACTGAATATTTTTACGGTGGATTGTTGCCAAAATGGCGTGACATTTGTCAACAGATGAAAGAATATAATGCGTTTGAGCGGACTGGCAATAGCGGCGGAATTTCGAAACAGTAGTTGAAAAACCTCACTCACTGATCCATATATTCATGCACTTGCGAATAATGTTGCTTTCTAAATTTTTGTGCACTAATCTTGTCGTTTATTTATGTAAAAATATTAGAAAATAATGTTATCACACTAAATTATAAACTAGTTAGGTTAGTATTTAAGTTAGTTAGTATTTAAGTGGTAATAATTATTGTTTATAAGTCTTGTTTCATTAGCTTTTAATAACGGTAAGAGATTTTTAATGTTTACCAACGGTATTTCATTATATTTAAAACTATTAGATGGTCAATTAATATAATTTTTAATGTATGAAAGAATATTATATTTATTTCAACATCTTATTTCGAAAATAGTTCGCTCCTTCAAGATTAATTTTTTGGTTGATCTATTTTTTCACTCTTCAGTGTCTTCGTCGTGTGACTGCTCACTTGGTGATCTGGTCTTTTGAGGTCTTTCAACTCTTTCTTAAAAAAAAGTCTTAAACAAAGCACCAATTCCAAAAAAGAAAAGAAGAAGGTAAATGAAACATAACAATTACATTGGGTTAGATAGAACTTAGAAATTCATAGAAAGAAAAATGTTTTATCGAGTATCATCCCGAAGAGTATTCTTTTTATAGTTACCAATCCAATCCCACACAATACAAACTTCCTTGAAAGAAAGAGTGGTGTAGGAGGTTTCATCTTACCGGAAACTGTAATTGGCATCTGATTAAGCTTTGCCAAACATACAAAAAAAAATTTGACATAACAGGATTGGTTCATTCAAAAGCAGAGTGGTAGAGGAGGGCCTAACTCACTACAAACCCAGCCTGACCCAACCTGTCTAAGGATTAGAGCTCATGAGATTTTTATTTGAAAGAATTCTTGGCTTCAATATCTAGTTGTATTTCTTGCAAAACGTTACCAATTTTTATAACTGTACTCAAACTGTTCCCGAAAATCTTCTTGTTGGCCAATTTCTCCAGTTCAAGCTGCTACCTCATCATTTCCTTCATACTGTAATTTCCTATTTAATTTTGAACAAGATTAGAAGGAAAGATCCAAGATTCATTACCAATAATTTTAACTAATAATCGTTAATAGTTATTTAATAAACTAGTTGCTAATGAAGGCGATTAATAAATGAAAATGTTTAAAGCACGAACGAGCGATAGCGAGTGAGTGCATTTAATAGTTTGACTGAACTATAACTATTTTTGAAGGATGGTTGCAGGTGTTCTCTTTAGTTGGTGGTCTGACATCAAGAAAGTGTGTGTGTTTTTGTGTGGAAATTGTAAGTAAGTATATATACAGATTGCGTAAATTACATCGGAACCCTCGCCTCGGATTACACAAGTACGACAAGGATATATGAAAGAGAGAAAGAATAATTGTGCGCGTTCATCACTTTGTTTCATCTTAGGGGTGTATACTTATTTCCCGAGGCTGGCCGAATGGTTCTTTACAGAGAGAATTCACTAGTTGGTGGTATTCAGTATGCTCCCAACATGGAAGGAGTGAGGGTGTTGAAGAAATAAAAAAATACAATCGTTATTACTTAACCTGTACATCTAAAAATTCATTTTTGTCAACATGATCATTTCAGATCAAGTTGACAATTTCTAACTACAATAGGATATTATTTTAGCCATTGTAACTTGAAAATAAAACAGCATTTCTTGAGAGAACCATAATTAATAAACTAAAAATCCCTTCCATTAATAAATTAAATTGAAAAAATAAAATAAGTCGGTAGGTACCTCTAAACATAAAATATAAACATCCTGAAAAAATAAAAATAAAAATCCATTCTAAAGGTAAACATAATTTTAATGAATTAAGTGCTCAAATAAACCACCTTCCTGTGCCAAACAATAACCAAATCTGTGATAAAGATTTGATCTCATATCTCTAAGATTATTTGGCGTAATGCTGGCACAAACGTGCTGTATTTTCACCCTCGAAAAAAAGTCAACGATAACGAGACAAAAATATCATTTGTACAAATTTATCTGCGCTTCTGGCAACAGCGGTTAATATAGGGGGGCAATGAGCATTCGGCCAGTCTCGGGAAATAAGTATACACCCCTAAGGTGAAACAAAGTACACGCCTTAATGACCGCGCATAATTATTCTTTCTCAGTCTTTCAGCTGTTTTTCTGTCGTACTTGTGTATAATCCGAGGGTTCCGATGTAATTTTCGCAATCTGTATATTTATTAGCCTCTTCCAAAGCACCCGAAAGCACAACTTGGAAAGGTTATGGCCTCGGTATTTTGGGATGTACGAGGTGTAATATTCATCGACTTACTTGAAAAGGGAAATACCATTAACAGTGAATATTATATAGCGATATTGGAGCGTTCGAAGGCCGAAATTGCAAAAAACGTCCGCATGTGGCAAAGAAAAAATTTTGTTTCATCAAAACAACGCATCGTATCGCTAGTCAATCAAAACAATGGCAAAACTACATGAATTGAACTTTGAATTGCTCCCACATCCACCGTATTTAGCTCCCAGCGACTACATGCTGATTGCAGACCTAAAAAAATGTTCGCCGGTAAGAAGTTCCGCTCGAATGAAGAGATTATCGCTGAGACTGAGGCCTATTTTGAGATAAAAGTGGTATTGAAATGTTAGAGCGGCGTTGGAATGATTGCGTTGTTCTTGATGGAAATTGCGTTGATAAATAGAACCAAAAAAAAACGTGTTTTCTTTGTTAGGCCCGGGCTGTAACCCAAAAATCCTGAGCTGGATATACACTGCCATAGTGAGACCAATTATCACTTATGGAGCCATTGCGTGTAGTAGTAGAACTAGCCTCTTGACGACGAGAGAAAACCTCTCCAAAATTCAAAGACTAGCCTGTATATGCATAACAGGAGGAATGAGTACATGCCCAACGGCAGCAATGGAAGTGATTCTCAACCTCACACCATTACATATGGTGGTGGAGAGTGTTGCAGAAAGAACAAAATACAGACTATGTAGAGAGGGAATCATTACAAAAAAACCACCTCTTCACTTCTTAGAAATCAGACAACCTGGGACATGCCACAAGATGGTATGATGAAAAAGTATAACTTTTCAAAGAAATTCGTTACGGAATTAAGCAACAAGAAGGAATGGGACCCAAATACCATTACCAGAATTAGGAAGAATGCCATTCAATGGTACACAGACGGCTCAAAAACAATAGAAGGAACTGGGATAGGAGTGTACGGGCCCGCAACCAAACACTCTGAAAGCTTGGGAAAAACCCCAAGTATCTTCCAAGCGGAAATTCACGCAATAAGAAAGTGTGCACAGTTCAATATTGACAAAGGATATAGAAGGCAAAGGATTATCATAATGTCTGATAGTCAAGCAGCCATTAAAGCGCTGAGTTCCTGTGTAATCAGTTCCAAAATGGTGTGGGAATGCCTAGGCAAACTTAATGAACTAGGCGAGAACAATATAGTCACCTTACTGTGGATTCCAGGACACACTGGAATAGAAGGAAACGAAATAGCAGATGAACTAGCGAAGAGGGGGACTGAAATACCCTTTTGGGGGTCGGAACCCTTTTGCGGAATCAGCTCCAATATAATATTGGAAGAAATAGGTAAAGCCAAAGAAAAGAGAAGATCTGACAATTGAAAAGATCTAGTAGGGATTAGGCAATCAAAGAATCTTCTGGGTGGCTACAACCTGTTGAGATCAAATGAATGCATACGTCAAAGCAAAACTGCACTAAGAGTTTTAACAGGAATCCTAACGGGACATTGTCGCCTGAATGGGCACCTTAAAAAGCTCAAAATAGTGGAGGAAGAAGATTGTAGGTTTTGTGGAATGGAAGAAGAATCCTCCATCCACATACTTGCGAACTGCACAGCAATTCAGAATCCTAGGGCACAGCACCTGGGAGACTACTGGATAGAAGAGGGACAGTTACCTAAGTTGAAGCCAGCAGATATCCTAAAATTCCTCGGGGAAATAGGACTAAAGGAGCTACTAGTCTCTGAGACTTTCCTCAGGAACTAAGTAGAAGTAAGGGGCACAATAGATCTTTTAGGTCTCAGTGAATGTTACCCCAAAATACATACATACATACATACATAGACCCGGGACTTTTCAGCCCAAGTGTTATGTTATAATATGCAATACCTAAAAGACAACCATCGTAAATGATCATTTTTTAACAGATGATGAATTTCGTGTAAATAGGGATAAATAAAACAAAATGTAGAACTATATAATATTTTTTATTGAATTAAATATATTTCATTGTGAAACAAAACATTTTTTCAGTGGCAGAGAACAAAACATAATTTGAATAATAAATAGAGACTTGGGGAATGGTAAAAAAAAATTTTACAAGTAAACTCATGTCTTATGTTCTCTCCACTACTTGCAGCAAATCTTAATGCTACCACTATACTGATATAATATTATTCCGATAACATTTTTTGAATCTCCATAAAAGATTTTCCTTTCGTTTCGGGCATGGTAAAATACATACTTATAAAACCGACTGTAGTCGCACAGCTACAGAACCAAAAGCACCAATAAGACCCCCACAATTCAGCTAAATTTGGATAACAAAAGGATATAGTACACGCTAATATTTGATCTATACCTAAAACAGTAGCTACCCCTGTAGCTCTCAAATCATCAGGAAAAACTTCCCCAACAAACGTCATTGGTACAGTTCCTAATCCTATCGAATAGGAACAAACGTAAAAAATAACGAAAACTATGAATAACCACCCAAGTTGATCAAAAGCATGTGATTGTATATGCGTTAGATAAGAATATACTCCGATAAAAAATATTGGAAATATACAAAAGAAAGAAGATACAAGAAGTAGTTTTCTCCTCCCTATTCTATCTATGAAATAAAGAGATAGTAAATATGTAGCTAATTTTACTAAGCCGATTATAACGCTCACAGTATTGCCGGTCAAACTTAAATGTGTTTCATCAATGATAGTAACCACGTAAGCTAATATGATCGAAATACCAGATAGTTGTTCAACAACGAACACCTGCGTGGCCAAATAAAATGCTTTTCTTGTTGTGCGATTTTTAAAAATCTCTGAAATAGATTTCTTTTGTGCGGTTGCCGTAGCGTGTACGATCTCCTTTATGTTTTTTCGTTGCATATCTATAATATTCGGATCTTTGGTACATCTTAATTTTTCCAAAGCCGCAACTGCTTCAGCTTCTTTATGATTCGCTATTAAATAAACTGGCGATTCTGGTATAAAAAAAGACAGTATTAAATGAATTATCGCAGGTGCTGCGCAAAGTAGAGTGAAAACTGGTACACTGGTGAGCGCGCCACAGATGAATCCATAAAGAAGACCAATTGGAAATTGTAAGCCTATCAAACTGCCTAAAGTTCCTCTGTAACTATCTTCTGCTATTTCATTGATATAAACAGATGCGGATAGTACGGATCCAGCTACGCTTGCTCCAGTACCTGCCAATGTGACGCAGTAAACATAAAAATGATTCGCAAACGCTGTGGTTGTTAAACTTATTATCAAAGTAACAGCAAGTAGCCTCAGAGTAGGTTTCCTTCCTATTTTGTCCACGATTATTGCCCACATCGGATATGTTAGTGTAGTCGATGAAAATAGAAGAACTGGTAGTAAAGAAACTTGAAGTGTGGATAGTGGTTCTCCCAAAGGATTAATGTCGGTATTGTTAGACGTTAGCTTTGGTATAACTGGGGAGATCCAGGCAATTGAAAGTCCTAATGACATTACCATTAAGGCCGCTGAAACAGAGAGTAGCAGAATTAACATTTAAAACGTAACAAACTAAATAATCTCGAGTTTCAACATTTTTAAATATAACTGTATAATATTACCTGATAAACCGCAAAAGTAAGTGAACCATGGTGCTGATGCTTCTTTTCGCTCGGGCAAGAAATCAATTTGTAATTTCTGTTCATCCATTAGAAGTTGTAAAGCTGAAACTAAACATATAGTTCTATTATGTCAAAGATAAAGGTTACAAAAGTTCAATTTTAAGACGAAGAATTCCTATGAATGTATGTATGATGGGGTGACATTCACTGAGACTTAAAAGATCTATTGTACCCCCTTCCTTCTCCTTAGTTCCTGAGGAACGTCTCAGAGACTCCTTTAGTCTTATTTTAGGATATCTGCAGGCTTAAACTTGGGTAAATGTCCTTCTTCTATCCAATAATCTCCTAAATGCTGTGGATGTATGTGGATGGAGGTTTCTTCTTCCATGCCCCAGAATCTATATTCTTCTTCCTCGACTATTTTGAGCTTTTTCAGGTGCCTGTTCAAGCAGCAACGTCCTGTTAGGATCCCTGTTAAAACTCTTAGTGCAGTTTTACTTTGACTTATACATTCATTTAATCTCAACGGGTTGTAGCCACCCATCAGAATCTTTGATTGTCTAAGCCCTACTAGATATTTCCAACGATCAGATCTTCTCTTTTCTTCGGACTATTTCTTCCCATATTACATTGGGGCTGATACCGCAAACGGGTTCCAGCCCCAAAAGGATCTTTCAGTCCCCCTCTTTGCTAGTCCATCTGCTATTTCATTTCCTTCTCCTCCAGTGTATCCTGGAATCCACAGTAAGGTTACTACATTGTTCTCGCCTAGTTCATTGAGTTTGCCTAGGCATTCCCACACCATTTTGGAACTGATTACACAAGAACAAGAACAAAGAAGAATCTTTTGCCTTTTATATCCTTTGTCAATATGAATTGAACTGGGCGCACTTTCTTATGGCGTGAATTTTCGCTTGAAAAATACTTGGGGTTTTCCCAAGCTTTCAGAGTGTTTGGTTTCTGACCCGTACACTTCTATCCCAGTTCCTTCTATTGCTTTTGAGCCGTCTGTGTACCATTGAATGGCATTATTTCCAAGTCTGGTAATGGTCTTTGGATCCCCCATTCCTTCTTGTTCCTTAATTCCGTAACGAATTTTTTCGAAAAGTTATACCTTTTTGATCATACCATCTTGTGGCATGTCCCAGGTTTTTTCATTTCTAATAAATAAGAAGGTGGTTTTTTTTAACGATTCCCTCTCTACTCAGTCTGTACCTCGTTCTTTCTGCAACACTTTCCACCACCATATGTGGCTGCCGTTGGGAATGTTCTCATTGCCCCTGTAATGCATATACAGGCTAGTCTTTGAATTTTGAAGAGGTTTTCTCTCGTCGTCCATAGTTATGCTACTCCACGCAATATTTCCATAAGTGATAATTGGTCTCACTATGGCAGTGTACATCCTACTTGAGGATTAAGAGTGAATTACATAAAAAAATATCCCTACAAATTGAAAAAATATGAAAAAAAACTTACAGGATTACAATCAATTGTCATTTGATCTACTTCTTATTTTCTGAATACAGGTTTTCACTTAAAACATACAAAAAATGATTATTCTTATTGAGCAAAACCAATTCTACAACTTAAGTTAAGATAAATTAATAGAAGAATGAATAATATAACCGAATATTTAATCGTTTTTATAGTTTTCCTCTTTAGCAGAAAGTCTTGCCTAAAATTTTGTTTATTAAATCAATTCCTTCATAAATATCAGGTAGGTACAAAGTTTTGTTTAGTATTGATAATAATTTATGGTTACATTTCCACTTCTAACACATCTTTTAATATGCTTACCAATATAAGTCATTGAAAATGCTTTTTGTTAGTTATCCAATTATTGTGGGAAACATAAATTTAATCTCTCTTAATGTTTATAAAACAACGTTGGACTTTATCGATTACCGAGGGTAGGTTAATTAATAAATAAAACTGCAACAATAAAAATATGAAGTATTTTCCGTTTTTTTATCAAAGTAAAAGTATCCAAGTAAAAATTGACTGGGGTAAATAAATTATTATAAATTTTGTAAAAATTTAAAAAGTCCAAATGTGAAATTAGACTCTTTAAACATGTATACTATTTTAAATACAAATGCTATTAAGCTGCTGCTTTATAACAATATTAATGTGATATTTGTCTTTCAATATATACTGGTAAAAAAGTCAATATTTACCCTTGTCCCTCGAATGGGGCAAGTGTAAATCTATATGGTAACTTGTTACTAACAAGCTATTATATTTTATGTCGTGTAAGTGTAAACTCATAATAATTTTTAACACATGATAAGTTTTACATTTTTAAAATATTTAAATATTTAAAATAGACTTTCATAACATGCATTATTCAAGTTCATCTGTCACCACAACGACTATCGCCGACTTGATTACACTCTTACTATTACACTTATTACACTCACGTACCCTACATTCACACTTACCCAAGTTTACCTTACGGGAATATATTAAAAAATTCTTAGCCTACTATAGAACCAAACAAAATTTAAATGTCAAAATATTTTATTACCCAACATATTCTCCTCTTAATTGGATACATTTATTACAGCGAACCTGCAACGTCTCTAGACCTTTCAAAAAAAATGTTTCTTCTTACTCTGCAAACCAGACCTCCACAGCTTTTATTACCCATTTGTTGGAAGAAAATTTACGAACTTTTAAACTTTTTTTTCAGTTGAGGAAAGAGATGATAGTCGGACGGTGCCAAGTCTGGTAAATAAGGAGAGTGTTCTAGTAATTCAAACCTTAAATCACGAATTTTTTGCAGGGCATGAGATTTGTGTGCAGGGGCGTTGTCCTGCAAAAACAAAACACCTTTGGATAGCTTTCCGCGTCTTTTCTCTTTAATTTTTTCCCGTAGAATAGTTGAATAGTAATATCCAGTTATTGTTCTACCCTTATCCAAGAAATCTATCATGATTACTCCATGGCAATTCCAAAAAACTGAAGCAAGAACTTTTCCAGCAGATTTTTGGACAAGAAACTTCTTAGGTCTTGAAGAACCAGAGTGTCGCCATTCCATCGATTGTTGCTTTGTTTCTGAATCGTAGAAATGTACCCAAGTCTCATCCTTAGTAACAATTCGGTTTAAGAAGTCTACATCGTTTTCAAATCGAGCACAGATCAAACGCGATGCTTCTACCCTTGCACGCTTTTGGTCAAGATTCAAACATTTGGGGATCCATTTTGCAGCAATTTTTCTCATGTCCAAATTGACGTGAACTATATGATGAGCGCGTTCGTATGAAATATTCAGTGCTTCAGATATCCGTTTTAGCACAATTCGACGGTCTGATAAAATCATGTCATGAACTGCATCGATATTTTCGGGAACTGGCCTTCCCAATCGGTCATCATCTTCAATGGAAAATTTACCTCTTTTGAAGCTTGCAGTCCAATTTTTCACGGTCGCATACGAAGGACATTGTTCACCAAGGGTATTAGGCATATCTTCGTAAATCTGCTTACCTCTTAATCCTTTTAAATACAGGTACTTGATGATGGCTCGATACTCCAATTTTTCGATTTTCACAATTTCGGTGGACATCTTTTTTCTTGAAATTTATTGCGTAACTCCGGTTTACTTTTTTGACGTCAAACTTCACTTCTAATAAGTTATTGTTCGTTGCTATGGTAACGCAATATTTTGTTTATGCATGGAACTGGTCTAGGCTAACTAGATATCAATACATATCCTCGTATACATCTGAATTTTAGCTACTACGGACCTGTTGCTATTTACTGTACAATGAGGGATTTATAAACTTTTCTTACTAAATCTTTAAGGCCAGATGCCGAGTCAACGAAATATTGTTACCAAAAATTACACCAGCTTAACAAGAAGCCAAGCCCGACGCAATCTCTTCGATGTTTTAGTATCATGAATTTATGACCTTGAGAAACTAACGTTGACAGATAACTTAATAAATACACTGAGAAAATTATCAAATTTACAAATGTCGGCGATATAATTGGTCGACAAAGTGAAGTATGACAAGTATCTTATTATAATAATGGCTCCTTTCAGATATGCGCTCACAAAAAAAGGATTGGAAGTTTCGTTTATTGTTAAGCTGTGTATTCTTTGTTGTTACATTCTTTAACTATGCAATAAAATGCTAAGATTGCTATAAAACTATGATTTTAAAATATAAAAAATCATTAGAATCCATGAACATAATAATTATCAAGTCGTAATCCGTTACGGAGAATTTTAACAATCTTAAATCATTTATCAGTTAAACCGAAATATATTTTGTTATCAAAATGTTGTGGCCTCGCAAAGCAATCCGGATATAACTTCTGATAATGACCCAAAATCTTAACCTTACCATGAAAGTATCTCCAAGGTTATAAAAAAATTAATTCCCAATGTTTTTGTCAACTCCCGACTACCTTCTAGTTGTTTGTTAGGAATTTTAAACTCTCGTCTTTTATTCTGACGATGCAAAAGTTATTTTTTCAACCCCTTGTAGTAATATAATATCATGTTATATATGTGTTGGTGAATTTGTTATTTGTTGATTTTTTTTATTTACTTTAGTGTGAGAAAAAAGATTAGAACAGTTAAGTTCACATAAAAATTGTGTAAATATTAAAAATTTAATTATCATTTGAGTTGAAATCAATATTTATTGTAAGTTCATTTTAATTATGATTTTTATCATTTTTATTACTCAGTGATAGGGTCCGTTTTTTACCCTCTGGGTACGGAACCCTAAAAACGACCTTTACAACCAAGGAACAATAAATTATAATTATTGGAAAGCAATCAGTTGTTAGTTGTTAAAGTTCAACTTGTTAATTTTTTTTAATACATACTTAACGCTAAAATGTATTGCCTATAAACATACAGGGCGAGTGTTAACTATTGGGACGTAGAGTAACAATAAAAAAATTATAGTGGTACAGGGGTTAGGAATCCCTTCTAACAAGCCAGATAGCTTGTTGATTATTGCTTAATAAAAAATTAGGGAAATAATTTGGCCATTTTAAATGAGCGATGCAAGAAACTGTTTGAAGATTTCTCCAGCGCAGTGTACTCTAGCGGCTCTATTATATTTTAGAAACAGTACAGAAAATAATTAAATGTATAGTATACCTGATTAAAGAGAATCACGGAATCATTGAAACCTCCAAACCAATTGTCCGTAACTGTAATGCGTAGGGGAATTATGGGAAACGACCGAAATTTTTTCTACGCCCACAAAAAAAAGTTTTGCGAGCTGCGGAAAATTATAAACTAATTTAAGGCGTATCGATAATAATTTTAAAATGAAATGAGTTCCTGGTTTTAATATCTGATAATAAATCTGCGCAGAAACTGATAGCAAATAATATACAGTGAGGTAAGTCAAAAAAACAATCTAGGATAATCAGAACCAAGTCAAAAAATCGTAGACTATAGGTAATAATACAAGTTTTGAGCTGAAATTTCAGATACACCTTCCTACATTCATTCATTCACTCGTTTGGGTTGTGCTCAACAGCCCAGGCACTTTGTACAATTTCCAATAACACGAATACGTCCACGTAGCGTTTTTTGGACGTTTGCCCACAGCTTGCTCTACGTACCAAAAACGTTTTGGTCCGTTTTTAAACTTTATTTGAACGTTTAAAGACCGTTTTTTATCGTTTAATGAACGTATTAGGAACGTCATTTTTAACACCTCTTCAAACCGTTGCCAGTAGAATTTTTGGAAAAATTTTAGGAACTTATTTCAAACGTCAAATATATATCTGGAACGTTTCAATTTGGTACATTGCAAAGTACTATTTCTCACTTATGCACTCAAGACAATCTTAAGTTATTAGAAACAGATATAATGAAAAACTGTCTTATATGGTTGAGTGACAAACGCTTATATTTAAAATTTTTTTTAACAAAATAAAGTTTGCCTTTTGTTTCAGTTTTCGTCAAACGTTGCATACGCGTTTAATAAAATATGTCCTATAACATAATAATTCATATAACGTTTGAGAAACGTTTTTTAGGTCTGGAACGTTCAGACCTAAAAATACCTGAAAGATACGTCTACGGAACGTTCAGTGTTAGTAGGGTTCCATTCGAAAAGCTTTGTGTCTTCTATGTAGGCCACTAGTTTGACAGGAGGGATTGTCATTAGTGTAATGGCTGTATTATTAGTTTCGTATCTATGATATTTCGTATCCGGAAGTGATAGGTACTGAAACTTGCGTCTAAAATCGAATTAAAGATACGAAAAATCATTTTTTATTATGAAATTTGATGCTGAATCAATTGACGTTGCTAGAAATATAACGCGGTAATCGGTTTTACAGTTTTCGTCAAAAGTATGGAAGGATGTCATATGGCATGATCTTTCTACTACAATAGGTACAGTGGTTACAGAAAAATTTGACATGATTATTAAAAATATGGCTATTCACAGTAAAGTTAACGAAAAACTATAACAAACGTTAAAATTTGTGCTAATGGGGACCACTAATTTTCAAAAACAGCATAATCGTGATCTCCATGCCTAAAAACTACTACATTATGTATTTATATATTTTTATTTATTTTATAATATGAATAATGTATTAAATTAAAGAATTTCCATTTCAAACATAGAATTTTACACGTAATTTATAATGGGCTGCTCTCATTGGTGTAATGCACTATGACGTATTAGTCCCAACACGCCTATCGACCTTAATCCGACCAATCATATAACCAGAGTGAATAAAAGCTATTCACAAAGAGGCTTTGCGTTTGAGTTGCTTAACTAATTCTAATCGCCCTATTGTTTGGGGTTAGTACGTCATAGCACCTCCCGTTTGTCTCGAACATTTTTCCCCATTACCATTATCAAGGTTGTTAAAAATATATTTATTGACGGAAAATTAAACAATTTGTTTAGTGTTAATCAAGTTTGTGGGGCCTATGAAATAATAAAACCAATAATTTTGTCAATTACGACTAACGGACATAAAAATGCATAACAAATGTTTTAAATTCACCCATTGAGTAGCAATTAAATTTACATATTTAAACTACCACAACATTAACACATTCTTCAAACGTTTTCAGGCTTCGTATTGTTAAAAACAGTTTTAAAAATGGAAATATCTAGCCTTGGTGAACATTTTTTTGTATTATTTATAACATGTATGAGGCATGCATGTTCCCAAACTAAATTATTAATTGAGGTAGAAGAAACTTAACAGCCCTGTAACGTTGATTATAATATTAATATTTATCGTGGTTTTTTTATCCAAGTATATAATCAAAAAATAATTGGGATAATCAATTCTTATCAAATTTGTTTACATACGAGAATTATTATATCAGATGAATGAACTGACTTGACATTTAAAAACTCTTTAGAATTTGCAACGTTTAAAACTCTTTATTGAATGTAGTACCACCAGCCTCATATCAATATAACATTTACTAATATTTTAAGAACTTTTAACTGTCATGTCATACTTCGTATAGTTCTTCCAAAGTTAATGTGATGAACCATCCCTACTAACACTGAACGTTCCGTAGACGTATCTTTCAGGTATTTTTAGGTCTGAACGTTCCAGACCTAAAAAACGTTTCTCAAACGTTATATGGATTATTATTTTATAGGACATATTTTATTAAACGCGTATGCAACGTTTGACGAAAACTGAAACAAAAAGCAAACTTTATTTTGTTAAAAAAATTTTTAAATATAAACGTTTGTCACTCAACCATATAAGACAGTTTTTCATCTGTTTCTAATAACTTAAGATTGGCTTGAGTGCATAAGTGAGAAATAGTACTTTGCAATGTACCAAATTGAAACGTTCCAGATATATAATTGACGTTTGAAATAAGTTCCTAAAATTTCTCCTAAAATCCTACTGGCAACGTTTTGAAGAGGTGTTAAAAATGACGTTCCTAATACGTTTACTAAACGTTAAAAAACGTTTCCGGGACGTCCTTTTGAACGCCCTTTCAACATTTTTTTTTCTAACACAAAACGGTCTTTAAACGTTCAAATAACGTTTAAAAACGGACCAAAACGTTTTTGGTACGTAGAGCAAGTTGTAGGCAAACGTCCAAAAAACGCTACGAGGACGTATTCGTGTTATTTGGGAAGTAGAGCACAACCCAAACGAGTGAATGAATTAATTTAGGAAGGTGTATCTGAAATTTCAGCTCAAAACTTGTATTATTACCTATTGTCTACGATTTTTTGACTTGATGCTTGTATTATCCTAGATTTTTTTTTGACTTATCTCACTGTATATTATATTTTTAATCCCTTTAAAGGAAAAAGCCGCCCAATGGCGTGCATATAAATTTTTTTATATTGTGAAATAATGTTAATCTACTATATCAATTTGAATGAAAAAAATTAACCTAATGCTCTTTTTGCCGTCCAGGTATTCAGTGTTTGTTTGGCAAAACATATTGCGATGCCAATTGTAGGTTCTGGTCCGATAGAAACACGTGCGGCCCTTGCAAGAGAGTCTGCCTTCTCGTTTCCTTCCATGCCAGAATGGCCAGGGATCCAGACCAGCAATACTTTATTCTCCTATTGAGGAGAGTCTTTTTTGGCAATCTAATACCAATTTCGACGTTACACGGTTAGAGCTAAGTGCTTTCAAAGCCGCTTGGCTGTCCGAGAAAATGTTCATTGTTCTATGTATGAGATTGCCCTACTCCAATCTCTCCATACATGAAACAATGGCGTAAATTTCCGCCTGAAATACGGTTGCATAGGATCCTAGAGAGGTTGAGATTTATGTCCTAGGTCTGCGCCCGTATACACCTGCACCAGAGAGTTTTTGAACCGTCTGTATACCAACAGCTGTCTGCTCTTAATAGTATGCAAAACATATGAACCGATTTCAATGATTATTTCAGCATTATATTCAGTTTAGTTCCAAGGTGTCGCTACTTCAATTTCATCGATATTGAAGCCTGGGTTTCCAAGACACACAAGGAAAAAAATAAATCTCTAATAAAGAAATGCTATCGTTTCATAAGAACTTCCTGAAAATTCACTTAATTCCAGCCAAGTATGAGCAAAATTTTACTGGCCTCAAACCTAACTTCGTTCTTTATTAATAAAAATTTTCTTAATAAAATAAAATCTATAAAGCTACTGTTAAAAATCAAACATCAAGTACAGGAAATGAAAACACAAATTTAATTCTGCATACTATGTACATTTTAATTTCTAAACATCAGCGAAATGGTTTCTTAAGTTTTGACATTATTGTTAGTTATACTAGGCAACTAAAAATTCTGGACGAGGTTATAGGGGTCGAAAGTGACCTGAATGACTTTGAGAAGAAATGGATGAAATTCGGGAAATGGGATTTTCGGAGTAGGGGAATGTCATCAGTTAAAAAAATTTATTTCATACAAATATGGGAAAAATGTATTTACTTCTGACACGTATCTGCTCAAAGAATCTTTAAGGCGACCTTACATTATGCTATTTAGGTGCAATTTTAAAGCTACGCTATTTTGAAGCAATTTATGGCTTCGTTTTACACTAAGCTATTTTCTAGATAGTTTGGTTTATTTTGTATAATGCAATTCAGTGTGGCAAACTTAAAAATATTTTTAGGTGATATTAAATGATTATGAAAATAAATTTTTTCACAATTTTCTGGTATTTAACAATACTTTCAGATAAATCGGAGTTTGGGTACATTTCTGAGAGACTAGCACATATTTAATGTGCCTTATTTCTATTGTGATAATCTTTTGACCTCACGTCGTTAAGAAAGGGCTTGCTTTCATATAATAAAATTAAGTGTGTGGCCATATCGGTACTCCAAACATGTTTGCTAAAATATAAACTAATTATTACATCTACTTTATATTAGATAAAACAAGATAACTTACTTCTTCCCCATTTTGCTTTTCTATATAAACACGATTCGAGGTTTGAGTTTCTGCTCCAATATTTTTAGGGTTGGTAGCAGAATTATTACTAAAAAAATAACTAAAATTGCCTACAAATTTCATGAAAATAGAAACTGTTCTAATTATTTTTCTTGCTTAAAAATCGCCACAAACTAGCACACGCTCATGCGCTTTGTTTATTTTGTTATAGCATGCAACTTGCATTGCACCTAAATAGCATAATGTAAGGTCGCCTTTAGGCTTTAATATTTGAAATTTTCAACTGAAATTACAGATACACATTCTTACATTATCGCTTGATATGAAAAAAAATTAAGAGTATGGTATCTACGATATTTCGTATACGAGGGTATGCGGAAGTCACAAAAAAAACATACATTTAATGCTAAATCGATTGACATCCGTTGATTGGAATATAATGCGGTGGATGGTTATACAATTACTATCAAAAGTATGTCATAACGCATATTGCATAGGCATTTCCGTAATGAACGTCAGGCACGTATACAGGGGGAGGGTCCAGGGGGTCCGGACCCCCTCCCGAATTGTTTTCAAACACATACTAGAAAAACGATGATTCCATAATTTTTATGTAGGTACAGCAGTAAAGTAGAAATGTATAGACATATTGAACGGCATACAGTTTGAAAGTATTATTTTTAAAATGTCTAAGTTTAAAAATAAAAATCAATTGCTTAACTATTGCAAACACAGAGGAACTTATTGTCGATCAACTTTAGATCGTTTTGAAACAAACTCAACCAAACTAATAGCTTTTCAAAGCTTTTTACCAGGCTTTGCCTCAAATGAAAATGCAAGTCAGCTAGAGCAGCTCTCTATGTATATTGAAGATAATTACTCGCTGTCTGCTCTTCAGGGTGAGTACTACTTATGTTGCAATCAAGAGGGTGAAGATTTGGACAGAAATACCGAAACCCTAAAGGTTTTGGAGCACTGTAACAAAAATGTTTTCCCTGCTTTCTACTTTACCTGTTGCTACAGCCAGTGTCGAGAGATCTTTTTCTACTCTTAAAAGGGTAAAAACTTTTCTAAGAAATAAAATATCACACGAAAGGCTAAGTTCCCTGGTTGTGCTCTTAATACACTGGGACATCGATGATTTTCCTGAAAAAATACTTGACATTATGGCTAATAAAAAAAAGCGAATATTGTCTTTGTAACCGTTTTTCTTACTACCTACTTATACTTTTTATAATTATGAGATTGTTTGTAACTATAGGTAATAATAATAACTCAATTTTTAACAAAACCTGTATTATAACGTGTTGTTTTGTACCTTGACAATTTTCTACTTTTCATCTAAGGCCTTTGACCTTGACCTCTTCAAAAATTTTCGCCCGCGGCGCCAAATTTTTTTTTCTCGTTGGATCCCCCCGAAACCAAATCCTAGATACGTGCTTGATGAACGTGTGGTACGTTGTGGAGAGGAAAAGGGTGTGGAGAGAAGGAATATAGACTCCCAGTATTGGACCATTATTATAACTGGGAATGGAGCTAGATATTAATTATTCATTAACAAAAATATTAAAAAATTAATTAATTTATTGGTTAAAAAATTTCAAAAATTTACAAAAGATTATTTATCAATGGACAGACATACTAATAGATAATATAAAAGTGAGAATTGTTGAATTTCTTAAAAACAATAAATAATATAAAAAGAAATACTAAGATTTTATCTTCGACTTTATAAAGATCCTGCTATTCACAATATTTGTATTTATTACATTAAAAGTAAATTATTGTAAAGTTGTCTTATGAAGACTAGAAAATACTCATTTCAAATAAATGCATATTTTACAAACCGACCACATATATCAGTAATAAATATTGAATATAAAAATTGAATTTTAGTGACCTAACTCTGGATATCAAACTTGAAATTATCCAGTAATTTCATAATTTCCACACCAATTTGAGAAAAAAATTTCCATGCACCTGGAGCAAGACCAAATTTCCAGCTAAATCCAAAAAAATTAATAAAAAACTTGACACTTCCAAGAAATTAAGATAAATAACTCTTTAGTTTCTCAAAAAGCGATACCTACATTTTTATTTTATATAAATAATATTTAACTACCTAAAATTTTTTGAATTTCAGAAAAAGTTTTGCCTCTAGTTTCCGGTATTGTTAAATACAATCCTAATAATCCAAATAAACTAGAACTACCACATATCCAGAAACACCAATGTGCTCCGATATAACTGGATAGCAATGGGAAACTAAAAGTTATAATTGATACTAACAATTCATCAAAAATCAATGTACAAGCTACGCCTTGAGCTCTCAGGTCATCTGGAAAAACTTCTCCAACAAATGCCATTGGTACATTCCCCAGACCTATAGCATAAGCAATAACATACAGGACAACCGATAATATCGCTAGCCAATGAATACTGTCTACTATAGAAGAATGTATTGATTTTAAATAGAAATACAAGCCAAGGAATAACATCGGAACTGCGCAAGATAAAGATGAAACCAAAAGGAGAGGTCTTCTTCCAAATCTATCAACAAACATTGTAGCGATTAAGAAAGTTCCCATTTTAACTAAACCCACAATAATTCCAACAGTATCTCCAGATAAACCAGTACCAGCTCCTTCAAAAATAACACTAACGTAAGCTAAAATTATAGAAATACCAGATAATTGTTCAACTAAAAATACTTCGATACTTAAAAGAAATCCTTTTCTGGTAGCACGATTCTTGAAAATATCCAAGATATTTCTTTTTTTAGCTTTTGCAATGTGTCTTATAACATCCTGTAATTTTTTAACGTCTTCTTCTATATCCTCGTCGGTTTTGTTCCGCCTTAATTTTTGTAAAGAAGCAACTGCTTTAGACATTCTATTTTTAGATACCAGATAAACTGGAGATTCTGGTAGGAAATAAGAACAAAGTAAATGTAACACTGGAGGTATACCACAAATTAAAGTAAAAACTCTCACACTACAAATCGATCCGAAAATAAACGCCACCAAAAGTCCAATCGGCACTTGCATTGCCATTAAACATCCTAATTTCCCTCTATCGTTTTCTTCTGCTATTTCACTATTATAAAGAGAAACACATAGTAATGCTCCACTAGCACTTGCACCAGTTATTGTCAAAGTTACGCAAAGTAGATAAATGTTTGTAGTAAATGCTGTTATTGACAAACTACAAACCAATATTATAGCGACGAGTCTCAAAGCTATTGTTCTACCCAGAGAATCGGCAATCTTCGCCCATATTAAGTATGCAAAAGCTGTACCAATCAGTGGAAGAGAAACTATAAGTGATGTTTGAATCGTTGTTATAGGTTTGCCTAGAGGATTGATGTTGGTATCGTTGCTATTCAGTTTTGTCAGCACAGGAGAGCTCCAACCGATACTCAAGCCGAAAGAGGCGACTAGCAGACCAGCTGAAAAAAAAAACAATTTGTTAGGTATATTTACAATATATTTAGGTATATTTATTAGGTAGAAAGAGAATGATCTTTAGCCTTGGTCGATATAGGACTGTGTTAGCTACGAAACGATAGTCTAGGGGAGAAGCTGAACATGTTAACAGCAATCCAAAGATAATCTCTTCTTGGTATTACCGGGGCAATTAACGGTATGGGGACGGCATTAATGGAATCCTAATTTGGAATGTAATGGCGATAACGATTATGGCAATTCTTGGGCTGACATTTGGAAGCATAATAAGGTCATCGAATAATCTTCGTGAAGGAGATACTGATAAAGTTGGTCGATGTACGTCTGTGTTTCAAGTAAAGTCGATGAAATCATCAGGATAGTATATACAGAACAAATGGGAGTTAGTGAACCTTATCATATACTGCTTCACTCGATGTTTTATTATTAGTGTTAACTTTTGCATTGAAAACCTTTTTTTTTTTGTAAAATAGTTAAATTACCTGCCAAACTATAGAAATAAGTGAACCAAGACACCCGGTATAATACTTTATGGGTAACTATATTGAACTTTGAAAATTCTACTTGTGTTTGTACTGGTTTGAACTCCATAGCACACCTTCTAGCAAATATATTCGTTTTTTGAAGTAACTGAAACAAAAACATTTAATTATTAAAACATATTTGTCATGAGTATGATTTATTACAAAATTTACTGTATCGTGCGCATCAGTTCGGTTTCGGTTAAGTTAGTCTAAAACTTGCGGAATCAGTGATTAAGTTCACGTCTAACTCAAATTATCCATACTCACTTTATAATCTAATAAAGATGTTTTATTTAATTTGGATTTTTAATTCTAGTGTGAGATTCTCCTAATAACATACCTTTAGTTTGAAGTTGGAATATCATTTTATACTATTTTGTTATGTTTTATAAGTTCCAATGATGTTTCATGATGATTTTTTTTCATTTTCTTGGATTTTCTGTTTCAGAAATTCTGTTAAGGATGGATGTACCTTTAGTTTGAAGTTGTAATATAATTTTTTTAATAATTTTCTTATACTTTATAGTTTGAATGATGTTCAATATCTTTTTTTAAATCTTCTTCGATTTTCTGTTTCAGAAATTCTTCAGTTTGTAGTTGAAATATAATGTTTTCTAACTAATTTTGAAAATACCATACACCAGAGAAATAGATATAGTCGAAATGAAAGAAATCTATTACCTTTTTAATATGTTTTTCCTGAGTACACTTTTTGTTTTTGAGTTTTTAAAACCCTCAATAAGGAGACGCGTTCCTTTGGTGGAATTTTTTAAAACGAACTACTCGCATAAAAAGAAATTAAGTCTGCATTTGTAGAAACATTCGGAATATGATGAGTAAGATATTCTGCTGTTAACCCATAAATTTTTACTAGGTAACATAAAAATGAGGTATCTCACTGTCGATGAAAAATGTTATTTGTGTTATATTTCTGTTGTGGAATTGGTTATTAATTGATTTTATTTGATAATTATGGAAATACTTCACTAGGTAATGGCTAAAGCAATTTATTTGAGCTGATACAAAAAATCTAATATTGAAATATTACAAAAAAAATTTTTTTTACTGACAAATTTAATAATGCTTTAATTTGGGCGAATCTCTGGTATTTTTGTTGAATTTGAGAAAAAATTAAGATTTAACTTACAGTCAATTATTTTCACAATGTTTATAATGTCACAGCAACAACAGAATGGAGTAAAATAAACCGTATGATACATTTTATCCAATAATTTAAGAGGATATACTGGTGGTTGGTAATTTTAATGTTATTTCGAGCATTTTCCGGTTTTCTGACATCAACATCTTGAGATTTGGTATCCCATATGTGATAATAAAACTGTTGCAAATTTAAAGTAATTGTAACAAAATTGTTTTGTTATTTTTGAAAAAAAATTGTATAAACTAGTAATGGGAGAAAATGCTTAATAACATTTTTTAATATTTTTTTATAAAATCCAAGGGTAAATATATTTTTATGTATGTAAGTACAAAACTTTTTTATGTATGATCCAATCGATGGATTTCCAAGATACGCCAAGAAAAAAATCAATCTCAAATAAGAAATGCTAGTGACTGAGTTATCATTAGGTTTTTAATAATACTAAGGCAATATAGGTTCCTGATTATAATTGGGATAGTACTAGTATAGTTCCGAGGTGGTGCCAGTTCAATATCGTCGATATTGGAGCCTAGAGCGAGCTTTATGACAGTTCCAAAACAAGTTAGACTTTTCTATAAGTCCGGTGACACTTATAAATACAACTATCTACATCTGTAGAAATGTTTTCTTCTGAGAGTTCAGATGACGTGACGAACATACAGTTCTTGTGAGAAACGCCAGAAAATATATAGAGAAAGGATTAATTATGAAATAATGGAAGAAACGTATCAATTTAATGAAAGATTTAGAATGCAAGCACAAAAATTTTATAATCTAGTGGATCGTCTAGAGCCTCATTTGGAGAGGCAAACACGTCGCAGCAAAGCACTTTCTTCAAGAATCCAGGTTGCAATTGCATTACATTGGTTGGGAACAGGGGCACAGTATCATGCTGTCGCAGACATGCATGGAGTATCAAAGGCTAGAGTGTGTAGGAGTGTGGCAGGTGTTGTGAACGCGATCGTAGCAAATATGTTTCGTCAATTTGTTAAATGGCCAGAAAATATGGAAGATGTTGTGCAGCAGTTGTATGCTATAGGAGGAATGCCTATGGTATGTGGGTGCATAGACGGGATTTTGACAACCAATTTTTGTTTGACACTTGTAAACTCATAAAAATGACTATTTTCGACTCATAAAAAATAAATAGAGAAACGCAATTTAGCAGTTTTTACACTGATAGCTATTAACTCATAAACTAGTAAACTAATACTTTCGAGAAACAGGGCCTGGTGTCAAAATAACTTCCTGAAAATTCACTTAATATCATCCACAAGTATGATCAAAAATTACAGAAAATTATATAAATACAACTTCATCAATCATATATTTCTGATGATAAAGCCGAATATAAAAAAACCTTTTAAAAGTGAAAAAGAAGTAAAATGTGAATATCCTTTCAAAAAAAAAATACCTTTTTTCTTCAAGTGGTACATAATTGAATGAAATTATTAAAAAAAACAAACAAAAATGCAACGTCAGCAAAGTTTCGGACATTGGAAGGTATAATTGATTCATTTCACACAATATTTTTATTACAATCCTTTCTTTAATTTAAGCTTTGCCAATTGTGATTCCAAAAAAAAATTTAAATAGTATTTATATGTTTAAATAAATGAAAATTTCCAAAATCTACTAACCTTTTCCAAATAATTATGTTATCACAAACCCAACTTTAAAATCGTTTTTTATTAATAAATAATTTCTTTCAAAATAAAATCAAACAATTATTAAAAATCGAACATCAAGTGCAGAAATTACACACTAAGACAAACACAAATTTAATTTTGCATACGTACAATCTTATTTCTTCGAATAAAACTTTACTAAACATTTTTTATTAAATCAGCAAAATGGTTAATTGACTTTGTACATTATTTGTTGTTATTCCAGTGGTGGAGTTGATCCCAATATGAATAGAATCAATACAGTGACGTGGTAAAATCGGAAAATACCTAAATAGCTATGAAAATAGTTGTCTTTACTAAATACATTTATTTAAACATGAACGTATCATGGGGGTATAAAAAATATTAATCTTCAAACAAATTATAAGAAAAAAGCAATGTTTTTTTTATACTTATAGTATAATTCTATACAAAAATGCGATATTTCACCTTATTTTGCTCCTTTCCAGTTTTAAAGTGAGATTAAGACCGACTACGAACAATATTTATAATCTTATTTTTATAATTTTCTCACAACAATACTTATATAAATTTTGACTACTTCATCTAAAAATCTCATGTATTTAAAATTAAAACTATTAGGCTATCCATCAGGAAGTACCATCTGCAAATATTTTGGACAAAACTTCTGCTCAAGACTCAAAAATGAAAAACATTTCTTGTTGCCAAATATGTTATTTTATTCCAAAAATTCTGTTGCTAGTTTCAGCTTTAGCCAATACCATCTTGATAACCTTCACTAAGAAAAGAAAACTCAATCTCAAAACCATTAAACTTGATGAGAACGAGGTTGAATGGAGATAAGAAGTCAAGTATCTAGGTTTGACTCTAGACAGTAGATTCCTGTGGAACAAACACCAGAAAGAGATTACATACAAAGCAAAAATGGCTCTAATGGTGTGCAGGAATCTGGCAGGGAGAAACTGGGGCATTGCGTCGAGTAGTAGGACTAGCCTCTTGACGACGAGAGAAAACCTCTCCAAAATTCAAAGACTAGCCTGTATATGCATAATAGGAGTATATGCCCAACGGCAGCAATGGAAGTGATTCTCAACCTCACACCATTACATATGGTGGTGGAGAGTGTTGCAGAAAGAACAAGATACAGACTAAGTAGATAAGGAATCATAAAAAAAACCACCTCTTCACTTCTTAGAAATCAGACAGCCCGGGACATGCCACAAGATGGTATGATGAAAAAGTATAACTTTTCAAAGAAATTCGTTACGGAATTAAGCAACAAGAAGGAATGGGACCCAAATACCATAACCAGAATTGGGAAGAATGCCATTCAATGGTACACAGACGGCTCAAAAGCAATAGAAGGAACTGGGATAGGAGTGTGCGGGCCAGGAACCAAACATTCTGAAAGCTAAATAGAAGTAAGAGGGCACAATAGATCTTTTAGATCTCAGTGAATGTTACCCCAAAATACATACTTTCATAGCTCTAGCATTGAAATAATAAAATCAAACGTATGCAACAATCAAACTTTTAATAATTTATTCAGGATGTCATCATGCGCACCGCAGTTGGCGGGAGCTTCCTTAAATTTTAAATGTAAGTAGGTATTTTTATCCTTCACAGTCTACTGTTTCAAATATAAATATAGATGTTGAATTTTTAGTATTAACAACTGTTTAGTAATAAAGCAAGAAATAGAAAAGCTATAAACAAAAGAAAATAATACGGAAAAAGGTGCGAACAAGGCTTAAGAACACTTGAAAAGTTGAATGAAGAATTGGCAGTAGAAGATGCAGATTCTTATAAAAATTATTAATGATTTACTTTGCTTGGTAAAAAATTAATTGAAAACAAGGACTTTCTATATAAAGTTCGATAAGTGAGACCACGACATTTTTACATACTATATTGCTTAATTTATTTATTTTTATAAAATATGGTGTGGAAATAAAAGAATTAAAAACGAATAGATCCTAGAGACTATCGGCTATGATGCAGATTCATTGATACCAACCTTTTTGAAACTGCAAAAATTAAAAACGTTGAAGTAAATATATCCCTATATTTTTGCCCTAAGCTGTCAATTAAATCAAGTCAATTGCAAACCCTAACCTATAAAATAATAATTATTATTATTCCAATAATACGAGTATTATATTTTGGCTTAAATTCCTGTTATAAACATAAACATAAATAAATAACCCTTTTTTGACCAACGATAAACAATAATAAAAAAATATGTAAATACCTATCATCGATTAAACATATAATAGCGATAAGGAAACAAATCTTGAATGACTACGCAAAGGAAATTTATAATTATATTCTGATAGCGGAACTCCGCAAAATCCGGTGTAATTCCAAAACTTACCTATGAAAAGTTGAAATACAGTAATAGATCGGGTGGACTATTCTCAAACCTCAGGAAATATAATGAGTCAAGATAATATTTGGTTATACAGAGCGTTGAAAAAGTGCAAACATTACTGTAAACAAAAACAGTACATTAAAAACATTACCTAGTATAAATAAACTGGAAAATTATGGCATCCGTGGTATTTCTTTAAAATCCTTTGAATCTTACCTTGAATAAAGAAAACAACTGTAAAGTTTCGAAAAATTAGCAGTGGTGTACCCCTGGGTTCAGTTGTAGGTCCAATTATTCTTTTGGTATTTACTAACAATGTCACAGTCTGTAAACCTTTACAATTCAAAGTGGCAAATACATTTAATAAGTTCCGGAGATTGAAAAAAGCATTTCTGCTTGAAAGAACTTATTATTCAGTGGCAGAATACTACAATCTAACCTAGACTTTTGAGTTACATTGACATAAGTCAATATTTAGTATGGCGTACAATATTATAATATAATAAATAAATTTGTATAATTATGTTGTGTATTGTTAGTATAGTATAGTAAGTATTTTGTTGTGAATTTTAATTTATCTATATATATGCATTGTCCATAATATTGTAAAATTTTTCACGACAATAAAGCTTACCTCTCTCTCTCATTCATTCCATAATTGTTTTTGGAAACATGTTTTTCTACAAACAATATGCAAAACACGCTTTTCTACACAAATTTTTATACCTAATTTCTTTGATAACTGTTGGAAAAGTAATACGACAAGTACACGCTATGGTATTTTTCTGCACCGAAATGTCAGACTCAGCTACTTATGACCTGTCAACTTTTTTAAACAATTCAACATATTCATTATAGTGAATTTCTTGGTGTATGAATTTTAAATTTAAACTAAAAGTGAGTAAACTGATTATTTATTTTGCTTTATAAATTCGGTGCTGCTATTGCCACACTCCACGGATGTTTCCGTGCCTCTAATTTCTAAATGGCCGAAATCAGTGGTTTTATCCGTGACTGTAATATCTATAGAAATATCCGTGCACTTTTGACAACATGTGAACTAGTCGCCAAGACCAAAAGGTCATTTTAATCCTATGTGTATTTTGGGCGCTAACCGACTGAACTACGTGATTTATGAAATACAGTTATTCATTAAATCACCGACATTTATAATAAGATATATTTTTGTAAAGTAAATTATAATAATTTTCAATAATAACCCAACCAAACCTACCCCTACCAAACCCCCTTCGTATTCTATTAAGATAAGAGTTATTTTATGACTCGACCTACCTGCACTTCTTAGCGGCGAAAATACATGTCGAATTATCTACCCTTCTTGGTCAGACAGGTAAAGAAGTATGGTTAGCGCCTAAATTACACCCGCCGATTGAGTGAGTTTGAATAAAATAATCCATACAAATTAACAACAAATACTAAATACAGAATAAAATGAATATTCAAGGGGACAGGCGCGGACATTATCCGTGTCTCTATTACAGTCACGGATAAAGCCACTGATTGCGGCCATTTTGGAATTTACAGGTTCGGATATTATCCGTGAAGTGTGGCAATAGACACTTCGTTATTAATTATTATAAAAAAATATATTAAACATTATTTTAGGAATTATGAACCAAAATCAAAATGTATTTTTTGAATTTTCCAATTCTGAAAAGATGTTATCGAAAAGGCTCGAAATGCAACCGAAAATTTGTTACCTGAGGTTTCGAAAGAAAAAGAGGTCTCAAAATTAATATAGCAGATTTATGAATTGGAGAGAAATAAACAACATTAAGGACCGATTCCACCATCCTGATTTTAGGAACTTCCCAACTAAATAATTCCTATGCTAGGAAATACCTAAATCCGAGAGTTTCTGAGTTAAGAAGAAATTTGGAAAGTTTACAACATAAAATTGGTACCAATTCCAGTTTGTTACGTTTAAACATGGTCAAACACTGCTGAGAAGCATCAACACGTTCTTGTTTTTGGTCAACAGTGAGCAAACGCGGCACCCACTTTGAACAGAACTTTCTCATAGTCAATTGCTCATGCAATATAAACCCGACACGTTTTTTTGATATGTGTATCTTGTGTTAAGGCCGAGTTACACCGGCATCCATCCGTCCGATGGATGGACGCAGGGTATGGTAACTCTGAACGAGCGATGGTACGGCCACCTACTGGATCGGAAAAGTTACTAAAATTGCTGATTTAATGAAAACTGTAACGCTGCTGGTAGTTATTCTAGATATTTGCGCATGCCTCACGGCTACGGCTCACATTGTAGTCTTACGCCATTTTACGGTTCATGTATGTCGTGCTTCAAGTTTGTTGTTAAAGTGTGAATTAGTTAATATTATCTTTCAATAATCATTATCGAAAAAGACAATGTCCACATTTATTGTGAAGGAATATAATGTATATAGTGAACTCGGTAAGTTTAATTTTAGTAAAATAAAACAAAACATCTTTCATAACATAAAAAGTGACAAATTACGAAAGTAGTTTTTTGTTTATACAGCTTTATACTTCCAATCCAGGAAGAACAGCTTTTAATTTGATGGAACGAAGTGGGAACAAATGCTCGGATTTGAAGAGGTACTGGAAAAAGGTCGAACAATTTTCAAAGGTAAATAGTTTCGAGAAACAAAATAAATATTCAAACCTTCACAGTACTATGTGTTTGCGCTAATTAAAAATGTTTATAAATATATTGATGATAGTCATATTGTCCTCAAGATTGACAAGATTAAACGATGAAATAAAACAATTTAGTTTGTTTAATATCATCGTTTAGTATGGATCTTCATCAAGTAAAAGCCTCATCTATTCAATTTACTAGATTGGCATTGTAAACTACACTTTGCTAATAGTATGCAAGTTTTGGTATTTAGTTAGTTTTATTTGTAGCAACCTGTAAAAGTCAATGTTTTTCGCATTTTTTAATGTATATATAGCTGCCTACAGTACCGGTTGATCAATTTGTTCAAGTTTTTAAAAAAATCTCGATACCACTGTTTTCCTTGAAACTTAAAGGAAATTTTCACCTATTGTAGGCTCCTGTATATTTATATTAAATACATTTGTGTGCTTACTAATATCACTTTTCTTATTTGTAGAACTTTTATAAAACAGTTGACTGTGAAATAAAAAGTTGAGCCAAAAGATATAAAAATTTCAGTCTCATTCTATCATTTCTTTGTGTTATATTTAATTATTTCTGCAATCCATAGTGTGAGCTCACTATTTCTATATTTGCTTTTTAAACATGCATTTTTATTACTGTTGATGAAAACTATAATCATTATTATCTAATTAAAAAGTTTTCATCACCTTACAGCGCATGCTGATTCTTTTCAAAATTATTTACTCAAATTTTATTTATTATTAACTGTATTGTTAAGCTGTTATATTATGTCTTTCTGTTTGTCTTGAAATAAATGAAAAAAAACGATCTGTTTATTGTTATTTTTGGTAATGAATAAAAGTATATAAACTGGTTGATTATTGTTTAATTTTTCCCACTCCAGGCATTGTATGGTCCATATTTTGACATTTCATTTGATCTAACTTGTCTATTTGAATGTTATTAATATAATATCAATCAAATGTTGAGTTACTTTAAATGAAATATCAAAAAATGGACCATAAATGTCATATTTCAATAAAAGTAATATTACAGTAATTTTGAATATGCCGCCAAAAACTGTTAAATTACAGGAATCTACTTTTTCGGCAGTTAGCGAGGACCACAACCATGTAAAAGGTGTTAGAGCTTACTTTTCCGACCTGTAAGATGGCGCCACCCGTCAAAATTAATTCGCCCTAGTTAGCGCCACGGTCAGATGCCTATCTATAAGTATGTTATCTGTGGATGGACGTCCGATCTCGGACGTCCACGGAGCGCTCCGATTCACACCGAAAGCATCCATCCAGTGGACGGATGTTTTCATGAATCTCTTCATCAACTGGTATAATTGTGAAAACAATGCGAGAAGAGTATCCTACACGAATATGTTTTCAGAGAAACCATGTGGACTAGGGTAGATTTGTCTGGAGCGCGTGTGGCCGGACCCAGAGCTCATGTGCAGGAGAAACGTCCATGCGGATGCGAAGGAAAAATCGCTACCCCGGCGATTCCAAAACATCCATCCATTGGACGTTTTAAACGTCCAGGGGACGGACGGATGTCGGTCTGCGTTGCGCTATTTGCCAAGCTGGCGAGCGATCTTTTTTGAACATCCAGCCCGTCCATCCGAAGGATGGATGGATGTTTGGTGTGGCTTGGCCTTTACCGCCTCATTTGGACGTCCACTGCGTTCCGCATCATCGGTGTCTCTGCGACAACGTTTGAAGTCAGCAAATTATATTTTCATTGTTGTTTCTGATGGAGCGGAGTCCCCATAACACTTTTCAAGCCATTGCTCGCTTGAACGGTATTTTTTCCCATCAAGAAGCAGAGTAAAATTAAAACACGAAATTTGATCCATTGTTTTGATAATATTAAAAGTAGCGTCACTCTTAGCACAATAACTCACGAACTAATGGATAGAATATTATAATGAAATTTTGACAGCTGTATTTTTTAAATTAGTACTAACTGGAAAAGAAGCGATTACAATAAAACTAGCTCCATCTATGGGTCAGGAATTAAGCAACAAGAATGAATGGGATCCAAATACCATTACCAGACTTGGAAAGAATGCCATTCAATGGTACACAGACGGCTCAAAAGCAATAGAAGGAACTGGGATAGGAGTGTACGGGCCCGGCACCAAACACTCTGAAAGCTTGGGAAAAACCCCAAGTATCTTTCAAGCGGAAATTCACGCAATAAGAAAGTGTGCCCAGTTCAATATTGACAAAGGATATAGAAGGCAAGGGATTATCATAATGTCTGATAGTCAAGCAGCCATTAAAGCGCTGAGTTCCTGTGTAATCAGTTCCAAAATGGTGTGGGAATGCCTAGGCAAACTTAATGAACTAGGCGAGAACAATATAGTCACCTTACTGTGGATTCCAGGACACACTGGAATAGAAGGAAACGAAATAGCAGATGAACTAGCAAAGAGGGGGAGTGAAATACCCTTTTGGGGGCCGGAACCTTTTTGCGGAATCAGCTCCAATGTAATATTGGAAGAAATAGGTAAAGCCGAAGAAAAGAGAAGATCTGACAATTGGAAAGATCTAGTAGGGCTTAGGCAATCAAAGATTCTTCTGGGTGACTACAACCTGCTGAGATCAAATGAATGCATAAGTCAAAGCAAAACTGCACTAAGAGTTTTAACAGGAATCCTAACGGGACATTGTCGCCTGAATGGGCACCTTAAAAAGCTCAAAATAGTGGAGGAGGAAGATTGTAGGTTTTGTGGAGTGGAAGAAGAATCCTCCATCCACATACTTGCGAACTGCACAGCAATTCAGAATCCTAGGGCACAGCACCTGGGAGACTACTGGATAGAAGAGGGACAGTTACCTAAGTTGAAGCCTGCAGATATCCTAAAATTCCTCGGGGAAATAGGACTAAAGGAGCTACTAGTATCTGAGACTTTCCTCAGGAACTAAGTAGAAGTAAGGGGGCACAATAGATCTTTTAGGTCTCAGTGAATGTTACCCCAAAAGACATACATACATACATACATGGGTCAGGCCCGGGACTTTGCAGCCCATTTTACATACTATATTGCAAACTTTACATATAAATTTTATTAATTACATCAAAAAGCACAAAATCAGCATCTTTTTTTCATATCATTTATTTTCTTAGAATAGTAATGTTATTTTCTTAATTTTTTTGGGAAATTAAACCGCAGGATTTTTTATATTTATATAGGTAAGTAGATATTATATATATTTTAAACAAATATTGTGGTTTAATTTTCCAAAACAATTATAGAAGAAATAATAATGAATATACCACAAGGAACGTACAGAAGATAAAATAATAATATTTTGAATAATTTCTATATCATAGACCATTGCAATTTTTACATGATAATGTTTTACTTAAAAATTCAGTGCTGCCCTTACCATGCGTAAATGAAATAATATTTACATTTTAATCTTAATATATATATAATGGAAAAAGTTACGGCTTCTTATCGGTTTTTTAATAATTATTTAGTTTGTTGGAATTATGCGATTACCACTCAGTTAATTATAATTATTGTAATTATTACTGAAACCAGGAAAGTCGTATTGTTATAAAACCATTAAAAATGCATAACAAGGAATTATTTAATCTATAATTACAAACCAAAATGGTAATTATATAAATATTTAATGGTGTGTTTAAAAAATTGAATAATTTCAGTGATACAAAAAAAATGGGGGGAGTATGAGTATAAAAGCACAGAATAACCCACCCACACAAAAGCTATAGAAACCTCGATTATTAGATATTAATACTGTCATTTCATTGTTTATGGTTGTAATATGAAGAATAGGCAACTCATGTTACTTGCCACATGTATAAATGTTGCATAAGTAGTTGTAAATTGAATTTGTTATTTATAAGTTCTCTCTAAGGTGTTCCCATATTCATACAGACTCTTTACTCCTCTGGTATGGATTTGCTCACACAATCATTAATTTTCGTAGTGGAAGATAAACCAAAACGAAACATTTTCAAATCTTGCTGTTTGATTTACGTCAAACTTTGACATTTGTGTTATCAAACAAAATAGTCGCTCATATTTCTCTGTTTACCTAAATAGCCGCTCATATTACATATCATGTGACTTCAATCATGCAATTTTAAAGGTGCAGCCATGTGTGAATGAAATAATTGTTGTAATTTTGCGATAACTGCACTCCATTTACATGGGATTTTTGACAAGAGGGAAATATTTCGAAAATGTTCTCTTTCTGTGGTAGGTATCGATACTGTCATCAAAATCGGCAATGTACAAGTCGGCAGAAGCAAACATGAGCCCTGGGTGGGCGTGTTTATGTCGCTGTAGTTGTATTTTTGTAGTAACAATCGATATTTTGAATCGATAGCCAAATATCGATACCATAAGTGTTAACTGTCAAGAGTGTCAAACTTGCTACAAATAATTATAGTAGAGTCCGTTTCAATAAGGAAGAAGCCACCTGAAGTTGCAGTCGATGCGCGACCTTGATGTCAAAACCAGCGCCATATTTAAAAATTGATATTTTAATCTAAATCAGTAGCGTAACGTTTTCACATTTTGTAGGGTAACACAAAATTAGAAGTATTAGAACCATATAAATAACTGCTAAGTGCAGCAGACTATATGAATTATTATCAGAATTCAATTATTTTTGAAGTAATGCATACTCTTCCATATATTTTACAACAATCTGAATGCCATGAGTAATATATTGGATTATTATACTTTCTTATTTGACTCACCGATGATTTTTTAAAGGAATTTGGATTCCATGTTCAGCTCAGACTCCATAAAAGCTGCAACGTTTTCAAGGATCTGTCGGCCTTCACTGTGGAGAACTTTTCTTTTAACACCAACCAGCTTTGTAGGAGGCATGGTTTTAGATCAAATAAAACACACAGCACTCACAAATAAACTAGCAAAACGTCTTAAAATATTCAAAAATGAAAAATATTCGACAGAAAATGATTGTTTCAAACACAACCTCAAATGTCAACAATTTAATTGCTGTCGGCATGAAACATCGCTTGTAACGCCAATGGCATGGAACGATCGCTCGACAGATTTTGACTTATGCGCAGGTCGGTACGCCAACTTCAGGTGGCTTCTTCCTTATTGAAACGGACTCTACCTACATACCTTAGTATGTTAAGTTAATTATCAAATTAGTCTTAACAAAAACTGATTGTTCTGTAATTTATGAAGCAAATAATGAAATAACGTATAAAAATATAGAAGCAGAATTTCAATAATATGGATCCAATAGTTTTTCGAATATTTTGCACAAGGGATATATAAAATGGCTATTGTTATGGGGGATTTTCCATTTTGACTGGGGTCGAAGACTTTATTTACATAACCACTGTGTCCTTTTGGTAATTTTGACAAATTCTGGTAATTTGAATCGTAAATTCGGTATATTATTTCGATTATGTTAACAATTACTAATGTACAATCGTTAACATTAGCTGGTTGCGATGACCTTTCTTTTTGTTCGCACATTTTCCGGGTCTCATGTTAACTGAATTTTATATGGAAATTTTAGAAGATTGGCCACCAGGAGCGCTCAGTTTAGTTCACAGTTTCCTTAGCGAACTAGTAAGAAACTTGCAGAACATAATAAAAGTATATACTTCCAATTGCATTTGATTTAATATAATCAATAAATTACTGTGTGTACAAAAAAAATTTTTTATCAACTCTAAACTATTTAATTCACATATTGTTCTTAGTGGTAAATATGGGGTGTTTGGTTAAGAGCAGTATCTCAGTCTATTTTATTAAATTGGCATTTCCAGTCTCCCGCAGGAGTTATTTTAAAAGACAGAGAAAAAAGTGAAATATTTCTGGAAGCTCTACCTTCTGATATACAACCTCTCTTGATCAAACACTCGGTATAAAATGAAAAATAGTGACTACAATTAACATAAATTATTAAGTATCAGTCATCAGACAATCATACTTTATTTTCCTGTTTGACAAGAGCAATCAACACGCTCTATTAGCTCTATTATACCAAGAAGACTGTGCATCTGACAGTAATCTAAATAAATACATTGAAAATGAATCGATTTAGAGAAACCACAAATGAAGAAATAGATAGAGTAATAGAGACTACTGATAATACAGTGAGGAGTAAAAATAGCGTATGGGAACAGTTTACCATTTGCGAGCATCGTCAATATGAACTGAATGATATTTTGGAGAAAATCGGCAAGATTACAAAGAATATACTGTGAACTGTATGTGGAATTCTACAGCTTAAACTCTTTAAGAGATGTATTTCAAGAAGTGTAACATATTCATAGACCCAATTCAAGTGTGTAAATTCAAAAGCTCTCGAGACGCACGCTATGCCAAGAGACGGTAATTGTTTGCTATTATTGACAAATGCGATGAAAAAACTCCAGATGGCATTCAGAAAACAATTTACTATTTGGCTTCAGTAGGATTAGCGTGGCGTGGGGGCGATGGTTGAAAATTTCGAATTTGAAATTCAGAATGATGGTATAATGAGTCCGGTATAATCGAATACAACCAAATTTTTACAAAAACCTGCCAAGGATGAAACCATGAATGTGCTTACTAAAAATGTACGAAACCCACAGTTAAATTGTTCAAAGAATTGATTGGAAAAAGCATATTTGTTTCTGGCAAAAAGGGAAATTATAGAGTTACAAGAAGTCACTTCGCTTGTTGTGAAAAACGAACTTTCCAAATGAACTAAATTGGGTGCAAAGTCGGTTGGTTTAGATACCAACCATTCTTGCACATCAACTGCAGTTTGTCATTTATTATTGACGTTACTACACCTCATTTAAAAACCAGGAGGAGTAATTTGAATTTAAGTTGGCAATTCAGTAGAACTCTGATTGGTCAGATTCCGCTCAGTTTCACACGGGTACCGGTAAATTATTCGAAATCAATTGTTCGAAAATCAATTTTTCGAATGACCGATTATTCGAAAATCAATTATTCGAAACTCAATTGTTCGAAATCAATTTATCGAATAGGTGGCAGGTTCCTAATGGTGATAAAATACGAAGGTGGTTTGGTAGGGGTAGGTTTGGTTGGGTTATTATTGAAAATTATTATAATTTATTCTTCAAAAATTGACTAAAAATACGAAGGTGGTTTGGTAGGGGTAGGTTTGGTTGGGTTATTATTGGAAATTATTATAATTTATTCTTCAAAAATTGACTAAAAATACGAAGGTGGTTTGGTAGGGGTAGGTTTGGTTGAGTTATTATTGAAAATTATTATAATTTACTTTACAAAAATTGTCATTCGATAAATTCACAAAGTAATAAAAACTTCTATCTATCTATTTTTGTATATTCTATTCAGAATATTGAATTTCGAACAATAGATTTTCGAATAATTGACTTTCGAAGAATTGATTTTCGAATAATTGATTTCGAAGAATTGATTTTCGAATAATACACCCCCAAAGTTTTTAAATGAACTATTATAGTGAATATTTTTAATTTTTAAATATTGAAAAGACGGAAAAGTTTTGTAACTAACACGTGTTTTAAAAGGGCGATTAACAATATCAACCATTAATAGCCCTTATTAATACTCGTGTTGGTTAATTAACTAATAAAATACAGTAGACATTTAAATGCAACAAAATAGTAAACCATTCATCAAGGTCTTGTTGTATTACCCTTGATTTATCAACATATTTTGAATTTCTGCAAACGATTTACCTTTCGTTTCATGAATGGTGAAATATATACTCAAAAATCCAAGAAACGTGGCCACAGAATTTATCCAAAAACACCAATGTTCCCCGATAGCTTCAGACAGTAAAGGAAAACAAAAGTTCATGATACATAAATTGATTTGTTGCAATGCTATAGCTAACGATACACCTGTAGCTCTAAAATCATTTGGAAACAATTCCCCTACGTAAGTTATAGGAACGCTTCCCAGTCCAACTGAATGTACTAAAATAAAAATAGTAACAAAAACTACAGGTAAATATTGCAATTCATCCATTATATGTGATCCTATATGCTTCAAATAAAATGAAAATCCAAGAAATAATAAAGGAAATGTACAAAACATCGAAGAGAATAGTAGTAAACTCCTTCTTCCTAATCGGTCGATACAGCAAAGAGCTACTAAAGTTGCTATAAGCTTAGTTAGTCCAACAACTACTCCTACAGTATCTCCAGACCATCCTAATCCAGCTTTGTTGAAAATGGGACCGATATAAGCTAATACAGGTGAAATACCAGACACTTGTTCAATAAGAAATAACTGGTAAGATAACAAAATTGCTTTTCTTGTAGCGGGATTTTTAAATATGTCAAAACAACTTATTTTTTTACATATAGACATAACCTGTATATTATCTCTGATTTTTTGAATCTCGAACTCGATTTTCTCACTGTCTTTAGTGTGTTTTAATTTTTCTAAAACTTCCATTGCATCGGATATTCTAAATTTGTACACCAAATACGCAGGAGATTCGCAAATAAAAAGAGATAATATGAAACAGATTACCGGTGGAAGAGCACATATCAAAGATAAATATTTAATACTGGTAAAAGATCCGCAAAAGTAGCAGAGTACGAGACCTATTGGGATATTCAAGGTCATTAGACACCCTAATTTTCCCCTGTTAGAATCATCAGCTATATCATTGTTGTAAACTGATGTTGAAACAACTGCACCATTTACACACATTCCACTCACTACCAATGCGCTTAAAAGAACATAAAATTTTGTAGCGAATGCAGTAACAATTAAACTACAAGTTAATAAAACACACAATAAACTGATGGTTTTCTTTCTTCCTATTTGATCTAAAGCTTTAGCAAAAATGGGAATTGCTACTAATGCAGATAAGTAGGGAAAGGTAGTGATCAAAGACATCTGGATTGTGGTTATTGGAGTCCCAAGAGGATTTAAATTAACATCAGTTGAGACTAACTTTCCTATAGCAGGTGAATACCATGCTATATTCATTCCTAGTGCAATTACCAATACATTCGCTGGAACAAAATAATTTTTAAATTAAAATAGAAACAGATTTAGAGTCCGATCACAATAACTTTGGGACACCACGTGATTTAGCGTACGGCCGCCTCGAATGCGATGCTGATCTTTGAGTGGCTGCGGCTTCGAGCCAGCGGCGGAGCTTTATTTTATGTAGCTTCTTCGTTTTCATTTCAGTGTTGACAGCATCTCAGACAGTAGAGTCCGTTTCAATAAGGAAGAAGCCACCTGAAGTTGGCGTACCGACCTGCGCATAAGTCAAAATCTGTCGAGCGATCGTTCCATGCCATTGGCGTTACAAGCGATGTTTCATGCCGACAGCAATTAAATTGTTGACATTTGAGGTTGTGTTTGAAACAATCATTTACTGTCGAATATTTTTCATTTTTGAATATTTTAAGACGTTCTGCTAGTTTATTTGTGAGTGCTGTGTGTTTTATTTGATCTAAAACCATGCCTCCTACAAAACTGGTTGGTGTTAAAAGAAAAGTTATCCACAGTGAAGGCCGACAGATTCTTGAAAACGTTGCAACTTTTATGGAGTCTGAAGCTGAACATGGAATCCAAATTCCTTTAAAAAATCATCGGTAAGTCAAATAAGAAAGTATAATAATCCAATATATTACTCATGGCATTCAGATTGTTGTAAAATATATGGAAGAGTATACATTACTTCAAAAATAATTGAATTCTGATAATAATTCATATAGTCTGCTGCACTTAGCAGTGATTTATATGGTTCTAATACTTCTAATTTTGTGTTACCCTACAAAATGTGAAAACGTTACGCTACTGATTTAGATTAAAATATAAATTTTTAAATATGGCGCTGGTTTTGACATCAAGGTCGCGCATCGACTGCAACTTCAGGTGGCTTCTTCCTTATTGAAACGGACTCTACTTTGCTTTCGGTCTTCTTGTGCGATTTTGTTGTTGCGAATAGTGAATTTTTCATGTCTTGGAACTTTTTGTGTCCAAGAGAGTGAAACGAGGAAAAGCTTTGCATAGTCAAACAAATTAAATTATAGATCGGGTGGCTGCATTTATGCAAAAAGAAAGGTGTTCAAATTCCTCTTAAAAACCATAGGCAAGTGATAAAAATTTGGGCATCAGTAAAAAATTGAGTAGCAGCTCATATTACTACATAGTTTTAAAGGATGTTGAAGCATTATCCCGAAAAACTCTCACTCATTTCAATAAAGTATTTTGATGTTCAGTGTTATTTATGCTTTGAAAACCTTTTCGCCTTCTACCATCGGCCGATTTCTGTCTCCAATGTATTTTAAAATGTCCACCAAACCAATTTTAACAAGCACCATCTCTCACAAAACCCCTTTATCGCCCAAAATTCGAAATTTAATCAAATGGACAGAAAAACAGAAATGGATTTGTTTATTGCTTTCCCCATTCCAATGACAGCTTTGACATATACTGCAGCGCCCACTATCGGAAAAAATTCCACGAATAAGATTATATTTATGATAAGTTTAAGTTGACATGTTAGATTTACATCTTCATATGCAAGTCAGTAACGCCACTGGCTGATACGCCACACCCGCGACCACGTGGGGTCCCAAAGTTATTGTGGTCGGTTTTTACAAAAGGGTTTAAGTAGAGTTGTAGGAAAACCTGAAATGATAAACTGCTGACAACGCCGTGTTGAATCCAATCTTTAAGTTGATTATTTTTTTTATTTCCGTTGTACCACTACATGTGTACAAAAGGGGCAATTATTAGAAACGAAACTAGCGATTAGGTACCCAATAGTTTAACGAATCAAGAATAAATCATTTCCTTATAGTAAGGAAGTGTATAATAATTTTTTAAAAGTTGAGAGCTCAAAAATGTATATTTTGCAAATCTATTTTTGTCGTGTTTCCTACAATTAGGATGTCTACAATTTTTTTTTCAGCAAAATTGGAAGATCACTGTTGACATATGTGATTATTGATTGTCTAGTTGTCAAATTTTTTCGTTGTGTCAGATAGGGACCAAAAAATTATTTCTATACTAGTTAATCTCGACAACGGTAGCTGGAACGCTACCGAAACGTCGAAATAAAAAATAAAAAAACATTATTGTGGTTTGATTCCCAAAAAAAATAAGAAAAAAGAATAAGTAATGCCACAGGGAACTTACAGAAGATATTGAATTTAATATAAATATGTTAAAAGTGTACAGGAATTGTTGTTACATGTGAAATTTAACTAAAAAAGAAATCTACTTTTTATTACCTGATATACTGCAAAAAAACATATACCAAGGAACTTGCCACCATTTTTGGCACGATGGGGAAGGCGATTTTGAAAATTCCACATCTAGTATTGGATTTCCCATCTTATTTTATTAACACTCCACTACAAGAAACAAAAATAATATATTTATAACTGGTATATTTAGATCAATTTAAAATTTACCTTTTTCACTTAATTTTCTGATGTATTAATTGCAAATTCTGTTGCTTTTTATACTTTAAAGTTCAGTAGTAGTTTCCAAACCTCTCTTTGTATTTAGATAAAAAATAAGTGGATGAAATTTTGATTTTCAATAAACGTGTTGATTTTTGTGAAATAATTTTGGACCTACTCGAGTTTAGTTACTAAAATTACGGTAGAAATAACTTTATTGCGTTAAATACGGTAAAAAGCTCATTCTGCTTATTAAAAAAAAGGAAGTAGTGATTAGCAATGTTTAGTTGCAATGCAAATCGCTGATATCAGATAATATTAGAAAAATATTACAAGGATTCAAGGGCAAGACAGGAACGGCATAATAATATTTCAAAGTCAAATTATTTCAAGTTAAATTTTCACATTCCGGTAGTTTTTACAATGACATAGCTCTAGTTCTATCTTGTACTGATGAGGCGCAAATACGCCGAAACCGGTCTGCAAGTGATATCGTCCCTTTCCTGTATCAATTGGCATATTTAAGTAAAGCGTGTTATCAATAGAAGTCAAAATAATAGTATATTACGTAACAAGAGTTGTAAGTAACCCATTACGCACGAAGTGAAAAAGTGAAGTGAATTTCACGAGTGCGTAATGGGATTACAACTCGTGTAACGTACTATACTTTTTCTACACCCATCTATTTTCTTCTGAGTGCTCATAATTTCATATTTTTCACTGCTAACAGATATATTCGTATAAGGTTTTAATCTAAAATGCATTTCACTAATGCTAAGAGCTTTTATGTTTTTCAATTGATTAAAAGTATGTAAATAAACCAAATAAAGTAGTATGTAAATCAAACTTTGATTCAACAAAGAAATTTAAGTTTTCTTATCTAGACGCACGTGTATGTTAAGAGATTTTCATTACGCGCATATTAAATGTCACTTATGTATATGAATGTATACTTACAGTGCGATTTTTGACGTTTACGGACATGGGCGTGGAAGCAACATCTACTTCTCGGACTATATGCCCCGCAGACAATGAATTACACTTCCAAGTTTAACGGGGTTGGTATACAGATTGCGAAAATTACATCGGAACCCTCGCCTCGGATTACACAAGTACGACAAGGATATCTGAAAGAGAGAGAAAGAATAATTGTGCGCGGTCATCACTTTGTTTCATCTTAGGGGTGTATACTTATTTCTCGAGACTGGCCGAACGCTCCTTTACAGAGAGAATTCACTAGTTGGTGGTATAACGGTGGTATTCAGTATGCTCCCAGCATGGAAGGAGTGAGTAAAAAATACAATCGTTATTACGTAACCTCATTTTTGTCAACATGATCATTTCAGACCAAGTTGACAATTTCTAACTACAATAGGATATTATTTTAGCCATTGTAACTTGAAAATAAAACCTAGACCTAGGAATAGCAGTTTAAATGTGAATTCTCTCTGTAAAAGACAATGTTGCCGGATGAAAGTGTTTTGTTTTACCTATTGTGAATGACTTCTAAAAAAAGTCAACGATAACGAGACAAAAATATCATTTGTACAAATTAATCTGCGCTTTTGGCAACATCGGTTAAAATAGGGGGGCAATAAGCATTCGGCCAGTCTCGGGAAATAAGTATACACCCCTAAGGTGAAACAAAGTACACGCCTTAATGTCCACGCATAATTATTCTTTCTCTCTCTTTCAGCTGTTTTTCTGTCGTACTTGTATAATCCGAGGGTTCCGATGTAATTTTCGCAATCTGTATATGAAAATATAGAACCAACCATTCTGGTTTATATTTAGAAGGCTTGCTTATCAGCCAAATTTATGGATGTATATGTATAGATATAAAACACTCGGAAACCTACGAATTTAAATCCATTCATTCAAATTTACAAACTATCCTGGAACGGTTCTGATTTTATCTGAAAGAAGGAAATCTATGTTTATCTTAGTAATAGAACGATTTATTTTTGAAATTGTTTCCTGTATGTAATCAACGCCTATCAGGTAAAAACAATGTTTTTAAATAAAAATGTTGAAGTGAAACAATTTTCGAATTTCAATATTTAATAAACGTTGAAAGGGGAAGATATTGGTTTTTTTTTCAATCTTGTTAATGAATTACCCTGTATGTTGAAATTATGTTTCCATAAACCATTGCCAATATTGAATCTAAACTTATTTTATAATTATTTAACGGACATCGACCCAGCGATGTAGTAGAACGCCTCTGATAAGATAATTACAGGGAAGATTAAGTGTCGATCGCGGTTAGTACTTGGATGGGTGACCACTGGGAAACACCTTCGTAGCTGCAGCTATACACTCTAGGCTACTAGGGTGCACTTTAGATTACTAGGGTAAGTATCAGCATATCATAGCTCGCAGGTATAGCAATGAGCCGTCTTTCAGAGGAGACGTAAAACCGAGTTCCTGGATGTTGGGCTCGATAAAGATCCTGGTTAGAGCACTAGTGAGTTCGGCAACATTTCCCGTAAGGGGTATTGTGCTCCCTGCGTCGGTTATTAACCTCCGTCGCAGAAAAAGACTGACGTTAAAACTTGAGAACAATTTCGCCTACACAATTTTTTTGTAGAGTGCTCCCAGTTAGGTTCTTGTGTATTAAAACATAATAATATGAAAAAACGTTGGTTTCATTTATAAAACTATTATTTATTTAACAAAAATAAAATATACATATTAAAATAAACCTCAACCACAACCACCCCTCATAAAATTCATTGCGGGTGCAAACTAATGTGCACCGGGTATTCGACATGATTATTTCACGAGAAAAAGACAAAACACAATAAAATTAGAGTACCTACTTTTATTAAACAATGAAGCATAAACAAACAAAAAATTATTTAAATAAAAGTTATTCCTCATATAAGCGTTTGTGCATTATTTATACTTGGGGAGTATATTATGTGTTCCAAATTCCTCATTTTTGAACTGACGCTTTCTAACAAGAAATAACACAATGTCATTTTAAACAAATACCAGAATCATGGTGTCAAAATTTGATTTGATCAACGCATGTGAATTTTGTCAAGATAATTGCAGGTAACTTTTTTGTCAGTAGAAGAGATGCCGCTGCTAAGGTATTTTGCCAGTGAAAAACGTTCTAGAGAAACATTAAGTAAAAATATAACGAACTCATTTATTTCTTTAGCAGTTCTTGTACTTCCACAGTTGTTTTACCCCTATTATTAGGTAAATAAAAATACATCCATACCATACATGACAAACTAAAAATATTGTGGATCCAAAAACACCAGTACAAACCAATAGATTCAGCCAGCAAAAGAAAACCAAATGCGAATATACAAGAAACTGCTTCTGCGCTGATGCAAATCAAAGCTAGACCGTGAGGTCTGAGTTCAGCAGGGAAATATTCACTGGATATACCTACAGGTATTGGACCTATTCCAATCCCGTAACTTATAAAAAAAGCGATAACAAAAACTATAGATATCCAACGTACATTATTTATTATATTAGGATTTAATTTTAATAAATAGAAGTACACTGCCAGGCCAAATGTTGGAATCATACAAAAAAATGAAGATAGTAAAAGAAGTATTTTAGTACCAAATTTCCCCACGAAATAAGATCCTAAGACAGAAATTGTTACACTCACAGTACCTATTATGATACTAACAGTGTTACCAGACAAATCGGTACCGGCTTGGTTGAAAATTGGAGCTGCAAATGCAAGAACTGATAACACCCCCGAAAACTGTTGAAGTAAAAATGCTCCAAAGCCTATAAAATAAGCTCTGCGAGGCAGAGGATGTCGGAAAACATCAAGAAGAGTCAGTTTGTTGTCGGATTTATTTTTCAAAATTTGTTGAATTTTTAAAACTTCCAATTCTACATCAGCTGAAGATATTGTTCCGCGTAATTTCTCTATAACGCTAGAAGAAGTAACGATATCTTTCTTTGAAATTAAATAAATGGGAGGTTCAGGTAAAAAGAATAATAACAATAATAAAAAACAAATTACAGGTATTAAAAATATCAACGTTAAAGCTTTAACGGTAGCGAAGGATCCTATAATGTACGTCAAGAGTAATCCAAAAGGAGTTGGTAATCCCAGAAAATACAATATTTTACCTTTATTTGTATCGTCTATTAAATCGTTGATGTAGGATACGTTAGCAATTAGTAATCCTCCTTGACCCACTCCTGTAATTGCTAATGAACCGTAATATATGTGAGCGTGTTTAGCAAACGCAGTTGCTATAAAACCACATATTAAGAAGAGACAGGATATCGTACTAGTTTTTTTCGAACCAATTCCTTCAATCAGTACGGCCCATAATGGATAAGTCAAAGTAGTTGATAAAATTGGTATAGCCGCAAACAAGGATGCTTGAAATGTGGTAATCGGTGTACCTAAAGGATTAATCTCTGTGTTATTAGACTGTAACTTTGGTAAAACTGGAGATGTCCACGCTATCGCCATTCCATTTACCGTCATCGATCCGAGAACTGAGAAAAAAAATTGCTTTTAGTAAGTCTTAAGGCAACTTTGTGGGAGGTGGTCGTACCAAAAACTTATTACCCCAGGAGAGGTAACGCCAACACTTTTATTTAATATGGGAGTACCGTCGACCCCTTAGATTACTTTTTGACGTCTTATCATCTTTTTGGTAAGAGCACCCTTTATAGACCAAGTAGTAGGTGAATATTCTTGACAAAAATCTTACATTACAGATCGACCAACATAGCTTTGTCTCTGAGATGCGCAAACGATAAACAGTGAGGGTTAGTGACCGACTTCGCCCTTTCACCGGAAAGTACAATCGAGAGAAGAATTTTAGTCGAAACCGTTGATTGAATGCAGTACCTGAAACCTTCCTCCATCGAAATCCAAGTTTATGAATGTTTTTTCTCAAAGACTCTTTGCAACCCTGATAGTCCATATCGCGAATGATATTTCTATGAATTACCCTGAGCGTAGGAATTATTTTTTCTGTGATGTGCACCTACGTAAAATAGCCAAATCAGCATCATCCATTGAGAGGTTTGAATGTTTCACTCTCTTTTTATTTGGAGTTGAAAACGTTTCCTGTTCACCTTCTTCTATTTTTTTTCATCTCTGATTTAACTTTCCTTATGGTTCTTACGCATACACCTGTAGCCTCTGCTACTCGTTCTTGAACATTCGATGATAAAAAATAATTATTAGTACATTTTGACTTATCTCTACCGTTACTTTTTGCTTTCGCAAGAGGAATCCTTATTCCTTCTACCGTTGCTTCTACCTGCATAAATCTTAAAACATTGTTGACAATTTATCTGCTTTGTCCACTCAGTTCACTAAATAATTTCTGCACTGACTGTACTAACCGATGTTGACTGCACGAGATCCTCGACATTAATGAGCTCTCGTCCCACTCCGCCGACTAGTCTACTGCGCATCCAATTCTCAGAGGCAAAGCTATAGGTTTGTTCCAACACACAAATTGTAATCGTTCCTGAATCGTTATCGGTATCGTTCTTAGGGATTTGTTACGCAGGCGCCAACTGTTTACCGTTCTAATAACGATTCCAAAATAAATCATGGTTGGAACGGTTTGGTGACTGACTCGACATAAATCACTGGAACGTATCAAACATAACCCTACTTTTATGTTTGTATGGTACATGTTGTTAAGTAAAAAACTGTTTATTTATAACAGATAGCGCAAACAAATATAAATAAGTTCGCTCCCACAAAATTCAACAAATACAAAAACAACAAATCAAGGCAACTAACCTAACTAGATATGGATATATGGTATTGCGCAAGTCAGTTCCCTTGATACCTGCTTTCAGTGAAGTATCGAAATCATCGTTCTTGAACCGGTTCCATAACGATACCAAATCGGGTTGGAACAAAAAAATTATCGTTCGCTAAACGGTTCTTTCGTGGTTGGAACGCATTTTTGCTATTTCACATGCGCGTCACCGTTCCAAGAACGGTTTCTTGATGTGTTGGAACAAACCTTATGTTGGTCGATCTGTACGTAGTATCATTTTGATATGTTTTGGACACGCAAATGTTGTTCAGTATTTTTTTATAAACATTTAAAACGAAAAAAACCTTCTTTTTTAGTTTTTTTCATATAACGTAAAGAGTACAGAAGCAATATCAATGGTATGTATTGATAAATTGTAGATACTAAAAATACGAACGAGGGTCGAGCGAGCCAATCGGATAATTAGTAATTTTTTTGAAAATTCATATCTTTGTCATTTTTCAATTGCAAGAGCTGAAACTTGGTACAAAAGAAGTTCTTCGTATGCCCTTTATGTACGCGAAGAGCAGATGCCAAGCGAAGGTTACTTTTACTGGCCGATACACAAATAACTGATTCGGTTGTTATAATATTCAACCTCTTCCGTTATTTGCCACATATCGGCCTTGTAACGTTAATAACTATAATCTGAACATATTTTTTATGATGATTACTGTCTATACTGCACTTCAGTCTACTAGATGTTTCATAAGCTTAACAAATAAATTCAGTCACCTGCAAAATAACAAACGTGTAAGTACCAAGAAGTTCTTTCAGTTTTTCGAGTTGCCAGATTTGTTTCATTCAACATAAGATTCTGATTATTCATAGTGAAATGACAGGACCTAAAATGTACAGTTTACTATTACATAAGGAAAAAATGTTTTCAGCTTAATCTCAAAATTACATTTTCCTTCTATATTTTCTTCATGTTCTATATTTTTTGCTCGATAGGTTTTTTTATTTACCAACATTGTTTCCAAATAATTAAGTTGTAAATACGACCCTAGGGTTACTTTTTGCAAAAACTTTATTCAAAATTAAAAAATAATGTATACTTATACAAAATAAACAAATCAATTTAACTTTAATGCATATTAAAATTAATACAACAGATTGAAGCAGTTTATACTGTGTTGGTGATGTATGATATTGATCTATGTTATTGGAAATCAACGGAGCTTCACTTGGTATGGAACTACTTGGAGCGGAAAAAAAACCGATCGTTCAAAAAATAGCGTAAGATATACGGGCCGAATGTTCCCTTACAGCTTTCGGGTTTGGTAACCGTCTTCCGCTAAAGCTCATTTTCTGCCCTTGTGACACTATAATATACTATTTAATAATAATTCTACCAACTTAAATTATTGAAAAAACTATGCTAAAACCATGATAGACATTTGTGTAGATAAACATGACCTTATCTTTATACCCTAAAAGTAGGTTGAACCCAAAAATGATTTTATAGTGTTCTTTATTTTAATATTCCTAAAGTATTTTATTGACAAGTAATTCAAAGTATATTACGGAACTAGTTCATATAATATAAATCTATACTTACAACACTTTTTTTGGAATTAGAAGCCATTCAATTATCGAACATAAAAATATTAAACATACTGGCAAGTGTAAAATGAGTTAACATTTCAAATTTTCTGGTTGATGTAAATTTGTTTATAATATATACCACACTTAACAAGGAATATCTAGAATACGTTAGTTATCTATTATATACATGGTGACTCAAAGTCAAAGTACTATTGCCAAAAAAAACTTTTGCTGATACTGGGAGAAGAATTATTTTTTATGCTCACTTTTGTGAACGTTTTTCAACCAAAAAAAAAACGTTTGCTGATTCTGGGAGAAGAATTATTACTTATACTCACTTTTGTGAACGTTTTTTAACAAAAAAAAACGTTTGCTGATTCTGGGAGAAGAATTATTACTTGTACTCACTTTTGTGAACGTTTTTTAACAAAAAAAAAACGTTTGCTCATTCTGGGGGAAGAATTAATTCTTATACTCACTTTTGTGAACGTTTTTCAACCAAAAAAAACTTCTGCTGATTCTGAGAGACGAGTTATTTTTTATGCTCACTTTTGTGAACGTTTTTCAACCAAAAAAAAAATTAATCTGATTCTGGGAGAAGAATTATTTTTATACTCACTTTTGTGAACGTTTTTCAACCAAAAAAAAAAACGTTTGCTGATTCTGGGAGAAGAATTATTACTTATACTCACTTTTGTGAACGGTTTTTAACAAAAAAAAACGTTTGCTGATTCTGGGGGAAGAATTATTACTTATACTCACTTTTGTGAATGTTTTTTAACAAAAAAAAAAGTTTGCTGATTCTGGGGGAAGAATTAATTCTTATACTCACTTTTGTGAAGTTTTTTCAACCAAAAAAAACTTCTGCTGATTCTGGGAGAACTGGTAGAATAATTATTTGTTATACTCACTTTTGTGAACGTTTTTCAACCAAAAAAAAAACGTTTGCTGATTCTGGGGGAAGAATTAATTCTTGTACTCACTTTTGTGAACGTTTTTCAACCAAAAAAAAACGTTTGCTGATTCTGGGGGAAGAATTAATTCTTGTACTTACTTTTGTGAACGTTTTTCAACCAAAAAAAACTTCTGCTGATTCTGGGAGACTAGTTATTTTTTATGCTCACTTTTGTGAACGTTTTTCAACCAAAAAAAAATTAATCTGATTCTGGTAGAAGAATTATTTGTTATACTCACTTTTGTGAACGTTTTTCAACCAAAAAAAAAACGTTTGCTGATTCTGGGAGAAGAATTATTACTTATACTCACTTTTGTGAATGGTTTTTAACAAAAAAAAAACGTTTGCTCATTCTGGGGGAAGAATTAATTCTTGTACTCACTTTTGTGAACGTTTTTCAACCAAAAAAAAAATTAATCTGATTCTGGTAGAATAATTATTTGTTATACTCACTTTTGTGAACGTTTTTCAACCAAAAAAAAAACGTTTGCTGATTCTGGGAGAAGAATTAATTCTTATACTCACTTTTGTGAACGTTTTTTAACAAAAAAAAACGTTTGCTGATTCTGGGGGAAGAATTAATTCTTGTACTCACTTTTGTGAACGTTTTTCAACCAAAAAAACTTCTGCTGATTCTGGGAGACGAGTTAGTTTTTATGCTCACTTTTGTGAACGTTTTTCAACCAAAAAAAAATTAATCTGATTCCGGTAGAAGAATTATTTGTTATACTCACTTTAGTGAACGTTTTTCAACCAAAAAAAAACGTTTGCTGATTCTGGGAGAAGAGTTATTACTTATACTCATTTTTGTGGACCGTCCATTAGTTACGTGAGGCATTTTTGAGGATTTTTTGACCCCCCCATTGGTGAGATGTAGTGAGATTTTTGTTTTTATTTTAATTTATCTACACTTTCACGCAGTTTTACATCGTTTTCTTATAGAAAAAAGTTATATGATATTTTTAAATATAAACTAACATTTAAAGAAAACTACATTCCGACAAGAATGTCTTTAGAGCGTTTGCGAGTTGATCTATTAGATGCCGCTAGTTGGTCTTATACATTTAAATATAAACTAACAATAAATCAACGAAAAGGAAGTAGATCAGAAAAATGGTAGATCTTTAAAAAGTTATGAAGATACCGAAATAAAGATCTTGAAAATGGAGTGTTCAACAAAGAGTACCTTTTATGTAAAAAGTTTAGTGAAAAATCGCAGAAAAATAGAAATAAGTAAAGGGTATTTCAAGAATAGAATACAAAAAGTGTATTAACTCGTTTTTATAAGACCACACGCAAGTGCCAACAATATGCCGTAAATATGATAATTCACCACCAATTCCGCGTCTCTATAATAATGTTTAATTTAATTTCGGAATTAATTAAGCAATAAGATGTTACCACAATGGGAAATGCTCCAAGACTTACAATAGCGTTCTCGTAATATATTTCTGAGCCTTCCTAAACACATTAAGAGAGAATTAGAATCGCTAATAGGATTACAATGTAATGAGTGTTCTATCAACAAAGTTTTATGTCAGATTGTTATTTAAATAGTCCAGTGCTGGGTAATTACATGTACTTTAAAAATAATTACAATTACATACAGTGTGACCCATTTTGTTTGGAAGCACCCCTATAAAATCCGCATTTTTCAACCGATTTTGATTTAGTCTTTTTTGTTAGATTCAGTATCAAAAACAGAATTTGAGCACAAATTTTCATACCATAATAGCTATTTTCAAGGCCCTCTACGTTAATTTTTATTTGCCAAAAAAGACGAAAGTATATTAGGCATTTTTTTTTCTCAAATATGACTACACCACTGGATTCGGAATCATCACAAATGTAAACTATCAAAATTTTATAAAAAAAGTTTTATTAACAACAAAGTTATCACTACATGAATTTGGAAAAAGTTGTTTTTTAATTAATTTTTTACTAAGAATGTAGACACATTTTAAAAATGGCAACATGGTAAACAAAAACTAGGACTCAAACATATTGCACTGTAAAAATTCGAAGCCGAAATTTTAAAAGACAGGATAATAGGAGGATAATAGGTCCATTCTTTTTTGAGGGTAACATGAATGCCAATAACTTCATGGAGTTCTTGGAAGGTGAGTTATCCGCAGTGATTGACGAACTGCCACTAGCAGAAAGAAGAAATTTGATATTTCAGTTAGATGGTTGTTCTGAACACTATTCTAGGATTGTCAGGCAGTGGCTTAACGAAAAATTTCCAAATGGTTGGATAGGTCGCGGTAGCGAGTTAATCGAATGGCCTCCTAGATCGCCCGATTTAACTATATTGGATTTTTATCTGTGGGGTCTTTTGACACAAAAAGTGTATAAGACACGTCCAAGGAATAGAGCAGAACTGTGTGACAGAATACGACAGGCGTGTGCTGGAATAACGCCACATGAAATAAAAAAGCGCTAAGACATAGTCGCAAACGATACGAGAAATGTGTGGAAATTAACGGAGGTCTAGTCGAGGCTACAAAAATGTAGAATTCAATTATTATTAAGTAGTTTAATAATCAAAATGTATTATTTGGTGTTAATTTGTATTTTCGTCACATCAGCACAATTTTACATTACTCTCAGAAGCTATAACTCCAGAACGGGTTAAGGTATCGGCTTCGAATTTTTACAGTGCAATATGTTTGAGTCCTAGTTTTTGTTTACCATGTTGCCATTTTTAAAATGTGCCTACATTCTTAGTAAAAAATTAATTAAAAAAACACTTTTTCCAAATTCATGTAGTGATAACTTTATTGTTAATAAAACTTTTTTCATAAAATTTTGATAGTTTACATTTGTGATGATTCCGAATCCAGTGGTGTAGTCATATTTGAGAAAAAAAAATGCCTAATATACTTTCGTCTTTTTTGGCAAATAAAAATTAACGTAGAGGGCCTTGAAAATAGCTATTTTGGTATGAAAATTTGTGCTCAAATTCTGTTTTTGATACTGAATCTAACAAAAAAGACTAAATCAAAATCGGTTGAAAAATGCGGATTTTATAGGGGTGCTTCCAAACAAAATGGGTCACACTGTACATACATACATACAACAGCCGATTGCAGCGACTTTCTGAAGGATTCCCTAAAGTTAAAGATATCTTAAGGGAGGGTTTGATAATTGTTTTCTATACAATTTTAGGTCTCCTGAACTAAAGGAAAAAAGATAAAATCCTAGAAAGCAGGAAAGTTAATAATAAAATATTGATTGGAACGAAACAAAAATACAAAAATTCGTGTACGTATCTAGGTCTAGGTTCCAGGTACATACATCAACTCTCGTCAAAAATTATCTGATACTTTCTTTAACACCCTCACTCCTTCCATGTTGGGAGCATACTGAATACCACCAACTAGTGAATTCTCTCTGTAAAGGACCATTCGGCCAGTCTCGGGAAATAAGTATACACCCCTAAGATGAAACAAAGTGATGACCGCGCACAATTATTCTTTCTCTCTCTTTCATATATCCTTGTCGTACTTGTGTAATCCGAGGCCAGGGTTCCAAAGTAATTTTCGCAATCTGTATATATTAAGTCTCTTTCAAATGTTCTATGTATAAACATATACCTATACCAAATTCGACTTACGCTACATTATATAGGACGGGGTCTAAAAATTAATTGTCTGAAATATTTGAAAGCTTTTGCTACTATGCAGGGTAAAATGTTTCCATGTTATAATCTCTGCCACCCCCTTGTAAGTTATTTTAATTTTTGCTGACGTAGTGAACATTGTACAGCTTCATCAAATCCGTCGCAAACACTAGTTCGTGTTATTGTTTGATAAACACGTATCCGGGTAGAGACACAAGTTGATAAGAAACGTTTCAAGCGAGGGGTGGGCAAAAACAACTTGACGAGATTCGCATTAGAGGCTTTGCGCGAAACTTTGACCAGCTAACAATCACCTCCAACTAAACTTGCAAGTAAGTACCAACAAAGACTAGATTTCTAGGGTCATTAATTTTTACAACGTTGACAAAACAATAAAAATTATGATATTTTAATTTGAATTTGTTGTTTTGCATTTATTTAAATAAGTTATTATCTTCTTGTTACTAATATTCAACCTTGGCGTTGAACTATATCTACAGGGTGATTCCAAAGTTATTATGGGCAATACCTACCCATAAGTTTTGTCGTCAATGACATACAGGATGTTGACCCTTTTGTAATAAACGATTGGCAAAAATTCTGGTGTATTCATTACAATACATACAATAAGTATACACCCCTAAGGTGGAACAAAGTACACGCCTTAATGACCACGCATAAATATTCTTTCTCTCTCTTTCAGCTGTTTTTCTGTCGTACTTGTGTAATCCGGACGGTTCCGATGTAATTTACGCAATCTGTATAAGCTAAATATTCTGAAAATTGAAAAAGCGAAACCACCGGGACCTCGAACCCGGGACGTTTGAATTTTGGAAATGTTGTTTTTTGTGATATGATATTTCTTGTTTTATAATTTTGTTTATTGAAGCGTTTACTGATTAACAACAATTCCATTGATAAATTATCAGAAAATCTGGATAAAAACTTGAGATACTACCCTGATAACGCAGGTAGAGTGCGACTACAATAACTTTGGGACACCACGTGGTCGCGGGTGTGGCGTATCAGCCAGTGGCGTGGCGTGGCTAGATGTTTCACCTAAATAGAATTTTTATCATTCACAGGATATCTGATATATGCAGTTTTTTGAACATTGTTCTTCATTTTTTGGTTTAGTTTTCGTTTTCTTAATTCTTTCTGATCGACCCTTAACATACGGCATTGTTAAGTTTGCAAAAATTATAATAGTAGAATTAATATTAATATTGAGTATTAACAATGAGCCAAATCTCTATATTCCTAATTTCTATTTTATCAAGAATATTGTCTATTATAGTTGTCGAACTTGAAATTATGTGAAAACGTATAAATCGATACTCTAACACTATTTAGATATGAACTGGCAGCTATGTAGTAATTTCTGACAGCTGATAATTAGATTATGCATTATGACCTTAATTTATAATAGCATAGTCGACACTTGTAGTCATACAGTTTCGGGATGAAATATTCTACATCACTCGATGTTTTGTAGACGTTTCGATTATCTACTGAACAATTGAAAGAGAAATTTGCATTGTGAACAGTCTCACCATTAACAGGAGTGGGAGATATCTAGTGATGTACACTATTTTTTCTACGACCACGCGATAATTTTAAAAAATATTGTAAAATTTTTTATCTCTTATTACAGTTTCCTGTAATATTGTCGTATTTAATAGAGTGAATGTATCAACAGATGGCGAAAGGAATAATTATAAATATTCAACACTCTATGAATTTTTTGAAAAATAATATTTTTCAAAAACAGTGGCCGTTCAACTAAGGAGCAACAACTACTTCCCGTGCAATATGCACCGCCGGATATTGAATTACACCCCAAAAGTCAAACGGGGTTGGTATATCTACAAGATATTTTAAAAACCAACCTTTCTGGTTTGCAATTAGAAGGGACAACTCAACTTGTAGACCGGTTTCGGCGTATTTGCGCCTCATACCTTGTACATACCTTGTACTGATGAGGCGCAAATACGCCGAAACCGGTCTACAAGTTGTGTTGTCCCTTCTAATTGCAAACCAGAAAGGTTGGTTTTTAAAATATCTTGTAGATATACCAACCCCGTTTGACTTTTGGGGTGTAATTCAATATCCGGCGGTGCATATTGCACGGGAAGTAGTTGTTGCTCCTTAGTTGAACGGTCACTGTTTTTGAAAAATATTATTTTTCAAAAAATTCATAGAGTGTTGAATATTTATAATTATTCCTTTCGTCATCAATTTTTTATCTATTTCAGATATGACCTTATCATTGAATCAAGATGGGAAAACGCACTAAACCTCCGTCATCACCTTCAAAAAATACCGAAGCTCAACCAAAAAGCCATCAAGTTGATTCCGATGACGACGAGGGTTTTTCCAAATGGTTGAGATCGGATGAAGGCATTGAAAATTTGAAGTTATTTGTTTTAGGAAACACTCTTATAATATTTTTCGTACTTGCTTGGCCCAATATTCAAGAAACTTTAGACAGTTTATATTATCTGTATGTTGAATACACAGCGACGTAGTTGAGTTATTTTTGTTTGGTTTCTTAAACTTATTTTAACTCAATTAAAAATGCTTGCGGTCATTTTAAGAGGGTTTATATTTATATTTTTTATGTTTTGGTATAGTTTAGGAATATTGAACTTCGTTGATAATTACTATAAGGAGAGTCTTAAAGAATATTTAGAAACGGAATTTAAAACGGATGAAAACAGTGGACAAAATGTAATGAAGAATGTGGATGATGGTATTTTTTCACAGGAAAATAAACTGATGTGTCTTATTGATATGAAGGAAGTATTTTGTACGAAGCTTCAGTATTTTAAAAATATTTTTGTAGGTGATTTGTAAGATGTATAGTTGTGAGTAAAATTAATTTGCACTGTTTCACAATAAAATTACAGTATGCGGCAAGGTCTCTTTTGAGGATTTAAAAGCCGAAAAAATAAAAAAGCCGTATACAATTTCGAGTCTTGACCTACCTACAAACGAACCATTGATTCTTAGTGGTGTAATGTAGGTTGGTCTATTCGGAAGTGAAAATAACGTCCATGTGAATAAAGCACTGAAAAGTAAGGTTATGAGGTACACGAGTCTGTTCGAATGTCGGCCGCATTTCAGTCACAAACATTCCGAAATGTGCCCACGAACTGTCAAAATTGGAGTTTAAAAACTAGCTATTTGTGTATCAACAGCCAAAAGTAGTACTTTGGTAGTCGAGACGCGTTAGCGGAGCGCGGCAATCTGTCGAAACTACCAAAAGACTTTCTGCTCTAAATACACACAAGATTTTTTCTACTATCACACCAAAATTAACTAGTAGCTCTCTTTTATCTATAAATAAAATTAGGCGTGCGCCAAAGTTACTTTCTGCTTAAGAGCGCCAATAATGTCAAATTATGACAGCTCGCGGAAAATTAGGCGTGCTTCAAAGTTACTTTCTGCTTAAGAGCGCCAATAATGTCAAATTATGACAGCTCGCGGAAAACATTAACTTTGCAGTTGCTTTTCAAGGCACAAAAGACGACTTTCGATAGTGATAGTAGAAAAATATCTTTTCAGGTGCTACAGACCTAGTGAAAAGAATTCGCTCACTCTGTACATCAATTATTGTGAGAGCTTTTCATGAGAAAAGCATATTCTGCGGCATGAAGTAATTTTAATAAAGATTATAATTGGAAGAGAAACCGCTATGTTAATGAATTTGAACTCAGTACCTACGTTTAATAGTGAAGTAAAGAAATATAGGTACTTCACGGAATAGTAAAAAAGGTTGAAGACCCCTGGAAGGTATAAATAACTAATATTCACTGAGACAGGTGAATGAAAAATAATATTTTCACTCAACACTGAGACCTAAAAGAAGTTTTGTGCCCTACTTCACGCAATTAAGCGATAATTGGTCTCACTATGGCAGTGTACATCAAGATCAGGATGTTTGGACTCTGTAGCGCTATTTTCTTTTCATTTTTCCTTTGTACATAATCTCTTTTTCGTGTTTGTTCCACAGAAGTTTACTGTCTAAAGTCAAACCTAGATATTTGAGTTTTTGTCTCCATTCAACCTGCTTCCCACCTTTTCTTAATAAGATGGTTTTGGTGGGGTCCCACTTTCCTACACCAGCTATTTGTATAGATCAGACCCCTTGGTTAAAAATTTTTCTCTGGCTGTTATTACAATGTTGTCGGCATATCCTTGGCAGGATATTCCAAGGTCAGTCAAACCACACAGGAGTTCGTCCACATTAATGGCGATGTTTTTCCCACCTTTGGACATCTTTTGGTTGTGCAGATTTAACCTTGAAATTTGCTAATAGTTTTTTTTTTATTTAAAGTAGATTAGAGCAAAATATTTTCAAGAATATTACTACTGCAGATAACAAGATGCGACATGTATATTACTTTTACGAGTATGTAATTTACATCTTAAAGATTATTATCTGTAAGTTAAAAGCAATTAATAGAATGAGTATAGTGTATTTACGAATTTGTAATTTTAACGTGTGAACTAGGACATATTGTTTTTGTGTCTTAATATTTTGTAACAATGGTATTGAAAATCCAGAAATCTTAAAATTATATCTGTGAGAGACTGGACCATTCATTGTTTGATAATTCGTTTAAAGAAATGATGAAAGTTTGTAATGAAAAAAGGTTGTTAAAAACTAACAAAGTAAATATAGGTTATTTTTCATAACAAGTTTACTTTATATTTGAATAAAAATAATTTGAAAGCGAACGTAATTAACAAAAAATGTTAGGGAAACAATGAAAATTTTATCGTGAGAACAGTTAGATACAATTTACATGTTCACTTTGTTTATTTTATATGTTTTTCATGGAAAATTTCTTACAAACGCCACCTGTCAAATGTCATCAAAGTTTCTATCTGTAATATATTGTAAGTTTTCTTGTTTCCAAGTTGATACGTTCTTAGGTTTAAGGAAAGTTTCTTTTGTATTCCCAAGAATTTCACATCATTATTTCCACCTGATTCAGTCAACTGTGCTTTGAAATTTAGAATTTTGTTGGTGCGGATGAAGCTAGTATGGTTATTGATATGATTCAGGTGGGTCACTTCCAGAGAGAAGCTGCAAACGTCATTTCGCGGTTTTTCCGTAGATATCGAGCAACTGGAAAAGCGATAGAAAGACCTGGAAGGCTTACCACGCCCGCAATAGATCATTATCTGATCGTATATACTTACCCTATTGTTTGGAATGTAATTTCAGATCGTACTGATAAGTTTCCACAAAAAGGGAGGCGCATCAAACCGGGCCTAGGGCGGCAGCAAGACTAAATCCGCTGCTACAGGTACGTATTCTACTTACTTCAATGTTTGATGATGTAATAGTTTTTTCATATTATATATTTATTTTGCGTAATATTTGAAATGACTTTTACACAATTAAGTAAAGAACCGTTTGTGTTTATATCATGCGAACTCGCTCTTAGTTTTTATAAATGTATTGTTCTTCTTAAGTTAATTAGAGCTCTTTTAGTCATGTGCAATATATTATTCAAGGTCGAATCCCCACAAGACATACAGTACATGATAAATCATCAAATGAAGTTATAAAGCAAAGCCGACCGTTGCGGGAGTCAGTGTTTGTGGTGAAAGTGACAGGCATCACTTCACTGGCCGCTATGGCAGCCTCAGTACAGGTGAGTTTCTCACATGCATTGTTCCTAGTTGTTATTTTAAAATCCAGAATAATTATTAGTTTTGTGTTGTGGTATTAACGTGTTTCACTTGTGATGATAAGTGTTGTATTGTTGTATGTATACAGGGTGTTTGGATAAACAAGACCAGGTAGGAATGTTTGATTTTGATGTAATGTTTCGTGGTTATTGATATTATGAAACATCCTAAAGCTTATTATTTGTCAGAATCTTGTGATACTCGGATTTTGATGCGAATTTCAATGGAATATTGATCAAAATCTATCAATGACTCTTTATTTTGTTTTACTTTATTCCCTAATATCTCGAAAATGAAACGAGATAGAGCAAAATGGGTTTGGGTGTTAGTAGCCTTGCGGCTCTAAAGAAAACATACAAATTTCGTGCTTTTCAAACATTGTTCCAGTTAATTATATAAATATTTCACAAATTAAATACTTCTACTTTAATACGTTTAAATATCGATACAAAATCCACTCATCTATGTATAGAATTTACGTTACAAGTCTGGGAAATGGATTATTAAACTACAACCCTAGATCTTTACGGACGAGGCGACGAAGGAGCCCAGTCTGGAGTTTCTAGACGAGTACTTTAATGACAGTTCACGTTGTATCGTACAATGTTTTATTTCATACTGTACCCTAAAACATACCTTTACGTACTTGATTTCAATCCGGAAAATAGACTTTTATGGGATAGTAGCACGTAATGAAACATTACGTGCTGTAAATGTGTACTTACCGGACTAGTAACGTAATTATCTATTACAGTAGACTGATCTCGCTTATGAGTCCCCTCCTTAAATTACAGTTCAATATTTAAAATAGTTTTTGTGGTACCTACTCACAAGATTTCTTATGCCAAAAAAAAAATTATTTTGTGGGTGAATCTAAAGAAATATTTCCTAATCCTAACAAGAAACAATTGTCTTATCTTTAACAAACGACATACCTACATTGAAATTCTGAAAACTCCCTCGAGGGTTACATCAGGGAATTTCTCTATATTATTTTGATGTTAAACAAAGACCGTCAGGTAAACGTTTGGAGATTTCTCATACCCTCGTCTTGTTTAAACCATTTGAACAGAACATGCAAAGAGGAGAATGATAATAATTTCAAACATGGCTGATATATACCGGGTGTCCCAGACTAATTTATCCAGGCTATATCTCTTAAACAAATAGAGATTCTCGAATGGGACAAAAACTGATCTGTTCGATTTCTAATACACTTTAATATGGCGTAGAAAAAATTATCCCCTAAATATTAATCCCTTAGTTACAGCCGCTAACTTTAAACTTTTCAATAGCACCCTGTACATTTTTTTTATAATTTTGGTAGTGGCAGTAATTTACAGGTTGCTAAAAAAGTTTGAAGCTAGGGGTTGTAGCTACGGGATGATTTTTTTTCTACGCCATATTAAAGTGTTTTAGAAATTGAACAGATCAGTTTTTGTCCCATTCGAAAATCTCTACTCGTTCAAGAGATATAGATTGGATAATTTAGTCTGGGACACCCGGTATATTTATGCTCCTCACTCAGATGCACAAAACTCTCAGTGTCGTTTCATAGTAATTTTTCACACGAGTACATACTAATTATATTGTAGCTTGATTCTGATATACCTGGTATTTTTCAAGATAATTATTATTTATTAACATGCCAGCATAAAACTTTCAGATTAAGTTCATCAGTTTATCTTCGTTCGAAATAAAACTTTCAAAATTCACTTATGATAAAGTGGATGTGTCCATTGCTAATTCGATTTTGCGCACTACACAGTACTCGATACGATTCCAGAATGGTTCCTAAATGCCAAATTGAAGAAACCTTATAACTCACTAGTAGCTCAGGCTGTTTTTTTATAGATACTATTAATTGTACAAGAACAGTAAAATTATTATTATATAATGTAATAGGAGTAGATAATAGATATTGAAACAGTATTAATTTAAATGTATTTACTTATTTCACATAATATGTGTATACTTATATCTATATAATATATTCTAGTATAATTGACAATGAATTTCACTTATTATTACAGTTATTTGTCAAGCTGTCTACTTTTATAACTTTACGTCACTCGCAATACATTGTTTTCACATGGAAATGAATTGTGAGAAAGTGAACATGAGTTTGTTAACCTATTTATGACTAATTTCATTGTTTTAGTTTTCTGTATTTTATTTTAGAATATTGCGCAAACCAACAATATTTTAAATATGAGTAATTGAAAAAAAACGAAAATTTAGTAGTGTATCTTTGGATCTCGAGAAAGCTTTTGACGCCGACAGACACTATTCATTCATTCGTTTTGGGTTGTGCCAGGCTACTGTCATTCCAGAAGATTCGTATTTTTTATATAGCCACTAGTTTGACTGGGGGGATTTCGATTGAAGCACTTTGGATTTCCTAAGTTCTCAAAGAAGCAGAGTATGTTTCATCATAGAGTTCACATTTTCTTCAAATAGTTTCACTTACTTTTCTCATTTTGTAAAAATGTTTTCTCAAGTTACACTGTCCAGTGACTAGGTCGGTAAAGCTGTCTTCAAATTATCTTTCAATAGTTTAGTTCAGAGTTCCTTGTCTACCTTACTCAGTAAACTCTTTCCATGGAAATGACCTTGTGTTGGTGTGTTGGTGTTCTTTGTCTTTCCAGTTCCGGAATTACTCTTATGCAATCCTTTGTGATTGTACAGAACTGTTCCGGACCTAACTGGTTTGCCAATTCATTACCTGCCAATCCCCTCATGTTCCTGGACCCATACCAAAGAGACTGTGCTGTGCTGTGATAGCTTGGGGCCGAATTAGTAGATTTTCATATATAAATATTCCAAAATAGATTTTGAAAATTCGAAAATTGAAAATATAACTTTGCGATACAGTATCAAATGACAAGCTCTAAAGTAAAAAATCGTAGAATCCATAATAATGGGTATTTTAAACTGAAATTTGAAATTCATTATCTCACATAATAAATGAATATGAGAAAAAATCAGGAGAATCGTACTTATTATATTTTGTGCACAGGGTTATCAGAAAGTGAAGTAAAAAATTTCGAAAAAACAAAATTCTTATTAAAGGTATAAATATGGGTTTTCGGTATTTACGGGGTCAAATTAGTAGATTTCTATATGTAGATGTTTCAATAAAAAAGAACTTGATAGCGCTTTAAGCAGCGCACAGCATTATCGATGTAAATATGTATTAATCTACGTCATTTGTTACAGATAAAAATCCTCCTATTGTCAGTAATACTAAGTGACACAATATGGCTGTCTTCTGCAGAAACCGTACCAGTTAAAGAAGAGGAGCTATCCACAGAAGAATCTAAGAAACTAGAAATAATTAAAAGGATAAAAAAAATTAACGACGATGGATCTTATACAATAGGTTACGAGGCCGATGACGGTTCATTTAAAATTGAAAGTAGAGATGTGTTAGGTCACATCAAAGGAACGTATGGTTTTGTTGATCAAGACGGTCAAATAAAAAGAGTATCTTATAGTACAACTAACTCAACTGAAATTCTTAGTAAACCTCCAGAAGAAACAGTTCCATCAGTAGTTCAAAGGATTCCCAGTAAAAAACTTCAGTCGACTACAACTTTTCCGTATTCTTCAACACAATCAACGCCAGTGACATCTACTGCGAATGCTGTTAAAAGAACAACTACAGAAAAACCGAACTACCAAAGTGTAATAAACGTAGGTCAAGCGACGACACCATCCTCGAAGTACGTCACATATTCATCTGCAACACCTAAAGTACTACTTCAAGGTAAACCTTCTCCTGTAGCTGGACAAATATCAAGACCAGAAGTCGTAACAATTAGACCGACGGAATCTTCATCGTATAAAAATTTGAATCCTGTGCATGAAAAGCCTGTTACAGAACCGGACAATAGAGGTAATATTTTACGAAGAGAACTTTCTCAACGATTAGATTCTTCGTATGATCCAAGAGAGCATATTTTTACACTTCAACAATCTATGGGAAAGGATTCAGTTGATGTTTATAGTAGTTCTATGACGACCGGTACTCCAAGACCACTATTTACTACTACAACTAGATCGTTTCGACCTGTGATATTTTCCTCAGCACCCACTGCTTCCACTCCAAGATCAACATCTCCATATTCTCTAAATTTTTTAAAAAACAGTCTTCAGGATATTGAAAACACTTCACATAATCAACAACAACAGCCACAAGAAACAACCACCGATCGTCCAGAACCAACGCCTGTTTCATCTGCTCAAATTCCTGCCACTAGACCTGATATACCTGAACCTCTAGTAGCTATAAGACACCCTAATCAAAGAAACACTATTTTAGTTCCTTTGAGCCAAATTCAAGAAAGAATCATTCCTGTGGAACAACTTAGACACTTCAACGAAGATCCTACACAGTATTATGTTCAAGGTAATAAAAGACCAGCTGTGGTAGAAGTAGATCAACAGCCAGCTGTAGTAAGACGATTACCTCTACATCCTTTAAGACCAATGCCTGTACAGGTTGATGAAAATGGTTATATAAGAGAATTACCTAGGCAAGTACCAACACCTTATCCAATTCCAGTCCCTGCTACTCCAGTACCTAGATATATAGATGCTGACAACGATATAGACAGCATTCAACCCCCAGTTAGTACCAAAGATTTCCAAAGATTACTACAGCAATTAATTTTAAGACAAAGTAGGCTGGAAAAGATCAATGCGATAGTTAGACAACCACCTGAGATGTTTATACAACCGGAACAACAAAGATATCGTCAAGTTTATCAACAACCAGTTCCTTATTACGTCAATCAGCGACCAAGAACTGTTCAAATCGTACAACAAAATCAAGAACAATTTCAGAAGTATGCAGAAGTAGACCAGCAACAACTTGTACCTCTAAATAATCAACAAAGACCAAGTATTTACGAAGATTATGACTCTCAATCGTATAGACCTAATAGAAGGGTCGCTAGATTGTTACCTGATCAACCCTCTCAGCAAGAAAATGAAGAATTTCTTCCTTCGGACGTGAGAGAAATGTTACTTTTAAGGATGCTTCAATTGGCTATTAATCCAGCTTTGCCATTGGATGAAGAAGAAATAGAAGTATCTAGAACTATGCCAGTAAAAAGAGCTCCGGTTAGAAACGTTGAAATTTTGGGGGAAGAAGAGTCCAGCGAGAAAGAACGTAGAGAAAAACGATTTACAATGTAAAATGTATATAAGTATCTGTTAAAATTTGACTGCTATACAGCTGGTAAGTTTTCTTTAATTTGAACTAATTGATATCTCGTCAATAAGTAGATTTTAGTGTGTGGAATGGGTTTTCTTCTCCTACAAGGTTGAGATACAACCGGAGAAACTAAAGAATTATACTTATCTCTTCATCTTTTTTGTTTATATTATGAAAACTTACTAGCTCTATAGCTTGAAATAACATTTTTTTTTGATATCACACTTTCGCATACCATCATTATTTATGTTTCAAAGATTACATTATATCCTATTTTGTAAATATATTTATTAAATATTTTATTTTTCCTTCTGTAGTTTGTGTATTGGAAAATTCAAGTCTACGTCCCATTCATATTCTTGATATTGAAATATAAATTTTGGCTTCTGGTTTATTGTCATCAGCAATAGAATTAAGCACTTTTGTACCTTTCTTTATTCACGAATTCACGAATTTTCTGTTCTAACCACAAACCATTAAGAGACGGTAGTAGAGTCGGTTTCAATAAGGAAGAAGCCACCTGAAGTTGCAGTCGATGCGCGACCTTGATGTCAAAACCAGCGCCATATTTAAAAATTGATATTTTAATCTAAATCAGTAGCGTAACGTTTTCACATTTTGTAGGGTAACACAAAATTAGAAGTATTAGAATCATATAAATAACTGCTAAGTGCAGCAGACTATATGAATTATTAGCAGAATTCAATTATTTTTGAAGTAATGTATACTCTTCCATATATTTTACAACAATCTGAATACCATGAGTAATATATTGGATTATTATACTTTCTTATTTGACTTACCGATGATTTTTTAAAGGAATTTGGATTCCATGTTCATCTTCAGACTCCATAAAAGTTGCAACGTTTTCAAGAATCTGTCGGCCTCCACTGTGGATAACTTTTTCTTTAACACCAACCAGTTTTGTAGAAGGCATGGTTTTAGATCAAATAAAACACACAGCACTCACAAATAAACTAGCAAAACGTCTTAAAATATTCAAAAATGAAAAATATTCGACAGTAAATGATTGTTTCAAACACAACCTCAAATGTCAACAATTTAATCGCTCGACAGATTTTGACTTATGCGCAGGTCGGTACGCCAACTTCAGGTGGCTTCTTCCTTATTGAAACGGACTCTACCAGTTCGAAGGTAAGAAGGTGTTTCGTCAGTAATTTATTGGTAACTTCAAATTTTTATTTATAAAATGAAAAACCACTCCCGCAAGTGGAAGTCTTGCTGAATCTGCCACCACTACACATTTTTATACAAGGCAAAACCAGATCAACAACACACAAGCCAAACTCACGGTACTGATAATCTTTCCTTTAACAACATGGGTTTAGATCAAATAAAACACTCAACACTCATAGATATTCAAAAATGAAAAACATTCGACAGTAAACACAACGTCAAATGTCAGTAATAAAATCTCTGTCGACATGAAACATCTTTTGTAACGCCAATGGCATGAAACGCTCGTTACGATGCGACATAGATAAACAGTACCGATTTTGGTTTCTGCGCAAGTCTGTGGGTAAACTTCACGCGGCTTCTTCTTATCTGAAACGGAGTCTACAAATTTTGAGCATTTTTCATGTAGGCAACAAAAATTGTTTGGTGTAAATTTTTGAACAAATGGGTAGGTACGGAAATATTTCGCGATTCAACTTGAAATTAACATTTGTGTTTATAAAATTTTGTCCTAAATCGATTGATGATCCTTAGAACGTTGTATCTCTTGAATTGTAGGAGTTACTCGTTGTTTTTTGTTCATTACTAACTACAAATTCCACATAGGATTTTTACTAACTCCAATTTCATTCACGAATACCTGAAAATGAATAAATTCAGTCGATTCCATAGCAGACATTATTTTATCAGTTCTCTTATTAATTTCCAATTCAAATCGAACGTTTTCAATAAACAAAAATAACGAATTTATACACAATAATTTATTATAATAGAATGTCATATGAAACAGATATAGTTTGTGATTGATATACATATAATATATATTATATAACTGAACAGCATATTGCAGTCTAATCAATATTGATAGGTACTAGTAGTATATGATTTGTTGCCTACTGCAATGTTATACAGATAAATCTGAATGTTTCTGGAATAGATTTAATCTTCCAAAGCCCCAAATTTATAGAAAAAACAGTTTTTTTCATGTGTATTTATGAATATAAAAGATTGCGGTGAAGATAATAAAAATAAAAGTCTACAGGGCTAAAGGAAGGTAGGTAGTGTTTTATTTTGTGTTGTGTATTCATTATTTCATAATTGCACCACAATCTTATTTATATAATTAAGAAAAGGAATAAATCCAAAATATATTTCCTATTTGATGAAGTTCCGCCCGAAAGTGATAAATAGACTTCGAATTAAGATTCTCCTTTTACAAAACATCGCTTTAGGAAGAAATTTGATTTATATTTATGATTATAAACAAAAAGAAAGTTGTTTCACAATTTATTTAACATTTTCTGTATCTCAAAAAATGGTTTATCCTTAGTTTCGGGCATGGTGAAATACAAATTAACGAATCCAATCACACATCCGATACAAAATAACCAAAAACACCAGTGGAATCCGAAATAGTTTTCTATCGAAACAAAACCGAAACTTATAATGGAACAACATAATAAATACACCTACTATTAGAACACAAGCAACGCCTACAGCTCTTAAATCGTCAGGAAAAACTTCCCCAACAAAAGTCATAGGAACAACTCCCAATCCTATTACATAAGCGAATATATAAATGATAATAGACAGAATAGCTAACCATCGAAAATTATCAAATAAATGACACTTTATGTATAATAAATAAAAATAGACACCAAGGAAAAATAATGGAAACATACAAATAAACAGTGAAGATAGTACTAGGGTTCTCCTTCCAATTTTTCCTACAAGATAAAAAGATATTAAATAAGCAACGATTTTTATTAAACTTACTAAAATAGCAACCTCGTTCCCAGTCAATCCAGCTTTGGCTTGGTTAAAAATAGGTCCTAGATATGCCAAAATTATAGAAATACCACTCAATTGTTCATATATAATGACTTTACTACCAAGAATAAGAGCCTTTCTGGTACTAGAATGTTTTAAAATGAGAAAAAGGTCTGATTGTTTTGACGTAGTCGCTGCTTCTAATAAATTTTGAATATTTTCAGATTCCATTTCATTGTTTTTATAACCTTTTAACTTTTGTAATATTCTAATAGCTTCAGTACTCCTTTGTTTCAATATTAAGTAGCTAGGAGATTCGGGTATGAATGGAGATAAAATTAAATATAACAAAGAAGGAAGTCCAATAATTAACGTGAATAATTTAAAATTAGTAACCGAACCAACAATGTATCCAAGTAGAAGCCCGAAAGGTACTTGTAGTGCTAGCAAACATCCCAGTTTTCCTCTTGCAGTATCTTTTGATATTTCACTGTTGTAAACTACAACGCTTATCATTGCTCCACTTATACATATTCTATTAACTGTCAAAAAACTAATAAGCGAATAGACATTTCTTGAAAATGCCATTAGTACTAAACCAAACATGGTAATTATACTAACCAAACTCATAGTACTTTTTCTACCAAATCTGTCTATTATTTTGGCCCAAAATAGAAACGACAAACCTCCGAAAAACACTGGCAAAGATATTAATAAAGACAGTTGTAAAGCGGTTACTGGTTTTCCTAAGGGATTGATTTCTGTATTGTTAGATTGCAATACTGGAATAACTGGTGAAAACCATGCCAGACTCATTCCACAGGAAGTGAAAAGAAGGTGAGCTGAAATCAAAAATTCAATATAAATACAATACCAACTATATCCCACAAATATTCACGATCTGAGAGCATTGATTGATTGGTTCAGCACCACCAGTCGGAGGCTTACGAGTCTTCGGCACCTCAGCCTTTAAGCTTTTTGTGCTGTTTATGTGAAGAGTCTTTTCACTAGGTCCTTCCTGGAGAAATCGTCCCTTGGATGTTCTAGTCCTAGGAGTCTATATTTCCAATGAGATAATGCTTCACAATCGAAGATAATGAGAGAGGCGGTTTCCTCCTCTTTCATGCACAACCGACAGATAGGTTCCTCCCTGTATATGCCGATTGTGCATGTGCTTCCTTAGGGTACAGTGACCGGTGAGTAAACCCGTCACTATCCTTATCTGGCCCCTGCTAAGGCTTAGTATTGCATTAGTCAGAGTCTCCGAGGATTTTTTGACGAGGAATTTGCTGTGTTCCTGTTTTGGCACGTGTCTCCAGCTCCAGTACGACTGATGTTTAGTTTGATTCCAACGAGATGTACAACCACGTGCGGCAGTTTTAGATATCCCAAATACTGGTTCAGGACCAGTGAATGCAGTCTCAGACCCTAGCTTTACTAGTATGTCTGCCTTTTCATTTCCTACAATGCCCTTTTGCCTCGGGACCCACTTAAGAGTAACTCTATTATGGTTAGCCAGGGTTGATACTTTTTGTACACAGTACCAGTCTAGATCTAACCTGACTATCAGAGAGTATACGGATCTTTTGGCATCTATACCCCTTTTCGATATTCAAACACATGTCTGTACTTCCAACCCATCCCAATTTAGATGGATATGGTATGGATATGGTTATCGTTTATTGTAGCCAGCATGTTGTCACTTCTCATTTCAAGAAGCGAGTTTATGATAACATCTGTGATTCTGGAATGACTATGGGTGTTGGTTTCTTCATATGTCAGTTCCCATTGCATTCTTGTATATAGCCTTCGTGACATATAGCCAGGGAAGTAGTTGTTGATTCTTAGTGAAGGGTCTGCTCTTTGAAAAGAAATTTTCAAATTCATATTTCGTTATATCTATTTATAACTCGCTTTGCTAAAATAAATAATTACAAAATAAAAAAGTTACCTACCTGAAAATGCACAAAAATACATGTACCACGAGAAACATTCCTGTAATCTCCCTAATGCAATCTTCTCAGGCATAGCTGATAAAATGGGACTCTCCATGAAATGATAACTTGGAATGAAAATACAAAATAAAAGTTACTAGGTATTTCGAACTACGCTGATAAATTAAACAGTATAAAAAACCTTAAATTGTATTATAATGAGATAATCATTTACAATTACGTGGTATACAAAAAGCGATAGGTGATAATATTTCGTTACGTAGATCGCTGCTATCAAAATTTTATAATTGCATGCCTAAGCCAGAGCGAGTCTGCACTAAGACTAACGGAAATATCAATTTGAAATAATTGTATACATTACAAAGACTCTAAAACAATCACTTATTTTCATATTACAACTTTGATTATATAAATTTCAGTAAAAATATAAATACAAAATATGACAATCCGCCATTATGGCTAAACCACCGATCACAAACGTGTGATGTCAACGTTTTGCTTCGTTTAAATTTGAATTGTATTCTAATTTCTCCGTTAAAACCCTTATTTGTTCAATTTTATCGGATAAAGCTTTTGCGTATAAACAATTTTTCAAAATAAGTCATAAAATAATGTTAAAAATATCAAGTTTCGTAGTGGTTTGTCAGTTCAGTTAGTTGCTGTGCAAATGGCATGCCTTCAAAGGGTTGTAGGTTTGGGGGCAACTGTCTGCATGAAAACTACACCAATGTCTGCCTGCGCTGAGTGAGGAATCTTCGGAGTCCCTGTTATGGCCTCTGGGGATTAGTTAGGTTATGTTATGGCTTCTGGGGACATAAGCAGGCATATACTGAAGAGTATTGAGTTCTTCATCGAGGGGCTCGGCCTCATGGATGTATAATTGGCAGGAATGGCACAAAGGGCCCGCCAGTGGCATCAGTGCCGGAACCTTGGCTTGAGTTTGTCTTGGCCAAGGTTCGCCTGACTAAGTAGTAGTAGTAGTAGTTGAAGAGGCATGCGCTACAGGCTGCGCACAAACGTTGTTCCAGCTCCTTCCACATATTTGAAAACATCTCTTATTATTTCTCTGTGAGTATAAACATTTCTTTTGGTTGTCTAGTTCCGAAATGTCACTATAATCCTTATATATCATTAGTCGCGTTCATCCCAACGTAGCAACGATCAATGAAGCATTAACTGTCATTTATGCCAAATATTATGTTAATATACATATAAAATGACATATTTTGTATCTTAAAAATGAATGAACACCAGTAGGAACTATTAAACTGAATTGAAATCGAAAATGAATGAATAATTATAGGAGTCCGTATATCAAATCAAATTAGGTTATGGTGTTATATCAAGATAAGCACGTTCAGAAGATTTAAGAGACGATGTTTAACCCTAAAAATCGCTACCTGGTCAACTTTGTTGGGATGAACGCCAACATAATAACTATATTGAAAAATTTCAGTATGTTTAAGTCTTCCCTGTATTATTTAATTGTTAGGGAAAGTATGAATTTTTTTTATTTGTTATTTACTATTTGAAATAGTAAACTAGCCATATCATATATTTCTCCAATTATTTAAACAATTACCATAAATTATGTTGTCGTATTCTCATTAAGTACAACATAATTTATGACTTAAAGGTTAACAGTAATATTTAATAGTCATTGATCATTATTTAAACATTATTATTTTCAAATACCTAACTGTGCGATACCATGGGCCCAGAACCATTCTGTGGCATAGCGAAAGCGCTGCAAAATTCTTGCAATTGCAAAAAGCAATCTCGATAATGGTTGAACAACGTATTCGTAAAAGAAGCCTCGCCAAAATCCACGGAGTACCTATTGAGAACAAGAATAGGAGAACAATCAGGATCCTAGTTGGGCACCTAACGAGGCATTGCAGACACAACTATATGCAAGAATATGAGGAAACCTCTGCACACATACTGTGCTACTGCGAAGGCCTGTCAATATGCACTCGGGTGACTTCACCCTGCGTGAATAATGGCTATCATAAATTGCTCGTTTAATAATATACTATTATTAAAAAAAAAACCACCCAGACCAATAATAAACAATAAACATAACCTCATAAATTATTCGCTCAACTCGACACTCAAGTCGTCGAGTGATTTCAATCGAATCGAGAGGAAAAATCGAATTTCGTGTGTGACATTTTGATCGACTTTCCAAAATTCGTCGAGTAATCGAGTTTCGTGCTCCCACCGCAGATTTGGTGATCGGCCCCAATACGCTATGCCGATTTCAGTGGAATCCCAGCAAACACAAAAACGTATTGAATACATATGAAATTAGATATATCCAATGTATAAAATATTTTATAATATAAATATTGAGAATATGTAACACAATTTATAAAGATTTCGTTACATAAATACTACGTAAAAAATATATAAATGGTTTATATAAAAATCGTTCCTCCTCTGTTATGTATTTTTATGTAATATATACATTTGTGTTTGCTGGGATGATATGTATAAAAAATAAAACACAACAAAACTACTTTTCAATAACCTTTACTGCTTCTATATTTATAATAACTACGTAGCAAAAAGCGAACTTCTCCAATATATATCATATTTTACACATATATTATATTATATAAAAGATATTCAACTATTTCCATGGAAAATATCAAATGAAAACTTGTTCTTCATCCGAAGTAGAAGCGGCGTCACTAATCTGAGATACTTTCTTCACGGGAGTGACGGGATATTTCACTGGACCTCTCCACTTTCTACCAACGCCCAAACATCTCGGTACCGGTACTAACATTTTTCTATCGATAGAATTAAAATTCGATAGATCAACATGTTCCTTGGGGATCAATTCAACTACGACAGCTTTATGATCGGAAGAGTACAAGTTTGTACAAGATTTCGATAAAGTTCTTTGAAGATTTGATTTTGGTGTAACAGTTTTGTTTACCATCGAATCTAATTCAGGTTCTATTTCGTACCGGATGTGTTTATGGTACGGCACCTCTGATTGGTGTTTGAAAATCCCGTATTTGTTTATATTAGAAATGTCTCGACAGCTTTCAGTGACGTGCTTTTCTACGGGACTATCGCAAACAAGTAAATCGTTTCTTTCCATTGGATATGATCGGGCCAAAGTAAACTGAACTTCAGTACCGGTATTTTTCAAAATAAGTAACGCTTCGGCGTATTTCAACCCTAGTAACGATTTCTGGTTTACAGCGATTATTTGATCGCCTCTTTGAACGTTTGCTTCGAGATATGCTGGACCGCCTTCTATAACTGATTGGATGTAGACGTTTCCATCGGAACCTTCAGTTATTTGCAAGCCGAAACTTCCTTTTTTATCTCTTTCTATTGTTACGTTCAAAAGAAGTCTTTCATCCACGAAAGAGAGGTTGTTGAGTTTTTCCTGAAGGGACTGACTTATGGTTTCGTGGAAGTTGGGCAAAAACAGCTGACTGGATTGTTTGATTGTCGAATCTGGAACAAGAAAAGGTCTTTAGCAGCAACCATAAGTAACATACTGAATTAGCAAAACCAAGACTTGTACCAAGACCAACGAATATAGAAAGGTAGGTCAGTTGAGGGGCTAACAAACTCAAAATCCGAGTTCAGGGGCGCCGAAACTTTTTAAAACCGGGTGTTGAGTTGTTATATTAAAAACTTACCAAGAACATAAACTTCATTCGGTGTACACTTCCCAGTGGTAGGTCTAGAAGCCGAAGTAGAGCTGCAATGCAAAGATACAGATTGCAGCGACATCTCTTCTAAATATTCAGTACTAATAGCATTTACAGTCTCCATGGATCTTGACAAACCGGATTTACAATTGACGTAAGCTCTTGTACCCATTTTAACTCCTCTTCTTTTGTCGTTTGGGTTGACGGCAAAACCGGAAAGGTGTTTGCTTTCAAGTACCAAACCGAAGCCGTTACTTTCGTTTTCTTTATTCTGATCGGTTTCGTTGACGCTTTCGTTAAAGTTTCCAATACTTTTAGCTTTTTTTAAAATATTCGCCTCTCGTAAACGTCTACTGAATCGAGACGACGTTCTAAATTCTATTTTGAATTCTGTATCTGCGTTAATTATTGTGCCTTGATTCATATTAGAATTCATTAACGAGTCCATTTTGTACAAAGAATTGGCTTCGTTTTTTATATCTTTTAATGGTACTCCGAATTGCTGGGATAGAGTGTGTGGCGAGATGTAGTCTGTACGAAAGCGAAGAAAGAATTGATGGTGTAAAGAGGCGAGGCGAAACGTGAAATAGCTTCTGGAATAAAAAAAATATCCACTCGTTAGTTTTCCAAAGTGTTTACCTTAATTATACTCGTTGATGAAGACAAGCGTTCAATATTTAGAGGTGGTTTGAGTGCTAAATTGTTTTTGAGCTTAAAAGCTTTTAAACAATTGATAAGAGGCGAAGAGTTACATACAGATGTGAGAGTGGTAAAAGAGCGGAGTAAAGAAATGGTAAGAGCTGGATCCAGAGAAGAAAACATTTGGAACGAGAAGGGAACTGAAATATATTCCAACACAAGCACATGGTATGCCAGTAGGCCGAGGCCTAGCTGGCAAAAAAATTTTGGAAAAAAGAAAGAAGATAAGTTTTATTGGAATTGAAGGAAGTTGTTCAAGTTTTGACCTGTCAGTTTTAACAGAAATATCAGTTAATACAAAAAAAAATAATCAAATTTTCACATTTTCATTTTTGACTTACTTTTTTTGATCCATCTTCAGTTTATACTTCTTCAATTTATGAGTAGATTGGTAACTGTTGTGCGGTAAAATACATAAATATTGTTTACTATAACACAACGTTTGTATATTTCTCCATTCGAATTTTTCATAAAGCTGCGGTCCAAATTGACTAGTATTTTTACCCCTTTCGTACATATTCATTCCCTGGGCGCTAATATAAAGCCAAATATCTTTGTGATTGTTATCTTTCATTATCTAAAAAAAAAATAGAAAATATAGGGGACTGCTGACAGAAGCAAATAAATGGATCCCCTTTGAAAATTCTTACAATTAAATTGACACTCTTTAAATGTTTATCGCACGCTCATGGCGAATGCAAATTTTTAGATTTTAAAAATATATCAAAAGGGTTCATTTATTTGTAAAAAACAGTTTCTCGGGTGATTATTTTCCTCTGTGTCTATTGCTATATCTTTCCAGTTCGTTATTTCCTTTTAAAATCTATTCTTCATCACTGCTTCCATTCCATCCAGTTTCTTCTTGTTTTTTTTCTTTTTCTAACCGTTTGCTTATAATTTACATTATTTAAGATAATATGATGGAGTTATACTTACCCAACGAGCTGTGTAAAAATGACCTCCGTAATGTGGTAACGATTGCGCTAACGATATGAAACACTCTTCCGCCTTTTCTGAATCCATCGCGTTTTTAGATATATGAGCCTGTATAAGTTCGTGTCTTAATTTTTCGACGTTCTCGACAACGGAAGACATTGATTCGGGAATATAATGCTCTAGTAAAAAGTAGTCTCTTTGACCATGTTCCTACAAGAAAATATCATCGAATACGAACGCAAAAAAATATTTTTACACAGCGACCCGCCCTGCCGATGCTTCCCTCAGTGACGCCCAGTTAGACTTTCTCTTACCTTTAGCATTTTTATACTCATTGTAACTTCTAAACAAAATATCCGATTCGAATAATTTAAACAGGAATTTATGGTAGATTAAGTTGTTTGAATATGTATGTATGTATGATGGGGTGACATTCACTGAGACCTAAAAGATCTATTGTATCCCATTACTTCTACTTAGTTTCAGAGGAACGTCTCAGAAACCTATTTCCTATATCACTGAGGAATTTTAGGATATCTGCAGGCTTCAGCTTAGGTAATTCTATCCAATAATCTGTGTGCTGTGTCCTAGGATTCTGAATTCACAATGTGGATGGAGCTTTCTTCTTCCATGCCACAGAATCTTCATTATTCTTGCGCGCGCGCGATGAGAGGGAACTACCCTTACATAAGACATGGAAGGCTTAAGAGAATGATCGAAGATCGACGATTGGGCAGGGTTGTCATTTAAACTAGTGTAGAAATTTTGTAAATTTCTACACTTAGTGCAGTTTTACTTTGGACTTATGCATTCATTTGATCTCAACGGGTTGTAGCCACCAAGCTTTCAGAGTGTTTGGTTCCTGGTCCGTACACTCACTAGTTCGATACCATATCATGGATAAATTTATTAAAAAGGAAATGTTTTATTTGGAAAATTCTGATTAAATTAGTCCTCTTTCAATCTAAACGTTCAAATGGGCTATTGTGAATGTAATCTACAGAATACTGTCACTTATGTGGATTTCAATGCTTTCAAATTGCAACTTTCAAAATGTTCTAATTAAGGTATCCATATATTTCCAAATCTGCCATTGTCCTGCTGCGAACCATTCGCAAAGTTTCAATAGGAACTGCTCTAATTGTAAATAAAGTTCAGTAACTCCCTTAAAGTTGAGGACAATTACAATGCACCATTTTCACGACGTTGTATTTCTAGTTTATCACAGAAACAAAACTGTAATTAGAAAACTATTAACGGATTAATATGATAAAGAGGACGTTAAGCCATTTATGTTATATACCTATAATAATATCGTGTTTGTAATGAATAGACTCGAAAACTATTCAAGTGCGGCGGGTATAAAAATTGCGTCACTGAGCAAAGTCAGGGTGGGGCCGATCGCTAATTCAATAACAAAATAGAAATTGAGTGTATTGTTTGACATTTTTTGGAAATGACACCTTCTAATTTTATATTTAATTCGTAAAATAAAAGTTTTTTAAAAAATGTATTCCAAATTCAAAATTCCTTTATGCCTTAATATAATAAAATGTACTTTACATTTATCGAAAATTACGTTTATTTTTATGACACACTTAGCACTGTAATCGAATTAGACAATTCATAAAACAATATTGACCAAAAAACCTGTAAAAAATATTGGTAGCGGAGGTAGAGGCTTTTTTTAAGTAGCTTTTGTTCTTCAAGTTACTTCTTATCTAGCTTTTTTCTTTAGAGTAAGCTGTTCATCTCAGGATATTTTTTTAAGTTGTTCTTCTTGAGCATTTTGTTCAAGTAAGTTTATCTTGAGTATTTTTTTAATGAGTATGTTATTTTTCTATTTTTTTTTTCAAGTAATTCGTTCATCTCAAGCTTCTTTCAAGTTAATAAGTTCTTTTGAAGCACTTAAGAAGTTCTTCTCTAGCTTTTTTGTTCAAGTAAGCAAGTTCTCCTCTGGGTTAGTCTCTTTTTTCAATCAAGCTGTACTTTTCAAGCTTCTTTAAATCAAGACTGATCTTTTCAAGCTTTTTTTAAGGTAAGTTCTTCTCGTTATTTTTTTAAGTTGTTCTTCTCAAGATTTTTGTTCAACTAAGTTTTTCTCAAGTTTTTTTAAGTTAGTATGTTCTTTTTCATCTTTTTTTTCAGGTATTCAAGTTAATAAGTTCTTTTGAAGCACCTAAGAAGTCCTTCTCTGGCTTTTTTGTTCAAATAAGCAAGTTCTCCTCTAAGCTGGGTTCTTTTGTCAATGAAGCTGTTCTTCTCAAGCTTCTTTAAATCAAGACTGATCTTTTCAAGCTTTTTTTAAGGTAAGTTCTTCTCGTAATTTTTTTAAGTTGTTCTTCTCAAGATTTTTGTTCAACTAAGTTTTTCTCAAGTTTTTTTAAGTTAGTATGTTCTTTTTCATCTTTTTTTTAAGTATTCAAGTTAATAAGTTCTTTTGAATCACCTCAGAAGTTCTTCTCTAGCTTTTTTGTTCAAGTAAGCAAGTTCTCCTCTAAGCTAGGTTCTTTTTTCAACTAAGCTGTTCTTCTCAAGCTTTTTTTGAATCAAGAATGATTTTTTCAAGTTTTTTTAAGTAAGTTGTTCTCTTAAGCTTTCTTTTTTAAATAATTCGTTCATCTCTAGCTTCTTTCAAGTTAATAAGTTCTTCTCAAGCTTTTTTCAACAAAGTAAGTTTGTTTTTTTAAGTCAGTTTCTTTTACTGTTTGAAAATTATTTTTAAAATGATTTTCTAATTGTCATACTAAGTATGGAATAAAATTATTTGTGATTCTAATTTATAGAATAATAAAAAAATAACATAAATTTGAATAACCTGTTTATATATTCAATTTATAGAAATTTCATAATTATTGATTTCAGATCCAAACTAAATGATATAAGTGCCACGAATATATTTGTATTAAGAACATTCAGGAAACTAGGAATTCCCGGATTCCATTGTTAATGTGTTTAAACCAAATACATATTTACCCTGGAATTGTAGTTTCCGAATTCTGCTTGTAAAGCCAATCCATTAAGTTCAACTATTTGCTTGAATGAACAAGGTAATTGGTGTTCTATAATCGACCTTCTTAGTTGCAAATACAACAAATGTCGAGATTCTTTACCTCGAAATCCTCGAAGTGTCGGCAGGAAAAACCTCACCTAAAAGAAAGCAAAAGTATTTTCAATTTTCACAATTTTATTTGATAAGGTGTTCATGAATACTAAAAAACATAAATATCAATATTTCCTGAAAAAGATAATAATTAAGATATAACATATTCGGTTTTAGTAGGTACCTTAGAGCCGAACGACTTAAGCACGACACAAGCACAGGCTTGTGGGGTGAATTGTAATCCCTAGGGGTGAGCTACAATAGACCCAACGGAGGTCGCAGTGGAGATGGCGAGAAGGCCCCACTCACATAGAACCTAACCTAATATGTTTAATTGAATTATGCCGAGTGTTTGTGAAATCCACGGGTTAGAAAGTATAAAGACCGTTTCCAAAAACAGGATTGGCGATGGTGTTAGTGTTGATGAAGTTGAAAGAAAAATAAAAAATTTGATGGCACAGTTCTACAGAGAAAAAAATATTGCTCATATTAAAAATCTGGTCCTGGAGCATATTTTGTTAGCAAACGGTATGTCTACTAGCACCTTCAATATATGTATCCATTATCAATACATTGTGATATATTTTATCATCTTTCTTCAATAAATTTAGAAGACGTATGATACCAAGTGACTTTCTGTCTTAGAGACTTAATCTAGTCCAACATTTACGGACTCGTTTTTTCTGTTTTTATTTTTATTGCCTGTAAATTTTCGTCGCACCACATTGTTTAGAACACCCACTGCACTGGTGTAGACACAAAGTTTCCTGTTGCAGAAACAAAACGAAACGTTCAAAAGAATGTTTACGGAACTTTTGCTGTTGCTTCTGTTTCCATAAACAGCAACCAAATAAGTTTGTTAGTAGAGCAATCACAAACTGTTGGAAACTGGACGACTCGCACGCGCAGTGAATAAAAACCGTTCTGTGCATGTCTCATCAAGTTTCCAAATGTTTGTGATTGCTCTACGAACAAACTATTTTGTTTATAATGGAAAATTTTAACAATTAATTTTGAAATCATTTGTAGAATGTGTCGAATATAAATTATAGTTTTATTTTTGTATACTTACCCTTAAAAATAGCGTAACATTGTTACTGTGATGAGAATCGTCTTGAAACACTTTAGAAATTCTTGTATCAGACGGGAGAAATACAAAATCTCCAGATATTAGAGCCGATAGACCAAACATGAAATTTTCTTCAATATGTTCTTTCTGAATTATTAACTGAAACAAAAATATACAGGTGAAATAATACTTAAATCCCATTATTTTTTTTTACCTCAAACAATTTACCAGCAGTAGTTGAATTCGGATTACACAAAACGTCCAATTTTTGTCCATTCAACAAAATCACAGTAACCGTTCGTCCTGAATGTGATTTAACATCTGGCATAACTAATTGCTTATTAGGTAGAGAAGCTCTTATTACAAATTCCGGTCCGATGCATTCTCTAGGAGTACTGCCGATATGCATTTCGCTATTTACCCTGTACAAACGGGAAGCGGCTCTTTGAACGGGATTCCGCCGAACTTTCAGTCTTCTGGGGTTGATACCCTACCGAAAAACATTCAAACTATACTAAAAACAACGTTAATTATCTCAATTTTTTTTAAATATATCAATTCAAATGGAAATATACAAGTAAATGAACCCCTTTGAAAAGTTTATCGTACGCCTATGGCAAAAAATGGAAATTTTTGCAAATGGCCTCCTTTAAAAAATGTATGTGTATGACAGAAGGATTTTTTTACAGATAATAAATCCCCGTTAAGAAACTTTTTTGTAAGAACATTATGGATGGAAATTGACTGACCCTCTTTGAAAATGCTATCGTACGTCGATGGTGAGTAAAAGTTTTCACAAATAAATTGATCCCTTATAAAAATATTATCGTACAGATGAAAATATTTGTCTAATCGCCCACAATATAGAGATTTTTACAAATAAATTAGTCCCTCATAAAAATTATATCGCACGTCTATGAAATCAAGTAAATTTTTGTAAAATAAACCAAGAAAGAAAACAGTCGAGGCGCAGCACGTCACTTTAGCATGATGTCGGTGACGCTTATACCAAAAATCTCGAAACGCAGATTACAATTCAAAAAATAACATAATATTTATATAAAAAATGACTCACTTTATTATTGGTGGTCCCACTAACTATTCCTCTAGATACAGTCTCAGTATTCAACTTTTGTTCACTAGTTTGTTTATTAAAAAAAATATTATCACTAACACTGTTAGGTCGATCACTGTCCGCTACATACATTGATTTCGGTCTTACAACACTACCGGGTATTTGAAAAAATTGTCTGCTAAAAGACAAATCTTCCATACTAGTACTAGCTTCTTTTGTTAATTTAGAAAGACAAGACTCTGGGTTTCGACTCAAGCCCACCCATCTTCTGGGTATTGTTCCGAAATTTTCGGAATTGGTGTCTGTCCTGTAACAAAAAGTTTTTAATTAAATTTTGACGTACTCCTTGACGATCTGGAAATACCACACAGAAACTTGCCACCGCAAGAAGATCAGCGAAAAATAAAACATCAACTCAAGACGAGTAGCCAAAAGCTTCTTGGTAGGTTAGTGGACTTCGTTTAACATAAGAAGAAGCCACATGAAGTTTGCCTGCTGTCCTGCGCAGAAGTCAAAATCGGTCTTGTTTATCTATGTACAACCGTATCATGCCACTGGCGTTACAAACGACGTTTCATGCCAACAGCTATTTTATTATTGACATTTGACGTTGTGTTTACTGTCGAATAGCTTTAAAACTATACAGAATGATAAATATATTTTTGATATTCTAATTCTGTGTTAACCTACAAAATATGAAGACGTTACGCTACTGATTTGAAGTCGAAAGTCAATTTTACAATAGGTTTGTTCGTAGAACAGTCAGAAACTATCAGAAACCGTCAGACGCATGCGCATTTAAAAAAAAGCGTTTGTAGAAACAATTTGACAGTTGCTGATTTAAAAATCCTTTGTTCGAAGAAAGAAATTTGCGGTTTCGGATCAGTTGCCAACTATCAGTGATGCTGTAGTAAGTGACAAGTGTACTGACTTTTACTATTTTTCTGTTATTGTAAAAAAAAACACGGAAATAGCGAACCAGTCAGTTCCTTCTAAAATAAAACGTGAGTAAAATCATTTGGAATCAATGGAAGTGATTCTCAACCTCACACCATTACATATGGTGGTGGAGAGTGTTGCAGAAAGAACAAGATACAGACTAAGCAGAGAGGGAATCATTTAAAAAAAAACCACCTCTTCACTTCTTAGAAATCAGACAACCTGGGACATGCCACAAGATGGTATGATGAAAAAGTATAACTTTTCAAAGAAATTCGTTACGGAATTAAGCAACAAGAAGGAATGGGATCCAAATACCATTACCAGACTTGGAAAGAATGCCATTCAATGGTACACAGACGGCTCAAAAGCAATAGAAGGAACTGGGATAGGAGTGTACGGGCCCGGCACCAAACACTCTGAAAGCTTGGGAAAAACCCCAAGTATCTTTCAAGCGGAAATTCACGCAATAAGAAAGTGTGCCCAGTTCAATATTGGCAAAGGATATAGAAGGCAAAGGATGATAATAATGTCTGATAGTCAAGCAGCCATTAAAGCACTGAGTTCTTGTGTAATCAGTTCCAAAATGGTGTGGGAATGCCTAGGCAAACTTAATGAACTAGGCGAGAAGAATATAGTCACCTTACTGTGGATTCCAGGACACACTGGAATAGAAGGAAACGAAATAGCAGATGAACTAGCGAAGAGGGGAACTGAAATACCCTTTTGGGGGCCGGAACCTTTTTGCGGAATCAGCTCCAATGTAATATTGGAAGAAATAGGTAAAGCCGAAGAAAAGAGAAGATCTGACAATTGGAAAGATCTAGTAGGGCTTAGGCAATCAAAGATTCTTCTGGGTGACTCCAACCTGTTGAGATCAAATGAATGCATAAGTCAAAGCAAAACTGCACTAAGAGTTTTAACAGGAATCCTAACGGGACATTGTCGCCTGAATGGGCACCTTAAAAAGCCAAAATAGTGGAGGAGGAAGATTGTAGGTTTTGTGGAGTGGAAGAAGAATCCTCCATCCACATACTTGCGAACTGCACAGCAATTCAGAATCCTAGGGCACAGCACCTGGGAGACTACTGGATAGAAGAGGGACAGTTACCTAAGTTGAAGCCTGCAGATATCCTAAAATTCCTAGGGGAAATAGGACTAAAGGAGCTACTAGTATCTGAGACTTTCCTCAGGAACTAAGTAGAAGTAAGGGGGCACAATAGATCTTTTAGGTCTCAGTGAATGTTACCCCAAAAGACATACATACATACATACATACAAAATCATTTGTATGCTGTAATACCGGATATAAAAAAAAATCTCTGGCTTCTTATTAGGATGGCCAACGAATGACACACATACTACAAAATTATTTACTTATTCTTTATTTTTCTCAGATGTATGACAACGATTCAAGCTCTTCAAGTGATGAAGAACTTTTAGTTCATTTGTATCAAAGAGCTAAGCAGAAAAATGAAAATTATTTGCAAATAATAGTTCCCAGTTATAGTGATATAGAATTCATGGAACATTTTAGAGTTAGCCGACATGTTGCTACCACTATAATAGAGAGATTTGAACAGCCGGAGTATTATTTTCATCAGGCTGGCGAATTTGGGAAACTAAGTGCATCTGATTTCACTTTAACTTTTCTGTGGTATGCTGCACATGAGGCAGCTTCATACAGGGATGTTTCAGACTGTTTCGGGATAGCCATAAGCACCCTGAGAAATATTATTGAAAGAATCACCTATTTTTTGAGTGAGTAGATTACTGATTAAATTTCTGGCGAAAACTTATGAAAGTTGCGTTCACTTTGAAATCTCCGGCTGTCAATCGGTTTATAACGAATCACAAACGGAATGTCAGATTTTGACAAATTTCCAATTGATTGGAAATTCTGTCTACGAACAACCCTAATATGGCGCTGGTTTTGACAGAAAGTTCGCGCATACGACTACAACTTCAGGTGGGTTCTTCTTACATGAATGAGTGTTACGTCTGTCTCATTTATGTCAGTATTTTATTTTAGTATTTTATCTTTGACAGTTTAAACTTAATCAACAACTTTAGCCAAAATATTTTAGATTTTACAAAAAAAAAATGACTGTATTATTAGAATTGGTAATACCATCTTTTTTAATGATTGGATTCATTGCTGCTAGTGCATTTATATTGATATATATCAGAAGAGCACTTAAAATACAACAAGAATCTCTCGATGCTGAGTTTATTGGTTAATAATTTACTAACCAATTGAAATTTTATTGTTCAAAATGCTCCTTTTTGTTACAACACGTACATACTAGTAGCACAGCGCTTTTAAAAGCTATCGAGATGTGGTGCAAGATTTGCCTTACTCTGCAGTCGACTTATTATCACTTAAATGAAGTAAATGGTCACTAGCAATCGTCGTGTAAGTTGTTTCGTCTTGTAATTGTAATAATATACAATCAATAATGTTTACTATAATATTAACACCGTGTAGAATCAGTGTCGCCAACTACGAAAACATTGTGGTACGTTGTAGGAGGACTTGATCGTGAAACAAAGATAATTTCAACAAAACACATCACATCTACATCCAGATTATGGTATAAGCTCATTCCAGTCATGCACATTGCACACCCAATTAAATTTACAGAATTTATGTGAAGCTGTAACTACTATTAAAGTTTACGTAATATACAACCTAGAACGAGAATCAGCATCATGCGTATTCAATTTTTCCATGTATGTAAAATAAAACTGAATTAAAAATATACAGTGAAGTAAAATGTTATCGGTAGCATTCTTTATTTAAATACCTGTATTTAACATCAAACGAAACGCGGCATTAGAATGTTATTATGTCGGCTTTTAGATATAATTATTATTATGCCGCATTACGAAGGAAAAAAATGTTTACCGTTTTGTTGAGTCGGGAAGTGTGAAAAATGTTAGAAAGATAAAGTAAATTATAATAATTTAAATACTTACCAATTTATTGTCCTAGGTTGCAGCTCAGGCATAGCGGGTGGACCCCAAGCGGCATCCATTGCCACTTCTAAGGCAGACACAGTCTCTTGGTGTATATCCATTACGATGTGGGAAAAAGGCCGATGTTGTTGTTTTTTTTTACAATATTCAGATATAACCTGTAATAAAAAAAAAAAACAGAATCACCCCACGTACCAAAAAGAGAACAAATTTTTCATTACTTTTGGATCTACTAATTTCCGAATTATTCTCTTTTGAATTCTGTTCAAAATCCGATTAATACTTTAATCATGAAACAAAAGACCATGGAGTAAAGAGTAGCAAAATTTAATCATAATTCTACTTCCAATTATCTACACTATGCAGGAAAGTTTGAAATGAAGTTAATGTCAATTAATCGCCAGCATTTCTGCTTTATTTATGTCCCGTAGCCACCGACGACGTTTTGGCACTGACAGCTCTGATAAATTCTAGCAATTTAACCGATAAGAAAGTTCTTCGGGTTTATTTAGTTTTTGTATCGAGTATTATACGGTTCTGGGATTACTGGTTACGCTTTATTGAATTTTAGTTTAATGAATTAACGATATAAAGATCGTTTAAAAAAAAAGTTTAGAAATATTTTACATACTTTTCATAACTAATTCCCTGTGTTTCCCATTTTAATTCCATTGGTATTGAACCATGACGTAATAAAGATAGACCACAATGTTTTGGTCGCAACATAAATCAGGGCAAGTACAACGCACAGTAGCGTATATTTCGAAAGGGTTCATTTAAATTATTTTTAGATTAAGTGATGTACGTCATTATTTTTTTCGTTTGAATAAGTGGAAATTATATCGAGATACCTTTAAAAGATTTTCAAGTTAAAACAAGTTTTGCACTACAAATTATAAACATGTTAATATAATATTGAAAGGTTTTTTGTTCAATTTTATTAATATTACTAACATCTAAATTCATAGTAAGTGTTCATAGACAGTTTTCAGCTTTACAACCAACAGGAATACGGCCGTTTTGCGCTCTTACCTGAAATCGACCTGTTTGCGCTCTGCGATTTTCATAATAGAAATGTATTATCCTTTTTTTTCTAGGATTTACCGATTTGCAATATAATTTTAAATTTATTATAACATAATAGCCCGGTAAAGGTTAGCTTAGAAAATTTGCTTAAAACCCATGGTACCTACTACAGAAAAATAGGAGCGTCTAAATGTAGCTCTCTTCACCGACGTTGCCAAGCGTAGTTCCAAGACAACCCGTGTCGTTCTCTATGAAAAGAACATCTCCTCGCTTTCCATACACTTTTTTAACTAAACCACCCTACCTTACCCCCTACCCTAATCCGAATCGAAAAATTGAATTGTGTAATTGACAGATTATTATAATAATTTTCAATAATAACCCAACCAAAACCACCCTACCTTACCCCCTACCCTAATCCGAATCGAAAAATTCTTCGTATTTTTAGTCAATTTTTGAAAAAAACAATAAGAAAATAAAAATAAAAATATCTTGACTCGGACACGACTCGAACCTGGTACCTCTGTGTTAAGAGCCCAGCACGCTCGAATAAACAAACATGGATTTTTGTATTTTACTGTATAAAAAAACTTTGAAAAAATAAATATAATTTTTGTACTTTCTTGTTTTCTTGTAAAACTAATATTTTTAACTTACCCTTTACCGGACTATTATTGTAGGTAGGAGGAATTTAAAATTATATTGCAAATGGGCAGATCGAAGAAAATAAAGTAGATTATGAAAGTAGCAGAGCGCAAAGTGGCCGATTTCAGGTAGGAGCGCAAAACGGTCGGGCGCAAAGTGGCCGACACCAACCAACAGTATCTACAAATTTAGACGCTTTTTTAAGTTTTCCAAAAGTTTTTTTTTAATTTATAGTTTATACAAACTACAATCACCTTTTAAAAGTATAGAAAACTGTTTGCAAATAATTTTTTTGTTAAAGATTTTTACTACAGATCCAAAAATATTCACTCAAACAATAAACCGAAAGATAATCATGGTCACGAAGAAACCTGATAATAAAAAAAATAAACAATATTATTATGAAAACAAATGTTGAATCCCTCGTCTTATACCTATACTACGCTCATGCTACTATAACCTTATCTGTGAAATGAACGGTTATCATTCTTATTCACATACTATACATTTTCTCACCATCATAAATGTCTTAAAAGCATCTTAATAGACAAATATCAATCAGAAACCAAATAAAAACACAATTATAATTAAAATCTTATTGACAAATGACAGAAGTAGTTCGAGGTTGCCAAGCTAAAAATGTATAATAGCTATCTATTGATGACATTAATAGAATATGAAAAATTCTAACCAAAAAAAAAATAATGAGCTGGACCGTGGGTTGGTCATACCTATTTTAAATGCTTTCCGCTTTTTTCTTACGTTTGAAACAAAAAATACTGCTAAAATCAAATATACAGATTGCGTAAATTACATCGGAACCGTCCGGATTACACAAGTACGACAGAAAAACAGCTGAAAGAGAGAGAAAGAATAATTATGCGCGGTCATTAAGGCGTGTACTTTGTTTCACCTTAGGGGTGTATACTTATTTCCCGAGACTGGCCGAATCCTCATTGCCCTCCTATTTTAACCGCTGTTGCCAGAAGCGCAGATTTATTTGTACAAATGATATTTTTGTCCCGTTATCGTTGACTTTTTTTCGAGCTTGAAAATACAGCACGTTTGTGCCAGCATTACGCCAAATAATCTTAGAGATATGAGATCAAATCTTTATCACAGATTTGGTTATTGTCTGGCACAGGAAGGTGGTTTATTTGAGCACTTAATTCATTAAAATTATGTTTACCTTTAGAATGGATTTTTGTTTTTATTTTTTCAGGAAGTTTATATTCCATGTAAGAATATTCTCGTCTTAAATTTGTTGGGGACAACCAAAATGTATACAAGGCTGTCTATTCTCATTCTTTGAGCAGATATCACTAGAAAAATTGTAGTTCAAGTTGTAGGATGTTCAATTAAGAAATCACTACAGTTTACCATAAAATTACATTCTCATTTACAGCTTTTATTGAATTCATTAATCAAAACCACGTAAACATTCCCATCAACGTTCCTTAATTTCGCAGGTTACCATAATCAGCGTAAAACGAACGGCAAAAGGAAATGACAGAATAACTAATTGCTTTTAAATGTAATTATTCTCCCTTTCGATAGCAAGTTGGAAATACCGCAGCAGCTGTGTAGGCGATCACTTAAAATTCTTCCTGTCGAATATTTTTGGAAATAGTTGTTATTTTTGTATCAAGTGCGTAAAGTGAGTGTTTTTTTAATGGCACATGCGAGTGTAAATTCTTTCGAATGTGCCATGAAAACACGAATTTTGTACACGAAATGCAAACAACATTTTTTGTACAACTGTGAATGTGACGTGGTTTTTTTTCCAGATAAGTTATTACTTGTTGATTTTCTTCACCAAATCGCTATACCTACACTTATTAAACTTAACATATAGACGTTTTAAACTAATAATTATTAAGCTTTGTGACAGAAACGGTTAAACAAAAATAAACAAATCAAAATATGTCAAAACCAACAATACCCTGTCTAACTTGACAAGAAGTGAAATTAATTTAAAACGTCAGGTTGGATTAATAATTTTTATCCAAATTATAAGGTGTGAAATAACCTTAATGAATAACACGAAAGCTTAAATTATTTCCGGAAATTTTCTTAAGGGCACGAATATTTTAAGTAAATATTAAATTTAAGCTCTCGTGATATTATAAGTGATAAAACAACAAGGGAAAAATGCGATGATAAAAATAAATATATTATAAATGTCAGAACAGTCAAATAATTCAAATACCAGGAAATGTCAATGCTAAAAGTGTTTGAAATCAGAGGTATACAAAATTGCCAACTTTAATTCAAAATTACACCTCTTGGTTTTTAAATGATCCTTAAAAATACGCGCCCAACAAAAACAAAGTGTCAAAGTAGCCTATATAATATTTAAGTTGATAAGTTAGGTATTCTGTGGATATATTCATTAAAACTAAATAAAAGTTATTAATTTATACGAAAATAAATAAATAGTTAGTTTAAAATTGGGGAATTTTTGTTTAAATATAGTGGTTTATGAAATTGCAGTTAATATCAGTTTGATATAACGAAGTTTGAAATGTACATCGGTCAGCGGTGGCCGGTAATCAGGTGATTAGTTAGTAGTCGGCACTGAAACAGATTGCTTGGTTTTATAGATTCGTTAAATATTTGTTAAAAAGAAATGTGAGTGGTTCTATTTTCTGGAAAAATGGATAGATTAATACAGTGTGTTATTAGAAGCTGCGGCGGAATTGCCAAAAGTGTCCCTAAAACGAAAAATATAATTTTTATGTAAGTATTTCATGCGTACTTGTATTTCTTTGTTGCTGGTGTATTTTTCTTTTCATTTTTAACGGATTATTGTACCTTCTGCAACGAAGGGTTGAAACAGCAAATTCAAGTAGGGTATACTTTCTTATAAAAATTTGAATTACTTTGTTTTTTATGAGGATTTACGAGTTAGATGCCGGCATAAACCCTATACACGCCAATGTCAGAAGCCGGTCGCTATCAGTTAAAAAAATTGTTTGCTTCTAAAATATTTTTAATGAATCACAATTCATTGTCTTTGTTCTCGATCATATATATGGATACAATATTCATTATCACAATTCCATTTTTTGTTTCTATTAGTATAAAATAGTAATTATTAGTATAATTTATAATACGTAGTGTCTTTCAGTTATAATTAATTTGGACGAATTTGAAATTTGATTAATCAACGAGTTGTATTTGGTAAGAAAATTAATAACATTTTAAATTTAAACTAGTGTTTCAAGTGCGATTTATTTTCTTCTTAAATTAATAATAACCAACATATTCTCAATAAGAAGCCTAAGTAAGAAATACATTTTAAATTCAAGGGGAAAACTCTGTATAGGGAGGGAAAAAAGTGTCTATGCATAAATTTTATTTGATATTTTTGAAAATGTTAAGTATTTATTAAACTGAATAACTATTATTGATTTAAATGGAAACAAATTTTCTTTAAGGCAGATATCCGATTAGAGCTTCTTTCAATTCAATGCTAGCTAGCTTAAATTTAAATGTATCATAATAATGAGTATATTACCCACAATTTATATTATTTTTTTTCAGAAACTAAAAGTAGCGATACAAGTGAAAATGGCTAAGTTGGGAGTTTTAAAACCGTCAGAGTGGAAATGGAACAATCACTGATCCATCTTATCCCCGGGGTGACCACTTTGACCAGACTTACAGCATTTTAAGAATCCTTTCAATATTTCATTTTGACCCGACGTCCATACATTTTCTAAACACTTCAAGTACTTTTCAAATGAAGTTTGTTCTGCTGTTTTTCATATTTTTCTTCAAGTATTATCTTACATACTTGGTTGATTACGATTGACATTTCCTTCACGGAAACACGTAACCACACTGTGGGAAGTACTCAATGACTTAGGGTGATCGTCAGTTCTCGCCTGCAAAACGAGCAGTCACCTATTGGGTCGAGTGCGAAAAGTGTTCGCCGGTAGGGGAAATTGTTGTCCAGAATGGGCTATCGAAATATCGTATATCAACATTTTGTTCAGCTTCCAAGCACGTATCAAGTTTATTTCTTCCAATTTTTGTTTCAATCAATTTATTGGTTGATTACGATTGACATTTCCTTCACGGAAACACGTAACCACGTAACCACACTGTGGGAAGTACTCAAAGACTTAGGGTGATCGTCAGTTCTCGCCTGCAAAACGAGCAGTCACCTATTGGGTCGAGTGCGAAAAGTGTTCGCCGGTAGGGGAAATTGTTGTCCAGAATGGGCTATCAAAATATCGTATATCAACATTTTGTTCAGCTTCCAAGCACGTATCAAGTTTATTTCTTCCAATTTTTGTTTCAATCAAATTATTGGTTGATTACGATTGACATTTCCTTCACGGAAACACGTAACCACACTGTGGGAAGTACTCAATGACTTAGGGTGATCGTCAGTTCTCGCCTGCAAAACGAGCAGTCACCTATTGAGTCGAGTGCGAAAAGTGTTCGCCGGTAGGGGAAATTGTTGTCCAGAATGGGCTATCAAAATATCGTATATCGGCATTTTCATCACTCACCATGGATATTATTTTGTCCACCATCCCAGCAAGGATCAAGTTTATTTCTTCCAATTTTTGTTTCAATCAAATTATTGGTTGATTACGATTGACATTTCCTTCACGGAAACACGTAACCACACTGTGGGAAGTACTCAAAGACTTAGGGTGATCGTCAGTTCTCGCCTGCAAAACGAGCAGTCACCTATTGAGTCGAGTGCGAAAAGTGTTCGCCGGTAGGGGAAATTGTTGTCCAGAATGGGCTATCGAAATATCGTATATCAACATTTTGTTCAGCTTCCAAGCACGTATCAAGTTTATTTCTTCCAATTTTTGTTTCAATCAAATTATTGGTTGATTACGATTGACATTTCCTTCACGGAAACACGTAACCACACTGTGGGAAGTACTCAAAGACTTAGGGTGATCGTCAGTTCTCGCCTGCAAAACGAGCAGTCACCTATTGGGTCGAGTGCGAAAAGTGTTCGCCGGTAGGGGAAATTGTTGTCCAGAATGGGCTATCAAAATATCGTATATCAGCATTTTCATAATTCATCCTGGATTTTATTTCGTCCAGTATCCAAGCACAGATCAAGTTTATTTCTTACAAATTTTGTATTATTCAAATTATAAAATGATATACTCCCAAGTATTAACCTGTACAATATTCACCTGGAAAAAATATGGTCACCTTGTCCAGTCACATCCTCAATCAAATCGCTCTGAAACAACTTATTCGTACGAATTCCAAGGACAAGGTAAAGAAAAGAGTCCAAATCGCCTGCCACAATTATAGTTTACAAACAAGTAAGTAAGCTTCACAAAATATTTAATTGATTGTTATTGTGAAAATAAATGGAATGAACCAATGGGATTATAATCGATAAACGCAAATTTTGTCTTTAAATGTACCTATCTACTTCATTTTGATAGTGATAGATTTTTTGTGTTGCAGTTAAGATAATTCAGATTCAGTTACCAACTTTATCCATATTGACGGAAACATACGGAAAATTGACAAGTTTTGTGGTGCAACTTTAAGTCGAACGGAAAACTAAAACTAAAACTTCAAATTTTCTACACTCTATCGAGGATTTAAGTCTACGTAAGCCTTTTTTTAAATTAAGTTTTTTTCATTCTGAAAGAAATGTTTTGTCAATATAACTATTGTGCCATCATTGCCTTGTCTTTAAGAACTGATTAATTCAGCCGCTGTCTTTCATTCAAACGAGCTTAGTACAATAATAATAAGTATATTACCCACAATTTATATGATTTTTTTTTGGTTCTCAGGATCTAAAAGTAGCGATACAAGTGAAAATGGCTAAGTAGGGAATTTTGGAACCATTGGAGAGATTCAACAAGTAAATATGGAACAATCCTAATCCGTCTTATCCCCAAGGTGACCACTATGACCAGACGTACAGCATTTTAAGAATCTATTCAATATTTCATTTTGACCCGACGTCCACACATTTTCTAAATACTTACAAGTAGGTAACTTTTTTAAAAGACATATTTTTATTTCAATCAAATTATTGGTCGATTACGATTGACATTTCCTTCACGGAAACACGTAACCACACTGTGGGAAGTACTCAATGACTTAGGGTGATCGTCAGTTCTCGCCTGCAAAACGAGCAGTCACCTATTGAGTCGAGTGCGAAAAGTGTTCGCCGGTAGGGGAAATTGTTGTCCAGAATGGGCTATCAAAATATCGTATATCAGCATTTTCATAATTCATCCTGGTTTTTATTTTGTCCAGCATCCAAGCACGAATCGAGTTTATTTCTTCCAAATTTTGTTTCAATCAAATTATTGGTTGATTACGATTGACATTTCCTTCACGGAAACACGTAACCACACTGTGGGAAGTACTCAATGACTTAGGGTGATCGTCAGTTCTCGCCTGCAAAACGAGCAGTCACCTATTGAGTCGAGTGCGAAAAGTGTTCGCCGGTAGGGGAAATTGTTGTCCAGAATGGGCTATCAAAATATCGTATATCAGCACTTTCATCATTCATCTTGGATTTTAGTTTGTCCGTCATTCAAACCCGGACGTCCACAATTGCTATTCAACCTCAAACATCAAATATAAACGCCATAAAAAAATTATATTTTCTTCGATAACCGTAACATTAATTTTTTTTTTTACAATTTTTGTTTTATTCAAATTATAAATTTTGTGTCATACTCTCCTCTCCCAAATATTAACCTGGAAAAAATATGGTCACCTTGTCCTGTCTTATCCTTAATCAAATCCCTCTAAAACAACTTATTCGTACGAATTCCAAGGACAAGGTAAAGGAGAAGATTCCAAATCGTCTGCCAGGATTATAGTTTACATATTGATGGAAACACAAGAAAGTAAGAATAACAAAAGTTTTAATTGTTGATTGTTGCTGTAAAAATAAATTGAATTAACCAAAGGAATTATAATCGATAAACGCAAATTTTGTCTTTAAATGTACCTACATTGATAATAAATTGTACACTTAAATTAGGAACTTTATTTTGATAGTGATAGATGTTTTGTGTTGTTGTAGTTGAGATAATCCAGATTCAATAACCATCTTTATCCATATTGATGGAAGAATACAGAACATCGACAAGTTATGTGGTACAACTTTACCAAAGCCAGTTAAGTCGAACTGATATTTGAAAGTTTCTACACATGTAAGCTCTCTAGAGGATTTAAGTCTTCTTGTGCCTTCATTTAAAGTAAGTTTTTTTTTCTGTAACGTGTTGTTATATCTCTAGGTTTGTTCATAGAACAATCACAAACGGTTGGAAACAGAACGACTCACGCGCAGTGAATAAAAACGTTCACAGCGAGGCTCTGCGCCTGAGTCTAGGAACAAACCTATTAATAAATATGGCGGACGTGGCTATATTTAAAAACTCGTGTTTTTTCCTAGCCTTCACCAGCTGTACCGCTTGTAATCTTATAGAATATTAGGCTGAAAAAGAATAGTTTTCAATACCGTAGATAAAGTTCTAGTTTTACTTTACTTTTTAGCGATGAAGGGAAATCTCGACAACTACTAGTATTCAACGATTATTGATGGAAGCTATACCAAATACAATGCCATCAAGGTCGATGAATTGCTCCAACCAATATTGATAACCAGGAAATGAAGTAACCCAATTAGGATCGCCAATGGATTTAATAGAGGATATTTATAGTAATTCGAATCTACTTTGTCCGGTTCGCAAGTGATGTAAATTAGGTTAGTTTTTAGTTAGTATTATAGTTTTAATGTATTAAGATATTATTATTACATGCACAATTACACTTACATCAACTCATACACCAGTCACAAGATCATATATTCACTCACTAACTCATTAATAACTCACCAACTCATCAGTAGTCACTCACTCACTAACTCAGTAGTCACTATAACTCAATAACTCAATAATAAACGTTGATCGACTCAGTACTCACGTCAGATGTAGTTATTCGGTAGTTACTCAAAGCAGTCACTCCAGTCACTCGGCAGTGTCTCCATAGCCACTCGGTAGTTCACTGGCTAGGTTCTGACCAATCTCTCCGTAGACGAAAATGTCTTGTGCAGGTGGTGGCTCAGGTAGGGAACTAAGTAGGCAGTCCTTTGGTATCTTTTTTTTGTAGAGGGTAAACCGCTTGGCGATTGATGGTTGGCTCGGTATTGTCTACCGCGAACTGTGTCGGACGCTACCCCGTCTTCGAGTAGGGCAGCTATTGCTATTTCTTTCCTATTTCAGTCATTCATGTGTTTCCGTTTGCTTGTTAGAAGTTGTTTTGCCATTTGGCTTACCAGATTTCTTGACGATCTAGCATCTTGTTTATTATATTCTTAGGGCTAGGAGGATTTAGTACGTTTTCCATTTTCCCATCTTAAACATTCAAAAAAGATGTGCTCTGTTGTGTCTGGTCGCTTGCAGTATATGCATTCATCCGTGGTACTTATTTTGAAACGATGTAGGTAAGCTTGGTATTAGGTAATAGTTTTCCTATCTTTGCTTTCGGTTGTTCCACATTCACGTTGTCTGGTATTATTTTTTTGGTCCACTCAGGGAAGTTGTGTTGAAAAATAGTTTTCCTATCTTTGCTTTCGGTTGTTCCACGTTCACGTTGTCTGGTGTTATTTTTTTTGTCCACTCACCTTTTCCTTCATCTATTTTCCACCTTTCTTGCCATTTATCCGAGATTAATCTGTGGGCTTCTCTATTAGTTTTTCCCTGTTCTATGAGAAATTCTTTCTTCTACTAGCAGGTCTTTTGGCGGTAATTTTACTATCGTTAGCAGGGCTTTTCTTGCCATTTATCCAAGATTAATCTGTGGGTTTCTCTTTAGGTTTCTCCCTGTTCTATGAGAATTCTTTCTTCTACTAGCAGGTCTTTTGGCGGTAATTTTGCTATCATCAGCAGGACTTTCATTGAAGTTGTTCGATAGGCGCTTATGACTCTGATTCATTCTTCTTTGGATTCGAATCGGCATATTACTATGGTGTTGTTTTTTTCAGTAGGTACCCTTTCCCATGTGGCCTCTATGAAGTTTACGGTGCAGAAAAGTATTCTTCTTGCTGTTTCCTTCGGACCTCCGATGTTTGGCATTAACCGCGTAATTCTCCCAATAGCCTTATTTGCATTTTTAGCTATTTTACGGATACATATTGCGGTCTAAATGAATCTCTTTTTATTGCTTCTTGGCTGGCGATACGTTATTTTTTACCTCGATTGTTAGTTCCTCTATCTTCTGTGATATCTTTTGAATGTCGTTTCCAATTTATGGGCATCTTTGGCTGTTATCACCACTGCGAGATCGTCGTCGTATCCAATAAGTGTCGTACCATAGGGCATTGGTAGTCTTAATACCTCATCATATTACAGGTTCCAGAGTGAGGGACTCCGCATTTTCTCAGAATTTTCAACAAACAAAATCCTGTTTTCCAGGTAACTGGCTATTATATTGTTTAGGTGTGGAACAACGTGTCTTCTTTTTAATTCGTTCACAGGGTACCTTCTCATAGTATGGTATTGAACGCATTTTGCACATCAAGAGTTACTAGTACGCATCTCTTTCTTCCTCTGCTCTTTCGTTGGCTTCCTCCCCTATTTTTTGGGCACGTTTTATTACATCTTGCCTCTCAGGAACCATATTGTTCTTCTGATTGACCTCCATTCTGATCAATTTTTTTCTTTAGTCCATCTAGATTGATTTGCTCAAAAGGCTTCCCCATAACAATTAGAAAACATATTGGTATTGGTGTGTAGGTCTTGTTTTTTTGGTTCGGTTTACCCTTTTCTATTAACACTAACACCTGGTTTACTTCCAAATGCTTGGGAAAGTACCTTCTTGAAAAAGTTTATTTCTAAGTAGTCTTAGGATTGTAAGTTCGTGTTTTGTGACCACTGCATTGATAACTTCCGGTATTAAGCCAAATCGACCAGGTGCTTTCGTATCTTTTAGGCGCTTTTGGCTGTCATTAGTTCCTCAATCTGCAGCTACTCGAGACGCAAGCAAGTAGCCTCTGTATTGATTCACTAGTTTCCTACCAGTAACTCGATAGTCGCTCAGCATTCACTCCGCAGTAACTCTGAGAAGCCACTCAGATGTCACTCCGTAGTAAGTCATCTGAGTGATGCTGAGCAGTCAGTAAGTAGTATTCTGTAGCTACTAACACACTAATTCACATACAGTCACACGATCACACATTCACTCATAACTCATTCACTCATAACTCACTAACTCATAACTCATTCACTAACTCTTACCTTAATTAACTCAGTAATTCCGTTAATCCCCTACTCATCACTATATATCTTAGTAGTCTCTCATTCGATAACTAACTTGCTCACTAACTCAGTAGTCAATCAGCAAACACCCACATACACTCACTCACATGTAATGGATATGTACATTTATTGCTTGCTTATATGTTTTTTTTTTTCAGTTTAGTATAAGTTTAGAAATAGTAGAGTATTTAATTTTATTTTTTATGTATTTATACACACTACTTCGTCACTCCGATTATGTGTACCATTTCTGCTTTTATTTTGTTTATTGTATTCATGTGTATATGTATTGACCTTTGAAGGAATTATTGTAAAATATGTTGGGTAATAAATGCTATTATTTTTATTATCATTATTACTATACTACACATCTCACTCACACACACTTCACACACACACACACATTCTAACACTCACCATGTCTACTATTTTCAAAATTTTGATGTTATAAATAATTAGAATTAATCTGGAAAATAAACTTCGTTGAAAAGAATAATTTTTTTTCTTGTTTCTCCTTTTCCAGAATATCGGAGCTCTTCTGGTAGTTTCTTCTCGTTCTTTTCCTTCTCCTTCTTCTCCTTCTCCTTCTCCTTCTCCTTCTCCTTCTCCTTCTCCTTCTCCTTCTCCTTCTCCTTCTCCTTCTCCTTCTCCTTCTCCTTCTCCTTCTACATTATATCATTAAAACATACTAACCTGAATTTTTTTGTTTTCTAGATTCTCATTTCACATTCTCTGCACCAATCTATTTTTACACACTCTGTACTTTGTTATATCTATCTATTTATAAAATAAAACCTTCAAAAAGTCGTATCTACGATATTTTGAATACAGGGGCATCCGAAAGTGAGAAGTATGAGAATTCGACAAAACAATTCTTATTATAGACTTTAGAAAATTTTCATGGACACTTTCGAAATGTTCGGAGTCGAAAAAGTAGTTTTCCATATATTATAAAAGATCCAATTATGTCTCGAGAAACTCAGCCTGTCCCAATTTTTTTGCTACTACATATTTTACAACTAGCCTCGAGACAATTTTTATTCAATAGTTGAGAGGATATTTAAAAAAATCTCATTGACATTTTAAAAAGTTTGCAGTTCTTTTACAAAGTACATCAACGACAAAGCCTGTAAGCTGAATAGATTTTCCGCGTTATATTTAGCTAGGTGAGTTAGTGACAAAAAATTCCAATGGTGTATCTCGTTTAGAGAGGACCAATATACGTACAACCCCCTATTTTTTGATCAATTAATATCTTTACGACCATGACATGGCATGTTTCACACACGAGACATCGAAAGATCTCTATTACTTTTAGATATCTTTCAGTAGATCCAGCGATGCATATCTTCCAGGATTTGAGGTTTCCTTTGAGACAAAAGTGCTGTAGAAATCTACTACATACATCCACTACGGAAGCTTCGTGGCCCTTTATCCGCTAATGAATAACGGTTCGAGACATGGGAGGTGTTTAAGTTGGAAAGTTGGATAAATAATGTGAGCTACTCGCAAAACGTTCAACTGCTTTTTACACGCTTTATATTAGCTGCACTTGTATGTATGTTTGTTTGTAGTGCAGGCTTTAAACTTGATTTTTACCCACTTTAAACGTTCAGATTAATCCGAAATTTTGCACACGTCTCAAAAGTCTGATGACTATTATAATATAGTAGTAAAATATAGGGTGATTCATTAAAAAAAACATAACTTTGAAGAGGCATAGAGTTTGGAAAAAAATTTAAAAAAATACAACTAGTAAATCGAACTAAAAAGTAATAAATAATTCTTAATATAATACAATGAGTAACGAGAAAATTAATGTCATTATTGTAATAGTGTAGAAATTATTGTTACACTTGAGATGCTGTAAAAGGTGGGTATGGAAATATTTTCTAGTTCCAGTAGAAATTACGCCTTGTTTTTTGTTCTTTTGAGAAAACTCTACCAAAATTTCAGTTCAATATTCACAAGACTTTTTAAGATGAAAATTTGTTTTTTCTAATAACCCCTGAAGAAAATACGTTTACAAACGCCACTGAGTTTTTTCCAAGCTCAATAGAAATAAAAAGTAAACAATTTCACGTTAGCAGAGACACTAAGCTCTGTCAAGGAGTGGTGCACAAGTGTTCTCAAACCAAACATAATAGAGGTCAGTCATGAATGATGTAAACACGTTCAAGCTAGATCCGTAAAAATGTAATTTTGTTAGTTGAAATTACAATGGTTTAAATAAAACTGTTACTGAAAAAAAGCGAGAAGGAAAAAAGGTTAATGATATATGCAGGGTTTTTCATTATATAGAACGTTTCAATTGAACTCGGTATAAATCTGAAAATTTTATAAAGAATACGTCAAAAAAATCGTACCCTCTTCCTTCCCGTTTTTTTTATGAAACACCCTGTACCTTTTTACGTATAACTTCATCTTCTCAACAATGTCAACTCTCGATCAGTGTAGAAATATACAGGGAGTTCAATTAAAAAAATAGGAAAGGCGCATTTAAATTTACATAGGGTGGATAATTTTTTTAATCCTCCACTTGTCTTAGTAACTATTCAAGATACGAAAAGACGTAATTGTAGTTCTCTGAATTTAATATTTGAAAATTAAATAATATACAGAGTGTCTATTTTATTAAACTATTAGTAAAATATAAGACACGTTTTTTTCATTTATTCACCATTGGTTGACTGACGTCAGTCTCCGTTGCAACAACATGTTAGAGTCATCAGTAGCACATAAAAAAAAACGAATTGTTTGCAATTTTGGTAGATGCAACAGTAATAAATGAACGCGTCATTTCTTCAATAAAAAATCCACCAATGAATATAAAAACGCAGTTGGTGGATCTACCGGTGAATAAAAAAACATGCCTATACTCACGTCTAGCAGATACATCAAGGAAGCCCTGGACGTCGCCTGAGGATGCGTCATATCCGCAAGGATTTGACATAGCTCATTACTTAAACGAGATGTTGCGACATGGCTGGTCAAAGTGGATCTTTTCAGACTTTCGCCCAGGGCATAGATCCACATCTGAAAAAAATAAATAAATACATGAAAACACCTCCAAGGTATAGTAAAGTTGATATATGTTACCACAAACTCAAGGTCATTGAGGCAAAATAATTTCTGACATGGAAAGATAATTTTTATTTTAATTATTATAAGGTTTGTTCCAACAAGCTTGAGAATCAGTTTACTGAGTCAAAGTAAAACTGCACTAAGAGTTTTAACAGGAATCCTAACATACTTGCGAACTGCACAGCAATTCAGCTTTTTTGTATACCTTCCCGTAAATTGTATTCTAGTAAGTTTAAAATAAATCGATATTCAATAGAATACAATTAAATGCAGCGTCTACAAATATGTGACCTAAATATGGTTGTAAAACGTTATGTGAAGAATCCTATGTAGTGTCCATATTATAAGGCCATTCCATTCCACACAGGGTCGTCACTACTTCAATGTTTCTTATTGTTATCTATTAGTTATGAAATGGGAAAAGTTGGAAAAAAGTTGAGAATTTTCAGGAGTAATAAATTGACGATTTAAAATTTTCAATAACAGGGATATTTGCGAAAATAAAAATTTGGTTTTCTACTGTAATTTCTTTATTTTAATAAATAAACATTAAAAAAATGTTTCTTTCACTTTTTATTTGGTTTTAAACTGAATTTAATTTGTTTTCGACGGTTCTTCCTTACAGTGCCACCTCCACCTCTTTAGTATAAAGATCTGTATTTAAAAATTTTGATTGTCGTCGCAACTTACGAAAATAATGTCAAATTAATACTTGAATTGAAGATATTCTAGAAGGAGAAGATATCGTTAATGTAGTTAAAGCCCAAAGACTACGGTGGTGGTGACACATTAATCGCAGACAACCAGAGGAGCTAATAAGAAAAATCACTGCATGGACCCCACAAACAACAAGACAAAGGGGAAGGCCAAAAGAAAAATGGAGGAATATACAGATTGCGTAAATTACTTTGGAACCCTGGCCTCGGATTACACAAGTACGACAAGGATATATGAAAGAGAGAGAAAGAATAATTGTGCGCGTTTATCACTTTGTTTCATCTTAGGGGTGTTTACTTATTTCCCGAGACTGGCCGAATGGTCCTTTACAGAGAGAATTCACTAGTTGGTGGTATTCAGTGTGCTCCCAACATGGAAGGAGTGAGGGTGTAAAAGAAATAAAAAAATACAATCGTTATTACGTAACCTGTACATCTTAAAAGTCATTTTTGTCAACATGATCATTTCAGACCAAGTTGACAATTTCTAACTACAATAGGATATTATTTTAGCCATTGTAACTTGAAAATAAAACAGCATTTCTTGAGAGAACCATAATTAATAAACTGAAAATCCCTTCCATTAATAAATTAAATTGAAAAAATAAAATAAGTATGTAGGTACCTACACCTATTCTAAACATAAAATATAAACTTCCTGAAAAAATAAAAATAAAAATCCATTCTAAAGGTAATCATAATTTTAATGAATCAAGTGCTCAAATAAACCACCTCTCTGTGCCAGACAATAACCAAATCTGTGATAAAAATTTGATCTCATATCTCTAAGATTATTTGGCGAAAAAAAGTCAACGATAACGAGACAAAAATATTATTTGTACAAATTTATCTGCGCTTCTGGCAACAGCGGTTAAAATAGGGGGGCAATGAGCATTCGGCCAATCTCGGGAAATAAGTATACACCCCTATGGTGAAACAAAGTACACGCCTTAATGACTGCGCATAATTATTCTTTCTCTCTCTTTCAGCTGTTTTTCTGCCGTACTTGTGTAATCCGGACGGTTCCGATGTAATTTACGCAATCTGTATATAATACTTTTTCACATTTTGATTTTGTTAAAGAACATAAACATGAATCTTTTTCAACCTCCACTTTTTTCAAAGCATTGTTAAGTAGTTTCACAATGTTAAGTGTATTTATTTTTATTCAGGCCCGCATTCCATCTTTTTGGATATAGTTTGCAGCAATGGTTAATTTTTGAAGAGGGGTATTTCGTTCAAAAAAATTAGTCCTGACATAGTTATTCAACCTGTACCATAATATATTATTTTTTTAAATGGTAAATTAAAATCAAAAATCGAATAATCTCGGAATCTTTCCATGTTTAGATCATGAAAAACGATAAAAGTATAAATTTATTATTGTTTGTATAGTTAAAAATAAAAATGTATCAATTATTTTATAAATGCACTGTATTTACGTGAATGGGCACTAATGAAAACGATTTTAGCTCAGCTCGTGTGAAAAATGGAAACATGAATAGTTTCAAACGTAAATGTAATTTCAGTATTTCTCTCCTACCGTAACAGTCCAGTTTAAATGCATCACTGAAAACAATTATTAACAAATTTTTGGATACACATTCGGATTTTAATTAAATTTGTATTTTTTAATGAAATTTCAAAACATAGCTGCTAGTATTTCATTTCATCGAATTTCACACTCAAGTGGAATTCTCTGTAAGCTTTTTTTTACTTTTTTAATGGAAAAATCACGTTCATTAATTTGTCGTTAAAAATGTAGATGTTTTAGCCCTACCTTCCACGGATCTCATAAATTACCCTGTATATTATTTAAAAATTTGGTACACGTAATAACCATTACCAGAAAACGTCATCAAAGTATCACTAAAAAGATAATTCAGGACCAGCTTAACAAAAAATATTAAAATTCGTCTTTCATAAAAACAACACCCTGTATATAATTTTTTTTTAAATATCTCTCTATAATTCGAAAGAGCATAAAAAATGTTCTCCAAATTTTACCGTCAGTTATAATTTATGAGAGTTATGAGTAAAGGGGCAGCACCGGTTCTGGACGTAAACATGGAAATCCCCATAAGGAAATCATCGAAAGCGAGCCACTCAAAATTAGCGAGAATTATGTGCAAAGTATTGAGGTTTAAGCTGAGCTTTAATATTAAAGCTGGCTTAGTTAAGCCGAGTTTGGACAATTTTCGGTGCAAACGGGAGATATTATTTTTGGAGTGGGGGTAACAGTTGCTAAAAAAATAACGTCACCCGTCAAACGTCGCATACCCCCACTCCAAAAAGTGTCGTTTATTTCGATGATTTGCTTATGGAGACTCCCATGTTAGCCATGATCCAGAACTGACCTAGCCCCTTTACTCCCATGCCTATTGAAACACCCTGTATTTCATAACTGAATTACAAAAAACAATTATTGACTAGGAAATGTTTAAAAACTTCATTAGATAAAAAGAATGTACAAACGTTTGTACATCTTGTGCAACAGCAACTGAAATAATTCCAGTGGCGGACAAACTATAATGTTTCTAAAATTTTCATGTCATATTCTCGAATATTCTCAAATATTTTCAAATATTCTAAAAAAATTGAACTATTGTAGTGAACAAATTACTTACTTTTTCCATTTCGGTATCAGTACATCGTTTCCTCGATACATATTCCGGCGCCAAATACCCTTTTTGATCTGCTGATGGTCTACCTTCTGAAGAAACATTGCTAGGGCACAACTTAACTTTACCTCTTGAAGACAACAGAATAGACTGGGGTGTTACTATGGGAACACAAGAACTGCCAAAGGCACCATCTGAAACAAAACATTGAAGTTACTATAAAGCAACCCGCCGGTGCTTCCAATATCCTAGTTTTTACAGAACTTGACAAATAATGACTTTTATGGGTAAATTTTGAGTCATATTACTGTAATTTTCGTAGAGATCAGTAGTTTTTGGGTTAATCGCGTTTAGAGAGACAAACTAAGCAGAATTAAAGAATATCTACATCAGGGATATTATTAGAATGCCATCGAGATTTAGCTAACGCCTCGGTAGATAACAATATTATCCTGAGGTTTAAAAGGCTCTTGGGGAGGTTAAGGAGCCTTTTTAGTTAGGTTAAAAAGACTCCTAACCTAACTAAAAAGGCTATTTAACCTAACTAAAAACGCTATGTGAGGTTAAAAAGGCTCTTGGGGTGGTTAAGGGCCTTTTTGAGAGGCTAAAAAGGCTCTTGAGGAGGTTAAAGAGCCTACCAACCGCCTAGGAGTAAAGAAGTACCTTCTCGAGGCTCTCAAAATGGAAGCGGCGGTTGGCATAATCTGTCAATTGTCTTAGCGGTCAGAGTAGGAGAATTTGAGATCACAGAACTATAATTGGAAGTGACTAGTATGACGGCGAGAGGTAATTAGAGGATTTATCCTATAAAATCGAAACAGGTCGATAGACATGGTACAACCAAAACTTGTAATATCAAATATACGCGCACTTTTTTTATGAATACAATTATTGTTTTTGTTATGCCCCTTATTTGGGTTAATTTTGTTAAAATGTGGCCTTAAATTTTTTTTTATTCAATCACGCCCTCTAGCGGTAGACATACAAACTTTAAAAAAAAATTCCAGGTTTTTCTCGAAGCCACTTTTGCTATCAAAGATTTTTTCCCGCATCTTTATTTGGACACCCGGTACATTGTGTTCAAATTGTGCATAATCTTCCCGCACTTCCACGGAATGCTTTTGTACTTATAAACAATGAACAACAAAGGGCTTATTATAAATCAAATTTCCGTCGTAGTAAACCTGAACAGCAATTTGGAATTTAAACAACTCTCGCCTCCACAAAAATTCCCGAGGGTAGCGTTTAGAAATGCCATATTTTCATAGAAGGCACGTGTAGCGGAAGTAACACGTACTGAAAATATATCATATTTTGTTAGCTTTTATCTCTAGCTACTATTTTATGCATAAAGCGATTTCGACGTGAACCGTTTTTTGCTAAAGCAAAAATATTGTATAAATAAATTAATCAAACTGTATAGAAAACAAACCTTGGCAAATTAAAACATAATTTTTCACCACATGAAAAGTCACAGTCCGAAATCCGGTCTGAATGTCAAATATTTCGAAGCCTTAATTCGTAGAATATTTACTAAACTTTCATAAATGAGTATTTTATTTGTGTGTTTATTTTGTTTAAAATTAAACACAGCAAAACTATATATTATTTTTCTTAAAGCTTATTACAGTTTTCTGTAATATTGTCGTATTTAATAAAGTGATTTATTAACAGATGTTGAAAGAATAATTATTTATATTCAACACTCTATACCAACCCCGTTTGACTTTGGAGTGTAATTCAATATCCGGCGGTGCATATTGAACGGGAAGTAGTTGAACGGCCACTGTTTTTGGAAAAAAATTATATGTTAATTAAGGTAAAAACTTATTTAAGGATTTTTTTAATACTTCATTAAAATTAAATGCTTACAATGGAATAAAATAATTTTGAGAAAATGCAACAGATCTAGAAATATACAGGATGATCGACTAGTATGAAAAAGCCACCAAAAGAAAAAACTAATAAGTTAAAGTATGGTAAATTTTATGATAACAGACCTATTGAGCTTTCTCACACTATCCTATCACCTTGTACTATGGAAATTTTCATCTGTCAAAATTTATTCGCTTATAATTCAGCCTCCCCTTTTTTCGAATAAAATCACATCGTTTCGACTGAAAGCACCTAAATATAGACAACACTTTAAACATAATATTGTATATTGTATAATAATATACTCCCAACTATTCTAACACTCATGTATTGCCATTATTAATAAATTGAGAACCATAAATAAATAACTTGCACCCTAATAATACCCCATATCTACCCTCCAGCATAATATAATGCTTGACTAGTTACAAGGGTTTCGCTGACCGTAAAGGGTTGATTTCGGGTCAAAATTCTGTAACAATCAAACTTACATTTTCGGTCTCGGCAGGGTTATTTAGGTAAATATGGTATGTGGAATTTTGGTAACAAATTAAAACATTCTGGATCACTTTAGTTCTTCTTTTGTGTTGTATAGTAAGCTTAGCAATTTTAGAAAAAAATTTTTTCTTATGTTTCCACATAAACTATAGAAATAGTATACCTACCTATATCAGTTTCTGCTATGAATGGAATTAGAATGTAGGAAGTAAAATAAATAATTTAAATAAAAAACACGAGGTCCCACCGAGATTTGAACTCGGATCGCTGGATTCAAAGTCCAGAGTGCTAACCATTACACCATGGAACCGATATACTCATCTTTGCGAGATAATAAAAATATTCGGACCGGTCTAAAGCTATTTTGTTGCAATACATTTCATTCAATTAACTATTATGGAATTCAAGGGCGCACCCAGGATTAAATTTCGGGGGGGGCTAAATGAAAATGTCTCTCAAATTTTCCGAAAGACGTGTCTGAAAAATTAAAAGTTTTTTCTGGTTCCCAAATATTTTCAAGTTTGCTCAATAAATTACTTGAGGATTCTTGAGATTTTGCAAAACGTGAAATATCGTTTTCGGGCATTTCGAGTTCAGGATCAAAATTGTTATCTCGATTCTCTGACAAATGTGATGTGCTGGGGGTCGCAAAAATTGCTTCTTGAGATGTAATTGTAGTTACAGTTTGATTGTCACTTACTTTAAATCATAATTAATGACCATTAGGCTTATTACTTTTTTGTAACTATTATAAATCTCGGGGGGGGGGGGTGCAGCCCCCTGGCCACCCCTCTGGGTGCGCCAGTGATGGATTTAAGTGACTAAGATCGCTGTAAGCAACGAATAAAGCATGTCTGTAAATTATAATTTACATGAGGTGAATAAAAATTCGAAAACAATATAGAAATAGGTACCAAAAATTATAGCTGATTTATAAGGGATGAAAATACAGGACTGGACTGAAGTATTTGTAATGAATCTGGAAAAATAAACGTGGTGGTACATTATGAAGTAGGTTCGTAGTGGAATTTGTAAAAAAAAACAGTAATACTACTAAAAGTTTGTTCAAAAGCAATTTAAGCAGCTGTTCGTCTCTCATGTCGACTTTTTCCTTTGATTAGGCAGATCAAAGGAAAAGTCAGCAGGGAGACGAACTCGTGCTTAACCTTTTGCAGTTGATTTTGGATGAATTTTACACACCCTGTATTTTTATTTATATTTTACGCCTGGAGAAACTTTTTCCCAAAAACATTCCAATATAAATATCAACTGATATACCTATGTACATCAATTTGACACACACAAATCGATTCTATTAAAAACCTATTCGAAAGGACATGCCTTTTTCGGGAGATTAAATAAAAATGAGGTCAATCAATCTCCATCAAGAGTTCGTATATTCTATGACGTCTTATTATCTCCCAAGTACGTAGTTGCCCATTCTGACCCTTTTATTATAACCATAAGGGCTCGCCAAAACGATGTCACCCTAAAATATCGTCCATTGTAAGCGACAGGAACTGAGGATCGACAAAATTTACTTACGTTTGAAACGTATTAGTGCAAAAAGTTTTTGAAACGAGCAGGACGATGCACGCAATACGCGAGTTTGGAGAATTAACGTCATGTGTCATCTGATGGAGCTCCAAAAGAATGAGTTTGTACTCATTTTATCAGTCCAAAACTATTTTCTGGTATCTCAAAAGCCCGAAAATTGAGCTAAGCATCCTACTGGAAAAATAATTCATGCCAAAATGTTATTACGTCTTTCTGCTCGCTGCGCTAAATAGCTCTTGGAACTGTAGAAATCTGAGTAACCCAAAGGAACAGTGGAACATGCAGATCAACAGTTCTGAATGGGTCTGTACTGCTGAAGAATATGCTAGGGGAAATGTGATGGGTAGTTGAAACTAGAACCGCGGGAAATTATGTGCCCTCAAAAGTTTCCTGCAGCAACGTTATCGATTGTCTATCAGTGTGACCCGTACTGTTGAAACCAGAAGTTCCCCATCCAAAAGTCCCTGACACGACAAATCGTTGTCCAACTTGAGTTCGGTACTTAAATCCACCTACGCCTTTGAACCAACACCGAATAGACGTATTCCTGATATTCAACTTCTATGACGTTCGCCGAACGGGGTGCAGTGTCTAGTCATCAGGTAGGTAACTGTCTTCAAAAGTCTCTTACTCAGTTTCAATAGCCTGGTTGTGAGTTGCTTGTCTATCTTGTTCAGTAAACTCTTTGTATGGACGAGTTCCAGTAAATAAAGACCGAGAAACCCCCCAACCTGTTCGTCTCATTATTGTCTTACTTTTTTTTTGCAGCTTGTAGGTATTCACGGGTAGATTACTCTCTGAAAATATGTCCTCCGCGAAATTTGCGGAAGGGGCTGAAAAAAGGCCAATAATCCCAAAAATTGAGTTTTACACCGATATCTCCGGAAATATGACACTTAGAGAAGTGGGGTTTTGCTAGGAATGGAGAGCAGTTTATTATAAATGTTCCTTATCATTTTTGTCAAAAGTTTAACCGTTTTCGAGATAAACGGGCCCAAGCGTACCTTGGATTTCGAGCTGCTGCGCGGCGTCTCCGGGAGCACGCTCCGTGAATGTAGGCATGGGAGGGCGAGCAAATTAGCCCATAACTTGAGTAAAAATGAATTTTTTTTCATTATTCAAAGTGCATATGAAAGGAGGGACCTGTACCTATAACATCGTGTAACTTTTTCGTTTTTTTTATTTTCCAGGAATATTGAAAAAACTGGCCAAACTTTATTTTTCCTGAATATTTTACCGCCCTTATCAATCCGTTCATAGTTTTTAAATTAAGCGTAGTTTTACCGAAACCTTTTGGATAATGGGATAGGTGGTGAATGTATTCCGAAAGAATGAATAAATAATTTTTGTGTATCTTTATAAACAACATGTTTTTCTTGGGACGTTTTTTTTTTATTTCCGGAGTTTTCTAAAATTCTCGGGTCTACCGCAAATTGATAAACAATGATTGGCAATATCGGTCTTTAATGCACACCATTAGAAAGCTGAAAATGTCCTCTTTTCGATGGTTTTTAAAATTTTTGGCTGTTTTTTAGTTTTCCGGAAAATTTTTGCAAGCCTTTTTTTGCAAGAAATATTGATCCAGGGACAAAAATGATAGGGACCATTTTTGTAGGTAATGAACTGTACTTCATTTCTAGCAAAGCCCCACTTCTCTAAGTAGCATATTTCGGGAGATATCGGCCAAAAACTGAATTTTCGGGATCATGGACCATTATCCAGCCCCTTCCGCAAATCCCGCGGAGGACATATTTTCAGAGAGTAACCTACACATGAATACCTACAAGTTGCAAAAAAAAAGTCCGACAATGATGAGATGAACAGGTTGGTGTCTTTATTTACTGGACTATCTAGCCAGTTCCCGATTTCCCCTCTTATGCAATCTTTAGAACCTTCTTTAGCTAACTGGTCAGTCATTTCACTACCTGCAATCCCGTCATGTGCCTGCACCCATATTAGAGACACTTTGTTGTCTCTTGCCTGTTGAGGGATTCTTTACAGTTTTTTTCCATGTAATCATCAATTTACATGTCAATGGAAATACTTTACATAACAGATTTCTGAAATGCCACTGTTGATATTCTCAGTAGTGGTTTCGATACCATATATTTCCAAAACGGATCCCGATAATCCTATCGATTGTCCTGTTGAATACTTCCCACTGCCTCGAGAATGCAGACGGGAGTGACTAACGATGTGAATGTGACAGACTTGAAATATCTACGGGAAAGGCTTTAAATGTTTTAACCATGGAAAATTCTGGAAATCGGGATTTTTTTCTTCGAGTTCTGCAAATTTTAATATATAGAGTGTACCATTAAAAAGGATACAAATGGAGAACCTCGACGTTAAAATACTCCAAAAACCATCGTCAGCCTTACCGACATCTATAATAATTATTATTGATACTGCTGATGAAAGTAAAAAGTCGTCAAGGTCTGTGAACACGTGTTTTAACTTCTGCAATTGATTTTCGATAAACTTCAACTTAATTACAGCTTAGTTCAGTTGCAAAAATGATGAGTGAAATTTTTTCAGCATATTTTAAAAACTTTTCAGTAGGGAATTTTAAAAAAATCGACCCTACTGAATATAATTCGGTGGACACCATTAAAACCCACTGAATTGTATTTTCTATCGACTAACAATCCACATCTGTTTAAAAGCGGAAAGCTGAAAGATCAAAATTAACACCCGAAATTACCATTTTGAATTACTTTATCAATTCAGTCGAAAACGCTAAGGGAATGTTTTGTTTTCAACGAAATTCAAGTCTAAATCTGGTTAATTACGTGAATCCGGTCGTCTGGACTATCTCAACTGTTGCCTACATCATTAAAAACTAGTTGAATAAAATTTTCCGCTTTCGGTGGTAAAAGTTCAGGAAAGCCAGCCCTCATTAGTCTAAGGATTTATACGTGAAGTGAGCCACAGGCACACATTAGGGAATGTAATAGCAAGAATAAAGAAATTGGACAATGTGGCAGCAGTGTCAGCGTATTTAAATAGAAGTTGAATTTAAATTTTTGTTCCGTGAATTCTTTGGAATCAAACACAATAAAACAAATTCGAGGTCAGCTTGCACACTAAATTTCAAAGTTGAAATTTCACTATTATAAAAGAGCGTTTATGTGAAAATGGCCAATTATTAAATAGTCATCTTCGGTAATTATACTTTTCCAATCTTCCTTGTTAATTTTCTAATCCTTATTTTAAATTAGATTCAGGAATTTCGGAAATATATTTTTTCTTCAATCACTAAATGAATTCAATGGGGTTCTGTATCTGTATCTGTAATAGGTAGGGAGGGTTAGGCCCACAGCACTTAGCCCACATGTGACCCATTGTACATCCTCCCGAGCAGTCCTGGCCGTTTAAACGTAGGTTTTTCCTAGTCATCCCCAAATATTTTTTTAGACTCCAACTTACCAGGGTCGCCCAGTGTGATCCTGGCAAGACTGCATCCCTTGATTTCAACCCATCTCTTTAGAAATTGAGCATGGGTGCAACGTTTAGCTAGTTCCGCAATTGTAGAATTCGTTAGGCCGTAGGTGACCACCGGGTCCAAGAATTCTTAGTCCAACCGCTTCCCTGGCAATGGAGTTGGAAAACAGACGGAAGATGTTGTGAATATCGCTTTTTATCACTATATCTGCTGTTCCTACATCACATTTTACATGAATATTTGCGTGGTTTCGTTAACATAGTCATAGAATCTCATCACAATACACCAAAGACCAATGAACATTCCAGACAATTTTTTAATTTAAATTTTAAAACTAAATGACCTCACGTTAACATCAGAGGCTTCACTCCTTTTATAGCTTCTTAAATAACTTGTGATATACTAAAGGTTTCTTATTAAATTCAACTGTTTTAGAGGACAGTTTTATAATACTCGTCCTCACTAGATTTGGTTTCTTAGTTGATAAAATTTTCTACATCGTGACAAGTGGGTAGGTATTTAAACTCTGGAAAAAGATTTATGTACGACATCGTTTTAATTCATCCCAAACTTCCGACTCTATTTATCACCGTCAATTGCTCGTGAAACCGGAGATGACCTTTTTTTAAAACCGGAAATAAAAAATGGAGTAGAATTAGTGTCAAACTGAAGTAACGTTTCTTGAAAAAGTAATTTGTGAGACATGGAATTACAATGTCAAAACGTTTATTCATATGTTTTGGGATAAAATTTTTAATTATTTGAGAGACTGAACGTATTTTGAAACTGAATATAAGAACTGTAGAAGTTTTAAGTTATTTTTTTTTTTTCAAAATAACCAGGAAATATTGTCAGCGATGTGTGTATTTGAGCGAATAACAAAAATTGGAATAAAACAAAATGAAATATTTTTTATACAAATTTTGATAATTTACAAGATATACTTTACCTCAATCCATATTAGCAAATATGAACCACCCTGTAGTATCAACAATAAAAATTTACATAGTTAAATAAGTTAATGTAAGCTGACTCTGTAGCTTAAAACATAAATTTGTCAGTTAAGAAATATGGTTCTATGGTGTAATGGTTAGCACTCTGGACTTTGAATCCAGCGATCCGAGTTCAAATCTCGGTAGGACCTTTCAAATTTTTTATGTTTTTTTATACTTTTGAAATATTTTTTTTTATATTACAAGCTTCTACCTCCCACTGATTATACAGGTTAGGTTAGGTTACACGACTATTTTGATTTAATTTTGTAAATTTTATTCTCATATTATTTTGTAATGGTTATTTTAAATTCATAATTTTCATAAAGCATATTTTGTAAAAGAAATTAATCAACAACTTCTTCAATGACTTTAATAAATAAGGCATTTTTATGAATTATAATAAACCTACCTTCCAAAAAATATAAAAAACGATTGAAAAAAAGTTAAAAATTAGGTCCCACCGAGATTTGAACTCGGATCGCTGGATTCAAAGTCCAGAGTGCTAACCATTACACCATGGAACCGTTGAAATAATTTTGCGAAACAACATATTGGTTTTTACAGGACCGTTTCAAATTGTACTAATTATCTAGTGTAGTACAAATAAAGCCAAATGCTACATGTAAACATCTTTTTGATTAATAAGATTAGGAAGCAAATTTGTAAATGTATGTTTGAAGTACTAATTTACTCCCAATAGCAAATAGTCTGAGTTTATATACATCGTTTATTAAAAACATAACAAAAGGGATTTAGGGAAACAAACTTGATCAAACCCGGCCCTGGTTACAACTAAACGATTTCGCTAATTTTTAACAACGGTTCCATGGTGTAATGGTTAGCACTCTGGACTTTGAATCCAGCGATCCGAGTTCAAATCTCGGTGGGACCTAGGATATATTTTTATATAGATTTCAAAAAAAATTGAATACCATCAAAGGACCAAGGAAAAATTTCGAAAATTCATTATGAATCGAATGAATAAAAATTCTAAGTAATTGTAATGAATTATTTTTTGAAGTTCGTTTATGGACATTAAATAAGTGATAATATATATTATTTCCATTGCGTTTTTCATATTTCAAAATATCTTCAATTTATTTTAGTTTAAAGTTAATTTTACATTGCCACAAAATACACGTCTGGACATGTAGTTAACATCGGTTCCATGGTGTAATGGTTAGCACTCTGGACTCTGAATCCAGCGATCCGAGTTCAAATCTCGGTGGGACCTGTACATTTTTTTAAATTTATTATAAATCAATTTATTTTTCAATTGAAAACTTGACAGACCTCAACTCAACAAATGTTCACTTATTTCTTATGTATGTTCCTTTTTATGTTTTTATTTTCCTTTTCGTTTTTAATTCAACGTTTCGATAGTGTTCCAGCTACGTTATCAAGAGCAATAAAGTTTTTTTTTTATTCTGGTCTGGTTTCATGAAGGATGGCGCTTTTTCGCTTATTTTGGATATTGCGTTTCATTGCGTAAAATGTCGTATTTAACTGATTATCGTCAAAAGCTGAGACGATATACTTTGAGACAAACTATATTTAAAACCATGAATTACTACACTCACAATTGAAACGTCTTCCTTACTTAATTAATGGTATTTTGGATACCAAATAAGTAATGATTAAACAAAAAAGGTTGGCAGCGGTGGGATTCGAACCCACGCCTCCGAGGAGACTGGTGCCTTAAACCAGCGCCTTAGACCGCTCGGCCACGCTACCTTAATGCAAACCTAAAATTGATAATATCGCTTAGAACCATAGATATAATACAGATATAGGCAACAAGCCAGCTTGGAACCCGTCAGGCTGTAAGAGATAGAGATTCGAAGGTTTAGGCTGTATTTTTCTAATAGCACGGAGCACCGGAATTCAGTCGGACATTTCCACTTCCTCTATCTGTAGTATCTCTATGCTCATTTGATTAAACGCAGATGACAGATAGGTGGACCGTTTTAGGAGTCTTGCCATTTAAATTTCACATTTTATAACACCAGATTCTAAGTATACTGATTATAGTGCAAGAAAATTAACAAAAAATATGATCTCGATGTTTCCATTTCTGAGAAATCTTAAAAATATGATTACAATCCCGAAATTAATATTTTCTGTCATATTTCTTGGGGTATTTTTGTTTGAATAATTAGTACCTACTTTATAAAGTTTCTTAAACAAAATTAAAATCGGTAAAATACCAATTCCCCTTTAATTATGTACAAGTGAACAGTCTTTTCATGGTAGATGTTCATATACATATTGAAATTATGAAGGAACTTTTAGCTTTACGAAACTTTCTTACGTTTAAATGAAGTTGAATACCGGAAGATTGAATAAGTTTTGGGTGCAATAAGTGTGGTTATTAAAAGCACCTATCGTGCACTGAGAAAACTGTCGAAATAACTCACAGTGAGAAAACGGGAGTTGAAGGCTATACAAAGGAGAACTATTGACAAAACCTGACCTCCAAATCGTCTACCATCCAAAATAAGTAACCTTAGTTTTTATAAATGACAGTAGCCAAATTGTAAACAATACCTGACATTACTTAGTGTTAGTGAATGATAAAAACTAAAAGTACGGACCAAAATTGTTAAAAATTAAAAATGGACAAGGTGTGTATTGTTAAAAATTGCATATTTCTGTCATGGATATAGCCTCCATGGTTGAAGGTATGAATTTTTAATATTTCGTAAATTTTTCATTAAACCTTGTACTTACAAAAAAATTATTAATGGCTTTTCAAACAGTTCACGTAATCCTCCGAAAATAGACTAAAGTTATGCCTGATAAGAAATCAACATTTAAAACGAATGATTTTGAGGCGTGAAAAATGATTTAAAAAGCAGGAAAACAAAGCACTTTATCATGAAATATGCAAAAGAAAGAAAATTGCTATTTTAAGTTAGTAAGAGAGAATTCCAGAAAACTGGGATTTTCTAAAGCCCCGAGATCGTAACCAATTTTCTTTCTTTTTGTTTTCAAAACCCCGCAAAACACATTATTGCATTTCCTATTTTAAGTACAGGATGTTTTTAAAAGCTTTTATCTTCCAAACGGTTGGTTTAAAATCACTGTTAGTTTTTTATGACATATTTATATATAAATAGCACACCCTGTATATTAAGAATTATCTTAATAGGTACATATTTTTTCATTATCATTTTTGTCCTAACTTAATTCCTTTTAACTGCCCGGGCCCGACCTTGGGCCTCACAAAACAAATAATCCGTAAGGAGACGAGGAACTGGCTCTACAGGGTCTCAGGCAGTCCAGGCTCCTATTGAGGGGATGGACATGCTAGAGTTGCTCTAGAACTACCAAGGAGTAGGTTAAAAAATATAGCAGAACTCCGAGGTCTGAAAATATCGCAAATAACTTCAAAAAATATCAACTTGAATCTGGAAATTGATTCGTTTTCCTCTATTCCCTCTATAAATATTTCCAAAAGCACAAATTTCACCAAAAATATTGTAGCCAATAAATTAGAGTTCATTATCTTTCAGAATGAAATTGTATGATATAAACCATTAAAATTTGTTTCTTCAATAAATGATTCTCTAAATATTTCTTCCGTTTGAATTTAATGGTGAACACTCAGTCATAGAAAAAGTATAGTATTCTACTTTCGTGTAATGACTACGACGTATACTTCATTCTCATGAGTAATAGTCATCATTACACAATAGTGTTTAAAAGTTATCTATTGGTTTTTCTTAGCTCTACATGCAAAATATAAAGAATAGTGCATTTATAATTACTTGGACTCTCTGATGGTCAGGCAGCACTAAAATCTTTAGCATGTCCTCAGATCAGATCTACACAGGTCTGGGACTGTCTACAAAAACTAATAACCCTGGTTAACCATAATAGAGTTACCTACTCATAAGTGGTTAGGTTGGACAGATAATAATATACTTTCTTTTTTCCAAGACTGGGCTAAATTTTACCCTCCTGTTAAAATTCCATTTGAAGACTGATTAATTGATTAATTGACTTTTCAAATTAACTGTTGAAAAGTTGCCTCAATATATTTATCGCCTAAATTAGAACACTGGAAGTATTGGAAGTTTTTCTCTCCCGACAAGCGACACTTGATACGTAAACGAAACAATTAATTTTTCTCATTTTTCCATGTCATGAGGAGTGTAATAAGCGTGGGTTTTGTTTGACTGATGGTAGAAGTTTCTTCTGTTTTGTATTCTGTTTACTTCTCACACCAACTTTAAAAACCTATCATTAAGGAAGTAATAATTGTACAGAATTGCTATAACGGTCAAATATCAACAAAAACTGCACTTAAATTTCTAGCGTTTCTTAAGCCATCAGTTCTACGTGCTAGGTACCTAGGTATAAAAGATTGTACTATAAAATAAAATAGTTTCCTTACCCACTAAACAGTTACTATTAAATTGTAAAATATTTTGTCAAGTTTGAGTACAACTTCATGATATCCGATAAACATCTGGTTATTATTGCATTCCAACACTATCTATTTTTTGAAACAAACTATAACTTTAAATGATTGTCTGTGTACAAAATTGAATTCTGTCCATACAATCATCAAGTTTCCGTGGTGTAGTGGTTATCACATCCGCCTAACACGCGGAAGGTCCCCGGTTCGATCCCGGGCGGAAACATTTTTTTTTTAAATCCAATTTCGTAAATATTATTTTTTATAAAAATTATAGCATGAGTTTTTTTATTCTTTAGTACAATTAAACATTCTAAGTGTAGGGATTTAGAGGATGTCGAAGGAATTTGTACCAAAATATCAAAAGTGAGAAATTAAAAATTGGTTTTTATTTATATTTATCGAAACATCTTCAATAGTTGATTTTGATTCCTTTCACTTCTAGAATTCCTCAAAAAAATGACATATCAATATATAAAATTAACAGTAAGATATATGAATACATATTTTATGTCGCAAGGAACACAATATATGGGGTATATTATTTGATTTGAATTTTAATATATAAATTAGATGTACTTATATTGAAAAAATATGTATACGTTTCTATTGGAAAAAGAAAAAAATTGTTTCCGCCCGGGATCGAACCGGGGACCTTCCGCGTGTTAGGCGGATGTGATAACCACTACACCACGGAAACTGTACATAGTTGAGTCGTACAGTAAGGTTTTCTGTATTTTGTCGGCAATCAGGCAGTTTAATCTTCTACAGTCAGTTATATAAAATTTCTTGATTGGAAATACAATAATTACATTACATATCGCGAGCCTAGATAGTACTATTAATTAAATATTAAGCAAGTACTGACTAAAAAAACCTTATGTACAACTAAGTAAATTAGTTTAAGGTAGTATAGCGTGGCCGAGCGGTCTAAGGCTGGTTTAAGGCACCAGTCTCCTCGGAGGCGTGGGTTCGAATCCCACCGCTGCCACTTTTATCCATATCACTGAATATCTTGTATTAGCGAATACAGGATTCTCTTTTCTTACCCAAACTAGAAACACGTTGAGATAAAGGACCGTTTGTCTTATTGAATTTTTATTGTTGTCCAGCCGAGATCGTATAAACTGGATAAACCAAATATCTCTGAACCAACTATATTTAATAATAGAATACAATAAAGTATATATACCAATTTAGGGTTTAGAGGGCGCAGTAAAAATAAAACGTCCACAAATCTCACCCAACTTAACCTGTAAATTGTAAATTATGCGTTGTTCGAAAAGCTGGAACATGCCACTACGTGTTACGCATAGCAATCAGCACATGCACAGTATATCTTTAACTTTCCATAAGTAACGGTGACAGTTATTGTTAATAAGTTAAATAAACGACGAAGTTGCTTTGCCCATGACCACAATGACGATAATGGAACAAACGAGAATGGATAAAGGGTTTAAAATATGTCCTACTTTAATTGGTAAAAACAGGCACGTATCCAGGATTTGTATGTATTTTTATATTTAAAATAACAGACAACAAAGCTTGTTAGTAATCTCGAACATATAGACCAACTAAAGAGGAATCATTGCTGACCAAGATTAATGTGGGACGAGATTTCAATGTTGCCAAGTTTTCCAAAATTGCAGATTATCATGGATTTTGAATTGGTTTCGATTATAAATAGCAATTATGAAGAAAAAGATAAGAAGTGACCTTAAACACAATATAATTTTTATGCAACAAAAGTTTACCTGACAAAAACAGATCTTGAAGGGCTTGAACAGCCTGATAAAGAATAGCCCACGATTCGGTTTCCAGCAGGCCCGTAGGGCGTGCTGTCAGGAAATCCCCCAAACTTGGCCCTCCATAAGGGCCACCACTACTGTTGCTGTTAATCCTCAAACGAGACATCCTGAAAACAACAAAAAAAACGCTTCGGTTAATGTGGTTACAATATAGGTATTTATTATTGGTCGGAGGGTTGATACATACAGAGTGTTTTCTAAAGAATCGAAGATCAGGTCCTTCAAATTACAAGTTACCAGAAAAAATTTAAATTAGGAAATGATTCTTCACATTCAGAATAAACAAAGAAGTAATTTCCAAAGACCTGGGAATTTGCACTTCAACAAGTTTTACCCTGTTGAGTAAAACATTCAATATTTAAATTGGAATTACGACGTTTTTCATTATTTACATAATTCCATAAGCAATTCATATTATTTTGGAACTCTTAATCTAAATTTGAAAGATATTTTCTGTTTTCAATCTTAATAAAACTCCGTAAGATCTTTTATTATTCTATTGACTTTTCTAAAAACCTTTTCCTCAATATTCTCTTCTTTCACATTTTTTTTAATGGAACACAAATGTATATAGTCCATAAAAAAAATGTGAATGACCGTAATATATTAAAAATATAAAGCCGACACTGCGCGAGGATCGGGTTCAAGAGAAAACCATTCTAAGTAGTGAGGTTATGTCCAAAATAAATACTATTTATAAATGTATTTACCTGATTTTACAATTGCAATATCACTATTTTTGAGATATTATTGGGTATATAACTTTTGAGGCACTTAATTCCATTAGTTTCAGTTATATTGGTACACTCGTTATTAAAATACAAAAACCGTTCGAATTTCTAATAACAACCGATAACGCAATTTAAACCGAACTAAAACCAATACTAATAATAAACTCGGGAGAAAATACATTAAATCTTATAATACAAAACAAAACAAATGTCAAATTCCTTTTTCACAGTATTTTTAACGATGAATTGACAAAAGATTCTTCCTCAGTCTGATTCAATTATTCAAACAAGTTGTTGGGAATGGGGAGTTCTCGTGTTTGTTGGCCATAGGTTGACAGGACCGCACTTAGCACTAATAATAATAAAATATGCTAGTTCTTATTTTTCAAAAATTAAAATATCTCGTGTTTGGCTTGTTCTTGATATTAATATATTGAGGTCGTGGTACTTTCGTGTTTTGTGTGGGCATATAATTAATTAATATTGAGTTTAATAGAACATTATTTTATTTCCATGTTAAGAATAAATACCTACTTACATTAGAAATTCTAGTCAGGAACTCTACATGAATGTTTGGAATGTTCCAGCGACAACACATTTCATGATTAAAAATAATCTTCATAAATACTTTAGAGACCAGCGACATTATTGTATTTTATGTAATAAATGAATTATGAAAAAAGACAGTGTATTATAAAACACAGAAACATTCATTTTTAATACTTACCATTTTTATCAAGATTAACGAAATACCCCTCGACATACTTAAATCTCGAATTTTTATGGCACTACATTAAGTAATTTTTTTTCTTTTAAGTTATGTGCTTATAGACTGACACAAATTGTCGCTCTCGGCTCTAACTTTCGGGATATTATCCTTTAAGTGTGTTTTAAAACATAACTTTTTTACAACTCCCTTGAAAACAGAGTTGATGCTATCATTGACGGCGTCAAAAAGTTGAGGAATGTATCTTTTAAGTAATATTTTGGTTAAGCTAGTTTTAAAGGTTGGCTTTTAATGTCTAACGACGGAGATGGACGATGGTTATACACTGGGAACAGTACAAACTTTTACGATATGTATATTACAACTACTACACAAAATTTCGAAAACGTCACACTGGTACAACATGACAATATTCATCCTGTACTGAATACAAAACGTACATCAGTGCGGAGAAATTTGCAGTGAAAATGAGTCAGAAACTTCTGAGATCCCTGGTATAAATGTAATCTCTAGTTTACCCAAGTAGCAATTTTTGGCAAATCTCAGACACAATTTACTTGTGCCTGGATTGTGTCGACTCTTTCCGGAGCGCTTCTGTCACAATGTGAATTCTAACTAAAATGTTCAAGTTTGTGTCGACACATTCCGAACTTATTGCGTCAAAAGTATGAGCAACATTTCAAACACATGTGTTTCAAATGTCTCTACTTTGTGTCAGTTTTTGGACTCTTCAAATATATTTAGACACAGGCGAGTCGACACTAAATAGACTCAAGTTTGTCTAATTTGTTTCTTAACAAGATGTTACTATTATACTGAAATGAGTTGAGTAGACACAATAATTTCCATTTGGGTACATTTTAAACATAGATTTTCTTCATTGTTTCTACAATGCGTCGTCCGGACACATACCTATTCATATACATAGAAACATCTTACCCACATAATTTCTATTTTGTTCCTTGAATGTGTCTAGTCAAAGTGCTAGTGTAGGTCTGCCTCTTTTACACTGCAAGGTATTTTGTCCCAGTCTATTCGAGGAACAGATTCTGAGTCTCTAATTAATTTCTCGCTGTCTTTACAAGATTTTGTTGGCCAGTATAGAACACCATTTTTCTCCCAAGCTGTTGGGACAATGCCCAATTGCACTGTATCATTTTCTATTGTTAATAATATAAAAAGTTTCAGGAAATGCTTTAATTTGGCTTCCAAAAAATATTTTTATTCCCTTTCAAATACCGCTTCAACGACTCCACTGTGTAATAATTTTTGAATAGTACTTAAAAAAGTTTTAGGTCTTTTTAAACAATTTTAATTAAGTACGAAATAATGAGTCGGGACTGATTTTAGACGTAATGCTCCAAACTTTTCCAGATAATATTAGACCAACTCTTTACAAATTTTCTTAATTCGAAGGTCGAAACGAAGTGAAAAAAGAAAATATTAAATTATTACCAAAAAAAACTGGTCTGCACGTGTACAGTATTTAGATTGAAATACTTTTATAGAAAATTGTAACATATTGGTAAACAGTTCGGCTGAATGGCCATCAGCACACGCCAAAAAAAGTAGTATTCTAACATGTTCGCAAACAGTAGGATATGTTATTGTTGGTCTAGATTAATTGAAAGAATTAATAATTATTTACATATATACATACATCGCCAGTTGAAACGAACCTATTTACTTTTAGAGTTTTGACGGATTTAATAAAATGTTTTTTTTCTACTACCGTGCGTAAATTACATACTTTAGACACACTTTCGAGTGCGTAAAACTTTACTTTAACAAAATATCCAGAAAATTCGCTAGCAGCATGTTAAACTTCTGAATTCTGATAAAATTTTCGGCAGTAGAAAAAATATTGCATGTAATTCGTGTGTAAAGTCCCTTCTTTGACTCATGTGATCGTCGACAATATACACATTCGTCAATAAAGGGTTAAGAACTTTACAAACTTATTGCATAAATAACTATTTTATTGTGTTAATTGTAGATAATATTCGTAATACAGTAGAAAATGTAATTGTTTGAAAAATGGAGACTTAAAATACGAAAAAAGGTAAGCAAACGATTCTACTCGATTTATTACTTTGCAAAGATACAATTGGTTCAGATTTTTCTCTTTTATTAAGCAATTTATTTCAACCACGCTCTCTGGAAGATGTTCCTTTTTCAAGCAGTTGGTAAAATGAAAATAAATAGACAGCAATGAAGTGTGCACATGATTCTTTCCTCAAACAAACAACCCTCACATTATACAGAGTGTCAATTTAAACACTGTATCTCGTGAACCAAAATATGTATAGTCTCGAAGACTCTGAATCTACATCAAAAAAAAACCTCAAACCAAAGTTGTAGATCTTGAAATTCTCTACAAAAATTGCCCTTTTGATTTTTTTTATAAGAGTTACCATTCGTGAGATATCGCGATTCTAAGAGTCACACTATACATGATATGCACATATAAGCCACGTATATATATATACATATCAGGCACTTAAGATAAGTATAAATACCTATCTGTGTCTCTTTTATATATATACTATACTATCCAGAAACCATTTATTGAAAAGACAGTCAGTCCCTAACTGAATCCCCTCTACCCACGTGGCCTTGAAAAACATCTGGCTATTCTTAACTTTTGTAAAAAATACGCGAAACAAGAAATAAGTACAGCTATCATGTCTTCCTCCAACATCAGCATCTGCTATTCAACACTTGTATCGAGTATACTATCAAGTTCAAAAACATGGGTAGGCAATCACCCAGAAGACTGGGGTTGGAAATTGATAGATAAGACTCTGGAACCGATTAAAACTTTACTTCCACCTGCTCCAGAAAAATTCCTCAACAAAAAAGTCGGGTTGCTGTGTTCTCCAGCGTGTACCAATTGCCAAGGTCAGTCTTGCTCAAATAATGTCCAGTTGAGTACAATAGAGGAAGATTGCTGTGATTTTAATGAAGAGACCAATGACTCAGCCACATTTGAACAATTTATGGACATCCAGGGCAGCAAGAGGAAGAGGAAGAGGAATAAGAAGAAATCGAAGAAGGCATGACTTTCAAGAGTATGAATCTGATTAAAATATCTAAAAAAATCAAAATAATAGTTAACCCAATAATCAATAGCAATTATCTATAATCAATATCAATAATAAAGTAATATCTAAAACTTGACAGGTATTGTTTCCTTAAATTATACTAAAATTGTCATGACAGTTAGTGGAGTAGGCCTACAGGGTAAAAAAAACGCGCCAAGTACACTACCTCACAGGTGGCGTGGAAATGTGTGCATATCATGTATAATGTGACTTTTAGAATCACGATATCTCACGAATGGTAACTCTTAGGGAAAAAATTATGAAGACTATTTTTGGAGAAAATTCTAAGATCTACAACTTTCGTTTGAAGTTTCTTTTGATAAAGCTTACCGTTTTCGAAAAAAATCCAAAAAAACCTCAAATTTTTATCTTTGACCCCGAATAACTTTTGACACTTTATTTGTAATGTATTTGAACCCAATATAATAATATTGTAATATAACTAAAACTGCATATTTACTCTTCATTATTTGGCATGCCTAGTCGTTAGCTAAAGGATGCATAATAAATTATATTGATATTTGATCGCATATCTCAGCTTTCGGCTAAATTTACACGTTAGTGCACACAATACGGTGAAGTAGTAATTCACCTTCAGTGAACGGTGTAGCGCCGACCTGTCTCACTGTATCAAATTTCCAAAGGATAATGGAGCGTTTTAAAGGATGTGAACAATAATTATCGAGGGTAATGTCTTTATTACTCTCTAATTTATAAATCATTAATTATAAATTAGGTAAAAAAGATTTGATAACGTGGAAGCTTTGGATTTTGTAAGAAAACATTTTATTTGCAACTTACTTCAAAAAAGCAGCAAATTAACTAATAATCCTAAAAATCCCAATAAATTTCAACACTGATACAGTCGCCAAGTGAATGAGCGATATCGATTGTTCCATATCATCTGCTATTGGTTAAGCTTTGTTCGTACAAACGCCCAACCAGTGTAAAACACTCAGTAGCATGCAAGCTGTAGTCTAAACACAATCGTCTAATAATAGTCCATGCTGGAGGTGAATTACGGACAGTCTATTATTCTTTAAATCGGGAAGCAAGTCTGAAGATTATCGCGAAGAGATGAATTATTAGAATTACAGCGGAATGAGAAGAAAAACGTTTTTTCTAGACATGCAATTACAGTTTAGTTTAATAACCAAGTAAAAACAATATCAAACTAGATATTTTTGAACCAGAAAGAAACTCTACTCAAACGACAAATCCTAATTGGGCTAATGAATGTTACTAACAGGATGTAGAAGGTCCTTCGCGGTTTCCTTGCATTATAACCGAAATGATGATCACGCCCGATTAGACAAATGACCATCTTTAAATAAGGAGATTAGCTACAGCTGCCCTAATGGCGATTACAGTTAACTGTTAGGTATAGAAAGGGACGGAGTAGAGTTTTCACCCGATCCGGACGTTATTACCTCGAAAAGGGTCATGCCCGAGTTGACTCCCAATTCAATTCGATTTCACTTTCTTCAAACCCCTGAATTTTTTAAAATCCAAACATTAATGAAAAATAAATTTTTCTCCGATTGACATTAAACGGCAGTTTTAGTGGCATTTATTGATCATAGAAGTAACGCTTTTACTGCCTAGGCAGTAAAAATGATTTTTAATGCAGCTTTGTTTGACTATGCAAAGCTTTTCCTTGTTTCACTCTCTTGGGAAAGATGACACAAAAAGTTCCATAAAAAATTCACTATTCGTACAAGAAGACCGAAAGCAAAGAACTGTCTGGTCTGCTGTCAACACTGAAATGAAAACGAAGAAGCTACACAAAATAATGCGCCCGTTGCTCCGCCGCTGGCTCGAAGCCGCAGCCAATCAGAGATCGGCATCGCATTCGAGACTGTAATGGATGTTATTATCCTTTGATACTTTTGTATTATGGGTGTAGAAGGGCCTCTGACTAGGTGGTGTTGCTGGACCCTTGGAGGGTCATCTTACAGGAATAATACATTATACTACTTGTTACTTATCAATCGTGATATTCTTATTCTAACATAATATTAAGAGTCTCCTTAAAACACTACCGTTTGCATATTTATACGACAAGTCAAGTTCATCCTAAGTAAATATAAATAATACTATTTATGGTTTACTTCATGCTTTGAACTTGACATCGTATATGCGATCTTCCTACTTCTATTTATGTAATGATTCAACGTTCTTATAATTTATTGAAATTAGCTTAAACGGAATTTGTGTCTTTTATTTACATATTATTATTAACTTATTATATTGACCAAAAGGCATCACACCTTCCCATTTTACAAAAATAATAAATTCCGTTGAGCTTCCTAATGAAATGAATTTACATATCTCCTAAAAATAGATGATAGATGATTATTAAATAATGTCACTAACCTACTGTTACATATATTTATAAATTAATGAATGTCCATTGTCTTTAAAAATTGTTTACGATAACTTAGTTGTTTGTCGTGTTTATTTATTTTCACTTAATGTTACTTGTTATCCGAATTTATTTACTATCACTAATGGTGTTTGTTATTACACTTTGTTTACTATTCATAATTGTTTGTAAACTCACTCACACTTTTGATTCTTACACTTTTACAATGTTTAATTCGTTTTACAGTAAGGGTATAGTCTGTTTTTGTGTATTTCTTTCGTCACGCCCGATTCTAGTTTGATTTTACAGTTAACCTCACTCACCTCTGTGACTGTAAATGGACCTATATATTGAGATTCAAATTTGGTTCTATTTTCCCTTTTTACTAAAACTGAATCCCCTATTTTAAAATCAACAATTTTGTCTACCAAACTCCACGAGCCGCCACTGATTATCAGTTTTTAAGGTCTACCCTTATCATAAGATCTGTCTGTCCCATTGACTTCAAAAAAAAAAATTCTGATAAATACTTTTCACTCTCATGTATTTTTCTCGACGGTTTATCCACTTCCCGTCATTTCGTAAAAAAATGTTTATTTGCGTTGCCGTTACGTGATATTTTCATCAGTTACTGACTTATCTTCGTTAAAACTGAATGCTGATTAAATTTATTTCGGGTTTTCGTACTCTGCCCTAGGTATATTGTAGCTAAAGTTTTAAACTTGTCACCGACATTGTTTGGAAAAGTTCTGAAATAACGATAGATTTTCTCTTATCTTGTTTAGACAATCGATTTCGTTTAGCGTAACTTGGGATTCTTTTTCCTATTGTTATTTTGGAAACAAACAAGAAATAAAAAGGTTTATTGAAAGGGAAATAATGAATTAAAAGTTTCTACAGGATCTTTCTACTACAGAGAGCTCTCGTTGTACACTCTACATAAACTAGAAATAGAATTTTTTATATTTTCATCTTCCCTTACCGTATTTTTCTCAACACAAAAAGAACAACCACCTCCCTATATCTAAAAATAATCCCTTTTTTATCTTAGGTCAGGGCAACAAATGTATGAAGGGTAAAGGATTATTCACGTTACACCGTGCCGAGGCTGAGCCGTGTCCGTGCCGCATCTTTGTCAGCGTGCGTCGACCGGGTCAGCCATTCAAGCTACACCGGGCTGTTAAGCGTCCATCTTTTTTTTTAAAGAAGGTATATTTTTCGCCTTAAAGGATTATTCACGTTACACCGTGCCAAGACCGGGCCGTGCCCCGGGCGGGACACGGTCAAACATATGAAGTATGCTTTTTTATGAACCAATTCATAGTCGTCCGGGCAAAGTCCGTGGACACGGCCCGGCCTCGGCACGGGGTAACGTGAATAATCCTTAAACCATCCCACAGAGTCGTACTCTCCTTACATTCGGCCATCCCAATACAGGCTGTCCCCAGTGTCCTTCTCCGGTTCATCTACTACAGTTTTGCGTTACAGGCAAGGTTTCTATATTTCCTCCAGTATTTAAATCTCCAACCATATCATTTGCTACTTGATAATTCCAACATACTCTTCTTTAGTTCAAGTGTTTAGATCTACCAATATATCGAGAACTTCCTGGTTATTCCAACAGACACTTCTGACTTGTTACACTACTTAATTATATCAAACAATGCACCCTTTATTCTTAACAGCCATATTGTATCTATTTCAACACAAAAAGATCAACCACTCTTTTCTATCTCAGGTCCGTCCTGGGACTGTGCACACTATAGAATTCTACAGATCGTTTTCTACAGTATGATTCCAGTCGACAGCAGTCGAAAGTCTCACTCTGTATACCATCTGCAAACTATCGACAAGTCTTCTTTTATTTCCGACACATTACGATGAAGTATATTGAAGTTTTTGTAAAGAAATCGTCGACAAAAGACGTGTAAATGAAGTCGATAGTAGAATTCTATAGTGTGCAGAGTCCCAGTACAGCAGCAAATATATGAAGAGTAAACCATTCCACAGAGTCGTACTCTCCTTACATATCTGATCCTATTTATTACTATAAGAAAATTGAGGAACGTTCAAAAACGAAAAAAAATTGCTATTCATTTTTTTTGAAAAATCGACGTATTAAAAAACGTACGCTACTGACGTATATCAAATGTAAATAAATAAAAATAGTCCCTTTGTCGACCAAAATTTGTTGTTCATAAAATGCTATAAGTGGGTGTTGCGATCTGAGTGCGTTACAAAGTAGATATATAAAAATATACTTCAAAAATATCAGCTCTGGCAACATTGCTTACATTTTTACGCATAATATATTCGTCCTTGTTCATTGTGATGAATTAATTCCTCGCGACGTCGCCGGTTATTATGTATTATATTCTTTATCTTATTAGATTAGGGTATGACATAAAACTACGTGTTTTTAAAAGGGACACTCTGTATATTTAGGGTTTTTTCGTTTCCTTTTTTAACCCCCTCTAATTTTCTATGACATATTATTTGTATTATATGGGACTAGTAAGATGAAGAGATATTTGAGATTTCATTATAGTCCTATATCTCAGAAATGAAATAATTTACTGAAGATCTGCTTAATAAAAAAAGAAGTCATGATATATTTACTACTTCTAGTTTCCGAATTTTAATTTGGGTACTTGTTGAAAAATAATAAAATATAAACTAAAACAATATCTATATTCATGTGAAACGTGATTTTAAGTAAAAATTTGAAAGTGTGGAATTAATTTTTAGATATTTTAGAGTAACGCAATTTTAAAAACATGAATTTTCCATCAAATTCCACCCACAAGAATTGAAACTGAAATAAAAAGGTTTTTTGATGCATAAAACGTTACCATACAGAATAAGCTTTCACTCCAATAAATTTCTATAGAGGTTTCATATCCTCTTTTTCCAATATTCACAACACTGTTTGATTAGTCCCTTATATGAAGTCGAGAATATTTTAATAACGTACTTCGTGGATCATACAGAGTGGAACAGTTTTTCTCTATAGGTTAACTTTTTTATTATTTTTATAAAACACAAAAGAAATCCTGCAAAAAAAAATCGGACTCAAAGTTGTCGGCTTTTTGTTTGACTAAGAGTATTCCGTCATAGCCCAGTCAATATTATAATTATTTAAAATGCTTACTTAGTTGACGATAAATTCATTTAATGTTATAATTTCGTTAATAGTTATTTAATAAACTAGTTTGTTAATGAAGGCAATTAATAAACGAAACTGTTGTAAGCACGAACGAGCGACAGCGAGTGAGTGCCATAATAGTTTGACTGAACTATAATTATTTTTGAGAGAGTGTTGCAGGTGTTCTTTTTAGTCGGTGGTCTGACATCAAGAAAGTGTCTGTGTTTTTGTGTGGAAATTGTAAGTAAGTATACATATATTTATCAGCACGAAACTCGGTATGATACACACGATACGGTTAAGAAAGGATGGACTGATGGGTCGAAATACAAATACAATATAGAATTATGCAGATCCATTTCCACTTATAAAAGCCGCTTGACATTTTTCTAGAAATTTCTGTATAATGCAAATGATGATCTTGTCATTGCAACATTGCTGCCAATCCAACCAAGAGTAGAAAGAAGAAAGTAGACATTAACCTCAAAAAAACAATTTATAAGGTTATTTAATTGTCATTTAAAATGAAGATAGCGGGAGTAAGAAAAGCTCAGGGAAAAAACCAACTGCACCACTAACGATTATAAAATCACAAATGACAAAACGCCAGTCACCCCAATCAGCTGATAGGAAACAGTTAGTTGGTTGGTAACACATAAGAAACTAGATTTATTTCTAGAATTGCGCCTTGCATGCAATAGAAATGGAACTAAACCGTTAAAATTGCAATTGCATCAAATCGCAGAAATTGATCGGGTGGGTCTCAACTGCACATACTTTCGATCAAGAAATCGTGCGTCTTGCATTGCATTGCAGGTTGTATTGCAGCATTAATCACCCTGTATATGAAGGCATAAAAGAATTTATTACAACACACCCTTTGATCAAACTTTTAAGTATCCACTCCGTTCGCGAACTACTCTTTAAAAACAGCGAGATCAGCGGAAAAACATCTCTGAAAAAAATCTATTACTTTGACACAAAAATCGATGAGATAATAACTTTATCATTCCCTTCAAGTTGTCAGATTCATGTTTAATATAGGTACCCTTAAACTTGTCTTTTGGCCTACTTTTTCTCTCTTCTTTTTTATCACTTATCATTTATCACTATATTTAAGTGTAAATGAGGTTAGCAATATTTACTGGTATCCAGGTAGCGTAGTCAAAGTACACAAGATATCCGTAAAATGCCGCAAAAAACACAAAAAACTTGAAAATTCAAAGTTGAGTATTTAAAAGGGTTGTGATTAATATGAGAATAACTTTACAATGCTAGGCATGCGATTTTCCGGAAAATCGTCGAGTGAACATTTTTGGTTTTGTTTTTTCGCTCTAATTGTTTAAATAATGAAAACACAGAAAAATGTTCAAATCAAAAATTGTAGCTAATACATTTATCTACAAAATTTGTCTGAACATTTTTTTTGTATCTGCATTAGTTTTTGAAATATATACGAAATTTCTGTAGTAGTATTTTTGAACATCATCAATTTTCATGCCTGCTTTTTCACCTTTATTTGTGCTCCCTTCTCTTTCTTACCTGAGCCATAGGTGTGATCTTTTGTATCGCGATCACTTCTTAATAGGTTCATTATGAAGTTCACAAATTTTTAGATAATACCATAAACGGTATAAAAAGTTATAGAAGGTTTGCTGACAGACCTCCGATTTAAGTATTTATTTTAAATAATTGTCTATTATTTAAAAAAATTTATAATTATAGAAAAACTGTATAGTAGTTTCGAAAGTAGATGCTTCAAAGTGTTTAGTAGTAAAGTTTCATTGAATTATATTAATTTCGAAAAAAGATATAATTGAATGAAGTCTAAAAAAAACAAGTAAAATTAAGCATGCAAAAAAACAGATTTTTAAGAAGCATTCGTTTAGAATTCTAAATATTGATGGCTTTGCTTTTATAATAATAATGTTTTATGCTCATTTGCAATGCTAAATCCAAAAGGAATTTTCGCTGGGATAAGTATTAATTAAATAGGAATTATAATAAACTGATATTACAGTTAGAAAATCTACTTTTTCAAATTTGAAAGTATTTCTATCTAAAAGTTGAGATCTTTCATTACATTTTACATGAGTTTATTTATTTTTTCAGAATGTTATAAGCCCAAAATTATTAACTTTTAAGTCGAGCGGTTAATAAATTTGGCTCACGCAGAACCACGAATTGAATACCACTGAAATTAATTGTATCTCATAAACTTTTTAATTTACAGAAAAACTTTTTAGACAAAATTTGTAGATAAATGCATCAGCTACAAATTTTGATTTCGAAATTTTTCTGTATATTTATTATTTAAACAATTAGAGCGAAAAAAACAAAAAACAAAAATTTTCACTCGACGATTTTCCGGAAAATTGCATGTCTAGCATCGTAAACTTTTTCTCATGCTAAACACCACTTTTTTAAATACCCAATTTTGAATTTTCAAGCTTTTTGTATTTTTTTGTGAGGTTTTATGTGTACTTTGATTTGGCTAAGGTTGAATCCCAACAGTCTTAGGTAATTTAATTTCCCTTGTAGATATGTGCATCTTGTAAACATTTCCATCCAGAAATCTCCTATCTGCTGTGCCCTAAGATTATGTTAGGTAATACTTAAATCTTATTTAGGAAGTACAAATTGAAGTTTACAATTCATCACTCGTTAAGTATAGTTCTTTTCACGATCTAAGAAACTGACCTGACCTGAGATGGCATAATGACATTCAATAAAGTCAAGAAAGTATTAGCCGTTATGGTTTTATTGCATATCTTAACCCTAAGTCAAGTCAAGTTAGTTTCTTAGATCGTGAAAAGAACTATAATACCTAAGAGGGATTCATCTATATAAAAAAAATGACTTACCATAAAAAACCTATACATGGTCGATGGTAGAACCCTGCATTTCTGACGAAGAAGTACTAATGTAACATTGAAGTGGATAATCGTCTACTTCTGCCCTTCTGTTCGGAAGATAGTATACCAAACACGTTACCCCGATTAGAAATAAGAAAAACACGAACACAATGTCGAACATGATCAAAGAATTCCACGTCAGTAGACGCATCACAAGTCACTATTAGTCCTATTAACGTCATCAATCTGGAACATTACCGAGCAAACGAATCTATTCGATGAAGGTCGCAGTTTTTCTTCCAATTTTAGTGGACAAAAAAAAAGTTTGCATCGCCACTCTTCATTGTTTTCGTTGATCTGAAACAAAAAATATAGTTTTTGAAAAAAGAAAATAAATATTTTTCAGTTGAATATTTTTTCGTAGCAAACAGATGGATTCCAAAATAAATAATAATGATATTAAAACGGCCATTCATTCATTCGTTTGGAATATGCTCAGCAGCCCAGGCATTTGAACTAAATATTTGTACCATTTTCCATTCCAGAAGCTTTGTGTCTCCTCCTATGTAGGCCACTAGTATGTTATGCAATCTAAACGATTCCAGACCTATGAAGTCTCCTTTATAACTTTCTTTACCTGCAATCCCTACTGTGCCGGCATACATATATTAGAGACACTTTTTTTGTCTCTTGCTAAGGATTCTTTACAGGTTTTTACCTGTCTAGACCTAGTTGTTGGATTACTACCTTTAAGCAGAGCTGATTTTCTGCCCGGTATATACTTTTCTGATGTTTTCATCAATCAGGCTATAGCGACCATCGCCTCTGCTGTTGTATATCGACCAAGGCTAAAGATCATTAAAGGAAGGATCGATTTTCATTCTCCCCCCTCGAGGGGAGCGGGCCGCTATAGGCTTTCCGGAGCCTCTTCAGCCAGCATTCACCTCTTGCTACGAGAAAACCTCTGAAAAAACTCATAGCCGGTCAGGCGGACCTGGGATTTGAACCCCGGTCCTTCGTAATGCAAGTCGAGAGCGTAACCACTCCACCACTTACTCGGTAAAGATCATTCTTTTTCTACGTCCTTTTATAACAGCCCTATAGTACCATAGCTTGTTTTGGAACCATCGGTGAACCAGATGATTTCTCCAAAATTACCTGGCTGCATCACCCGTTCTCAGTGAATATATTTTCTAGATACAAATCCTTTTATTTCGGTTTCATTTCACCGTATTTATGCCAACATAATAAAAATGAAACATTTATCATGCAATACGTCCGATTTTCATCCCTTTTATTTTCTGTAAAAGTTTCAAACCATTAAAAAGGACATTACAACGAAAACTTTCACAATAAACAGATTTTTTTTGTAACGTGCTGTGTCTTGAATCTAAAAGTTTGCGACAAATAAAAACAATTTGGCAAATAGACAATAAAATTTAGCACATGCTTTTAAAATCTAAATAAGGAATTTACTAAAACAACAATGTTATTACCGTATAATATGAAATTTACTATGGTCACCACAAGCTGCCAGTGGCGTAACTTATGGCACGTAGTTGCGGGAGGGTCTCGTAGTTTTGGAGGCCCCGAGGACCCCAGGCGCCAGCCCCTCATTTGTAAATGCATATACAATACGGTTTATTTGTTCATGTATATGATCAGCCCCGTTAATATCCTTGCGAGGGGGCCCCGGATTTGAAGTTACGCTACTGAAGCTGACGTTTTAAAATTAATTAATTATGGTAATATAATAATCAGTTTGTTAGGAATTTAATATTTCAAGTCTTCTATTTTATTATTGACGGTAATGCCGACTGATTTTGTCACTTGGTGTTTCATAACAAAAAAGAAAAGACGAAGGAAAGGTGAATATATTTTAACACAGGCGCCGCCTTACATTGAAAGTGGATAAAAGCTATAAATAAACCTTTTGTTAACCACTCACGCTAGTATGTCTCGAGTAGCTACAAATATAATAAATTTTGAGATTTATAGAGGGGTTTTATACCTTTGCATTTCGAAGGAAATTTCAGATTGTTTATTTTTGAAAAAAACAATCTTTTCACATTTTTTACGAAAGTATTTTTAAAAGAGTCCGCACCTGTCTCCTGATAAATTATAGAAGCACCATCTCAAACGTTATTAGGAGAAAAATAGGGACCGACTATGAGTTTCCATTTAGTTTTCATAGCCGAAAACTCGAGAGACAAATTTCTCGGGTAAATAATTACTTTGGGTGTGTCTAATAGATTTTCTCAGCAATATTATTCAAATTATAGATGGGTTGAACGTGATGCTGCATCAAGGTTAAGTAAAAGATTATCTCAAGACATTATTTCTAAACCATATAAAGAAATAAATAATAAAAGAAACGTATAAACCAAATAGAAATGACACAATAAAGTTGGGTTAGCTAGGTCAACGTTCAATTGATTAAAAAGCAACAAACACAGCGTTACACATATCATAAACATATAACTTTATTAATATTAGAGTACCTACCCCTTTCATCTAATTTTTAGTTTAAGTTAAACAATATATTATTAAAAACAAGAAACAAACATCTTTAACTAATTTAGTACATCAAACGTAATGAAAATTCAAGTTAGACAGAGAATTTATTTATATTATAATACCCCTTTCATCTAATTTTTAGAAAATTATTAAAAATAATATACAGGCATCTTGTGTTGCATAAGCATCAGGGGCCTATATTACCTAACTTTGGAAATGGTTGGTGACAGTGGCGCAACTAAGGTTCAACAGGGCTCGCAGTTACCGGGGCACCGTAGTTTTGGAGGTCCCGGGGAGACCAGGAACCAGTGCAACGAGAAATCTGCCTGCTGGAGTTTAATTTACTCTTTTTTCCGTGAAAGTTATCGAAATACCATTATGTGAATACATCTTTCAAAGGTGCTAACAATCTAAATATTTAAAGACTTTTAACGATGTATATTTTCTAAATTTCAGTTTTATATATATTCTTAAACGTAATATAGCTTTCAGGGGTTGTCGATAAACATTACAAGATATATAAAATATGATTCATTTTCTTTATTTTTGTTATCGGTAGAAAAAAAAAGCGACTCCGCAGTTTTTATATACCTTAAATTATTGCCTTCGCCGTATTTTATAGAGAGATAACTGATACATTATGCCAAAAGCACGAATAACGGGCGTACATGGAAGTTTTTGAAGGAGAATTTACTTAGCAAATGATATAGGTACGTGGTGTCGATTACATCGTGTGTCACTGAATGCCTAAAAGGGCAATTATAAAGAGTGTTATACTCAATAAATATATACAGTGTGTCTGGAAAAGTTTGCAACATATGGGAAACTTTTTGATTGTTAAGCTGGGTTTATATATAGGCTCTGTTGTTATCGTTGCTCGCCGTGATTCCCACGTTGCTGGTGAATCTATTTCTATTTCATCAAAAATGTTTTTTAAATTCCATACACCCTGTACCTTAGGAATAAATGGTATTATTATACAAATTGATTAATTTACGAGTGTTTATTATGGTAAAGCGTTGTTTGTCGGATGTAGAACACTCTGTATAAAACTGTAAACAATATGGAAAAGATAATTTTAGTTTCCATTAATGTTGATTCCAAAACGAGCGAATCACAGAACAGCATATGAATGAAAATTTATACGCACAGACATGACAGCTTATTATATGGCTTGACATCGGAATCAGAAAAACAGGAGCGTCTAAATGTAGTACTCTTTACCAACGTTGCCAAGTGTAGTCCTAAACTAAAACGTTTGTGTTTTGGAAAGTAAAAATATTTTAATAATGATATTTATCACAGTTGATTAAAAAGCAATGTGTTAAGAAATCAATATTTGTCATTTTTAAAATTATGTTTAGCAAAACGTACTGAAAATTGTTCGAGTTTACAATACAGAATTATCATACAAAAAGGAAAACTCACGAATGCATAGATACATTTTCCCTAATCGAAAAATTGAATTGTGTAATTGACAGATTATTATAATAATTTTCAATAATAACCTAACCAAAACCACCCTACCTTACCCCCTACCCTAATCCGAATCGAAAAATTGAATTGTGTAATTGACAGATTATTATAATAATTTTCAATAATAACCTAACCAAAACCACCCTACCTTACCCCCTACCCTAATCCGAATCGAAAAATTCTTCGTATTTTTAGTCAATTTTTGAAAAAAACAATAAGAAAATAAAAATAAAAATATCTTGACTCGGACACGACTCGAACCTGGTACCTCTGTGTTAGGAGTCCAGCACACTGACGCTGGGCTAATCTCTGCACACATTAATGATATCGTATAGAAGGTTAAAAGCTTTAGAACCGTGCGCGCTTCGCATGAAAGCCGAGCGCCACCGGAGATACTCGATGGCGCCCTTTCAGTTTAGGACTACACTTGGCAACGTTGGTAAAGAGTACTACATTTAGACGCTCCTCAGAAAAACGTATTTATGTAGAAACCGAAGTAGGTAACGTATCCGTAAAAGGAAAAAAACACCAACAAATTTGAATGACAAAGAAAAACAAATATAATTTCTTGTACAGTCATCCCAAGTATATTACATGTTTAATTTTAGGAGATGCCCAAACTTTGATCACTATAAACTCCCGAGAGTCCCAAGCTGACTAAAGATAAGTTCAAACTTAGCAACGAATCACGAACTCCAACGCCATTGGTTAGATTAATTGGCGGGAAAGTTGACAGGTGCATAATTTTAGATTTCACGAATTCGTTATTGTTTTTCGTTTCTGTATAAATATGTCAAGAAAGTAAGATAATAATGAGTTATTTAACAGCATATTAATTATCAAAATATGTGGAGTTCGACACGATTGGCAGATTTCAAGTCACGCGGCACTAACTTCAGTTTTAATTGGTGGAATTGCGGAGCGACGATCAACACGACAACAATTATTTATAAACACTGTATGTAGTATCAAGGATTTATTTTTGGGCAACTGAAATCACAAAGAACGTATAACGAACAAGAAAGTTTAAAAATCTTTGTCAAAAAACCCTCAATATTTTGGGAAATATTTTTATAATAAGGTTTTCCTGAAAAAATATTATTTTTGAATAACCGTTGTCATCTTTAACGTTCTGTATTTCAAAAAATAGTCAACAAATCAACCTTTTTGCATAAGAGAAGTGCGAAAAGTCTTTTGTTATATCCACCGAAGTTTAAAATAATAATAATTCAAACGTTAACTGTAAATAAATTGATAAACAAATTTTACGAAACAATATTTTGCAGAGAAGAATGAATACCACTAAAAAATTACCCTATCACATAACCTTCACATACCAAAATTTATTAAAATAGTTACGTTCCATTTTTAAAAACTATTCTGTATATTTTAACTTTTAATCCTTAATTAAAATGTAACGTAGACGACCCTGTATAAACCTAAAATTATATCTAGTACTTTCCAGCAATTTTAAAGTGAACAACTAAATACCAAATATGGAATGAGAAATACCTACTCAGCACCAATAAAAATGCAGTAAATACCTATCAAGCCGGCACTTGCTGTTAACCCTAAAAAAACTGCTTCATGACTTTATTAGAAAGAACGTGTGTTGTACATTATGCGTAAGTGGTTTAAGCAGTGAATATCGATGTTTTTGAGGTTATTCAGGTAATTTTTGATTATTTTATTTAACAATATGCATTTTTAATGTTATAATACTTATTATGTTGTACTACTTTTATATTTTTGAAACCTAGTAATTTTAAAATTGTATTTTATGTAAATATACAAGTGTATACATTCTAAGGAGATTTTTTAAACATTCATAATTAATGTGGTTGATGTAGATCAGATGGAAAGAATATTTTTCATTAAATAAAATCTAAAAATAACAAATTTGACAACAGAAATACCTACTTTCTGTTGTAGAATTTGTTATTAAGTGATTTCATTTGATAATTATGAAAAAATTCACGTAGTAGAGGTTGAAATAATTGAATTGAATGTTTTTTGTCGTAAAAAAACCATGTTATTGTATAGGTTTTTGTAAATCCTTTGATAATTAGTTACTTTTTGTGCGCATACGTGAAAGTTGTAAGTGTAGGCAGAATTCAAGTAATTAGATGTTGCCAGATCGATAAATATTTGTATAATTTGGGTAATTTTGAATTTCTCTGCGTTTTTTATGGTAGAATGTATTATTTTGTTTAGTATTGATGGGAAATTAAGCCTTTTTTTTTAATTCTATCATATACTTTGTAAAATCATCTGACCATTGGTAATTTAAACTAAAAAATACTTAAAATTCCGATCTATTAAATATATTATCGACAGTTTCATAAAATAATTTTACATCATCAAGAATTAATAATGACAAATTGAAATTTTTTTCTCTACAGTTTATTATCAAACAATATTAAATTATATCACTTTATTTTTCTTTTTTTTTACAGATTCTAACGCTCGTTTCAGCTCAAGAAATGCGATATGCCTAAAGGTAGGAGACTGTTTTATGACAAATAACAAAAATAGAAATATTTGTGAAAATAATAATAGCTTAAATTGAAGAAATGGGAATTTTTTTAGGGGCTAGTAGTCGAACATTTTTATTTATAATTTTTTTAAATGTTATAAATACATTTTCTATTTTTGTTATTTAAAAAGTATGCCTGAAATGTTTTTGCTATTTATAATTTTTGGTATAGGCTGTCATATTTTTAATAATTTTATTAATATATTGAATATTGGAAACACCCCAGCAAGAGGATATTTTTATGTGGATTTCGTTTGTGTTTCTTTTGTTTCAGGTGAAGTTTTTTCAGCGTAGCAACGTTCTGAGAGCAAATCTGTCAATCATTTAATCTTTTTTAATTTAATAGAACAACAATAATTAAAAAAAGAAAAAAATATATAGGTACCAACTTTATAATGAAAAAAAAAAGCGCTTAAAAAATTAATTTTTTTCACAACTGTGTTCAGGTTTTAAAATATTTCAAAAAACTTCAAAATTTTTTCCTTAATTTAAACTTTTATTTAGTTAATTGAAAAAAAAAGAATTAATGCAGAAATATCTTAACCTCAAAAATTTTTTCCTAATCTAAAACATTTTTTTTGTGAGTCATAAATATTAACAATTTTGTTAGAAAATTATAATTTTACAAATATTAAGACACTAGGTAAAACCGGAATGCTCCAGACAACTCAGAAGTGATAATTTAGGAGAGCAAAAACAAAGGATTTCCCGTGCAACGTTCTGGGAGCCAATAGGGCAACCTTTAACACAATTTAATATTTTTTGGATTTTAATAGAAAGTTATCAAAACAGGAATAATTAAAAAAAAAAGGAAAATTGCTTTAGAAATTCATTTTTTTTCACAACTGATATTCTAAGATATCTCAAATTTTGTCCCTAAATTAAAACGTCACATTGTCAAATAAAAAGAATAAATTTTATGTAAACAAAAAAAAAGTTGTTCAAAAAATTTAATTATTTTCAAAACTAGCTCAGATTTTAATAAACTTCAAATTTCTTCCCCAAATATACAACTTTTATTTAGTCCAGCATATTATTAACTATTTTATTATTAATTTCAAAATATCAAGTCACTCCCAGAACGCACTGGATACAACGGAATCTTCCAGACAACTCAAGAGAAGTGAACTATTTTGGGTGTTTCCAATTCTTTACATATCCGATTTTTGCTAATTTACAAACTATATTTAAATATATATAATGGTGTATACTGTTACATCATAAATTTAATTCTCTATTAATTTTTTTTTTATTACACAAATTTTCAAATTGTTGTATGCCTGTGTTATAATAGAAAATGTGATCACAAACTTTCCCTTGGGAACAATAAAGACTTTGAAAATCTTTTTTTTTCAACTTGTCCATTATAGGTAAATTTATTTTAATATTTTCAAAAATTCACCACTACAAACTTCTCTTAACTTGTTTAGAAAGTTTAATTATTCACAAAAGACACTTTTTGTGTCCAGATTACTTGGAACAATCCATACATTTTGTGGTACTTTGGTTAACAAGTTTTTTTCAAAATTAGATACATACTGTAAATTGTATTGTTTATAATTAATATTCTTTTGTTTAATAATTGAATTTTAAATTCCCTTTCTTTCAATATATTTTTTAAACTGCTCACTATAATATAACCTTAATCTGGATACTGCACCGGATTGGAGTTCAACAAAATACTTTTCCTCATCATTCTAGTAATTCTAAATTTTAAAATTTTTTTAATTCTCGTACTTTTCCCTTTTAGAATTTAGTAGAAACTTGTTAATTATTGTATGACAAGGCTGTTGGATTACGCTCATCTTCCCTATACTGACCGTTTTCTCTTGAATTATTTATTTTAGTGAATTACAACATGATAATGCGGTTTTTATAGATAGATGAGTTGCTCTATAAACCCAGGTACTGGCTCGAGGTTGCTCTAACGTAGTGGACTTAGAGGCAGTATCATAGGGAAATGTTTGTGATGTATGCCTTTGACTAAGAGATAAATGTGGTGGCAATCGCCGGTCGGTAAATGGAAATGGTCGAATTCGGTTTTTAGTGATGGTTAATAGGAAAAATGGTGCAGTCCAAATGGTATTGGGATAAAGGTTACCTCATAGAACTCAATATGTAAGTGTTCGTTTTTCTTTTTAAATATTATGATTTCCACCTTAATTTGGAAAAGAATGATTAATCCAACCTGACATTAATTTCACTGCTTGTCAAGTTTGACAGGGTATTGTTATTTTTGACATATGTTGATATGTCATTTTTGTTCAACCGGTTCTGTCACAAAGCTTAATAATCACTATACCTCATTTAAAAACCAGGATTTTTACTTACCTCACGCCTTTTGTAATGAATTGAAAATTATTTTCTACAAAAGCATCTTCATACAATTGTTTGCAAACAATTTTTGCATCTGCGAACGAGGAGCCTATAATTTAATTTGTTAAAAAGCCTTAGGGGGTTATTTGATGTCAAGACTTCGCGAATCTATTCAGTCAAGGCATTGTTTTCAGACACCTATACCTTTTTTATGGTAATGAAACAGCGACGTGCGAGTCCTTTGACTAAGCCAAAAATACTTTCGCCTTTGTCTCACATTTTACACTTCACTAAAAGATCTAGTAAAATACTGAATGAAAAAAATTCAACGTGAAAATACACTCGCCGGCAAAAAAATTCGTCCACCTGAAATTTCGTAGTCCAAGAACTTTCGTAATTTTTAATCGATTTCAATTTTTTCTAGACCAAATTGTAGATAAATTCTTTGGTATTAAAACAAACTCCAGAAAAGTTTTCCGAAAATGTTGATAGCTTATTTATACCGGGTGAAAAAAAAAACATGTGTTTGTAGTCCAATTCCTTAACACCCTGTGGAACAGTTCGGAAAATTTGTAGAGTTTATGCTTAGTTTATTACTAAGTAAAGCACGCAAATATTCGCCAAATGTTTTCAAAGTCAAACCTTTGCACTACGGCACCGTGTGGGAGATCAAGAAAACATTCGTGCAAATGACAAATATTGGCCTATTCGCCAAATACACGTAGCGTCTGGAACCGGCTTTATGTAACTTACACCTACCAAAAATGAAAGAAATCTATATGGTGGTTCTAAAGTTATTACATATGAAAATGTCAATGATACAAGATAGTTCAATTGAAACCCATCTTTGGTCCAGGAAACATTTATTGACAAGTACAGTTACAAATAACTACCACTACAATTGAGGCACATATCCCACTGTTACACCAACCGATGTATACCCTGCTTATAGAATTCTTGTGGCTGCTGCTGGAAGAATTCTTTCACAGCGTTTTGTACTTCTGCGTCCGACTGAAAAAGGTTACCTTTTAACGCCTTTTTTAGTGGCCCAAAGATGTGAAAATCGCAAGGCGATAAATCGGGACTATAGGGTGGATGCTCTAATATCCTCCATTTCTTTCGTTGCAGATTTTCTTTCACTACGTTGGTAACATGAGGCCGAGCATTATCGTGAAGCAGAATAACACCACGTGAAAGCTTCCCTGGACGTTTTCTTCTTATTGCTTGATGGAGCTTGTTCAAAGTTTCATTATACAGGTTTGCGTTGATATGCACTCTAGGTTCTGTAAACTCTATCAGCAAGGGTCCTTCATGGTCGAAAAAAAATGTCATCATCACCTTGCCTGCAGAAGGTTGAACTTTAAACTTCTTTGGTGGCGGAGAATTTGCGTGTTTCCATTGCATCGATGACAGCTTACTGGATGGTTCAAAATAATGACACCAAGATTCATCGCCAGCAACTATTGACGAGAGAAAGTCATTACCATTTTGACTGTATTCCGTGAGGTGTTGCAAAGACAAGCCCATTCGCAAGCTTTTTTGGTCCTCAGACAAAAGACGAGGAACCCATTGCGCACAAACTTTGCTGTAACCTAGTTTGTGTACGATACTATGGACAGATCCTATACTCACACCAACATTTTCTGAAATTGCTCTGATTGAAATTCGACGATTTTCTCTAATCAGGCCTTCCACACATGCCACTTTCCTGTCTGTTGATGCAGTAATCAATGCACCTGGTCGTGGCTTATCATTCGTCCTCTCTTCTCCATTCTTAAATTTTCGACACCATTCCTTCACAGTTGGATATGCAAAACATGCGTTTCCATACACTGCTTGCATTCGCGTATAAATTTGCAACGGTTGCACACCTTCAGCACACAAAAATTGAATGACCGCACGCTTATCACATTTGGACGGATTGTTAACAACAAACGCCATTTCAAAGTCACAATACTTAAAATCGCTGTCAAATATAAACGAAATAAACAGATCAGTGTGACGTTTGCATACACTACTAATGTTGGAAAACGTCAGTTGAATGATTACAATTGTTTCCAAGGCTAACCTGACAAAAGATGGGTTTCAGTTGAACAAGCCTAGTACATTTAAATAACTTTGACATTAAAAGTTAAGCAGTTAAACGGGATGTGCACTTCGAAAAATATTTTCGTGCCGCTCTATCTTTTCTGTTCTCTTCGAATACTCTATTGGATTTTAAAAATTCTAATATACAGAGTGTTGTTTTGGAGATTATCGAATAATTTTGCAAATTTTTCTTAAATCAGACCTGGATTATAATTATTTTTATTATACTATCTTATTGTGTTATCAATGCAATATATCCTAACCAAAAATGAAAGAAATATATAGGGTGGTTCTAAAGTTGTGGCCTTCAAAAGCATTGGACTAAATGAATCTCTGTTAATAATAATTATGTTAGACCAATTAACCAAGTCTATTTGGAACCACCAAAGTTTCCTCTACTTGCAGTTATATAACCTATGGTGGTTTAAATATGAAACACCCTGTATATCGCTTATTTATATTCTTAAAAGTACTAATTTTCCGAAGAGGAGATTTCGGAAATAAATCAAATCGAAAATAAGATTGGAGACAACTGAACTCGGAGATGAGAGTTATTCGAACACTCACTGAAATAATTAAATCCTGAAAACGAAAATTGTAACTCCAGTTTATTGGATTATCCTTTCGATTTACTGACGATTCCAATTTCTGATGAAAACATTCAATTTCCTCACTATTTTCTTAGGTATTAACTAAATTGGTTGTTTTACCGTTATTTCTTATCCCTTTTTAAAGGAACGTTTTTCGAGATTCATTCGAGTTACATTAGTTTTTAGCATATTAATTTATACTGAGGTTCACACTGAAAAAATAAATGGAATATTTATTAAAAACCATTTTCTGCTGTCTAATATTTTTTCTTGGGGGGGGGGGGCTTTGGTTTAGGTAATTAAAAAAAATATATTGTAGAGAGCCATAAATAACATACAGATTGCGAAAAGTCTATTCGCGCCATACATAATTGTGCGCTTAGCGATGAGCGTGTGTTTAGTTCCAGCTACCAAAAGCATTTGGGGGTGTGTTCAGTGCCCTCTATTTTAACCGCTGTTGCCAGAAGCGCAGATTAATGTGTACAAATGATATTTTTGTCTCGTTATCGTTAACTTTTTTTTCGAGCTCATGCACTATTAGGTAAAACTAAACACTTTCATCCGGCAATAGTGCCCTTTACAGAGAGAATTCACATTTAAACATTGCACAATTATTCTTCTCTCTCTTTCAAGTAGTTTTGCTCATATTCTCCTTGTCGCACTTGTATAAATCGTATAGCGCGAATAGACTTTTCGCAATCTGTATATTAGAATTAGAAACAAAACTAAACTTCATTGGACAAACAAATCACAAATCAAATAGCCATAAACGTCTATTATACAGTAACGTAACTTGCTAATATTTTGATTTCCGTTAGGTTTACAAAAAAAATGTTGAATAAAAGTTTTTTCAAATAATCCAGACCATCTGAATAAGTCGATTAGAAGTATGCACCATTGCTCCAAAATAACTTATTAACATATTTTTTTTCAAATAGTACACCCTGTATATATTTTCAATTTTTCATAATCTATGAAATTACAAATACAACCGTCAAGACCGCATTATAAAAAAATTGTTTATGTCAAAAAGTAGTATAAAAAATACTGTCATCAATATTGATTCATAAAGTTTTAGGTTTCTCGCCAAAAAATCCAAGTGTCCCGCAAAAAATTTAAGGTTTCCCGTTAAGAATTTCCAGTTTTTCGCTAAAATTTTAGGTTTTCCGCTAAAAATTTCAGATTTACCGTTAAGAATTTTAAGTTTTTCGCTCATATTTTAGGTTTCCCGACCAGATTTAAGGTTTTCCGCCAAAAATTCCAAGTTTCCCGCCAAAATTTCAGGTTTCTCGTTAATAATTTCAAGTTTTCCGCTCAAATTTTAGGTTTCCCGCTAAAAGTTTCAGGTTTCCCGTTAATACTTTCAAGTTTTCCGCTCATATTTTAAGTTTCCCGCCCAAATTTCAGGTTTTCCGCCAAAAATTTCAAGTTTCCCGCTGTAACAATTAAAAATTATATACATTTTTAACATAATGGTACTTTATCAAGTGTTCAAAATGTGCTCCATTTGTAAGCTGACAGTAAGTTACCCTAATCGATGGTAAAATGCGTCTACCACATTTCTCCATGATTGTCTAGAAATTAAGAGAAATTGCAAAACTGGCAACACTCCAAATATCAAATCTGGAATCTCCGTATCCCAAAATAGGTGTTCCCCAAATTTTGTACAAATAGGACTACCAATTTACGAAATCATTGGCCGTTTCCAGACTTTCGGGCCACTCTGTATATCGATTAAGTAAGTGTCCTTATACTTACATTAAGATATTTGACATTTCATCCTTTCCGGAAAGAGAAACGTTCCGAATTATACAAATTTAATTGTTTTACATTTTCAACGGCATGTTTGTCATTATACTAATTTTCTGTGGACTCTAAACTGTCAAAAATTTAAACTTATTAGGTACAATGCTGTCTTTTGACACTACAGCGTTAAAATAGACTATTATGGAATGACAGATCGGCCATATTGTTCCGGAGGGCACATATCATATTCTATTTAGGTTTCATTGTAAACAACGGATGATAGTTAGACTTTACTTAGTAATAGGTTCTTAGAATTACCTAAAATACTTTCATTTTGTAGTGTGGAATGCGAGAAGCCGGATATAATATAAGATACTTTTTTTTCGATTTCCGGCTGTTTTAACCAAGAGAGGTGGCTATTTAATTGACCCGAATCTGTTCCTTTTGACTTTCGTTGGAAACACATAACTTCTCTGGTGATTGTTGTCTATCATTTTAATTATTATTTTAATAAAATATATAGTACATTGACTAGACTGAACTGAAAGCTTTATATATTACATTTTGTATGTTTACTAAAGAATTTTTGTAAAGGAAACCGTCACATCCAAACTTCGTAAATTCCTTTCGTGTAGAGCTCGAATAGAAATAAAGCGAAATGAAATTACAAATGTGGGTTATTCTGTTCCATTACCCATAAACCAGTGTCGGTACATTGTTAGGTTTCTACTAACTCGAAGATATTAACCTCTAATCTGCTTCCTCTTTTTTCTTACTTCCAGCAGGCAGATAACCAAAAATTTGGTACTAAAATTAGAGTTCAGCATCACAGGTAGATCACCCTATAGCAAGATGGTGTGGTGTGAACAGTTCTTGCATCTTTTTTCAACAATTTGAATGAAAGTTCATAAAACTTGCGAATTATTTCATTATAAACTGAAATTCTGCACTAAAATGTTGTACTACTTCCATTAATCAAACACCCGGTACGAGTTTTTGTATAACGAACAATATTCGGACGGATAACATATACCTTGTACTGATGAGGCGCAAATTCGCCGAAACCAGTCTACAAGTTGTGTTGTCCCTTCTAATTGCAAACCAGAAAGGTTGGTTTTTAAATTATCTTGTAGATATACCAACCCCGTTTGACTTTGGGGTGTAATTCAATATCCGGCGGTGCATCTTGCACGGGAAGTAGTTGTTGCTTCTTAGTTGAACGGTCACTGTTTTTGAAAAATATTTTTCAATACTGTTTAAAGCGTTAGAATAAAAGTAATTATTCTTCGACATCTGTTAATGAACCATTAATTTAATTTCGCCACCACTGTTATTAAAATAAATATTCCCGACGTTTTGAAGGAATTTAACGGAAAGTAGGATAACTCGCGGAGGCGTGCAATTTCAGCTCAATTTGTGCCAGCATCATTTTTCCGATTATTTCTGTTAGTGACACTTATTATAGCTGTAGAACCCACGTTCGCCCTTCCCTTTTCACGAGGACTTGGTTATTTCTTTTAGATCTTTTTTTAAGTATTCATTAAAAAAAAATGTTTGAAAACAGTCGTTCAAATTTCACGATAAATGTACCTTTGAGGTCTACACATCTGAAAGGTCTTTTTTTAGAATGATATTTGGTAAATTTGTTACCGTACAGGTTGGACCAATATTAATGAGTGACGGCGCAATTTAAAAAAATATGAAACAACTCCGCGGAAAATCGGAAAAACAAAATGTTCAGTCTGACCCACTTAAGATGGCTATACCTAGCTTTCAATTAACATTTTATGAACTTCAAATGTCAATTAAAAGCTATAATTAGATGTTGCAACCTTAAAGTGAGCCACGTGACGTGACATGTGACGTTTGACGTGACATGTGACGTTTGACGTGACATGTGATTCGGCGTTATCTAACCGCAGCTCGGATTCCGACGCGTGACCTTGAAGGGAACCATTTTTGCTATTTTTGAGCTTAGCTTTTTTTTCGATTTTCTTATGGAGATTCCCATGTTAGCGCCTCCACCAATAGGCCGAATCGGTGTAGCATATTTACTTATTTACATATAAAATGAAAAAAAACTTACTATTTTAATTAACGTTAAAACTTGAATTGTCAAAATAATTTTTTACTGTCTCAAAATATTCTATCCGTTTCTTAATTTTATTTTCACAAAACCTTTTATTTTATTTCATCTCTAATAATTTCGAAACCAAACACTCGATAAAAACTGTTGGCTCTAGCAATTCCCCGCGTTTATAAAAAAATCTCATCAATCATATCAATTTTATATCTATACCGAAAACTGGTTAGAGCCTAATCGGCTGGAATTGTTTCCATCAGCAATTGAATCTCTTTTTTGATTGTAATTCCGTGGCAATTAAGTGTTTGTAAATCGCTCCAACTGTAGCAAATTGACAAACCGTGCTGGTTTTATTACGAAATTCGACTAAAAAGAACTATGAATGTCAATGAAGTAGATGTTCAAAATGTTATGAGTAAGATATTCGTTTTTGACTTGGTCTTCAAAAATATCGAAAATATGATATTTCTTGCCAAAAACATATCATTCATACTTCATTTATCTTTGATTACTTTTAATCATCATTGGTAGATGAAAAAACTATTGTTTTTTTCTTAAATTCTATTCACGTCTTCGTTTTAAATCAGGTTCACTATCAACCACTATTGCATTAATTTTTAACAACGCAAACCCTGCCCATTTTCAAATTTAAACAATTTTAATCTTTCTAGTTCCTATTTTGAGTTTTTATTATTCATTATTATAAGTAATGTTCACAAATTAACTAGTGTCATTTATAAAAACACATTTCGGGTGCAGTTTAGAACTGTTAATACGAATCACAAAGTTATAATTCCCAAGTTTTCAAATCGATGTAGTCCTTCTGAAATTAATATCGTCAAGCTTTGTTAATAAAATATTCTTATACCTATACAGATTGATCTATGTTAAAAGATGGGGTATCTTCTGTAAGTTCCTTGTGGCATTACTTATTCTTTTTTGTCTTATTTTTTTGGGAATTAAACCACAATAATGTTTTTTATTTCGACGTTTATTCGGTAGCGTTCCAGCTACCGTTGTCAAGATTAACTAGTAAAGAAATAATTTTTGGTCCCTATCTGACACAACGAAAAAATTTGACAACTAGACAATCAATAATATTTTGAAATTTAAGACTACAAAACTTTGTTGTCAAATTTTATTAAGGTCCATTCATAGTAGATCACACCTCTGGTAAAATGTGAAATAAAGTATTTTATTTTATGACATTCTAACGATATGTAGTCCACTAGAAATGGAATCCAGTGAAATGCGCGTTCCAGGAACGGTTTTTATTGGGATAGCGCTTTTTTTCTCGCTTATTTTGGAAATTTTGTTAATAAAAACGCGTTTGTTGTTACTTTTTTGTGTATGATTATTTTTGTTTTCAAAATATTTATAACTTTTGTGTATTGAAGTGTGTATCGATTAACAACCATTCCAAAGATAAATCATAAGAAAACCTGGATAAAAACTTATGATTCTATCCTGATAACGCAGGTAATTGATTATTGGAAATTTCTCTTTCTAACATTGGTAACCAAATTTGACTACATTCGGCTGAAATACTAGCTACACATTTATCTGCATTTAGTTGTATTAAAGCACTTTCTTTGATTTTTCGTCTTTTATTATTGGGCTCTTTCAATATTATTTTTGTCGAAACCCATTGAATTTTATGCCCCTCTTCCCAAGCATGTTTGCAAATACCTGACTTGAAGAACTCCCTATCTTTGATATACTTTTTATGTTCATTTATTCGGACTTTCAATGGTCTAGATGTTTCACCTAAATAGAATTTGTCCCATTCACTACCGATATCTGATATATGCAGTTTTTTGAAGATTGTTCTTCATTTTTTGGTTTCGTTTTTGTTAGTATAGATCTCAACGTATTGTTAGATTTGTAGCTAGTTCGAATATTGAATTGATTACCAATTTTCTTAATTCTTTCTGATAAACCCTTAACATACGGTATTGTCAAGTTTTTAAAAATTATGTTAGCAGAATTATTAATATTATTGTAATTATTATGGAGTATTACCAATGAGCCTTTCTCTATATTCTCAATTTCTTTATTTACAAATTCTGCCGGGTAATTATTGGCATTTAAAACATTTTTCAGCAAAGTTTTCTCCTTTGGGGTAGGACGTGGGATTTTTATCCAGACTTTGGGCTTATCATTACCCGATTTCCCGATATATGTAGCATACACGAGCCCTATTTATATTGGTATAAATGGAAAAAAAGTTATGGCGAATTTATGGAAAATATTTTGATATACATTCCGTTTATACCGAAAGTGAACTATAACTTTGTTATTTTAAATGTAACACCCTGTATATTATTAACTTAAATTATAATGTTACTTTGTGTAGCATACCCTATATTTAAAATAAATAATATGTAATTAATTTTTTTAATAAAAAATTGACAGATGCAAACCTTCATAATGAAAATTCTGTGTAAACATCCCCAATACCAAATAAAAAACATTTTGTCGGGTTGATTATCAGGACGATTAACTTATTTTTTGTATAACTTCAAGGTTGTTAATAAAATGATGATTATTTAATTCAAGTTCGAAAAATGTTAAATATCTTAATTTTTTTTCAATGAAATTGAGTTTTTTCCGTGCCATCTTTCTCAGATAAATACCTTGTCATACCTACGTGATAAATTCCGTAAAAATAAAAATAATTCCCAGCCCTATTTGTTCTCCATTCAGGTATATCTGATTGAAGGTGTGTTTTATTATAACTTAGAGCGATATTTTGTCGATTTTACGATGCTTTCTTTATCGAGTTAGAGCCATAATAACCGAAATGAACAAAAAAAAAGCGATGTCTTTATTTATCCCATTAGATATTTAAATTTATTTATATTTTTTTATCCATCAACAAACTCTGCTTTTCACATTAAATTTTCTAAATTGTTTCAACATTCTCAATTTCTTTTTGTGATTCGAGAAAATGTAAATTATAAAATATTTCAAGCGTTTATATGTGAAAATATAACGGAAAAGACAAGAAGGAAGTGGCAGTTAAAACAATTTGGAACACTAAATTTTACTAACTCAATATGACGATCACAAATAAATTTAAGAAGAATTTGGATGGTAGAGGAAAAATTTTGACCAAAATACCTACATTTCTCAAAAAACTCACCTAATATTTCACCCGTAAACTCAGGACTCCTAACAAAACAAGTAAATGTCTGAAAAGTAGCGTAATTTCGAGCGGAAGTCGGAAGAATATCAACAACGCGTCCGTTGGCATACGTCGACGTTGAAAAACTGTTTCGGTTTTGAGCGGAGCGCAGTTTCAGAGCTTCGAGTTCGGTCAGATATCGTCCACCCACCCCAAGGATTTAGAGACACTACCACCCACATATAGCAAAAGCAAATGCATACTGAAAATTGAATTTATCTTTTAGTCCTGGGAAGTAAGGTCGAAAGTTGTCGTGAAGTTGAATAGTTTGGAAAGGTGGATTTTACTTTTTTAAACGAAAGTACATCTACTATAGACTACTTTCCTAGATTTTCGAGAAGATCCCGCTGGAGCTTGCAAGTACAGCTTTGAGCACGTGAAATGCTACGGTTTTCCGTCTATAACTTTTTCAGATTTGATCACACAAAAAAAATTTAGGCATCAAAATTGTAGGTAATTTCATACCCTATAAGATAACATAATGCAATATTAAAAAAAAAAAATTTTTCAACCCTTAATTTTCAAAAAATTGAAAAAATTTTTGCAAAATGGTTTTTTAAGCGACAAACATGATGGGAATAACAATAACGACCTCAAAATATATGAAAATACAGTAGTCCGGCCCCTGAAAACGATGGTGCTTTCCAATTTCAAAAATTCAAAATGGCGACTACACAAAATTGCAATATTTTTTTTTTTCAACCTCGCCTCATTTCATGAACATTAACGCTATCGATACGCGATTTATTGCAATCGATAGATAATAAGTTGTAGTTTTATGAACAATATTTGGAAATTTAAAAAAAAAAAATTTACATTATTTTTTTGAGTTTTTTGAAAAAAAAAATTTTTTTTTTTCAGTTTTTTTTAAATTTGACGTTGAAAAATATAATTTATGGACTTTGAAAATGTTCGTCTCTAAAAACCACGTATTTTGAAAAAAAAAAAATTTCAGATTCGACCATTAGAAGCGGAGAAAATAATGTTCAAAGTTCAGTAGTCATTGTGACAATAATATTCAAAATTTTGATTTTCTGATTAATTCGTTGAATTGTTCAATAAAAACTCTAAATACGCAATAATTTTCATTAACCTAGTATCAATGAATAAATAAAAAATTCAACAGTTGCCTCAGAGTGTGACCCGAAGACGAGCTTACGTGCGCGGTTGAACGAAGCTTTCTAGTTTACATTCAATTTTGCTCTGTATAATTATTATTATAGATATTGGGTATAAAACTACTGAACTTTGAACATTGTTTTCTCCGCTTCTAATGGTCGAATCTGAATTTTTTTTTTTCAAAATACGTGGTTTTTGGAGACGAACATTTTCAAAATGCTAATAAGTCCATAAATTATATTTTTCAACGTTAAATTTGAGAAAAACTGAGAAAACAAATTTTTTAATTCAAAAAAACTAAAAAAAAAATAATGTAAAAAATTTTTTAAAAAATTTCCAAATATTGTTAATAAAACTACAACTTATTATCTATCGATTGCATCAAACCGCGTACCGATAGCGTTAATGTTCATGAAATGAGGCGAGGTTGAAAAAAAAAAATATCGCAATTTTGTGTAGTCGCCATTTTGAATTTTTGAAATTGGAAAGCACCATCGTTTTCAGGGACCGGACTACTGTATTTTCATATATTTTGAGGTCGTTATTATTATTCCCATTATGTTTGTCGCTTAAAAAACCATTTTGCAAAAATTTTTTCAATTTTTTGAAAATTAAGGGTTGAAAAATTTTTTTTTTTAAATATTGCATTATGTCATCTTATAGGGTATGAAATTACCTACAATTTTGATGCCTACATTTTTTTTGTGTGATCAAATCTGAAAAAGTTATAGACGGAAAACCGTAGCATTTCACGTGCTCCAAGCTGTATTGCAAGCTCCAGCGTGATTTTCTCGAAAATCTAGGAAAGTAGTCTATAGTAGATGTACTTTCGTTTAAAAAAGTAAAATCCACCTTTCCAAACTATTTCACTTCATATCCTTACTTTCCCGGACTATTTCGCTTGAAATTATATCTATATATATTTTCGTTAAATATGAAATAAAAGACAGGATTAAGAATTTAAGGACAAAAAAAAGTGCTTAGTCAAGGTTAGGCGTCGATATGGAGGATCATAATAATAAATAAATAATCAATTATTATATATTTTAATTAAATTTAATGAGTTTGGGGATTGTGAATTTGCAGAAATGAGTAAACGTGGTTTGCAGAATACTTACGTCCATAAACAGTGAAATTATTTAGAAAAAATTTAATTTTATTTATAACAGTCCTTTTTAGAAATGTTTTTAACGGAAGAAAACAATCCCGAATTGGTTAAATTCCAGATGAGATAAAGAAAAGGTTTTGATAAAATAAAACTCTTAAAAATATTTATTAGTATTTAAATATATTTCATTTTATTAAATAGTTTGCATTTTTTCAGATGGTTCTTCTTCGATTACTTCGTCGTTTTCATCATCTCCTTTTAACTCTTCACTCGATTTTTTGAATTTATTCACATCTGAAAAGAAAATGGGTTATTATTTTATAAAACATTCCAATTTCAAGGGGAAGGAATTATTTTACAAAAAAACTGACTCGGCCAGTGGATATCCTGTACCAAAAAAAACACTATTTCATATTTACATACAGGGTGTACCAATCTTTCGACAAACCTCGATATATGGGTTATTTCAAGAGATATCAAAAAATGTTATCAACAAAAATAGTAGATGTCTTTAAGGTCCATATTTTGAAATTATATCGAGCTATACAGAGTGCTGCATAAGTCCGTTACAAACCAAATATATGATTTTTTTAAATGAGAACCCCTGTATATTATACCGAATTCGGATAGCTCTGATAGCTTTGAAGAACTCTGTATAATGTAGCAAAAGCTTTAAAAAAATAAGAGCAATCCGAATTCGGTATAATATACAGGAGTTATGTTTGGTTTGTAACGGAGTTATGCAGCACCCTGTATAGTTCGATATAATTTCAAAATATGGACCTTACAGACATCTCTACCTTTTTTGGTTGGTAACATTTTTTTATATCTCTTAAAATAACCCATATACCTACCGAAGTTTGTCGTAAGATTGGTACAACCTGTATATGCAAATACATTTAAATAAGATTTTTTGAAAAATTGACTTATAGTTGAGAGTAAAATTAATGTGCACCGCGTCATGTTAAAATAAATAGTGTGCGACAAGATGAAGATATTGTTATGCCAACATAAACAATGTCAAAGTTTATTTATTTATAGATGTTGCCATATATAAAATTTTTAATGGTAAATTTAAAAAAATAATGAAATAAAATGATAAACTTTAAAAGTGATAACACATAAATTGTTGGATAGAATGAAAAGAATGTTTCCTTGACTTTACGTACAAATTAGTTGATATATTTTATACTTGGGAATATCGATTCAAAATATACTCTGTAAAATTTTCTCCTGAATCGATTGGTGAAGACTAGAAAGTTGTATCTTTTCAATTAGTCGAGTTATAAGTATCTTTTGTTTTAGAAAGTGGATTTTCGAAAATTTCCTTGCTGTAATTGAAAGCGAAAGAATGATTTGATAAAAAAACGGACAGTGGCGATTTCTCGTTCCAAAAAAACCACCGAAAACACGAATTTTTAGCATTTTTCATTGTAATTTTTGAACAAATAACTAGAGTTAAATATCAGCAATGGAAGTGATTCTCAACCTCACACCATTACATATGGTGGTGGAGAGTGTTGCAGAAAGAACAAGATACAGACTAAGTAGAGAGGGAATCATTAAAAAGAAAACCACCTCTTCACTTCTTAGAAATCAGACAACCTGGGACATGCCACAAGATGGTATGATGAAAAAGTATAACTTTTCAAAGAAATTCGTTACGGAATTAAGCAACAAGAAGGAATGGGATCCAAATACCATTACCAGACTTGGAAAGAATGCCATTCGATGGTACACAGACGGCTCAAAAGCAATAGAAGGAACTGGGATAGGAGTGTACGGGCCAGGAACCAAACACTCTGAAAGCTTGGGAAAAACCCCAAGTATCTTTCAAGCGGAAATTCACGCAATAAGAAAGTGTGCCCAGTTCAATATTGACAAAGGATATAGAAGGCAAAGGATTATCATAATGTCTGATAGTCAAGCAGCCATTAAAGCACTGAGTTCCTGTGTAATCAGTTCCAAAATGGTGTGGGAATGTCTAGGCAAACTCAATGAACTAGGCGAGAACAATATAGTAACCTTACTGTAGATTCCTGGACACACTGGAATAGAAGGAAATGGACTAGCAAAGAGGGGGACTGTAAGATCCTTTTGGGGGCTGGAACCCTTTTGTGGTATCAGCTCCAATGTAATATTGGAAGAAATAGGTAAAGCCGAAGAAAAGAGAAGATCTGACAATTGGAAAGATCTAGTAGGGCTTAGGCAATCAAAGATTCTTCTGGGTGACTACAACCTGTTGAGATCAAATGAATGCATAAGTCAAAGCAAAACTGCACTAAGAGTTTTAACAGGAATCCTAACGGGACTGAATGGGCACCTAAAAAAGCTCAAAATAGTGGAGGAAGAAGATTGTAGATTTTGTGGAATGGAAGAAGAAACCTCCATCCACATACTTGCGAACTGCACAGTATTTCAGAATCCTAGGGCACAGTACCTGGGAGACTACTGGATAGAAGAGGGACAGTTACCTAAGTTGAGGCCTGCAGATATCCTAAAATTCCTCCGGGAAATAGGACTAAAGGAGCTACTAGTATCTGAGACTCTCCTCAGAAACTAAGTAGAAGTAAGGGGGCACAATAGATCTTTTAGGTCTCAGTGAATGTTACCCCAAAATACATACATACATACATACAGAGTTAAATAACTTCTTACCATATTTTGAAATATCTCCACCAAGCAATCTTAACAAATGAACAGTACTATTCTTATCCATATAACATCTCAAAGAAGTAGTTCCCCTCCAACCGCTTATTTGTATCACCAAAGGATTTTTGCTTATTTTCGGCTCTTCCTTATAAATAAGGACACAACTACCAGGACCTAAAAATTACCACTAATTTTCAAAAAAAAAAACAGTATAATCCTCACCTCCACGTCTAAAAACTACTATATGAAGTAACTATATAATTTTTATTTGTTTTACAATATGAATAATGCCATAAATAACATAATTTTCAAAACAAACATACAATTTTTTGTTAAGGCTGCTCTCATTAGTGTAATACAGTGTGACGTACTAGCCCCTACACCCCTAACGACGTCAATAAGTTCTATAATAGTAAATCTGTATACCTATGGTTCCGTGTACGACAAAACAAATTTGAGGTTAGGGGTCATTGTATTTGTATGCAGTTTACTAGTTTTTGAAAAATAACAAGCCAAAAAATTTGAGTTATTATAGAAAATGTCAGAAATCCAGCTATTCAAAGCACCAAATGTACAGTTGTTGGTTGAATGGAACTACCAGTGAGGTATTCTCGGAATGGGGTGTTAAACCGATATCGGGCTTTTGGTATTTTATTAAAGTATATTGGTACTACTTTGCAAAAATTAATTTACAAATTTTTTAAACCGAATATTTTAGGAGAAAACTGGAAATTAAGAATTCCTAAATGTTTGCAACTTTCACTACAGATACGTCACTTCACTAAATATTTCTGATTTAGATGTTTTATGAACTAATAACCAGTTACAAAAAGGCCATTCGAATTTGAAGTAAGAAGAACTGTCAAAGTCTATAATATATTTGAGTGTTTTGGTTTTGTTTACATTTTATTCAAGCTTGACGTTTCAGTATTATAAAAAAATTGTGTCAATACTTTTTTGGTTGAGTTTAGTTAGTTTTTCTCCACAATTTTTCATGTTGGAATAATGCCAATATCGTGTAAATCTTGTTTTGTATCATACTGCACGAGCACAACAATTACAACGCCTGATAAAATGTTTGTAACTGTGCCTGCAGTAACAGTTAAAAGAAAATTTGGTTTGAGGCTGCTAGAAGCAAATATAAACAGACTAAAACTAATTACTATTTCTGTGAAGATCATTTTTATGTAAGTAATTGTATAGGTGTGTGTATGTTTGATTTTTAGTTTGAAAGTGACATGGACAAATTATACTCAACACTCGATGATGGGAGGAAAAAAAAACAATTCCTAAGTCACTATAACAGCAATATGACATAAGTATAACCTATAAGTACTTCATCACATCAGAATTGTGGTCCTATGTCAACCCTTATGTAGCTAACTTCTCTTCTAGTGAGCATACGTCACATTATGAATGGCGGATTATTTGAATCGCCCAAAAGTTGAATTTTCAAATCGGCATAAAAACCTTGTAAGAATAAAAATATTAAAAATAATCGATTCCCATTATGATTTTGTCCACCAGTAACTATTAACATAGAGAAAACATCATATTTTTGTTAAGTTTAACACCTCATAGCTGTACCTATCATAGAAATCCTTCCTAGTTTGAATAATTTTTGTTATTAAAAGTAAAAACTTACTTAAATTTTCCACTTGTAGTCGTATTTTTTCTGATAGGTCAGCAATAGGAGGAGATCGTTGAGGAGTATCGTTCATTAATAAAGTTATTAAATCGTCTTTAGGAATGTAAACTTTTCTGTCGTCCCCTATATAAGGATAAATGCTGTCCAAACCGTCATTCGCTATCCTATTAAGAAAAATTACCACAAATATCACGAACAGTAGTTCAAATGTACCGCTGTCGTCTAAAATCATTTACTTACCTAAAAGCACATTTCATATTTTTATTATCACATCTAACGAAGGCTTTGACTCCGGTATTGATGAATTTGACGTTTCCTTGGTTGGATACAACCAAATTCCGAACAGCGTCAGATGTCAAATAAATATTCTTCTTCTTTCCAACGTGACATCTTGTTAACAAGCATTTTGAATCAAAATTGTCTGAAAAAAAAAACAATTATAACTAATAATTAATATACAGAGCGACGCAATTAAATTTGAACATAACTTACCTGATATTTTGTAGAAACTCTTGATATCATTCCAAACCGGTTCTTCTTGGTTAAAAAATACAAATGGATCTTCTTTGTAGATATCTTTCTTGCGTTTCTTTCTTTGACCGTGTGGTAGATTATCGTCATTTTCACGTTTTTTTAGTTCTTCAACGTTTTCACTTTGTTCTTCCGGTTTTTCTTTGGAATTCAACGGTTTCACTTTTTTCAAAACTGCTACGAAAAATGCACCAGTATTTTGTTGATGTGGTAAAATCCGAATGCTGTAAAAACAAACACATAAATAACTAAGGACAAAAATATAATAATACGTACCATCTGTTCAATTTGTACTTGTCTTTGTCATCAGGTGAAGGAGGAAACATTTGCGGTCTAATAGTAGTTCTCCATTTTTCAATAACTTCTTCAAATGTTTTATAAAATTCCAGATTTCTACTAGACACTAACCATTCTTCCATACCTTTTATAAATAATAAACAAAACTGTAATGAATATGGTACAATGATCCATAATGTTTATTTAAATAATAAAAATCCATCCAACTTAGCGTAATTGCTTACCTGGTGTATACTTGAGTCCTGGTAAAGCATTAGACACATCAACAAGTTCTAGGACACCCTCATATGTAGATAAGATCCTGTGAATTACAGCTTCGTTTTCAATTGGATTGATAGAACATGTGGAATATACCAATTTTCCACCGACAGCTAATAATTCAATTCCTCTTCTCAGTATTCTCGTTTGTACTCTAAATAATAAGTATATTTATTTAAATATTACAATTTCGTAATTCTTTTTTTTTTGTTTTAGGTAAGTGGAACCATATACTGTTAAGTACTCCTCATATGATGAGTAAGTACATAATCTACTTTCTTCTATATTTAATATCTATTTTTACTTGTTCAAAAAACTGCTATTTTATCCTAAAAATACCTTAAAAATTACTATTTTAATCTGACAAATCCTTGAAAACTGCTCTTTAAACAAAAAGATTCATAAACATTGCTATTCAACTTGAAAAATTCATAAATATTGCTATTTCTACTTGAAAAATTCATAAATATCGCTATTTCAACTTTAAAATTCGTTGAAAATTGCTATTTCAGCCTGAAAAATCTTTAAAAACTGCTCTTTTCAACAAAAAATTCATAAAAATAGCTATTCAACTTAAAAAATTCATAAATATAGCTATTTCAACTAAAAAATTCATAAATATTGCTATTTCAACTTTAAAAATCCTTAAAAATTGCTATTTCAGCCTGAAAATCTTTGAAAACTGTTGTTTTAACCTCAGAACTGCTGTTTTCAACAAGAAAATTAATAAAAATTACTATTTCAAAATACAAATCGTTGAAAATTGCTATTTTAACCTGAAAAATGTTTGAATATTGTTGTTTTAACCTAAAAACTGCTCTTTTCAACAAGAACATTCATAAAAACTGCTATTTCAAACTGAAAAATATTTGGAAACTGTTGTTTTAACCTGAAAACTGCTCGTTTCAACAAAAAAGATTAATAAAAATTGCTCTCAACTTGAAAAAATTCCTAAAAATTTCTATTCCAGACTTAATGTCTTTAAAAACTGCTCTGTAAACAAAAAAATTCATAAAAACTTCTATTTCAAATTGAAAAATCTTTGGAAACTGTTGTTTTAACCTGAAAACTGCTCTTTAAAAAAAAAATATTAATAAAAATTGCTCTCAACTTGAAAAAATTCCTAAAAATTTCTATTCCAGACTTAATGTCCTTAGAAACTGCTCTTTAAACAAAAAAATTCATAAAAATTGCTATTTCAACTTTAAAAATCGTTAATAATTGCTATTTCAGCCTGAAAAATCTTTCAAAACTGTTGTTTTAACCTGAAAAATATTTGAATATTGTTGTTTTAACCTAAAAACTGCTCTTTTCAACAAGAACATTCATAAAAACTGCTATTTCAAACTGAAAAATATTTGGAAACTGTTGTTTTAACCTGAAAACTGCTCTTTTCAACAAAAAATTCATAAAAATAGCTATTCAACTTGAAAAATTCATAAATATTGCTATTTCAACCTTAAAAAATTCATAAATATTGCTATTTCAACTTGAAAAATTCATAAATATTGCTATTTCAATTTAAAAAATTCATAAAAATTGCTATTTCAACTTTAAAAATCCTTAAAAATTGCTATTTCAGCCTGAAAAACCTTTGAAAACTGTTGTTTTAACCTGAAAAATATTTGAATATTGTTGTTTTAACCTAAAAACTGCTCTTTTCAACAAGAACATTTATAAAAACTGCTATTTCAGACTGAAAAATATTTGGAAACTGTTGTTTTAACCTGAAAACTGCTCTTTTCAACAAAAAATTCATAAAAATAGCTATTCAACTTGAAAAATTCATAAATATTGCTATTTCAACCTTAAAAAATTCATAAAAATTGCTATTTCAACTTTAAAAATCCTTAAAAATTGCTATTTCAGCCTGAAAAACCTTTGAAAACTGTTGTTTTAACCTGAAAAATATTTGAATATTGTTGTTTTAACCTAAAAACTGCTCTTTTCAACAAGAACATTCATAAAAACTGCTATTTCAAACTGAAAAATATTTGGAAACTGTTGTTTTAACCTGAAAACTGCTCTTTTCAACAAAAAATTCATAAAAATAGCTATTCAACTTGAAAAATTCATAAATATTGCTATTTCAACCTTAAAAAATTCATAAATATTGCTATTTCAACTTGAAAAATTCATAAATATTGCTATTTCAATTTAAAAAATTCATAAAAATTGCTATTTCAACTTTAAAAATCCTTAAAAATTGCTATTTCAGCCTGAAAAACCTTTGAAAACTGTTGTTTTAACCTGAAAAATATTTGAATATTGTTGTTTTAACCTAAAAACTGCTCTTTTCAACAAGAACATTTATAAAAACTGCTATTTCAGACTGAAAAATATTTGGAAACTGTTGTTTTAACCTGAAAACTGCTCTTTTCAACAAAAAATTCATAAAAATAGCTATTCAACTTGAAAAATTCATAAATATTGCTATTTCAACCTTAAAAAATTCATAAAAATTGCTATTTCAACTTTAAAAATCCTTAAAAATTGCTATTTCAGCCTGAAAAACCTTTGAAAACTGTTGTTTTAACCTGAAAAATATTTGAATATTGTTGTTTTAACCTAAAAACTGCTCTTTTCAACAAGAACATTCATAAAAACTGCTATTTCAAACTGAAAAATATTTGGAAACTGTTGTTTTAACCTGAAAACTGCTCTTTTCAACAAAAAATTCATAAAAATAGCTATTCAACTTGAAAAATTCATAAATATTGCTATTTCAACCTTAAGAAATTCATAAATATTGCTATTTCAACTTGAAAAATTCATAAATATTGCTATTTCAACTTGAAAAATTCATAAAAATTGCTATTTCAACTTTAAAAATCGTTAAAAATTGCTATTTCAGCCTGAAAAATCTTTCAAAACTGTTGTTTTAACCTGAAAAATATTTGAATATTGTTGTTTTAACCTAAAAACTGCTCTTTTCAACAAGAACATTCATAAATACTGCTATTTCAAACTGAAAAATATTTGGAAACTGTTGTTTTAACCTGAAAACTGCTCTTTTCAACAAAAAATTCATAAAAATAGCTATTCAACTTGAAAAATTCATAAATATTGCTATTTCAACTTAAAAAATGTTGCTATTTTAACCTAAAAACTTCTCTTTTTAACAAGAAAATTCATAAAACGTGCTATTTCAACCACAAAAATATTTGAAAAATACTATTTTAACCTGAAACCTGCTATTTTAAACAACAAAATTAATAAAAATTACTATTTCAACTCCTACTTATATAAAAATATATCGAAACAATTATTATAGCTTACCCATGTAAATTCAATCCATTTGCTGCTGTCCATTTCATCCATATATCAGGATTCTTTCTTAAAGTACCATCTCCTGAGCAAGGCACATCACATAATATTCTATCAAACTGCACCTGTTACATTTTTGCATTTAAGTATTTAATTAAATGCTTATTTAAGCAAGTGCATTAAAATTTTATATTTATTCACTAGTTACACAAAAAAATTTATACAATACAGTACAATTGGTCAAATAGTAGTTATTCCAAACCTGTTCTGTTGATCCATCAGTTGCAGTTGTAAGCAAATTTGGTAGAATAGCGCTATCATGATTAATAACTGCAACACATGGTGAATTCAACCTCTTAGCTTGATGAACTAACATATAACAACGCTTATTATCAATATCATTGGCAATAACATAACCAGAAGGTATTGGATCTTCATTTGCATGCAACAGTTCTAATAGTTGAGCTGTTTTAGAACCTGGAGCAGCACACATATCAAGCACCTGCAATGAAATTTATCTGTAGTACTATGAAGTACACACAAAATTCAGTGAAATATATAAGATATAAGACATAACAAAATATATTAAAACTTTAATTTGTTACCTTATGATGTGGTTGAACATCCAAAACCAAAGGTGGTATCATACTAACTGTTTCCTGCCTTGACATAGTACCGTTTGCTGTTTCTGATATCAAAAAGTTATGAAGTTTGTAATAGGATTCGCATCTTCTTATATCTTTTCTTGTAAGTTCCATTTGCCAAGCAAGCTTATTAGGATACCTAAAATATTTCCAAATGAAATTTCTAATATAAAGATATAAATCATAGTTTAATACCATGGAATTGGGAAGATTGCAGGTTTATCATCAGTTCCATTTGTGTTGTCAATACACTCTTTAATAAGCTGATCTTGAACAATTTCCAACATTTTATTTGCTACACCTTTGGATCCCGTTATTCTAAAAGTAGCTGGTAGGTCAGTTTTCATATAAGTTATAAATTCATCAAACTCGTCTTGTTTACAAACACCAAGGGTCTGAAAAAAGTGTGACAGTTTATATACCTATAGTTAACAAACTAATGAATAGAAAAATCTGCATTTTACCTTATAATACTGACAAAATTTTTCATTTTCTCTTATAATATCATTATAAGGTCTACGAGTGTCAATATTGACTTGTTTGTTTGGTTCCTGTTCGCCCTTAAAAATTCAAATATAAAATAGCACATGTAAAAAATGTAAGGTTGTCTTTTCAATACCTTCTTGATGTGGTTGAAATGATGATTTTTTCTAAATTTGTTATGTTTGCGTCCCATTGTTCTTATATTAAAATATAAATACGTACAAAAAACTATTTTGGTATTTAGGATTTATAAAATTAAAAGTATACTATAACCTAATTTTTCTTCTTCTCTTTATTTTTCTTCAAACTGTACTTCGTATGCTAGAGTTGGTAGCCCTAACTTCAAAATAGAAGGCAAGCTCTACATCTACAGTGAATCAAACAGTAATATCCTTTCTTTGATAAGTAGTCTATGGTTTGATTTGAAGCCATAGAGAAATAAAAATAATCATGCTATATGCACTCGTATATAGGAATATAACTTTCCATTCGTAGTCAGTGCTCCCTGGCTTAAGAGGGCGATGTCGATTTTACTACTGACCAGAGACCCTTACTGACTGAGTATATAATAAGACATCTTTCTTAGGACTTGATCTATATAGGTTATCTTATCTAACAAAATGTATATATTAATAATTCTTATTCCATGTAATTAGGTTACGAAACCTGTTTGGAATAAATAAATAAATAAAAACAACATTTTTGCATAGTGATAATCTTCTTTTATTGATGTGAGGCCTTACCTTACCAGCTTTTTGTCTTGGCTAAATGAGGCTTACAGCTACAACAATTTAGTTCGGTCACCAGACCAAAAGAGGGCTTTAAAACATATGGTTTGAGATTTGTTCATTGAGTCAGATGAGTTGAGTTGCGAATCTAATAGCGAATTCCATTGGCAAAAATAGTGCCGAACTAGAATGGCACCCACACTCACACAGAGCAATTTAAAACGTGCACTAGTGCAACTCCAATGGTGTTCACATTTGACCTTAAGGTTAACAATTGGGGTTATGTTGATGGTATCTTTTCAAATTTATGTTTGGAATTTAAAGAAAAAATTGTCTCAAAATGGGTGATTCAACTGAATCCAATATCCAGATACAATTCAAAATTAATTAACAGATATTTACTCTGCTCGAAGCAGTCGATGAATCTGAACATTTATTTAAGTTAACCAGTAAGTACATTATCCAAGTCTAGAGAAAATTACCGAATCAGTCTTCCTTGGAAAATAATCTGGCTAGAATAAAAGTTAATCTTTTTAGTATAGAAAGGTTTGTAGATTGAAATTTAAGAAAGATCACCAAGCCTGAAAACAATCAAAATTGCCATAAATTGCAAAACAACACTTATGTCAAATTGCACTAGTGCCACACCACCTCAAGAAGCTCGTGCGGAACTGATTGCACTCAGGGCAAAAAGTATCGCATCTGTTTCCCAATGGGATTCAAAAACCCGCACTAAAATGGCCAATGGTTGACAAATATTGCACTAGTGCCGCACCAGTTCGTCCAATAGAATTCGCTATAATATCAGAGACAACAATAACATGTCTGTGATAATATTAATTTATCTCTGAGCCAACCATAGATATAATAACTTAACATGGATGCGCCTTGTCACTATTCAGCTCATATTATCGTGTGTCGCACTAGCAGTGTGAGAGAGATGGAGATAGAAGGGTGGCAAAAAGCGCGAGCCAGCAATGGAAAATACATACAAAATTGAAATTAATTTTGTCTATCTATAGTTTATTAGGAAGTTTGGCTTGGGAATGGATTAAAATAAATTTTGCAAACGTAATTATTTATTTTCTAAACATAAATAAATAAATAAAGATTTCACCATTTTATATTCAATATAATGTACACACGAATATATTTTGAATTTGCGATATTAATTTATCATTTAAGGAGTACAAAATAATCCAAAACTCACAATTCACAATTCTTTCACCTATGTTTCACGCTCTTTTTGCCACTCCTCTATATCTGTCTTTGTCTGGTTGCTCTGGTCCCATGATGTCTCTTTCTAAGCTAAGGCGCATCCATGTTAAGTTATTATATCTATGGAGCCAACACAAAAATATAATTACTGAGATAAGAAACATAGAGAAATTAATTTGTCTATGATAACTCATAAGTAATATATATAGTGCAACTGAAGATAAGTATATTATATCTGGATTAGACCATATTTATTTTAGTCAGTAACTACACTTTCGAACTCTGAATGATTTGGTGTAGGTAACTTATGTTTTAGAGAAATATTTTCGTTAAAATGGATGATGGTGGGGTAAGTTACTTGTATAAATTATTTAGTCTTTTAAACAGTTTAAAGACCTGACTTTTTAAGATATAATAATAAATATATTTACCAACACTCTTACCTATTTTGACTAGTGAAAATCTAGCTCCAAAGGACTACCTACAGTGAAATTGATCTGATAGCACACTGCCCAGTCGTTGAGAGATTACATGTCACTAGGGGTCTATGTTATTGACAAATTCGATAAATTGTGCAATAGAATACAGGAATGAAGGAAGATAGGTCTAGTAAGGGTGTGGTTTCACCTATTCGGAGAAGGAAAACCAAGGGCAGAGAGCTAGGCAAGGAAGGCAGTATCCAGGCTAATAGGTCTAGCAAAAATAATAAAGCTAGATATTGAGCTAATAAGTGTCCACTGGGAGTTTATGATTATTTTTCCTAGCCAAATATTTGAAACTATTATCTAATCTTTAGTTTATATAATAACAAAGTATTTTATAAAACAGTAACAATATTATCATAGAATTGAATACCTGCCGAAATGTTTATAAAATTGTTTTATAATTATTGTAAAAGGCTTTAACTGAGATTGAAGTATTTTATAAAGTGGTTCCAATTTTGCTCTTATAGCTGTCATATAAAAACATTGTATATGTTCCTGAGAGACCCTTAAATATATATATATTTTTTTTTTTGGTCTTGTGCACTGGTTTTGATTATGAGATTACCACATGCTGAATAAAATAGTGAGTGGACATTTAGATACAAATGAAGTTGTTTGATCTATTCTTACTATTACTGAAAGTAATTTGCGCATCATCTACATTATTTAGTGTGTAACAAAACTACATTATATTCCAGGAAATTGACCTAAAATTTGCGCTAGAGGTGCATGGAATTCATAGAAGGGCATTTTCAGAAAGTGAATCTGACCATTCATCTGATTTTGACGAATACGAAGAATATAAACCTCTCCCAGTAGAAATAACTTCAGATAATGTAATTGTTATATATCCATCAGATGAAGAGAATAAATCTACTGATACCAATATCAAAGAGGGTATTCAAAGCGTTGAAGACCCAACAGATCAGCCCATTCAAAATGTGATTAATACAGCAGCAATTAGAAAAGAATCTCTAAACCATTCAACAATTCAAAATGACTTGAATGGGAATCTACCAGGAATAAGGCCAGATTTTCCAAATCCTAATCTGCAAAACTTTAATCAACCCATTCAAAATCATTATAATCCTCATGCCATTAAATTAGTGCCAGTTTTTCCCAATTTTAACAATATGCAACAGTTTCCTCAAAATGTTTACAATGTTCCTAATCCTACTATCAGAATAAGACCAGATTTTCCATATTCCAATAATATGCAACAGTTTCAGCAACCAATTCAAAATTATTATAATCCCCATGCAGTAAGAGTATGTCCAGTTTTCCCAAATCCCAATAATATGCAACAGTTTCCTCAAAATAATTCCAATCCTAATTCAGAAAGAATAAGACAATATTTTCCAAATCCCAGCAACATGCAGCAACCCCAAAATGATTCTAATCTGAATGCAGAAAGAATAATATCAGAATTTTCAAATCCCAGCAATATGGAGCAACCTCAAGCTGTTCAAAATCATTCTAATCCTAATTCAGAAAGAATAAGAACAGAATTTTCAAATCCCAGCAACGTGCAGCAACCTCAAACTGTTCAAAATGATTCTAATCCTAATTCAGAAAGAATAAGAACAGAATTTTCAAATCCCAGCAACGTGCAGCAACCTCAAACTGTTCAAAATGATTCTAATCCTAATGCAGAAAGAATAAGAACAGAATTTTCAAATCCCAGCAACATGCAGCAACCTCAAACTGTTCAAAATGATTCTAATCCTAATTCAGAAAGAATAAGACCATATTTTCCTAATCCCATCAACATACAGCATCCTCAAATTGTTCAAAATGATTCTAATCCTAATGCAGAAAGAATAAGAACAGAATTTTCAAATCCCAGCAACATGCAGCAACCTCAAGCTGTTCAAAATGATTCTAATCCTAATTCAGAAAGAATAAGACCATATTTTCCTAATCCCAGCAACGTGCAGCAACCTCAAATTGTTCAAAATGATTATAATCCTAATGCAGAAAGAATAAGACCATATTTTCCTAATCCCAGCAACATGCAGCAACCTCAAACTGTTCAAAATGATTCTAATCCTAATGCAGAAAGAATAAGACCATATTTTCCTAATCCCAGCAACGTGCAGCAACCTCAAATTGTTCAAAATGATTATAATCCTAATGCAGAAAGAATAAGACCATATTTTCCTAATCCCAGCAACGTGCAGCAACCTCAAATTGTTCAAAATGATTATAATCCTAATTCAGAAAGAATAAGACCATATTTTCCTAATCCCAGCAACATGCAGCAACCTCAAACTGTTCAAAATGATTCTAATCCTAATGCAGAAAGAATAAGACCATATTTTCCTAATCCCAGCAACGTGCAGCAACCTCAAATTGTTCAAAATGATTATAATCCTAATGCAGAAAGAATAAGACCATATTTTCCTAATCCCAGCAACGTGCAGCAACCTCAAATTGTTCAAAATGATTATAATCCTAATGCAGAAAGAATAAGACCATATTTTACAAATCCTAGTAGCATGCAGCACTTCCAAAACCTTAATAATCTCAGAGCAGCAAATTTTCAACACCCCATCAGAATGCCACAATTTTATCAAACAAATCAATACATTCAAAACTTTAATACTGGTAATTCTACTGCACCAATACTTAATAACTTCTTACCAAACGTAACCAGTATGGGATATAATCCTTATCAATCCAATCAACCATTATCTGCTATGCCTGTACCTCCTTACGGTCAACCGTATCTAAATCATCCCCCAAATCAATATTGGCAACATCCAAATCAGTTTCAAGGTGGTACCCTTATTAAAAATACTCCTCCAAATGAGACTAAGAGTAATTATTTTCCCAAAGGTATTCAAATGACTCCTAAAACAGTGGATATTATGAATATGTTTGGAGAAGAAGATTATCAAGCTGCTTCTAAATCTAAAGAAGAAAAGAACGACATTTGCAATGCTGGAGATATTGTTGACAATAATTCCAAAATTGTTGTTAGTGTTGAAGAATTAGTTAAAGCTTTTGTAGTAGGCAACCTTTTAAAAAAATCCATGAATATATCAGTCGTTAAACGTTTTACAATTGATTGTATACCATCTGAAATTAGCAGTAAGGTGAGAGAACAGTTCAATATAGTAATTTCTGAACTAGAAATTAATACAGAAAGTATTGTTTATATAGAATTGAGCTCAAACATCAATGAATTATTATGCGTCTATCATAAAGAATGTTTACTTTCAATATGTGATACTGAAAATGATCTAAACATGTCTGACGACCAGTCTAGTAGAGATGATATTATATCGAATTTGTTCAGCTTTTATACAACCTCTTCTAATACCGATGAAGTTGAACCTACAACAATAACTGTATCTGAAAGCTCAATCAATTTTTCTACAACTGTTGTTCAAACTAGACAAATAGAGGGAAGTTATTCACAAAAATTTGTATCGACAACAATTAAGTCGGTAGATGATGGTTTAAGAAAATCTACTGGAACAATACCAAAAACGAGAAAGGAAAAAAGAGCAGAGAGAGCGCGCAAGTTTTCCAAAAAAGGAAAAACTAAAAAGTTAGATAGTGTGGAAAACCCTGTGATTGAAACTTATGAGGATAACCCGACTCAAAAATTGCTTCTTTCGGTTGAGGAAGCAATAGTAGAATGCGAAACAGATATTTCCAAGAAAATTTACGAAGAAATATGTGAAGAGTACGTTTATGAGGATATTTATGGATGGAACTATTTAGATCGTTCATTAATTACAGGTATATTTTTTATTACTTAAGTTTTTTTTTTACTACAGTAGAAACGGTGGAGCTTTACCATCACGTGACTGTTACGTCAGCAACAATATTCATAATGAATCAAATCAAAACTTCTGTCAACTCTATAGAAATAATCGTTATGACTAATATTCCAAAGGTCGACCTTTTACGAATTGGTAATTACAAGAAATTTAACTTTTTTAATTGTATTTATTTTATTTATATGATTAACATCGACGTATTTATTAAAACTATCGATATACTGGGTGAATAAGTTACAAAATTAAATAAGCATTTGTAATATTCCCGTCTCACGGTATTTTAGGTGTTATGTAATGTCAAAAGTTAAGATGATAATGTATTATATTCGTACTTACCAATGCCGAATGGAATAAAAAGTAAAATTAGCTCTTACAAGAACTGATTCTAACAATAAATACACTTTCAATCAAAAAATTCGCTAAAAACCAAACGCGCATAACCTCAAATGTGGTAGTGTCAAACTAAACTTTTAGTACGATCAGTTGTACACATGTTACGTCAATTATATCGTTCTCTCTTTTTATGATTACTACGGCAAATTTAAACAAACTATTACGTATGTCTTCTAGTTGGTCTTGTGAAGAAGACAATCGATCGTACGTTATTATGTTTCATTTAAATTGATAGAAGCAGATAGTATGTAGAAAATATGTGTTGCATAAATCGTAGATTGGGTCACGTGATGGTAAACCTCTACTTTAGCTTTTTGGAAAATTGTACGAAAGACACCATACTATTTTCGAAACAATCGACTGAAACCCAAAGTTGTAGGTATCTATATACAGTTTGTTTTTATCTGTTACAGAACTTCAGTGTAGCACAGACTACATTGATAGTATTAAGCATGAATCAGATCCATTACTAAATGACATTCGAGATAGCACCACCGGAAAAAATAACATACATTTAAGTACTGCCTCAATCAAGTTGGAAAATAAAAGAATTCCAAAAAGTCCACGTTCACGATGGGCATACTTAAGATATTCAATAATGGGTTGTCTAATATCTGGTCTGACTCGCTCTATGCTGAGTTGGATAGCTAATAATTATATACAAATATGTGCATTCTGTTTAATATGGATTTTAAAGAAATAAGTCATATTTATGTTTTTAGAAGAAACGAAATATTGAGATTTAAGAAAGTTGTGAAATTTTATATATTTTTTTAAATAAATGTAAAACGTATTTTATTGTAAGTTTTATATTGTATTATTTGTTATAAATTTTTCTCGTCACTTAGGTCATTGTTATTTTTCACAACACAAAGTGATCATATTTCATATTATGTCTTTTGAAAAGTTAAGCAATTAAGGCTGAAAATTACCTTGCGTAGATGGAAGTTTGTCCGCCATGGCTGGAAGATTACCCCAACCAGTAGAAAATATAATCAATCGGTCAAAAAATCTACAACCGACAGAAAATATTCCCCACCGGTTTACAGGATGTTTTCTACCGGCTGCAACCTGCCAGAAGATTGTCCTTACTGGCAAATTGCAGTAAACAAATACATTCAAAATAAACAATAATTATAAAAAATGGTATGTCGAATATCATAAAAATATTAACATCTACCTACATTTATTACAATATTTTAAACATAAATATCAAACACAAATTATACAGAATAAACATATTTACACTCCAATATCACCAATACTTCACCAACCCCTACCACACTCAAGCTTGAGCATGCAAGTATTAAACCCATGCAGTTAAGAAAATAAACATGCAAAGAATACTTTACCAAATAATATAAAATGAATCAGAATAGAAATTTTGATTTATTAATAGTATTGGAAAAAAATCTGTAGCACCAAATTGAAAAAGTCAAGTATTAACCTTTGTAACCTAAAAAATCCTTTCCTGAAAGAAATTCTGGAACAAAAAATTAAATTAATGAAAAAAACATTATCTAAAATTTTGTTATATTCCTGTGCAAGTTTGAATATATCGATATATTCCAAGTAAATTCTGATGAGCATATTATCCCTCGCTGGTAGAATTTCTAGAACAGAAAATCAAACAAAATTAAAAAATTCAACAAAAATTCGATGAAATCTATGCAGCCTGTAAGAGATTGTTAGTGTGCTGAAAAGGAAGCGCTGAAAAAAAATTAAATCAAATTATATTAATGAAAAAAAATGATCTAAAATTTTTTATTATTTTTGAGATAGGCCTATCAGCAAGTTTAGATATATCGATATATTTCAAATAAATTCAGAAGAGCATATCCATCGCAGGTAAAATTTCTAGAACAGAAAATCAAACAAAATTAAAAAATTCAACAAAAATCCGATGGACTCTTGAAGCCTGTAAGAGAGTGTTAGTATGCTGAAAAGGAAGCGCTGAAAAAAATTGTTAGTAGTTAGTCAGAACCTGCCAAGTAGCCATTTTGCATGTAACTGCTTTGGCTTCTACGATATTTTGATAGCCCATACTGGGCAACAATTTCCCCAACTTGTTCATCCATACCCATTCAACAAACGGAAAACACTTAAGCGCACTCGCCCCATCTGGATGACTGCCCGCTTTGCAGACGAGACTGACCGACAACCTAGTGAACGAGCACTTTCCCACAGTGTGGTACTGCGTGCATCCGTGAAGGAAAAAGTCAATCGTAAGCAACCAAGTGGTTACATGTGGTGTCCTTGACAAGTAAAATAAAAAGCTTACCAATGTCTATTGAAAAAAAAACCAACTTGTGAAAGAAAGGCAGGACAATATTTAGAAAAATGTGGAACGACATAGCTTACCTATGTCTTTTGAGAAAATAAGCAATTCCAAAGAGAAAGGGGGGACAATATTTAGAAAAATGTGGAACGACTTAGCTTACCTATGTCTTTTGAGAAAATAAGCAATACCTAAGGGAAAGGGAGGACAATATTTAGAAAAATGTGGAACGACATAGCTTATACCTATGTCTTTTGTAAAAATAACCAACTTTTGAAAGAAAGGGAGGAAAATACATGGGAAAATGAGGAACGACATAGCTTACCTATGTCTTTTGAAAAAATAATTGCCAAGTAGCCATTTGCGTGTAACAGCTTTGGCTTCTACGATATTTTGATAGCCCATACTGGGCAACAATTTCCCCAACTTGTTAACCCATACCCATTCAACAAACGGAAAACACTTAAGCGCACTCGCCCCATCTGGATGACTGCCCGCTTTGCAAACGAGACTGACCGACAACCTAGGAACGAGCACTTTCCCACAGTGTGGTACTGCGTGCATCCGTGAAGGAAAAAGTCAATCGTAGGCAGCCAATAAGTGGTTACGCATGTGGCGTCCTTGATAGTTAATATAAAAAGCTTAGCAAAGTCTGTAGAAATAAGAACCAACTTGTGAAAGAAAGGCAGGACAATATTTAGAAAAATCAGGAACGACATAGCTTACCTATGTCTTTTGAGAAAATCAACAATTCCAAAGAGAAAGGGGGGACAATATTCAGAAAAATTAGGAACGACATAGCTTACCTATGTCTTTTGAGAAAATCAACAATTCCAAAGAGAAAGGGGGACAATATTTAGAAAAATCAGGAACGACATAGCTTACCTATGTCTTTTGAGAAAACAAGCAATTCCAAAGAGAAAGGGGGACAATATTCAGAAAAATCAGGAACGACATAGCTTACCTATGTCTTTTGAGAAAATCAACAATTCCAAAGAAAAAGGGGGGACAATATTCAGAAAAATCAGGAACGACATAGCTTACCTATGTCTTTTGAGAAAACAAGCAATTCCAAAGAGAAAGGGGGACAATATTCAGAAAAATCAGGAACGACATAGCTTACCTATGTCTTTTGAGAAAATCAACAATTCCAAAGAGAAAGGGGGGACAATATTCAGAAAAATCAGGAACGACATAGCTTACCTATGTCTTTTGAGAAAACAAGCAATTCCAAAGAGAAAGGGGGGACAATATTCAGAAAAATCAGGAACGACATTGCTTACTTAGGTATGTCTTTTGAAAAGTTGAGCAATTAAGGCTCAAAGTTATCTCTCGTAGATGGAAGTTTGTCCCCCCATGGCTGGAAGATGACCCCAGCCAGTAGAAAATATAATCAATCGGTCGAAAAAGTATACAACCGACGGAAAATATTCCCCACCGGCTTACAGGATGTTTTCTACCGGCTGCAACCTGCAAAAAGATTGTCCTTACTGGCAAAGTGCAGTATTAAAAATATACAAACAGGAACAATTAAATTCAAATTCAACAATTATAAAAAATTGTATGTCAAATACAAGGTAAAATATCAACAAAACATTTATTACAATATTTTAAACAAAAATATCAAACACAAATTATACAGCATAAAAATATCATTATAATTATAAAAATGGTATGTCAAATATCAATAAAATATTTACATGTAAGTAGGTAGGACCTACATTTTCAATATGTTCACCTATGTCCCACGACGAGTTAAAACTATTTGTTTATGGCAAAATACTTATAGTAAAATCCTGAAAATTTCTACGTTTGGGTTTTCGGATACGATCTTTTTAATTAAAATATTTTCAAAAATGGCCGACTTCCGGTTCTACCGGAAGTCGACTGTAATTCTATTATTTTAAACGGAACACCCTGTATATTAATACATTTTTAAAATCTACATGAAATTTTAGTATACTTTTGTCTGAAAACTTTTTTCGAAAAATGCATAGTTTTTGAGTTATTAATTTTTTTGTAAAAAAATGTGACCGTTGCGGACCCTTGTAAATTATTTTTTTAAAGGAAACCCTTAAAGAAGGATTCAAAAATTGTTTCTGTTCGGTTGCTTTTAGCAAGGTCAGACGTATTTGAATCTATGCTGAAAAATTTTTCATTTTATACAGGCTAAAAATTTTCAGAAAATATTTAATATCTGGATAACGATGTGGCTTAGGTATAGGAACGTATACATGAATTTGCCTTATTTTTTACCCCTAAATGCATTAAAATAGAAGAAACAGGGTGGTTCTATTTAAAAAAAATAAAGAAATTTGATATTTATGAAGTTAAACTTTGAACACTTATTATACACACCCTGTATAAAATGAAAAATTTTTAAACATAGATTCAAATACGTCTGACCATGCTAAAAGCAACCGAACAGAAACAATTTTCAAATCTTTAACGGTATCGTCGTAAAAAAATAATTTACAAGGGTCTGCAACGGTCAAATTTTTTACAAAAAAATTAATAACTCAAAAACTATGTATTTTTCGAAAAAAGTTTTCAGACAAAAGTATACTAAAATTTAATGTAGATTTTAAAAATGTATTAATATACAGGGTGTTCCGTTTAAAATAACAAAGTTACAGTCGACTTCCGGTAGAACCGGAAGTCGGCCATTTTTGAAAATAGTTTAGTTAAAAAGATCGTATTCGAAAACCCAAACGTAGAAATTTTCATTATTTTACTATAAGTATTTTGCCATATACAGATAGTTTTAACTCGTCGTGGTATAGCTCACTCATGTCTTTTGAAAATTAAGTGCCTAAACTGTTTTAAATTAGAATATTCTATAATTAGTAACAATATTCCAAGTTTATATATGTTAATAATCAGCTGTAGGCAATTATTTACAAAACTATTGTATTTTTGTCCACCCTGTACCAATTGGAATCAAGATGTGATACATTTTTGGAATTAGCTCAGCTAGAGTAATCCGAAAATTGAGACAAAATGGGGGTGTTCCTTTTAAAAAAATGACGGTGATATCATTACTCGAAAGTAATTCACCCTGTATATTAGAATATTATTTCAAAATACGGTAAATTAAAATCAAAAATCGACATATGTTTCAGGATTATTTCTTAAAATGGCCTGTTTAGCTAAAAATAAATTTGTTCCATACTTTACGGACACACTGTATAACTTACTCTATGGAAGAGTGTTCTAAACTATTGCAAAATCAAATAAGTACTCATACCAGTATGTTGATAAATTATAAATAGGTTAAACTTATTGTATGAAAATTATTTGTAAAATGTTAAATTGTATTTATTTCTAGTAGTAGTGAGAAATAAAGAGAGGATAATATTTTGGGAAATATAGGACAGAACATATAGCTATCCTGTTTTTGGAAAAAAATATTTGGGAAATAAATCAATATACATTATGGATTTCATAAAATCAGTAACCAACTGTACACTAACTAAAAATATTTGAAAAGTATATAACTTACTGTATCAAAGAGTATTCTAAAATATTTCAAAATCTAATAAAGTACTCAATTTGTTGATAAATTATTAATCTGTTAAAAGTTTTGTATGAAAATTATTTGCAAAAGATCCAAAATATTATAAAAATATTTTTAAATACACTGTATTCATGTACACTGTGGGCCGAAATAAAGGAGTACATTTTTTAATTGAAAATATTTTTTTTGTTTTTTGGGCGATTTATTTTCTAATATGTTCTCAACATGACTGTGAATTTGAAAGCAAAAATAATGTACAGGGTCAGACTTATATAAAAAAGGCTTAGCTAAAATTGTACTAATATGCTTTTTCGGTAGATAAACTATCCAGAACACTTCAGTAAAAAGGAAATTTTCCGAAGTTACCGGATTCGCGAAATACCATTTTTTTATTAAATATCATTTCAACAAATAACACATTTATGAAAATAGTTTAGTAAGTTTAAAACTTAAAGTAAAATATTATGAATGTGGCCACCATTATTTAATAAAAAAATGGTATTTCGCGAATCCGGTAATTTCGGAAAATTTCCTTTTTACTGAAATGTTCTGGATAGTTTATCTACCGAAAAAGCATATTAGAACAATTTTAGCGAAGACAGTTTTCATTTGCAACGAGCTCAAATGCACTGTTATATAATTTTTTTTATAAGTCTGACCCTGTACGTTGTTTTTGCTTTCAAATTTACAGTCATGTTGAGGTTATTAGCCCTGCAAAAAGAAAATGAATCGCCCAAAAAATGTACTCCTTTATTTCGGCCCACAGTGTATGTTGCTAGTAGGGTAAAGCTAGTAAAGAAAGGATAATATACGGGTACAAAATAAAGAAGACAACATAGTTTACCTTTGTCTTTTGAAAAAAAAATATATGGAAAATGAATAGAGTTGAATGACTTGATGAGGATACATAGGTACTAAACGATGAAATAATACAATTTAGTTTGTTTAAATCTTCATTATATATTTGAACTAAGTTCAATATACACTACTGTGTTAGCGAAACGCGTCACGCGAATGTATATTGAACTTTATTTAAATATATAGTAAAGATTTAAACAAATTAAATTGTTTTATTTCATCGTTTAATAGTGCTACTAACTACAAAATAATAAAAAACAGACTTACCTTTTATATAAAATTATAATCCTTGGAAATCATGACCAAAAATTCGAACTACACTTAGGTACACTATCGAAAATTTCGAAGACACACACAGTTTCACTACCGAAAATAATTTCGAACAAAGGTACACTCCCGAAAATTCGAAAACACTCTTATATTCCCGAAAATAACGAATATACACTCCCGACACGACCGTCCGATTCAAGAATTAATTCGTTACTGAAATGAATAAGATTTAAAATTTATTCATTAGTCACACCGTTCGAGATAAACAACTATTTGTCATCGATGTGAATTCAATATACACTGGCCGCCCTATTTAAAATATAAATTTAGATTATTTAAAAAAACGTTTTTCTATTCTTTTTGATATTTTCAGTGTACAGGGATAGTAGAAAAGTTTTAAAAAAATTCTTAAATAAAATGTTTTAGGATATTCTAAGAATTAACAAGAAAATAGTTATTGTGAATTCTATTTTCAATATCATTTTGGCGAGCAGTGTATATATCGACACAATTAACATGTATTAGAAGGGATATTTTACCTTCATATATTTCTACGATTCACGGAAAGAAGAAGAGACTAATGAATCTTCTTTTTCTTTAACAGGGGATAATTTACCTGGCTTATACAGGAGAAATGTTTTATTGTAGTATAGATTTATCTGTTTGAGGGGATATTTTACTTCAATTTGTTTCCCTGATTCACAAAATGAAGAAGAACTAAGGTATTTTGTTCAATTTGTTTTTTCCTTTAAAAGGGATAATGTACCCAGCTTACACGGGGGAAATATTTTATTACACCGAAAGAAGAAGAGACTAACAGGGGATAATTTACCTTGCTTATACAGGAGAAATATTTTTATTCGAGGGGATATTTTACTTTAATTTGTTTCACTGATTCACAAAATGAAGAACTAAGGTATTTTGTTTATTTTTTTCCTTTAAAGGGGATAATTTACCTAGCTTATACAGGGGAAATATTTTATTGCAGTAGTGGCTTAACCCTTGCCACACCGTTACCCCTGATTTATAGATTCCGTTACGTATCATATGGAATCCTTAACAGTATGTTAATTTTTTTTATACATTTCTCGTTTCCGTCGGGTTGAAATCATTTTTTTAAATATTGAGGGTAGCATTTCTACCCCTTCGACGGTATCAAAGTGATCTTCCTTTTGTACATAGTATTATAATCTGACTTTCCGCTGTGTTAGAGTGAATACACTATGCTTATATTTGAAATACAGTATATTATATATAGGTGTCATTGCAGAAAATGAACTGCGCCCTTTATTTTCAATATTTCAATATTATTTGAAAATAATAAAGGCGTTTATTATTAATTATTTCACGAAAATTGTTTATCGAGCTCTGTGGGTTCAGCGTATAGTGTGTTGCCTACGTCCCAGCATATTATGCATGATATTATGTTTCAACAACTCAACAAGATAATAATGAGCTTGAACAATCTCTGTTATTGAAATGTTTAAATAACCTTTGACTTCTACAACTAATAATTGTTGAAATATCAAAATTGCTTAAGACAAATTAAAGCTTTAAATCAGAACCTTGTTTAGTTTATCAAAAAGCAAAAAATGTTGAAAACCTTGTTAATAACTTTTTTAATTGTTTGTGTCGCATCAAGTATGGTTCACGGAGGTTATATTCTCAGAGGAGACGTCTTGTTTGAAGTGCATAACAGTACCCTTCTTCAAAAAGGAAGACACATTGTTGCTGTTAAAGGAAATTGTCCAGCAAAAAAGTTTTATTCGAGTTTGTTGCGAATGTGTGTACAACAATATGGGGTGTAACGGTAATATATTTTTTTAGAAATATACATTTTATGCAATTTAATCCATCTTTTTTGTAAATTCCAATAAAAAGCATAACTTAACGTAGAAATGTAATGTCAACTCTAAAGTGGCACTCACACGTTACGATTTCTCTTACTGAAGGAAATTCTTTTTTTTTTTTCGAAATAATAATTCATATATCTTATGATGACTAGGTTAAGAGTACCAGGAAGTACTTTTTAACAATAAACAAGTACACCTTGAACAAAACACGTTAATTCTTAGAAGTTTTGGTTATGTTTATTCAGAGATTAAAGGGAAAACCACTACTACTAAATTTTCAAATTGTCAGTTAGTAATAAGAGTCAATGCTAAATATAAAATGATCATCGTCAATATAAATGACTCAATAGTATATTGCATTTTACTAAATAATTAATAGTAGGTTAAAGAAGACAGAATAGAAGAATATTAGTGAAATATATATACCTACTTGAAGATGGTAAGTTTTATTACATCTATAACAATGTGTACCTACTTGAAAAAATTTTGTTTTATTATAAACTGTGTAAAAATACGGGGTTGGGATAAAGTATGGAACCAAGTAAATATCTTTTAAACGAAAAGAACGATATTTATGAAAATTTGCAGGTGAGTGCAATGGAACAAAATGAATCTGATGTACATTTTTTCGTTAATAATATACTTCCTGTTTAACCGGAAATGCCATCAACTTCTTTAATTTAAATGGGACACCCTATACATTTTTACAGATTTTGAAAGAGCTTGTTATTTCGAATTCATACATACTGAGTTTAGTGTAAAAAAATTTGTAAAAACGAGGAATAACTCACTGTTAGTTGTACTATAGGTGTACATTTCATTAATTTAGAATAATGAGAAACAAAATTACTTCAAATGTTCAAAATGCTCGCCGTTTACTTGCTGACAATATGCCATCCTATTAACAAATTCTTGAGTCACTCTTTCCAAGACTTCTCCACGTATTAGTTCACATTCATCAATGATTATTTGTCTCAATTCCTGGAAGTTTGTTGGTCGTCTAACGTGAACACGTGATTTTAGATAACCCCAAAGAAAAAAATCTAACGGGCTAAGATCCGGGGAACGAGCAAGCCACTCTATGAATCCTCTACGTCCAATCCATCGATTTGGAAAATTTGCATCCAGAAAATCCCTAACCCGTCTATCATAGTGGGGAGGTGCTGCATCTTGTTGAAACCAAACATTTTGTGGTAATTGCCCATCTGTTGAAGTGCAGGAATAATTTCGTTATTTAGTAGATCCAAATACTTGTCACCATTCAAGTTTCCGTCGATAAAAAATGGGCCTATAAGCCTATTTTCGACAATTCCCATCCAAACATTTAACTTCTGTGGATGCTGGGTATGTGCTTCATGAATCCAATGAGGATTCTCATTTGACCAATACATTGAGTTATGGCGATTATCTGTTCCATTCAAAAAAAAAGTTGCCTCATCGGAACAAACTATACTAGAAGCAAAATTGTCGTCGACATTACAGATGTCCATTAGCCGTTCGCAAAATTCCAGCCGTCGGTCAAAATCATCGTCTGACAATTTTTGAACCAACTGTACCTTATACGGATGATACCTTTCACTTTTTAATATCTTTCCTACACAACTTCGACTGATACCATGGTTTAGTGCCTGTGGTGGAAGTTTGAGATGATTCTTCTAAATCGATTGCAATATTTTGTTTAACAGTTTCGTTCGTTGCAGTCCGCGGTCTTCCAGAGGTTTTAGCAAATTTTTTACCATCCCAGTTGTATTAAAACGTTGTAATGTTTTAGTTACTGTTTAGCGTGATATAGGATTTCTCTCCGGATGCAAATTATTAAAAATATGACACACTTCTTCAAGAGTTCTAACACGATCACCATAACCGATCATCATTAAAATTTCAATACGCTCTTTTTCACTTAATTAAACCATTCTAAATTGTAAAATTCATTTCCGTCAATTAGAATTTGACACTTGGAGAACAAAAGACGTACTAAACAGTTTATTTATTACTATGCATACAAACAATTAGTTTATCTAAATAGTTTTTTGCTCTCAAAGAAGGTTGATTAAAGTGCTATATTCCTCGTTTTTACAAATTTTTTTACACTAAACTCAGTATGTATGAATTCAAAATAACAAGCTCTTTCAAAATCTGTAAAAATATATAGGGTGTCCTATTTAAATTAAAGAAAGTATATTATTAACAAAAAAATGTACATCAGAAGCATTTTGTTCCATTGCACTTACCTGCAAATTTTCATAAATATCGTTCTTTTCGTTTAAAATATATTTACTTGGTTCCATACTCTATCCCAACCCCGTATATGAAAAACTATTTAGGTAATTTTTAATGTAGGAACAAATAATTAATTAGTTAGATAAAAATAGAAAAAAAACTACGAACTGACGTTAATATTTTCTCTGCTATTACAAAAGATCTACAAAAGCATTTTTAACTCGAAAAATTGGTCCAATTAAGCGTAAATGATTTTGAACTATACCTAATGAATGGCCTTCGCAATGATAATTTGCGTTAACTTGAATGAACGTTTTACAAAAAGTGTCTGCTCCAAAACAAATTATTTGAGTCGAGGAACAGGGGTAAGCTCTAATTTCGATAAAACTCGCATGAATCTAAAATAATCTCATTGTTGCTCATATAATAAATTTACATAACAAATATCTCTATATGTAACTCACCTAGATGTTATTTAAATAAAAAAAGAGGTTGATCTTGTAGAAACGTGTCGATATTTTTAATATTTTGCTTAGTATTTTGAATAGAAAATTGGTAATTTTATAGTTATTTACATGATTACCGTTTCCTGTATCAATAATTGTCATATTTCAGTAAAGCGAGAAGTAGATGTTGCTTCCTGGTGAACGGTCTCTAATATTTGGAAAGTAATTTTCTAATTTGTAAATCGTTTTAATACTTTTACACTATTATTTTGAAGTCTATTTAATTACAGTTTCCTGTAAGAATTGGTTGGTTAAATCGTGCAGATGTATCCCAACTCCGTTCAACTTAGAAGTGTAATTCAACGTCTGTCGGGGCAAATATAGCCCTAGAAGTAGTTGTTGCTTCTTAGTGAACGGTCTCTATTCTTTGAAAAGTAATTTTCAAAAAATTTGTAATAATATTAAACTAATATCTTTGACGACGGTTTCTCTTGGACGATTTTGTAATAAAACTTCTGACCTCTCGTAATCAAACACCTGTTACAAGTAAATGTCCTTGTCTTTTCCAGATCCCCAATATGTACATAATAATCCCGATCTTCATTACTGTAACACTCGCAACTTTTTCGCAAACTGAACCAATCTGCATAGTCGACACCAGTGATAACTCGAATTTAATCTGCAAAGATGTATCGACGGCATTTCCAAACACAATGTATTACGGAAACAAGAACCTTCAGTGTAATAAATGTAACATAAAAGTATTCACTTCTTCAACATTCAATCAAGAAAACGTACTGTTATCAATTAATATATCCAATAGCGAACTACAGGTTATAGAAAAATCGGCTTTTCAACACTTGGGTAACTTGCAAAACATTTACTTCGAAAACAACAAGATTTCAACTGTGAAACCCGGAGCTTTTGGAGGTTTGAGACAAGTTTACGAAATTAATTTAGCGAAGAATAATATTAAAAAATTAATCCCAGGTTTTGTAAGAGATTTAGAAGTTACTTATTTTTCTCTAGCTGAAAATGGAATAGAAGAAATTCCTGATAAAACTTTTGAAGATGTGTTAAGTATGACAAATATAATTTTGTCTCGAAATAAGATTAAAAAAATCAACTACGACTCATTTTTTGGATTAGAGTCGACAGAATTTTTAGAGTTAGATAATAATGAGCTGTGCCATATTCCTATAGGAATATTCAGGGATATGAAAGATTTAAGCTATTTAAACTTGGCTAATAATAAATTAAGCAGATTTTCTCTTGGAACTTTTTCCGGCTTAAACGATCTATCTATCTTGATACTTGCAAACAACACTTTAAAAACCATTGAAGGTAGCGAATTTTTACCAATGCAGCGACTATTAAGATTAGACATTAAAGGAAACAATATTTATTATTTAGACGCTCATCTTATTTTTTCGTCAGTACCGACGTTGAAATATATCAGTTTAGAAGATAATATTTATACTTGCGGTTCTCTAATGAACGCTATTCAATATTTTAAAGAAAAAAAAGTTACTATTGATATTCAGAATGGACATTACAATGTACAAAATCTTAACGGTGTAGCTTGTGTTGAAGATTTGGTTGATGAGTATACGGATAAGCAGAAGTTTTTGGCAAAAGCTTCCGATCAAGCTAAATCATCAGTGATGTATTGTGCGTGAAATGTGTGCTGAAAAGTAAACTAAAAACTGTGAGAATAACGGATCAAATAGTTCGCCATTTATGCTGTGATGACGTACATACCCTAAAAGAGAAGTTAGCTACACAAGGACCACAATTCTGTCGTATTATTTTTTTAAATTGTGATGAAGTACTCATAGGTTATGCTTATGTCATATTGTTTCTATAGTGAATGACTTAGGAGTTGTTTAAATTTACTTCAGACGTACAAAACAAGATTTATATGATATTGACATTATTCCAACTTGAAAAACTAACTATAATATAATATTAATACAATCTTTTCATAATACTGAAACGTCAAGCTCGAATAAACTGTAAACAAAACCAAAACACTCATATATATTACAGACTTTTCCAGTTCTTCAAACTTCAAATTCGAATTGCCTTTTTGACTATTGGTGGCGCTGCTGTAGCAGGTAAGCCAAAAGTTAATGACGCATACACTATCTATGGTATAGACAGCACCTATTCTAGATTCTAGAATACGGCAAGTCCACGTGGCGTCACGCTCTGATGATAAACAAGCGCTCTGCGCACAACACGAGGTTCTTATAGTTATTTCGATCATGTTCGAGTTAATTTAATTTTGTTTTGATGCTTTCTACGACATTGTTTTAATTGCTTAGGAATTTTAAAAGCTATATCTGACTGTTTATAATAAAAAGGGTAATGAAATCAATAAAACAACCAAATTACTAATCTATTCAAATAATTGTTTATCCTGATGACGACTGTCAATAGTGTCAACTTGTTAGTTGGTGGACATGCCCTATTTCGCTAGGTTTTGCCAAATTCCAAGGAAAAAACGTCTCCGAGGTGTTGAGCAGTTTGAATCTTATGATTTTTTGTATTCTCTCTAGTCAGGCAAAGTGGGTCGGCGAATGCGACTCTGTAGTTGTCCCTAGAAATGCTCAGTAGGACTGAGATCAAGAATTTTTATCATGCGATAACTAATTCGAAGGGTTTGTTTTGGAAGCGTGTAACTTCTTTAATAACAGAGATAATAGCTTGAAGAATAAACCAAATTGTTCATAAATCGTGGTGCTACATTTTGACAGCCCTATTATAGTTGCTGCATCGTACAGGGTGTTTGAAATTCCGGACAAAAAAAAACAATAATTAAAAAAACTTTATTAGAAAACATAAATTAACAACCATTACTATTATTTATAGTCTTTTTTGTAAAAATTGTCTCTAAAACCCACAAAACCACACAAGCACATGACAATATCGATGCCGCATGTAACGCAGGAACGTATGAATTATACGCATCATGTATGGCACCTAAAAAACAAATACAGGATTAAAAAAATCTTTTCGCTGAACGGTTATTAACTTTCCTTACCTATGATTGGACCGATAACTAAAGAAATAACACCAGTAAAAAACATTTGAAACGCATTGGCGCTGACGAATTTATCTAGCGGAACTAGTTTTGGAACAATAACGGATTGGTATACAGCCCGCATTCCTTTAGTTGCACCAATCACGCTACAAGCAACGTAGACAATTATATACGATCCGGTATATATTGTTAGAACTAAAATAATATATATTATTATTAACACTTTTTTTGGTACACCCGGTATTGCATCAAATATACAATTTAACGACAAACTTACATGTTCTCGCGAAAGTAGCGATGATTAAAGCACTGCAATACACCCATTTAGGATTAGCTTTGAAATAATAACATACCATTGGAATTATCAACCTTCCGATCATATCAAAAATGAATTGAACCGATGTAACATTGGCAACTTCGTCGCTTTTTAAGTTGGAAAGTTTTGGGAGGACGAATTGCATCATTAGAACCATATTAAGTTCCGCAGCAAAAGAAACTCCCAAACAATAGACAGCTACTACATATGACGGTTGTTTGAATAAAGTTAAGTCGAAATTATTATTATTTATTATTATTATTCTTGATATAAAAGTGTTTCTCCTGATGGGTTGTGTGGTTTCTTTGTAGATTTTATTTGAGTCATTGTCAAAGTTTGTCTAAACAAAAAAAAGAAATTCATGTTTTTAGGATTAGGTACCCTTGCGGAAAAATGGCACAAAAAAAAATTTTAAAAAAATATTTTTACAGGGTTATTCATAAGTAATGGGACATATACAAGATATTAAAGTTGAGAAAATCAAATATATTCAATAATTACCCCATTTTTCTACATAAACAAGAAAATTTGGGCAGGATTTTTTTGTAACGCCTTAATTCATTTAAAAAAATACAAAACGTAAATAAGTTTACCTGGTTTGTACTATTCAAAGTGGCCAACTCATCTTGTTTAACCTCAATTTTTGGTAGTGGCTTCAACAACAAACATCCAACAAAGGATAATAGCGAGATAAAAGATAATATCAAAACTGTATATTTTCTTCCAACTTCAGAAACTAAAATATCACATATTTTCGGAGAAATCACAGAAAATACAGTAGCACCTGTTGTTGATATGCTAACGGCTAAAGTTAGTTTTTCTTTGAAATATGAATTCGTGGCGAGATAAGTTGCTGGCATTAGAATACCTTGTCCAATACCTGCAAAGAAAATTGAATTTTTGTGGAACTCATGAGTATGCACTCTTCGTGGTATAAATACTTGCCAGTTATGACAGAAAAAGTTAGTACCAATAAAATATATGTATTGGCAAAACTTGTAAGAAATATTCCAGAACACCAAATGGCAGCACCTAATATTGCTACAGTCCGAAATTCATATTTCTTTAATAAGGGACTTCCAAAAAAACCTAAAATAAACTACATTTGATAACAGATTAATAACATAAGTAATTAAGATACTTACCTACCATACAATAGAGAGAACTTTGTAAATGTAATAGGAATGACTTTTTTGCAGCACTCACTCCCATCAATTCGAAGTCTGCTCCAAAAATAATTCCGAAACATGTTCCTAAAGTCAAGAGACTAGCCTAAAACGTATAGTGGCGCAGTCAGTAGGATATATTAAAGAGATATCCTAAAAGTTTTGACACAAAATTCATTCAAACAAAACAAGTGTTAGGTGGATAAATATACTACCGTAAAAAAACTTATTTTGATATTGTAAGAGTAAAATTAAAAACATACACAATATTTACCATTTGTAAACAAACTTAACTTTACTTACATTGAGTAAAATTATGGCAAATACAATAACCCAGCCATATCCCCCATCAGGCTGAATATTCTCTTTTTTTTCAGTCACTTTGTCCATGTTAACGTTTTCAGTCTTTGTTTGGTACCTAAGGAAATAATTAAATTTTATTCAACAAAAAGATTATTTAAGATAGTCATATTTATTTTGATAGATAAATAATGTAAAGCTTCATTTTTATCTCTGAATTTAGTATAGGTGATCATGTAAAATTATGTACGATTTCCCAGATAATTTAGTTGGGTGTGTATAAAGTAAAGATAAAATGTTTGATTGCATAATTTATATGAGGAAATCTTAAATCAAGGTAGGTATTGTTAATAGAGTAAGATAAGAATGACCCAAGTATTTTTTGCAGTATTAAGTTGAACAAATTGACTGTTAAAACTATGTACCTACATAAATATGCATAGGCAGCTTGACTCTTCATCCCATGGAGACTATATCTTCATCCCTTAAGCTAATAATGTTTTCACCTTCCACTGTTTGTGAATAGTGACTCAGTTGGTTATCTATGATAGTGACTACACCAAAATTGTTAATAACACTAGGCAGACCCAATGGAGGAAGTTCAATATTTAGACATTTTCATCTTCTTTATAATCATTGAATTTCTTAGATAACGGAGAAACCAATAAATATTTATATTTACCTACTTCTTTATTACCTAATAAAAGCAATTACACTATACAAAACTTTATTTTCGGAGGTCGTGTAAAAATAATGAAATAATTGTTTGCAAAAGATACGACAATGCTCATTAATGTGGGGAAAATTTCTTACATAAAATGCTAGTCATGATACCTACCATAGGTATCTGAAATATAAATAAACTAGTGGCCATGCACTACATTACTACAAAAATGCATAAAAATAAGAACGATAACTGATCAGAATTGCAGATTATAATCATTGAATGAATTATTTTTGGTATTTTACTTTTTCAAACCATTTTTCAGGTTATATACAAATTATCTTCTTCTTCCTTTCATGGGCTATATCCTGAGGGATAATTTATCCAGTTTTACACATGTAGGGTGAGAAATCTTGCTCTCCGTCCCTCTGTGTCAACAATCAACATCTCAAAATTGTAGAAAAAAGAAAAAACATTTCCTTGTCTTTTTATTATAAGAAGAGCGAACTACCTTTCTATTAAGTAGTTATTCTATGGTTCTTACTTCTTTTTTGATGTGATGTCTTTTTCATAGCAAGTCATACAGCTTTTCTTTTGGTCTTGGCTTTTTATTATAAGAAGAAGAAGAGCGAACTACCTTTCTACTAAGTAGTTATTCTATGGTTCTTACTTCTTTTTTGATGTGATGTCTTTTTCATAGCAAGTCATACAGCTTTTCTTTTGGTCTTGGCTTTTTATTATAAGAAGAAGAAGAGCGAACTACCTTTCTACTAAGTAGTTATTCTATGGCTCTTACTTCTTTTTTTGACGTGATGTCTTTTTCATAGCAAGTCATACAGCTTTTGGCTAAGAAAGATTTGCAGCTAGTCAAGTAGTTCGGCTACCAGACCAGAAGAGGGCTGATAGAAAACAATACTCGACTTCTATATTGAGTTGCATTTCGATGTTTGGTTTTCTGTGTTATGACCCCATTTGTAAATTGTACTGTAGTGCAGTTAATTTTTAATTTCGAAATTTTAGGTTAGTTAAGATTTGTAATTTAATTTATACTAGTTACGTTTAACATGTCTATAAGATATAATTTGATAAATATATTACACAGACGGGAAGCTGGCATCCTTGTTAACAAGGTAGATTCATCTTTTTATTAGTCTTTTGATAATAATTACTGTTATTTTAGTATACACAAGTAAGGAATGGTAGTTACGAATCTTCGCCATTTCTAGAAGATGTTGGCGAAATAACTACCAAATTTGAAAAAACGCAGGACGCTGAAGAATGGAAATATGTAGAAAGGGCTCTTGCACCATCAATAATCCCCGAACCAGTTGTAAAAGATAGCTATCCTTCTGGATGGAAACCACAAGGAGATAATTTAAAAGATAATCCTTATTTCATTCAAAGAACGAGAAATCACATGTTACCTGTTTACTTGGATGTAACTCAAAGAGGACTAAGACGACATACACTTATCAGAAGAGTACAGGGTGATATAAATGTTCTAGAAAAAGAATTGTTAGAATTTCTTCAACCACAGTCATTTAAACCTATTAGAAGTCAAGTAAACGAGTTTGTAGGATATATTAGAATAAATGGTGATTTTGTTAACGCTACAAAGTACTTTTTTGAAAAAAGGAATTTTTAGATACGTTTTGTGAATTAAGGTGGTGATTCAAATACGTTTTTAGAATATCACTTTATTTAAAATTCTTTAAAGTTACATGTGTACATTATAAATGAAGATATTAAAGGTCAGTAATTTATAAAATATCAAAGTATCATTCTACTCTTCTTCATATTCAAGTTTATCCAACAAACTTCTATCAATAATGGCTGAAATCACAGTAAATAGGATAATGGACACTCTTCTGAGAGTTAGACTTAAATCGTTTCTAATCCTTGACAATCATGGATCCAGATTAAGTAGTCCGTTGGAAACATCGTTGCGCATATTCGATTCCATGCTTTCCGCCAACACTTCTAGAATATCGAGAATGAGTTCTTTGCTGAGCAAACGCAATCTGGGAAGTTTTGCCACCTGAAAAGAACAGAACATCATGGAAAAGTGAGAAGTGATGAGGAAATGGAAACATACTTTGGTGAAGTGGTGAACTATCAAATCCAGAGCGTATTTCTTCATATCTGTAGCTTGCATCTTATCAGCTGCTTCTAAAATTTGAATGACGTTTTCAAAGGTTACATTCATCTCGAGATTCTGTTTACAGAAAGCTTGTAGACGATTATTGGTAAAACCATAGAAGAATGGGGCTGAAAAAAGGTACAGGGAGTCTTCCGGTGGCATATTGACGTCGCCATAATAAATGTATCTTAGCATAGAGTCGAAGGATTCCTTCGAGGGTATCATTTCACCTATTTGGATCTGAAAAATATTTAATTCAATTATTATATAAATCAGCGGATGAGGATCACAATCATGTAGTTGATGTTTATTAGATGATACTTACGTTTACTTTGCTGTCAGCGGGCATAAAAGATCTAAACATGGCTTCAAAATATCCACAGCGTGCTGCCAAGATAGTTTTGTGTGCTGGAATTAGATTTCCGTCCAAATTTAAGTCTATATCACAAAATTCTTTACCGGTTACCCTTAGAAACATCGCCATATCCTGTTCCAAAGAACCTCCAGCCGTATCAAACTGATTTTCCGTATTAGCCTTAACATAAAAAAATAAATACTTATTTCTATATAAATTTCACAGTAGCCGCTTCCAAAACAAGACATTAATTTTTATCTGATCCTCTTCCCTTTTATAGTCGAAATCCGTTTCAAATCCTTTCACCCCCTTTCCTACAATTCTAGAAGTGAATGAAAGACTTTAGTTCAAGTTTCCAATGCAAAATTTTTTTAAATTTCCTTTCCACAGTGGAAAATTTGCAAAATATTTGTGCTAGCAACTTGGGCCGAAGTACCCCATTCAATTCATAAATTTAAGGAAAGGGGAAAGGATTTGAAATTGATTTCAACCATCAAAAGGAAAAAAATTAATTTTTCTGAAATAATTTAAATGCACAAATGTAGGATATTCAATTCTGGAAATGTTCTAACAAAAGAAACATCAAAACGACAGTTATTCTCACCTTATACTGAGGCATTTGTTTCCTCCTAATAATCTCCACCATTAGGCTTCGATCTAGAGACTCAAACTCGGAACTCATAACTATTTGATTATAATTACTATCTTTTACTATAAATCTCAAACAATGTTCTTTAATAAAGTCTAATTGAAGTTTATCTGCGTTGTGTAAGGCGACTAAAACGTTTTTCAAACATATAGTAGCGTTCAGGTATTGAACACACAGGTGTTCTAATCGTGCCATGTTAAACTGTACTGCCAACCTGAAAAGTCATTTGTAGAAGGAACAAATTTGTTTCATTCTTAAATTAACTACTCTTGCTGAGGGTTGGTACCAAACAATAGCCTTTCAAAAAAATATGCTTACCTGTAAACATCCATCATCCTTAGAACAATCCTATTAGAAAAAGGATCTTCATCTTCTTTGGCTTGTTTTGTTGGATCGATACAATCCATATATATGTAATTTAAAACCATTTCAAATGCTTCGGGATCAGCATCTGGAAGTTTTACTTCCAGTAACGGTATATCGGTGAATGGAACATTTGAAGTACCTTCAAAGTAAATTACATGTTACGAGGATCAATGATTCCAGTCATATCTTTATAAAACCTACCAAACAATCGTTCCAAATGTTTCTCGCGATTATCTCTTGCCTGGCGAATCAATTTTCTCAAATATCCTGATCTAGCCGCAACCAAAGCGACGTGACCAGTTATTTTTTGTTCTTCAGGACCTACCATAAATTGAGTATCGCAAAACATTCGCGATTCAAGTAATTTACCATAATCTTCGTGTAGAGTACATTTTGGATAATTGGAAAACTGAAATCTGTAAATATAATAAATTAGATTTTAACTAAACAAGAAATTATTCATAATATACCTGTACATCTCTCCGCTTCTGACATTATTATCAACAGTTCCGCCAAAAATAAACATAGCATCTCCAACTACTGCAGCAGCATGAAATAATCGACCAGATGGTACAAAAGATTCTGCATCTGGTAAGACAACAGACCATTTTTGCGTATCTAAATCGAAACAGTGTAAATCGTTGGAAAGAGTAGAATCGGCAGCTCCTCCAAATACGTATAAGTGTCGATCGAAAGCTACCATAGTGTGACCATAACGTCGAGCTGGGGGAGTTGGAGCACCTCGAAGGATGTGTTCCGTAGATATTCTAGTCCAACTAAAAAAAAAGATAATTTATTTTTTTATATAAAATAATTGCTTATTACTTACATTTTATCTTTAAAATTAAATTGGAATAAAGAATTTGTAATTTTTGCACCACTTTGTCCACTGAATACAAACATACAATCTCTTGCAACTGCAACAGGAAAATTGCAACATGTCGGTGGACATTCTCCTTTTTGATCAACTTCTTCCCAACTCTTTACATCACCCTGAAATAAAAGAAACATCATGAATGAAATTAAATAGAGGTTCACTTTTTTCAGCTTCTTTTATTCATATACATACAACTAATGGTATGGTCCACATGTCATTTAATCTGGCATTTCCATCATAACCAGCAAAGATCCATAGTTTATTATCAAAAACAGCAGCACCATGTGCTGATCTAGGTACAGGTGTTTGACTAGGAAACCACTTCCATTCTACCCATTGACCAGAATGAAATTTATATTCAAATAGATCGTTTTTATTTGTTAGATTAGAGTTGGAGTGAATGTCACCTGTATAACCACCAAACACAAACATTGAAGTGTTATGGACAACAGCAGAATGGTGGTATCTAAAAACAGTTATAATACATCATTGTCTGGAAGTTTAAGACAATCGGTGTTACCTTGGAGCAGGAGGTGACCCGGTGGCAAATGCTCGTCCCCAACTTTTTTCCTTAACATCAAAACGTAATAAATCGTTCAACATGCTTTTACCATTATCTCCACCAAATACATAAATGGCATCTTTGTAAGCAACTACTGTATGTTTACTTCGCCTAAAAAGCAAATATCAGAACGGACTTTCCGTTTTTTGCAATGCATACCTTGCTCCAACAAATTCGTCACATTCTGGCATTCGTTTCCATTTATGAACTGTTTCAAAGGGACCTATTTCTAAAGTAAGGGCATTTGCATCGGTAGCTGTTAGACTGCCCATTTTGGTAGCTTAATAAATGGCGATTTATTCAACTTCTTTTTTCAAAACGACCTAAATAGAATCCTACAACCTAAAGATGGTAGAAATAAAAAATATTTTTTACACTATCAATATTTTAAATACCAAAACACCATTGTTTATAATTGAAAACTTTAAAATATGTCAGATGTCACCGAGGATGTCAATCACTGTCACCAGGATGAAAACAGTCAACTCAATACTAAATCCATAAACATTGCCATTTATTAAAATGTTGCCGTACTTATTATTGTAACTGTAAATCTTATTTAGCAAAGGCCAGAAATATATTAATTTCGTTCCAACCATAGTTCTATGATCCGTGTCAGTGCTATGATCACCTGTCACTGTCACAAACCAAAGTCAAAAAGGTATTTTAGGATATATAAATAAAAAATATTTAACGTAAATCAAATAATTTGCAAATATGTCTGTGCCGAATTTAACAAACAGCATTATTCAACAACAAAACATTGTAATTAATCAGGTTCCAATAACCCATACTATTATGACAAACGTAAGTAATGGTGTTCCAGTAGTAAATACAATTTCCCATACAAACTCTGATGAACACAAAGAAGATATAAAACCAGGAATGTCCATGGCTGACCCCATGGGAGGTGTGTATAAAAATAACTATTAACATAAAATATATAGTCTGCAATAAGTACATTTATATTATTGTGTTATATAGGTCACTTTCTCCATAACTTTTTGAGAGTTGTATACTTCTTTTATTTTGTAGGATCAAACTTAGTTGGAGTACAAAATTTAGTCCATAATATGCCAGTTCAAAATCCTATACAGCAGCAACAACAACAAAAGATTATCCAACAAAACAGTTTATCATCATCGAGTGAACCTTTACAAGTGTTAACCAAACAACGTTTACAAGATTTAGTTAGAGAAACAGATCAAACACTTAATTTGGAGGAAGAAGTGGAAGAAATAATTTTAAGTTACGTCGATGAGTTTGTTGATAGATGTCTGAATGGTGCAGCTCTAATTGCTAAGAATCGACATAATACTACTATTGAGGTGAAAGATGTACAACAATTTTTGAATAGGAATTACAATATGTGGACACCTGGATTTGGTACTGATGAATTGAGGCCTTATAAGAGAAGTTTGACTACTGAAGCACATAAACAGAGAATTGCTTTAATTAGAAAAACATTAAAAAAATATTAGGAATAAGTAGATAGTTTGTGTTTTATATCATTTTTAATTATAAATATATACAAAAATATATACCGTTTTATTTTGACTATATTATATAATTCGAACACTTTTTATTTAATATAAAAATTATCAATGAATACGTTCTTATTGATAAACGATATTGCTATAGGCAACCAAGCATACAAAACATTGGTGTAGGCAACCGAACATACACTGCAATTACAACTTTAAAATAAGTTTTGGGTTTCTAGCTTTTGAACAACCCAATTGATTCGCGTAAAACTACTATTTTTCGAAAGTACCTATGTAAGTGTTTATTTTGGGAAAACAAACCGTTAAACACAACATGGAACATTATTATGTACCTATCTAACCTAGATTGTTAATAACGGATTCTAGTGGTAACTGCATTAAATATTATTTAATTTTGTTATTAGCATCTTATTTTTAGATCAGAATTTAGAACTTTTGTCACTTAGATAACGATGGCTTTTTATTTAATTGAATACAAACAAAAGCAAATTCGGTACTATAGCATACCTATGCAATAGTCCATGAATATTAGTGGTTTCACCTCGGAATGAGAGATAGTCAGCTATAAACCTTTATTATGTCGCCCTTTAAAGTTGAACCAAAATCTACTTATCGTAGGATGTCCGCGACTACAGATTTTCCAAAGTCAAAGGATAAAAAAATCGATCTTTTTACACATTTATTCAAACACCTCGTGTGTTTTATGCTAATGCTTATCAATTTAATGCTAAAAGTCTACGTTAATTACTTTTACTTCAATTTGGTTTAAAGATAAAGTTATAATATAGGGTGAGCCAAAGCTAGTTGCGTATGTTTATGCGTTTTTACTTATAACATCACGAGATAAACAAATTTTATCATGTTTATTCGTTTTTGTTACGAATTGAATCACTTTCCTTAGTAATTTTTGCAATATTTAAGTGTTTTCGTTTAGAATTTTTAACACAGAATAATTTTTAAGGAAACCTGTAGATATATAGTTTATTTCAACATGTAAGGAACTGACCTGAGATGGGATAATGACATAAAAATATTAGCCGTGACAGGACGTGGTATTTATTTTGGGTCATTCTTATTTTTCATCAGGTATATAGTGCGGCCCTGCACGGTAAATCCGAAAAGTTTTATGGTTTTATTGAACCTCGCAAGCCTAAGTAAAGTCAAGTCCCATGTTGAAATAACCTATCTACAGTCATGATATTGGATATTTCAAATAATACACAAATCTAAAACTTCTTGACTGAAATACATACTATTCTTTAAAAGTATATATAGTGGATATTTTGGACAATTAGGAGGTATGACACCGATAATGGAACACAACTGAGTTTCTGCAAAAAGAGATATATTTCTCGTTATTTACAAATCTTAAAATAATTGTTTACAAAACCTTACCTGCAAAAAGAGAAACGACATTTAATGTTCACAAATATTAATGTCAGTTCCTAATCGCAAGTAGTAACTAAATTATTAAAATGAATAAAATTAACTTCAACATTGACATAAATATGTTTGCTTTTGTCATATTATCCCGCTAGTCCGGGTATGAAGCTGACTAATAATCCGACGCTTGGAAATGCGCGGTAATATTCAAAATAAAGAAAATGTATTTTCTTTACATCACCCCTTCTGGAGGAGAAAATATATACATTTTCGTTAAAAACAAAAACTAATTAATAAATTAATAATCATTATTCCATTTTTCTTGATTTTCCCAAGTCATCGAGCGTTGCGGATGGGACAAGTTTTGATACGTGGAAGAAATTCGACTCTTCCTTTTTGTGACCCGTGTTTATTTTAAAAATTGAGTTTGATATTTTTTCTAGTATCATGTATGGTCCAATTCTCAATTCGTCCAGTTTTTTTCTGTTCAGCTTGTTTCCATTTTCCACAAATACCAAATCACCGACGTTGAAATCCCAATGTTTCCTATTTTTATCATAGTTTTTTTTGTTATGGTTATGTGACTTCAATGAATTTTCCAGAGCAATTTCTTTGTCTCTTATCAAATCTAGTTCCGTTGTTATTTTTCTTAGTTCTCTCGGTAATACCGAGGCATCGGTACCTTTCATTAAGTATGATGGTGCGAATCCAGTTACGCTATGTTTTGTATTATTATATTTTTGTACACATTTGTGTGCTATAGTTGTCCAAGCTACTTTCTGTTTCTTTTCATTGATTTTGCACCTGATTTTATTAACTAGTGTTTGATTCAGTCGTTCGTTCAGGCCGTTAGAGAAAGGAGAGTTTACTGCCGTGAATATTAATTGTATATTTTTTTCTTCCAAAAATCTTTTAAATTCTCTTGAGTTTATGCCAGGGTATTGGTCAGATATAATCATATTAATTTCACCGTTTTCGGCGATACCGTTCACTAGTTTAATAAAATCGGCTCCGTTTTGCGTTTTTGACATTAGAATGTAGGCATATCTTGTGAAATGATCTACCAGCAAATGGAGGTATTTTTTTGTAGATCGAGATCCACCAAAACCTCCCACAGTATCTATTGACATGATTTCAAAAGGCATTGTGGCTGGACCCAAGTGTGACATTAATCCATATTTTTGCTGCACTCTTGTCTTATTTTTTATGCAAATTGTGCAGTTTTCACAAATTTTCTTTATATTCTTCGTTAAATTCTTTGCAGTATAGTACGGGCATATATTCTTCTGCATATGTTGAATGCCTATGTGACAAAGGTTTTCATGAATGTTCTTGATAAATTCGATACTAAATTTTTCTGATAATATTATTTTTTCTATTTTGTTCCTTTCTTTATAAAAAATATTTTTCTTTGATATTAATTTATCTTTTGACATTCGAATTTCTTCATTATTCTCTTGATCTTTTAAAATATCTTCCAGTGTTATGATGTTTATAATTTTTAGCTGTTCTTCTATGTTTTCATCTGGATCTAGTACAGGGTTTCTGCTAAGGCAGTCAGCTTCAACATTATATTTACCAGGTTCATATTTAATTTCAATATCATATTGGGATAGGTAATATGTTAAGTCTCCAAGCTCTTCATCAGTTCTTGATCTGATATTCAAATTTTCTAATGGTTTGTGATCCGAGAATACTATAAATTTCCTTCCTATTAATAAATGTTGCCAATATCGTACAGACTCCTTCACAGCCAAGCATTCTAAGTATATAGCTTTTTTCTTTTTCTGGACTTCATTCAATTTTTTTGAGAAGTATGCCACTGGTCTTTCTGTTCCATCTTCTTGTGGTTGTTTCAGTACAGCTCCAACTCCTTGAAGACTAGCATCTGTATATACGTAGATCGGTCGATTAGGGTCAAAAATTGTTAATACAGGCTGTGTGCATAAAATTTGTTTCATATCCTCAAAAGATCTTTGACATTCTTCGGTCCAAATGAATTCTTGGCCTTTCCTCAATAGGTTATGTAACGGATCCAGTTTTATAGCTATTTTTGGCACATATTTGTGGTAAAAATTTATCTTTCCCAAAAATTGACGTACGTTTTTTTGTGTCTTTGGTATTGGAAAGTTTTTTATCGAAATCAGATTATCTTTCAGTGGTTTTACTGAATTTTCTCCTATTATGTGACCTAAATACTTCACTGAATCCTCAGCAAAATTACATTTTGAGAATTTTAATCGGAAACCTTCGATTTGTATAGCTTGAAATAGCTGCGTCAGATGTTCAATATGGTCGGTAAATGTTTTTGAAAATACCAATATGTCGTCTATGTAACTAACTGTGAAGTCTGCTAATTTGTGTTTTCTTATTATATTACACAGTATTCTTTGGAATATTGCTGGTGCGGTTTTTAGGCCGAATGGTAAACAAGTCCACTGGAAATGTCCTTCTTGGGTGACGAATGCTGTTTTATGTCTGTCTGATATTCTCAAGGGTATTGACCAGAATGCTGAGTTTATATCGAGTTTAGAAAAAAATTTACAATTCCTTGTTTTTACCATAAGATCTTCAATAAGTGGAAAAGGCTGCGATTGAGGTACCACAATTTTGTTCAGATCTCGAAAATCAATGCATAATCTCGATTTCTTATTTTCATCTCTCTTGAATGCTAAAGTTACTGGAGCTGCAAAGGGGCTGTATGACTCTTCAATAAGTTTTTTCTCCAATAGTTTAGTGATCTGTAACTCAATTTCATTTCTATCTTCGAATGTGCATCGATACGGTCTTTTACTGCAATATTTTTCCACAAATAAGTCGATGTGTGCTTCATAGTCAGTAACCGTACCTATATCATATTTATCTTTTGCAAAAATGGATGCATTTTCGTTTATTAATTCATTTATTTTAGATTGTTTTTCACAATCTAAATGATTTATGGAGATGCTGAAATCTTTTTCTTGAATATGTTCATTGAAGTTGACCAAATGGTTGGAATTTTCAGCCATTGGTTTTTCTCTTTCTTCTGTGATAGTTCTATTTCTTAATTTATCAGTTTTTATTTCTTCTGGAATATTATTATTGTTTTTCCCTTGAGTTTTTTGACCGATATTTAGGTTTTCATCTTGAACCAATTGAAATTCTTTTATACAGTCTAGTCCTATCAGGAAATCATAATCGAAGTTTACTTCATCTATCACAAAAACATTAATTCTTTTTTCAATGTTAAAAATTTTTACGTCTAGTTTCACCATACCACATGTTTTTTTGGCGCCATTAATCGTTTTTAGTTTAGTGTTGCTTAGCATACTTGGCTCTTTATTGTTGATTTTCAGTAATCTTGAATTTACTAGTGAAACATTTGAGCCAGAGTCATAGATTCCAAATATTTCAAGATTGCTATTCAATACTAATTTCAATTTAATTAATGGCGGCGCAATTAGTTTTTTGGATCATCACCTTGTAACTCACATTCTAGCAGTGAGTTGTTGATACATTTTATCTGACTTTTCTCTTCAGCGTGATTTGGCTTAATTTTGAACCAGCATAAGTCTTCAGAGTGATATCTGTTATTTTTACCTAATTTCTCACATATTTTGCATGGTTTTTTCTTTTCCTGTTTTTCCTTTGAATTTATAACTACATTTTTCTTTCTATCAAAAGAATTGTTTTTCGCTAAGTGTTCCAATCTCCTGATTTCATTGAACAGATTTTTTGTTTCTTCCACAGCTCCTTTATTAATTCTGTCCGTCACAAAATCTGGCAATCCTGCTACAATTAGGTTTATAAGTATGTCTGGGCTTATAGACTTATTCATCTCCAGTAACAATTTTTCTTTTTTTAAAGCATAATCCAGCAATGGTCCATTCATGTATTTAAAGCCGATTGCATATTTTACAAATGACCATCCCTTATCCGCATACGTTTCACAAAAAATTTCTTTCCAGATTCTCCACTCTGAGTCAATTGTGTGTCTCATTAGCATTGAGCTGTACCAATCTTTACAAGAGCCTTCCAAAAATAATCTTAAAACCTCTATTATTTCCTCATCTTTTTGTAAATTGAAACGTTGACACTCTCTTTCAAATAACTCCATCCATTGAGTCACATTACTGTTTTTGCTGTTGAATTTTTCTAATAAAAATTTTTCTGCTAGTTTATTGAGATTCTTTTTTGATTCTGTATTCCTTCTAACATTATCTAACATCTGCAAATCTTCTTCTGAGGTACCATTTGAAATATTTGTTTGTTTTGTAGATTGTGGTTCTTCGAATTTCTCTTCCAATATGTAGTCATCGAATTGAATGTTTCCACCATCATCAACGTAAATATTTCTTAAGGATTCATTCAGCACTATCCAAACATTCCTTTTTTGGTGCCTTTTTGTAATGGCCTTTTTCACCTTCTTAAAAGTATCCGTTTTAATGAGTTCAGTATGCAGGATTACATCTTGAAAATCTGTTGGTACATCAAAGATTTCGCCCTCAAGTGTACTGATTGACGTTAGACAAATAATGTTTGTTTTTTCATCTCCTCGTTTTCCTTTCATGGTAAATTCGAATCTTAGTTTTTCCATTATGTTATTATTTTTGTAGATTTTACAAGAAATGTCGTTTTATAGTGGATATTTTGGACAATTAGGAGGTATGACACCGATAATGGAACACAACTGAGTTTCTGCAAAAAGAGATATATTTCTCGTTATTTACAAATCTTAAAATAATTGTTTACAAAACCTTACCTGCAAAAAGAGAAACGACATTTAATGTTCACAAATATTAATGTCAGTTCCTAATCGCAAGTAGTAACTAAATTATTAAAATGAATAAAATTAACTTCAACATTGACATAAATATGTTTGCTTTTGTCATATTATCCCGCTAGTCCGGGTATGAAGCTGACTAATAATCCGACGCTTGGAAATGCGCGGTAATATTCAAAATAAAGAAAATGTATTTTCTTTACATATATATCAACTAAAAGCGTTTTCCAGGTCTTGAGGTCATTCCGCTAGCCCGACAAAATGCTCTGAATCATACACAAAAAAACTTTCTCCATGCATATTCTTTTAAAAGTCTAAGAAATTCAAACGGATTTAAACTTTATTGGAAAATCCAGAAATTTTTCCAACACAAATATATAAAAAATTATAAAATAAAAACGGAAACAATCTATTATTTTCTTTTGGTACCCGTTCGAGTACTACCGTGGTAAAGACCGTACAGCTTCGAAAGAAGAGGTAAGTGGGTCATCTATATAAACTCAAGTTCAAGGTATAAAGAAGTCATTTCGTGAAGATTTCTTTCAACGTCTGTACTAGTGCAGTTATTGACTTATTCGTGATCAATTATTTTTGAATTTCCAAAAAGTAAGTTTATTTTCTCTCGATACTTATATACATAATATATTTAAACTTTAATATTAAGAAGAAACATCTAATATTTTTTGTTCACATATTTTAAATAGTTTTTTTGAAAAACTAAAAATGCTAATTTTTTTTAATTGTAAGAAATTTCTTGGCATCCAGATTCTGAATAATTTTATTTAACTCAAAAATTAATTTTTTTAATTAAAAAAATGAATGACTCAACTATCTTACTTTCTAATATTTTAAGAGGTCAGATACCTCTCTCATCAACTCATATGCTGTTGTTATTTTTAAAAGTATGGAACAGGACAATTGTTTATTTTTTAACAATTTTTAAAATCATATTGAAAATAATATATATGCACAATTTTTAAATTTTCACAAAAATCAGTTGTTAAATCATCCCTTCTTGATCAAATTTTTCTAATTTGCTATTTATTGAAAAATTGTCTAGTGTACTAACAATTTTAAAATATTATATTTGGTGCTTCCTGTATAAGTACTTGTACTAAAATTTCAATTGGCTTATAAGTAAAATAGGTACTGAAACTTTTACTTGAAACTTAAAAATGATATAGATTAGATAGTGTAACTTTAAGACCCTTCAACTCAGTAATTGATGAGGCTGGTTTGTTTTCAGTATTGGGTCCTAAAACAGTCGTAAGAAATTTGCCCATTCGTGTGTGTATGCACCATTCGAATATTATCAAACTTCCTATATGATTGTAACCCTATTTCTGTTTTGATTTGTGTTATAATTTTTGAAAGATTACATCTGTATAAAACATTATCAATAATTATGTGTAATTTGCACATTAATATTTGTTTTTCAGTCAAGTCACAAAACACTAAGAAATATCATTAACATATTTCATAAAATAAAATATTCAATATAAGCAGTGGCGTAACTATATAGGGGGGCCGGCCTCCTCATGCCTTTCCAGGCTTTTTCAAATAAATATCGTCACCAACGTATCAAAATATTTGTTGGCCATCTTTTAATTTTAATTTTAATTTTAATTTTAATTTAAATCTTAGTTTCTTGCATATACATCTACATTTACATTACGTGGTTTTATCTTTTATCGTTTTAGTTTTAAATTAATCTAAGCTTTAATTTTTGCTTGCATCAATTCACCTCTATTTCTCTATGATGGTGGCAAACTAAGCTTTCCTGTAGTGGAACCATCCCTTGGACAAGGTTATCTTTAAGTTAAACTAGAAGCATATTTAAGGTTAGATGTGTTCCTGCAGGATAATACCTACTTCTAGTCACAACTTCTATGTTCATATTGTTCATGAGTGTATTTTTTTAACTCATAGCTCTGCATTTCTGATTAGACGTAAACCAAAAGTAAAAGATATAATGTGAACTTAATTTCTTCAATACACTCCACACACAATACATGATTATTAAAATCTGGTAGAATGTTGTTATTTATTCACTCCTACAGGTTATGTTACAGTTATCGACAGCCGGTAGACTGATCAATAATTTCAGTAATTATACAGCATATCAATTATTTAATCAATAAATACTTTGATAATAATAATTAATGCATGAATCTACAACGGTACCTTCTTCTTTAAGTTTATCACATTCTGTATTCTATTCATTTTTTTTGTAATTCCTTGTATTATTATTTTACTTTTATAATAATCGCAAAAACGTTTTCTTGAATGATGTAAAAAAAACAGTAGTAAATTTCTTCTATTTACAATGCATTTTGAAAGAAAGTTTATCAGTACTTATTTTCACTTTAAAAGAATTTCAAGATAAATGGTGTTTAATGTGCAGATACCAATTCTCGAATGTTAAAACTCTTCAAGTAGGTCACTCGTACACTTTTCAGTGTCTTCCCATCGTCACCGTTTTACCAGTCAACGACGAGTGACCAATTTACGCAGAACCGGACGTGCATAATATATGATTTTATAAAAGCAAAACAAAATTTTACGGACCTAAATTATAAAATAATGTAAAAAGATACATAATTAATAGGTTATTCATAGCAAATATTCTCAAATGTTAATATTTAAAGAGATACTTATTGAAAGTGTAATAATTATAATATATGAGGGAGGAAAGTTTGTACTTTCTACAGGGGTAGGAAGAAAATTATTTTTCCGGTAACCGTTTGCGTCACTAAATATGTACATTTGGAGATATCTTATATTTTCTTATATTAAGATTGTTACATTTTGTAGCCATTTGTATCGTTTCCCACTTCATCATTGATGTCACCAAACTCTTTTGAATTTATTTTAATTTTACAAAGCTCAATACCTATTTAACTATCTCAATATACCTATTCAGTTTCAATACTTTTATATAAATTTCCAAAAGCTTTTTAAGTTACAGTAATCAAGAAATTATATGAATAAAGTGTTAACAATCAACTACAAATTATTTTACCTTGAAAACTTAACGGATATACGTGTAAATCAGATGGTTCGTTAACCTTCATATAATTTTGCAGATGTTACTGTTATTAACTTCTCATTCGGTTAATTTAACTGTTCAATTAAGTTTGTTGGAGGTTAGGTTACATAATTATGTTTAATATCAAGATTTTTTTAGGGATAATCATTTCACAGTACGTTAAAAAGAAGTACTGTACCTATCTAAAATTTACGCAATATACTTTTTGTTATAATTCATTGTGGCATTTGCAATATTTTATAAATAAATCAAATTGTCATTTTAGTATGAAGGGTTGTCTACTTTCTGGATGAGACTAGTTTCCTTACTGAAGAGATCTATTAAAAAGGATTTACTTTGTCACACGTTCGCGGTTTTATGTCCATATTTAGCATACCTATAATGAAATGAGCCTGCTAAAACGGTTTGACGTTAACTATGAAAAGCGAAATTTACCTATACACAAATATTCAAAGAAGCATGACTGTAATTTGGTACGCAACAAGTATGCCATGGAATGTTAGGTCGCAAAAAATATGTCCCAGTGGAACAACGTACCGTTATTCATCATCATCACATACTTTAATAATAATTGTGAATAAAATATGCGGATTAGGCCAGTAAGAAATCTTAATACATCAAAAGCAGTGCAGTACACAAAAGTTTAATGAGTTGTTTATATAGGGTACTACTGACATTGTGGTAAATAATGTAGGTACAGGAAGAAACAATAAATAAGAAGACAATTTCCATATTTTCTAATACTGTAAATTCATTAAGTACCTATACACCACTTCAAGTTAATTATCTAGAAAGCATGAAGATGCGCAATCAGTCTAAGTGTCATTCTTGTTTGCCTTCATATTTGATTTGCGGAAATAATCCTTTGTTTTTCTGAAGCCATGCATTCATATTTAATGGGTATATTGTCCGAAATGTCATTTGCCTTTTATGTCATAATTTAAAAAATCATAACTATGGTGAAAGTTTCTATTGTGTTTGAAATAATTAGAATAACCCCATAAATAATGATATAATAATATAAAACAATACACTCGTTTACATACTTTGTCGTTACATCACGAAAACGTACCTATATCATTAAACCATTTAGTAATTTAAATGCTGTCTCATATTTTTGTTAATTCGTTGTTCATTTTATCTTTTCAATACTTTTATCTGTATAGCCTATAACATCTTCCATTACAACTTTAATAATAAAAATACCAAAAAATAAAACCATTTAAATACGAAAACAATTTTTTATAAAAAATTTACCACAAAATTGAATAAATATATAACTGCTAGAAAAAAAAATTCAACACTCTATTTCCTATATCTATTGGACCAATAAAAATATAAACAATCGACCAGAAATATTAGATATGTAGTGATAAATTTAAAAATCACGTTTGTCTTCAACATAACAGAAATAATGTTGACCTAGATCGCTTTTCAAGATGCGGATACTACTGTAAACGAACGTCTAGGTGAAGGTCGTCAGAATAATTTTTAATTCTTATTTTACCTATATTCCGTTAAGTGACCATACACCGTGAAGAAGTAAACATATATAGTCCGGTTCAAAGAAAATGAAACAAGAGTTCATCAGGAACTGATAAAACTGAAACTATAGTATTGTTATAATTGAGACGCAGATGTGTATATTTGATTGCCTACCTATACCAAAATCATTTCTACATAACTCGAATAAAATACACGGTAGGCGGACAAAGTATTTACGATGCAATTTTTTTTTATTTAAGAATGTACAGAGAAGCTGTAGGCTGGGCATTCACTGCCCTTCTTGTGTCCAGTTCTCTGGTGGGTACGTTTTCGTACCCCAATGTTCAAATTAATTCCAAACCAGTAGCGTCCGTAGCAGCCCAATCACAACCTGAGCTTCGTAATTTTTATCCCGTTAAAGGACCCAGGGACGTAACACAACTACAAAGAGCAGAGAGAAAATATGCGGAAAAGTCAAATTCTATTAAAAAAGTTGCTTTGGATCGATTAGATGATGTAGAAACAAATTCTATAGCTGAAAGTAGTGACAGTTCTATTACCACTGGTGGATTTTCTTGGTCAAACATTTTGGGTAAGTGAATTACAAAGATCTAAACGAATTTAGTAATTTTGTGGTATTATTTTATGGTTTTTGTAGGAGCGATGATGCAGATGCTCTTCAATCCAGGTGGTAATCAAGGCCCTAACAAATCTGATGATTTAGACACTCCCGTCCAACCGTCTCCATGGGCAAATTTACTTTCAGTTGGTCTTAAAATTTTAACCGCTATTTTAGGAGGAGGAAATACTGGTGATGGAATTGATAAAGTAGACAACGGAAATTCTCCATTACAGGTAAAATTTCATTAAAACGATTAAATTCATCATATTTTTACTTTTAAGAATATTTTCAAACCTAAAGCTTCATTACGGATTAAGGTATAATCACAAAAAGCATTTAAGCCTGTTTTCTGCTTCCTCCTCAATTAATGTTAGCGATTACAATGCTCTTATTTGTACTTTAAGACCAACTCTATTCTTTTTCTTTCTTTGACACTGTGAAATAATACCCCCGATATGAATATCATTATCAAAATGCCTTAGATATTGTATGTCTTATTTTCAATAGTAATTTTTTCTATAATGTTGAATTTTGTCACGCAAATATTCTTAAACTTGTATAAACCAGACAATATCTGCTTGTATTATGGTTTAAATGATCCAACTCGACTAAAAATACATCAAATTCAATATAAAAATACTCTCTTTTCATTTTGTATATAAAAAAAAGCTTTGCTTTTAGTTATTTAGATAATGTAAATACATAGTAAAAAAATTGGCACTAGTAGTAGCTTAAAAATTGCACAGGGTGTACTGGCGGCCGTAGTATCAGCTGTTGTGGGAGACAGAGATCCTGGACAAGTTAACAAGATTGCTAGGCAAGCTGGTGAGGTACGTCCTTCAAAACATTTACTAACCGACTAATCTGTTTTAGGTATCCAATATTTATATAACTTTAATTTTTTTTAAACACTGTACATGATAAAAGTGTAACAATAATAGAAATATATAATTTTTTTAATATTTGGATGAAACAGATTGTCTACAGAATTAACATTAAACGAATATATACTGAAAGATTGGGAACTGAATATTATATTAACTTGGGTGTCTTATCATTTTCCATATTTAAACTTCTAAACGGTTGAAAATGTTACTTACCATGGTGATTTCAAGTCAAAACTTCATTATACATTAATTAAGTTGTATATTAAAAATAATTTCAACCAAATATAATTCTAATTTATTTTATTAAATTAAACTTTTTATGTTAAATCAAATTTTTTTTGTTAGTTCATAAACATCGTGGTTAATCTTCTTGACGCATTGAAAACGTCATTCTCCCATCGATCTTTACAAGCAAGAAGTATTGGTAAAAAAGACCAAATCAGCGATGCCGCCACAGCCAGTCTTGCCATGATGAAGGGATACATGAGATCCTTGTCAACTGGCGACAGTAAATGTATGGAAAGATACGTTTGCCAGGCAAACAGCGAATGTTCCAAAGATATTGGACAAAGTTCTTTGTACTGTCATCTAGGAAGGTAACCAGATTTTTATTTTGGAAATTTAAAAAAATTGTAAATATTATATTTACGTCGTAACTGTACTAGAGAATATGTATAGGCCCATAAAGGAAAAGAAGAAGGAAAACCTCGACTTTTCGATGACATTTCTGGATTTTTTTCTTCTTCTTTTTCTTTATGGCCCTATACATATTCGCCAGTACAGGACCAGCGTAACGAAATCATTTCATATTACAACCGTTTATTTCAGCTACGCTATCAGTTACGTTATGGAAAAATCCTTGGGATCTTCATTTGACGTTTTCTACGAAGCTGGAAGACGAGGACGATATGGAGACAACTGCCGAGAAAAGTATTTAGAATGTAATGAAGTATAAAAAAAAGCAAAGCACTGGACTTTATTTACTGGATTTTTTTAGTCAAAAACAAAGAGATATTTAAACTAAATTTTGGACCCATTCAATTTCTTGACATAACGTATTTGAAACAAATTTTGGTGAAGGTTTTGTTGAGAAAATGAACACATACTTTTTGATATTAACAGTTGTGGAATAATACTAGATTGAATTCGTTAAACACTGTCGACAAAAATAATATAACCAAAGTCGTATAAAATGAACTATTAAAAAACGAATAACTTTATGAACATTTACGTTTTAAAACTACTCAAATTGATAGATCATCCTGTATCCATTATAAATGACAAAGTTTTTTAAAGGGGTTCTTAAAAACCACAAAAATACCTTAAATAAGCTTCCCACAAAAAAGAAGAAACTTACTCTAATAAATTGCTGTGTAGCTTATTATTGTCAAGGTCATTTATAGTGAATATTTTTATACGTATTTTGTATAGTATTTATTTTAGCACAGCTACAACTATTTGCATAACTTTTTTCTTTTAAAAAAGGAATATGACTGGACAGAGATGGTTTTTTATAAGCCATTCTAATCTTATTTATTGTATGTGTAAAATGGAAGTGTGAATGAGGTGATTTTTATGAGTGACAGATTTCTATAAGTTAATTTTTAGTTGTAAAAATGTTTTTTGTTCAATCATAGGTTTGTTCGTAAAACAATCACAAACGGTTAGAAACTGGACGACTCACGAACAGAGAATAAAAATCGTTCACCGAGAGGTTCTGCGCATGCCTCGTTCATTTTCCAACCGTTTGTGATCGCTCTACGAACAAGGATCATGTTTGCAAACATAGGTTTATTTATTTTTTATTATATTATACTATTTATTAAATTCTTGGTTTTATTTTAACCTTTTTATATAGTTGACTTGTGTCTTTCTTGCTGGCCATATCAAAAACTATTATAACAAGTTTCTGATTGGCTAGTTAATAGGCAACCTCTGTACTTTAGAGACCTTGTGATCTACTAACTCCACAGGGTACGTCCTCCAACTGACAAGTTGTCAGTTGTCACTAGTGACATTCGCCCTGAGTGTAAACAAATTTATAAATAGCTTTTTTTAAAGAGCCTAGATTTTGTTCAGTAGTTGGTAATATTTCCTAAAGAAAATCGTTTCATAAATTTTCACTAACATTTCACAATAATGGCGGCCAAATGGACTGAAGATGGTGATTTCGATGATAACTTACAAGCCCGTGTATGAGGAGTAGGTAATGATAATTTTTGCGATAAATAAAACACATTTCTTTCATGTAAAATTTTATTAACGAAACAAAAATCTACTACCAGTATCTTATTTAAAAATCACAAATCTGGTAAAATTACGTACCTATTATTCAAGTATATTAACGAGACCGAATAATACAATAGGCAAGTAGCAAAAGGTTTTGAAAACTTATAGTAAAAAATTCACTTAATCACTTTTGTTCACTACATTGCCAACCATAGGCATGCACATCTTCAAATCTAGAAATATTTGACAGCCCCATAAATATCCATATGTAGATTATAATTTTTAATCAAGTGTATTGCCCTGTATTTCATTCTGGTTATTTATAGTAAAGTTTTATACAAAAATCTATTGGTAACTATTATCAGGTACATAAATGTCAAACACAGTGTGTCATTTGTGATATATATTACAATTAACATCAGTTGATTCTGTTTCCTCTTATTACAATTCGAATTTCCGTTAAAAAATAATTACAAATTTAATCACCAGAACTCCAAAAATTATTGTCACACGTTCAAATTGCTGTCAGATAAAACCGTTGTTGTGTAAATCTGGCTGTTACACCTTTGACAGTTCTGAGTCGATCGGTTTTACCTGACAGCAACTTTATAGGTCGATTTCAATCGAGTAAAAGTAGAGCAAATGTAGAATTTCTACTACCAACAAAAAGGCGTCTAATATATTACAATTTTAATCATCAGTGAGATGAAATTTCAGCCAAGAGATTTCTTTGCTGTCAGAAAAAACCGAACAACTAAATTGTTGTTGTGTAAAGCTGGCAGTAGTTCAAATGTACCAGCAGCTTATCGAATATTAAAATATGCTGCATAATAGGAAAAAATCGTTTAAGTACCAAACATTTTGGATGCTCAGAAGAAGGTACTAGATATCTGGTTGAAAGTGAAGTGAATTTTTGATGTGCTAACTTGTGAGTACCAATTTGAGTATTTTATGGGATACAACTTTAATAAAACTAACTCCTGATAAAGTGGCTTAGTTAAAGACTGGTTTAAGCCCAGTGGCAGAAAAATTCTTCACCAACATCCAAAAAACCATTACACTATCCCTCGATAAATGTCTTGTTCTGTGTGATGTTTCAATTTTTATTAAAAAAATAAGTTTATATTTGTTTGGATCCGGATATTTTCCAATCACAAGTATTATATTTCCCTTTATTTCTTCATAAGTAATATCAAACCGTTTTACCACATCAAATGTATTAAATTTTCATTTTATTTACTTCAGTATGTACAGTTTCAAGTTTAAAAAATGTGTGTAAGCTCACAAAAGCGGCTTTTGAACTTATCAAGAATAATAATTAAGAAAGTAGTTCGCTTGGAGTTGACAGATTAAGATATTTGACAGTTGACATTTGACAAATTATTGGAATAACCTTGAGAATATCCAGAAGCATAGTTTTCTCTCTCTCTCTATCGCATAGTGTTCAATATTTTGGATATTTTGGTCTTAGACACAAGTAATAACCTCAAAATATGAATCCAGCTATAATTGAAGTTTCCATTATAAAAAGCCATTGTTAATAAATAATTGTATATCGTCTTTAAATCACTAAATACAATAAATATAAATTATACATGTCCTTATTTGCCCTATTTGTTCTATAACAACGGTCAAATATTTCTAGATTCTCGTATACAAAAAAAAAAGTCCCGTCACTAAATTGGCCACACCCAGTTGATTAATTAACTTTTAGTTAGCATCATGGATATTAAACAACTTGGCTACATCGTTCAGATCCTCATATTTCTTGTGATCCATCAGTACTTGCCTAGCTACATTCATTCTATTAAAAACGTTCCACAACACTATACCGACTACGACATCATCTTTTAAATAAAAGATTATTCCTTTGCCGAAGTCTTCGCCTTCGGATACGTTAGGAACGCTAAGCGGTTGCCTAGCCACTGCCATTTCCTGTTTTTGTTCTTCCGACAAGTATTTGTTACATTCCGGTGGAATCTAGAATACATATTACCATATTTTACACACAAATTGAAATTCTATCGTTACCCGTCCAAAAAAGTCCTGCGCGCACATGATATAGTCGAATTAGCTAAAAGTGACTGGAAAACTTGAAAATTGATAGGAAACTTACCTCCTCAGTTGTAGATCTAATTCCTTCATCGGTAGCGGTAACCACCGCTTTGGGATTATCTTTGTCGGTAGCTTTGGCGAATACCGCTACTGTAGGAAGTGAGGAATCTACTATACCTATCGCTTCGTATCCTACGTCCGGTCCTAGATCGGACCAAAACATACTTTGGTGTAAATACGGTTTACGACCACCTGCCATATTTTCTCCGGCTAATCTACCCGTAACGACGGCGTGGTCGTGATGTTCGAAACGTCGACGACCTAATTTCGTGTCGTAGAAACATGCGCAATCGCCTGCCTACAATAAAAAAATTTTATTTCAACGTCAAACTATAATAATTGATGGTGTATATTGTGTCGCGATCTAGCGGAGAGTGTCGAAAGAAGAAGAAATTCAAACAAAAAGTACTTTTGTTACTTTTTACATTATCCGCTGGATCGCGCTACGATATGCTCCCTTTCAAAACCTAACCTATGAAATAATTAAATATTAATAACAATTATTATATTTTCCTTACAATGTAGACGTCGGTTCTTGCTTGCAATTCTGTGTTAACTAAAAATCCACCTAGCTCAGGATCTACTTCCAAATCGGATTCATCCGCTAAATCTGTGTTCGGTGTTACACCCATTGCCACAATTGCGTAATCTACATTTAAGGTTTTACCATTGTTTAAAGTTAATAATAAACCTTCTTTTCCGTCACTTCTTACTCCTACGACTTCTGTTTGGGATAGAACCTACAAACAACCAAAATATAGAATAAATACTGAACTGAACCCATCCATAACGGCCCGATCAATATCGGTGACATTTTTCTCTGTGTAGGTATGTATCTGAGTGATTCCCTGGAAGATTTAGAATCACAATTAATCAAGGTTGATACTAAAGTTTAAAACATTTGAAAAACAAAATAACTTTCAAAATTTGACATTTTCACTGATATTGATGACAACATTAAAGATGATTACTATTAAAATACGAATAAAGTACCAGCTGCCTGTTACGATGAGAAGAAATAATTCCATATAACTTACTGTAACCCCTTCGTCCTGTACTTTATCTGTTGTCCAGAAAGAAAGGTATTCTGGAAGTATTTTTCCCATATTTCCGGCTTCCCTGAATATTTGATACACTTTCTTTCGATCACCGCTTTCTGAAAAAATATTGGTAAAAAACACAAGCAAGATTCGAATAAGAAGTGACTTGAAATGAACATACGATTAGTTACAAAATAAAAATCATTTTTTACCTTTTTTAGTCTTTCTGGCCATAGCACAAGCTAATTCACTACCCAAAAATCCACCACCAACTATAGCTACGGATTTCGTTGCTTCAAACATGTCATAGGTGTCTTCAAAATCGAAAATATCTCTGTAAGATTTGACTAAATTTTTTATTTTAGGATCGGCCACTGCTGTTGCAAATACTGGCGAATAATTTGGTTTTGCTCCTAGAATTCAAGATGATAATCTCTAGTATTATTAGTCCATTTCATTGCACACAAAGATTACCTGTTGCTATAAGGCATTTTCCATACCGTATCTCAGAACCATCATCTAAATAAGCGATTTTTTCAAATACATCTAATTTTTTAATAGTCCAGCCTCTAGCTACCGCTACACCGCCATTTTCACTTGACATTAAGTCTTTACATTCCATATAAAAGTCATCTGGTTCGTAAAATAAGCTTAAAAAAATTGCAACTTTTTTTATATATATTTAATTATTAGGATTGTAGTTTTATTTACCTTCTTTGAGAACCGTTCCATTGTTTGAAATTATATTTTTTAACAGATTCTTTATCATCATTGAACCATATTTCTTTCGACAAAGGAGGTCGCATGTAAGGGAAAAATGAGTCATTCGATATCATTAGCACCTGAAATTAATTTGTATGCAAACTTTGCGACTTAATTTTAGATTTTTTGTTATATGAATAAGTTTCTTACCTTAGCAGTAGGGTCTGATGATTTGATTGCACGAAATGCAGTAAAAGAAGCAGTTCCTCCACCTATTAATAAATAAGGCACATCTTTGGGAATATCTCTTGAAGAAACGGGACTTCTAACAGTTCGTTTATCTTCTAAATAGGTAAAAAATTACTATGAGGTTCATTATTGATATTTCATACTTACTTTTTTGTTTTGGTTTTACTTCCTTTACTGTTTTCACTTCTTCTTCTTTCAATGTCATTGGTTTGATGTAAAAAATCTTGAAAACAAAATTTTAAAATACTCAGTCATCAAGAATATATTTTAAATACTTACTGTGCCCACTGTAAATGCAGTAAATAATAAACCTAAAAGTAACCATCTCCTATTTTGTTTTCTAGCCATTTTATCTCTTTCTTCCCAGTCTCCAGCTGGTTCAGGCATTTCACTCATTAAATTTTTAGGATGGCAGTCTTTAAGTGATGGTATTTGCTACAAAAATCACATTTACATCTTATAATTTAGAAACTAGTTATTTCCATTAATAATTTTTACTAGGATAGGTATCAATTAAGGAAACATGTATACCGGAATAACAGGTGGTTTGCAAGGATTAATATCAATTGGATGACAGTCTTTAAGTTTAACTCCAGTTGAACAATCAGTTTGATGCTCTGGAGGTTTGATAGAGCATGGATGGGATTGGATTCCTTCTTTTTCTGAAGTATCACCTACCTTCTTATTATCATCACATTTGTCTGAATATGTTCTAATAGCGTTACATACGCTTGCTCTAGTTACTAAAAATAATATATAACGTGAAAGATAACAATTACACTTATTCATCAAAAGTTTTGTCTAAATCAAATGTACTTACAAACAGTCTTAAAGGATGACTGGGTAGAACATCGCAAAGTACTGATTCTAAAAGGGTTAACAGCCAAAATTTTTGATATCTGGATAATTCTAATCATTTTGAAGTACGGGATAAATAATTTTATGTTATATGAACTTTTGTTAACACAGCGTTGAATGAAGAATACTGGTGCGAAACTGTCTTATATGAAAAACTGGGGAAATAAATGAGATGAAAATGATTTATTTTTATGAAAATTTTGAGTACTTCAAAAGTTGGGCATCTTTTGTTTTAACGTCAGTCAAGATAATACACTCTGGCTACCTATAATGCAAAATTATAAACACAGTTTCTATATATATATATACTATTTTGTTACGAAAAAGGAAATGCTTTTTTATTTGAGAATAACACGAGGAACCGGCTTTCGTCCTTCATGGTTTTCTTCTGAAAAATTTTGTTCATGATGAGGTATGACAGGTGTCAGATGTGACGTTTCAATTAAGTGGGTTATCTATGGTTTCAATCATAGATAAAGTAATATTCTTTCTCTATGATTTCAATGTTAGTTATCTATGGTTTGAATGTATGTTATCTATGGTTTAAATGTATGTTATCTATGGTTTGAATGTATGTTATCTATGGTTTAAATATATGTTATCTATGGTTTCAATGTATGTTGTCTATGGTTTCAATAATATATTTGACATTTGACTTGAAATGGCGTGGCGTCTTCATAGAGAAAAAAGCCGCTTATCTTTTACTAATTTTGTGCAAACGTATTTAGTTTAAAGAATATCTCCGCGATTTAAACTTTTGGTAACACTATTAATATTATCGATTGGGATTCACACTTGATCCAGAGACGGTAGAAAAACAGATAAGATATACTTTTTTTATTAATCCATAAAAACTACAATATATATACCAGGTCACACCCGTTTAATCACTATGTAAAAATGGAAGAAATAAGGTCTGTTATAATATATTTTTGATTAAAATCATAACCTTTTAGAAAAGCCCCAATGGGCTATTTCTCCTACACGATTTCTTTGTAGTAATTGTAAATATTTTATTCTATTTCAGATATATGATTTTCTACACGTTTTCGTCGATACAGTTGCCCGAGTACCATTTTTATTGGACGAGTAGAGTAATGTAGAACAACAGATGTACAATAAGCAACAATTGAAGCTCCTCCAGGCTTAACTATTATCTGATTCGGTCGTAGTCCTTGGTAAGTCTTATTAATAAATTCAAGTAGTAAAAATGAACATACTGGTGCTAGTTGAAATCATTTTAATATATGTTTGTTTTTCTGGAAGAGAATACAACACATTTTTCAAAGGTACATAGCGTTTGGAAATGTGTATAATTGACAGTGACCATTAGAAATTGGAAATCTCCAATTATGTTTATCTTTCTAACTCTGTCTATAATACTCTGGTACGAACATCGTGAGAGAAACTTACTAATTGATTTGGTAAACTCCGGAAGTTTTATTTATAAGTTCAAGTACCTTTTTCAGACAAATGCAACACTTTGGTAATAGTCATTTTAAAATTTGTGTATTTTTCAGGAAAGTGAAGGAAAAACAACAACAGCTGGTCAATAGAAGTTTATTTTGTTGGAATATGAAAATATTAGGACAATGCAATGGTGGAGCTGCATGTTTTAACAAGATTCGATTGTAAGTATACATAATTAATATTAGAATATAATTTTCTACTTTGTCAGTTGAATTTTTCCAAAATCTATCTAGGCCAAATCTAAAATAGAAGATCTTATTGTCCCATCTTTTTCCTCCAATGATTGAAATTTATTTGTGTCTTGAAATATTGTGAATTTGAGCAAATTAATTCTTTCAATACTTTCCACGTGGAATCCTTCCATAATTCTAAAATAAAATCAATTATTGTATAACCTAGTATATATAATTTCATTTAGACACTCTGTAATATAACTGTAAGTAACAACAGGTACTAATGCATGTTTGGTTGCATACCTATTAGGGCCGCTTTTATAGGTTGCAGATATCTGTGATCCTGTCATAACCATAGATATAATGTATTATTTCTATGGTCATAACTTCTGCCTTAACCTACAAATGCGCTGCATAGGTGGATGTTAACCCGTAAATGTTGGGCAAATTATCCCCTGGGATATTACCCAATAAAGGAGAAAGAAGAAGAACTCGAAAATCAATAGGTTAAATAATGCCGAAAATTTTGCCAGAAATCTCTCCCAAAAATTTTATATTTTCTTAGAAGAAAAAATTGTTAGCTGTAAAAAACCCAATTGACTATTTCTCTGTGGAGCAGGATTTCTTTGTTTTAATTGTAAATATTTTTTTCGATTTTAGATTTATATTTGTCTGCAAGTTGTCGTCGATACAGATGCTTCAATGACTAGAGTACCATTTTTATTGGACCAGTAGGGTATAGTAGAGTAGATGGAGTTTATATGCAGATGTACAATAAGCAATTGAAGATCCTCCAGACTTAACTAGTTTTAGTCCTTGGTAAGTCTTGTTTATAAATTCAAGTCGCTCAAATGAACATACTGCTGCTAGTTGAAATCATTTTAATATTTGCTCATTTTTCTTGAATAAAAAAACCAACACATTTATCAAAGTTTATCATTGTGTGTTTTAATAAAGTTCGACTGTAAGAATACACAATTATGCATATTCTAAATATTACCATGAAACTGATAGACCTTTGTCAGTTGAATTTTCCCCATCACTTATGCTCGGAGCTCGGGGGATTTAACATAGCCGTACCGGCGTGATGGTTTTTCCTCCTTGTTGCCATTTGGCAACTATTCCTCAACATCCTGAAATGTTAAGAGCAACTGGGATATAATTATTTGGATGTAAATATAAGTTGAAATACAACATACAAATTGCAAAATTTTGAATGCCGTAGAACTTTCTCAAATGACCACATACTCCCCCCCCTTGGGGTCAGTATGATAGGTCCAGTTCACGAACAAACCCTTTTGCTCGGATAATAAACGGAGTGTCAGAGATCCGTTAGGATTTTTGAGACGCGCCATACATGCTCCATGTAGAAGGGTTTTTCACACACTTTGTGAAAGAACCACCCTTCGGTTAGTAACGCTGCAGCGCGGAAACATCTACACGCTGGCCCCAAAGTCGGTCGGCCCGAAAGTGAACAGAGTTGTTATCGGTACTTTTGCATTTATATGCACAAAACATTTTTTAAATGATTTCAATACGCTAGTAAAATTTTCTATCTGTTTTTTAAATGTAAAGAAATAAAATATTTATATCGATAAATGTAGTTTCCGTAGTTTCAACGTATTTTGTCACCAACAGATGATGCTTACAGTGGTGTCTGAAAAGTAACCCACTCATGGATTCAGGAATAAAAATTTTGCTATAAAGGAAGTCGCGGATGATAACTCGAAACTGCATTTATAAATTTCTTTGTGTTTCTTTTTGATTAAAAATATTTCAACAGGAAAACTAACTTGTTTTATTATTCCCTTACTTTTTCCTCCTCCAATGAACGATACTATTAGAGTTTGCGAGTGGGCAATTCTGTAGTACAACTAGCGACTTCTATCGGAGACCGTGGGAATTAGTTGCAATAAAAAACTAAGTTCGCAGGTATTCGGATAGATGGCGCTACTTTTGTGGTGAATCCCAGAAAATGTGGCGCCAACTATCGGAATACCGACGAACTAATTCTTTCTAGTTCGCAGGTATTACGATAGATGGCGCCACTTTTGCGGGGAATCCCAGAGATACAGCGCCATCTACCGGAATACCGTCGAACTAATTTTTTCTAGTTCGCAAGTATTCCGATAGATGGCGCCACTTTTGCGGGGAATCCCAGAGATACAGCGCCATCTACCGGAATACCGCCGAACTATTTTTTTCTAGTTCGCGGGTATTCCGATAGATGGCGCCACTTTTGCGGGGAATCCCAGAGATACAGCGCCATCTACCGGAATACCGCCGAACTATTTTTTTCTAGTTCGCGGGTATTCCGATAGATGGCGCCACTTTTGCGGGGAATCCCAGAGATACAGCGCCATCTACCGGAATACCGCCGAACTATTTTTTTCTAGTTCGCGGGTATTCCGATAGATGGCGCCACTTTTGCGGGGAATCCCAGAGATACAGCGCCATCTACCGGAATACCGCCGAACTAATTTTTTCTAGTTCGCAGGTATTCCGATAGATGGCACCACTTTTGCGGGGAATCCCAGAGATACAGCGCCATCTACCGGAATACCGCCGAACTATTTTTTTCTAGTTCGCGGGTATTCCGATAGATGGCGCCACTTTTGCGGGGAATCCCAGAGATACAGCGCCATCTACCGGAATACCGCCGAACTAATTTTTTCTAGTTCGCGGGTATTCCGATAGATGGCGCCACTTTTGCTGGGAAACTGTGGCGCCATCTATCGGAATACCCTCGAACTAATTTTTTTTAGTTGTTGTTTGTTGCCTTTACATCAAATTTTCGCACAGATTTTTCCATTTCCATGTATGTGAATAAAAAGCAAAAGAAATACGTAAAAATTTTTATTGAAAATAAAGATATACAGGTAGTTTCACAAAGATTATTTATCAGATTAATGGTTTTACATAGCGTCAAGTTGTGAAGAAAGCAAGTGTAATTATTATCGAGTGAAATTTAGATGGCGCCACACTAATTACAGTGTCTGGTCACTTACTTCAGAACTGCTTTCTACAACCTTCGCTACATCGCACCACAATATGATCCACCGTTATGTGGAAGTTATCTTTGATTGACAGGAGCGTCCATATAGACATAAGGAAAATAGCAATTAAGGAAGTTTTGTAGTGTAGCGGTTAATAATCGGGTTATGGTCAACCACAAATCCAATGTTTAACCATTACGCTACAGCCTCTCCTTAAGCAGTTGGTAGAAAAATAATGCACCCCTTTTTATGTTCCACCAAGGATACGGACGTTCCTGTCTTCAATTCTCTTTAAATCGCAGTTCTAAACGGGACCCAATACATTTTGTGAATACAAACCATTGTCTTATAAAAACCAAAACTATTACTTACATTGCCATGCGAATAATGATCCATTTTGAACTGTGATTTGATAAACGTGATCTTGTGAAGACAGTTCTAACGAAAATCACCGAGCAGCTTCCAATTACTAATGGTTGCCACCCAATCATATCGTTAAAATTTGGTATTACACACAAACACACACCCATAGGTAACATTGGCGATGTAGATGTAAATACGGTACTATACACAGAGTTAGGAGAAAAAACATACTCGGCAATTTACAATTTCTAATGGTCACCATCAACTATGCCTTTTCCCGAACTCTATGTACGTTTTTGTACATACAAATTTCAACAAATACAAATTAACATAAGCTTCCAATTTCTGGTCGTAACTAATTATGTTATTTCCAATTTTTGAGCAGTTTTAGATTGACAAGTCAAGTGATTATATACAATACTAATATATACACCATAATTTTATTATTATGGTTCCACTTTGCTCTTTTTAAATTGAAATAACTACAATACATATTGCAAAACAATTTAAAATCAATAATATAGTTATTCGTCTTCTCCATTTCTTCAATCATATGAATGATTCGTAACAATATCATCTGGAATCCTAAAAAAAATAACATGATGAGTAAAATCCAGTAACAACAGACTGATGATACGTATTAAAATGCACCATAATGATCGCGAGCATGTCTCATCAGCAAAACTATGTCTCCCGTTTGATAAAACCATAATTTTAAACATTTTCCATAAAAATAAGCCACTAGTATATACACAGGGTTAAAAAATGAAAATAATCAGCAATTTCAAATGGTCCCTTTTCCAAACAGAAAAATGCAAATCAACATTTATATGCTCTGCTGTTTTATCATCTTCCAGACAAAGATGGTAGGTCGGATCTTCAGTCCAAGTTTTAGCATATGATGATTCAGATGACAGTGGCCTGTTAGACAATATAGGTCATGCCTGCTATAGTCTAACATTTGTTTGGAGACATTCTTCGAAGGATGTATGAAAGCCATTGAATGAACCAATCCTGGTAAATTATGCCAGAAGTCTAAAGCTCTTCTTGCCGTCCAGGTACTCAGTGTTTGTTTGGCAAAACTTATTGTAATGCCAATTGTAGGTTCTGGTCCGATAGAAACACGTGCGGCACCCTCCCTTGCAAGATAGTCTGCCTTCTCTATTCCTTCCATGCCAGAATGGCCAGGACGGTATAAGGCAGGTCGTAGTATACTGTTGGAGGCATTATGTCAGAGGTCATTCCCAGAATACTGTGACTTTCAGTGTCCACTAGCATTCTGCTTCGTTCTGTATAAGCCTGATTTGTGCATTTAGAAATATGCACAATTGTGTATGTTGTCCATCTAGCCTCTCTTTCCAAAACTATATGGAGAGGAGGTAGGTCCAGCAGGATTTCCATGGCTGCTGATGGTGTGGAGCTGATAGCACCAGTAATTGCCAGGCAAGCCTGTCTCTGTAAACCAGAGAGCTTTGCTTGGGCCATTCACTGTAAAGCTTTTGGCCACCAGGCAATAGCTCCATATGTGATCATTGGTCTAACGATCATCACATATATCCAATAGATTTGTTTGGGTCCCAAGCCCCAAGATTTTCCACAGATCTTACAACATGTCCACAAGGATAGTCTGGCCTTATGGATAACTTTTTCGAATATTGGCTGTATACGATAACAAACAATGAGAGAAAGACCTTCTATTTTATAATTAATTGAAACTAATGTAAGAAATACTCAAGTTACAATGTTATATTCTAATAGATCAATTTTTCATTAAACAACCTATATTCTCTCAAGTTAGGATGCCCTAATATTAGTATACACATAATAATTGCAAATACTTACAATCAATCATTTTAAAAACTAGTTGAATATATAAATTAGACTTACCAAGGACTATGACTGAATCAGATAATAGTTAAGCCTGAAGGAGCTTCAATTGCTTATTGTACATCTGCATATAAACTCCATCTATTCTACAATACCCTACTGGTCCAATAAAAATGGTACTCTAGTTATTGAAGCATCTGTATCGACATCTTGCAGACAATCATATATCTAAAATAGAAAAAAATATTTACAATTAGAACAAAGTAATAGCCAATTGGATTTTTTACAGCTAATAATTTTACTTTATTTCTTCCTTCATAACTTAATGAACAATTTTCACAAACTGATTGAAATGTGTGAATGATTATCAACTGCTTTAGTAATATTATAGTTTTTATAGAAGAATAGAAAGCTACCAAATTAATATATTAACGTCCATTTCAACATACCGCCTTTGGATCAATTGTAATTCCGGAACGATAATATTGATAATGTTACCAAAAGTTTAATTCATTTAATATAAATACATTTGCACAAAAACAGTAAAATAATATAAGCGATTTTTTTCTCTGTGAAGACGCCACGCCATTTCAAGTAAATTGTCAAAGTCAAATAATATGGAATGACAATAGCCATTTTTCCTTGAACTTAACCACGTAAACCTGGTTAACAATACTATGACGACATGGTAAACTTTTATGACGTAACGATTTGTGGAAACCACTGAACTCTATACTATGTATAGAGTTCAGTGGTGGAAACTAAGAAATAAGCAAACACCATAGACCTAACCATGACCTAACCTACAATATGATAGTTCTGTCAGACCTCTTCTTCTCTTATCTATGTGTCAGACTATCACCGTGAGCTGTACTGGGACTCTGTACAGCACACTATAGAATAAATTCTACACAACAACCACTACAGATATTTTCTAAGTAAAAAAGAAAACATTTTAAAACTACTTAAATACATTCTATGAAAATTCATGGAGTATTTCGTGAAATTTTAACTGTATAGTGTATTGCATAACTAGTGGCATCTTGTAGATATAGTTGTATAATTAGTAGAAACTTACTAGAGGATTTAACAAAACTAATCAGGAGCTCCCACCAAAAAAATAATATAAAATCAATTTAATGTTGGACTTTGAAATGTAAACAAACCACAGTCTTGAGTCTTGTATTTCTCGAAACTCCTATGCATCTGCGCATTTCTTACAGTCTCGAACTATCGTTTTGCATCAACTTCGATTTACTGTGCTTCTGTCAGACTGCGTAGTGGCCGGGCTGGAAAGTGCTGTGGTGTTCTGTTCGCGATGCGTGATTTGGCCTCTAAAATGGCTGAATTAAAATTTGAGGCTCCCCTAGCACAATTCGAAGAAACTGATGAATGGGGTTCAACTGAATTTCAAACAGCAAACTTCAAAAACGAGGAAAATCTTAATAATATAAACAAAAAGAAGCAGGACATCAACGATGTCTTGAATGATTTCAGAGAAGATATACTCAATAATTCTATATCCCAAAAAGTTCCCGCTAAGACCCTTATTCTGAAAAACGGGGAGACCCAGTCGGTGGCTGATAATTTTACCGAGACCTTCTCTGGGTCTTTGGAGGATTTAGTAAATACTTTTGACGATAAGATTACCAAATGTTTCGGTAATTACGAGGAGTCAGTAGAAAAATTGGCACCTGTTCAAGTCAGGTCCCAAGAAGAAATCATGAATGAATGCCAGTAAGTTTTTTCTTTTAAATACTAATATATAAGTAAACTGATAATACAGAATAAGATCTCATTGATGATTTGCAACCAATTAGAGACAGTAAATGCGCAGGCACCCTTTTGTGTTGTATATTTTTTTGGGAATAGTGAAATAATGAATCATACCTTTAATAAAAATAACTTGAACTGAACGTTGCCTTTTATAAATGATAGAAAACAAGTATTAATAAATGTTTATAATAGAAAAATATTTTATTTCCTGGGTCGTACATATATTATGCTTATTTTTTAAACTATTAAATTTTTTAAATAAACCTTCTTGAAAGTACCTAACTATTTTTATGGCTAATTTATCAATGATTTATATTTGTTTTTAACTATACTCGTAAAATTACCATAAATCATCAATATTTAAAAAAAAATTTAGAGAGATTTTACTTATTATAGTTTCCTGTAAAATTTTGTTGTATTTATAATAAAGCGCGTCCAATAGATATCGAATAATAGTATAAATTCGATATCTATTTCAATATTAGATTTAATTACTAATTTTGCAAATGTAATAAAGGTAATATATTAAACATAATTTCAATTTAAATTCGTCGGTTTTAGAATAATTTTTTAGATTTAATAGGCTTTCAAATAGACTGTATTTGAAAGATCCACCATATCAAAATAATAAGCATACCTAATATTTTTTTAGTACGCCTTGACACTGCTTGTTACCGTTCTGAATTTATGAAATCAATAAGAAAATGCCAAATATAAAACGATACATGTCTACAATTAGCCATAAACATGACAATTAATTCAATAAAAACATCTTTTTTAAATAAAATTATAATAAACAATCGGGATATGATTAAAATCGAATAAAATGAATAGCAATAGCATGAAATTTTACAATAAAACATTTAACGCATTATAATCTTTATAGCTTGTAACTTTCCATCAACATCTTGTTTAAAAGAAGCTTATTTATAACGGATTTGCGGTCAGATGGAAAAAGGGGTCAATTCAAAGACCAAAAAATATCAACCGCAATTTCAGGCTGTCGGAATTACTTTTAATAAGTAAACACCTTAAAGCTCCACCTGTATTTGTCAATAAAAATTGAGATAAATTGCGTCAATACATTTGTAATAATATCAATATCCAATTGGGTGCCATCGAGGACAATCTGTATTGACTATGATGTCATCAAGTTGAGTATTTTATGTAAATAATTCCTTATTTGTACACTTTGAAGGTTGTCAAAAATTCTATTGACATTTAAGAATTGTCTCGTATTTAATCCAACAGTAAAATTTTTTTATTGATAGAAACGTGTAAGTAATACGGAAATAAACTAAATTGATGTTATACCACATACAGAAAAAGAAAAACAACAGAATATCTTGAATTTCCTTCTTATACTATACACGATGTAGGCGATAGAGTTCCCTTGCCAAGGATTTTTGTTAACACTGACCCAGTTATAGAAACTTGTTTCTCCATTTTAGCGCTAAATAAAATAAATCAATATGAACCATACGTTGCAGTTATGTAATAGGTACTCGGCATTATAAAAACTCTAATTGGATATATACCTATCTATATCTATGCAAAAAAATTGGATACATCGAAAAATGGTTAATTAGAAAAAACAGAAATAGATATTTTTTTAAGGCTTCAGAATTTATGACGATTCATACCCACACAGATACAATGATATTCCTAAAAGTTGAACGGATAAATTTGTAGTAAAATGTTGTAAATAATAAAAATCTGGACGTAAAAATTTTCATTTCATGTTTCATATGTATGCTTGTAACGAAAGAGCTCACTGTTATCGAAGAGAAACACAATTCGACTGTGGCAGGTGAAATATACGATGAGATTATCCTCTTTTATTGTTATTACAGGTAGACATGTGCCTGTAGGTCTTTCAACCCCACTTTGTGCTTTATGAGATTTAGGTGTAGGTTGACGTCCATAATTTACTTTTGTAGACAATTGGAAATGACTTTTGAAGCTTTAGTTAATCAAGAAAAAAGGTATCAATAAAATTCAATCGAATTTTTTATTTGAAAATGTTTTAAATGGAAGATGTACACACCCTCCCAAAATGAGCTTGTAACAAATAAAAATCATAAATTTGGGAGTTTATTAGTTGAGGAAGAAGTATCAAAAAAACCACCTTTATTAGACTTAATGTGAAGTCAAACCACAATATTTATTTATACTATAATAGGATTTTTTCGGGAAAATACAGATTGCGAAAATTACATCGGAACCCTGGCCTCGGATTACACAAGTACGACAAGGATATCTGAAAGAGAGAGAAAGAATAATTGTGCGCGGTCATCACTTTGTTTCATCTTAGGGGTGTATACTTATTTCCCGAGACTGGCCGAATGCTCCTTTACAGAGAGAATTCACTAGTTGGTGGTATAACGGTGGTATTCAGTATGCTCCCAACATGGAAGGAGTGAGGGTGTTGAAAAAATAAAAAAATACAATCGTTATTACGTAACCTGTACATCTTAAAATTCATTTTTGTCAACATGATCATTTCAGACCAAGTTGACAATTTCTAACTACAATAGGATATTATTTTAGCCATTGTAACTTGAAAATAAAACCTAGACCTAGGAATAGCAGTTTAAATGTGAATTATTCTCTCTGTAAAAGACAATGTTGCCGGATGAAAGTGTTTTGTTTTACCTATTGTGCATGACGAAAAAAAGTCAACGATAACGAGACAAAAATATCATTTGTACAAATTAATCTGCGCTTTTGGCAACATCGGTTAAAATAGGGGGGCAATGAGCATTCGGCCAGTCTCGGGAAATAAGTATACACCCCTAAGGTGAAACAAAGTACACGCCTTAATGACCGCGCATAATTATTCTTTCTCTCTCTTTCAGCTGTTTTTCTGTCGTACTTGTGTAATCCGAGGGTTCCGATGTCATTTTCGCAATCTGTATATCAGGCCATAAAAAATGGAGAAAATTAAGTACATCAATTCTTCGGCAGCCGACGGATTCACGAATAAAAATATATATTATAAAGAACGTGTGATCAATTTATTTTTATCAGTAAAATGAACTAACCGAATTATGTCAGCGAAATAATTTATCCAGTGAATCATGGTGTGAAATGTACGGTCAGAATCCGCCTACAGATGTATATCAGATAAAGGATTATATTCTTCAACCTGAATGCATAATAAATGCTACATTTTTAGATCAATGGACAGACCATTTATCCTGCCTGGAACAATATTTAAACTTCCTATTTCGTATATACCAAGACTTAATAAAAATCAAAAAATTTTATTTATGCAAATTTTGACTATCTCGGCTTTTATAGATTATTTCAAGGAGTACAAACAGTGTAGGAATGCAATAATCCGCAAACTAACAGGTGTTTATCGGATATTACTTCAAATTGACGAAATATAAAATTGTGTAAATATTGCATTGTTAAAATTTTTTACGGAAGGTTTTGAAATTTCTGAAAGTGAAGAGTAGGGAGTTGAGACAATAGACAGAAAGAAATTTGGTATGTTCTAGTCGCTATTTATGCAAAAAAATATGGAAAATAAGTTCAGACAACTGAAACAAGAAATTAATGGGTCAAGCATGGAGCTGTTGAAAGAATACATAAATTGACAAAAGTTTCAAAAAAAATCCATTATTACAGTTATCGGTAAAACTGCTATTCATCGGAAAAAGAGAGTACAGAAATCGCTGGTGCGTCTGTCTGAAGCCGGTTCTACTTCTGCTTACAGATTTCTATATCTCGCCGACAAATTGTGCAAATTAATTTTACTCACAACTATACACCATTCTAACTGATATCTATAATTATTCTAAGTAGGTGGTTATGGAGATTCTTCACACAAACCTTAAAAGGCGATAAAAACTTTCAATAAGCGATGTTGCCAGAATGGTCTGAGCTTCCTAGAATTCCGTAATATCGGAAAAGAAATTTTTTTATTAGTTTTGTTTGTAACACAATTTAAAAAACGTTCAAAATTTTGTCTGATTGGAAATTTGAAGTTAGAAACTAGTAAATGCTTTTAATGTTTTTATGACCGTTACGGAGCTGTAAACCTACTTGTTTTGTATTTATTATCATTACCATTACAATCGAGTAGGATGTAGAAACGAGACGGATAGTCTTTGACATTCACTTTTAATCTTCGTTGAAAACACCGGATATATTGTATGTATGATTATTATTTGAATTCACATTTTTGCCTTGTCGATCGTCTTTTGAAATTATTTCTACAGTTTGACTCATTAATAACATTTTAAACAATTTAAGAATACTTGAAATAGATGAATTATAAAATTTTCGACCACCAAAATTCGTGCCTCCATTCTAGACTGGTTTGAATTTTTTTTCATTAGTTTCTGTTATTGGAAATTCTTTAAAAAAATCACAGAAAAACTGCAGCAGTCTGAAAATACAATGCCACAAACCCGGTATCTATATCTTTTTTTGATCCAGAGAAAAAAATTCATGATTAAAAACCTCTTTTTTCGAGCTACAAGGGCTTAGGAGGAGTCTAGGAAGGCCCGGTCGGCGTCAAACTTAATCTTTTTTATGAAAGCATCTACTTATAACTTACTTTCACGATCCAGGAAGGGTGCATATTCGACTATCTTATTGGGGGTACCGTTTCACATAAAATATCGAACTTTTCCAAGCGTTTTCGATATACTAAGCTAGAATACTCATTATTAATGAATAATCCTGTATATACGAAGATAGGTTCACATTATTATTTTTAGAAAATGTGTGCTTTTCCGTTGTTAATAATAGTGTAAAGTACATCGAAATGTTTTTTGATACAACTGTTGATATTAATTTTACAAAATAATTTCAGTCAGTGTTCACGAACAATATTTTTTCAGGTTGTTAAAATTTAGAAAGCGGTTTCTGTCAGTGGGAGAGCCATTATACTATGTATAAAAATGTTATTACGTAAGTAAATCGAAACTGTGATGACGACCTCCGCGTTACCATTTATATACATCTGTTTATTTATTTTACCAGATCAAAACACATGTCGATGACGGCCAAAATGCAAAAAAATACATTTTTGTATTTACAGTTGAAATGTACGACCTTTTTAAAAGAATTTTACCTGAAATGAAATTCTTTTAAGAAGGTCACTATTTAGATGATGATCCTCAAAAGCTAAGACGATATATTTTGAGACAAACTATACAATATTTAGTTCGGTGTATGGGTTATTTTAAGAGGTATCAAAAAAAGGTTATATAGAAAAATAGTAGATTATTGTATTTTGAAAATATCTAGAACTATACAGAGTGTTATATTTTCTTAGTAAGCGTTGACAAAATTTGATATAAACGTCTATACATGTTATTTTATTTTTTTTATAGCAGCAATTGTCGTCTACATTTTATAGTTTTCTTGAATAAAGTAAGTGATATTTTTAAGATAAATAGTGTACATTTTTGTTTTAGAAGAAGTTACACTTAATATTCGTTGACGAATGTGTTGTTTGCAAATGGTTCGCCTGTTCATAGTCATAATACTGCGCCTATAAGAGATAGTCTAGCGAATTCGAAAACAGACGGATCGGAAGTGGGGGCCCAACTGATTGGCCAGCTTTAATGAAAGTTTATTACTTTTTGTGGATTTTATAAAAAAATTACGTTTCTAAAATACCCCCGATTACTAGAGAGGACTTGAAAGAGAGAATCAGAACGGCATTTCGATCAGTTAACGTTTTAATATGCTGAGAAATGTTGATCAATAAATGACTTTGAACATTTAGTTCAATATTACGGCTAGGATTATATGTCTTTTTTCGTTTATAATAAATAGTTTATTAAAAGTTGTTATTATTTATGATTCTTTGTTCTTTCACATAATGGGTTAATAATTATGGTTTACAATATATATATATATATTATAAAATAGCTCTGTTTTTATAAACTTTGGTTATAGGAAAGTAAATTTACATAACCGAGGGTTCTATTTGAAAAAAAAGATGAAACGTTCGAGTTTGCGTCCACCCAGTTAGTACAGTAATAGCTACAGGGTGTTGATTTACCTACGATTTTCACATAAACGTGTCCATACTTTTTAAAGGACTTTATATATCGTAGCAAAACCTTACATCAAAAGCTTCAAAAAAAATGTGAGCTCGGTTTAATATACAGGAGTTCCTTTAAGAAATCATGTTTGGTTTGTACCGGAGTTATGCAACACTTTGTATAGTTCATGATAATTTTAAAATATGAACCTTAAAGACATCTATTTTGTTTATCTCACAACAGTTAATTCCAATGTCAATAAATGTAAATAATTTATTTTGCAATTTCACGCCCATACAGGAATAAGGTATAATTTTTATTGTTCCCGAAACATGTGGTTTCAAGGATGCATATTTTTATTTTTTGTCCGGTGTAATCCTCTTACATAAGTTCTTATAGTCTGTCAACCCTCTGGCATACCTAGTGTGACATTAACATGGAGTCGATCCACCCTTGAGAGAATCTCTAGCCGAGATCTGTCTATTGAGGAGAGAACAGTGTTACAATTTAAAAATTAATTAATAACAAACATTTTTCTGCCTATGAATATACAATATCGTATTCACCCAAAATATCTAAACCTGAATTTATTCAAATTGTTTGCAACAAAGTTTTCTGACCTTCCGAAAATATATCATTCTTTCCATTTCTGTTTTACCCAGTTTCTCTAAAGACGGACTCGACCTTCCCAACAGCAATATAACTTTGTTTTTTTTATCCATATTGACACAACAGACGGCTCCTTTTTTCTATTACTCCAATTCATCTTCTCAGTAATATACAGACTATTTATTATATTTTATATACGTTTACATGAAAAGAAAATTATTAACTAAATATATAATCATCAAAAGGGACATTATAATTACCCATACTACACATAGTTTGATACACGTCCTAATTACAAAAGGGTAGTAAATACAAGGGTAGTTTATTTGCCATTACCGACTTGAAGGAAGGGTAGAAAATCAATAATGAGAGTCGGGCGCCGGTTTCCCGCTTTGTTTTTCCTTTTACGTTTTTTCTACGAGTTCATGTGATGTTCATGAGACCCTTCGGAAATTTACCTATTGTTTATTTTTATTCTATCAGTTACATCTTTCTTGCCGACTCTTTTCTTTGATCTGCGCTTAATCAAAGGGAAGATACTTCAATTCGTTTTGGACAAACTTTAACAGCTTATATTATCAAATTCCGCTATAAACGGATATAAAAAAGGTACTAATTTTCACTTTTTACTTTCAGTTCTCCAGCCCTTCCTAATCGATGGTTTATCTGCAGCACCCTGTATATGAAAGTTGTGAAAGTCTAAAAAAGGTTTTTTTTTTTCCAAACACGTTTCAATAATAAAAAATATGTACATTCATAAAATTTCCGACTTTCTTATAGAGACAATTTAATTCATGTATAAAAAATCGCATATGCCACAGTGCCATTGTCACTTTGACAGCGGCAAAAGTTAGCTTTAACTTTTACAGCGACAAATTCACTGGTGGTTTTTTCACTTATTCGTTTGTTCATCAATTATCGCGGTGTTGGTTACCAGAATAAATAGTTTGGCATGTTTGTCAACAACTTATTGAATTTTCAAGAACTAACAATGAGTCGATTCGGTGTGTCTACGAACGCCGCAATTAGTCAAATTGTTAATACCTGTGTGCCTACTAATACAGTTGCGACGCAATCATCAATTTGGCGACAATTTTCTACGTTTTGCGATGCAAAAAGATACACATTTGAGCCAGATACTTCCATCGAGAAATTGAATGTAATATTGCAAGATTGGGCATTTAATATGCGAAAAAGTAACGGAGAAGACTACAAAGAAGCGGTAGTTAAAACAATTTGGAACACCACCGCTAAAATGCTACAAAGTAAATATTATAACGAATTTAATATTGTATTCAACCCTTTCACCGATGTTCAGTTTAATTCATCACGAGCTGCACGTAATGCTAAACGTAAAATCCTACAAGCACAACCCGAAAAGAGAAAATGTAGTGCATCAGCTCTTAATAAATCTGAAGTATTTGCAATGGCCAGATTATATAACGAAAATGAACCGGAAGGACTTCAAAAGAAATTATATCACATTTTGGCGTTTGAACTAGCTTGGCGCGGAGGAGAAGCAGCTTACTGCAAAACCACTTATTTCGTATCTGAAATTGAAAATAATGGAAAAGAAACTGGACGTATCGAGTATAATCCTCTATTTTCGAAAACGAGACAAGGCGGCAACAATAAATTATGTGACAGCAAATGGATCACGCCTAATATTTTCGACGAAGATATTTGCCCAATACGTTTATTCAAAAAGTTAATGGAAAAACGAAACACTTTTATAACTTCGGACAGAGTATTTCTTACACCAAATCCCTTTTGGAGAAAGAAAAATTCTAAAAGTTGGTACAAGAATTTGCCGATTGGAATTAATGAAATTTCCAAATGGACTAAACGCTCAGCACAACGCATTGGTTTAGATGTCAAACGTGTCAAAATTACAAATCACTCAAATCGAGCGGCAGCAGTTAGCGAATTAAGTAAAAGCGGAATTGAAGAACAAGCTCTAATAAAAATAACAGGACACAGCAATTCATCATCAATAAAACCATACTTACAAGTTGACAAAGAGTATCATTCAAGCATTATTCAATCAATTCGTTTGGAAAATGAAAAAACTTCAACATCTACTACAGAAACGATTAACTGTGGCACCCGCAGCGATATCACTGTTCCTAGTATAAATTTCAATAACTGCGTTTTTAATAATTGTATATTAAAATAAAAATGTGTTTATTTTTAATGTTTCATAAATAAAGTTTGCATTGATATGTTTCCAAATTTCTCATTCATTAAATTGTCCTGCCGAATTACATATTGGGTAAATTTGTGTTGTTCAAATTCTAAACTGTTTCCCTTAGCAATTTGACGAGAATAACTGTCAACCTAAAAACAGGAAACAGTTTCTTATTAAACAACCCAAATTTACCCGATAAAATACAAACCACTTGTGCAATTATAAGTGATATATAGAATATAAATGTTGCGTGACCCGTGAAATAAATTACATAATGATAATTTTAATAAAATAATAACACAAGAACGCACTTTGGGATAATTTTAATAACACTCCTCAAGTATTAAATATTGTGTACAACTTGTACGCAAAGCACTTGTTGTACAAACTACTAATATTCATAAAAATAGCGACAGGAGATTTGTAAATAGGACGGGATGCTCCGTCATGCATTAAACAATTTACGAAGAATGAACCTTAATTGGTTAGAATTGTTGATGAATGTTAGTTTCGCGTGAATTAACTACAAAATAATGTACGTACAGTCATCTTTCAGTACGACAATTAGTAGAGCAAATGCCCATGAAATGATGTAATGCAGCGGCGTGAAAAAAAAAACTGAATGAAAAATTAATTCAAGGCCAATAACAAGTGTATAAGGGCGAGTAGGTGAAGATATGTTAAAGTTAACAATAACTTATATGCACTTGAAAATTCAAACGAATAAGACACGTCAAAATAATAGTGTACAAATTAGGAAATTAATTTCCAAAGGATAGACCGTTCACGGATAAATTTCTCCGACATGCAAAGGCAGAATACGGTCATGTCAACCTCACGAATACAGACGTCTTGACGCGACGGTAACGACGCCTGGCGCCGGTACAAAACAGGGTGTCAGTGTATTAGGATAGGTTCGTAATTGAATTGGGATATTTTAGACGGTATCAACTGGGTTTGATGTACAAGAATAAGTAGCAAAACCATAGTAAACCTTATGCAGTTTATTAACCTCTATAAATAACGTTAGAGATCAAGAAGCAAATGGATTGAGACTTCTTGTAAGCAAGGAGTACTCAGATTGATAATAATATATTGTATTTGACTTATGTTACTACATTTATCGGACGCTTCGTTTAGAAGTTACGACGGTTATAAAAATGCTAAGTAGGCGTCGTCGAACGAAGACTAGGCGCGGCGGGTCGCTATTAGTAAACAAAATTTCAAAGCGGGTGGTTAAATTTGAAATTCATATTAGTTTTTTTTTCAATTAGGTAGTAAGAGTTTGTGCAATTATTAAATTGGTTTCTTTTTGTTACAGAATGTGGTGGACATTGACAGGGAACTTCGGTAACATTCTTCCCATCGATTGGTCGAAATCGTACGCAAGGAAACTACAAATCAATGCGCTGCACTTAGATCAGGTAAGTGTTGATGATATTGAAGTATACATTTTGAAAAAGGCCACGGGATTCATAATTTCAAACTCCCGACATAAGATATGCGACAACTGGCTAAAACTAAACTAACAGTTGATTGGCAAAAACATTACTGGGAATATAGGGGAGGGCAAAAGTACAATAGTAAAATATGTATAAGCCATAGTTTCACAAAGAAAGCGATCGGTAAGAAACTAAACAAATTAAAATGTTGTAAAATAAATAACTATTTATGTTTTGAAAAAAAAAATACATACAAAAAAGAAAAAATAAATTTGTGTATGTATGCCTATTTATATTCCACAAAACTTCATAATAAAATAATAAATTAGACTTGCCTTTAGGTTTTCTGAAACCAGTGCCAATAAATTGACACACGCACAGACAATTGAATTAATAATTGGTTATTTTAAAATTAGATTCTTGTCAACAGGTGTTGAATTATACCAAAAAAAAAACGGGAGTGTATGGGTCAGTATCATATTTATTCATTTCAAAGTAATGAAACTATTATACCGTCTGACGAGGTACCGTTTTTCCATGCATTCCACGATTATTTTTACAAAACATTTTTGGTTGAAATCTGACCTTGCTATTTAAATTATTAAAAATAGATTTGAATTGAAATATCCAAATCACGTTCAAGGTAAAAAGTGTTTTTAAACATAATCGAGAAACAGCGAGACGAACTATAATGACGTTATTTTTACTTACTTTTCTGCTTATTATTATTAACCGTAAATACAATTTCTACTTAATAAATAGAGCAATTTACAGTCTACGGGTTGGCAAAACTTCAAGGCGTTGTCAGATCAGTTGGTAAAATTTTCAGTTTAGTTTGACATTTATTGACAAATATTGATCATCGTAATAGTATTTTTACTGCTTTTGAATTAATTGTTTCTTTAAGATAAAAAAACACATTTCCACAACTTATTATGAAGAAAAATTTACAGTGTGTTGTTAAACGCGTTAAAATGCCCAAACTTATCTCAAAAAATCTATATAAGAATTTGTCATTTTTTGTATACAAACGTTTTTACCCAAGGGAGGCTTTTGGAGAGAACCCACCTAAAATTTCATTTCAATATTCACAATTTTGTGGTATTTACACGAATTTTTAACTGAGAATGTTATTTGTCGAAAATTTATGACACTATTCGGAGGTAAAGAAGTGACTATAAAAAAACTATGTCGACCAGTGGAATTCAAGTATAAAAATAATTTTTTTTGTTGGAAATTTTGAATAAATACTTGGAAATATCGATTCAAAATCGACTCTTATAAATAATAATATGTAAAATTTTCACCTTGAATCAATTACAACGTACTAATTTTCCAATTAGTCGGGTTATGAGTACCTACTTTTTGGTCTCAGAATGGATTTTCGAATATTTTCACTACTTTTAACAAAAACTCTCCAAGTTACGCTCTTGATAATTTTCTTCCCAATAAATTGGTCCTTTGACGTACTCCTCTAAAATTTCAGTATAGTTTTCATAGTTTTGTGGAAATTACAAGAATTTTTATGTTGAAAAACCGTGTTTTTCGAAAATTTCACAAAGGGGTAGGTGTGGAAATATGTCGCGATTTTTGTCAATATTTTTAATCTTTTTTCTTATTTTTTTTGGGAATCAAACCACAATAATGTTTTTTTATTTTTTATTTCGACGTTAAGGGTTTATCAGAAAGAATTAAGAAAATTGGTAATCAATTCAATATTCGAACTAGCTTCAAGTCTAACAATACGTTGAGATCTATACTAACAAAAACGAAGCCAAAAAATGAAGAACAATCTTCAAAAAACTGCATATATCAGATATCTTGTGAATGCGACAAATTCTATTTAGGTGAAACATCTAGACCATTGAAAGTCCGAATAAATGAACATAAAAAGTATATTAAAGATAGGGAGTTCTTTAAGTCAGGTATTTGCAAACATGCTTGGGAAGAGGGGCATAAAATTCAATGGGATTCGACAAAAATAATATTGAAAGAGCCCAATAATAAAAGACGAAAAATCAAAGAAAGTGCTTTAATACAACTAAATTCAGATAAATGTGTAGCTAGTATTTCAGCCGAATGTAGTCAAATTTGGTTACCAATGTTAGAAAGAGAAATTTCCAATAATCAATTACCTGCGTTATGAGGATAGCATCATAAGTTTTTATCCAGGTTTTCTTATGATTTATCTTTGGAAAGGTTGTTAATCGATACACACTTCAATACACAAAAGTTATAAATATTTTGAAAACAAAAATAATCATACACAAAAAAGTTACAACAAACGCGTTTTTATTAACAAAATTTCCAAAATAAGCGAAAAAAAGCGCTATCCCAATAAAAACCGTTCCTGGAACGTGCACTTCACTGGATTCCATTTCTAGTGGACTACATATCGTTAGAATGTCATAAAATAAAATATTTTATTTCACATTTTACCAGAGGTGTGATCTACTATGAATGGACCTTAATAAAATTTGACAACAAAGGTTTGTAGTGTTAAACTTCAAAATAATATTGATTGTCTAGTTGTCAAATTTTTTCGTTGTGTCAGATAGGGACCAAAAAATTATTTCTATACTAGTTAATCTTGACAACGGTAGCTGGAACGCTACCGAAACGTCAAAAAACATTATTGTGGTTTGATTCCCAAAAAAAATAAGAAAAAAGAATAAGTAATGCCACTAGGAACTTACAGAAAATATTTTTAATGCTTGGAAATATCGATTCAAAATGATTAATCGATTAATTTGATATCGTTACACATTAATTAATAACACTTAATAATTGTGTAAAAGTAAATAATAATATCCCAATAATTTCAGTAGAAAATGTTATTAAGTTAATTAAAAAGTTACACTGCGCTGGTGCAAAATAACTACATCTATAAATATATACAGAAAGTTTATCGATTAAATTTAACCTTTTCCTATATTTATTAAACATTCTCCGTTTTATTTTGCTGGTTGTGTTAATGAAATACATCATTAAATATATTTTATAAACAGTTTATTTTTATATTCTACAATAGAATAGTTTTTATAAGCTTTTTTTATTGTTTGTTGCTAAATTTATCTGGGTTACGTTCTACATTCCGCAAAGTTCAAAAAACATTTTTATTTTGCAAAACAACCATCATATTGGAATATTCCTTATACAGGGTGCTTCAAAAATCACGAATTACGAACCTGTACCGATGACGTATCAGAATTTTCACGAATTTTCAAGATTTTTTTATTATTCCCAAAACATTTTTTTATTCTTTTTACCTTGCGTGATTGGCAGTCAATAAACTCATCATTAAAATAAAACCTGCAACGTAATTTATGCCTTTTAGTTATGGACCCAACTATATAATCAATAGTTATAAATTTTCGAAAATTGTTTATAAAAAAATTATAGATGTTTCATGGTTAATTGGTTAATTTTTTTTGTATCCCAATTAAATTTTATGATCACTTGAAATTGACCTTTCGTATAAGTATATTTTATTACATTTAATAACAGTCTTTGTTGATCTAATTTATTACGTTACATTGATTGACGGTACTTCAAATTATTAGTCTTTAATATATTAATTAAACTCATTTCAATAGTATAATGTGTCACAAGGGCAGAAAAAGAGCTTTAGCAACCCAAGACTATTAGATGCACGAGCGAGAGTAGAGAAGCGAAGGGCTAAATTTAAAAATACATTAAAATCCTTTCTTGTTACAGGAACCTCAAACCCCCGAAGACGATCTCGATTTGAGTTCAGAGGACGAAGCAGTTGCTAGCGACCTAGACATGCATGCACTTATTCTTGGAGGTATCAATCAAGATGCCGATGAACCTTTAAAGACCGCCGAAGAGGTCATTAGGGAGATTGATGATATGATGCAGGACGATTTGAGCTCAATTGATGGAAATCCCGATGGACGAGACGGCCACATGGAAAATAACGAGGTTATGGAAAAAGCGAAAGAAGTACTCAGTTCACCATTGTATGAAGACAGTAGGTGTTAAAATTATTTTGAGAAGGGTTTTTGGATAAAGGTAGAAGCCTTTAAAAATAATAAAAAGTGAAAGAAAATAATAGTAGGATGAAACCCATTGGAAAAGGAGGAGAATATTATAAAAATGGCAGGAAAAAATTTTACGGGCGATCTGAGGTCGGGAAGGGGGAAGGGTACGGGTAAAAAACGGTTTATATCGATTTCCGGCAAAACTATAAGTCCTATGGAAAAAAGTCAAATAGCAAAGTTGTAGGTAATAAAAAGATCTACGACTTTTGTATTTGCACTTTTTTCACATAACCTTTAAATTTATGTGAAAAATTAAAAAAAAAAAAAAAAAATTTGGTTTTTTATTTTTATCTTCTACAAAAAAAAAATTTTTCCACGAAACTTGGTGAATACTTACCTTTTTTTATATCTCAAATACAATGTAATTTATTTGATTTGAAATGTTTATTTTTTCACCTTATTTTGACTTAATATCGAAAAATTCATTTTCTGAGAAGATTTGCTATAGTAATATATTTTTTTTACACCATCGGAAAGTAGAGATTTCAACGAACAGAAAGCACACCAACTTTTTGAAAAAGGCTGATATTTTGAGGGGTGAATTTTCGGTTGAAAATCGGGGTGATGTTTCGAAGCCAAAATAAGGTGAAAAAATAAATATTTCCAATCAAATAAATTACAGTGTATTTAGGACATAAAAATGTAAGTTTTCACCAAATTTCATGAAAAAAAATATTTTTTTGTAGAAGAAAAAAAATAAAAAACCAAAAACTTGGTTTTTTGAACTTTCTACATAAATTTTGACGTTATGTGAAAAAAGTGTTGATACAAAAGCTGTAGATCTTTTTATTACCTACAACTTTCCCATTTGACATTTTTCCATATGACTTGTAGTTTTGGCGGAAATCGAGATAAAGCGTTTTTTACCCTTAAAAACTCACCCCCTTTCCCCTTCCCGACCTCAGATCGCCCGTAAAATATTTTTCCTTTCATTTTTATAATACTCTCCTCCTTTTCCAATGGGTTTCATCCGACTATTATTTTTTTGGTCTATTTAGGATGATTGAATTTTCCTTATTTTTCCATCATTTTAAAATTTACTTTTGCAGCAAATGTTTTTTTTTAAATAAAAACCGTATACTATAAAATTAACTTGATATTGTTTGTTCTACTTTCAGAATTACGTGACCTGAGCCTGAGTCAATTGAACGAATTGTTTATGGAGCTGGAAGTGTTGATAAGAGAATTCTCAGAGACTCTGATATCCGAATTGGCGCTTAGAGACGAACTAGAATACGAAAAAGAATTGAAAAATACGTTTATCTCTCTATTACTTGCCGTTCAAAATAGACGAAGACAGTACCATGTCGAAAAGAAGAGATCGGCGAAGAATTCTTCCAATAAAGTACAAAGCGGGATAGATCCGAAGGTGAAATTTAATAATATAATAAGTAAATTTCATATTTTCTTTTGTTTTTCGATAAAGAGATAAGTTAGGTTCATCCTACCAATATGGGTGGCCCTGTATATTAGAAAATATTTTCAAAATATGTTCCTATATATGGCTTGACTTTCATTTAAAAAAAAGTTTTTTCGTCTCACGATAAGTGAGTAATTGGACTTCCTCGCACTAGAGTCGCACCCTGTATATAACTAAATGCTTAATTATTTTTCAAATGACTCCAATTTTGTTAAAAACTGTTTTAAAATTATAAACATTTTATGAAACTGCCATTCCCACTCTCCCCTACCGCTAAAATTAGAGAACTAAAAAGAATTTTCAGTTTTATTCAATTTCTTTATAACTTTTTCAATCTTTCTATTCAATCACCTTCTTGCCCTTGCTTTCATTTCCCCTTTTATACTTTCCAGCCATTAAAACAGTTTATTTTACACTGAAAAAACAAAACTCTTAATTATTCACAATCTGACTATTAAACACACTTGAGCTTATTTATTTTTAAAAATGGTCAATTTGTAATATTTTTATTTGACGTACAAAATTTTTGTTACAGTATTTGACAACTGTAATTCCATATCACATAGGCAACGGACCACCAGATAATCAAAGTTTACAGGTTCTTATTAAAAGTAAGTAATACTTAATTTTTTTTAGTATACACAGTGTGACCTAATTAGTTAATTAATATTTCCCTATATATTTTAGTTAGTAAGTTTGTGATTTTGATGTCGTTTTTCATGAAATAAATATTTTAATTTATATCATTTACTTGGTATATTCAAAGTAATCTGTTTATTTGATTCCTGATTAATTTGAACTACTTCAATTTTTGTACCAACTTTGAACTTTTTTTTTTAAATTTAAACATTTTTTGAAAACGTTCAAGGGTCACATTTTTGTTTCAGTACTCAAAGCTATAAATGAAGATAGTCCAACGGTGCCCACTTTGTTGACAGATTATATATTGAAAGGTAAGAATATATTGTCATACTCTTTCTAAATTTATTGTGAAGAGAATATCGTAAAGCATTTTAACGACACAGTGGACAGCTTAAATAATTAACCGACTTAGTTGGTGCCAATAAAATTAGGATTCTTTATTTCTTTTTTTGTTTTAGCATTGATTTTAGATAAGTTTTAAAATTTAAAACTGATCTGTATTATTTATTGTAATTTTTGTTTTGTTTTAGTAATTTGCCCGACATAAGCAACATCTTAGCCAATAGCCATTCGTTATTTAGTGAAGAAGCTTTCGACTGCTACAGCACACTATTTCTACAATAAGTATCGGAAGACAGAACATTGTTTTAGCGTTAATTAATGACTGTATCTTTGGGAAGAAACGGTAAATATGAATTTAATTTTTAGGAAAAAAAAATTAGTTCGTTAAATTTTTCTACAGGATGTTTCATAAAAAGGTGTCCCTGTTGCAAGGATAAAAATAAATTAGTTACACGATTCGTAGAAAAATTATGTTCAACTGGTGCCATCTATGAGAGTAACAAAAGAAATTCATTAATTACAACGTTGCCAGTAGTTTTGACGTAATAATAAAAAATGTGTATTAGATTTTTTTGGATCATCCTGTATCTTGAATACGGTTGCCGTTACACACATTTTTTTTTCGAAGCACCCTATATACTGTACTGAAGCTACAAATTACAAATTGTACAATTTTTATCCCTATTGTTTTTTTTTTCCTAAAAATAAAATTTTTTTTGATGGATATTTTCAACCTTTTACTCGAGAATTGTTGCTAAAAAAAAACTCTTCTTCTCTGAGATACGTAAACGATATTTTTTTTTGTTTGTTCTCTCTTTTTCACAATGATATATAAATATTTATTTATGTTGTAAATATTTAAACGTTCTAGTCGAAATCTTGCAAAAGTGAAAAAAAGAAGAATATTATGTGAATTAAGTAATTTTAAGGGTTATAAAAGTGTACCTTTTGTCTTTATGCACACAACAGATTAATTTCTCGTGCAATATCATAAATAAGTGTATATTTTTTTTTTCGAAGAAATTGTCAACTCCACAGACCATTTCTGATGAAAATTATTAATTTTATTTCAATACCCGACCAGAATAATCGGGATTAACTATTATTTCACTATTCGTGCTCTGCAATTGACAAACGTGATAGCGATTAGGGGTTCAATTCCAGCTAATACCCAATAATATTTTGAAAAACTGAAGAAACAAAAATTAAGCAGATATAAATCTGTCACTCCGACAAGAGATTCTTTCTCCCTTTGTCAAGAGTCAGCAAGAAATTTTTCCGAACCAATTGTACCCTGAAGTTTTTTATGGAAAAGTATTTGCCTAGCGGGCATTTAGTTTTGGTTTTATACTACCACTGGTATAAAGTGGATGCTTGTCTTAGCTGGAGGTATGGTTTCTGTAAGTGGTCTTTCCAGAACCATGCAGAACAATATTGTCTATATTGATCCTAAGTCCAATAAGTTCAACCTTCACAAAGAAGTTGATAATCTGTGACGAAGTAAGCCTTAGGGAGTACAAAAACAGTTCGCAGTTGCACACAGGGTAAGCCTCGAGGGGTAGATACTGGAGGATTTTGTCCGAAGCACCCAAATTCTAAGGTTGGAGGTTGCTGTAATTTTTTGAGCGAGGAAGATACTCCATAATGTCTCGACTAAGTTTTTGCGGACTTGGTCGTACAGTAGCTCAGATTCATCTTCTTCCAAGCAGAGATGAAACTTGGTGTTACCCACTAGCCCTATTCTGCTCAGATGAAAGTTTAGTTCAGTAAAAACTTATCTTCTTCCTGTTCATATCTAGCGAGGTTTTGAAGTTCCTCTGATAAAAATCTTGGCTTGTGTTAAGTCTAGTACCTTATTTTAGTAAACCTTTGCTTTGCGAACTGATTCGAGACAGTTGACAGATTTAAAGTGATTCCCAGTCATAGCTCCAGACTGATGCATTAAGTCTGACCACCTTTCCTGGCAATTTGGTCAAAGGATTTCGCAGGATGTCTGTAGGCAGGCCAGGTCGCGCAGTAGCACATAATTTGCTTCTCAGATTCATCTTCTTCTAAACATAGTTTTCCACCAGTCCAGGTGATAGCTTAGCCTGCAGTGTAAGGATTCCGGTTATAGACCTGTACATATCTAGCAAGGCTTCTGCTTTGATTATTTTTGAAAATACTTTGATAAAGCCCTAAGCCTGCGGTCTACTTGGTCCGAGATAGTTTTCTTTGACAGATTTAAAGGGATTCAGTCCTAGCCGGACTGATAAATTGAGTCCGACCTCTTTTCCTGGCAATTTGGTCAATGACTTCTTTACCTAGATTTCCAGAATCTATACCATGTGAATAATAATCATTCAGTTAAAGTTGACAGTTTCTTTGATTATTAGATAGAATGTTGGGTGTATCATACTATGTTGGAATGACAGTTTCTTGATATAAATATGTAATAATGCTCAGTTTTTGTGATATTTTTTTGTGTGTAAACTGCACAACCTTATAGACAAATAGTTCTATACAAACAGGCAACTTTCAATTTTGTACGTAACTTATTTCGAATCTAATTTTGTGATCAATGTGAACAATGTCAATTCAAGACGTTCTTTAATCACATGTGACTTACAAACACTTCAAAGTGACGGAACATACTGATGTAAGAAGGAAACGTCACTTTTTGTTATTCTCAATGACGTTCGTCCGGACTTATAGTGTACCAACTATACATGAATGTAACTGAAATGAAAATAGCGAGTGACAACAAGCACAATGACGGAACGTTAGGTATATACGAAGGGAAGGGGGTCTAACAGAATGATTTAGTCAAGAAACTGTCATAAAAATCATGTTTTTTGTTCAAAGAGTCTGTGTGGTTTCATTTAGATGATATTTTTGTAAGCGAGAAAACTATTTCAAGTTTTCTTAGGCATCGGATAATGAATGTTTGAATATTGTCGAGTCTTAGCTGTAATCGAGAAAGAATAACGAGTATGGAAATACTAATAATAGGTAATAGAATTTGAGCAGTAAAAAAATATTAGTAAGAACTATAATCGATACAGGGTGAGTGTATAATATATTCCTACTACCACTTATTGATGCCTTCGATGAGAATACGAAAATACCATTAAAAGTGACTGATTCTATTGTTTACTAATAATATACAGGGTGAAAGTAAATTTTGACTTAAATTCATCATTAAGTAGACACTTCTTAATTGTCATTTTATATCTCTGATTGTAGCATCAATATGAAGTAGGAGTATGTACAGTTACTCATGGCCCACTCTGTATATTTTATGTAAAAATTATGCATTTAAATCATCAATCAAAAACTACAATTTGCTTAAATTTAGAAGCCATGAAATAAATAATAAATTTTAATATAAAAATTTGATATTCCAACTCTTATTCTTATCTCAAATATAATAAAATATTGTATAACTAAATAAAAATTAATGTTAAGATCTGCATTCTTCGTTCTTGCCATATTATTTATAAATTTTTTTATTTTATTTTCGAAAACTAATTATAATCTTAGAAAAATAATGAGGTTTTTTTGTCTTAATGTTACCTCTTCGAAAAAGAGCAGCCTATATTGTAGAAGATCTCATTGAAGTAAATCTGTTCTACCTAAAGTGTTTTTATTTCGTACCTTTTACCCACAAACGATTTTTTTATTGTTGGACAACAGTATCGTCGAGTTCTATGTTCAAAATTTTTTTATACAAAAGATTAATCATAGTAGAAATTCGAACAAGGCCAGTTGGTGCTGAGCAGGGTTCAATATAACTTGAGTGATGGAGTAGTGCTATAGCTAACAATTATTTTTGTTGGACAGTAATTTTTGTATTTTGGCAACTCGAGTTGACATGCTCCGGTTTACAGCTATAGAAATTTCCATACATTCTTCATCGACCTAGTCAAACAGCCTCGAAGCACTGAGTTCTAAAATGGTATCGGAATTCCTCAATGAACTGGGTTAGAACAATATAGTCCTTACTGTGGACTCCAGGACAAACTCAAGTAGATGATGAACTAGCAAAGAGGGGAACTGAAACACCCTTGAGGGCCGGAACCCTTTTGCTGCATCAGGTACAAGGTATTGGAAGAAATAGGTAAATCTGCAAAAAAGAAACTCCTGGAAAGATATAGTAGGGATTAGACAACGATACTTCTGGGTGACTACAACCTATGGAGATCAAATGAATGCCTAAGTCAGAATAAAACTGAACTAACAGGGGTCCTAACAGAACAATGTCGCTTGAATAGGCATCTGAAAAATTCAAAATAGTGGTTAGGAAGAAGGAAGTAAATTCGGTGGTATGGAAGAAGAAACCTCTAAGCTAGAATCCTAGGGGGCAAAATCTACTGGATAGAAGAGGGATAATTAACTAAGTTAAAGGCTGCAGATATAATAAAATTCCTCCGGAAAATAGGAGTAAATAAGGAGCTGCTAGTCACTGAGACTTTCTTTAGGAACTAAATAGAAGTAAGGGGACACAATAGGTCTTTTCGGTCTCAGCGAATATCACTACAATATATATCATACATCGACCTACCTGCTTATCCAATCAAAATTGAAAAAAAAAGTTTTTGATAATAATTTAAATGCTATTCCCCACTTTTCAAAGATAAGAAAGCGCCCATAGAACCATCTGTTTAAAAAAATAAAATTTTACTTTAAAATGGAATCCAAGTTTATGAAAAACACTATCAAAATAGAAAAATATATAATCAGTAAAAATGTGAATATTGTGCTAAAATTTAAGCAGTACATAGTGCCTACTTATTAATTCTTTAGTGCCAATTTGAAAGGAAAATTTGTACCAAAAACACGTAATTATTAAGAAAGCTTATAATTAAAAAAAAATTTATATAGTTTCAATATTCTCATGGTTACCAATCGATTCAAATGGGAATTGTACCTATAAGAATAAGGAGTAAGGCAAAAATTGGACACAATTTTAAAATCGCTGAAAATTAGGAATTTTGTAAGGATGAAAATTTAAAAAAAAAATTTGTCTAGGAACTGATATATTAGAAACGTTTTTTAAGATGAAAAATCGACCAAAAGAAATCTTTTCCCAACATGAATATTGAAATTTTTAAAGAAATCAATAAAGGTAATGTCTATACCGCTACGCCTTCTATAATTTACAGTCGTAGGTAGAACCTATGCTGGTTGTCTACCTCGTAGTGATATCCAAAGTCTTTTTATCAATTAATTAGTTCCATTTTTTTATTAAAGCTTCAGTATTTCGCGGTGTGGATAGTTTTCATTGGAATGCTCTGTATTAATATCAGTTAGATATTTATATCTAAATTCCTGATAGGAATTGTTTTATTAACACCTCTGATAACAATCAAAATTACGATACTTGCACTTACCATACAGTAATTACATTTTTTATTTTATCTTAATAAGTAAATTAGTGAATATTTGCCTTGAACAGTGATACCAAAATCGTTATCAGTTATAGCAAGCACTTTAATATAATCTATTTCGATTCGCTATACTTCCCAGTCGACGTCCCCCCTCTGCCTTCATGTGCGGATTGTATCAATATTATACGGACGAGATTTCAATGTTGCCAGAGTACGTGATCTGATTTGACGCATGCGTTGTTTCGAATTCATGGAAGAAATTAATTTTTTTGTTGGCCATCTTGCATGAACATCTACATTACATGGTTTTATGTTCTTATAGTCTATTTCGGAAAGGTATAGAGTTATAAAATGGGGAATTCCGTCCATAGGCGTAGGTCTTGAAATAGTATTGTTTGTTTTATTAAAATTTCAAGTAATTGCGTAAAATGTAAGAAAAACGATAAAAAATGATGAATAAAGACAGGAGAAAAGAGATACAAGACAAAAGACAAAGAGATAGGTACATAGAAGACAAGAAATGGGAAAAATTAAAGGCGAGAGACATGATAGTAGTAGTAGCAAATAAAGGTGATAAACAGAGGACGCGTTACAATTTAATTTGTATTTGCTGCTGAGATACAAAACAATCATTCAAAACCAGTACCGGATTAACCACGTAGCAAGACTAGCAAATGCTTCGAGTCCCGCTAATTGGGGGGCTCGTGTTCCAACACCTGCCTGACCGTAAAAAAATATCAAATCAGATAGGAGATTTTGCATGCCTTATCTGAAATTAACCATTTACATTTAAATGTTTCAAAAAATATATCTATCTATTAGATTGCTAGGAAATTAAAAATAAATTAGCAGATTTGATACATTCTTAAGTCTATCAATTGACACGTTCATGGAAAAATTAGTTTTTTGCTAACTTTTTAATGTTAATATCCAAATGTTTATGGTGTTCTCCCGATAAAAAATTTTCTGGTAAATTTTTTTTTAATTTTTCGTAATACTCCCTTTTGAAAACTGCGATTAATTCTATTTTGGTTTAATTATAATCGATATATATATAGACTGGCAGCAGCTATACCAGATTTCTACCCTTTTGCGAGTGTACATAGCCGAGATTATACTTTTAATCGATTACTATACAATATCGATTATATTTCGAGAAAAAAGCGAAATGTTTAAATTTTTTCAACTCAGTCACGATCCAATGTACTGTGGTTGGTTGATTTATATCATTTTATGGAAAGAAAACCTCAAGTATGGTCAGTGCTTAATGACTTGGAGAACAGCCTAGGCCACGAGTAACTGCAGTGGCGAAAGTTAATTTTCTACATTAAAACTTATTAGAAATGTAGAAATGAGTTAAGAAACACGATGGGCCACGTCTTGATCATCTCACTTTGAATATTGAAAGTGTTATTTCTAAATTTGCCCATATTAAGTGCCGTTTCACAAAGGACCGATGATCAGTACTGATGATCGGTCAGGCCCATTGTTTAAACCGTGTCTTTCACATGTGAGCGTATCATCGATCGACCGATAAAATAAGCACGATCGTCAGTCCAGCCCGTGGCGTGTTCAGATCATCGGTCGGGGTCGGGGCTATTTGGTAAACGAGAGCTTTCACATGCAGCGTATAACAGAGGTCGAGAACTATCGATAGCCGTACCATCGATAGTTATCGATAGTTTTTTCTAAACCATCGATAGTTTTCGATAGTCTGGACAGTTTTATTTTATTTAATACCGTAAATTTTAGAATCTAGAGCAGAGACGGAATTTGCTAGAAGCCCCTCGCTAGCTTAATCCGGCTCTGATCAAAACTACACCTTTAATTTATTTTATATTCAACTCTTGTTTTCAGCCAGCACCTTTGCCCAAAAACTCTCCCGGTCCTGAACACTACAGATTTCCTTTTCTCGAAACTTGAGTATACCCGTAGAAAACAGTTTCGTAATACACGATTCAACTATTCCAAACAAAACAAGGGAGCACAATTGGCAATATTTAGCTACGTTTTGCATCTAAATAAATTGATATATCCGCCGTTCTCAATCAGTGTAATCTAGAACGAGTATGACCCCTTACTTTAAAAGATTCAATTTTTTGAACTCAATAGAACTGCGTAATCAGTGATTTAAAAAAGAATCTTATTATCGATATATATTAGAAAACTACTCAGTGTAATTTAAATCATATTATTTATGCCTTCGTTATCACACAGGATAAATTCATATATAATTTATCACACCTACAGATATATCATCAGTAATTTTTGTTTTTCCAATATAATATCGATAAAGTGATAAAGATATAAGTGTCTATCTGCTCAAAACATCTAATTGTAAATATGATGGATGTAAGTAACTGAAATAGTTTTTAAGGTTCTTCTAAATGACATAAAATATGCTTGTGTAGCTGCTTAAACAGGGAAGAAGTTCCTTTGAAATAGTTTAAGTAAGAGGTCTCATTCATTCATTCGATTGGATTGAGCTCAGCTGCCCAGTCTCCTTTAGAGCCTTCTTTAGCTAACTGGTCAGTCATTTCATTATCTGCAATCCCCTTATGTGTCGGCACCCATATTAAAGACACTTTGTTTCTCTGTAAGAGGTCTTAAATGTGGTAGAATCATAGTACATGGAATAACTTTGCTGTTTTAAATAGAACACACTCTATTTTAGTTTTCCAATATTGTTTAAAAGTAAATCATGCATTTATATATTTTAGAATAATAATATAACGATAAGATACGTAAAACCAGACGAAAAAGAAGAAGTAAGAGCTTTCTTGCGAAAGTTTTTCTATAATGACGAACCTTGTAACCAGTATTTAAAAGTGATTACCGAAGAATCGCCGATTTGTGAGGATTTGGAAACATTTTCATTAGCAGACCTTGAAAGTGGACTGAGCATAGCTGCTGAGTACAAGGGAAAAATAGTGGGTTTGTGTATAAATGGTTTAGTGAAGAGAGGTAAGTAAGAGTAAGGCCCGGTTGTAAATGCATAGTTCAACTGTGGTTCTGCGTTGAACCGAGTTTAATTGCAAATTTTTGTTCTATAAGTACTTCAGTCACTACTGATTTGTGGTTCAAATAGAAGTTTACGTGAACGATCCTCGAAGAGCGTTCAAAGGCGGTTCAAGAGGGTTTTGGCATTTGACGTGTTGAGTTGTTAACCTCAAAAAGTGAGGTTGAATATCTGATAATTAATTATTTCAATCAAAATGGACGAATTATTAGAAGAATTAACCGTTTGATCGTTTTTTATTTGCTTTCTCCATTAATTTTCCACACAAAATACAACAACCACCACCTTTTTGTTTACAACCACATACACCTGATTTATATCTACAACATTCTTTATAGGAAATGTACACAACTACTTACCGATTATAATTCTCAAATATATATACTTCCAATCCAAATAAACGAAATATCATAAGTAACATCACATCACACCATATACGTTACGTATAAATAAGGTTAGGATATACGCGCCAATCAACACTGTCAACTGTCAGTCAACGATCAAGTTTGGCATGGAACATTAAAATTTCAGATGAAAAGCGTAGTTCAGTGCAACCAACTGAACGGCGTTCTACCAAACTAATATTGATCTTGCACTCTACAACGAAAAACAAAATGAACTCGGTTCAAAGTTGACTGGCAGTTCAGTTAAACTAACTAACTGCATACTTTCAATTTTACTAAAATTTCATCGTTCTCGTGTTGAAACAGCATTTTCTTCTTTTTACTGAATTTATTGTTGTAGGGGAGCCAGCCGCAAAGATTTCCATCACTGACAATAAATTTATAAAAATAGCAAATATGCTAAACTACATAGAAGAAGAAGCTGCTTTATTTGAAAAATATCCCGATGTCGATAAAATTTTAAATGTTTTCATTTTATCTGTAGACGCAACAGTTAGAGGAAAAGGAATTGCGAAACAACTCCATAATAAATCAAAGTTAGTACCCTACAACATTTTTTTTTTAAATAACATTTCTGTCTGTCTCCACAATTCGATTGTGGTGCGACCAGCGGTATGTGTTGAAAGTAGGTAAGAGGTAGAACACTAGGAAATCAAACAATGCAATAGGGCCACGTGACGTCATGTGACAATCGTCCTGATGAATCTAGTGATAAACAAGCGTCCTTTGAGTTCACTTGATTTTGATTTAGTACTTTGTTTGACGTTTTTTGAATTGCTTTTATATTCAAAGAAAATTAAATTGTGTATTTTTTTTGTTTCAATTTGAAAACATTTTCTACTCATTAAACGCCACACTTCTATTAAAGATAAGTAAGTGTCACAATTGTTACCAACGCAATAACATGGTAAAATAAAATAACTTAAATGTAGATGGCGCCACATAAACTACCGTTTACTTTTTCACTGAACTAGTGGGTGTAGACACAGTCGAATCTAGGGTAGGCGGATTTTTGCGAAGCAATCCGGTATAGTAGACGTAAAAGATATAGTGCCAGCTATCTAATCGTATATCCCCTTTAAGTAATGTTGCGGAGCTAAAGTCTGAAAGATATTTATATTATTTTCGTCTACTAACTAAACATAATTCTATATTGTATTTGTATTTTGACCCATCAGTCCATCCTTTCTTAACCGTATCGTCCAAATAGATAATTGCTGATAAATATGTGTATACTTACTTAAAATTTCCACACAAAAACACACACACTTTCTTGATGTCAGACCACCGACTAAAGAGAACACCTGCAACCATATCTCAAAAACAGTTATAGTTCAGTCAAATCATTGTCTAACTATTAAACAGTTTATCGTCAACTAAGTAAGCATTTTAAATAATAATAATATTGACTGGGATATGACAGTATACATTTAGTCTTAGAGTCAAACAAAAAGCCGGCAACTTTAAGTTCGCACTATACCTTTTACGTCAACTATACCTAGTGGATCTTTATACAACTTTCAAAAAGTTGATATTACGTTTTCTAATATTGTAGAGAAATTGCCAAAGAACAAGGTGCGCAACTGCTATCCATGGAATGTACAAGTTTCTATTCTGCAGCTGTTGCTAAATCTACCGGATCCGAGTTAGTTTATAGTTTAGCATACAAAGATTACAAAGTTAATGGAGAAGTAGTTTTTAAACCGGAAGCACCCCATGAACATGTACAAATGTTTGTAACACGAATCTGACATATTTAAATTGTTTGTTAATAAATTTATAAAGTTTATTCATCGAAAATACGCGTGAAGTTTGATTTTCTGTCACTACTTTCATTTGCTACCTAAAGTGGTAGCTTTAATGCATTTCAATGAAAACTATATCCATAAAGTATTATTACAGTTGCCTGTAATATTGTCGTATTTAATAAAGCGCGTGACCAATAGCCCGGGAAGTAGTTGTTGCTACCGTCTCTTGATGATTATTACGTTCCATCCTATGAATTTTGAGGAGTTTTTAAAATGGTGTTTTTTAAATGGAAGCCATGAACCTCACACCCTACATATGGCGGTGGAAAGTGTTGCAGAAAGAACAAGATACAGACTAAGAAGAGATGGAATCATTAAAAAAACCACCTCACCAACACAACATTGTATGCTGAGTACCAGGCTTACCAGCCTACTAAATTGAAAAATACGTCTGAACTAGGTTTAAGCGGGGAAAATTGACCGCTTTGTTGAACTCGTACGGTTGAGGATCTGCACTAGTATTGTACAACGTTAAGAACCAGGTTTATCTTTAACCGAGGTTAAACTCGCATTGTACAATCGGCCCTAAGAGATTTAACAGGGATCCTAAGGTCCGGTTGTACATTTGAAGCTTAAAATTGAGCTCAACTGAGCTGGGCTTAAAATATAAGCTTAGCTCAACCCTAAACCTGTTGTACAAACATGGTTCAGTAGCAGCTCCACTAAACCTATATTTGCAAGTGTTGGTAGAACTTATTTCGAACTTACGCATGCGTATGAAGTAAATTTGATAAAACATGTTTGTCAAATGAAGATGTCACCTAACTAATTTGACATTTGGGGGGATTGTTCGTACTCTGATATAGAGTCCGTTTCAATAAGGAAGAAGCCACCTGAAGTTGCAGTCAATGCGCGACCTTGATGTCAAAACCAGCGCCATATTTACAAATTGATATTTTAATTTAAATCAGTAGCGTAACGTTTTCACATTTTATAGGGTAACACAAAATTAGAAGTATTAGAACCATATAAATAACTGCTAAGTGCAGCAGACTATATGAATTATTAGCAGAATTTAATTATTTTTGAAGTAATGTATACTCTTCCATATATTTTACAACAATCTGAATGCCATGAGTAATATATTGGATTATTATACTTTCTTATTTGACTTACCGATGATTTTTTAAAGGAATTTGGATTCCATGTTCAGCTTCAGACTCCATAAAAGTTGCAACGTTTTCAAGAATCTGTCGGCCTTCACTGTGGATAACTTTTCTTTTAACACCAACCAGTTTTGTAAGATGCATGGTTTTAGATAAAATAAAACACACAGCACTCACAAATAAACTAGCAGAACGTCTTAAAATATTCAAAATGAAAAATATTCGACAGTAAATGATTGTTTCAAACACAACCTCAAATGTCAACAATTTAATTGCTGTCGGCATGAAACATCGCTCGTAACGCCAATGGCATGGAGCGATCGCTCGACAGATTTTGACTTATGCGCAGGTCGGTACGCCAACTTCAGGTGGCTTCTTCCTTATTGAAACGGACTCTACCTACAATCTGTCACAAAGCAAACGGTTCCTTTAGAAAGACGAACTCTTTGAATAATGATGATCTCTTCAACATTCAAAGTGAGTTATACGCTCTCTATACTCCCGAGGTATTCTCGGGTGTTGTACGATTTCAATAAGTTCCAAAAAATCCTCATCATCGTTTAAAATATCCATATTTAGCTTTGATAAACTTTTAATTTGGAAATAAATTAAGTACAGGTTACGTTTGCATACAATTTATTTACATTTAAGCCACGGAACATGGTAACAATTTATGTCCCGTGCTTAAACTTACATTAAACATGCCCTCTTGAAGGCTTTACTAAGCTTAAGGTTTAAATCAAGCTCAACCTTAAGCTTACTTTGTACAACAGCAATCTGACGCTGAACCTGAGTTCACACTTGAGCCTTCACTAAGCTACAATTGTACAAAAGGGCCTAAGGGGATATTGGCGTCTGAACGGGTTCCTGAAAAAGCTCAAAATACTGGAGGAAGAAAAATGTAGATTCTGTGAAATGGAAGAAGAAACCTCCATTCACATACTTTCGAATTGCAGATTTGCCGGTAATTTTTCGTAAGTAATTGATAAAATAATCACACCCACAAAAGTAACCAGACATATCTATACAAATCATATAAAAACTTGTTTGTAAATTTACGAATAAAATTGGCTAGAGGGTTGGAAATGTAATAAACTTGAAAAATCACCTTCACAAATTCAGATACGAACTGATGGAAGGAAAAAAAAATTGATTAACGATCAGTATCTAAATAAAATGCATTGTATATTACAAGTGCCCTTGGTTTTTAATAACATTTCGAATGGTGTTTCGTTCCTTATAAACCTGTTCGAAACACCTACTATTAGATATTTATGTATTGTTACCATAATTCATAAAAAAAAAATTCAGTTTTTGTTCATTGATGCAGATATAAAATTAATAACTGCTTAGTGTGCAAGGCAAAAAAATGTATTTAAGGTGGGGTTACACGGCTGATACGCAATAAATCGAAATTTATGCATTTATTTTCGACTCGAAATCACCAACTACTTATAGTTGTGAGTAAAATTAACTTGCACCTTTTCACAATTTGTCAGCGAGATAAAGAAACCTGTAGGCAGAAGCAGAACCGGTTTGAGACAAATTTTTCATTATTGCATGATTCTTTCAGTAGCTCCATACTTTGACACATTTTCTATCATTTTTTGCGTAGATAGCAACTATATATACCAAATTTCTTTCTGTCCATTGTCTCAAATCCCGACTCTCCTCTTTCAGGAATTTCTACAAGATAATTTTTATGAAAATTGGTATAGTTTGTTAATTTAAATAGAACACTTTTTAATGTCATTTTAATGTCACTTCCTGTACCTAAAATGTCAGGCCTTCGAGAGAAAGTACTACAATGGCCAAGCAAATTTGTAGTAACGATAGGTTGAACACTTTTTCACCTTTCAAAGCAGATGGGATTTTCAAGCATTGTTCCAGCAAGGAACCCACATTTGGTTAGAATTAGTCGAAGTAGCTTTGGAACTGGGTTATATACCAGAAGCATGGAGAAGGGCAATAGTAACCTTCATTCCAAAAGCTGGAAAAAGGGACACAACAAACCCCAAATCCTTCAGACCAATTGGACCAATTGGATGTCGGAACTGCTCACCACTAGAAGAGCAGAGACGAGAACGAGCAAAGACATTGTCTCCATCTGCACAGCCAGAGGATGCCCACAGGGAGGAGTAGCATCCCCATTAATGTGGAGTCTGACGGTTGACAAACTCGTCCTGTATGGGTTGACAGACCTCGGAATATCCTGCCAAGCAGTTCTTGTGTAATCAGTTCCAAAATGGTGTGGGAATGCCTAGGCAAACTTAATGAACTAGGCGAGAAGAATATAGTCACCTTACTGTGGATTCCAGGACACACTGGAATAGAAGGAAACGAAATAGCAGATGAATTAGCGAAGAGAGGGACTGAACGACCCTTTTGGGGGCCGGAACCCTTTCGCGGAATCAGCTCCAATGTAAAATTGGAAGAAACAGGTAAAGCCGAAGAAAAGAGAAGATCTGGCCATTGGAAAGATCTAGCATTGCTTAGGCAATCTAAGACTACAACCTGTCAAATGAATGCATAAGTCAAAGTAAAACAGCACTAAGAGTTTTGACAGGAATCCTAAAGGGACATTGTCGCCTGGGAGACTACTGGATAGAAGAGGGACAGTTACCTAAGTTGAAGCCTGCAGATAACCTAAAATTCCTCCGGGAAATAGGACTAAAGGAGCTACTAGTCTCTGAGACTCTTCTCAGAAACTAAGTAGATGTAAGGGGGCACATAGACCTTTTAGGTCTCAGTGAATGTTACCCCAAAATACATACACACAAGGTAATTTGTGACATGTCAAAAACTGAATTATTGTAAACGGGGTTTGTAAAAAAGTGATGAAAAGTTTTATAATAATGATAATTTTTATGTTAAACTTGGTACACACTTCAAAATGATCAAACAATTAATAATTACATAATAAACAATTGGATTACATCAATTATTGATAAAACATTATAATTTTTCGTTCTTTTTAATCGGTTGTTTGGATAGTGATCTTTGAAATTAATTTATTATCTTTAAAGTAAGTTATTAACAGCATTCAATCTATAAATTCGTTATTTATTGATTTATAAACGCAGAGCTGTACCTGATCAGGTTACGCCTTAAGCAAAACCGAAGAATTATGGTTCTCCTTCTTGCGGTTGATGGTATTGTGATGAGATCTATCGACGCGTGCTGAAGGTAGGTAGATATAAGGTTAAAAAGGAGGTAATCAGAGACCAGAATTTCTACATTTCACTCACTTAATAATGTAAATGTTGCCACTTTTCACGTATTAACAAGATATTTCATTGTTCCTGTGGAAACCCGAGACAAACACCTTAAAAATATATATGTAGTTCTACTCAAGAGAATTTTTGTTCGCCACGTGAGAACGTGTAGTTGTGTTTCTCAATAAGATGACAGTATGTGGCAAGGTCTCTTTTAGGATTAAAAAGCCATAAATAATTTTTAATTTTGACCTACCCACAAGTGAACAATTGATTCTCATTGGTGTTATCAAGTTTCCGATTGGTCTTTGCAAAATTTACTTGAATTGTTAGTCCACATGGAGTGTTAACGTCTCAGGGTGGGTTTAGTTCATTTCTGTTCTGTTCTGTTGTTTATTGACTAAAAATATTTTGTTGGTAATAATTAATATTATGGCTTTTTGGCGATCATTCTAAGAGGCAGATATTGTTATAGGCTCCTAACAATGAATATACGAGAAGAATAAACAGATGTATTATTCTATGCCAATATAAACAATAGTGATTCGCACGAGACTCTCGTTTTCGAGAGTCTCGCATGGTCTCGTCTAGTTTTTGAGACGATACTCGGACCAGACGAGACGAGACGAGACGAGACTTTTGTTGGTCTCGGCTCGAGTCTCGTGCATGAGGTATCGCGTCTCGCGCGAGAGTCTCGCAAGTGAATATTTCCGAATGAACATCAATTTATTTTGATAAAAATTTATAAGCATAACACCAAGAATTGCTTTTAAAAGCCTCTGCCGGCGGCCTTCGGTGTCGTGTTTTTAATAGTTGACAGTTATTCTCGTCAAATTTCTAAAGGAAACAGTTTAGAATTTGAACAACACAAATTTACCCAATATCAATTAAAAACCTCGAGTGTAATTCGGCAGGACAATTTAATGAATGAGAATTTTGGAAACATATCAATGCAAACTTTATTTATGAAACATTAAAAATAAACACATTTTTATTTTAATGTACAATTATTAAAAACGCAGTTATTCAAAAACGTAGTTATTCATACTAGGAACAATGATATCGCTGCGGGTGCCACAGCTAATCGTTTCTGTAGTAGATGTTGAAGTTTTTTCATTTTCCAAACGAATTGATTGAATAATGCTTGAATGATACTCTTTGTCAACTTGTAAGTATGGTTTTATTGATGATGAATTGCTGTGTCCTGTTATTTTTATTAGAGCTTGTTCTTCAATTCCGCTTTTACTTAATTCGCTAACAACTGCTGACGCTCGATTTGAGTGATTTGTAATTTTGACACGTTTGACATCTAAACCAATGCGTTGTGCTGAGCGTTTAGTCCATTTGGAAATTTCATTAATTCCAATCGGCAAATTCTTGTACCAACCTTTAGAATTTTTCTTTTTCCAAAAGGGATTTGGTGTAAGAAATACTCTGTCCGAAGTTATAAAAGTGTTTCGTTTTTCCATAAACTTTTTGAATAAACGTATTGGGCAAATATCTTCGTCGAAAATATTAGGCGTGATCCATTTGCTGTCACATAATTTATTGTTGCCGCCTTGTCTCGTTTTCGAAAATAGAGGATTATACTCGATACGTCCAGTTTCTTTTCCATTATTTTCAATTTCAGATACGAAATAAGTAGTTTTGCAGTAAGCTGCTTCTCCTCTGCGCCAAGCTAGTTCAAACGCCAATATGTGATATAATTTCTTTTGAAGTCCTTCCGGTTCATTTTCGTTATATAATCTGGCCATTGCAAATACTTCAGATTTATTAAGAGCTGATGCACTACATTTTCTCTTCTCGGGTTGTGCTTGTAGGATTTTACGTTTAGCATTACGTGCAGCTCGTGATGAATTAAACTGAACATCGGTGAAAGGGTTGAATACAATATTAAATTCGTTATAATAGTTACTTTGTAGCATTTTAGCGGTGGTGTTCCAAATTGTTTTAACTACCGCTTCTTTGTAGTCTTCTCCGTTACTTTTTCGCATATTAAATGCCCAATCTTGCAATATTTCATTCAATTTTTCGATGGAAGTATCTGGCTGAAATGTGTATCTTTTTGCATCGCAAAACGTAGAAAATTGTCGCTAGATTGATGATTGCGTCGCAACTGTATTAGTAGGCACACAGGTATTAACAATTTGACTAATTTCGGCGTTCGTAAACACACCGAATCGACTCATTGTTAGTGTTCTTGAAAATTCAATAAGTTGTTGACAAACTATTTATTCTGGTAACCAACACCGCGATAATTGATGAACAAATGAATAAGTGAAAAAACCACTAGTGTATTTGTCGCTGTAAAAGTTAAAGCTAACTTTTGCCGCTGTCAAAGTGACAATTGCACTGTGGTATATATGCGATTTTTTATACATGAATTAAATTGTCATTTAAAAAGTACGGGGTCCTTTGGTTTTTCTTCTACCCATTTCCTGTAATTTTGATAATTAATCTCGTTATAATCTTGCTTCCTGATTTAAAGAATATTAAAAAAACCTCCAGCATGAACTATTATTAGCCGACTGATATATATATAGTCATATAAAATTGTGATTTTTCTTTCATTTTTGTTTTTGTTCGAATAAATACGACGCTATATATTTATTAATATTACACAACTACCCTTTTACCATATTTATATATATTTTTTTTATAAACTAGACCTTGATAATTGTTCATATTAAGAGATTGGTATTTATAACATAAATATTTGCTGTTTCTTGATTCCAATATACTTAATTATAAAATATATTCCGTAATTATTACATTTTACTTATTCGTCAACTTTGAAAAACTCAAGAAAATTGATGGGTGTGCTCAATAAATACATTTAATTTATAAGCGGTATGTCCTTTTAGATACAGTGTGTCCTATTTAACATTGCAACACCCAGTTATAGTTTTTAATTGACATTTGATGAACTACAAATTTAATATAACTACATCAGTAGCGTACACTTTTAGGAGGCCTAAAATAATTATTTGCAATTTTTTTTATTGGACTTTTGGTTATCACGTTGCAAAAAATACACCTTGAAACACCTGAAGGTAAATTTTGAGTGATGTCACTTCACCGGTGTCTAAGATGTATGTTGTAATTTTTTATTTGATTTTTGAACGTCCCTGTATACATGCTAATTACCGATTTATAAATCCCATATTTTGGTTTGTCAGTTTTTTCAAAAATCCGTGTTTTTAAAATGGTAATTGCAATACTTCCGTACACGTTTGACAAAATGAATTTATTTTGGATTAAAAAATAAACAAAAATGTGAAAATAACTTAAATATCGTGAAAATAACTTAAATATCGATAGCTTCTACCGAAATTCCATTAATTCCGTTAATATCAATCATTGAAAAAATATTTATTTAGCTACGACGCGACACAAACCCAATATTCATAAAGGCAACCACTCAACTAATTGCTTTTTTTACTGACCACTAAAAATAGGAGTTCATAAAACGTCAGTTAGTGTGAATACAGGGACGTTCGAAAATAAAAACAGACACCGGTAACATGTACCTTTAGGTGTTTCTCTTTACAGTGTGGTAACCAAAAGTCCAATAAATAAATCGCTAATATTTTTTTGGTTGACAATTTAATTCATGTATAAAAAATCGCATATGCCACAGTGCAATTGTCACTTTGACAGCGGCAAAAGTTAGCTTTAACTTTTACAACGACAAATACACTAGTGGTTTTTTCACTTATTCATTTGTTCATCAATTATCGCAGTGTTGGTTACCAGAATAAATAGTTTGGCATGTTTGTCAACAACTTATTGAATTTTCAAGAACTAACAATGAGTCGATTCGGTGTGTCTACGAACGCCGAAATTAGTCAAATTGTTAATACCTGTGTGCCTATTAATACAGTTGCGACGCAATCATCAATCTGGCGACAATTTTCTACGTTTTGCGATGCAAAAAAATACACATTTGAGCCAGATACTTCCATCGAGAAATTGAAAGTAATATTGCAAGATTGGGCATTTAATATGCGAAAAAGTAACGGAGAAGACTACAAAGAAACGGTAGTTAAAACAATTTGCTACAAAGTAAATATTATAACGAATTTAATATTGTATTCAACCCTTTCACCTATGTTCAGTTTAATTCATCACGAGCTGCACGTAATGCTAAACGTAAAATCCTACAAGCACAACCCGAAAAGAGAAAATGTAGTGCATCAGCTCTTAATAAATCTGAAGTATTTGCAATGGCCAGATTATATAACGAAAATGAACCGGAAGGACTTCAAAAGAAATTATATCACATTTTGGCGTTTGAACTAGCTTGGCGCGGAGGAGAAGCAGCTTACTGCAAAACCACTTATTTCGTATCTGAAATTGAAAATAATGGAAAAGAAACTGGACGTATCGAGTATAATCCTTTATTTTCGAAAACGAGACAAGGCGGCAACAATAAATTATGTGACAGCAAATGGATCACGCCTAATATTTTCGACGAAGATATTTGCCCAATACGTTTATTCAAAAAGTTAATGGAAAAACGAAACACTTTTATAACTTCGGACAGAGTATTTCTTACACCAAATCCCTTTTGGAAAAAGAAAAATTCTAAAGGTTGGTACAAAAATTTGCTGATTGGAATTAATGAAATTTCCAAATGGACTAAACGCTCAGCACAACGCATTGGTTTAGATGTCAAACGTGTCAAAATTACAAATCACTCAAATCGAGCGGCAGCAGTTAGCGAATTAAGTAAAAGCGGAATTGAAGAACAACCTCTAATAAAAATAACAGGACACAGCAATTCATCATCAATAACACCATACTTACAAGTTGACAAAGAGTATCATTCAAGCATTATTCAATCAATTCGTTTGGAAAATAAAAAAACTTCAACATCTACTACAGAAACGATTAGATGTGGCACCCGCAGCGATATCACTGTTCCTAGTATAAATTTCAATAACTGCGTTTTTAATAATTGTACATTAAAATAAAAATGTGTTTATTTTTAATGTTTCATAAATAAAGTTTGCATTGATATGTTTCCAAAATTCTCATTCATTTAATTGTCCTGCCGAATTACACTCGACGTTTGTATTGATATTGGGTAAATTTGTGTTGTTCAAATTCTAAACTGTTTCCTTTAGCAATTTGACCCGAATAACTGTCAACCTAAAAACAATCCACCTTCTGAGTCGTGTTTTTAGGTTAAAATACAAACCACTTGTGCAATTATAAGTGAAAAAACGATGTTTTGAAGCCTTTTAAGAATGTACGCTACTGACTCAAATGTTAATAAGTAAAAATAGTCCCTTTCCCGACTTCAAAAGTCAAAAGTTCATCAAAAGCTTTAACTGGGTGTTGCGATATTGAGTGGTTCACATTGTATAAACATTCAAATGAAATAGTATTAATTTGTTTTGAATACACCCACTGATTACCAATTGACTTGAAATCTACAAGATATGTCAATTTATTTATTATTTTTCCTTTCCAAAAACAGAACAAAGAACGTTACATCTTAGAACTGATGGAAACATTACACCTTCTTATTCAGTACAGCACTGTCTACTTCCACATAAATTTATCTCGTAAAATGTTAGCTCTACCAGTTTCCAAAAAGATGTTCTTAATGGAAACCGTAATTAATATTTTGTCTCATTAGATTAAAATTATCCAAAGACAATCGCTTTACTGAAACTTGGTTCGTAGTTTCATAACGAGTTGAATTCGCTCGTTTTGAAGTTGTTTGCATCTTAATGGTCCTTTGTACATGAACAAAAACATGGAGCTTCCGAAATACCCGCACACAAGCGCATCCGTTGAGTTTGTAGGGTAATTGCTACATTGATTTTCTCTTTACTAATGAGTTTCTGAGACAAATAATTTGTTTCAACCTTTACTTTAATTTCTAATGATTCAGTTTTGTAAAGTTTTTTTGGATTTGGATTTTTTTGGACGGTTTTTATTTTCGTTTTTCTTACCGCACTCTGTATAATCTGTATTACAATAAGTACATATCCTTGCTCTAAACAGAACCTTCCATGTAATTTCTTGTCGGAGGCTTCTCCTCGCCAAGTACATTGATTCCCAAAGTGGTCAAGGTAGACCCCCAGGAGTCCACGGGAGACTCGACGGGGGTGTACGTTGACATGGAAAAAAATGGAGTGTGTGCTTGCAATCTAATTTTGTTTTCTATATTGTTCTTTTGGACATCTTCTTAACACATTTTTTCAAAATATTGAAACGTTAAGCTCGAATTAACTTTAAACAAATGTATGTATGTATTTTGGGGTAACATTCACTGAGACCTAAAAGATCTATTGTGCCCCTTTACTTCTACTTAGTTTCTGAGGAGAGTCTCAGATACTAGTAGCTCCTTTAGTCCTATTTCCCGGAGGAATTTTAGGATATCCGCAGGCCTCAACTTAGGTAACTGTCCCTCTTCTATCCAGTAGTCTCCCAGGTACTGTGCCCTAGGATTCTGAAATACTGTGCAGTTCGCAAGTATGTGGATGGAGGTTTCTTCTTCCATTCCACAAAATCTACAATCTTCTTCCTCCACTATTTTGAGCTTTTTAAGGTGTCCATTCAGGCGACAATGTCCCGTTAGGATTCCTGTTAAAACTCTTAGTGCAGTTTTGCTTTGACTTATGCATTCATTTGATCTCAACAGGTTGTAGTCACCCAGAAGAATCTTTGATTGCCTAAGCCCTACTAGATCTTTCCAATTGTCACATCTTCTCTTTTCTTCGGCTTTAAACAAAACCAAAACACTCATATATTTATATGATAGAGTTTGACAGTTATTCTAAATCAGAAAGTGGCTAACTTCATCCCTAGTGATATGACGTATCTGTAGTGAAAGTTGCAAACATTTAGGACATCTTAATTTCCAGTTCACACCTAAAATATTCGGTTTAAGAAATTTTTAAATTAATTTTTGCAAACCTAAAATATCTCGTCTTCGACTCGGGATAATTTTCAAAATATTTCCGGATATAATTTGACCTCAACTACTAGTGAAAATCAATCCGTTTACCAAGAAGTTGATAAATGTTATTCCTCGTAGGTAATGTAATATCTAAGTACTTTGCATTTAGTGAACGTAGAAGTATTTTCAATAAAAATACCCAAGGTGAAGAGGTGATACTTATTATTGTTTTATTTAGTGCATCCTGCAGTTTGTTCATAATAAATATATTAAAAACTATAAGGAAGTGCTCTACAACCAACAATTTGTTAAATAAGTAGACATGAAGATGTTAATGGTGTTCATGTATACACTGTGGCCCCCTTAAGCTGGTAGCTTTTAATTGGAATTTGATGAACATCAAATTTCATATACATCAGTAGCGTACATTTTTAGAAGGCTTCAAAACGTCGTTTTGAAAACAATTTTTCATTGGAGTTTAAAGAGTATCTTTTGAAACACCTGAAAGTGAATTTTCAGTAATGTAACTCCGTCAAAAATAAAAAAATATATAATTTTTGACGACGTAGATACATCCCAAGACACCGGTCATCCGACATCACTCAAACTTCACCTTTAGGTGTTTCAAGGGATACTGTTTACAATAAAAAAATTACTAATAATTTTTTTTAATCCTCGTTTTGAAACCTATAAATGTACGCTACTGACGTATATTAAATGTTAATAAGTCCATTTGCCGATCTCTTTAACCAACAAAAATTTGAAGCTTATCAAATGTCAATTAAAGGCTATAACTGGATATTGCGATCTTTTAAGTGGGTCACACTGTATATAATATTTAATGTTTAGGTGTCAGTACTCAGGATTTATTAGTCCTCAAACATATCCTTACAATTGCTTTGAGGTCATATTTAAAAAATACTTCTTAATGACTAGGATAATAGGGGTGGCTTCATTTATGCGTAAAATCAAATTAAAATATTCCAAAGTAAACTGAAACATAGTCATTCAATTTCAAGTCGAATAGACAGTTGTTATTATTCACTATATCCGGATATATAAAAGTTAATATAAATAAGTCACCTTCAGCTTTTTAAAAATGATAATATCAATATTACATATATGGCGAAGGCTTGTACAACATTTGGTGCATTCACCATTTTTTTAAGTTTTGCCGTAAAGTTCTTCCAAAGTGAATGTGTCGACCCATATTTTTAATCCCTTTGAAGCAAAAAGCCGCCCAATGGCGTGCATATAATTTTTTTATAAATTCGAATATTGTGAAATAATGTTAATCTACTATAACAATTTGAATGAAAAAAATTAACCTGCATACAAAATTCATAAAATTTGTAATACAATAATAAAGCGCTTTCCTCTAGAACACGGAGTATCTAAAGAACAGTTTTTTGTATCGTTAACCCAACCATATTTTAAAGGTGGGTGTATATCCTCATACAGTTTTAATTATAATATAATTACCATTACTACTATTTTCTGACATATTAAGTTAAAATGTATTTTATTTTATATATTTATTCATGTAATTAAACCGTAAGGATTGTTTGAATAACAAATAAATGAATAAACACTTAATAACCTCATGTGTATCAAACCAAGTTTCGTCTAAATAAATTATAGTTCTATTTGAATAAAAATTGACCTGTGCAAGCGTTTTGTTATAAAAGCTTTAGACAAAAAAATATTTTATTCATTCCAACCTAAACGTTTTTACTGTATAATTAAAAATGTCTCTAGTTCACAAGCCAATGCTTTGGACTATAAATTATTATGTATTGTGTAATTTTTTGATAATAATTATTCAAAGGTGATCATTATATTATATGGCTATGATAATATAAAAAAATTTATTATAGTTATTGTGATCCGTTAGTTAATTAGAATAAAAAAATAATTTTGAGATTTCATCACTTTTTTAAGAACCCGGTTATAATAAAACAGTTTTTAGCATTTCACTAACTACCTCGACCTTCCTATTAATTAATCCGACCAGCAGATTTCTTATGTTTTTTGAAATTTTCAACAAAAACGTTTGCATATATCAATTTCTTATTAAAAAAATTAATATCTCGGAAATTGTACATTTTAGATATATTTTACACAAATTTGCATTAAAATTAAACGTAGAATCAAAAAAATGAAAATATGCAGGGTGTTCTATTCAAAATTATAAACGAAAATGTTGTGGACAGTTTCCAATATACAGAGTGGGCCACAGAAAACAGTAAACCCTGATATTTGGCAGTATTCCTTGAATTTTAAGCAAACACCTCGATCTTTGTGACACATTTTTACCACACAGGCACTTGTCATTTGTCCCTTCCACTTCACCAACCCCTTATTTTTAAATAGGGAATGTACCATGTGCGCGCATCATTAGAAAAGCATTTAGATGGAATATTTAGACATAATGATCGTCCACGGTTTTTTTCGAAATCTTTACAAAAAAAAGTCTTAATTAGTTTAAAGTAAAACACCTCTTAAAAATGAAACGCAACGTCTATGGTTTGCTAATGTGTCATTTTTTCTGTAAAAAAAAATTTAAACAAATATTGCAATATAATAATTAATTTATAACGAAAATTTCTAATGAATTAGATGTTGAAAATGGTATTCATCGACTTCCATACAATTGCTCTTCTTGCACACTTTCCGTTTTAAAAAAACATGGAAATAATCTCAACTCTTTCTGCAGGTAGAATTACCATTTTCTATCAAATTACTAATTTTTTGCTGTAAAGTTCTTCCAAAGTTAATGTGATGACCCATATTTTTAATCCCTTTGAAGGAAAAAGCCGCCCAATGGCGTGCATATAAATTTTTTATAAATTCGAATATTGTGAAATAATGTGAATCTACTATATCAATTTGAATGAAAAAAATTAACCTACATACAAAATTCATAAAATTTGTAATACAATAATAAAGCGCTTTCCTCTAGAACACGGAGTATCTAAAGAACAGTTTTTTGTATCGTCAACCCCCAACCATATGTTAAAGGTTAGGTTAGGTGTATATCCTCATACAGTTTTAATTATAACATAATTACCATTACTACTATTTTCTTACATATTAAGTTAAAATGTATTTTATTTTATATATTTATTCATGTAATAAAACCGTAAGGATTGTTTGAATAACAAATAAATGAACAAACACTTGACAACCTCATGTATATCAAACCAAGTTTCGTCTAAATAAATTATAGCTCTATTTGAATCACGGTACCCTTTTGTTTTGCGCAAATACTCCTGTCTAAGTTCAGCGATACGCCGAGACTCCATTATTACCATTCGATTATCCAACTTCTTATATTTAAATCCACAATTCAATAATCCCCCGCATCATCTTGGACTGTTGTTTCAAATGGTCTCCAAAATGCCATTCTAATTAATTATAATATAAAACTTACCCTAACGTCTACGAACAAATGAATATTATATTAATATCAATTCACTGACGCGACCTAACCACTACACCATCAAAAAGGTTTTATATTAATGATTCCTTTCTACACTAGATCACCTACACTTTCCCATAAATACCTATAACAATTCACTAAACTCACTCAACCAAGAAATAGATATTATATTAAATATTTCTTTAAAACAAAATTCACACCCGACACTGAATGATACTAATTGATTATAAGTCGAAACACAACACAACCCCCCCGAACACCCTCAAGATCGTAGAATTTTTTCTGCCAAAAACGTCAAACGGAGTATACTTCGGTTATTTCGTTATATTGAGATGAATACTACAGTTGATGATTGGTTGTTTCGAAGTCTTGACTGCACGTGTTACTACGTTGCCAACTCTTCAAAATTTTCTTAAATATAGTAACATATAAAAAGTGGTTTTAATTAATTTGTCTTTTTTCAGTAATTTCAAGCGACTTATTTTAATGTTCACTAATAAATTTACATTATGTATTTTTTTAAAAATATTTCCAAACTAGCTTTCTTATAACATCACGAACTAACAGTTTACTGAAGTAAGAGGAACATTTGTGTAGCGAGCCTAACAATTTTAGAAAATATATCTGACAACATTGCTTTATTTTATGGTCATCACACTGACTTTAGTTAGAGTATACTAGAGTTTTAATATACCAACGACGATATTTCAAATGTTTGAATAAAAGAAAAAAAATTGGTAGACCTAATGATATGTCACCAGATATAAAAGAGATATTAGCAGCATTTGGTAGATTTAGAGTTCAGGAAACTTGCCTTCTAGCTAACTAAAAAAATTCAACATCAAAATTTGAACAAGAAGAAGAAAATAGCAGGCAAAAAGGGTATTACAGGTTTATGAAAGAGCATCCTACTTTGTCCTTGCGTGTTCCACAACCAACGTCGATGGTATGAAGTGAAGGATTTAATAAAGATCGTGATAAACCTTCCAAATTGGAAAACCCCCAGTGGGTGCCATCACAAGTGGAAAAAGGTGTCTGACTACACCAGGAATATGCGCGATGACTAACAAAAGACCAAACCATTTTGTTCCAGACGTATTTAGAAAGTTTAATTATTAAATAACATTAAATATAAAAATGTTCAAACCTTCTGGTTAAAATTAACCAAACCTTTCATAAATTTTCTGTATGTAAGTAAGTATCCGCCCTGTAAAAAATATACCACACGAGGAAACCAATCAAGCCAATCTAAATCTCCGTACCGATAATAATGATCTAAGTGGTAGTAAAGAGAATTGTCAAATACACAAATGAAATGTAATAAAAAAATCAGTGAGTGTGCGTATATTCGAACCAACGAACGAGAGTATAAAGAGCAAGAGATGTTTAGGAAGAGAAATAATAGAACAATTGCCTCCCGCCAAAACACTGACACGGTCTCTGGGCGTTCGTCGATTAGTTTCGCGCTGATTTTTCATTTGGGGATTTTTTTTTGAAAAGTGTTTTGTGTGATTTTTATCAACGATGACTCTACCGTATCCTACGACTTTTCAAATTCAGGAAAAATTCGAAAAATTATCATTTCGTTATGGGGTAAGTAGTTTCCTTATAAATATTTTTTATTTTTACATATTTATATATTTGGTTAAATTTTTTTAATGAAAAATTGACAGATGTCTTTTTATTAAAAGTTCTAGGTGAAGGGTCCCAAAAAAAAAATCGGGTTAATTAGTAGGAACGTCAAAGTAAATAGTGACGAGTGAAAAACTGCTTTAGTGTATACAGGGTGCGTAAAAAATGATGAAAATATTCACAAATGTTACTTTTAATTTTTTCCTTTTTTATTCAAATCTACAACCAAATATAAGGGGACCTAATAATTTTATTAAATTTCTCTCAGCACAACGTAATGACGCTTTGATTTGAAGTGAAAAAAAATTCAAACTTTGTTAATTTTTTTTCCTGTCCACTTTATATTTATCACTTACACTCGATACTTTCCCAGTCAATAAATCTATTTCTCTACCGGAGGTCATGAAATCATATAATTAAGGTATACGGTGTATTGAATTTCTGATAAATGGCTCATATTTTGAGGTCTAGAACTTTACAGGAATTACAAATGCGTATCTATCACAAGAGAAAGAAATGTGACTAATATAGATTGAGACATTAAATTGAAATAGGTGATTTTATTTTATAAAATTAATTCAATGAAGAAATATGTTATTTTATTAACTTAATACCCCATTTTTCGTAGGTGTGAGGGTGTATTTTTTTTTTCTAATTATAATGAACGAAATTTATCCATTTTTGCAAATTTTCTGTAAAATTAGTGTTACCACTGGATTCCATGTGTTTTTCGGGATTCCCACTTTTCTTTTGATCTGTACTCTTGCCTCCCTTATCCTTTTAAACACGCTTATATTAGTATCAATTATTTGTATCAATATAGTAATAAAATATAGGGTGTTCCATTTATCACGCAACTTTCAAACTCGATTTTTATCCACTTTAGACGCTCAGATTAATTAGAAATTTTGCACACTCGTCAAGGACCCATGACAATACAATATAGTATAGTAGAATACAGGGTGTTTCATTTGAAAAAACACAAATCAATAATAATAGTAGTAATAGCATGGGGTGCTTTTGTACTACATTATTATAAAAAAAGGAGAGGGCGCCACTAATTTTATTTATTAAAAAATTGTCATTTGCCTAGGAATATTTAAAATATACTAATGTTTACTGAAGTAAAGGTAATTATTGTGTGATAAATAAAACTTACTAAATAAAATATATATATATATATATTATATTGATTTTGTTTATTTGATTTTATTATATTTGATTATTTTATGTTATCTATTTTAATTTTAATTATTTATTTGATTTGATATTTAAGAAACTATCTCAGGGTTTTTGGATTCATTACCAACTAATTTAAATTAAAATTCTACTTTAACTATCCTTATTTATTTTACATTCCATAATACATTACACTTTTTAGATTTTTTTATATTCTATTTAAAATTTTTAAAGAATTGATTTTATTTTTCTCAATTTATCATAAGATTTCTTAATAAATACAAAACAGTAAATTTTTAAATTTGTTTTAATAGTCTAAACTTTCTACATTCTTTAAAATTTTTATTTTTTTCCAAAAAAGGTTAATATTTTAGTTCTTTAAATTTCTCAGAAAATATATATTTAAAATATTACTTCCCTGTATGTATTTAGGTATAAATCAATCCTTCAAATTCTATAACTTCTAGTTTTCCATATTCCATATTGAATACATCATTTATGATTTTATTATATTAATTATTCATCGCCAATTTTTGCATGATTTCAATTCAAATTTCCAAACTTTTACGGGTTATTATCTTTCACTATATTTTTTCTTCTTGTCAATAATCTCTCAAAAATTCAATCTCTCTCTAATAATAATTACCATCACTACCCACATTCAATTTTTATCTTTCCCCTTGATAGCTATTTTTTAATTGATTAATTTTTCTTTCAAATTGACATCACAATCACAAATGATGTATATTTTTCTACAAATTATAATTTCATAGATCTATACTAAAATATTTTAAATTTCTTGTACGTATACAATATATATTAATATATTGATTTTATATAATTGATCTATTAGTTTATGATATTTAATTTTTGTTTTATTAATTTTTATGTAATTATAAATTGATTTTATTATTTATTTAATTTTAATTATTAATTTATTACAAAAATTCTTATCTCAGGGTTCGATATTTAAATTATTTTTAAAATTTTTAATTCTATTAATTTTTCAATATTTATTTCAACAATGCAATCAAACATTATACAAATTTTAACTTTCTAAATTGATTATTATTCTTATTATTTTTCTTTTTTAAGAATTGATTTATATTTAATAAAAATTTCTATTAAATATTCCAATTTATTCCGATCTAAACTATATGATAAATTTCGATGCTTCAAAAAATGTTTTTCCTAGTATTTGTTCAAAGTTATTGGTTATTTAAATAATTGAAATTTTATATCTCCATTTTTTATATGATTTGGATGATCATTTGTATTTTCCAGTACCATAATTTTCTTTTTTTAATATTCAATTGGTTATTTTAATTTTGATCACCATCATTACCCACCTTAAATTTGCATCATTTCCCTCTATGTTAAAAAAATTTCATTCAAAATCACATTTTTTTATATCACAAATGACGTATTTTTTTCACAAATTAAATTTTATAGATCTATACAATATCTACACAATATATATAGGTACTAGATGACCCGACAGTCGTTTTCCTGTGCTAACTTTTTGTCATATTATACAAATTTTGACAATTTTTTATTTTGATCAAAAAATATCACAAATTTTTGGTAGAAAAATCAGATAGTACCGTCAATTTAAAACTCAAAAAACCGAAATAAAATGTAAGTGTAGCTTGCTTGTCTAACAAGTTGATTTAGTATACTTGGGCAAGTTTATCTGAAGCTACGCGTATCGGTAAGGGGTGAGGAAACATGGCAGATAACTGTCAAAAAAGTTTCAATGGCGTACGGTATTTATTTTTATAAAAGTATTAAAAATAATTATTATTATTATTATATAATAATTATATGTAGACACTGATTTTTGCTTTGCTTTAAAGGTAAGGTATTTTTCAAAACACGGAATTTATTAAAAACAAATAATGTTAAGAATCGTACTTGAATTCAATATGGATACGAAATAATTCAAAATCTGACACTGACAATACCAACGCCACTGGATAATCAATGTCAGTCAATTGACAAAGTGAGAGGGAAGAATACACGCACGCGATTGCCAATAAGAAGTCAGCTAGTCGCTAAGCAGTGGAAGCCTTTCGATAAATTTCACCAATTGAGTTAGTTCGGAGGGCGTCGTAATTATGGTTTTCGCACAACGCTGCTAGAGCTAGAAGAAACCCATAACAAATTTGGAAAAGTGTTTATCTTTTAATATTCATAAATTGAAAAAATAATGTTAATAGACAAAATCCAAGAAAAGAAGTATTAAAGAATTAATGTTTAATCATATTGTTAATAATAAAAACTCCATTTACTAATTATCACTACATACTTAGCACTTTATCTTTTTCATAGTTAAACGTGCTGTAAACTGTTCACAGTATAGCAAATAACTATGTGTACATATTCTTATTTCTTATTTTTTTGGGAATCAAACCACAATAATGTTTTTTATTTTTTATTTCGACGTTTCGGTAGCGTTCCAGCAACCGTTGTCAAGATTAACTAGTATAGAAATAATTTTTTGGTCCCTATCTGACACAACGAAAAAATTTGACAACTAGACAATCAATAATATTTTGAAGTTTAAGACTACAAAACTTTGTTGTCAAATTTTATTAAGGTTCATTCATAGTAGATCACACCTCTGGTAAAATGTGAAATAAAATATTTTATTTTATGACATTCTAACGATATGTAGTCCACTAGAAATGGAATTCAGTGAAGTGCACGTTCCAGGAACGGTTTTTATTGGGATAGTGCTTTTTTCTTGCTTATTTTGGAAAGTTTGTTAATATAAACGCGTTTGTTGTTACTTTTTTGTGTATGATTATTTTGTTTTCAAAATATGTATAACTCAGTTTGGTGATTTTGTGTATTGAAGTGTGTATCGATTAACAACCATTCCAAAGATAAATCATAAGAAAACCTGGATAAAAACTTATGATGCTATCCTGATAACGCAGGTAATTGATTATTGGAAATTTCTCTTTCTAACATTGGTAACCAAATTTGACTACATTCGGCTGAAATACTAGCTACACATTTATCTGAATTTAGTTGTATTAAAGCACTTTCTTTGATTTTTCGTCTTTTATTATTGGGCTCTTTCAATATTATTTTTGTCGAATCCCATTGAATTTTATGCCCCTCTTCCCAAGCATGTTTGCAAATACCTGACTTAAAGAACTCCCTATCTTTGATGTACTTTTTATGTTCATTTATTCGGACGTTCAATGGTCTAGATGTTTCACCTAAATAGAATTTGTCGCATTCACAAGATATCTGATATATGCAGTTTTTTGAAGATTGTTCTTCATTTTTTGGTTTCGTTTTTGTTAGTATAGATCTCAACGTATTGTTAGATTTGAAGCTAGTTCGAATATTGAATTGATTACCAATTTTCTTAATTCTTTCTGATAAACCATTAACGTCGAAAAAAAAAAAACATTATTGTGGTTTGATTCCCAAAAAAAATAAGAAAAAAGATTAAAAATATTGACATATTTCCACACCTACCCCTTTGTGAAATTTTCGAAAAACACGCTTTTTCAACATAAAAATTCTTGTAATTACCACAAAACTATGAAAACTATACTGAAATTTTAGAGGAGTACTGTCAAAGGACCAATTTATTGGGAAGAAAATTGTCAAAAACATAACTTGGAGAGTTCCCGTTAAAAGTAGTGAAAATATTCGCAAATCCATTCTGAGACCAAAAGGTACTCATAACCCGACTAATTGGAAAATTAGTACGTTGTAATTGATTCAAGGTGAAAATTTTACATATTAATATTTATAAGATTGGATTTTGAATCGATATTTCCAAGTATTAAGGGAATTTATTCAAAATTTCCAACAAAAAAAATTATTTTTATACTTGAATTCCACTGGTCGACATAGTTTTTTTATAGTCACTTCTTTACTTCCGAATAGTGTCATAAATTTTCGACAAATAACATTCTCAGTTAAAAATTCGTGTAAATACCACAAAATTGTGAATATTGAAATGAAATTTTAGGTGGGCTCTCTCCAAAAGCCTCCCTTGGGTAAAAACGTTTGTCTACAAAAAATGTCAAATTCTTATATAAGTTTTTTGAGATACGTTTGGGAATTTTAACCCGTTTAACAACACACTGTAAATTTTTCTTCATAATAAGTTGTGGAAATGTGTTTTTTTTTATCTTAAAGAAACAATTAATTTAAAAGCAGTAAAAAAACTTGTAAAAATACTATTACGATGATCAATAATTGTCAAGTTTTTTAAAATTATGTTAGCTGAATTATTAATATTATTGTTATTGTTATGGGGTATTAACAATGAGCCCTTCTCTATATTCTTAATTTCTTTATTTACAAATTCTGCCGTGTAATTATTGGCATTTAAAACATTTTTCAGCAAAGTTTTCAGATAGGGACCAAAAAATTATTTCTATACTAGTTAATATTGACAACGGTAGCTGGAACGTCGAAATAAAAAATAAAAAACATTATTGTGGTTTGATTCCCAAAAAATTAAGAGAAAAAAGAATAAGTAATGCCACAAGAAACTTACAGAAGATATGTATACATATTTTGATTGTATTATGTATTTTTATGTAGGTTATTTATGTATGATAACTATTTTATATACAAAAAAAACTGTATTTTGCAAGTAACTCATTACATTAACATTTCAAGATTACCTAACCATATTTAATTACTTTTTAGTGTAATCTTGTATCAGGTGAAATAACATTTCAATAATTATTATTTGTGTAATGGACAATACTTTATATCAACAGATTAACAGAAAAAGTTCATTTGCAACAATCTAGTATTTCATAAAAATAGTTATTTGTATGCCAAGGACTGAAAGTGCTACTGAAAATTGCGAGACGAGTCCAACAAACTAACTAACTAACTTCCAGCCGTGGTATACACAACATTTTTTTGGCGACTATTTAAATAAATCTACTAAAATAAAATTAATTAATACAGAATTAATAAACGATTTATTAAATATTTTTTAAGAATGTAATCTACTTATTTGCAATATTAATAGATTTTATTTATTTGCAAAAAGTGATTTTAATTGTACCTCTAGGGCAATTGTCATTATTTATTGAACCGGATGAAGAAGGAAATTAATAATAATTGAAGGTTGTGTCAACAGAACCGTCAACATTGACTTGGGGGACAGTTACATCTAGGAAGTTGTTAAAGCTGTCTACCACAGAGAGTCCAGAAAGTGTTTTGTAGTACGGGAACTGTCACTTTCAGCACATGGAACTTGCAAATAGTTATTCATGATACAAGTGCGCAAAAGTACTTCACACACAAGTGTCATACAAAACTTTATCTACGATAACATGAAGAAAAAATAAAAAAATTTGCTCTGAAGGGGTTAAAAAACATAAAAATAAATTTTCTATAAACAAATATATACACAACGAATTTTAATTATTTAAATTAATATTTTTTACAGTAAAATGAGGGCAATTATTTAAATTACTAATTGGGTAATTTGTCTTTTTTTAAAGTAACTTGGTTACAAGACAATAATTGGGATGTTGAAGGTGTATCAATATCGATGAAATGTTCGATTTGGGCTGTGAGATTGAAGAATTTTCTATTAGAGTCCGTTTCAATAAGGAAGAAGCCACCTGAAGTTGGCGTACCGACCTGCGCATAAGTCAAAGTCTGTCGAGCGATCGTTCCATGCCATTGGCGTTACAAGCGATGTTTCATGCCGACAGCAATTAAATTGTTGACATTTGAGGTTGTGTTTGAAACAATCATTTACTGTCGAATATTTTTCATTTTTGAATATTTTAAGACGTTTTCCTAGTTTATTTGTGAGTGCTGTGTGTTTTATTTGATCTAAAACCATGTCTCCTACAAAACTGGTTGGTGTTAAAAGAAAAGTTATCCACAGTGAAGGCCGACAGATTCTTGAAAACGTTGCAGCTTTTATGGAGTCTGAAGCTGAACATGGAATCCAAATTCCTTTAAAAAATCATCGGTAAATCAAATAAGAAAGTACAATAATCCAATATATTACTCATGGCATTCAGATTGTTGTAAAATATATGGAAGAGTATACATTACTTCAAAAATAATTGAATTCTGCTAATAATTCATATAGTCTGCTGCACTTGGCAGTTATTTATATGGTTCTAATACTTCTAATTTTGTGTTACCCTACAAAATGTGAAAACGTTACGCTACTGATTTAGATTAAAATATCAATTTTTAAATATGGCGCTGGTTTTGACGTCAAGGTCGTGCATCGACTGCAACTTCAGGTGGCTTCTTCCTTATTGAAACGGACTCTACAATATTTTCGATGTCTGACACTTCTGTCAAATTTACTGACAGCACAAAAGTTTATACAACAATCGACTAAATTCAAGGCAACTAGATAATTACGTAGCTAAAAAAGAGTGTCAAAATGAAAACCCCATTTAAAAAGCATTGGTCATTTACGCACGATTTTGGGTGTTATAATGAAAGTAGATCACTTACGAATAATCTTTTTCGGTTTTCATGAAACAAATTGTCGAGATTTTCAATGTTATGTAAAAAGTCACGACTGTATGTAACCTTTACTCGCTTGAAAACTGAAAGTCTATTGTGTTATTTATAAACAATGGCATAACTACAAACTACATAACTAACAATGTCAAAGCTATCGGGTTTTAAAGTAACTCGGTAGTAAATATTGAAATGCGGAATTATTTAAAACGCTACAGAAATTATATAATTGCATTTAATTTATAGTATCCTTTCCGCGAATTTGCTCATAATGTGTTCGTGATCTTTAAATAAAGTGTTGCAGATGATCGAAACTTTTATAATTTCAATAAAATGCTGTTGAAAAAATTTGGTAAACATACTTTATTAAAATAACTGGAAAAGATGTCAATAAGCCGAGATGATATGCTGGACTATCATACAGTGTAGAATAAATTCTATAACGAATAAATCTTGGTCACGTCCATTTGTATTTTTAAATAATGTGGCAAGTGATATCTCGTTTGAAAGGCATCGACATTGGCTACATAGCCATATTAATTTTGTTTGGGTTTAAACTAATTTTGACGGATAAATTAAATAAATACCAAAATTATTATTTCACATTTAAATATTGAAGATTTTTCAGTCCGCCTCTGGTTAGTTGTCAAAAAAATTGACGTTTTTAATTTAATAGTAATTGTTGCTTTGCAAAGTTTTTCTAAATAGCTTAAATATTTAATTTTATTATTGTTTAACGAGACGTTTAATAGTTTACATAGGCAAAATGGTACGTACTCAAGCCGACAAAGTAGCAGCTATCTTAATAATTGGTGAATCTGGAAAGAATCTCCATGAAGCGGCACGTTTATTTAATGAGAGATACCCAGATCGCCCTATCTCGAGAACTTATTTGAGGGAGCTTCTTCACAAGTTTGAAGCAACAGGTGGTGTTCAAGATGCCAAACGATCTGGTCGACCAACATTTAGTGATGATAAAAAAATTGATATAGTTGCTGAAATGGTAGTAAACCCTACTTCCTATTCAATTAAAGTAGCGTCTATCTGTGAAGTAAGTAAAAGTACAGTACAGAGAGTGTTGGCTAAAAATAAATTTCATCCATACAAGTTAAAAATGATGCACCACCTTTCGGACGACAGAAGACTCGAATTCTGTGAATGTATGACAAATAAAATGAGTCAAAACCCACATTACACAAAAACAATTTGTTTTAGTGACAAAAGTACTTTTTGCCTCAATGGAAATGTGAATACACAAAATGTAAGGTATTGGAGTGACACAAATCCTCACACCTTTCGTGAACAGCATACCCAATTTCCAGAAAAAGTCAATGTTTGGGCAGGTATTTTGGGAAACCACATAGTTGGTCCTGTTTTCCTAAATTCAAATTTAAGCGGTGAAGTGTATCTGGAGATGTTACAAAATGCAATTGAGCCGTTAATTCTAGAAATTCTGGAAGATAATCCAGATGAATTCGGCCATCTGGAAATAACATTTCAACAAGACGGTGCTCCTGCACATTATTATGGTGCAGTAAGATGTTACCTGGATGAAGAATATCGAGGTAGATGGATCGGCCAGCGAGGTCCTATAGAATGGCCACCTCGGTCATCAGATCTCCAAATTTTATTAATGTAAGTCTAGCCGTTCAAAAGATACGAGGGGGGGGGGAGACTTTTGAATAGCACTGTATATTTTTATTAAAGTGGAATTGAATTAGAATAATCTATATTATTTTTAAACAATATTTTATACGTACCTACACTCTCATTCAATATTCATCTGTAATAGATAACAAAAGAAACAACATACCATCGGATAATCTTAATATGTCAGGTATCAATAAACATTCAGTGTTTTTACTGTAGCTCTGACATAAGCGGTAATTAATATCCTACAATATCTACTTTACAATAAACATTGAAAGATTTTTTTTTTATTTACACCGTAATATATTTGAAACGCAAGGTGTTGAATTTTTTTATACCCAATATAAACACGCTACGCTATAATTAATTTTGCACACGTTTATCGTATGTAAGTTGAATTCATTTTCAAACCAGGTGTACCAAAGCTAAATTAAGACAATCTTATAATGATTACTGAAAATAAGCGTGATGGGAAAATTAATTTCTTTTTTTATTACATTATAATTAGAGTTTTTCTACTTCCATATACTTTAATTTTATCATTAGAAATGCTAAAGCTGTGCCATTTTGGAACTAATTACACAATAAGTCAGTGCTTTAATGGCTGCTTGACTATACGACATTGTGATAATCTTTTGCCTTCTATATCCTTTGTCATTATTGAACTGGGCACACTTTCTTATGGAGTGAATTTCCACTTGAAAGATACTTGGGGTTTTTCCCAAGCTTCCAGAGTGTTTGGTTCCTGGCCCGTATACTCCTATCCCAGTTCCTTCTATTGTTTTTGAGCCGTCTGTGTACCATTGAATGGCATTCTTCCCAATTCTGGTAATGGTATTTGGGTTCCATTCCTTCTTGTTGCTTAATTCCGGAACGAATTTCTTTGAAAAGTTATACTTTTTGATCATACCATCTTGTGACATGTCCCAGGTTTTTTGACTTCCAAGAAGTAAGGAGGTGGTTTTTTTTTTAATGATTCCCTCTCTACTTAGTCTGCATATCGTTCTTTCTGTAACACTTTCCACCACCATATGTAGTGGAACACCACTCTTTATAGCTATAACTTTCTAATCCGAAAAAAGAAAACCTAGAGCGGCCCGACTAGACCAACGAAAGAATATCGACTGCTGTGCTGAGGTACTTAAAAGCCAAAAACAGTAACCAGCTCGACAAGGCATTTTTGTTGGGACAACCGACTCATTAAGTTTGACAATTTAATTCATGTATAAAAAATCGCATATGCCACAGTGCAATTGTCACTTTGACAGCGGCAAAAGTTAGCTTTAACTTTTACAGCGACAAATACACTAGTGGTTTTTTCACTTATTCATTTGTTCATCAATTATCGCGGTGTTGGTTACCAGAATAAATAGTTTGTCAACAACTTATTGCATTTTCAAGAACACTAACAATGAGTCGATTCGGTGTGTCTACGAACGCCGAAATTAGTCAAATTGTTAATACCTGTGTGCCTACTAATACAGTTGCGTCGCAATCATCAATCTGGCGACAATTTTCTACGTTTTGCGATGCAAAAAGATTACACATTTGAGCCAGATACTTCCATCGATAAATTGAATGTAATATTGCAAGATTGGGCATTTAATTAATATGCGAAAAAGTAACGGAGAAGACTACAAAGAAGCGGTAGTTAAAACAATTTGGAACACCACCGCCAAAATGCTACAAAGTAAATATTATAACGAATTTAATATTGTATTCAACCCTTTCACCGATGTTCAGTTTAATTCATCACGAGCTGCACGTAATGCTAAACGTAAAATCCTACAAGCACAACCCGAAAAGAGAAAATGTAGTGCATCAGCTCTTAATAAATCTGAAGTATTTGCAATGGCCAGATTATATAACCAAAATGAGCCGGAAGGACTTCAAAAGAAATTATATCACATTTTGGCGTTTGAACTAGCTTGGCGCGGAGGAGAAGGAGCTTACTGCAAAACCACTTATTTCGTATCTGAAATTGAAAATAATGGAATAGAAACTGGACGTATCGAGTATAATCATCTATTTTCGAAAACGAGACAAGGCGGCAACAATAAATTATGTGACAGCAAATGGATCACGCCTAATATTTTCGACGAAGATATTTGCCCAATACGGTTATTCAAAAAGTTGATGGAAAAACGAAACACTTTTATAACTTCGGACAGAGTATTTCTTATTCCAAATCCCTTTTGGAAAAAGAGAAATTCTAATGGTTGGTACAAGAATTTGCCGATTGGAATTCATGAAATTTCCAAATGGACTAAACGCTCAGCACAACGCATTGGTTTAGATGTCAAACGTGTCAAAATTACAAATCACTCAAATCGAGCGGCAGCAGTTAGCGAATTAAGTAAAAGCGGAATTGAAGAACAAGCTCTAATAAAAATAACAGGACACAACAATTCATCATCAATAAAACCATACTTACAAGTTGACAAAGAGTATCATTCAAGCATTATTCAATCATTTTTTTTGGAAAATGAAAAAACTTCAACATCTACTACAGAAACGATTAGCTGTGGCACCCGAAACGATTAGCTGTGGCACCCGCAGCGATATCACTGTTCCTAGTATGAATTTGAATAACTGCGTTTTTAATAATTGTACATTAGAATAAAAATGTGTTTATTTTTAATGTTTCATAAATAAAGTTTGCATTGATATGTTTCCAAATTTCTCATTCATTAAATTGTCCTGCCGAATTACACTCGAGGTTTTTAATTGATATCGGGTAAATTTGTGTTGTTCAAATTCTAAACTGTTTCCTTTAGCAATTTGACGAGAATAACTGTCAACTATTAAAAACACGACACCGAAGGTGGAGTGTTTTTAGGTTGACAGTTATTCTCGTCAAATTGCTAAAGGAAACAGTTTCTCATTAAACAACCCAAATTTACCCGATAAAATACAAACCACTTGTGCAATTATAAGTGAAAATTCAGTTTAATTTTGTATTTAATTTGATATTTATCGACAAGTTTTCATTTAAAAGACAACAACTGTAAATAGGGTAAATGTGGTTAAAAAACGCTCGTGTTTTATTATTTCGTGTTTAAACTGCCAGTGATTGTAAAATTTATGATAATTTTCCAGACAATAAGCCTGTCCATACCCTCAATATCAAGTGGTTGAGAAAATAATGATAATATAAAATTTCTAGTTGCGCCGAAGCGTAATGCGTCGGATTTACCCCGGATAATCCGACGCCGAAGTCGGTGTTCATATAGAAACTTAATATCCCTAGAGGGCTGAACGGGAGAATAATATCAGTTACATAATCTGGAAATTCAATCCAGCGCGACGAATGCTGCAACATTAGCCTCAAATCCCAGATCTTATACGGAGTGGAACTATTTAAATGCATTTTTTTGTTCTGCAAGGACTTTATATTTTATTTTGTGACAATTTTTGCATTAAATAGAAACTAGTTAACTGATATAGTGTTGGTAAATAACACTGGTTTTATTTCCAAAGAAAATAATGAATATTCCAAAAGAAAAATATGAAATAAATTAGGAACACCGGCACACAAAAAAAAAGTGGAATGTACTTTGGACCGGACCCACCTATCGACATGTTTTTCGACCCGCTGAATCTGAATTTCAAGTCCGTTTGGCCCGGTCACCCTCCGGTTTTGAGTAGAATGCAAAAAACCTCAAAAAAAGGGCAAACATTGAAAAAAACTGCAGTTACAGCCATGAAAAAATTGTTGTGGACCCGGATCACGTATTATTTTTGTGTATATCAAATAACTGGCTCACCGGTGTAATTAACTTTTAGATTTAGATACAGTTATTTGAAATACACAAAAATCATACGTTAGGCGGGCCCACAAAAATTTTTTCATTGCAGTTACTGCAGTTTTTTGCAATTTTTGCCCTTTTTTTGAGGTTTTTTGCATTTTACTCAAAACTAGAGGGTAACCGGGACAAACGGACTTGAAATGCAGATTCAGCGGGTCGAAAAACATGTCGATAGGTAGGTCCGGTCCAAAGTACATCGCACTTTATTTTTAAATCACTAATAATTTAATCTTAATCTAATTTTTTTCAAAACATAATTTTTTGCCACCAAATTTAACGAAAGAAAACAATCAAAAACAAATTTAATCTGTAATTAATAATTTTTGATGAAAACTTTTGCGTTTTTGTCCACTCTGTAGTAATTTGAATCAACTTGATACATTAATATTCGCACTTTATGATAGTAGTCCAGTAAATAAAGGCACCGACCTGTTCATCTCATTATTGTCGGACTTTTTTTTGCAACTTGTAGGTATTCATGTGTAGATTACTCTCTGAAAATATGTCCTCCGCGGGATTTGCGGAAGGGGTTGGAAAATGGCCCATGATCCCGAAAATTCAGATATCTCCCGAAATATGCTACTTAGAGAAGTGGGGTTTTGCTAGAAATGAAGTACAGTTCATTACCTACAAAAATGGTCCCCATCATTTTTGTCCCTGGATCAATATTTCTTGCAAAAAAAGGCTTGCAAAAATTTTCCGGAAAACTAAAAAACTTAGCCAAAAATTTTAAAAACCATCGAAAAGAGGACATTTTCAGCTTTCCAATGATGTGCATTAAATACCGATATTGCCAATCATTGTTTATCAATTTGCGGTAGACCCGAGAATTTTCAGAAAACTCCCGAAATTAAAAAAAACGTCCCAAGAAAAACATGTTGTTTATAAAGATACACAAAAATTATTTATTCATTTTTTCGGAATACATTCACCACCTATCAAAGTCCTATTATCCAAAAGGTTTCGGTAAAACTACGCTTAATTTAAAAAATATGAACGGATTGATAAGGGCGGTCAAATATTCAGGAAAAATAAAGTTTGGCCAGTTTTTTCAATATTCCTGGAAAATAAAAAAAACGAAAAAGTTACACGATGTTATAGGTACAGGTCCCTCCTTTCATATGCACTTTGAATCATGAAAGAAGATTCATTTTTACTCAAGTTATGGGCCAATTTGACCACCCTCCCATGCCTACATTCATGGAGCGTGCTCCCGGAGACGCCGCGCAGCAGCTCGAAATCCAAGGTACGCTTGGGCCCGTTTATCTCGAAAACGGTTAAACTTTTGACAAAAATGATAAGGATCATTTTTGTAGATAATAAACTGCTCTCCATTCCTAGCAAAATCCCACTTCTCTAAGTGTCATATTTCCGGAGATATCGGCGGAAAACTCAATTTTTGGGATTATTGGCTATTTTTCAGCCCCTTTCGCAAATTTCGCGGAGGACATATTTTCAGAGAGTAATCTACACAAGTTGCAAAAAAAAAGTCCGACAATAATGAGATAAACAGGTTGGGGGGTTTCTCGGTCTTTATTTACTGGACTATAGATCTTTTGAAAAATTGTAAATTTCGGCATTTTTTAATATTCTAATAATGATTTTATGCGTTATGAACGTACTTTTCTAAATCGCTTTTTCATTTTGAATCGTTAATCTTTTTTCATTTTGGAATATCAATAAAATATTGTTTGAATGGAATTTAATTAATATCTATTCAAAATCCTTTCTGAAAAATAATTCGACCCTATAGATTCCGGAAATGATAAATAACATTTCAAGGTCCACAGGTAAGAAGTTTATTTTTTACCCTCCACTTTCGGGCCTTCTGATTTTTTTCTACACTTGTTCATTACTTGAGAAAATGGATTTCAAATTTCATTTTTGATTATAAACAATCTTAAACTTTCACAGTCTAAGGTTAAATTTCATAATAGATCATGTTCTATGTCATGTCCGCTTTTTTGTTTGTAATAATTAATCTTTTCTGATTTTGGAAGATCGATAAAATATTGTTTGATTGGAATTTAATTGAGAAGTGGGCCATTTACAAAATACCAGTTGACCTCACCCTAATCAATTGACTGCAAGTTAAATCAAATATGCACACTTACTCTACAATAATTATTATTGTTCAATTTTTTTTCTATTACGTAATTTAGAGATAATATCAGCGAAACAGTTCCGGTCAATGTCAAAATTATTCAATAAATTCTGATATATTTCCCTCCGCTACTTAATTCTATAGAAAATAATTTATTTTTTTCATAATTTTTAGGATCCGTACATAAAGGATGCAAAACGGATCCTATTACTAGGTCAAGAACGATAGATTCTAATTTTGTGCTAACCTACAAAATGTGAAAACGCTAAGTCCATTTTCCACGCTGCAACTCGAAAAATTTGCATACAAATTGGCGTTTTTTTTTCGTTGGACGCGTCAGTCGCATGAATTAGAACTTGGTAACTTTTTTGGTGGATTTTGTCGCACCAACCCAAAATTTATATTGGCTGCTACGCTCTGACATTGCTGTCACAGGATTTCTTTTACGTTTTCTTCTCGTAATACTAATTACTGTTACTAAATCAACGCTCTCAATGTTTTCCTCATCCATTTTGTTAACTTCAACACTTGATTCTAGAGAAACTAATCCTATTTGCTTCATTTTCACCCACTAATTTTTTTCACACTGTGAGGTTATGAAACCAGAACTGCCAATTTTTTTAACGAAGTTGGTAACACGTTACGTTTCCTCTATGCATGAATGAGTCGCAGCAACAAACTATCGATGTGCTGATTGTACTTTTTCTTGTAGCGATTTGTCCTAGCAACAAGTCGCTGCGATTTCTCGCAACGTGGAAAATGTACTTAACGCTGTTAATAGTGCAGTCAACACATTCTAAATCGGTTTCTTTTTATTCGTCCATGTTTTTAATAAATGGATTGCAATGTTGGTTGATGCAACAGTAATAAAAATGAACGCGTCATTTCTTCAATATAAAATCCAGTAATGAATATAAAAACGCAGTTGGTGGATTTGTGGATCTACCGGTGAATAAAAAAACATGCCTCTACACATTGATCTGCTTTTAAATTTATACCTTTGGCTGTTCTGTATATTCGCTCAAATGGTCATGACATTTTACTGACTTTTATCCGGCGCTTAAAATAATCTAATTATTCTTAACAGTCGTTTAGTTAAATAAGTCGTGAGGTTCAAAATCAGTCGAGTGCAAATAATTTTTTTTCAGCTACTATCTAAACAATCCATAGCCTCGAATGTATGTAACCAACCTTTTATGATCCCATAAAACAATTTGCACAGTCCAAGGGCGTACTCAGGATCAAAACTAGGGGGTGGCAAAACGAGGTCGTTCAGGTTTTAACAATTTATCACGGAAAAGGTGAATGAAACCAAAAAATTTTAAGAAAATTATGTACAATTATTACAGTGCTTACAATTATTTACTTGAGGAAAAAATTATTCTAGTTATATATGATTTTCCCTGAAGAATTTTACGATGGACACTCAACCCTGTCAATCAGTTCTCTTCCATTGTACTTTTCAGCTAATTTTTTACCCTTCAAAGGGCACTGAAAGATCGTTCAACAGTAACCGTAGTGGATGGGAAAACACTTAAAATAAAAAGTGCAGTGGAAAAAAATATTAGCCTCCTCCAAAAGTGCAGCCGCTTCAATTTGTCTCCTGCTAAATCTTCTTCTTTCCACAGATTATACCACAAATCTTATTTTTACAGAACCCAACTCATAAAACTCCGTGAAAGATTTTGCACTTTTTTTTCCAAATATTCTGAAGTAATTTTTAGCATGCAAAAAGGAGTAAGGTGATTTTTTAAATAATTCATCAGAAACAGGTTCAATATCTTGTCGATTCTTTTGGATGATATCAAGGATTTCACCAATGTGTTTCCTCGCCATAATCAAATCCATATTTTTACCTTATAGAAGGTTCACAACGGGTTCCTAAATCGCAGAATACTTTGCAATCATGACTAAACCTACGATGAAAAATTGATTTAGTAAGTGCAATTGATTGGCAAATTTTCTTGTATCATAGACCTGGGGATCTATTCTCAAACAGTGACATTTTTTGTCGCATGCGAGATTGTACTTTTTTGTATACATTCTAGATTGACAAAAGTATAATCTCGCATGCAACAAAAATTGTCACTGTTTGAGAATAGACCCCCTGTCTGGAAACGTTTTAATGCTCTTGTATTTTTCAGACCATCTGGTCTCACAGACCCTCAATAAAATTAGGAGCTGACATAGATTCCTCTACCAGTCGCTAGGTGACTCTAGATAAGTTCTAAGAGTTGCGAGATGAACGTTAACTTTTCTATTTGTTTGTTGTATTATTCTTCTGTTTTTCTATAAAAAATAATTATTGTGTACCCCTTATTTCATCATTTTTATTGATTTTTTATTATTAAAATAGTTATTTAAAGAATTGTAGCAACAAAGTTAATAACGATTAATTGTTTTGCGACCCCCTGCCTCTCGCTGGGTTACGCCCATGGCGCAGTCAGTTATACAAAAATTTTACTTCCCTTTATGTATTTAATTACAAATTAAAATATTCCTAGGAGCGATAAAATACATTCTGTAACTGAACTATCAGTGGATAAATCTTAAGCTACGTCTACACCGAAATCAACACTTTGTTCTGAAACTTTTTCCCGAATGTTTCTTCAAGTTCCTTATTATTTACAAAAGTTTCTTCAAGCTGTTACATCCACTAAATTCGACACTGTAAATTCCGAAAATGATTTTGAAAATTTTGTTAACAATTTAATTTTTTCGAAAATTTTTACTACACTTTCGGTTACCCCTGTATAAAAAATATCGTAGGACTACCCTACTTGTAATTCATTTGAAATGTCACCTTAATTTCTCATTTAAGAAAATTAAATCCTGTAAATACAAAAAAATAACCTTGACGCTGATATAATGCATGTAAAGTCAGTAATAAAAACAGTTATCATTAAATTTGCATACAATAATTTTACTCCAAACTATTTGTATCTCCTACCTGTGACCGATGACAATACAGTTTCCAGTTAAAAACGGATCTTTTCCATTTTAATTATTGACAAGTAACAAAAGTTTTAACAAGTATTTATTTGTATCGAAGTCAAGGACTTAATTATAATACAGTGTGTACTTAAAGTAACGTAACTTGCTAATATTTCGATTTCAGTTAGATTTACTAAATAAAAATGTTGAATAAAGTGAATGAAGTTTCGTCATACCGCATATTTTGTCGACAAACGAATTAGAAAAATGTAATGTTTGTTGATATTTCAGAACCAACTTACTAGAGTCCGTTTCAATAAGGAAGAAGCCACCTGAAGTTGCAGTCGATGCGCGACCTTGATGTCAAAACCAGCGCCATATTTGAAAATTGATATTTTAATCTAAATCAGTAGCGTAACGTTTTCACATTTTGTAGGGTAACACAAAATTAGAAGTACTAGAACCATATAAATAACTGCTAAGTGCAGCAGACTATATGAATTATTAGCAGAATTCAATTATTTTTGAAGTAATGTTTACTCTTCCATATATTTTACAACAATCTGAATGCCATGAGTAATATATTGGATTATTATACTTTCTTATTTGACTTACCGATGATTTTTTAAAGGAATTTGGATTCCATGTTCAGCTTCAGACTCCATAAAAGTTGCAACGTTTTCAAGAATCTGTCGGCCTTCACTGTGGATAACTTTTCTTTTAACACCAACCAGTTTTGTAGGAGGCATAGTTTTAGATCAAATAAAACACACAGCACTCACAAATAAACTAGCAAAACGTCTTAAAATATTCAAAAATGAAAAATATTCGACAGTAAATGATTGTTTCAAACACAACCTCAAATGTCAACAATTTAATTGCTGTCGGCATGAAACGATCGCTCGACAGATTTTGACTTATGCGCAGGTCGGTACGCCAACTTCAGGTGGCTTCTTCCTTATTGAAACGGACTCTACCTACAGCTCGACCAAATTCATTTCAACCGTGAGATTCGGATGCGCGTTGGCAAGCGCTTGAGAATTTTGTTGTGTGTACACAACAAACGAATGCATTTCAAGCTTAGTGTTTTCTCAGCTCTCGTTAAGACAATGTCTTCCTCAAGTGATGTAGAGTTATTTTTGCTTGAAAATGTCGAATTAAAAATTCGTAGAAGGAAAGTCAGTGTTCATGCAATTAACCGTGGACGAGGTAGGTTTGGGGAATACCACCATCTATTTCCTCAATTGAAATTGGACAGAGTGAGAAAGAAGAAAGAAAAAAATTGGAAGACCAACAAATGCAGGCTCAAGTGTTTAAGACATACTTCGCCAACAATCCATTAGTTTTCACAGACTAAAAGTGTGTCCCAAATAGCCCCTTTTCTAAAGACTTGAGATATCAGTTCATCGACTTCCATACTGTACAGTTGTTTGTCACTGACTGGTTCGGTCAACAAGAGCCGGAAAACAAGTACAAAACGTATTTGCGTGCTTGTCAGAACTTGTAGCAAGCGCTTGCTAGCCGGGACAGGCTTTGTCTGTGAACGCACACGCTTGATACAATGTAGACTTTTCTCACGCCGGTTGGAGCTTGCATGCGCTTGCCAACAAGCACTTGTAACCAGCTCTCTTTGTGAACGCACCCTTACGCGTACGACAATGTCGGCAGCTACCAGTCCTAGGCAGAACGTTGCACTGTAAAGATCCATTTGAACTGATAATGGTACAATCCGCGTAGGAATTTTAATATGTTTTTATATTTATGACATTGGAGGCTCGACCAAATTCTCAGGATTTTATTTAGGAAATATTTAACTAAGTAAAATTTTTCCGTCGAGTTTACATACGTTTATTCCGCGGGACTTATATCTCTCCCACTCGCTTTTTTGTTTGCGCATCTCAGAGTTGAAATGAATTTGGTCGAGGTGTACCTAATTACAAAGAACGTTAATGATAATGTGGTTTTATTAGAAAAACTACATCAATAAATCTGTCTCTTACACACTTGAGGCACTGTTATCGACATTTTAAAACTTTTATCCAAAATAACACACTCTCCCTTCTTTGTAAGGGTGGAGGCAATGATGGCAATTCTTAGGCTGAAATCGGGAGACTTAAAACCAAGCTTTGCTTAAAGCTATCAGTAATCCAACATCTAGATCTAGACTGGTAAAAAACTGTAAAGAACAGGCAGGCAAGAGACAACAAAGTGTCTCAAATATGGGTGCCAGCACATGAGTGGATTGTAGGTGATGAAATGGCTGACTAGTTAGCTAAAGAAGGCTCTAAAGGAAGCTTCATAGGTACGGAACCGATTGCATAAGAGAGGAAATTGGGAACTGGCTAGATAGTTACCGACTACCCTAAGGAAACATCTTCTCAAAATCGAATGTATTAACACTCTTTCCCAACATTAATTATTGGTAAATGAATTTCATGTAGCTGTTTTCTATAGATTTTAGGATGGTTAAAATCGATAAAAATTTTATTCGAATATCTTCGAGGATTTGGACTTTATCGCCCTGTATAAATAATTAAGTAGTTGGGCAATAAATTCTTAATCAAAGTCCGATCCGTAGGCATGGAAACGAAGCATACATACAGAACATCGATTTGAATAAGAAATTATCTTTTGGATAAAAGAAAATCGAACTAATTGGTCTTCAGTAAGAATAGTCACTTCTGCTGACTTCTATAATAAAAATTATCGAACAGTTTTTTTTATATTAATCGCTAATCGCTATTTGGAAAATATAAATATAAATTTTGAGACGTAATTATTTGTACGAAATTGGGAGAAAATATTAATAAAAAAAATTGGGATTGAGCACGGTCATATTGACAAAACTCTGCAGGTGAGTGTAATTCCTAAACTTTAAATTTAGACCAAAATAACTTTCCGAACGTGAGCATTTTTTATAGCATTTTTCGAGTTAGTTAAAATTAGCAAAGTAAGACCATCCTTAGATTAGCAAGACAACGAGACCCATTATCCACAATCCTCTTTAACCTAGTTCAAGAAATCATGCTAAGAGAAAGTGGTATAAAACCCCGAGGTTCAATTTATGGGAATAAACATCAATGTCCAGTATATGCGGACGACATAGTACTCATGGCAATATCCAGGAAAGAACTTTTAAGAGTATTTAAACTACTGGAAGAGAAGATGGTCTAGTGATCAACAAGAAAAAAAAACAACAAAAGAACAATGAGGAAACCGATATTGCTATAAATTGTAATGGAAATAATACAGTGTGACCCATTTTGTTTGGAAGCACCCCTATAAAATCCGTATTTTTTAACCGATTTTGATTTTGTCTTTTTTGTTAGATTCAGTATCAAAAACAGAATTTGAGCACAAATTTTCATACCATAATAGCTATTTTCAAGGCCCTCTACGTTAATTTTTCTTTGCCAAAAAAGACGAAAGTATATTAGGCATTTTTTTTTCTTAAATATGACTACACCACTGGATTCAGAATCATCACAAATGTAAACTATCAAAATTTTATAAAAAAAGTTTTATTAACAACAAAGTTATCACTACATGAATTTGGAAAAAGTTGTTTTTTAATTAATTTTTTACTAAGAATGTAGACACATTTTAAAAATGGCAACATGGTAAACAAAAACTAGGACTCAAACATATTGCACTGTAAAAATTCGAAGCCGAAATTTTAAAAAACAGGATAATAGGTCCATTATTTTTTGAGGGTAACATGAATGCCAATAACTTCATGGAATTCTTGGAAGGTGAGTTATCCGCAGTGATTGACGAACTGCCACTAGCAGAAAGAAGAAATTTTATATTTCAGTAAGATGGTTGTTCTGTACACTATTCTAGGATTGTCAGGCAGTGGCTTAACAAAAAATTTCCAAATGGTTGGATAGGTCGCGGTAGCGAGTTAATCGAATGGCCTCCTAGATCGCCCGATTTAACTATATTGGATTTTTATCTGTGGGGTATTTTGACACAAAAAGTGTATAAGACACGTCCAAGGAATAGAGCAGAGCTGTGTGACAGAATACGACAGGCGTGTGCTGGAATAACGCTACATGAAATAAAAAAGCGCTAAGACATAGTCGCAAACGATACGAGAAATGTGTGGAAATTAACGGAGGTCTAGTCGAGGCTACAAAAATGTAGAATTCAATTATTATTAAGTAGTTTAATAATCAAAATGTATTATTTGGTGTTAATTTGTATTTTAGTCACATCAGCACAATTTTACATTACTCTCAGAAGCTATAACTCCAGAACGGGTTAAGGTATCGGCTTCGAATTTTTACAGTGCAATATGTTTGAGTCCTAGTTTTTGTTTACCATGTTGCCATTTTTAAAATGTGTCTACATTCTTAGTAAAAAATTAATTAAAAAACAACTTTTTCCAAATTCATGTTGTGATAACTTTGTTGTTAATAAAACTTTTTTTATAAAATTTTGATAGTTTACATTTGTGATGATTCTGAATCCAGTGGTGTAGTCATATTTAAGAAAAAAAAATGCCTAATATACTTTCGTCTTTTTTGGCAAAGAAAAATTAACGTAGAGTGCCTTGAAAATAGCTATTATGGTATGAAAATTTGTGCTCAAACTCTGTTTTTGATACTGAATCTAACAAAAAAGACAAAATCAAAATCGGTTGAAAAATGCGGATTTTATAAGGGTGCTTCCAAACAAAATGGGTCACACTGTAGATACAGAATAGAAAAAGTGGAATAAATCGAATATTTGGGAGACGAAGAAAGGGAAACAGAAAAAAGGTTGACAAAAGGCAGTAAAATAGCAAGAAAGTTAAACTCAAAAGACATAATATATCACGAACAGCTAAAATTAGAATGTACCAAACAATAATAAGACCGTCAGTTACCTAGGCTTGTAAAACCTGATGGATAATGAACAAAAGAGCAGAATAAACTGGAGATATGGGAACGTAAATGCTCAGAAAGATTTATTGTGCAATTAAAAAGGAGGAAATCTACAGAAGAAAAACAAACAGTATACTATCAGAATTGTATAAGCACACAATATAACCCTATAATTAAAGCATATAGAGCGAGATGTTTGAGACATATAGGTAGAATGACAGAAGATAAATGGGTGAAACGAGTGCTAGAAGGTAAAGTTGGAGGTTGGAGGAGGCTAGAAGAGACCTGAGAACAGTGGGAGTAAGGAACTGGCAAAACGAGGCGAGAAACATGAAAAGATAGTGAAAAATCTCAAAGCCGAGGGCCAGATAGGCGAAAAACGAAAAAGAACCATCACTAGTTAAAATGAAGATCTTTTTTTTCAACTTAACTATTATTTATACAATTTACCAGTTGTTTTTGGCAAATATATCTATCACTTTCAAAAATACGAAATTTATAGATGCAGTGATAAAATAAATAAATCTGTGTGTTAATTAATTTCGTGCGATTTTCGCTACTACAATTCGTGTAGGTTTGTTTTTCGAAGAATGAAAAGCATCTTCCATACCTAAACTTAATGTAAAGTTCCATATTTTTCTTATACATTTGTTCAATGTTTAAATAAACTTTGGTAATTGTTAAATGTTTCGGTAATTCCAGTATTGACTTAAATTTTTTGCCGCAGCACATACAGTCAAGCTTCATCTGATCGATTTTTGAGTAAAATGGTAAGATCAGCAATCAGTGTCTGTAGATATACACTTGTATTGTCATTCATATTTCGAGAATTGCCACGTAGTCCAGTAAATAAAGACCGAGAAACCCCCCAACTTGTTCATCTCATTATTGTCGGACTTTTTTTTGCAACTTGTAGGTATTCACGGGTAGATTACTCTCTGAAAATATGTCCTCCGCGAAATTTGCGTTTTTGGCCGATATCTCCGGAAATATGACACTTAGAGAAGTGGGGTTTTGCTAGGAATGGAGAGCAGTTTATTATCTACAAAAATGATCCTTATCATTTTTGTCAAAAGTTTAACCGTTTTCGAGATAAACGGGCCCAAGCGTACCTTGTATTTCGAGCTGCTGCGCGGCGTCTCCGGGAGCACGCTCCGTGAATGTAGGCATGGGAGGGCGGGCAAATTGGCCCATAACTTGAGTAAAAATGAATCTTTTTTCATGATTCAAAGTGCATATGAAAGGAGGGACCTGTACCTATAACATCGTGTAACTTTTTCGTTTTTTTTAATTTCCAGGAATATTGAAAAAACTGGCCAAACTTTATTTTTCCTGAATATTTGACAGCCCTTATCAATCCGTTCATATTTTTTAAATTAAGCGTAGTTTTACCGAAACCTTTTGGAAAATGGGACTTTAATAGGTGGTGAATGTATTCCGAAAGAATGAATAAATAATTTTTGTGTATTTTTATAAACATGTTTTTCTTGGGACGTTTTTTTTTTATTTCCGGAGTTTTCTGAAAATTCTCGGGTCTACCGCAAATTGATAAACAATGATTGGCAATATCGGTCTTTAATGCACACCATTGGAAAGCTGAAAATGTCCTCTTTTCGATGGTTTTTAAAATTTTTGGCTAAGTTTTTTAGTTTTCCGGAAAATTTTTGCAAGAAATATTGATCCAGGGACAAAAATGATGGGGACCATTGTTGTAGGTAATGAACTGTACTTCATTTCTAGCAAAACCCCACTTCTCTAAGTAGCGTATTTCGGGAGATATCGGCCAAAAACTGAATTTTCTGGATCATGCGCTATTTTCCAGCCCCTTCCGCAAATTTCGCGGACGACATATTTTCAGAGAGTAATCTACACATGAATATCTACAAGTTGCAAAAAAAAGTCCGACAATAATGAGATGAACAGGTTGGTGCCTTTATTTACTGGACTAACGTGAAATCTCCTGTTTTAATCGTGAAAGTATTCAAAACGTTTTGACTAAACTAAATCGAAACAAATAATCAACGGTGCATCGATAACTTTAAATCAGTAACTACTTCAAATAATATTCTTTTTATTACCCATCCGTTTTGACATATCTCCACAATTTAGGCTCTAACTGTGTAACAGTTCATTGTAGCGTATTCTAGTTAACGCCAATCGATTCAGCATGAAATTTATTAAGATAAACGTATTTTTTGGGCTTTCATAAATAAGTATTTTTTTCTTGTACAACGTTCCAACACCAACCTTAGATTTCCGAAGAACATTTCAGACTTATTCATTTTCACGTATATAGTTGTTAGTAAAATTAATCTGTAAGCAGAAGCTGAACCGGTTTCCGACAAATTTCAGACGCATTAGCGATTTCTGTAGTCTCTTTTTCCGATGAATAGTAGTTTTACCGATAACTGTAATAATGGATTTTTTGGAAACTTTTGTCAATTACATATTCTTTCACCAGCTCCATGCTTTGACCCTTTATTTTATTGTTTCAGTTGCTTGTACATATTTTTGTAGATCGCAACTAGAACATACCAAATTTCTTTCTGTCTATTGTCTCAAATTCCTACTCCCCACTTTCAGAAATTTGAATACCCTTTTAATTCGACCCCGTAAAAAACAAAAATTACCAAAAAGTGAATATTTAAAATATTTTTCTCGAAATATGAGTAGCGATAAGTGTAAATTAATTCTTGTAGTGTAGATTGTTGAAATGCATGATTACACTTTTATTTTTAGATAATTCTAATTAATGTGCAATTTTCTTTTAGATAATATAATTAACTAGGAAACATAATTAGTCTGCATATTTATAAAAAATCTCAACGCAATCGATAGGCGTATTTATTTTACATTCACACCTAGATTTCCTAAGGTGTCTATTGTAATTTCTTCAGTTTGCTTCAAGAATATTAATACGTATTATAGTATGTAGTCTAATTACGTTTTTATTATAATGGGAAGTCGTTAAAATCGATTGCAAACTTTTAAATTAAAGGTCCGCTTACTTTCCACAACAACGGCCAAATTATAGAAAACCCTCCTTCGAAATATTTAGTTCTACAAGTATTTTATTCATAAAATTTTATATTCCCAACCATTATATTCTTATAATTAAAAATTAAATCTACAGACCATAGAGGTTTTGATTTTTTTTTTCTCAATTTCCGTCGGTTGTTAAAAGGAATAATGCGAAAATCCATTCAACTTCAGCTTCAAATTAACCTTGACTTTAGTCAGCAAAATTCCATTAATTACCCTCCGCATCGGCGTCGGGCTTGTTCTCATTCTTATCTGTCAAAACCGGGAGATTTCGTCGGGGTCGAGGATTCGCAAAGTAGTGTAAAAGAAATCTACGAAGGATTTCAACTCTGCAGTTATAAAACAGAATTTTCGATAAAGTCCTCGTTTTATTATCTTACCAAGAGCTTGGAATCCAAATCGATTATTTGTCCTTGATCTGGATTTCTCTTTTCTGAGCTAATCTTTATTTTATTTTGATTGTTGTAGTCACATCCAATCGACCAGTTGTATAAAGAACATTGGACCGATTCATCTTTAAAGCATTAAATACATTTTTATTTTATTTTTTGGGTGTTTTCCAGTAGATTGGTACTCCTCAAAATTTCAGTTCAATATTTATAGTATTCATAATACTAGTCTTTGGCGTCTGTGCTCTGTGGAACTCTTCTTAAAAGAAAAATTGATCTCAGAAAGCCTGCGACGTAGAGTTGCTACTTAAATCACTGTTCTCGTCACATAAACAGGTATCGAGTGGTACTCTTCGAGCTGATAGAGTGATGTAACGGTTCTGGGCGGGCGTAGTAACCTTCGACCTTCCAGTCCTAAGTCGGTCCGCAACATTGACTAAAGGCCGGGTCACACCGGCATCCATCCATCCGATGGATGGGCGTCCGACCTCGGACGTCCACGGACGGATGTTTTCATGAATCTCTTCATCAACGAATATTTTGTTCACTTGTGTCAGTAGCAGTGCAGTCAGAACATAAATAATGTCGTTTAACGTGCCTAAAGGATGGATGGATGTTTGGTGTGGCTTGGCCTTAAAGGTCGAATTCCTAAGCGACGACTAGAGCGGCTCTATTCGCGCGCGGTCGTGACGACTGCAGTCGACATGTACATTCCTAAAGAGCGGCTAGAGCAGTTAAGTCTTGGATGACATGGCAGATGCATCAGTGCTGGGTCTAACCTATTTGCTACTACAAGAAGGGGAGGAAGAAGAGATTTTGTTGGCCAAGTTGAAAAAGAAAAAATGACCAATGTTATTTTGAGATTTCCAACACAGACCCATTACCGTCATAAAACTTGATTCCCTTGCGTGCTGGAGGCGGATTTGGGAATCTGGAAGGTTTCGACATAAAGCACCTTTTTTGCGACTACGTCAACAGCAAAAGTTACGCACTATTAAGCAGTGAGATAGTCACATAAACACTAGCACAGAGCTCCAGTCGTCGCGGTTGTTACGACTGAACTGCTTATGCTAGCTGGTCTAGTCGTACGGCTCGAGCCGCCTCACTACAGCCAGTCACGTCATAGGAACATCATAGGAATTTACTTGTCTGCAAAACAGTATGAGTCATAGTCGCAATATCCTTAATTTTTGACTAGCAGTTTATTTGAAGGGGTAGGAATGATTTTATCAAAAAACAGTCGATATGTCGTATCAAAAAACCTCATTTCACGAATTTTCAACATTTTTTATGTCACAAAAATTTTTTTTTTGAAATTTTGAACACATGGAATATGGCTATGTAGCCAATGTCAATACCTTTGAAACGAGATATCACTTGCCATAAGGTCCTATTTAAAATTATTGGCCAGAGTGGCACTGTAACGTCATCTATTACTATTACGTCACCTGTTACCATTCGTAGAGAAGTTTACAACGCTTTATTTTCACACTCCAAATTTTATTAAAGTAAGTGTAGCCGTTCAAAAGATACGAGGGGGGAGGGGACTTTTGAATAGCACTGTATAATGAAAATTACAAAAATTATAGGCATTGAAATATTAAACTACCATTTCTCGGTTATTTATGGGCCAATAATTTTAACGTTTTTCATATTTAATGAGAGCTATGAGCGGCTGCGATACTAGGCGAGACGATACTAGGCAAGAACTTTTAAAATTGGGCAGTTATATTCAAAATAATGTACACAAATTCAAATGAGATACTTATACATTGGAAAAAAGTACAACTTTAGAAAAAAAGGCCACAAACTTGAGAACAACTAAAGTATTTATTTAAGTTTCCTGTAAAATAGTCGTATTTAGTAAAGCCTGTTTTGAAAAATATTTTTCAAAACAATTTCAGCGTTGTCTCCACTCCAAAGCTTCTGGACGGATTAGATCTACTGATACGCCGAAACCGGTCTTCAAGTTTAGTTTTCTCTTCTCATTGCAATTGGTTGGTTAAGAAGTTGTACTAAGAAGTGTAATTCAAGTAGTTGTTTATTTTTAGCTGAACGGTAAATATTTTTCAAAACTTTGTAACCGTTAGAAAAATATATTTATTCTTCGATATCAGTGAAAATTTAACTTATTTGTATCCACAGAACGACATGAATTCAAATTGCAAATTTTTACATTGGCTCACAAATAGCGAAAAACAAATAAAGTTATTGGCCGATTACGTCAGGTTAGACCCAACCCAAACATAATAATATCCCCACGCCATTGTACTTAAGAATGGTTAAATCGATCCTATTTGTTCATTAACATAATAATGTGTTGCATACCCACATTAAACAATAGTATTAATAAATAGGAATTAAGAATTTCAACGTAGTAATCAAGTGAACTCATATATCGGGTGTCAGAATAACACAGATAACCCTCATAACATAATTTTTCTATCATAAATAGATTATTAGATATGATTAGAATTAGAATGATTAGATAATTTCCAGTACTTTTTCCTCTATCTTGTAAAATAACTGGTAGGGGTGAGTGGGAAAGCTGATTCAATAAAACTGATTAAAAATGTAGATCGCACTCGAAGATTCCCAAAAAAAAGTTAAAACTGTTCAATCACGATGACTAGACCAGGGTCGATAATTTTTGAAACCAAAAAAAATAATAGTAGAATGAAACCCATTGGAAAAGGAGGTGAGGATTGTACCAATACTTGTCGCTGTAAAGTAGAATATTATATCCAAGTTAAATTTAATTTATTTCCACTAGGTGTAAACCATAATTATGGCCATTCTGTAAACTATAATTTATTTAAAATTAAAAATTAACTCTGTCTTATCTCCATTAAAATCAGAAACGGTCATTATTGAGTGGCGCCTATAATAGGTAATATAACATTCAGAAAATATACGTGTTTATTGTACAAAATATGTCCAAGTAAAAATATTTGTACCGGTAGTGGGAAAAGTATCTTAATTATTTAATAACAATCGTTTGAAAAAAAAAATAGTGAAGGTATTAATAAAAAAAGAAACTCCTTGAACATAATTATTTATTGAGTTGAATAATAAGTAGGAGATAGAAAAAATTGTACATTATTTACATCAAGTAAAAAAAATTCAATCATTTTCAGTATTAATTATCCATTAAATATATACAAATACAACAATTATAAAACCCTTTATATGAAGTTTTTTTGAAATAATTAGTTCAAATCAACAGTTATCCTGTAATTACCTACCTACCGACAATGCTGCAAGTTAATATTCCACAAGAATTTCTAGATATAATATTAATACATTTAATTTTATAATAATAGGTATCTTTTTGTCACCATACGAGATCATTTAAATAACGATTTTATAGCATGTCACTTCATCTGTACCTATTTATAATAAAAAACTGGGTCTGGTGGAACTTTATTTATACGGGACCTCAAGTTTTTTACTGAACTTGCAAAAAAATATAAAAAAAAACATTCAACATACCGATATTTTCAATAAAACACAGTTTAAATGTGTCAAACTGTACAGAAAACTATTCAAAATCATATTTTCTTTTTTCATTAACAAAAAATTCTTTTATTTTCTCTCTAATATTGATCTAAATATAATATTTAATAAGGTATACTTTTTTTATTAATAAGTGACATAAAATTCTTGTCAAATTTACGTAAAACTATAAGTAGAGATGGGATTGTTCAGCTTCCAAAAGTATCAAATGAACTGTTCCAAAGTTAATATTATAAAAAAACTACTTACAGCTTAACTCCTTTTATTATAGACTGACTATATCAAAGAAACAAAAGAAGTAGTTAGTATGTTTGTCTTTTGTGCTCCTCCCAAATTTTCAATACTAATGTTCTTCAAGAAGAGGAAGGGAAAATATCATTCCATCCACCCTTCCCCTTAACGAAAAACTTAGTGTATGGATATTTTTTTAAGAATGGGAAAGTTACTTTCCCTCCCCCTTTGTGAAAAATATCCAATGATATATAACATACATTACGTTTTTTTATTGTCGAGATAAAAAAATATAAAATTTAAAATCGTATTCAAGTTAGTCTTCCAGAATTGTATCAATCTATAAATTGAAATATTTAAAATAATAACCGGCCAAGTGCGAGTCGGACTCGCGCACGAAGGGTTATTGTACCATTATCTATAAAAACGCGAAAAAATTACGTTTGCTGTATGACAGCCCCCTTAAATATTTATTTTATTTTGCTTTTATTCTGTTATAGCGGCAACAAATAGGTATTTGTTTTACTAGGCATTAAATCTTCTTTTCTGCCGTGTGAAACATATAATTTTTTCTTCAAATTTGTTCCAATTCCACGCAAAATCGACTCTTTCATAAAATTGCGTTTCATTATCAATATCCAAATAACTAAATTATTTTATCAAAGGTAACTGGGCCCTGCGTTACTAACTTTTTCTGCCTAGGCAGTTAAAGTGGACTTTTTCTGCCTAGGCATTAAAAGTACAACTTCTAAGCCTGCCAAGTGTCTATAAAAGGCCGCTTTTAATGTCATTTGGAGAAAAAATACATTATCTGTGAAAAATTCAACTGACTAACTATCACGGATCATGAGATACAGTCTGGTGACAGACAGACATACGAACGGACAGCGGAGTCTTAGTAATATGGTCGGTTTTTTACCCTTTGGGTACGGAACCCTAAAAAAGATCTTATTTTTTCCCTTGCATTTGTTATTTGAATACAAAAAGTTATAAGCACCTAAATACGTACTGGGAAAAGTAGTACTTTTAAAATTATCGTGAGGAAACAAATCGAATTTGCGGTTACAATTTAAGAGAAAATATCATTTTGATTAGTTTCCCGATACAATACGACACATTGAAACTGTTTTTTCTATAAAATATCAGAGGAAAAAGTGATGATTGAAATGTGGAAAATAGTTATTTGTTTTACTAGGCATAAAAGCACAAGATTTAATGCCGCGGCTGGTGTAACCAGCCAAGGCATTAAATCTGCTTTTCGGCCGTGTGAAACATATAATTTTTTCTTCAAATTTGTTCCAATTCCACGCAAAATCGACTTTTTCATATTTAAATTGCGTTTCATTAGCAATATCCAGCATCATTTTGAGTTTTCTTAATGTCATTGTCAATTTTAATAACCAGTTTGATTTAAATGATTACTTGGAAGGTTGCCTAGCAACGAACTTTTTCTGCCTAGGCAGTAAAAGTGGACTTTTTCTGCCTAGGCATTAAAAGTACAACTTCTAAGCCTGCCAAGTATCATTAAAAGGCCGCTTTTAATGTCATTTGGAGAAAATAAACTTTTTATGGATTTTTCTTTAGGCGATTTCGGCACGATTTGGTTGGTAGGGATTTTGGTTAACCAATTGGTAGATCCTTCGTCACAGGTATGACGTAAAGTACCAATTACAGGCGAAATCGTTTGGTTCTCAATTAGAACAGCTGATTGATGTAATTGACATTTATGTACTCCATACCATCATTACTATAAAAAAAGAAAAAAACGGACAAAACTGGAAGAATTTTAGAATATTGGCCAAAAATACAATTCTTTCCAACGACTTTGTTTATTTACAAATAAAAATCGAAACAAAAACTACTTTAGACAAGGATAGAAAGCTACCAATTTCGGTAACCATGCTACAGATCTCGGTATGTGATTCGACAGGCCAAAAAGGGTACCAAAGTTAAATTGACGTCATCGTTTTTCGTAAACGAAATCAATTGGTTTATATGTGACAGACCAAAGTGGGGTACCAAAGCGTGCCGAAATCGCCTCTAGTATAATCCACAAATTCACTTATTAAACAAATAAAAATATATCTATTTATTCAATTTTCCGCTCTCGCGTTAATCTTCTCACAAGTTTTTCTTTATTTGTTTGTTATTTTACAGACTCAAATATCAGAAGACAGCGCCATCTCTTCGTGCTCAACTCCATCCACCCCCACGAGTCCTATCGATTTTGACATAAAAATTGCAACGCTTGAAGACAAGCAACAACTGCTAGAGTTCCTGCAAAAGTTTTTTTACAAAGATGAGCCGCTTAATTTTTTTATGGAACTCATTACCGACGAACATCCAAGATGTTTGGATCTGGAAAGATTTACGATAAAAGATTTGGACAACGGCGTGAATTTGTTAGCTGTTCAAAATGGAAAAATTATTGGGGTTTGTTTGAACGGTTAGTTTTTATAAAATTAGACAATAAAAGAATGTTTTTCCCTGTTTTTACAATTAAAGAGTTTCGACATATATTGGGTACAACCAAAAGGTACACATTAATTACCTCACGCCTTCACTGGTGTATTATAAGAAAAGTGCTGTTTGCAACGACGGCTCATCTTCATATTATATTTTCTTATCTATGAACACTTGTTTCCAGTATTTAACATCTCGTCAGATTCTTTTTTATTCTCATACAGTAAACATTAAAATTCAATAAATCTTTTTAAAAACGACTTCGGCATTCTCGATAAGTTATTTGGCGCAGTCAGTAGGATTTTCAGAAATTCGCGTATCGAACGTTTTAACTATTGACTGAAAACCGAACTTACATTACAGGGTGTGTCATTGTGTGGAAGTGAGCGTGGTGTTGGAGGCTCCTCAAAAATCAGGAAACCAAATCTATCGCAGAGCCAGTACACCTCAAAACCAGTCTACCGGAAGTTATATTGATTCCAGCGCAAAAGGAATCGTTCAAATCGGTTGATAAGCAAAAAAGTTATGCCCAAAATCCTTTTTATAAGTGTCTAGATTAAGAACAATTTATTAAACAATGCCTCTAAAATTATTATACCCACCGTTTCATACTATATGCCTTTGAGTATATTTATTAATTTTTTAGGTGTCATTGAAAGAGGAATGATGGAAGACGAGTTCGTTTGTGAGGATACAAAATTTTCAAAAATCGTCAAATTATTGGAGTACGTAGCTGCAGCATCTGACCCGTTTCAGATTTACCCCGGAATTGATAAAGCGATGGTGGTGAAAATATTATCCGTTGATAATTCTTATCGAGGCAAAGGAATCGCGAAATATCTCATGGCAAAAACCAGGTAAATCCCTATCTACAGGGTGATTGATTAGTGTGATAAAGTTCAGTGCCTCCTTTGTCCTTTAACGAATTTAACGGAATTAAGCAACAAGAAGGAATGGGATCCAAATACCATTACCAGACTTGGAAAGAATGCCATTCAATGGTACACAGACGGCTCAAAAGCAATAGAAGGAACTGGGATAAGAGTGTACGGGCCAGGAACCAAACACTCTGAAAGCTTGGGAAAAACCCCAAGTATCTTTCAAGCGGAAATTCACGCAATAAGAAAGTGTGCCCAGTTCAATATTGACAAAGGATATAGAAGGCAAAGGATTATCATAATGTCTGATAGTCAAGCAGCCATTAAAGCGCTGAGTTCCTGTGTAATCAGTTCCAAAATGGTGTGGGAATGCCTAGGCAAACTTAATGAACTAGGCGAGAACAATATAGTCACCTTACTGTGGATTCCAGGACACACTGGAATAGAAGGAAACGAAATAGCAGATGAACTAGCAAAGAGGGGGAGTGAAATACCCTTTTGGGGGCCGGAACCTTTTTGCGGAATCAGCTCCAATGTAATATTGGAAGAAATAGGTAAAGCCGAAGAAAAGAGAAGATCTGACAATTGGAAAGATCTAGTAGGGCTTAGGCAATCAAAGATTCTTCTGGGTGACTACAACCTGTTGAGATCAAATGAATGCATAAGTCAAAGCAAAACTGCACTAAGAGTTTTAACAGGAATCCTAACGGGACATTGTCGCCTGAATGGGCACCTTAAAAAGCTCAAAATAGTGGAGGAAGAAGATTGTAGATTTTGTGGAATGGAAGAAGAAACCTCCATCCACATACTTGCGAACTGCACAGTATTTCAGAATCCTAGGGCACAGACTACTGGATAGATGAGGGACAGTTACCTAAGTTGAGGCCTGCAGATATCCTAAAATTCCTCCGGGAAATAGGAATAAAGGAGCTACTAGTATCTGAGACTCTCCTCAGAAACTAAGTAGAAGTAAGGGGGCACAATAGATCTTTTAGGTCTCAGTGAATGTTACCCCAAAATACATACATACATTGTCCTTTAAGATATCAATTTGAAAATTTGAGGGTTTATGGCCATCATCAGTCTTCACATTTTTAAATTTTTTGTTTTGTATAGAAAAAACAAAATATCTCAAGAACTAATAATTTTAGGTATAGGGAATGCTATATAAAAAAAGAAGTATGTTGGTAGTACTTTTCGATTCTCACATAAAATACAGGGTGATCCATTTGAAAAAACCGAGAAAATAATGTATTCTTATTTTGATTCACCCTGTATCAGATTCAATGAATATTAACGAAATAAATAATTTTCCAGGATTTTTATAACTATTCAAATGCTTTGGCCGCAACAGATTTTTATTCTTGAATTTCTCTTACAATGTACAGGGTATTGAACTTGTTACGATTTTTATGGAAATTTGGTTATAACTTTTTAAATACTCCGTAGAACACATCACAACCCTATATTTTTGTAATGGGAAGGTCAAGCTGATTCCAAATATGCGGTAAAATATAGGGTGTTTTATTTAAAAAAATGTGACTTTGATAAGGCACAGTATTCTGGAACACCCTGTAAGATTGTAAATAATTTTAAAATCTGGAGACTGATGATGGCTATAAACTATCAAATTTTCAAATTGGTATCTCAAAGGACAAAAGAGGCACTGAACTTTATCACACTATAATCAATCACCCTGTATATTATTTATAGTAATAATTAGGAAATCAGCTACAACTTGCTAGGTAGACACTGTACTAAATACAAACATAGAACTAGTTTGATAAACAAACGTCTGATTTTGTATTACCCATTTGGAAAAATATCTTTTTTGATTCAGATATTTAATTCCTGCGTGGTAGAAAGAAATATTCTATTTCAGCCCTGGGAATACTGTCAATTGCCTTTCCTGTCTTAATTAGATAACCGTTACAGCATCACTTGTATGAAATAGAGTGTGCTGAGGTAGATTCAACCATAGATAACAAACGATTCAACTAGATCGACACACAGCTGAGTGTTTTAATTTATAAAAATTATATTGTTTGCTTTTTTACAGGGAAATCGCAAGATACGAAGGTTGTGGATTTATAACTGTGGATTGTTCGAGTCACTATACAGCGTGTGCTGCGAAAAAACTTGGATTTGATCTGCATTACACTCTTAATTATGAAGATTACAAAGTTGATGGAAACGTAGTATTCAAACCTGCACCGCCTCACAAAGCTTTGACTGTTTATACCCAGAGGATATTTTAAAATTTGTTATTAATGATTGATGAAAATAAGAACGAGATTCTGACGATGAAGATCTCTTAAAATTTGTTGTACATTAAAAAAAAGTTATTTTAGAGAAAATACTTTTCAAAAAGGTATATCGGAAACTCCTACTTTTCATTTAAAAAATTGGGGGGTTATAACTGTCACTCAAAGGGGGATAAACGTAGGGATGACATTTTTCATCCGAAACGCCATATTGTACGTTATAAAAATTTAAGAATATCACAAAATATAATACCTACAATAAAATTATTAATTGTAGATGTTTTAAGAGGGTCATATATAAAACTTACAATAATTACACGAGATTTCCCAAATTTTGACATCCAGTTGGTAAGGATATGTTACATAATATTAAGTATGTATCTATAAATTAATTGAATATTCCTAATGTGAAAATATCATAAGTATAGCTATTTATTTCATAGTCAAAATGATTTCATATATCCAATTTTTTTACTGGAATTTCGGTTTAGTTAGGTAATTTGAAATTATATAATCGAAAACTTTTTTGTAAATATACTTTTGCTCAAAGTTGATATCTTTGTTATAAAAGATGTGTTATATATTATATTTAAGGTTTTTATTGGTTTGTTGATTTTTTTTTTTTAATTTTATTAATGTGTACAGAAGAAACGTTATACAGGGGGTTCTTATTACTAAAAATATAAAATTTCACACTTAATCAGTGAAAAAAATAGTGAACCAATGACCAGATTTCGGGTATTTTTTGAACTTCAATCTTGGATAGTATTATTTTTTATTGTTAAATCAACACACTGTATATAGAGTAGCAACGGATAATAGTTTTTTCCGTCGACCGTGTATTAACATAATATGCTATTTTAACGTTCTCAAAATCATACATTAATGACTCCTATTAATGCAGGATTTTCATTAATCAACGATTTTCTGCAGGCAACCCAACGCACATCTTATACATTATATTGACAATTACCTGTGGTGTAGGCAACCAAACATACAATAACACACTTAAAATGATTACTAGTATTTATAGAATACTAGTTTTTGACTTACCTATGGTTTTATTTTATTATTCTACAAAATTATAATAATTATTAGTGTTAAGACAACCAAAAAATAATTTAAGAAAAACGAAACGAGTGACATTTGAACCAGCTACCATCTCTGTGACATTTCAATATCATTATTTATTTTTGACCTATGAAACAATTAAATAAATATTTTTAGGTTTTAAATATTGAGAAAAACGAATACAACTTGTACATTCGACGGAAAAACTTTGTAACCAACACGGGTATTAAAAGGGCAATTAACAATCTCGACCATTAACTATTAAATTATCTCGATTGTTAATGGCCCTCATTAATACACTTGTTGGTTAAATAACTATATTGTTACATCATTAAATAGGTAATTGTAACAAAGAAGATTTGAATTTTATGAACTATACTCGCAATTTTGAAAGAAAATCTGTACTTACCATGCTTATTTTCACAAATTATATATGGTACTCTAGTATATCATTCACTACTTTATATATATATTGTGTTGTCATACACCAAATTGAAGAAAATTAATAACTAGTAAAACTCAAAAAGTATTTTTTTCTCCTCCCCAAATCGTAAACCATCTCTAACCAACTTTTCTGTTACTCTTGAAGTACTACAGTAGACTTCTGGCTTCGTTATATTGTATAAAATTGTATTTGCAACTTTCTTTTCTGAAATTGCAGTAGCAGTCTTTATTTCGCACCATTTCTTGAAGTATTGATACGATATTGCTTCATACCTCTTCCTTGATTATTCTGGCAACAGCGACAGACAAGCGATATTTGCCGATTTTCTTCTATATCCATATTTAGCTGTTCGTATATACAAATCAATAATACCAATTTTTGATAATAAACTGTCAGCTTAAAATTGTTGGTAAAATAACAATGCTTAGGACTCTATAGAAACCGGTCGAAGCTGTCCATAATTTCATGCGTAAAGTATAGAATTAAATTTAAAAAAATAGAGAATAAATTCTGCGGGGAGAAGAAAAAAATATTTAATTTCAAACAATAATCTATATTTTTTTCTTTCGAAATTTTTCAACAATTTCCTAAACTGCTTCTCCACGAGTCTTGTTCAGTTATTAATAATAAAAATTAGAAATAAATCGCTTATTATTAAATAATCCAGAATTGTTAATTACAATTAATTTATTTTGTAAAAACCCTGTGAAATATACTTCTTTGTTTGTAAAAAAAATGTTTCTATTCATGTACACAGTAGAAAAAAAAGTGATTAGAAATTTAATGTGATAATAATAAATTGTACCTTTTAAGAATGTTCTATTTCAATAAATGTAATTTTTTAAATAAATTAACAGTACACTGTATTTACTTATTTCTGAAATTAATAATAATCTTTATTATAAGCAAAAACATCGGAAATGGAAAATAACTAAGTGTTCTGTATGGCCAATTCAGAGATATTTCGTACAGTTACAAAGCGATCTTCATCGAGAGGAAGTCGGAACACATTTTTTTCAATAACCTAACACGTTTATTGCGACGAATTTAAAACCCAGTGGTGGCCAGCTCGCTCACCTAGTAAAATTGAACCCAGTAGCGCAATATACTTTTTAAGATACATTCATTTCAAAATACATCTTCAGCACGAATACTTTTTAAAAAGCCTTCCCTTAAAATTCACAGAAAACAATGGAATTTATCTAGTTACCACCAAACACAACATAATATGCAACTGACCCAAATATAAGTTCCATTTCAAAAATGCGACTAAAAGTCCGAAGCAATTAGAATTCATAGAAAATCCTGTTGGTCCATATGTATAACGGTTTTAGGAAAAATGACAAGCGACACAATTTGCACTCAACCACAAGTATGAAAAATTATGAAATAAAAGCATTAAACTTCACAACACTATAATTGATTGTCACATCCACATGCAGCTTCTCATTATCTATATGGAATAGTGGTATTTATTTCCAAATAAAACTATTTTAAAATAAAAAAATGTAAATTATAATATAAATTTATTGGTCATTACAACTTCACGCGCTCAATACACACGCACCTCCTACAGCTTTAATTTTATCTTCTGCAGATTTTGAGAAGAATTTAGCTTTTACGATAACAGGTTGTTCAGGTAATCGGCCTTTGCCCAAAAGTTTGTAGTAACCCTGTAAATAAAAAAAAGAATAATTACTTATGGAAAAAAAGTGTGTCAATATTGTGGAAGAAATTAGTAAATGAAATCTCAGAAAATGAACATTCGGCATTATAAATACGACCGCCCGTTCATATCAATCATCATTGGTAACAGTATAAACTATCTCTCAAGTAAATTAACTGTTTTAATCCTTTACTGCATTGAATCTTTCTGTAATTATCGAATAATATCAAACAGTAACACAAAGTTCATAAATTACAAACAACTCCACTTACTGCTTTAACTATGTCGATAACTGGAGCTTTTTTGTCAGCATTGTCCTTATATTTCAACCTAGTCTGTTCACTAACAAGGGTCCATAATTTGTCCAAGTTGATAGCTGGGCACCATTTAGAGTTTTTCCTCGCATGGTAATTCCTCATACCCAACTAAAACAGATGTAAGCAATTACATATTTGTTATAATTAACCTATTTCTTCTTAGAGATTAGAAGACTACTTTACCTTTCCGAAGTATCCAGGATGGTACTTGTCAAAGTTGATTCTGTGGTGGTGCATACCACCAGCATTACCGCGACCTCCAGGATGCTTACGATGTTTGCCTAAAAAAATGCATACAAATATGTAAAAAGAAATTATGGAAGCAAGTAGAACTATGTATTCATCAAGAAATATCAGTGAAACGAACATGAATCATTTTTATCATACCGCCCGTTCGACAATTCATCATTTCAAATATACACAAGTTATATATTTTTTCAATTAATTAATTATATTTAAAAGAATACTTACCAATACGACCGTGACCATGGCTTACATGCCCTCTTAGTTTCCTAGTTTTCTTTTTATGTGTCGACTGAAAGCAGAGAGTAATATAACCAACAAGTTCGTTTCAGTATTTTTCTATTACAAATAATAACAGAGTACAATATATAGCATTCACCGAACATTCTGTAATATCTAGATAATTGGTATTAACAAAAATTGTTGAAAATGGAAAAGATGACAAAGATATTCTAAAAAATCTTCTACTTTTCACAATAACAGACAACACTTACCATGTTGACGGGATTGAAGAACTTTGTCAAGCTAGTCAACCTAAATTGTAAACATAATAGTCCCTACACTGACAGGCTGCCAAATTGTATTTTATTATTTAGGCACTTTCTCGCCATGCACAAATTAAAAGTCGGTTACTTTGTAATCAATCCGAAAGTCGAAATACTTCCGATTGAAAATTGAAACTACTTTCGTTATTAACTGTATTCTAGGTGAAATTTGTTAAATTTAAGTAGATATGATCAGCAGTCGGAGTGAAGCCATAGATCTGTTCATATAACCATAGATCTGTTCATATAACCACAGATCTGTATAGACACATGTAGTCAATTTTTCGCCATGCACAAATTAAAAGTCGGTTATTTTGTAGCCAATCCGAGAGTCGAATATAAGCTAAAAAGTCGAAATAGTTCGATTGAAACTAGAAACTACTTTTGTTATCAACTTAATTTTGTTAAATTTAAGTATGTTTTTCAAATCTTAGTATGATCAGCAGTCGGAGTAAGGCCATAGATCTGTATATAGAATAGATCTATGGCAATAAGTAACTGCAAGTAAAGCCAACCTAAAGAACTAAAAGTTGTTTGTCTTGGGCGCAATTATTTAATTTGTTAAAGTGTAGTACTTTTAAATTATAAACTTATAGAAAATAAGAATATTTCAAATTTCTTCATGATATACTTGGAGTTCTGCTTGAAATTTATTCAATATTGTTGTATATATGGCCTAAAAGTAATATTTATTTCCATATTTGAAACCTCTTATGATACCACGTCGAATTTAATGTTGGTAATGTACTAATGCATAATTATTATTTAATCAGTCAATTTCAGTAATTTCACTAATACAACAGATTTAGTTATTACGAAGAAGAGGTTTCAAACCACCAGAAATACGTTTTGAATAATACAGTTCCAAGATATTGGAGTGCGCGGACATTAATTATATGGACAAAACTTCCAAATATAAAAATCAATAAACACAAATAGTACTTTAGTTTTAATTAAAGGTAGTAGTTATAAATAGAACAGAATATGCCGAACGCCGAATTACGTAAAAGAAAGGTACGTACCTTTATATACGTACTGTATATTATTTACAAGGTTTTTTAAGTATTTTTGTATACGTGGGACAAATTTGACAGTGCCTTTTATTTATTTAATTGTATTTTCATAATGTATTTATGATAAAGATTTATTTTTAAGAGAACTGGGAAATGTATAGTTTACCAGTAAGTTTATATTTTTCTGTTTGATTTTTTCCATTGATACATAACCTATTTTGTATATGTTCTTGAAGTTATCAAGATATTAATATAAAAAAATTGTCTTCAAAATAGAATTAAATATACTGTGAAATATATAATTGTACAATTACTTTTGAAATTATATTGTAATATACATGGAAAAAAATTGAGGACATAATTATGTTTATTTATTGTTGTTGAAGGTTAATTTCGAAGTAAAAAAGGTACATATGCTAATAAAGATGCTAAATACTATGACTGAATTTTAACTAAAAATGCATACCTAATATTTTGTGTCAATAATGGGTATACTTATTAAAGATTTTTGTGTATGCTTCATTTTCAGATTGCACAACATAATAATGATAAGCCTAACAAAGGACCTTCTAAGAAGAAGAAGGAAAAAGGAGTTATTTCAATACACACATCACTTTTGTGTCTAATCTTAAGTGGAAGTATTTTTACAACTTTTATAAGTAAGTTTATTCATTTTGTGTCATCAAATTTAGGTTGATACTAAAGTTTTAGACTAAGTGTAACTTTTTCGTACAAACATATTTTGGTAGATAAACTAAAAATCAAAAAAAAAAGTAACTGCCTCTGTTTCTTTCTAAAAGTATTAGTTGTAATGATTTGGCCACAAATATTGCTGGATTCTTCATTTTCAATATTTCATGTCCTTGTCATTTAAATTTAAAAGGGTAAAAGCCTGACACAATGTCACTTTTTTACTTATCATGCTTTTAATGTATTTATCACTAAAAGAAACCAATGACTAATATGTCAGGAATTAGTAGATTTGTTCTGTGTTACTTTATTATTAAGTGATACAGTCCACTGTTTCAAATTCTATTAATATTTGTTATTGATAAGATATTATACTAATTAACAGGAAATGTAAAACAAATTGTTATTTTTCCACAGAATTTAACTAATATAAATAGGTACTTCAAAATAAAAGGCAAAACAAAGACAATAATATAAACGAAAATATTCTTACAGGGGTATTTTAAAAAATTATGAAAATTGTGATGTGATCTAATTACAAAGATTTACAATTCACATCATTTAAGATTATTAATGATACATTTTGTTATCTCTTATCCTACTTTTGATGTTCGTTAAACAATTACAATGAAAATAGTTGTTATGTAATCATATTAGCAAGACCTCATTTCTAACTACATTAATAGATAGGATGTAATAAGATATAATCAGAGACCCTGTTGTAGCTGAATCGTCACCCATAAAAACAAGCTTTATAGCTTATCAAAAATACTTTCTGTTCTTTATCAGATTTTAATTTACACCCACACACATATATGCTTTTCTTTTCAAGAGTTATAACAAAGTTAATTAATCACTTTATTTTATTCTGTAACAGTTTTATTTATATGTGTTTGATATACTTAAACACTATCATTATTTTTCTTAGTTTCCCCGATTCTTTTAAGGTTGTTTCTTTCAGAAATTGGCCCCTGTAAAGTTCTGAGTGTTTTAGGATTAATGGTATACTTTGTTCTGCTTTATTTATTCTATTGAAACTGAGTAAGAGACACACTGCACCTTGACCTATGTGCAGGAAATGTGAAATCTGCGATGAAACACATACTCTGTTTCTTAAATTTTGTTTGAATATCTTTGCCTAATGAACAAGACAAGGCAATACCATCTAAAATTGTTTGAAAACCAGTAACAAGTGTGACAGAGAAGTCTTATCCTTATTTCATGGTTGGCAATATTGTAGCCAGTGCCATGCAGATGTATCCACTTGAAATTACTTCTACATAAGCACTATTTTTATTGTACAATCTGGTGCATGGCTGGATGCTAAGAAAAAGCATGAGCAACCCCAGGAATAAGGACGAATATTATGCGTAAAATTGTATGCGATGTTGCCAGTGCTGATATTTTTAAGTTAAATTATTATTCCAGTTTTATACACCGATCAAATACCATGGTTGATGGCACATAGAGCAGTCGATAGTTTTGCCAAGAATGTTTTAGGAAGTCACAAACCCGTTTATGCAGTGGTAATGGACGCTGGAAGCACGGGATCTAGAGTGCTTGCGTATTCATTCCACGAATCATTTTTCGGTAAAAATTAATATTTTCAAAACAGGATGATTTTTATTCATTCAATGTCGTTTTTAGGGAACCATTTGATTTTGGATAAGGAATTGTTCGAATACACTAAACCTGGTTTATCGTCATTTGCCAAAGAACCTAAACAGGTATGTATTATTTAGAATTGTTTATTTACTTTGAACTTTATCTAGCACTTAAAATGTATTTTTCTCCTTAAAAGCCATGTTATCTCTGATAAATCTGATAATACTAAAAGAAAACACAGACAACGAATATTTAGTTAACGATAATCCGACTGATGTATAATAATTCCCATTTGTGGGTATAAAAATCGTAGGTTGCTATCTGCTAAATAGGAAGGAACAGAAATACAAGTGGATAAAAAAAATCGGATAAATTACGTCACCGAAGCAACGTTCGTTTATCAAGCGTTGCACGTCGCATACGTTTGACAATTGTAAATGTCAAAAACAGAATTAAACAGCAAATGTCTACTGGACCAATAGACATGATGACAGTCACTAAGAATCACTAAAATATTATATATGATGCAGAGATTCTAAAAAAAATTACCCATTTTGATGTTACATATGTGATGACTAATATTTTAGTAAAAATAAAAGCACAAAATTTAACAACCCGCCATGGTAGCTCAAACGCCAATCAGAAAAGAGTGACGTCGTACTTTCGCAAATTTGACCTTGATATTTTGTATTTCGTCCGAACCATAGATAAGTCCGAACTACTGTTCTGTTTTGAATTTCCTGACGATTTTACCAATGACACAAAACAGTCTGTTTTATGTTCTAAGAATGACACAGAACACTTATAAATGGTATTTACGAATGGATGATGTCACAGACAGACGCCATTACTATTCTTGCGTTTGGCGCAGAATTTAAAATGCATTTTTAAAAGGTAAAAGTTTGTAAAATAAAGTTTAATTAAATTCAGTTTTCTATTTGTGGAAATGTCTTACCAAATACCGCGTGAGCTCAGATCTAGCAGGATATTTTTTGTGACTGTTTTCTCATATTTACTTCTGTTCTGATAAAATCACGAGAGCTCATAGCTCTCGTTTAAATTAAAATGAAAGTAAGTATTTGAAAACAACCACAAAAAATATCCGGCTAAATCTGAACTCGTGTGGTATTACCTTGAACAATTATTTTTCCATCATAGTACAATTATATTGAGTTGCGATAATTACTTACGGTTTTACCTCTATTATAACATCGGGAAACCTTGAAAATTACACGCGATTTTCAACAGTTTTAATTATCAGACTAGCTTTGCCAGATTTCACAATATTTCGTGATAACTTGGAGAAATACATTTTGATATAAACATTGTTTTTATGTATTGTGTGGACGAATAAAAAAGGACGCACCGGAATTCGGTCCCGCTACCTGCGGAAGGGACTACCTGTAACGGATTAAATTCGAAGTGTGGTCACACCAGCGAAAATGCGATTTCGGAATTGGGTCCCATGTACCTACTTTTTGTTTAATTTGACTTTTATTTTCCTTCACATTTTTTTTGGGCGTAGGACCAACAGTACACACTTATTGTTGTTGTACTGGCATGTTTAAAAATTTACGCTAAATGCGTATCGTCAAAAATAAAAACAGTACGTGAAATAATAACCCAACCAAACCTACCCCTACCAAACCACCTTCGTATTTTTAGTCAATTTTTTTGTAGAATGAATTATAATAATTTTCAATAATAACCCAACCAAACCTACCCCTACCAAACCACCTTCGTATTTCTAGTCAATTTTTGAAGAATAAACTATAATAATTTTCAATAATAACCCAACCAAACCTACCCCTACCAAACCACCTTCGTATTTTTGAGATAATGATTTTTGAAAACAAAATTTAAACCCATCTATTATTAATAAACGCTTACCCTTTTCACTCGTCATAGAGGTGAAATTAATATTTTCCATGTCAAACAAACAAACAAAATCACAATAACGGACACAAATAAACACGTCTTACACTCTGCTAAAAATAATCTTTTAATACCCACGTTGTCACTTTATACCATGAAATAAAACAATTGAAATTTACTGTGTTAGCGAAACGCGTCACGAATCTATATTGAACTTAGTTCAAATATATAATGAAGATTTAAACAAATTAAATTGTTTTATTTCATCTTATAGTATGGACCTTCATCATGTATTCAACTATTACTTTTATCTCACTTAAATGTGAATTCTAGTATATAGAATGTACTGTGACTTTAATATTTTTGCTGAAAATGAGCAAAGATTTTCTGTGACTTGAACTATGAATCGAACAAAGTAAACCAGATATCGAAATTAAGACAAAATGTTTTAGAACCTTAACGAAAATGTTTTACATTTATAATACTTATCCTGTAATAAGAACCAATAAGCTATTTGCAATTTTAGGGCGCAGCGACAATTTCCAATCTTTTAGAACACGCAAAAAAAGAAATACCTGAGGAATATTGGTCGAAAACTCCTTTAATTTTAAAAGCCACCGCAGGTCTTAGAATGTTGCCTGCAGTTCAAGCGGACATGCTATTGGAATCGGTGAAAGATGTCTTTGCGGCAATCCCATTTTTAACGAAACAAAATTCAGTAGAAATTATGGACGGCACAGACGAAGGAGTTTTTTCTTGGTTTACTGTCAACTTTTTATTAGGTGAGTGTTATGAATTTTGTCAAAGATTCAATTGTGAATTTTCGTACCCTTCACTTTCGCAGACCCTTGTATACAAAATACAGTAGACACGATTTCGCTTATTTTTTTCCATTTTCGTTTATTATTTGAGAGTGTGTATCTAAAATTTCAGCTCAAAATTCTCATTATTATAGGCTTCACAATTTTTTTATTAAGCGCGTGTACTTGTCTCTTGCCAGCCTTTATTTACCTGTCGAGACATAGTTCTTCGATTAGCTATACTCATAGTCATACTAAACACGTTCAGTACTGATATTATTGTTTTGTTACAGATAGGCTCAATGGAGATCCAGGACGAACCGTCGCTGCTCTCGATTTAGGCGGTGGCTCTACTCAAGTTACTTTTGCCGCAATGACTCCAGCTAGTTTACAAGAAAAAGATATGATTCAACAGGTAATACTTTTCGTTATATCTACAACTACCGACCTGCCCAACAATAAAACAAATAACTGTGCTATTGCTTCGAAAGTTTACTAATAGTGACCCGACCCGCCAAGGCTTCGTTCGATGACACTCACTTGGCATACATATAAGTTGAAATATATCTGTTGAACGTTTGAATTTTTTTACAGGTTGCCTCGCCAAGAGGTCCAATGCCAGTGTACACGAATAGTTTCTCAGGTTTAGGTCTTATGGCAGCTAGGCATGCCATGTTTACGATCGACCAGCCAAATTCTGTGAATGTTACTAGCCAATGCGTTAATCATATTATTAAAAATAGAAAGTTTGTTTATCACGGTAAGTATTGGAAAAAAAAAAATGAATAGGAGTTGTTTTTGGCTATAAAGTAAATGAACGACGCTGAACTTTTTTTTTTTCGCAAAAGCTATTCAAAATTTTCATTTTTAGGGACGGAATATTTTGTATCTGGTCCACAAGAAAACTATGCGACTTCAAAAGTACGAGGTAGCGATAGTATATTAGGAGAAACCGTTCCTATTGTTAATTTCGACGAATGTTCGAAATTAATAACGAATTATGTGAAAAGTAAGGCGAGTCCACCGAAAGAACTGCCGCTAAAAACCATATTTGCCTTCAGTTACTATTTTGATAGAGCCACAGAAGTTGGGTTGATAGGTAAGTCATCAACTTGAATTGGTTGTCATTTATATGAAAAAAAATGTCATTACTATTTTGTTACAGATGAAACCACCGGTGGAAATATATTACTCAAAGAATTCAAAGATGCCGCTGAAAAGGGTAAGACAATAAATATTCCCTTCTAATTCAAATTCAATGTATTGTTCTGTACTCTATTGGTTGTTGCGGTCTTAACATTTCGATACCTTTCTTATTTATTTATATTAAACTACCGAACCACTACGCCAAGGCTTAGCTCGGTGTTTCTACGCCACTGCTTCGCCCTGTGTCTTACACTAGTGACACACTCCACCACACGGTTTCGCTCGGTGTTTAACACCAGTGACACACTCCACCACACGGTTTCACTCGGTGTTTAACACCAGTGACCCACTCCATCAAGGTTTGGCTCGGTGTTTAACACCAGTGACCCACTCCACCACACGGTTTCGCTCGGTGTTTTACACCAGTGACACTCCGCCACGGTTTCACTCGGTGTCTTACACTAGTGATACACTCCGCCACGTTTTGCTCGGTGTTTTACACCAGTGACCCACTCCACCACACGGTTTCGCTGGTTTTTTACACCAGTGACACTCCGCCACGGTTTCACTCGGTGTCTTACACTAGTGATACACTCCGCCACGTTTCGCTCGGTGTTTTACACCAGTGACACACTCCACCACACGGTTTCGCTCGGTGTTTAACACCAGTGACCCACTCCACCACACGGTTTCGCTCGGTGTTTTACACCAGTGACACTCCGCCACGGTTTCACTCGGTGTCTTACACTAGTGATACACTCCGTCACGTTTCGCTCGGTGTTTTACACCAGTGACACACTCCGCCACGTTTCGCTCGGGTTTTACACCAGTGACACACTCCGCCACGATTTCGCTCGGTGTTTTACACCAGTGACCCACCCCACCACGGTTTCGCTCGGTGGGTTACACTAGTGACCCACTCGCATTCTTCTTTTAGCCTTTTTTATTCGTTCTAAACGTATTCAAAACTTAATCAACTTCTTACAAATGTCGTAATCTTTCGATTCGATCCGTGATTTGATAACTTGGATAACTTTCATAATTTTAGCATGCCATGAAGCAAATGCAGAACAACCCTTTATGTGTTTGGATCTGACGTTTATTTGGATATTGCTAGAACAAGGGTGTGGATTGAAACCGGATACTAGAATATTTGTAAGTAAAAATAAGATATATTATCAGGAATCATGTGTTTAAGAATCTAATTATTGCTTATTGAATAATTAAAGTTGTGTATATTTTTTGCAAAATAATATTAAAGCTTTTGAAATTTGAAAATTTTGACATAAGTGCTATGCTTAACAGGCTTAACGGCAGCAACTAAAATGCATTTCTCGAGTGATAAATAAATCTAAGATGAATATTTTCAATACATTTTAATCCTCACACAACACGTCACTGTTATTGGAATCTGTGATCTTTGCTGTTTGTATTGCTATCGTTGTTTTGGAATGAGAAAATCGATTTGGATGTTGGTTGTAAACAGTTTTTATGAATTGTACATTGAAAAATGGTATTTTTCATCGATTTGGTTGTTTGAAATAACAGTTTTCATGAATTTTACAATCACAAATAGCATTTTCCATCAATTTGTTTGTTTGAAATAGCAATTTTCATGAATTTGACATTGAAAAATGGTATTTTTCATCGATTTGGTTGTTTGAAATAGCAATTTTCATGATTTTCACAGCTAAAAATAGCATTTTTCATCGATTTGGTTGTTTGAAATAGCAGTTTTCATAAATTTTACAATGAAAAATAGCATTTTCCATCAATTTGCTTGACTGAAATAGCAATTTTAATGAATTTTACATTGAAAAATATTTTTTTTTCATCGATTTGGTTGTTTGAAATAGCAGTTTTCATGAATTTTACAATGAAAAATAGCATTTTCCATCAATTTGTTTGTTTAAAATGGCAATTTTAATGAATTTTACAATGAAAAATAGCATTTTCCATCAATTTGTTTGTTTGAAATAGCAATTTTAATGAATTTTACATTGAAAAATTTCTTTTTTCATCGATTTGGTTGTTTGAAATAGCAATTTTCATGAATTTTACTTAGAAAATTGGCATTTTTTATCAATTGGGTCGTTTGAAATAGCAATTTTCATGAATTTTACAATGAAAAATAGCATTTTCCATCAATTTGTTTGTTTGAAATAGCAATTTTCATGAATTTTACATTGAAAAATGTCTTTTTTCATCGATTTGGTTGTTTGAAATAGCAATTTTCATGAATTTTACTTAGAAAAGTGGCATTTTTTATCAATTGGGTCGTTTGAAATAGCAATTATCATGAATTTTACAATGAAAAATAGCATTTTCCATCAATTTGTTTGTTTGAAATAGCAATTTTCATGAATTTTACTTAGAAAAGTGGCATTTTTTATCAATTGGGTCGTTTGAAATAGCAATTTTCATGAATTTTACAATAAAAAATAGCATTTTCCATCAATTTGTTTGTTTGAAATAGCAATTTTCATGAATTTTACATTGAAAAATGTCTTTTTTCATCGATTTGGTTGTTTGAAATAGCAGTTTTCATGAATTTCACAATGAAAAATAGCATTTTCCATCAATTTGTTTGTTTGAAATAGCAATTTTCATGAATTTTACAATGAAAAATAGCATTTTCCATCAATTTGTTTGTTTGAAATAGCAATTTTCATGAATTTTACATTGAAAAATGTCTTTTTTCATCGATTTGGTTGTTTGAAATAGCAATTTTCATGAATTTTACTTAGAAAAGTGGCATTTTTTATCAATTGGGTCGTTTGAAATAGCAATTATCATGAATTTTACAATGAAAAATAGCATTTTCCATCAATTTGTTTGTTTGAAATAGCAATTTTCATGAATTTTACTTAGAAAAGTGGCATTTTTTATCAATTGGGTCGTTTGAAATAGCAATTTTCATGAATTTTACAATAAAAAATAGCATTTTCCATCAATTTGTTTGTTTGAAATAGCAATTTTCATGAATTTTACATTGAAAAATGTCTTTTTTCATCGATTTGGTTGTTTGAAATAGCAGTTTTCATGAATTTCACAATGAAAAATAGCATTTTCCATCAATTTGTTTGTTTGAAATAGCAATTTTCATGAATTTTACAATGAAAAATAGCATTTTCCATCAATTTGTTTGTTTGAAATAGCAATTTTAATGAATTTTACATTGAAAAATTTCTTTTTTCATCGATTTGGTTGTTTGAAATAGCGATTTTCATGAATTTTACTTAGAAAAGTGGCATTTTTTATTAATTGGGTCGTTTGAAATAGCAATTATCATGAATTTTACAATGAAAAATAGCATTTTTCATCAATTTAGTTTAAAAACTCAGTTTTTATGAATTTTACATTGAAAAATGGCATTTTTCATCGATTTGGTTGTTTGAAATATCAATTTTCATTAATTTTACAATGAAAAATACGATTTTTCATCAATTTAGTTGTTTAAAATCGCAGTTTTTATGAATTTTACAATGAAAAATAGCAATTTTCATCAATTTAGTTGTTTAAAATTGTGTTGTCAGTAAAACCCGTTTTTCATCTAGTGTGTTTAATGATCGAAGCTTAATTCCCACTATATGACGCATCTGTACATAATTTCAAGTTATACTCCTTATTGCGTTAATATATTAGACAAATGTCAATTTTTTCGGGAACGCTAAACACTTCCAGATTTTACTTGTATTATTTTTTTTCCTATTAACTAATAATAAATTGAAATTGAGCCTAATAAAATTATTTTCTTTGTAGCTTCACAAAAAAATTAATGGTCATGAGATTTCATGGGCATTAGGAGCAGCTTATGATCTTCTCAGGGGCAAACAGACTGTATGAAACGATAAATAACCAACGAAATTTCACACTACCACTATGTCTAGTATCAATTTTCTATAGATTATAAAATAAAATTTATATCATTTTTAATAGATTGCGAATGATAAGTTCAATGGGGTGTTCAACAAAAAAATAGATTCATGTTAATATAGTTTATAAAATTTAATAGTGTTGTTTTGTATTTATACATAATTAAAAATTCGAATTTTTAAAATTTGCTTTTTACATTTTGACGTCACTAGTATAAATTGAAGTTAGGTACACATTTTGACATGGAACAAAAAAATAATTATAAGATCGTCTAGTCATCAAAAGAAAAGAAGTTTGGATTAGAGTTACAGTTAGCTGTTTGTATTTCCTTGTGGTTTCACTTTGGTTTATATTATTTAATTTCTGATTATTCTGTGTGTATGTTTTTTTGAAGCAGCTTCAAACTAACTTTTTCTTCTTTCATTTGTGTTCCGAGTTTTTCATTTTAATTCTTTATAATATTAGTAAAAAATGGTATAAAACACGATCTAAATATTGAATCCATTTTAATTTATTAAACCAGATGCAAAATAAAACTATTTTTCTTTGAACTTAACCAAGCAAACCGGGTTAACAATACCATGACGTCATGGTTAACTTTTATGACGTAACGGTTTGTGGAAACCCTGAAATAAACAAACACCTAACCTCCAATAAGATAACTACTCTGTCAAACTATCTCAGTGAGCTGGTTTGTGTGGTTGGTTAACTGTTACGTCATGGTTTGGAATACAAGTGGAGGAATATTGATTGGTTAACTTATAGTTAGCCCGGTTTGTGTGGTCAAGTTCGAAGAAAAATGGTTTAAGAGAACACTCAAAAACGGTAAATAATGCTTCAAATTCAACACAATTGAACTATAGTAATAAATAGATATCAAAATACTATCAACGTACAATCGTAAACAAGCTGAAACAAAGAACCACAATTTAAGATTGACGATAACTTCATATTTACACTAGTGACGTATCTCTGCATTATAAGTTGCCTAATATCAGTAAATTTTAATTTTCATTTTATTCTGTTAATTTGAAAACAAAATTTTAAATAATTTTATTTTTCGATAACCAATTTGCCACTTATTCATATTACCTAAAAAAATATGGGATCATTTAAAGTTGAACAAATTCAATTAGCTATATTTAATTTTATAGTGAAGGTATTTTTTTGGGGGTCTGGTTTTCCTATAGCTCAAGATTATCATAGTTTAAATTTATTTAAATAAGAAAACTGTTACTGTTCATATAAGTTTTGTAATAAATAGTAAATTGTGCCTTAAATATAACGAATAGTTGACACTTGGACGTAACTAATGATTATTGGAATTTGATCAATATTTTAAATTTTTTTTCTTATTTTTGTATTAGTCTACTTGTGAATATATTAATATTTTTGTGTTTGATTTGATGATGTGAGAGTTACGTCTTTGTATCTTATTATATATTAGTTTGTTTTTTTTTGTTACTTTTATTGGCTGTGTAATAATTCCACTCATTTAAATGTACATCAATAAAATCAATTTTTCATATTGTTTTATTTTATTACCCCTATCGTTTCGGAAGCTACAGTAAAAGATATGGCAACAGCGCGTTGTTTTGACGACATTGTATGTCCCAAGTTCCCTTTTATTGACTAAATCATAAACGTGCAACACTGTTCTCTCCGCAAGAGACAGATCCCGGCTAGAGACTCTCTCAAGGGTGGATCGACTCCAAGTTACTGTTACACTAGGTATGCCAGAGAGTTGACAGACTATAACAACTTAGAGCGCCACTACCTTTTTAGACATCGACGAAAAAATGAATTTAAATTTAAGAAAAGAAACTAAGGTGAGAAAGGTAGAAACACCTTGTAGACTTTAATAAAAGTTAAAAATAAAAATGTTACAAACTTACATGAACCAGCTACAGCTACAGCTCTTACAGCCGGGTAGATAAAGAAATTTGAAATATTCACTCTGCCATTGAGGAAAAGTAAGAATGGAGATGAAAGAATGAAGCCTGCACACTTTATATAGGTACTTAGCTTAGACGAAGAGGTCTGGTAGAAACAGAAGAAAAAGATGTCTTGAAGTTGAAGTAGAAATGGCTTGAAATGGAAATTAGATGCCTAGGGATATCCTAGTGGTTAGAGATGTCTTGTAACATGTAACGGTATCTTAGCAGTGTATCCTGGCATGTAACGGTATCCTGGCAGGGTATCTTGGCAGCTGTGCTTATCACAGCAATTTAAGGTAAAACTTAGTAAAATTGAAGAGACGATAAAAAGTATTTCCTTGCTACTCAAGGGTCGGTATCGGGAAGGGATGAAACCACCACATGGAATCGACCGTTGACATATGTCAATTGTCTTAGCGGTAGATTGGGAGAATTGAAATCTCAGGAGCCGTATCTTTGAACGTTCGACCAAACGCTCCCACGTATTTCATGTGATGGGAGTGGATTTGTTATGTTCGAGCAGTATCTTCGAAATCTCGAATGTTCGACTTGCAAACGAATGAATTTTTCAGTCGTATCAGTCCCACATGGGAGTAAGCAAGTAGAGTCTTGCGCAGAACGTCAGAAAAACAAATAAACACAAACATAAGTGGATATAGCGAGATAGAAAATCATAGCGATCACGATACTTACTAAGATACGACATACGACAAGAAGGTTTTCTGATACACAAAATGGAAATAAGCACAAACTACATTGTAATCTTCTTCTTGTCACGTACTTTTTACATTACTCTACACTACGCTTTACCTAAAAAATGACACATAAGATCTACAACGTTGTTCGCCACTGTGTTTGGAAGATATTGCAATTTGAATTTTCGAGTACCGTTCGATTCGTGTGAATTCATTCGTACGAACAAAATCCATTCGACGTTCTCGCGAATAGTCGAACGTTCAAAGATACGGGTCCTGAACTATATTGGGAGTGGTTACTATGACGGTGAGCGGTAATAATTAGGGAATTTATTTCGTAAAGTCGAAACAAGTCGATAGACATGTTACAAACGTTTAAGGATTAAGTGGAAATGAAAAGAAAGAAGAAGTGAGTGAACCTGAAAAATTTGAGTGAAATTGTAACAATGACAGTCTCTTAACCATTAACGCACAGTTGCCATATCTTTTACTGGAGGTTACTGAAGCGAGTTACCGAAAAGGTCCAGTGACAATAATTCGTCATAATACCAAGTGTCAAAATAAATTGGAATGTCGACCACTGGGAAACAACTATAGGAGCTCCTACAAAACTTCTAGCCAATCGGACATATTTATAAATAATGCGTATCTTGACATGACAAATTCGTTCTGAACTTAAAAATTTTTCGGGTTGGCAACATGGTTTGTAGTACCACAGAATAACTCACACAGAGGAGACACTTCTTAACATTTCCTGGCCATTTGATATTGATATCACGCACTGAGAAAACTATGCAAATAAACACCAAATTGAACGAAAGATTAGAGTGAAAACCACGTGGGAACACTTCAGAACGTGAACTCTGTAACAGAATAGAAAGGAAATTTCTTTCTATGCTAGGAACACAAAACAGTCTAACCCACAAAACAGAATAAATGTTGGACTGTTTTGTGGGCTAGACTGTTTTGTGTTCCTAGCATAGAAAGAAATTTCCTTTCTATTCTGTTACAGAGTTCACGTGCAGAGATTATGAACAAATTTAATTCACAATATTCACTTACGCAAGTAGCGTGGGTTGTCTACCTTTTATATAGTAAAGGTAAACAATAAAATAACAGTATTGTATAATAGTATAATATAGGTACTTACATTATGGGTACAAATCTTCTAATATTCCATAGAGTCTGAAAAAATAGAGAAAATTATTATATTTATTATAAACTGGAAGAATAAGTTGTATCAGTAATTATTGATATAAAACTAAACAAAAAATCAGTAGGTATATAGTAACATAGTATTTATTTTGATAAAATAAAAACATGAATGTTTTTCTATTCAAGTTTATCTTGAAAATATCTAGTGAACACATAATAAGCATTAATTGTTTTGTCTTCAATGTTGTAATTATACTGTTAATTTAAAATAAATGTTATTAAACGTTTTGATTATGCCTTTTCTATTTATTTTAAAACATTGTTTAATTTATATATAGTTTGTTGTTGGTAATTAGCGACAAAAAAAATACTATACAGATGGGATTGTAGAACCTTATTGAGCCAAGACCTTTGACCATATTCTATAAGGGAGTAGTGATAATCTAACCATGAGATTGGTGTATTACGGGTTGCGTATGCGAATGAATGAAAATTATTTTAAAGAAGTTTTTCCCAAAAACAGTCACCCATTACGGTATTAAAACATTCAATAGAATGTAATATGCAATACCAAAAATAGTTCGTACTAATAACGACAGTTTTAAGGACAAAAATCGACTTTTGATGTCAATAATAATAATTTAAACATGTTTATCTCCTCATGTTTATGTATAATAGAATCACATATCGTGTACCTAACCATTTACTTCCTTTTATACTCAATTAAGTACGCGGTTTCATAATTATTTTCAACTTACTGAATTGTTCAATATTTTTATTTATTATAATATAATTATTAATTCAACGTAATATCATTATTAAATTTTGCAGTATATTTGAAAAAAACGACTTTATTATTCGGATTAAAATTATTAATAATTAAAATTCATTTTAATCTCATTAACACTTACATCACTATAATTATACAAAATACAAATTTCAGAGACTGTGTTTAAAATATTTAAATTTGGGGATCTTATAGGCCCAATGGCGTGCATATAATTTTTTTATAAATTCGAAAATTTATAAAATAATGTTAATCTACTATATCAATTTGAATGAAAAAAATTAACCTGCATACAAAATTGATAAAATTTGTAATACAATAATAAAGCGCTTTCCTCTAGAACACGGAGTATCTAAAGAACAGTTTTTTGTATCGTCAACCCAACCATATTTTAAAGGTGGGTGTATATCCTCATACAGTTTTAATTATAATATAATTACCATTACTACTATTTCCTTACATATTAAGTTAAAATGTATTTTATTTTATATATTTATTCATGTAATTAAACCGTAAGAATTGTTTGAATAATAAATAAATGAATAAACACTTGACAACATCATGTGTGTATCAAACCAAGTTTCGTCTAAATAAATTATAGTTCTATTTGAATCACGGTACCCTTTTGTTTTGCACAAATACTCCTGTCTAAGTTCAGCGATACGCCGAGATTCCATTATTACCATTCAATTATCTAACTTCTTATATTTAAATCCACAATTCAATAATCCCGCGCATCATCTTGGACTGTCATTATATTATAAAACTTACTCTAACGTCTACGAACAAATGAATATTATATTAATATCAATTCACTGACGCGACCTAACCACTACACCATCGAAAAGGTTTTATATTAATGATTCCTTTCTACACTAGATCACCTACACTTTCCTATAAATACCTATAACAATTCACTAAACTCACTCAACCAAGAAATAGATATTATATTAAATATTTCTTTAAAACAAAATTCACACCCGACACTGAAGGATACTAATGGATCATAAGCCGAACCACAACACAACCCCCCCGAACACCCTCAAGACCGTACAATTTTTTCTGCCAAAAACGTCAAACGGAGTATACTTCGGTTATTTCGTTATATGTCGATGAATACTGCAGTTGATGATTGGTTGTTTCGAAGTATTGACTGCACGTGCAACTACGTTGCCAACTTTTCAAAATTTTCTTAAATAATATAGTAACATATAAATAGTGGTTTTAATTAATTTTTCTTTTTTCAGTAATTTCAAGCGACTTATTTTAATGTTCACTAATAAATTTACATTATGTATTTTTTTAAAAATATTTCCAAACTAGCTTTCTTATAACATCACGAACTAACAGTTTACTGAAGTAAGAGGAACATTTGTGTAGCGAGCCTAACAATTTTAGAAAATATATCTGACAACATTGCTTTATTTTAAGGTCATCACACTGACTTTAGTTAGAGTATATGCGGTTTGCAGTCGAACGGCGGTCGGATTTCGCAAACGTGCGGTTGTCCGTCTAATCATGCCGTCGAAAATATAGATTTGGGCCGCAGACGCCCGACCACATTTTACGGTTAGAAATTTTTAAATACACGAACCCAGATGGAGGTTTTCGCTTTGTTGCCATCTCTCGAGTCCGAGTGATAGTTTTCAAAATGAGTTCAGACGGAGCAGACGTCAACTAACACAGAACAGTTTATTGAGGAAAGTCGGACGGCTATTTGGGATGTACCGTCCCAAGGTTATAAACATAGGAATATCAAAAAGAATCTGTGGATGGAAATTTGTCTGATATTTTATCCAGTGAAAACAAAACTTTGCACCAATTCCGGTTGACGTGTGACAGTTTCCCTTGTTTTTATAGCAAGCTCGTCGAAAGATTGAATAGACATTCTAAAATAGTTGAAGAATTTTTGTCAAGCTCCTCGTAACTTTATGTACAAGTTTCGGAATGCCCCATCGATAGGTCGTGTTCTATTAATAGGATGGACAGCCCACCATCGTTGTCTTCTTTGCTTTTTGCGATATACTAATAAATAATATAACACGCACGGATCCGTTCTATATTTCTTGTCTGACAACACTGTACTAATAAATCTAGCAGCCGTCTGAACGGTTACAACTTGCATAAAAAGGTAGCGACGGCATCACACTGAAACGCCGAACGTTGTATTCAGGGACTTCACAGCGATATTCGTTTGTTAAGCGCCGGAAACTGTATGCAACCAGATTAACTCTGAAGCAACTATTCTTCGCTCTAAGAAAGGATATTTTTTAAAGTTGTCCAACACTACGGAACTGAAATAAATGTAGTTTTTTCGTTGAAGGTGATGTAATAATCATAAAATTTTATATGATACTACTTGTATAACATTAGAGTATTGTGAAATAAAATAATGTTTTTGGGGCAATATATTTTCCAATACATACTAACTTCTTTAAACATATAATTATTGTAAATAATTTAATGAAATTTATCTGTTTTTAATGATAATTCAATAAATAATTTGCATAATTGACGAAGATAATTTTTAACAAACCGTGAATACCTTCTTGAAGTCGGCGAGTGGCAGATCAAAGACACAAGGTCGAAGCCTCTTATAAAAATTTAACAAAAATTTCCACTAGACCGACTATATAGTTATACTTTGTTTTCGTAATATACAGGATGGTTCATAACTATTGCGACATAGAGGCTAAGAATATGGATATGCCTCAATAGGATATTTTCATCAACTGATAAGTTGACACTAATGACAGTCGCCCTGAGGATAAATGGATAGATTTAAGATTTCTAATTTGATTGTTTTGTATGGATTTAATTATCCTTTTTATCATAAACAGTCAGATATAGCTTTTAAAATACCTAAGCAATGTCGAAGAAAGCAACAAATAAAAATTAAATGAAGTCAAACACATCAAAATAACTGTTAAGAATCACGTGTGTACAAAAATCCTTGTTGATCGTCAGATTCATCAGGACGACTGTCACATGACTTCACGTGAACTTGCTTTATCAAATATTGCTGTGGAAAAAGACACAGGGCGTTAAATTTGAAAAGAACAACTGAATTAAAATGAAACATCTCTTCATAGCTGGAGAGTGGAGACTGGACTATGATAGAGAGAGAACAAGTTGACTAAAGCTTAGAAAGATCACAGCCACAACAGGATACTCTGTGGAAACATGATGTGTCAAAAGTGGTTGTGGGAAGAGACTTGGAAGGGAATCAGTTATCACTTGATAACACATGAGCTGAAAAGTCTCGGCCCTAACAAAGAAATCACGTTTTTTTTTGTTTTCTTCATCAACGTAATTTCCTTCAAGCACAACGCGAACAACCAGTAGTCGCTGGAAGCCAAATCTGGCGAATACGGTGGATGTGGGAGTTCAATTAATGTACGAGGCATGTTTTTTAAGTAAGTACCGTTTTGCGATTCCGCTGCCGCAGCGCTACGGTCGGCGTTCCGCGCATGTTCACTGGTTACCTACATCTCTTGTCTATGCACTGACGCCATTACAGTCTGATTCTTCATTGTATACGTTGGTTACTGAGTGTTTAAGATGAAGAAGACGTTTAGGCAGTGCATTGACTTTCCTTGAGCGGTACCACAATGAAGGTGAAGATTTTTTAGACCAAGCTGTTACTGGTGACGAAACATGGGTGACCTACGTCCCACCAGAATCGAAACAACAATCCATGGAATGGCGACATTCATCATCACCCAAAAAAGTGAAGTTTAAGCAAACAATTTCTGCCCGGAAGATCATGTGCACAGTTTTTTGGGATAAAAAAGGAGTATTGCTAGTGGAGTTTCTGCCTCGTAATGAGACAATCAATGCAGCGTCTTATTGTGAGACATTGAACAATCTGCGTCGTGCAATCCAGAACAAAAGACGTGGCAAGTTGAGTAAGGGTATCGTTTTGCTGCATGACAATGCCCGTCCACATGTGGCTAATCGTTTGAAGTCAACAAACCATCGTTCCATTGTTGTTTCTGATGGAGCGGAGTCCCCATAATCCTTTTCAAGCCATTGCTTTGCTTGAACGGTATTTTTTCTCATCAAGAAGCAGTGTATCTACTTTTAATAAAAGTAGCATCACTCTCAGCACAATAACTCACGAACTAATGAATAGAACATCATGAAATTTTGACAGCTGTCTTTTTAAGGTTATTACTACCTGAAAAACAGGCAATTGCAATAAAATTAGCGCCATCTATGTGTCAGGCCCGGGGATTTTTCATCTCTTGTGTTATAAGTTTTTCAAATATACATCCATCAAAATTAATTTATTAATATAATAGTTATTTCAATTTAGGTATATTATGATAGTGAATGTTTCCAAATTATGTTCAATTATTGTTAGTTTAAAATGGATAATTATAACTAAATTTGTTTATGTAAATTGACGATCGATTGTAATAACAAGACATTAAAATTATACATAATAGTATGATTCCTGGAGCTAACCGGTCAGTACGAATGAAATTATGCTTCAAACTGGTTACTAGGTACTAAATCATATTTTTTCTTTAAACGTCATATAAGTGATTCTCAAGGACATTAAATGTCAAGTATATGACTGGAAGTACAGACTCCTAGGGCCAGTTGTACAATCCGAGTTTAAGCCAAGATCAAATTTGTTTAACTTTGGCTGCTTATAATGAGTTTAGGGTTACTTAACCTCAAAAATGAAATGAAAAGATTGAAAAGAAATTTCGAGAAACTGGTACGGTTGAAAATGCACGCAAATCAGGTCGTCCCTCTGCAAATGCTGGTATAGCATTAGTTGTTTTACTTAGTTTTGAAGAAGATGCGCACACTTCTGTGCGTAAAGTACAAAAAAGCTTGAAAAATGGCATCCTTATAAAATCTAACTTGTGCAGGAATTAAACAAAGATGATCCCGATAGAAGAATCCAATTTTGCGAAAAAATGATGGATAAATATCACCGAGACCCTCTCTTGATACAAAACATTATTTTTTCTGATGAGGCCACTTTCACGTTAAATGGCGAGGTTAACCGTCAGAAATGTAGATACTGGGCAAACGAAAACCCCCACTGGATGCGTGTTTTTAAGGGGGTATCTCGTACCTACTTTACGTAATTTGTTTCCCAGCAGACGTAATCCTGGAGGTTTTGATGAAAGTTTATGGTTTCAATAGGTCAGTGCACCTCCACATTATGCTGTAGATGTTAGAAGGTACCTAGATAAAATTTTTCCGAACTGGTAGATTGGTAGAAGCGGACCTATTGAATGGCAAGCGAGGTCATCAAATTTCAATACTTTGGATTATTTTATGTAGAGCCATCTGAAGAATGTTGTGTATCAAACGAAACCAGCAAATATTCAAGAATGAAAAGAGAGAATTCGGACAGCAATAAACAATATTTCTCGAGACACAATAAACAATAAGGTTCAACAAGAATTTGTACACCGTTTGGGTTACTGTCAAATACAGCTGCAGTTCGAACATTTATAAAGTCATGTATTTCATCATATTCTGTTCGCTAGACAATAAGTATTTTTGATAATATTGTTAATTTAACTAATAAAGAAAATGTTACGCGTTACTTTATGAGCACACACAAAACTATTGTATTTTTGTCCACCCTGTACCAATTGGAATCAACAAGTGATACATTTTTGGAACCAGCTCAGCTAGAGTAATCCGAAAATTGAGATAAAATGGGGGTGTTCCATTTAAAAAAATGACTGTGACCTCATTACTCGAAAGTAATTCACCCTGTATATTAGATTATTATTTTAAAATACGGTAAATTAAAATAAAAAATCGACTATTTCTTAAAATGGCCTGTTTAGCTAAAAATGAATTTGTTCCATACTTTACAGACACAGTATACATTAAATTACCTACATGGTTTTATCTTTTTAGTTTTAGTTTTAAATTAATTCAAGTTTTAATTTTTCCTTGCATGAATCCACCTTCAGTGTAGATACGAAACGTTTTTTTTTTATTATTTAAAACCAGTTATTCTCCCTTTATATTTATAGGGCATCACTCCTTCGATTGCCCGGAAACGACGTACCTAGGTAGATAGTATACCGTCCTTGACCATAGCAGCATGTAGTCAGATGAAGTACCTAACGTATCCATCCGTACATAAACGCATGAGTGTTTGCAATGTTGACATTCAGATACGATCGTGATAAATACCACCTCCAGTACTTCTCTAAAAAAGTGTATAACATACGGGAGATCTGTTATTAACTATTCAAAAAGGAAATCGTTAAAAGCTCGTTAGTTTCGAAAAGGAAAACCCAAAATCAAAAATATTATTGTGCCGCGTTTTGTTTACGTGAACTCGTGATGGAATTGGTGGAAACTTTTTCGACTAGTTTGAGGGTGGATGATCAAGTTTCCGATATCGAATTTCAAGAAGTGGTTTACAGCACGAAATATAGAAAAGGGGGTAAGTTTATTTTATTTTTTGGTATATTCGTTATTTTTTATGTTTTTGATGGGGATTAGACCACAATATTTTTATTTTCTATTATTCGGTAGTGCCTTTTATAAATTTAAATTATACCTACCATTTTTTTTGATGATACGCAAAATATGTTTATTATTATTGCGAATTTGCTGAATTAATATTGTGCAAAGTTATTAAAATATTGAAATATTCAGCATATTGTTTAAAATTATCGTCACTTTTTAAATCTAAGAGGTTCTACGCCTTTCGAGGTATGTAATAAAACACCTGAATTATGCAGTATTGCATTGTTTTGAATACTGCTGATTGCATATTGTTTTTATCATTCTCTATTGTTAAATCTTTTTCAATTATTGTAATTTAAAATCTAGAATCGATTTCTCGTCAAAAAAACCAATTTCACTTCACTTCACTTCAGGTTGTGGTATATTGAGAAATTTTTCCCAAAAGATTGTTCTTTTGAAAGTAGGTACCCTACTAAAATTTCGGTTCAATATTCATAGATTTGTGGAATTTACAAGACTTTTTATGTTGAAAATACGTTTTTTCGATAATTTCATGACACCATTTGAAGGTGAAAGAATTATTTTATCAGGGGTAATATCCCTAGTGCATTTAATTTTTCCGGAAAAACGAGTTTCTTAGTAAAATAGCAAGAGCAAGAGTGGTTTTAAAAATCCGAGTCGAAGACGAGGATTTTTCCACTTTCGCGAGGGATATTTGATAAGATTATTTCCTGAGTTAAATAAATATTTTATTTTAATACATTTTTTTAAATCAAAATAATAAGAACAATATAACTTTCAAGCTAGGAAAGGTAATTTTACTTCAAACTTATTTTAAATTACAGTTAATATAAAAATTTATAAATTCCTAAGCGTTGTTTGTGATCTTTGTTGTTGGTAACGGTACATAGCAACACAGCATAGAAACCAACAAATTTTTTTTTACAAGGCAGCATGTCAAACTTGCATGAAATTTTTTCGATTTTTTTTTCCGGAAAAATTGCTGACAGCTAAGTTGACAGTTGTTAAGAAATTTTTCCACTTAAAATTTATATTTGACATACCAATTCTTGATAGCGATTGGTCAAAATTAATAGGATGGAAATAATCAAATGAATAAGTCGATTCATTTTCTGGACTGACATATCCTTAATAAGTCAATTGTTATAAATGTTTATAACAAATTACTGAACAACATTTGCGTGTCCAAAACATATCAAAATTATACTACTTAATGTCTTTTATAAGATGGCATCGTCCGTTTTCCACTGGCGCACCCATGGGGCGGGGGGGCAGGGGGCTGCAGCCCCCTCTCGAGGATTCATAATAGTTACAAAAAAGTAATAAGCCCAATGGTCATTAATTATGATTTAAAGAAATTTTTGCGACCCCCAGCACATCACATTTGTGAGAAAATCGAGATAACAATTTTGATTTTGAACTCGAAATAGCCGAAAACGATATTTCACGTTTTGCAAAATCTCCAGAATCCTCAAGTAATTTATTGAGCAAACTTGAAAAATATTTGAGAACCAGAAAAAACTTTTAATTTTCCAGGCACGTCTTTCGGAAAATTTGAGAGTCATATTCATTTAGCCCCCCCCAAAATTTAATCCTGGGTGCGCCCTTGCCGTTTTCTACTAGGACTTTTGTTAAAAATTACTATACTCACATGCTCCGTTGCTTGGCCTATCAAACTACGCACACTTGTAAAGGACCGATGACGATATATACAGATTGCGAAAGGGCTTTCCGAACCGTACGATATACACAAGCACGACAAGGAAAATATAAGAAAAACAGCTTGAAAGAGAGAGAAAGAACAACTGTGCGTGGCCAGCGAGGGCGTGTATTTAGTTCCAGAGGCCGGCCGAATATCCACTGCCCCCCATTTCAACCGCTGTTGCCAGAAGCGCAGACTAATTTGTACAAATGATATTTTTGTCTCGTCATCGTTGACTCCTTTACGAGCTCATGTACTATTAGGCAAAACCAAACACCTCCATCCGGCAACAGTGTCATTTTCAAATACAAAGGTATACGGTTGAAATGGGGGGGCAGAGGCAGAGGCCACGCACAGTTGTTTTTTCTCTCTCTTTCAAGCTGTTTTTCTCATATTTTCCTTGTCGTGCTTGTGTAAATCGTACGGTTCGAAGAGCCCTTTCGCAATCTGTATATTGTTCCTTTTGTGTGAATATTGCTTTCTATTAATATGTTTTCTAGTGAGAACTTGAATAAAGTTGTTGATATTGGGTCTCCCTGGCGTACTCCGGTTTTTGTTATGACGATATAATATAGTAATAAAATACAGGGTGTTGCATTTATAACGCAACTCGATTTTTATCCACTTTAAACTCTAACCTAACGTAAATACTTAGTTCGTAGCTGAAACCGGAAATATTTTTAATTTTACTGGATTTAATTAAAAATTCCGTGACCTCGTACTTATTTTGTTAAACGGTACCTATAGCCAAATATAAAATTCTTTTGAATTTTTTTAAATCTATACTGAAACTGGTTTGCAAACATAATCCATGTAAATTCAGAAGGTTAATGCTCCCATGAAATTAAATTTAACATAGATATAAATATCCTTAGGGTAGGTAGGGGGTTAACCGAGATATCACCCTTAGATTAGATTACAAGGGGGTCAATTGGGACTTTAGGAATATCAGTGGTTGATCCATATACGCTGCTCATTAGGATAGTTGTGAGTAAAACTAATATGCACCGTGTTTCACAATAATTTGTTGGCGAGAAAAATAAATCTGTATGCAGAAGTAGAGCCGGATCCAATGTGGATTAGTGTCTGACCAGTATCTACAGTTTTGCTTATTGACAGTACCATTTAAATAAAATGTTGTTTCATCTGAAAATATGCTCTACAAATTGTAGATCATTATTAAATCGCTGCTGATAAGCAGTTAGATTTGCTGTTAATTGTTCAAGAAAATCCACACATATCCAGTGGACAAATCACGACGGAAAACTCATTGAGTAAATTGGAATTTTGTGAAGTGATGATGGAGCGATGTACAGGTAAATCGGTATCTCGTGACAAGGCGGAGCTTCCAGTACGCAGAGAGAGAACGTGTTACGGCGCATCGTCACCTCATTTCACGAGATACCGGTTGGAGTGTAATAATGATCTACAATTTGTACCGTAGGTATTGGTCAGACACTAATCCTCATTGGATGATGGAGGCCCACACTCAGTATCCTGAAAAAGTTAATGTTTGGGCAGGAATTGTTTGCAACAACATTTTGGGACCATTGAAGGAACGTTGACTGCTGACAAATATTTAGAAATGCTAGAAAATTATATTATTCCAGCCATTGCCGCGTTATATCCAGACAATCAAAATCCAAAATGCCTAGCAATCGAAAATAAAAATTGACCTGTGCAAAAGCGTTTTGTTATAATAGCTTTCGACAAAAAAATATTTTATTCATTCCAACCTAAACGTCCTTACTGTATAATTGAAAATGTCTCTAATTCACAAACCAATGCTTTGGACTATAAATTATTATGTATTGTGTAATTAATGATAATAATTATTCAAAGGTGATCATTATATTATATGGCTATGATAATATAAAAAAAATTATTATAGTTATTGTGATCCGTTAGTTAATTAGAATAAAAAAATAATTTTGAGATTTCATCACTTTTTTATAAACCCGGTTATAATAAAACAGTTTTTAGCATTTCACTAATTACCTTGACCTTCCTATTAATTAAACCGGCGAGCAGATTTCTTATGTTTTTTGAAATTTTTAACAAAAACGTTTGCATATATCATTTTTTTTTTTAAAATTAATATCTCGAAAATTGTACATTTTAGATATATTTTACACAAATTTGCATTAAAATTAAACGTAGAATCCAAAAAATTGAAAATATACAGGGTGATCTATTCAAAACTACAAACGAAAATGTTGTGGATAGTTTCTAATATACAGAATGGGCCACAGAAAACAGTAAACCCTGATATTTGGCAGTATTCCTTGCATTTTAAGGAAACACCTCGATCTTTGTGACACATTTTTACCACACAGACACCTGTCATTTGTCAACCCCCTCCTTTCCACTTCACCAACCCCTTATTTTTAAATAGGGAATGTACCATGTGCGGCATATCATTAGAAAGGCATTTAGATGGAATATTCAGACATAATGATCGTCCACGGTTTTTTTCGAAATCTTTGCAAAAAAATGTTTTGATTAGTTAAAAGTAAAACACCTCTTAAAAATGAAAGGCAACGTCTATGGTTTGCTAATGTGTAATTTTTTCTGTAAAAAAAAATTAAAACAAATATTGCAATATAATAATTAATTTATAACGAAAATTTCTAATGAATTAGATGTTGAAAATGGTATCCATCGACTTCCATACAATTGTTCTTCTTGCACACTTTCCGTTTTCAAAAAACATGGAAATAATCTCAACTCTTTCTGCAGCAGAATTAGAGTCCGTTTCAATAAGGAAGAAGCCACCTGAAGTTGGCGTACCGACCTGCGCATAAGTCAAAATCTGTCGAGCGATCGTTTCATGCCATTGGCGTTACAAGCGATGTTTCATGCCGGCAGCAATTAAATTGTTGACATTTGAGGTTGTGTTTGAAACAATAATTTACTGTCGAATATTTTTCATTTTTGAATATTTTAAGACGTTTTGCTAGTTTATTTGTGAGTGCTGTGTGTTTTATTTGATCTAAAACCATGCCTCCTACAAAACTGGTTGGTGTTAAAAGAAAAGTTATCCACAGTGAAGGCCGACAGATTCTTGAAAACGTTGCAACTTTTATGGAGTCTGAAGCTGAACATGGAATCCAAATTCCTTTAAAAAATCATCGGTAAGTCAAATAAGAAAGTATAATAATCCAATATATTACTCATGGCATTCAGATTGTTGTAAAATATATGGAAGAGTAAACATTACTTCAAAATTAATTGAATTCTGATAATAATTCATATAGTCTGCTGCACTTGGCAGTTATTTATATGGTTCTAATACTTCTAATTTTGTGTTACCCTACAAAATGTGAAAACGTTACGCTACTGATTTAGATTAAAATATCAATTTTTAAATATGGCGCTGGTTTTGACATCAAGGTCGCGCATCGACTGCAACTTCAGGTGGCTTCTTCCTTATTGAAACGGACTTTTTGCTTTAACTGTTTTAATTTACTTTTGATGTGACAGAAAAAATGACACATTAGCAATCCATAGACGTTGCGTTTCATTTTTAAGAGGTGTTGTACTTTTTTGCAAAGGTGGTGTAAATATAAAAAAAATCGTAGACGATCATTATGTCTGAATACTCCATCTAAATGCTTTTCTATTGATGCGATAAGGGATAGGTGAAGTGGAAGGGAGGGAGGATTCATAAAAGCTACTTTTTTTTCAATGAAATTCATAAAACTGCCATTTTAAACATGAAAATGGATAAAAAATGCTATTTTTCCCATGGAAAATAAAAACTGTTATTTTAAACATGAAAATTGATGAAAAATCCTAAAAACTGCTATTTTAAACATGATAAAAATGCTTTTTCCAATGAAAAGCTGACAGATGTTTGTATCGTAAAAATGTGTCCCCCTTAGAACAAAAATTTCCTTAAAATCTAAGGAATACTACCAACTATCGGGATGGACTGTTTTCTGTGTCCCACCCTGTGTAGATAGTGTATCGTCTGTATTTATAATAAAAATATACCATTAATAAAAACAACAAACAAATTGATTTCACTTGTTTTTCTCGAAACGTATCAGTTTCACGAGATATAGAGCAGTCTTAAAATTGTCCATAATCTTGACCTCTGTATTCATTCCATTGATTATATTGGTATGTTTATATTTTTTAAAGTGTTTATATTTTATTTTCAAAAAAATTACACTTTCATAATAATTTAAATATAATTATCGTAGAAAAAATATTCAGATTGCTTGTTACAGTTGACAAAAAACATATTATTATTGTGCAGCTATCTAATCGTATGTCCCCTTTAAGATATGTTGCGGAGCTAAACTCTTAAAGGTATTAATATTATTTTTGTCTAAACGATGAATTTATTGTTCATATATTCATTATATATTTGACCTAAGTTCAATATGAAAGAGAGAGAAGAATTGTGTGCTCAGCTCCCTCTAACAAAACAGGTGGGCGTGTGTTCATTGCCCTCTTATTTTAACTGTTGTGTTGCCAAATGTACTTATCTATAAAAGTTATTCTAACTACAAATTAATAGGCTATTATTGAATTAATTAATTAGCCATTGTAACTTGAAAATAAAACATTATTTCTTGAGATAAACATAATAAGTAATTATAAAAAAACTAAAAATCCATTCTATTAAAAAATTTAATTGAAAAAAATAAAATAAGTACCTATTATAAACATAAAATTAAAAAAATAATCCGTACTACAGGTAATAGGAAATTATGTAGATAACAAGTTCGGGCAAGGCCTACAGCTCGTCCTGGAATCTTGTCTACTCTTCCAAAAAAAAAAACAGTTTCCGGGCGTGTTCGTAATTTTTTTTTTTTTTCGACAACCTTGTGGTATAACAAATCAATAAAACACGTTCTTTGTAATATTTATTTTTAGAACAAAATTAGGAACGTTCTAATTCTTGTTTATATTAATCTATAATGAAATATGAACAATTTCTAATATTAAAAGGGATTCAATTTGTTTGAAATGTTTGGTTATATTTAAATCCTTCTTGTTGAAGTCAGAACATGAAGGTAAGCGGTGTTTCGGAATTCGGTCCGGGTACCTAGCAAAAGGGCTACCTGCTCACAGGGACCTTGTCCAAATCCGAAAGGGTGATTTCGTAATTCGGTCCGCTGTCGAAGCAGGTAGATTTCAAAAATACGAAGGTGGTTTGGTAGGGGTAGGTTTGGTGGGGTTATTATTGAAAATTATTATAATGTATTCTTCAAAAATTGACTAGAAATACGAAGGTGGTTTGGTAGGGGTAGGTTTGGTGGGGTTATTATTGAAAATTATTATAATGTATTCTTCAAAAATTGACTAGAAATACGAAGGTGGTTTGGTAGGGGTAGGTTTGGTTGGGTTATTATTGAAAATTATTATAATTCATTCTACAAAAAAATTGACTAAAAATACGAAGGTGGTTTGGTAGGGGTAGGTTTGGTTGGGTTATTATTTCACGTACTGTTTTTATTTTTGACGATACGCATTTAGAGTAAATTTTTAAACATGCCAGTACAACAACAATAAGTGTGTACTGTTGGTACTAAGCCCAAAAAAATGTGAAGGAAAATAAAAGTCAAATTAAACAAAAAGTAGGTACATGGGACCCAATTCCGAAATCGCATTTTCGCTGGTGTGACCACACTTCGAATTTAATCCGTTACAGGTAGTCCCTTCCGCAGGTAGCGGGACCGAATTCCGGTGCGTCCAAGGTAAGGTATCCGATTCATGTTGATTGTTTTCATGTGATAATTTTTTTGAATGCTCTTGGTAATTTTGATTTTGTTTTGTAAGTGAATTCTCTATATACCTATTATAGTCGAGGAAATGAAGCATTATGATAGGAAATCTTTTAGGATAGGACGTATCGGATCTCACCTACTCGTTCTTGAGCCTGATGCCTTGCCCGCCTACGCCTATCTCACTCTCCTGGCGAGCCTGACGCCTGCACGCCCACTTCAGTCACCCTCTCTCAGTATAACTTCACATTATGGCCTCATTTGGACAATTCGTAGATCTAATCCCACTTCTGATATATTAGCTGAATATTCTAAAAATTGAAAAAGCGAAACCACTGGGACTCGAACCCGGGACCCCTTAGTTACAAGCCCTTACGCTAAGCCCTGCGCGGTTCCTAATCATCAATGTTCTGTTTGGTATTATAAGCTACCATTCAATCGCGGCTGCGTCTTACAAACACATCCATATTTCTCGAAATTATTAACTATGTTAAAAATTGTTGCCCTTGAAAGAATTTGGCGATTTTCAAATGCCACAATGAATAAATTAACTATTGCATCAGCCGAATGACCTCCAAAAGACCAATCTATAACTTTATTGCAGATTGAGCATGTTAATGGAGGCATTGTAAAATACAGTGGCATGCGCTAATACCGTGATCAACGTTTTTAGCGAAAAGACAAAAGTACACAGTTACTAGTTGAAAGTATTAAGTTTTACCTTATAGTGCACCATTTAGATACACTCGAAACAAAGTGAACGATAACGAGACACAAATTAATCGGCGCTTCTGGCAACAGCGGTTAAGATAAGAGGGCAATGAACACACGCCCTCCTGTTTTAGTAGAGGGAGCTGAGCACACAATTTGCCTCTCTTTCAAGTAGTGTTGTTCATATTTTTAACCTCTTTGAAGGTAAAAGCCGAGCAATGGTATTTTTTATAAATTCGAATATTGTCAAATAATGTTAATCTACTTTATCAATTTGAATGAAAAAAATTAACCTGCATACAAGATTAATAAAATTTACAATACAATAATAACGCGTTTTCCTCTAGAACACGGAGTATCTAAAGAACAGTTTTTTGTATCGTCAACCTAACCATACTTGACAACATCATGCGTATCAAACCAAGTTTCGTCTAAATAAATTATAGTTCTATTTGAATCACGGTACCCTTTTATTAACCTCTACACTATCAAATAGGTATTATATTAATGATACTTTTCTACACTAGATCACCTACTCTTTCCTATAAATACCTATAACAATTCACTAAACTCACTCAACCAAGAAATATATATTATATTAAATATTTCTTTAAAACAAAATTCACACCCGACACTGAATGATACTAATGGATTATAAGCCGAACCACAACACAACCCCCCCGAACACCCTCAAGACCGTAGAATTTTTTCTGATAAAGTAGTCAAAGGGAGTATACTTCGGTTATTTCGTTATATTACGATGAATACTGCAGTTGATGATTGGTTGTTTCGAAGTCTTGACTGCACGTGCAACTACGTTGCCAACTCTTCAAAATTTTCTTAAATATAGTAACATACATGTTTTTGTTTCTTTTTTAAACCAAAATATTGCAATTACTATTTTAAAAACACGGAAGTTTGTTCCCCAAAGACGTACGCTACTGACACCAAAATTTATAGTTCATCAAACGTCAATTAAAATCTACAACTGGGTGCCTATTTCATATTACTGGTTATATACATAAATCGTAACAAAACCAGTCATATAAGTATAAATCAGGTTTCTTTATAATTGTCGTCATTGTTACCATTTGCGATAAATAAAAAAATGCACTGTATATAATAAAAATGTTTCACTCGTTTGATAAAACTACTTTGTTGAAATGCGTCACAAGTTCAACTATAATGAAGGTTTAAACAAATTAAATTCATTACATTGTTTAATAAAGAAATGTATAATTTTAAAATTAAAGCAAAATAATTGAATCAAATTATATATGGATGACCTTCAAAAATCTTTTGATTCGTTTACCACACTGGAAATATTAATTACCAGATGCGGAAGGAAGTTGTTACATTAGTTAATGTAGAAAAAGTAGTCAACTAGATGATAAATGAAACAGTAACAGCAGCAAATCAAAAGTAATATAATATTAAAAGCTACAAATATTGAAAAAAATTTGAGGTTACCGGAAAGTGCTATTAATTTGTTTTTAGAGACTGACATTGGTGCAACTAGGGGGGGGGCTGGGGCCCCTCTACAGAGCCGCAAAAAGTACCTGAATAAGAAATTAAAAATACAAGTTTGGAAAAATTACAATTATTAATAATGGCAAAACAAAATACAACAAAAATTCAAACCGTTCATCGGTCGGGATAATCATATTTAAATCCGGCTCGTTAAAAAAAAACCTATACCAGTGATATTTGGGGCCTACTACTACTACTAATTTAGTCAGGCGAACCTTAGTCAAGACAAATTCAAGCCAAGGTTCCGGCACTGAGGCCGTTCCTGCCACTTATACATCCATGAGGCCGAGCCCCTCGATGAAGTACTCAATCCTCTTTAGTGGATGCCTACTTATGTCCCCAGAGGTCATAACAGGGAATCCGAAGATTCGCCTGCGTATAATAGCCCAATGTGGACATACGAGGGAGAACATGGTCATGCCATGCCGCAACCCCTGCATAGGGGGCTTTCCTCTAAACCTAGCTTACAGAGGTGTCTCCTCAGACAGCAATGCCCTGTTAGGATTCCTGCTATCTTTTTAAACCTACTCCTTGGTAGTTCTAGAGCAGCTCTAGCATGTCCATCAGACCATCCCCTCAATAGGAGCTTGGACTGTATTTGGGACCTACAAGCAAAGATTAAAGAAAAGTATCCCAGTGCCATATACACTCATTGCTTAGCTCACAAATTAAACTTAGCAATAGTAGATGCTTGTAAAAATATACAATCTATTGCAATTTGTTTTAATACATTGGAAGCATTACACGAGCATTTCTCTAACCCAATTCACCATGCAGAATACAAAGAAATCCTCCTTAAGCTGTAGGTACAAAAGTTGCAACGCAGTGAAGCTTGGATAAGACCCTGGAAAATGAAATCTTTGGTAAAAAAGATGTTCGATCAGTAGCTGCGCTTGGTATACTAACAAGTATTAAGGAAGTATTATTTTTGTTTTGGAGGAAATTCTTAATGTATTAAACATTTTATATTCTTTAGAAAACATGAGGTCAGAGACCTATTATGGTAACCTCCATACTTCCATTAAAAAATTTGCTGAAAAACATGATACAACGTTGGAATTACAAATATCAAAAGGAAAAAAACAACTTTCTTCCAAGTTAAAAGATTTTGTCACGGATAGTGTTACTTCTATGATCGATAAATGTCACTGACTGACTGTCAATCGTAGAAAAAAAGTTATTTATTTTGGTTGAAATTGTTTATTTATTACACATATTTTTTTGCTTGCTTCATTTTCTACCAAAATAAAAATACTTAGGTAGTTGTTCTTTGAAATATTAAGAGCAAGCAAGCAAAAAGTTTTATGAATATTAAAAGATGAACACTTTTCCGAATTTGTTATGGGCTTCTTCAAGTTCTGGAAGCGTTGTGCGAAAACCATAATTACGGCGCCCTCCGAACTAACTCAATTGGTGAAATTTATCGAAAGGCCTTCGTTGCTTAGCGACTAGCTGACTTCTTATTGGCAAGCGCGTGCGTGTGTTCTTCCCTCTCACTTTGTCAATTGACTCACATTGATTATCCAGTGGCTTTGGTATTGTCAGCGTCAGATTTTGAACTATTTCGTATCCATATTGAATTCAAGTTCGTCTTGAGTTTGCCTATCGACCCTTGTTCCGGGATTTTTGATTTCGAATTTTATTTTTCTGTAATTTGTGTTCAAAAATTTACTTTCATGAAAAAATTGCGATTTTGGATGCAAAAGTCATCCTAGCGAACGCAACATTGAGTTTTTACAAAACTTTTTTGAAGGAAACTCTTCCTCTTGACAACTTCTGTCGGAAATTACGACCTTTATGAGAAACTTGTATTGAACGAAAAGTGTTCAGTATCACCTAAGGAATATGTCCGAATTTTTACAGAATTTTTGGAAATTTTCCGAGATTCTGGAATTTGGCGATTTCCTGGCCAAATTAAATGGCCAAAAATATCCTCAAATATTCTGAGAAAATTTGTACGTATTGCTGGATTGATTACAAACACTTTTTATTGAAACAAATTTAGATTTTTGTTCCAATAGATTTTTGAGGAACAATTTCCTTTCGCATCAATAGTTTTGGATCACTATGGTCGTTTTTAGGCATGACGGCCAATTTCTCTCGCAATTTGACGTACACAGGGTTGTAGGGGTTGTCAAGAGGAAGAGTTTCCTTCAAAAAAGTTTTGTAAAAATTCAATGTTGCGTTCGCTAGGATGACTTTTGCACCCAAAATCGCCATTTTTCCATGAAAGTAAATTTTTGGACGCAAATTACAGAAAAATAAAATTCGAAATCAAAAATCCCGGAACAAGGGTCGATAGGCAAACTCAAGACGAACATTTTAAGGTGACGCACGTCTAAAACGGATCAATCCTGTGAGTCGTAGAGTAATTTGGGTGGTACGTACACTGTCTGTTTTCGCTCCTCGCCTAACCCATAGATTATGAAAGCACTCCTTATGTCATCAGGCATTTTTGATTGATCGCAAATTTTAAACTAATGGCATTTTTAATCAAATACTTTTATCTTGTATTTGAGTATACAGAATTACTTCACAGCTAATAGTGCAAAACATTATTTAGATATGAATTCTGAGATAGTTGTTAGAGAGGTCGTATTAGGTAATTAATTTATTAAAATATTATTAAGAAATAAACGATAAATAAATATAATTAAGTTAATTTGCATCAGCTATAAAAATTGCTTAATCACTTTTTAGCGTAGTAGACAAAATATCCGTAAAATGCCGCAACAAAACACAAAAAATCTGAAAATACAAAATTGAGTATTTAAAAGAGTTGTGATTAACATGAGAAAAACTTTATAATATTAGGCATGCGATTTTCTGAAAAATCGTCGAGTGAAAATTTTTGTTTTTGTTTTTTCGCTCTAATTGTTTAAATAATGAAAACACAGAAAAATGTTCAATTCAAAAATTGTAGCTAATACATTTATCTACAAAATTTGTCTAAACATTTTTTTTGTATCTGCATTAGTTTTTAAAATATATACGAAATTTCCATAGTAGTATTTTTGAACATCATCAATTTTCATGTTTTTAATGTTATGATAGTAAAAAAACAATGACATTTAGAAAAAATGTTTTCATATGAAATGTGTTCTAAAATGGGGTATCTACAAACACATTGGAAAAAAAATGTTTTAATGTATTATCATCAATTTTCCACGCTCTCTAACCTGCTTTTTCACCTTTATTTGTGCTCCCTTTTCTTTCTTACCTGAGCCGTAGGTGTGTTCTTTTGTATCGCGATCACTTCTTAATAGGTTCATTATAAAGTTCTCAAATTTTTAGATAATATCATAAACGGTATAAAAAGTTATAGAACGTTTGCTGACAGACCTCTGATTTAAGTATTTATTTTAAATAATTGTCTATTATTTAAAAAATTTGATATTTATAGAAAAACTGTATAGTAGTTTCGAAAGTAGATGCTTCAAAGTGTTTAGTGGTAAAGTTTCATTGAATTATACTAATTTCGAAAAAAGATATAATTGAAAGAAGTCTAAAAAAATCAAGTAAAATTAAGCATGCAAAAAAAACAGATTTTTAAGAAGCTTTCGTTTAAAATTCTAAATATTGATGGCTTTCCTTTTATAATAATAATGTTTTATGCTCATTTGCAATGCTAAATCCAAAAGGAATTTTCGCTGGGATAAGTATTAATTAAATAGGAATTATAATAAACTGATATTACAGTCAGAAAATCTACTTTTTCAAATTTGAAAGTATTTCTATCTAAAAGTTGAGATCTTTCTTTACATTTTACATGAGTTTATTTATTTTTTCAGAATGTTATAAGCCCAAAATTATAAACTTTTAAGTCGAGCGGTTAATAAATTTGGCTCACGCGTAACCACGAATTAAATACCACTGAAATTAATTTTATCTCGTAAACTTTTTAATTTACAGAAAAACTTTTTAGACAAAATTTGTAGATAAATGCATCAGCTACAAAATTTGATTCGGAAGTTTTTCTGTATATTTATTATTTGAACAATTAGAGCGAAAAAATAAAAACAAAAATTTTCACTCGACGATTTTCCGGAAAATTGCATGTCTAACATCGTAAACTTTTTCTCACGTTAAACTCCACCCTTTTAAATACCCAATTTTGAATTTTCAAGTTTTTTTATTAGGCTATTTATCGAAAAGCTTTATCTATTATAAAGAAAAAATTCAAAAACCTTAATTTGATTATGTATACCACTTTCTTCACTTAAAAATCTCAAAATTTCAAAAAATGTTTCTCAATATCTCCATTCTCTTGCCCCTTTAATTGTTTTTACATGAATTGCTGTAGTATCATTCCTAAAGTATCTAAAAGTTCATAAATGTTCACGTATAATTAATTGTCTTGTAAACAACTTAATAGAATATAATAAATACAGTTGTTTGGGTGTGACAAAGTGGATAAAAATATTCATATTAAACCCATACTTTGCTTCATACGAGGATATATTGAAAAATTCTTAGCCTACTATGGAACCAAACAAAATTTCAATGATATTTTGTGTACTTTGACTACGCTAATTCAATACGTAGTACTGCTTTCATAATAATCTATATTTATATGGTTAAAAATTAAAATGGTCAAGCCACTGGTACTCGTAGAAGTTAACTAAGATCAACTACTTTTGAGATAAGATTACCCCATAATAGTAAAGATTAAAATACTAAATACGTCTAGTAGTATCAAGTCTTGTTTGAGAAGTATTCGGGTGCGTTAAATTGTGAATAAGTTATTTATATTATACGGGAAATGTTCGAATGATGAAAATTGAAATGTTTAATGATTTTAACTCGAAATTATTCTTTTTGGAATTCCAATCGGTTTTTAAAGATGTACAAGAAAAAGATGGTAAGTTGATAGATGTGAAAATTACATTTTTTCAATTCTAAGCAATTATTATACAATGTGTCCGTAAAGTATCTATGGAACAAATTCATTTTTAGCTAAACAGGCCATTTTAAGAAATTATCCTGAAACACGTCGATTTTTTATTTTAATTTACCGTATTATAAAAAAATATTCTAATATACAGGGTGAATTACTTTCGAGTAATAACGTCATCGTCATTTTTTTTAAATGGAACACCCCCATTTTGTCTCAATTTTCGGATTACTCTAGCTGAGCTGATTCCAAAAATGTATCACATGTTGATTCCAATTGATACAGGGTGGACAAAAATACAATAGTTTTGTGTGTGCTCATAAAGTAACGCGTAACATTTTCTTTATTAGTTAAATTGAGAATATTATCAGAAATTCTTATTGTCTAGCGGACAGAATATGATGAAATACATGACTTTATAAATGTTCGAACTGCAGCTGTATTTGACAGTAACCCAAACGGTGTACAAATTCTTGTTGAAACTTGTTTATTGTGTCTTGAGAAATATTGTTTATTGCTGTCCAAATTCTCTCTTTTAATTCTTGAATATTTGCTGGTTTCGTTTGATACACAACATTCTTCAGATGGCCCCACATAAAATAATCCAAAGGATTGAAATCTGGTGACTGTATAGGTTGTGTAGAACACCACTATATCATCGGGAAAATTGGTAATTTTTCCATTTGTTTGTAAACGTCATAGTCTTGATAGTCTCAATTATAATCTTAGTAGTAATATGAGTAGATTCCATAAAGTAATGATACAAACAGTATATTCAATGTTTTGTTTCGCGAAACAACTTGTTATATTTATTTTTATTTCGTTGTAATTCGGTGTTGTGTAAGGTAGGTACTTATCTAGGTCTTGTTTTGGAACTTTTGGAATATACAGTTTGGAAATCAGTTATGGAATAAAATTCTTTCCTTGTCCACATAACAATGAAATATTTAACAGAGACTCACCGAATTGAGATTTTAATTATGATCGGGTACGGGGATAACTGCAGAAGTCAAGTTGAAGTGGCAAACTTATTTAATCACAGGTATCCCGAATTGCCTAATATTTCACAAAGTACTGTGTCTAAAGTTCACGCACAATTCAGAGAACTTGGACATGTCAAACCATTGAAAAGAAAACCACACTTCGTTGAAGATGATGTGAAAGTGGATATTTTGTTAAGTGTCGAAGAGAATTCAACTTCAAGTACACGTCAAATTGCCCGTGAAAATAATGTTAGTCATACAACTGTTCTAAGATGTCTCCATAAAGAAAAACTTCATCCCTACAAATTAACTTTTGTGCAGGAGTTAACAGAAGACGATCCAGATCGTAGAATGGATTTCTGCGAAAGATTGATGAATAAGCTGAACAGAAATGTTATAGCTCTTGGTACCATACTTTTTTCTGACGAATCAACATTCACATTGAATGGAGAGGTAAACCGACAGAACTGTAGATATTGGTCAGCAGAGAATCCTAATTGGATGCGTGAGACACATACTCAGTACCCTCAAAAGGTGAACGTTTGGGCCGGTATCATAGGCGACCATATTATTGGTCCTATATTTATAGATGGAAATTTGACAGCTGAAAAATATTTAAATATGCTTAGAAATGAAGTTATTCCTGCGTTGGCAAACTTATATCCCAACGCAATAGATCCTAGCTTACCGAATGAAAATGTTTGGTTCCAGCAAGACGGGGCAACACCCCATTATGCTTTAATGGCAAGAACTTATTTAGATGAAATCTTCCCCAATAAATGGATTGGACGAAGAGGTACTATTGAGTGGCCAGCTAGATCGCCAGACCTTACGCCGTTAGATTTTTTTCTGTGGGGTTATCTCAAGAACAAAGTATATGCAACAAAACCAACTAGCATTGTAGACCTCAAAGACAGGATAACTACAGAAATACGGAATATTTCACCTCAAACTTTAAACAAAGTTAATGAGGAGTTCTATAGGAGACTGTGCTATTGCCAACAACTAGGTGGATAACATTTTGAGCATTTATTTTAATGTATTAAAATCAAATACATCAGTTATTTTATGTATGTGTTTAATAACTGTAAAAATAAAATAAAATAAATGAAATCGGTTTAAAAATATGCAAATATACAGGGTGTTTCATTAAAAAAAACACCGACTATGACATACTTGCGTGAATCACCCTGTACATTTAAATTTATGTTAACATAACGCACAACTCAATTCAAAAGTTGACGTGTCTCGGCATTTTTTATAATTTTCTAAAATAATGACATAAAGAATTTTATTCCATAAGTGGTTACCACACTGTATAAAAATTTTATGCACAGTATTATAAAACAAAAGAATTATTGTCCTACAGTCAAAAAAAAAAATAATTAAAATTAGAGTGTCAGTGTATATTTGATATTTTTTTAGAAAACATAATTTTAAAATTATAATATTTTTGCAAGGACACTAAATATTATGAAAAATAGGTCCGTGGAATTTTTGTTGATAGGATTGTAATTGATATTATTGAAAGCATAAAAATAATGGGTTTTTAATTATAAAGAAGAAAACTACTATCAAATTACGAAACTGGGTATCGAAATAATATAAATAAAACATCAACCAAATTTTTTGCTCAGTGATAACTTGATAAGATGGGCGTAGTGTAGTAAAATTTTATGAAATTCTTATATATAAGTTTATTATAATATAGTGCATAATAATTTTGATATTCAAAATGATCGAGTTTGATACATTAACTTTTGAAGTTAGAAAATTGACAAGTATGTATAACTATATTTAAGTTTTTCAACATTTATGTATGTATGTATATTGTACATCTGTGACTTTTTAGGGTTCCGTACCCAGAGGGTAAAAAACGGACCCTATTACTAACACTCTGGTGTCTGTCCGTCTGTCAACAGGCTGTATCTCATGAACCGTGATAGTTAGACTGTTGTCATTCTCACAGATAAAGTATAACAACAAATACTAAAAACACAATGAAATAAATGTTTTTTTGCTCGTTTTTGTTCGATATTGATAACGGCATTATGTAGTTGACTGAAATTGAAAATGTATACATGGTGTACTATTTAAAAAAATATGTTAATAAGTTATTTTGGAGCATCGGTGCACCCTGTATACTTCTAATTGACTTATGCAGATTTTGTGATTTACTGCTATCACAGTGTATAAACTTTTTGAAATAATTGAATAAATTATTATTATTATTATACATTTTTTAGAAACGATTACAAACAGATAATTTGAAAAAAGTTTTACGATTTTATTTTTATAATAATATGTAATAAAATAATTAGAGTTTGTAAAAGATTGAAAAAGCTTATTTACATTTTTATTATTATGTTATACAGTGTGACCCATTTTGTTTGGAAGCACCCCTATAAAATCCGCATTTTTCAACCGATTTTGATTTAGTCTTTTTTGTTAGATTCAGTATCAAAAACAGAATTTGAGCACAAATTTTCATACCATAATAGCTATTTTCAAGGCCCTCTACGTTAATTTTTCTTTGCCAAAAAAGACGAAAGTATATTAGGCATTTTTTTTCTTAAATATGACTTCACCACTGGATTCAGAATCATCACAAATGTAAACTATCAAAATTTTATAAAAAAAGTTTTATTAACAACAAAGTTATCACCACATGAATTTGGAAAAAGTTGTTTTTAAATTAATTTTTCACTAAGAATGTAGACACATTTTAAAAATGGCAACATGGTAAACAAAAACTAGGACTCAAACATATTGCACTGTAAAAATTCGAAGCCGATACCTTAACCCGTTAAGACAGGATAATAGGTCCATTCTTTTTTGAGAGTAACATGAATGCCAATAACTTCATGGAATTCTTGGAAGGTGAGTTATCCGCAGTGATTGACGAACTGCCACTAGCAGAAAGAAGTAATTTGATATTTCAGTAAGATAGTTGTTCTGTACACTATTCTAGGATTGTCAGGCAGTGGCTTAACGAAAAATTTCCAAATGAGTAGATATACTATAGGGATTCTGGACCACTACTTCAAAAATCTCCGCTGGTGGCGCTGAGAGCGGCGTTGGCGGCGTTCCGCGGCGTTGGCCGCCATTTTTAGTCCTCTTTTTAAAACTCTCAAATAATTTAATTAAAAAACTTTAACTCGGGTGTGGATCGAACCCCGAACCTACGCGCTTATAGCAATGCATCTAACATAGTCCGCCACGATCTCTCATACATAACATTGTCGCAGAAAAGTATATTACGTGAGCGCGCACCGTACGCTGGCGGGTAGGAGTCTCGGTGGCGACATCTACATGCGGGTAGTCTATGGGCCGGTGGCCTGCGGGTAGGAGTCTGCCGCGGGAGTCTGTCCGCCATTTTTTATCCATGCGCGCGGGGCGATCAAAATCAAATTGTACAAAAATCACATTATCATTATCATGATTAATCGTATTTTTGTACGGGCGTATATCACAAAAGGACCGTGAAAGGCAGGTCAGCACCCTCGTGTCATCCAATCATAGCAAACTCGAAAGGTATTAACGGCTATTCGTGAATCATATACAGGGCGGAGTATCTTTGAATGGTAGGACTTAAGCAAACGATAAGGTATTAACGGCTATTCGTGAATCATATACAGGGCGGAGTATGGTAGGTCGACTTTAGCAAACGATAAGGTAACTTTTTTGTGTCAACCCCAAGTGTTACGTCGTCACGTGGTACATCGCCACGTGGTACGTCGTCACGTGGTACGTCGTCACGTGGTACGTCACGTCGTCACGTCACGTCACGTCGTCACGTGGTACGTCGTCACGTCACGTCACGTTGGAGGGAAGCTTCGAAACATTACATTGGCGAGACATTTCTTGTGAGGTTATGAAGTCGGATTGTGGCGAAGTCGTCAGACGTGGAGCAGACTTCGTATAAACTGGATGTCCCGCAAATTACTTATCCATTAAGACGTATCCAACCATGTTCAACAAAACCGAAGAGAATATGGAAAATGAGATTTATAATGTCTTCACCATGACATGTCTAATATTAATATCTGTCTTGGTTTTAATTTTAAAAATTATTTTAAAAATTGTAAAACGAAAATTTGTATCTTCATGCAATATAAAAGTTGATGAATATACAGAGTGTTTCAATAAAAACCCAACGTTTCTGTAAAAAACTTTATTTATAATGGTAATACAGTATTTGAAAACCAGTGGCGGAGGCGTTGTACATTTCTTTCGGTACATGAATATAGTCCAGAGGCGTGGCAGGGGTTCGGATCTTGAGCAAAGTTTCCAGTTTCACAGGGTGTACCATCAAATTTACAAACATCAATAATGCGTGGAAAAACACCAAATATGTTACATTTCTTTAGCAGAAATTCCGCTTTTTGTTGTCCCCGAACGTAAATGTAGTCTGCAGCATACAATAGCTTTTTTTCCAATATTTCATTCACTCTAGAATATTCTACATCTCCTGAAGAATATCGAATGCCATGCACATTCCTTTCCAAGTAGGATGTAGTCTTTCTATCATCGTTACTTAATGTAGAAAACGGCTGCGGCGGTAAAAATATGTAATGCGAACTTTTGAAGCCAATTTCTATGGTGAGTTCTTTGACGACGAAAAGTCCATCTACGACAAAGCCTTGAATATCCACAAAAGCTACTCTCATGTTGACGTCTGTTTGAATACTAACGCAGATCAACATTTAGTTCAAGCTTTTAACAATTTCCGTGAGGGGGAAGTATTCCATCACGCAATCGTGAATTATGATGCAATAGACTTTGGTATTTTCGGGAAAGCCTTTGTTTGCTTCAATATCAAGTTTTACATCGACTGTGGACGCCTTCATGCTTTCTTCCTGTTTTGAACAATCGATAACAAACAATGCACGTTTCTTGAAAGAAGAATAATCCAACAGGGGACGTTTCTGTGCGGAGTTTGCGTAGTTGGGATAGAATTCAGTATAGTTAAAATATGCCTCATTGTAGTCAGTTTTAGCGAAATCCAATTGCATTCTTTCATTAGGCCAATAGTCACCGTTAAGTGACAGTCTTGTACTTTGCACGTCAGCATTGTCAAATAAAGTAGGATCGGCTGTAGTCACGTTACGTTTGCCGGTTTGGAAGAAAACAATAACAAAACGGGGTCTTTCAACTGAAGTGGATGTTTTAACAGCCCAAACTTCTCGTCTTGCACCTTTAGTAATTGAGGGCAATTCGTGTAACTCCCACTTTCTAAATGGAATAACTATAGGCTGATCTTTTTGAATGGATTTCATGAGATTTATCTTTATATCATCATTGGGAAAGATATGTTTAACTTTTAGTTCAATACTTAGATATAATATTAATTTTAGCGGTTGTATGGGAGAGCGTGCCAGAGACATTCTTTTCAGTAATATATATGCAATCATTATCATTTCGTGCTCGAACTAATCGTATCGTTTGTCGACCGCATGTAATCATGGGATAATCGTTGAAAATGTTGAAAATATGTTTGAGGGGTATTTGAAGGTTGAAGGTCTTGTCGCTATCATTCAGAATAGGGTCTTTCGGGTAATTCCAACCAGCTATAGCCATATGATTGGAATCTTCTTGGTTATAACATGTCATAGCACGTACGGCACTTACTATTCCGGGATCCCGAACGGTTTCCATTTCCCTGGCACTTTCACTGTACGTACATGAATCGAATAGGAAGGCTCCAACATTATTTGCTAATTTTACATCACCACCTCCATGTGTTTCAAGCGAACCTTTAATGCACAACAAAGTTTCGCTCATTGCAAAGAACGAATCAACTTGATTGATGCTGAATTCCACAATGTCACTGCAATTGAATGATTTTATAAATGGAGCATAGGTTCTGTATTCAGCCTTTCGAATTGAATCGTCAAACATTGGCTTACGGTAGATATCAAACATCGAAGGCATGTTGTCGTTTTGACGAAGACGTTTTCCATACATGGTTGTCATTTTTTAATTTAAAACCCAGCGATTGCAGGACCAATTTGTTTGCGAACGTGAGATGTTTTAGCTTTGGTGATTGCTTAGCTAATGAAGTTGAAAGCTCTGCAGACTGTCTTTTATGATTGATTATTAGTCCCATCTGCTTCGTGCTCTAAGCTCTAATATCAACGTACTCAATTCACCTCTAAAGTTTATAGGTCGACCGTCTTGGTCTAAGGCAATAACGGTAATGTTGGTTATTTCACGTTGTGGTATAACAGGTAAGTAAAGCAAATTATGAGGAATTTCGTCGATGGAATATCCAGGATCTACTTGTATGACGAATTCGTAAATAGTATGAGCAGGTCTGTTTGCATCGAAGGCTCCAGTGGTAATGTTACAATCGAAACGGATACTGGATACTTTAATGATTTCGACGGGGAGATCTGAAGAGTGCATTTTGTTGGCGTCGAGTATTTTCGATGAAAATCCCAATATTTTCCCAAGACTATCAGTTTGTATAAAGGAAATTTTGTATCTACTGGAAATTTCACATTTCAACGTATTGTGATTGGGTTTTAGTGAAAATACCGTTGAATTTTTCGCACCCAATTTATCGTTGATGAACGATTCAAGATCAGCAATTTCATAACACCCTGTGGGAAAATTAAAACTTTGTAGGTTGTCTTCAGCATCATAGTAGTAAAACGTACAATTTTCAATGTTTGGTATACTGTGATACGAATGAAAAGATCTTAGAGCTATTTCATAAGCATTCTTGGGATCAAGTACAATAGGAGTAGGAGGCTGAAAGGTAAACACGTGATTGGTGCTGTTAACTCTCAGCAACTGTGACATGATGACTAATAAAATTCGAGACATGTTTGAATTTAAATATCATTTTTTATTGTTTGTTTACAAAGAAAACAAGTGGCTTGTGAACTCGGAGGCCCGTCACAATGCGTCGTCCAATCAGGTCGATTGTAATGGATGAAACAAGGCAATCGTATTTGTAGTTCAAAATTTGCTCGATATTCAATGGGAAGCTTATGCCAAATATCAAGCAATTCCGAAGGTCTTACACACTCTATTAGATATTCAATGGGAAAGTGCTTTAGTTCTTCGGCAGTGAAACTACTCAATGTTTTTCCATGATAGATATGTTGTAGTAATAGTTCCGTCATTGTTGTAGAAATTTCAAACACAAATGACCGCAATTGATTTGATCGTAGTTTTGATATTGTGTATTGTTGTAGAAAATTCGCGCGCTCTTTCCCAAATATTTAACAACTTCTTTCGGGGGCTTCAAGTTACCAAATGAATCGAAATACTCTACATTGTTGTTTATCTTTCTGTAAGCTACCCAATGACTTCCACTATTCTTAGAGGTATCCAAATTAACCACTGCACATTCCTGTTTTCGGGGGCCGTTTTTGGGGAGAGTGTCTCGCATGAAAACTCCTCGAAAATGTGGTATTTTAAGTAATTTTGCGTAATGTGTTATGTCAAAGTCGGTTAATGCGTGATTGGGTAGCTTTATAAGTTTTTTTTTAAATACAATCCAAAACCGCCTTTTGGGTACTTTTTCAGATACAGACCAGATCCTACACGTTCCATCGCCTTATTATGACGTACATCTTCTTCCAATTTCTTTTGCGCATGCTTTGCGTCAATTACAGTTTTAGCAATCCCAGCAGCACCACCTGACAAAGCTCCAAGTGCCGAAAGGCCAGCAAACAAAGGGATAAGTGGCAGGAAACCTCCGGATTTCGCTACAGGTATTACTCGAGGAACCTCGACTTCTTTTTTCCCACCAAATTCTTTAATAAGTGCTTTGGCTGCTCGTAAGGCAAACGTTGCAGTGTCTTTCAAAGATGTCCCTTGCTTCAAGGACTTTCCCACTTTTAGAATGACATCTCGATGCAAGGAACGACGTTTGCGACGACATCCCATTCCCAGCTTTCTTTTCAACTTCATTCCGCCTGTCACAAGTAATGCAGCAGTTTTCTCTCCCAGTGAAGCGTCTTTTGATTTGACGCGAGCCCAAGCTTTATCTTCAAGTATCTGATCGGCTTTGTGCCGTTCTTCGAGAGACTTATTCTTCCAGTAAGAAATATCGTGTTGTTTACAAGCTGTGTCCAAGGGATTGATGCCTGGATCTCCACGATCAAGACGTTTTTCCAATTTTGTACCGGCTACCAAAAAACAAATTAATTTTTTACAAAAGGGGTGGGGGAGAGTACTTACGCCCACAGTACTGATAGCTAGGTAAGTGAAGTTCAATAGGTAGTTTATTGATGAGAGAATTCAAGAGACCTTCTCCTTCAAACACCAACATTAAGACTGATACGCGTAAGTGGTGACATCTATATTTAAAGAATAGTACTACGAAAAATGACACACACAATGAAAATAATTCAACAAGAACAGACGATACCCATTGAAAATCTGGATTTCACCTCAACGCCATCGATCGGCAAACATGGTAAATTGTTGCCAAATTCTTTCCGTGCCATTATATGCGGTCCCAGCGGGTGTGGAAAAACGAATGCCGTGATGGCGCTCCTATTCAATCCAAATGGCGTGAAATTCAAAAACGTTTATGTTTATTCAAAATCATTATTCCAGCCGAAGTATCAATTGTTGCAAGAAGTGATAGCACAAGTCAAGGGTGTTGGGTATTTTCCATTTAAAGACAATGAGGAAATAATTAGTCCAGATAACGCTCGACCGAATTCTGTCTTTTTATTCGATGACGTGGCATGTGACGGCCAGCAGAAAATTCGTGAATACTACTCCATGTGCAGACATAAAGATATTGATGCCGCATATCTTTGTCAAACATACTCAAAAATACCGAAACAGCTTATACGTGACAATTGTAATCTAGTTGTGTTATTCAAGCAAGATGAGGTGAACTTGAAACATATATTTGACGAACACGTATCTCCAGACATGACATTTGACACATTTAAAAATGTGTGTTCAATGTGTTGGTCTGACCACTATGGTACTTTGGTAATTATGAAGGATTTCCCACTTAATGATGGAAGGTATCGCAAAGGATTCGATAAATATATAAAATTGTAAGCTGTACTTCAGTCTGCACCAATATGTCTGATGATAAGGTTGCTACTGCATTGCGCAAGAAAAAAGTATCTGAACTTGCTAGATCAATTCGTAAAAAATACTTGGCGCTGAAATTGGGTAAATCAGAGCAAGATGAGTCTATTAATAAACTATTCAAGCCAATATCCAAGCCACTTGAAGAAATTGTGCAGTCCTCAAAGACACTACAAAAAACGATTACAAATTTACATCCAAAAGAAGAAATGAACAAAGAAGAACCCCTCGAATCCGATGAAGCGGAGAGTATTCCAATGTCCGAATCTCCTGAAATAATGCGTTCTGAAATTTCACAAGAATCCATTGAAGAGTATTTAGATCAATATCCCAAAATTACTCAATCGTATATTGAAGATTATTTCCAAGGTAACGGAAGAATCGATAGAAATTATGGTCCAATCTACAATGATGAACTCGGTTGGAGTTTAGGTATGCGTAGAATTGCATTTGACAAAAAAAGCAACAATATCAACATTCTACCAGAAAAAAACAAACAAGGTGGGTACGTGATTGGAACACCGGGCATGTATCAGCTTTTATTCTACAACGACCCAGAAGGCTATACCTCGCAGGATTTAGAAGCATATAAAATTCTTCTAGATTATACTGGGGTTCATCGAGATACACTAAACCGTCTCAAGGGTTCGAGCACTTACAAATATCACAATATCATCAAACCTCTGTTTAGAACTGATACGGAATCAAGACGTCCCTCTACTCGAACGCATCAGCACCTGATAGATGGCCCCGCAAAAATAACATCACCAAAAAGTGGAGGAAACGTTCTCGATTCTCGTTTGATATACAACGAAGATCCCATGGAATATATTTATTGGGACGATCCCAATGAATTAGTGGATCGTTTGAAGTTGTTGATTGCTTCAAAAGAGGCAGGTAATACGTCACACGACAACGAAATAGTAGCAATTATCAATGAGCTCAAAGAGGCTAATATAATAGAATGACAGGCTGAAACTTGTTCATTTCAATTATGCCTGTCGATAAATTCGGACATAGACATCAAACACCCTATGCGCGTTTACCAACAAAAATCACGTTTCCTCATACACCGGACGGTAATATTGACATTGAAAATGTGAAAATTTGTAATGTAAAGGAACCGACCACAAATAGTGACGCTGCAACAAAAAAATATGTTGACGAGCAATTGCATACTATCAACTCGTCATTAATTCAAACACATGGTGTAGTGCTACAGCTACATGATCATGATATAAAGGATTTAACAGCAGGATTTAACGGAATAAATGAGCTTTATAGCACTGAAATTCCCCTATTACAGGGGAGTATTACCAATCTACAAAATAAAACTAACGAAATTGATACATTTATTTCGCGAAGTCCCCCTGTAGCAGGTAGGGATATGGCTACAAAGAAATACGTTGATGAATCAATTGCCGCAACAAAAGTCTTTATTCGAAAAGAATTGACCGCTTCTACGAATGCAAGTATACGTGAATTGAAAAAAGAATTTGCAGAAAATAACATAGCCATCTCTGATTTGAAAAGTAATATTTCAGGTATAGTGAACAATATTAAGGCTATGGCTACGAATAACCATAACCACATTCACAGTCTGGAACTGAAACTGGCCGGTAGTAAACCATAATATGCACTCCAAGGAAAAGATTCAACTCGTAAATGAGCTGCATAAACCGATTCGGAGAAAATTCCCTCGAAGACGTACTATAATCAAGGGGTTGTTTGATCTTTGGCAATTAGACTTATTGGACATACGTGCTCATGCCTCTCAAAATAAAAATTATAAAATGATACTGGTCGTTATTGATTGCTTCTCAAAATTTCTTTGGACACGTTCACTAAAGACGAAGAATGGTGAGGAAATCACTAGAGCATTCTCGGATATTCTCGCTCACACACGACGAACACCGAAAAATCTGCAATCCGATCAGGGGAAGGAATTTTACAATAGCAAATTTCAAAATTTAATGAAAAAACACAGTATAAATCATTATAGCGTATTTAGTACGATGAAAGCTTCTATGGCAGAACGTGTTATAAGAACTTTGAAATCGAAACTCTACAAGTATTTCAGTTTAAATGGTACCCACAAATGGATAGACATTCTGCCTGAAATTACTCAAAACTATAACAATACAAAACATTCCACAACAAAATATAAGCCTTCTCAAGTCAACAAATCCAACGAAAAATCTATTTTGGATAACACCTATAGTCATTTAAAGATAGCCGGTCCACGAAAATTTAAAGTTGGCGACATTGTGCGCATATCCAAGGCAAAACATGTCTTTGAAAAAGGATATACACCCAATTGGACTACAGAACTATTCAAAATCACCAAAGTTAAAATTACCAATCCTGCTACGTATTTACTCGAAGACATGCAAGGTACACCAATCAGCGGCTGCTTCTACGATGAAGAACTACAGAAAACATCGAATTCAGACATTTACTTGGTGGAAAAAGTTCTCAGAAGAAAGGGCAACAAAATGTATGTGAAATGGCTCGGACTAGACAAAAAAACACAACAGTTGGATTGAAAACAAGGCCGTTTTGTAGCACTACTTTTCGCTTCGTTGCGTATGAATACCGAAGAAGATGGCTGACCGCAAAGAACGAAAACTATAAATTGAAGAGCGCTCCAGTACTTGAGCTTAGTTAGCAACATGACTTTTCAAGATAGTGACTATTCTTCTTCTTCCAGTTACTTCGAATCCAGTTCATCTGACTGCAGTACAGAATTGGATAGAATTTTGGAAAATTATGAAACTTCTGCAAAGTCCGAAAATGTATACCTACTTTTAACACAATATACAATTTCCGGTTATGAAGTAAAATGTGGAATTAGTCCGGCAAGATCATTTACGCCTGCTGTTATTCTATCCCAACAGCTAAAGTGCAGCAAAATATCTTTCAGCACTTACGAATGGCAGAACTTTATTTCAATAATGACGCAACAGATGAATTTATTTCGTACCGGAGACGAGTTCAAACCTGATTCGATTCCATGTGGAGAGTACTGTACCATTACCCCATTAATTTACGATGATTGTAAGGTAATTTTTGTTAGAAAACATGACGTTGAGTATTACATGGATGAAGAAGAAGTATCCCAAATTTTAGAAGTAAATAATTTGATTATACAACGTATATCGGTGTTGGAAAATTTGGATTTTTGTCAATATTATTATAATGTTTTGGATTTCTGTAAAAATATCACCCCCGAAAGCTCTCTACAAATTTTATATGCATTTTGTTCCATAACACCAAACGATATGTTAAACAATGCTCTTAGAGAATTTGTATACTTTTATAAACTCAAAGTCATCAATGATTTGAATAAATAGTTATATGTGTTTGTGTGTTTTCTTCTCTCCCCAACCGACGACAAAAAAAAAACAAGAACACGACAATTATGACACATCTGTCGTAATCGAGACCGTTATGATGTTAACGCCCTCCAAATTGGTGTGGGAATGAAATCAATGTATTTTACCATGACATGTGTAATATTAGCATCTGTTAGTTGTTGATATGAAATTCTACAAAGTTAATTAGTCTACCATAACTTCGTGAAGTTGATAAAAAATATTTCAAAACGATATAAATAAGCTCTGAGAACACGATAATTATGTCACATTTGTTGTAATCGAGACAGTTATGATGTTAACGCCCCCAAATTAATGTGGAATGAAATCAATGTGTTTTACCATGACATGTGTAATATTAGCATCTGTTAGTTGTTGAGATGAAATTCTACAAAGTTAATTAGTCTACCATAACTTCGTGAAGTCGATAAAAAATATTTCAAAACAATATAAATATGCTCTGACAACACGATAGCGGCAGTTCCATATCAATAATCGGCGAGTGTACATCTTGAAAGCTACGCGAGTGTGCATCTTGAAAGCTACAATAGTTTCTTCTAGTGAAGTTTTTTGAACAATAGTAAGTTTCATTTTTTAAATTCCAGCTCTTTTACATTTAATATTTGCAAAGATAAAACTATTTCGAATATTTTGGAAAAGTTTTATTTGCTATAAATTTATTTGGGGGGGAAACTCTTTGCAGACTGGTACAACAACATTTATCATTTCAGATGAGTTTTATCAATGAACTAAACACCTTCTCTACTTCCACAGGGGTAGAGAACAAACCCATTAGGAAGCTGAAAGAAATTCCGGAAAACGTCTCCCAGAAAATTGTAAAAGTTAAAGTAGTTCAATCAAAATTTGGAGAAGCTATATTAGTCGAATTAGCAGATAATGTAACTTTTCTCCCCCAAAGGGTAGTGGAAAAATACAAGAAATATATCGCAGATATAAACAAGGGGAGCTATAGTTTGGTGTTTTTGGGGCTACAGAATATTTCTAGTGGATACCGCCCCAGGACACTATTTAAAATAGAAGAAAACAATTAAACGGTAAGATTTTTTAAAATTTTGCTGATTATTTATCATGGGTGATTCTGTTTTAAAACCATTTTATTATTTTTTGTTTCAGCAACACATTCGCAAAATTTGATTGAACCGACTGAGGACAACTTAAAAGGAAATTCAGAAGTACACATCCGCAGTCACGATATAGCTCATATTACACAAAATTTGGAAGCGACCTGCTGAGGACAACTTAACAAAATTTGGAGAAGTACACGCAGTCGAAGACAACTTTAGAAAGCTGGTGAGTACATTTTTTGTGCATATACTCAATAATGTCGAACTTCAGTGTTACTCTACAGCAAGTTGATGAAATTTTAAATTCTCTAAGCAAAATTCAAACCTTTTCAAATGGAAACAAATGGATTTTACTGATTAATAAACATCTCAGAAAATGTAATCAAGCTTTGAAATGTTTCAAGTTTTCGATCGGAGTAAAAAATAAAATTCATACAAAAATAGCCCATTTGAAGCGCATGCGATGTTTAATAAAAGGGAATCATGTGGGTGAAGGACTTGAGAAATCTAGTAATGGGGTCAAGTGGGAAAACATTAATGCTGCATTTGAAAGTCGATTAAAAACAGGAGTTATTATAAACTTGTTACATAAAGATATGAATGCATTCTTTACAGATGCTTTCAAAATTTTTAAAAACAAGATTTCATTAGTTCTCAAGAAAACGCAAATTTTAAAAGTGAACACCACCTTTTGTGGGGATTTTATTAAGCATCCAAAAGACGAGGAGTTAGTAGACCGCAAATATTTTAGTACTCCCAATGTTGTATTGGCCATTGGAGATGATTTATATGATTGGTTTAGTATAAATATTATTGATCCTATTTTAAACAGTTTATCAGAATTTGCTGAAAAAGAAAGCGGGTGGGCATTATCTCGAATAATTTTTTTGGAAGTTGCAATAAACAAATATGAAATGGGGGCTGGCTCGTCCTTCGTTCCACTACCAGAACCAATTTCTCGAAAGAAGGCAATTGTAAACGTTTGCAATATGGACCAAGCTTGTTTTTACTGGGCAGTAAACAGTTTTTTAAATCCTGCTACTAAACATAGTAATCGTACTTCATCGTATCCACATTACTCTGAAGTTCTAAATACAAAGGGTTTAGATGTTAAAATGCCACTAACCCAAATTACAAAATTTGAAAAATTAAATAATATATCAGTAAACGTATACTCTTTAGAACTAAATCAATCGAATAAATCTACATTTTATACAGTAGTTACCACAAGATTAACTAAAAATAAACTTGAAAGACATGTTAATCTATTGCTGTTACAATCCAAGTATTATCCTAAGTTAAATGATTATGATGCACCTCCTGTAGACGATACGAATGAAAACATTAAGTACCACTATTGTTGGATAAAAGATTTATCTAGATTAATTTCATCTCAACTTAATAGATCTAGGAATAAAAAATTTATTTGCGATAGGTGTTTGAACTATTTTCATAGTAAGCAAATTTTGGATAAGCATGAAAGTGTTTGTAAAAATATGAATGAGTCAAAAATTTCTTTTCCCAATTATACTCACATTGAATTTAAAAATTTTATTTATAAGCAGAAATGTCCCTTTGTTATTTATAGTGATTTAGAATCTATACTAAAGGCTTATACAGATCAACAAAAAACAGATAAAACTAAAAAATATCAACAACACGTAGCTTTTTCTGCAGGCTATTATTTAAAATGTGCTTACGATGATCAGCTTTCATATTATAAATATCATCAGGGTGAAGACTGCATAGATTGGTTTACCAATCAGTTAACTGATGTAGCAAAATTTGTTCAGTCCAAAATTTTAGATATAATACCCCTTGGTGGTACACCTAACTTGGTAAATGCACTAAATTGTCACATTTGTGAACATGAATTTACAGATAAAGATATAGTCGTTAGAGATCATAATCATTTCACTGGGGAATTTCGTGGATACGCCCATCAAGCATGCAATTTGAATTTTAAAAAAGTCTTTGTTGTTCCAATCATCATGCATAACTTGAGCGGCTACGACTTACATTTTGTTATTAAGGAAATTGCAAAACGTGGTAAGGTTTCCATACTACCAATAAATAAGGAAAAATATATAAGTTTTACCCTACATGACTCTGAAACTAACATCAAGTTTAGGTTCATAGACTCCTTTAGATTTATGGGAGCAAGTCTAGACGAACTGGTATCTACACTGAAGGAGGATGATTTTAAAAATTTAAAACACGAGTTTCATGATTTAAATAACCAAAAACTGAAACTTTTGATGAAAAAAGGGGTTTTTCCATACGATTACATCGATTGTATAGAAAAGCTCAACGACGTGGAATTACCGTCTATTGAAAATTTTTACAATAGACTTTATGATTCGAATATTTCCATGGAACAATATAGTCATGCAAAAAATGTTTGGGAGTATTTTGATACCGCTAGCCTGGGAGAGTATAGTCAACTATATATGAAAACAGACATACTGTTATTAGCAGACGTTTTTGAGCAGTTACGAAGTAATTGTTTGCAAACGTATCAGCTAGATCCTGCATGGTACTATACTCTTCCTGGGTATACGTGGGATGCTATGTTGAAGTATACTAAAATAAAATTAGAATTACTTAAAGATATTGATATGATTATGTTTATTGAGAGGGGTATTCGGGGAGGCATATCTGTTTGCTCAAATCGATATTCCGAAGCCAACAATAAATACATGGAGGAGGAGTATGATCCTCAAAAACCCTCCAAGTACCTCCTACACCTGGACATAAACAACCTGTACGGGTGGGCGATGTCAGAATTCCTCCCTTATGCAGACTTCAAATGGGAAGATAACACGAACATTGATATCAATCAAATTGCAGACGACTCTCCAGAGGGGTACATTCTTGAGGTAGACCTGGAGTACCCTAAGGAGCTACACGATCTACATCAAGATTTTCCTTTTTGCCCTGAACACAAAACGCCTCCCAATTCAAAATTAAAAAAACTCATGGCTACCCTACACAATAAACATAATTATATCTTACACTATCGAAATTTAAAACAAGCTTTAGCAAATGGTTTAATTTTAACAAAAATACATAGAATTTTAAAATTTAAACAAGCTGCATGGCTAAAACCCTACATCGCTTTAAATACTAAACTAAGAACGGAAGCTACTACAGCTTTTGCAAAAAATTTGTATAAATTGATGAATAACGCGGTGTTTGGTAAAACCATGGAAAATATACGGAATCATAGAGTGGTGAAATTATCAAGATCATATTTGGGACGTTATGGAGCTAAAAACTTGATTGCTAGTCCTTGGTTTCATTCTAGAACAATTTTTGAGGAAAATTTAGTTGCAATAGAATTAAAAAAGAGTAATCTCGTTTTCAATAAGCCCCTGTACATTGGGATGGTCATTTTAGACATTTCAAAAACTTGTATGTATGACTTCCATTATTCATACATCATCCCTAAATTGGGAAAAAAAAATTGTAAATTAATGTATACAGATACAGAGTTTCACGTATGAACTTCATTGTAATGACGTATACGAAGAAGTGATAAAGGATGATATACACATGTTTGATACGAGTGATTATGCGGAGGGTAATCACTTTAACATTCCGTTAGCAAACAAAAAGGTGTTAGGTTTGATGAAAGATGAATGTAATGGTTCTATTATGACGCATTTCATAGGGCTACGTTCAAAAATGTATGCTTTTAAAGTTAAGGGTGGGAAAATAGTGAAAAAATCTAAGGGGGTAAAGAAAAATGTTGTAAAAAATAAAATTACTTTCGAAGATTACTTGAACTGTTTAAAAAACTGGGAGTCGAAGTACATTTTCCAAAACACAATTCGGTCCTATGCACATAACGTTTTCAGCATTGAACAAAAGAAAGTGGGTCTTTCTCCTGAAGATGATAAGCGGTCGCTAATTCCCGAGTCGTTTGATACGCTTCCTTGGGGTCATTACAAATTAAGTAACACTGAGTAATATTGCAATTTTTGATGAGTATATGTATATAAAAAATGTACTCTTATTGTTTTAGATATGAATACATTGAGTGAAAACTGTATAAAAATAATTTGTGAGAATATAGAATGTCTAGCAGATTTTTTCGAATCATCAAAATTACCATGGACTCTTACCAAACAAATCGCAAAAAAATTTGCGGAATACAAGTGGAGGTTTTTGAATAAAACTGCTAAAAATGATCAGTCACGCTTTTGCAGAAATCTCAATTTTGTTCATTGTTCACGAGATATTCTGTACAAAGACCGAAATGCTGTACTTGCTAGATCTGACTGGGGCTACATATTTGAAGACGAGTCTGAATATTGTGTATGGGTTAACTATTATAGGATTGATAGATATAACATATATGTTTGTAAAGAATGTTTTGATAGCATAAAAGGATGTCATAAAAGATTGAGGAAACATTTGATTGTAATCAACGATCATTATCATGATGTTTGCGAGTCAGAAGATATAATTCGCGACTTGTACCACAATAAAGATTGGTGGTGTCAAAGTTGTTATAGAACAGTACTTTTTGAAACAAATGATAAAGATTCTTGTATTGCGAAACTTCATAATTCTCCTAGAACTCTCAGATTTAGGGGAACATATGATAGTGATAGCGATATTGACCATTTTGATGGATTCTAGTATTTTTTAATTCATTCTTTTGTTTTCATTTTTATAATTCAATCTTTTGTCGGTTCGATCAAATTTTGTGACTTAGACTTTTAAGATGTGTAAGTTTTATAGTTATTGTTTATCATAAATATATTAATCTTTTGTCGGTTCAATCAAATTTTGTAATTTAGACTTTTAAGATGTGTAAGTTTTATAGTTATTGTTCATCATAAATATATATATAATATAATTCATTTTTTATTTTTTTTTCCTACATTCATGTCATAAGATTGGGAGAAATAGGAATTTAATTAAATCAGTTACCTAGGAAAACATATTGATTTATTCATAAAAAGATATAATTTTGCTAAGTAAATTCTTTAGTTGTTCTTTTAATCCTTCATTGGGATACGGTATTCCAAACCAGTTCCAATTAAATTTTCCAGCTTCCATAACCTTCTTTGTATATTCGCTGAATTTATAATATGTGTCTCCTTTGTACGGCCACTGGTTTTCAAATACTGTATTACCATTATAAATAAAGTTTTTTACAGAAACGTTGGGTTTTTATTGAAACACTCTGTATATTCATCAACTTTTATATTGCATGAAGATACAAATTTTCGTTTTACAATTTTTAAAATAATTTTTAAAATTAAAACCAAGACAGATATTAATATTAGACATGTCATGGTGAAGACATTATAAATCTCATTTTCCATATTCTCTTCGGTTTTGTTGAACATGGTTGGATACGTCTTAATGGATAAGTAATTTGCGGGACATCCAGTTTATACGAAGTCTGCTCCACGTCTGACGACACAATCCGACTTCATAACCTCACAAGAAATGTCTCGCCAATGTAATGTTTCGAAGCTTCCCTCCGACGTGACGTGACGACGTACCACGTGACAACGTACCACGTGACGACGTGACGTGCCACGTGACGACGTGACGTGACGTGACGACGTACCACGTGACGACGTGACATACCACGTGACGACGTACCACGTGACGACGTAACACTTGGGGTTGGCACAAAAAAGTTACCTTATCGTTTGCTTAAGTCCTACCATTCAAAGATACTCCGCCCTGTATATGATTCACGAATAGCCGTTAATACCCTTCGAGTTTGCTATGATTGGATGACACGAGGGTGCTGACCTGCCTTTCACGGCCCTTTTGTGATATACGCCCATACAAAAATACGATTAATCATGATAATGATAATGTGACAATTTACAAGATTTTTTTCTCCCCGCGCGCATGGATAAAAAATGGCGGACAGACTCCCGCGGCAGACTCCTACCCGCAGGTCACCGGCCCATAGACTACCCGCATGTAGATGTCGCCACCGAGACTCCTACCCGCCAGCGTACGGTGCGCGCTCACGTAATATACTTTTCTTCGACAATGTTATGTATGAGAGATCGTGGCGGACTATGTTAGATGCATTGCTATAAGCGCGTAGGTTCGGGGTTCGATCCACACCCGAGTTAAAGTTTTTTAATTAAATTATTTGAGAGTTTTAAAAAGAGGACTAAAAATGGCGGCCAACGCCGCGGAACGCCGCCAACGCCGCTCTCAGCGCCACCAGCGGAGATTTTTGAAGTAGTGGTCCAGAATCCCTATAGTATATCTACTCAAATGGTTGGATAGGTCGCGGTAGCGAGTTAATCGAATGGCCTCCTAGATCGCCCGATTTAACTATATTGGATTTTTATCTGTGGGTTCTTTTGACACAAAAAGTGTATAAGACACGTCCAAGGAATAGAGCAGAACTGTGTGACAGAATACGACAGGCGTGTGCTGGAATAACGCCACATGAAATAAAAAAGCGCTAAGACATAGTCGCAAACGATACGAGAAATGTGTGGAAATTAACGGAGGTCTGGTCGAGGCTACAAAAATGTAGAATTCAATTATTGTTAAGTAGTTTAATAATTAAAATGTATTATTTGGTGTTAATTTTTATTTTCGTCACATCAGCACAATTTTACATTACTCTCAGAAGCTATAACTCCAGAACGGGTTAAGGTATCGGCTTCGAATTTTTACAGTGCAATATGTTTGAGTCCTAGTTTTTGTTTACCATGTTGCCATTTTTAAAATGTGTCTACATTCTTAGTAAAAAATTAATTAAAAAACAACTTTTTCCAAATTCATGTAGTCCAGTGGTGAAGTCATATTTAAGAAAAAAAATGCCTAATATACTTTCGTCTTTTTTGGCAAAGGAAAATTAACGTAGAGGGCCTTGAAAATAGCTATTATGGTATGAAAATTTGTGCTCAAATACTGTTTTTGATACTAAATCTAACAAAAAAGACTAAATCAAAATCGGTTGAAAAATGCGGATTTTATAGGGGTGCTTCCAAACAAAATGGGTCACACTGTATAATTATTTGGATAAAGATATGTAAAATTAAGATATTAGTAAAGCAACTGAATTGACTAATCTCGTTGTATGATAATGGATAAATCTCAAAATGAGCTTACAACTACTGGTAAGTAACAAGTCTGTCAAATGTCATACTTGGCATGTGAACAGTTTTCCATAATATCTATACTAATCTATATTTATACTAATATTATAAAGAGGAAAGATTTGTATTTTTGTATGTAACGAATAAACTTAAAAACGACTGGACCGGTTTCAAAAATCAAAAATTCTTTTGTCGCTACAAAGCTACGTTATCACTGAGTATTTATTACTAGAAAAAATTAGAAATTCCTATTAAGACCAACCCAAGGTGTAAAAATATATTATAAAATGAAGTCGTTTCCCGTTGTCTGCTTTTAAACTACTCAACATATTATTCTAATGCAGTTTTCAGCAATAGATAAAGTGATTCGAGATGAAGGTTTGTATGTATAACTAGTGACCCGCCCTGGTTTCGCACGGATGCAACGTATTATCTATACAGATACATACAAGGTGAAGCGAGATCTGTAATGCACAGATTAATACATAGCCAGCAACACATAAGCCAAACGCATAGTGCTGACAACTGGAAGCTAATCGAGCTAAAGACGGACTACGTAATGGGACAGCCCAACGATGCAATAGCCACGCAATAGCTACGAGATATAGCTTCGATAATAAGTTCAAAGTAACTATACCAAACAGGGAAGACTGGAAAAAAGGTGTACCCATACATGCAGATGTTTTTTGGTATACAGACGGGTCAAAGACGTTAGACGGCGTAGGAGCCGGTATAGTAGGGCTAAAGCAAGGGATAGCCTTCCCAGTAAGCCTATCAAGGAACGTCACAATTTTCCAGGCGAAAATGACGGCGATTCACCACTGTGTGGAAGAAATTAAAAGGCAGAAGAGAACATATCGTTCAATTGCCATCTTCACAGACAGCCAAGCAGCGCTAAAGGCACTCAACTCCGTAGAGGTCAATTCTAAGCTAGTATGGGATTGTGTGCGGGCCCTAAATACACTGGGTGAGCGTAGCAATGTTACGGTAGCCTGGGTACCGGGGTACGAGGGGCATAAGGGCAACGAAAAAGCAGATGAAATGGCCAAGCAAGGCTCATCAATGCCATTCGTTAGGCCGGAACCCTTCTGCAAAAACCATAACAAGGAAACAAACAAAGAAGTGGGTCGCCCACAAATATCCGAAATGGTGGAGGAACTCACTAGGACAGAGGCAAGCGAAACAGTTCATATTAGAACACTCGCCGAAATTTACAGCAGATCTGATGGCCAAAGACAGGAAAACTGTTGAAGCTGTAGTGGGTCTGTTAACGGGGCACTGTAAGCTCAATAGGCGTTTAAAGCTGATTGGATTGACAAACGAAGATATGTGCAGGTTTTGTCACCTAGTAGAAGAAACGGCAGAACACATTCTACGTCAGTGCGATATCCTGGCAAATGTGCGGTTTTTTGCATTAGCACTGGCAGAGAGCTATATAATAGATTTTTTAAAAAGAGTCAGGCTGGAGAATGTAATCTAGAGCTTAGAGGACCACAATAGATCTGAAAAGTTCGCAGTGGATTTAAATCTATCTGTATCTATCTATCTGTATACATTGTGTAACAAACATTGTATTCATAGAACATGTCAATTTGCAAAATTTAGTTACAAGGTAATCTAACAAATTAAAAGTTTTCTGTTTTATAACAACTCGTTGATTCCCGTTTCAAAATTCAAGGTTAGTAAGTTTCAATCCTTTTTTTAGGATAATGCAATTATTTTGTTAAGCGCTAATTTATATAATTTTTATAATTTTTCTTACAAAATATCACGAACATCACTAACGGACATGAAATTATACTTACATATTATACCGTTTCGTTTTTTATAATTGTCTAGAAAGTTGTTGATATTCACATGACTATTTCACTAGAGTAAATTGATAACTGACAAAATTTGAAGGTTTTGAACTGGCAATTTTTTGTCTTGTCGCGGCAATTTTTTGATGTTTAATATATCAAATCTATGTGTATAAAATTCTCTCGTGAAATAGTCATGTCGACTACCACTCAATTAAAAATTTTGTAAGGTAAAATTTTTCTCTTGTCGTATTCAAGTTTGTTGCTTCTAGGTAATTTTGCCAAGCAACAAACTTTCATGACAATCGAAACATTTTGCCGACAAAATTTTCACTCTCGTGGTATTATATATGACAATTTAATTCATGTATAAAAAATCGCATATGCCACAGTGCAATTGTCACTTTGACAGCGGCAAAAGTTAGCTTTAACTTTTACAGCGACAAATACACTAGTGGTTTTTTCACTTATTCATTTGTTCATCAATTATCGCGGTGTTGGTTATCAGAATAAATAGTTTGGCATGTTTGTCAACAACTTATTGAATTTTCAAGAACACTAACAATGAGTCGATTCGGTGTGTCTACGAACGCCGAAATTAGTCAAATTGTTAATACCTGTGTGCCTACTAATACAGTTGCGACGCAATCATCAATCTGGCGACAATTTTCTACGTTTTGCGATGCAAAAAGATACACATTTGAGCCAGATACTTCCATCGAGAAATTGAATGTAATATTGCAAGATTGGGCATTTAAAATGCGAAAAAGTAACGGAGAAGACTACAAAGAAGCGGTAGTTAAAACAATTTGGAACACCACCGCTAAAATGCTACAAAGTAAATATTATAACGAATTTAATATTGTATTCAACCCTTTCACCGATGTTCAGTTTAATTCATCACGAGTTGCACGTAATGCTAAACGTAAAATCCTACAAGCACAACCCGAAAAGAGAAAATGTAGTGCATCAGCTCTTAATAAATCTGAAGTATTTGCAATGGCCAGATTATATAACGAAAATGAACCGGAAGGACTTCTTAAAAAGAAATTATATCACATTTTGGCGTTTGAACTAGCTTGGCGCGGAGGAGAAGCAGCTTACTGCAAAACCACTTATTTCGTATCTGAAATTGAAAATCATGGAAAAGAAACTGGACGTATCGAGTATAATCCTTTATTTTAGAAAACGAGACAAGGGGGCAACATTAAATTATGTGACAGCAACTGGATCACGCCTAATATTTTCGACGAAGATATTTGCCCAATACGTTTATTCAAAAAGTTAATGGAAAAACGAAACACTTTTATAACTTCGAACAGAGTATTTCTTACACCAAATCCCTTTTGGAAAAAGAAAAATTCTAAAGGTTGGTACAAGAATTTGCCGATTGGAATTAATGAAATTTCCAAATGGACTAAACGCTCAGCACAACGCATTTGTTTAGATGTCAAACGTGTCAAAATTACAAATCACTCAAATCGAGCGGCAGCAGTTAGCGAATTAAGTAAAAGCGAAATTGAAGAACAAGCTCTAATAAAAATAACAGGACACAACAATTCATCATCAATAAAACCATACTTACAAGTTGACAAAGAGTATCATTCAAGCATTATTCAATCAATTCATTTGGAAAATGAAAAAACTTCAACATATACTACAGAAACGATTAGCTGTGGCACCCGCAGCGATATCACTGTCCCTAGTATGGATTTCAATAACTGCGTTTTTAATAATTGTACATTAAAATAAAAATGTGATTATTTTTAATGTTTCATAAATAAAGTTTGCATTGATATGTTTCCAAATTTCTCATTCATTAAATTGTCCTGCCGAATTACACTCGAGGTTTGTATTGATATTGGGTAAATTTGTGTTGTTCAAATTCTAAACTGTTTCCTTTAGCAATTTGACTCGAATAACTGTCAACCTAAAAACACTCCACCTTCGGTGTCGTGTCGAAATTTGTCTCAAAAATCGAAAGGGAGAATCAACGAGTTGTTGCCTTATCTTTTTCTGTAGCTTACTGAAGCGAGTTTCGGAAAAGGCCCCTATTTACAAATATAAAAAATACAATACAAAAATACCAATATCATGGTGATATTCCCACTAGGTCTGGTACGTATTCTAGAAACTGAATGTTTCGAATTTATTCGACTAGTGACAATTTCTAATGTTTCCTCTTATCTCAAAACTTTAACGTTTCAAATGTTAACAAGTCGATTATTACTATATACATAAATTTGCATATCTCGATGAGTTAAGTTGGTAGACTTGTTACTAAAGTAACAAACATGCATCAACGATTTAATATATAACGAAACAGCTAAAACGTGTGATATTGTTTGATAAATCTGGTGTAAAGGTTATAACCCTGAATCAATAATCATGCTGACAAACTCTAAAATTAAAAACAATGGAAATGTTTGTAAGGTATATTAAAAAGCACGTGTATTTGCGATCGATACGCAAACTCATTTTTCAAATTTTCGTAATCGGAAGGTCTTTGTGACATTTTTTATTTATGGAAATTAACTTATTCGATCCAAAAATGACCCATATAAATTTTCTAAAGTCTTTAATACAAATTTTTTCTCCGAAATTTAGATCCCACCACTTTCCCTGTATACAAAATATCTTAGATACCCATCAACTGATTTTTTTCCATATTTGTTGATAATCTGAGAATGTGTCTTCCAAATTTCAACTCAAAATTCCCAATATTGTGGCCTCTACGATTTTTTTTATTTAGCGCGTGTATTTGCGAAAGATACCCAAACTATTTTTTTTGAATTTTTTAAATTTTCAGAATTCGAACTAAGGTCTTTGTGACATTTTTTATTCATGGAAATTAACTTATTCGATCCAAAAATGCCCATATACATTTTCTAAAGTCTTTAATACAATTTTTTTTCCGAAATTTAGATCCCACCACTTTCCGGTTTCCCTGTATACAAAATATCTTAGATAACTATCAACTGATTTTTTTCCATATTCGTTGATTATCTGAGAATGTGTCTTCCAAATTTCAACTCAAAATTCCCAATATTATGGCCTCTACGATTTTTTTATTTAGCGCGTGTTTTTGCGAAAAATATCCAAACTCTTTTTTTTAATTTTTCAAATTTTCAGCATTGGAACTAAGGTCTTTGTGACATTTTTTATTCATGGAAATTAACTTATTCGATCCAAAAATGCCCATATAAATTTTCTAAAGCCTTTAATACAAATTTTTTTTTTCAAGTTTATATCCCACCACTTTCCGGTTTCCCTGTATACAAAATATCTTAGATAACTATCAACTGATTTTTTTCCATATTCGTTGATTATCTGAGAATGTGTCTTCCAAATTTCAACTCAAAATTTCCAATATTATGGCCTCTACGATTTTTTTTATTTAGCGCGTGTATTTGCGAAAGATACCCAAACTCTTTTTTTTAATTTTTCAAATTTTCAGAATTGGAACTAACGTATTTGTGACATTTGTATATACAATCAGTCGACCTAGTAGATTCCGAAAACGCCCATAAACATCTCCTAAAGTCAACGATGAAATAAAACTTTAATTTGTTTAAATCTTCATTATATATTTGAACGAAGTTCAATATACAATTCGTGACGCGTTTCGCTAACACAGTAACTTTCTCACAGCGAAACGCGTCACGAATTGTATATTGAACTTCGTTCAAATATATAATGAAGATTTAAACAAATTAAAGTTTTATTTCATCGTTTAGACAAAAATAGTATTAATTTTTTTTTAAATCCGTACTTCTCACTTTCCGGCAACCCTGAAACTATAACGCAAAAGTTTCCCGTTAGAGCTGTTGTCAGGTGGGGATATTAATAAATTCAGAACAAAAAGGTCTCAATATTATTTGATTAGATATTTGGCCACTGTTTATAGTTGTCAACAAAATTGTACGTAAAATACCAGCCTAGAATATTATCTTTTTGTGTCAGTTATATGCAAGTTGCATTTATAAACAAACAATATAAATATAATATTCTATGATGAAGATCATTGACCGGTTTTGTATCGTTTGTCGTTTTGTTGCTTAACAAACATTGAACTTTAGAATGTGTATATTCAAACCAAAATACACAAAATATGTTTAAGAATGTATCTTGTTATCATCAGCTTTTTCTATCTGCCACACTTTAGATTTGGATGAAATTGAAACTAATGCAATGTGAAATCATAATTTCTCATTTGATATACTACTCTGGCGAGCAAAAAATTGAGGTCACTTCAAAAATTGCGAATAATTTTAGCGTCATGAAAAATGTGCCTTTGCGCTAATTGAACATTCACATTTCCCTCTCCTGTTTCCAGTTTACTGTTGATTATTTGTGTTAAACCTAACAACTGCAAAGTGCAGTGATTTAACAGGCCCATAATGCCTTTAGATCCGATTGTTGTGGCAAGAATTGTTGAGCTGTTACAAGATGGTCGGGGGCAACGTGAAACTGCAAGAATTGTTGGTGCTAGTCTTTGTGGTGTGCAAAGGGTGTACCAGCGATTTCTGGAGACTGGCCTGATCACTAGAAGACCAGGGTTTTGGCGAAAAAGACTTACCACTCAATGAGATGACCGTTTTTTGGTGTCCACAAGTTTGCGGAATAGGACAGCTACTGCGGTTTCACTGCGAAATCAGTTGGAAGAAGTGAGAAATGTCAACGTGAATGGACCGTTAGAAGAAGACTTCATGCAGAAGAATGACTACAGGTTCCCCGCTGCAACGCCAGTATTGGACTGCAAGATTGATATTTGCCAGAGATCACCTTCGTTAGAATGATGATGACTGGAGCGGGTTATTGTTCTCATTGGGTCAGATGGTCGTCGAGGAGTGTGGAGAAGACCTGGGGAAAGATACGCTGAAGTTTGCATTGACGAGCGTCTTCCATTTGGCGGTGGGTCAGTCATGGTTTGGGCGGGAATCACTGCACAAGTTCGTACAGAGTTGGTCTTCATAGAAAATGGCTCCCTAATCTCTCACAGGTACATTACGGAGGTGCTAGAAGACCATGTTATGCCTTTCATGGTGACTATGGGGGAACGTGGTATTTTTATGCAAGACAATGCGAGACTACAGACAGCCAGAATTGTCAGGGAGTATCTGGATGAGGTAGAAATTAGGCGATTTGACTGGCCAGCCTGCAGCCCAAACATGGATCCCATAGAACATGTCTGGGTCGAGTTGGGACGACTGATCCGCAGACACACACCAGCACCAAAAACTACCCAGGAGCTGGGAAAATTGCTGTTGCAGGAATGGGATAACATCGACCAGAATGTGATCCGCAACTTAATTCAAAGTATTCATCAAGCAGTCATCAATGTAAGAGAAGGGAATACACGTTATTATTTTTCCTTTTGTTCGTTCCATATTTTCCCTAACAACAAAATGTTGAATTTCGCCTAAAATGTTAATTTGTTGCTTTTTCAGCATAAATCATGAAATCCAAGAAAAAAATGCATTTTTCTTTAGTATAGAGTATCACATTCAGCTCACAAAATCACATGCAATGATGTACAGTTTGCGAATACGATCTAAAAACGTGTATATTGATTTCATATAATTGATCCATCAGTTTATCATATTCGAAATATTGTTTTATTAATTTTTAATTAATTATATATTTGGATTTGGGTTCAATATTTAAATTATTTTTTTAATTCAATTCAATTTCGACAATTTAATTGAATATTACAAACTTTAACTTGCTAAATAATCTGAAATTTATGTTGTTCGGATTGTTTTTTATAAATATTCGCAATAATTGAGATCCTGAATTTAGTGTATTTAAATGTATAAAATAATGATAATTATTGAATCTCACGCAAGTTGTTAAAAATATCTCTACATTGTGACATTGTGTTATTAACAATCATTAATTATAGTGTTTTTCTTATAATTCACTTGTTACATTAAAAGCTGACTGATGTAAGGAGTATATTATTATATTGAATAGATTTTAGTAAAGTTTTTTTTTTCAGTAGGTAGGTACATAATATGTTATTAAATAAAAATTGATAATAAAAAAAAACATGGTTTTAACACATACTTATCCCAATTTTAAACTGAGAAGTATAAACATATATTTAGCAAAAAGTTTAATCGATGAATTTAAAACAATTTAATTTGTTTAAATCTTCATTATATTTGAAGCAAGTTCAATAATATACAGTTGGTTCGGTGAATCTTTTCCCATATATGAAATTATTCACATACTACTTTTTGTAGTACGTCTCTTTTCTACTCACTGGATCTAAACCCCCGAAATGAAACCGTTTGTTCCATTACAACATAATATAACAAACAAATATATGATGAATGTCGGCGATAGGTGTAACCCATACAACAGAAGTTCTATGGTTTTGTACATTGACAGACTATAGACTTTGTTTACATATTTATTTTACATTTTTATCCATTTTTTTGCCTCTTGCATATAAATTTATTTCAAAAACAGTTGTTATAACGACTAATTTATACGCGAGTGTTCGAATTATTGTGGTAAGTAAATATTATTTATCTACTTTTTATTTATTTACTTCGTTATGAAAACTAACCTTAACCCAAAACATCTCTGAGCATTTTGTTAAAAACATTGGGATTCAAATATAACAAACATGACAATCTCTTGTATATATCTATGTCTTTAATATACTTATTTAAAATATTTAGTATTTATTTTTACAACCCAAAAGATTTTTGTTTTACATTGTTCAACTGTACGGGTGGGACGGCCCAATAGTAATGTCCCTAACAGGACAGTTCTGATTTGCAAAGTTTCTACTGATGAAGTTGTTATTAATACTAACTCTTATGCAAGTAAATTTGCTTAATGGCAAGTTTGCAGAATAGCCTCATAAAACTCTGGAATACTAACTAAAGGTTTAGGTAGAATATTGCTAAATGGCTGTAAAATGCATTGCAATGATGCATTTGATTGTGAATTGATGGAAGATGAAATTATACCAGATGAAATTAGTAAGCAACGTTTGATTTATTAACGATTGTTAAAAAAAATTGTTAAAATTAGTTAATAAAGAGATCTCGTTATAAAAATGTAAGCTGAATAATATGAAGTTTATGGTAGGTACAACAATGCCCGTTTTAAAAAAAATATTGCCCAAAAGTGCTTTTACTGGACTCTCCCTGCAATTTGCCCACTCGTCCAGTAAAAGACCACTTTCGGGACTTGTTACGTAAAAGCGGCGTCTATTCAATTTTTAAAAAAGTTTAAAGTTAATCTAAATTTTAAATTTTTTTATTTTTTTACGAAATCATGCACAAAATAGTAGAAGTAAACAGTGGCAATCCAAGAAACAAGAAAATATTTAAAACTTACATTTTGAGTTCTATGACGTAATCTTTATCCCAATACCATTTGGACTGCACCATTATTCCCATTAACCATCACTAAAAACCGAATTCGACCATTTCCATTTACCGACCGGCGATTGCCACCACATTTATCTCTTAGTCAAAGGCATACATCACAAACATTTCCCTATGATACTGCCTCTAAGTCCACTACGTTAGAGCAACCTCGAGCCAGTACCTGGGTTTATAGAGCAACTCATCTATCTATAAAAACCGCATTATCATGTTGTAATTCACTAAAATAAATAATTCAAGAGAAAACGGTCAGTATAGGGAAGATGAGCGTAATCCTACAGCCTTGTCATACAATAATTAACAAGTTTCTACAAAATTCTAAATGGGAAAAGTACGAGAATCAAAAGTATTTTAAAATTTAGAATTACTAGAATGAGGAAAAGTATTTTGTTGAACTCCAATCCGGTGCAGTATCCAGATTAAGGTTATATTATAGTGAGCAGTTTAAAAAATATGTTGAAAATAAAGGGAATTTAAAATTCAATTATTAAACAAAAGAATATTAATTATAAACAATACAATTTACAGTACTCTAAGAATGTATCTAATTTTGAAAAAAACTTGTTAACCAAAGTACCACAAAATGTATGGATTGTTCCAAGTAATCTGGACACAAAAAGTGTCGTTTGTGAATAATTAAACTTTCTAAACAAGTTAAGAGAAGTTTGTAGTGGTAAATTTTTGAAAATATTAAAATAAATTTACCTATAATGGACAAGTTGAAAAAAAAAGATTTTCAAAGTCTTTATTATTCCCAAGGGAAAGTTTGTGATCAGATTTTCTATTATAACACAGGCATACAACAATTTGAAAATTTGTGTAATAAAAAAAAGATTTAATAGAGAATTAAATTTATGATGCAACAGTATACACCATTATATATTTAAATATAGTTTGTAAATTAGCATAAAACGAATATGTAAAGAATTGGAAACACCCAAAATAATTGTTCACTTCTGTTGAGTTGTCTGGAAGATTCCGTTGTATCCAGTGCGTTCTGGGAGTGACTTGATATTTTGAAATTAATAATTTAATAATAAAATAGTTAATAATGTGCTGGACTAAATAAAAGTTGTATATTTGGGGAAGAAATGTGATGTTTATTAAAATCTGAGATAGTTTTGAAAATAAATTAATTTTTTCTTTTTGTTTGGATAAAATTTAATCTTTTTATTTGATAATGTGACGTTTTAATTTAGGGAAAAAAATTTGATATATCTTAGAATATCAGTTGTGAAAAAAAATGAATTTCTAAAGCAATTTTTCTTTTTTTTTAATTATTCCTGTTTTGATAACTTTCTGTTAAAATCCAAAAAATATTAAATTGTGTTAAATGGTTGCCCTATTGGCTCCCAGAACGTTGCACGGGAAATCCTTTCTTTTTGCTATCCTAAATTATCACTTCTGAGTTGTCTGGAGCATTCCGGTTTTACCTAGTGTCTTAATATTTCTAAAATTATAATTTTCCAACAAAATTGTTAATATTTATGCCTCACAAAAAAAATGTTTTAGATTAGGAAAAAATTTTTGAGGTTAAGATATTTCTGCATTAATTTTTATTTATTTTTTCAATTTACTAAATAAAAGTTTAAAATTAGGGAAAAAGTTTTTTGAAATATTTTAAAACCTGAACACAGTTGTGAAAAAAATTAATTTTTTAAGCGCTTTTTTTTTCATTATAAAGTTGGTACCTATATATTTTTTTCTTTTTTTAATTATTGTTGTTCTATTAAATTAAAAAAGATTAAATGATTGACAGATTTGCTCTCAGAACGTTGCTACGCTGAAAAAACTTCACCTGAAACAAAAGAAACACAAACGAAATCCACATAAAAATATCCTCTTGCTGGGGTGTTTCCAATATTCAATATATTAATAAAATTATTAAAAATATGACAACCTATACCAAAAATTATAAATAGCAAAAACGTTTCAGGCATACCTTTTAAATAACAAAAATAGAAAATGTATTTATAACATTTAAACAAATTATGAATAAAAATGTTTGACTACTAGCCCCCCAAAAAATTCTCATTTCTTCAATTTAAGCTATTATTATTTTCACAAATATTTCTATTTTTGTTATTTGTCATAAAACAGTCTCCTACCTTTAGGCATATCGCATTTCTTGAGCTGAAACGAGCGTTAGAATCTGTAAAAAAAAAGAAAAAGAAAATGATATAATTTAATTTCAATTTGTCATTATTAATTCTTGATGATGTAAAATTGTTTTATGAAACTGTCGATAATATATTCAATAGATCGGAATTTTAAGTATTTTTTTGTATTAATTACCAATTTTATAAAGTATATGACATAATTAAGAAAAAACGGCTTAATTTCCCATCAAAACTAAACAAAATAATACATCTTACCATAAAAAAACGTACAGAAGAGAAATTCAAAATTACCCAAATTACACAAAAATTTATCGATCTGGCAACGTCTAATTACCTACTTGAATTCACACTTATAACTTATACGTTTGCGCACAGAAAAGTAACTTATCATAGGATTTACAAAAACCTTTACAATAACATGGTTTTTTACCGAAAAAAAAGCATTCAAATTAATTGTTTCAACCTCTCTCTACTACGCGAATCTTTCATAGAGATACTACCTCTATGGAATCTTTTCATAATAATTATCAAATGAAATCAATTAATAACAAATTCTACTACTGAATTATGTGCATATTATAGGTAGTAGGTATTTCAAATTTGTTATTCTTCGATTTTATTTAATAAAAAATATTCTTTTCACATCAAATGAATGTTTAGAAAACCTCCTTATATAATTTATACACTTGTATCTACAGAAAACAAATTTCTAGTTGAAATAATAACAACTTAAAATTCCTAGTTCAAAACTAGTACAACATAATAAGTATTATAACATTAAAAATGCATATTGTTAAATAAAATCATCAAAAATTACCTGAATAACCTCAAAAACATCGATATTCACTACTTAAACCACTTACGCATAATGTACAACACACGTTCTTTCTAATAAAGTCATGAAGCAGTTTTTTTAGGGTTAACAAAAAAAGCTGGCTTGATAAGTATTTACTTCATTTTTATTGGTGCTGTCTATATGTCACTCCATATTTGATATTTAGTCATAGAATATAATTTTGGTTTTATACAGGGGCGGTTACGTTATATTTTAATTTAGGATTAAAATATACAAAGTAGTTTTTTAAAACGGAACGTCTTGCACACGATTTTAATAAATTTGTAAACATTTTATGATATGGACGATGTTATGATGGTATTAATATTCTTCTCTGCAAACCTCTAAAGGTGTATTTTATTTGTTGCAGGTTATAAAAGAATTATCGATGGAGTTTCAGGAAAATTTTATTCTGGTCATCTTTCAGCCATTATGGGACCGTCTGGAGCTGGGAAAACATCTTTACTTAATATTTTAACTGGATACCAGTGAGTAATTCTTAATTATCTTGATAATTAAAATAATATTAACTGCTCTATTTATTATAACTTAATTTCAATAAAATTTTAAATGCTCTGTTGACACTGAATTATGGAAAAATATTATTGGGGCATTTCCATGTTTAACTTGAATCAGTTTATTGCTGCTGACTGGTAAACTTTATTTATAAGCAAAAGATCAAAGTTCTAATTTTATTGATATTATTAACACATTTATTTTTTGTAACATTGGTATATATATTTATGCATTTTCCAAGAAATAATGTTGCAACAACTTTTTGGTATTGTTTAAAATTGATGACGTTCTTAATAATAAGTTATTATATGAAATTATAAACAATTATAATTATTGGGACTAGACTAGTTAAAGAAAAGGTGGTTAAAGGTAGTTACAAAGATTGCCAACTTTACAAGGCATGCGTTTTAGTAATTAACTGTTTTCCAACAGAATAAAATGCAAACGTTTGTGTTTAAAAGATTTCGAAGAAAGCACAAAATCAAAATTAAATGAATCAAACAGTATCAGAATTACTATTCAGAACCACGTGTTGTGCAAATAACGGTTGTTCTTCCTCAGATTCATCAAAGCGACTGTCACATAACCTAACAACATGGAATTGCCTTTGTCAACTTTTTCCTTTGATTGGTCGTAAGCAGTGTTGCCACAGCTCCTTGTTGACTCTTCTTTATTAAAATTGGATCGGTTTTAAATTCTGCTGAATTTTTGTTGAACTTTCGTGAATTGAATTGGATTGGATTATTTGAATTACCTACAAGAGAAAACTCGAACGAATATGTATTTCGAATACATGACTATAATATTTAAAAATATTCACTAGTAAATAACAAATTTGAAAAAGCTCGTTCTAGTATGAATTTGGCTCGTTTCCGCCACATCATCTGGGTCCAAAAAAAAATAGGCATATGCGGCAACACTGGTCGTAATTCTTTCGAAAGAAATAAAAGGAAAAACGTTAATCGTTCAATTGTGAAAATTATTCATTATATCAATTATTTTGTTTAAAATAAATATATTAATTAAAGGAAGTTTAGCGTGACAAAAACAATAAAGGTAGGTAGGTACCTATTCATTATAATATAAACACGATAAAAATAAACTGACATATTATAATATTTACTGAAAGCTTTAACCAACTGTTAATTATTTAACCACTAACGATCATTAAATAAAACATCTAGGTAGTTAAAAACACTTATTGTGTTTGACTTCCTGGCCGGTTATAACTTTTAATTTAAATAGGTAACCATTTATTAAAAAACGCTACTACTACTACTACGTATTATACGTTTCGGCATGAAGTCATTTTCAAGTAAAACATGGATAAAAACCTAAAATATATCTTTAAGTACCTAGTCAATTACCGGGAAGAGCAGGCGACGTACATTCTGCATGCAAAGTTGTAAGGTTATGAAGCTCACGAATTCTGCCAGCGAAGTGAGCTCTTGCAATCCGCATACGTCTTTGCTACGGTTGTTTCCAAACATCCGACAGCCAAAATTAGCCAACCTGATGTACTTACGTCCTTCATAACAGTGTCAAAATGCGTTGTTTAAAATATAAGGAGGAGAAAAATGTTTATTTAGTTAACATATACAGGATGGTCAACTTATACTCCAAAAATTTTTTTATAGAATCGCTGGAACAAGTGGAACTATAAAATGTAATAGACCGACTAGGAAAAAAGGAATATTACAATATAGAAAAGAGTCCTGTTATATCCTTCAAGACGACAGTCTACCACTTCTTTTTACAGTAGACGAATGTATGATGATGGCATGTAGCCTAAAAATAGATAATGTTACCCAAAAAGCTAAGGAATTTTTGGTAAGTTATTTTAATAGTATATTATTAAACGAGGAATTTATGATAGCCATTATTCACGCAATAAGTCACCCGAGTGAATAATGGCCATAAATTGCGAGTAGAATACTATACTTTGTCCACTACCCTTGATTTCTTTATTAAATAAGGCGAGTGTAGAACGGAAAGTAATAATTTGGTATTATTGACAATTCTAACGTCAAAATTAATTAATTTCTGGAGTAGAGTCGCGTTTCAATAAGGAAGAAGCCACCTGAAGTTGGCGTACCGACCTACGCATAAGTCAAAATCTGTCGAGCGATCGCTCCATGCCATTGGCGTTACGAGTGATGTTTCATGCCGACAGCAATTAAATTGTTGACATTTGAGGTTGTGTTTGAAACAATCATTTACTGTCGAATATTTTTCATTTTTGAATATTTTAAGACGTTCTGCTAGTTTATTTGTGAGTGCTGTGTGTTTTATTTGATCTAAAACCATGCCTCCTACAAAACTGGTTGGTGTTAAAAGAAAAGTTATCCACAGTGAAGGCCGACAGATTCTTAAAAACGTTGCAACTTTTATGGAGTCTGAAGCTGAACATGGAATCCAAATTCCTTTAAAAAATCATCGGTAAGTCAAATAAGAAAGTATAATAATCCAATATATTACTCATGGCATTCAGATTGTTGTAAAATATATGGAAGAGTATACATTACTCCAAAAATAATTAAATTCTGCTAATAATTCATATAGTCTGCTGCACTTAGCAGTTATTTATATGGTTCTAATACTTCTAATTTTGTGTTACCCTACAAAATGTGAAAACGTTACGCTACTGATTTAGATTAAAATATATGGCGCTGGTTTTGACATCAAGGTCGCGCATCGACTGCAACTTCAGGTGGCTTCTTCCTTATTGAAACGGACTCTACGTCAAATAATGTGACATATGGAGATGGGCGATACTGTGTGTAAAGTATCGATACACCGTACCGTTATAAATATATTGTTTTAAAAATATTAATATTAAAAAATACCGTTAAGAAAAGTATCAATAATAAAAATTTCGATATTTTATCGATACGATATATTTCAGAATCAAATTTCCTCAACAAAATACGTAGAGTTAATAGTTTATTTTATATTGTACCCACATCTCTAGTCACCTAGCTATGTACCGAAATTTTGGGAGTGTTGAGTTGTCATGGCTTGTTATTTAAATGCAGAAGCGTAAATTATGAGTTCATAATTCATTCTAGTGCCAAAAATTTGACTTATTTTCAAAAGTGGTTCTCTTGAACAAATCATTTAATTTTGATGATTTTTTTTCCGATTTGTGGGCAAATTCTTTTTCTACAATACTGTGATTGAAATTTTGAAGTAGAATTTAATTTAAAAATATACAGGGTGCATAAATTTTTCAAATCTGTTTTTCATTTTGAAATCCAAACTAATGAATTTTAAGAGATCTGTTCTGTGTACACCATAGTCTTTGTGCTTCTGTTTATTATATTAATCCGTTTTTCGTTTTTAGATTAATGAAATTTTGACTAATTTGGGTTTATGTAAAGCAAGACATACACGATGTCAAAGTTTATCCGGTGGCCAGAAAAAACGGTTATCCATAGCTTTAGAATTAGTAGATAATCCTCCAATTATGTTTCTAGACGAACCTACCACGTGAGTATTTTTGAGTAACCAAAAAAAGAAAGGTGAATTATTGTGTGTTTGTTACGAAACCGCTAAATTTTTCTAAAAAAAAACCGTCTTGAGAGTTGTTGTAAAACATCATTATTCACTGGGTGTGATGATCATTAAGCCCATGTCTCACGGTCAAATTTTTGATCAAACTAGTTTGACGTCATACCTATAGTTTGTTCAAATTTTAAGAAACTGTCTTTCACACCATCATTCAAAATTTGACCAAATTTATTGACGGATGTCTAATTGGCGTCTGTCATTTGTCAAACTAAAAATTGTTGGTGTTGTTTTAATGTGATTGAACTGCAATTTTTTTGTATTTTCCACAATGAAAATAAAAAAAATTAAATCTGTTTTGGGTCTTTTAAGTATAGCTATTGTTCTGGAATACCGGACTGGAAAAATAGAAAAGGAAAAACCAAGAATGTGGGCTAGATCTTGGCTTTTTCGACGAAACGAAACCAGTCATAGCAATATTTTTATTTACATTTTTACAATGACATTTATGGCACTCACGTCAACCGTCAATATTCTTTTTCCACCAATCAAAAGGAGAGTTTGCTCAAACTGACCTTGAAAAATAGAAACGCCTCTATTTTTACAGGATTTGATCAAACTAAGAAGATGACGTCATATGCTGTCAATTTTTTGGTTTGCTCAAACTAATTTGATCAAACATTTGACCGTGAGACATGGGCTTAAGAATAATAACATTTTAATCTGAACTTTATCATGCTCTCTTTAGAAAAATATAAATTTTCAACGGATTTTTCCACGATAAATAACGAAATATTAAAAAATATCGCGTAGCTCATTTGAAAATATGATCAATGCTGATAACACTAATGATAATAAGTGTACTGAATTACTTTATAAATGCTTCCATTAGTTTATTGTTGAAATATCTAGAACTTCATAGAACTAAAGTCAGTGTGATGACCATAAAATAAAGCAATGTTGTCAGATATATTTTCTAAAATTGTTGGGCTCACTATACAAATGTTTCCCATTACTTCAGTAAACTGTTAGCTCGTGATGTTCTCAGAAAGCTAGTTTGGAAATATTTAAAAAAAAATACATAATATAAATTTATTAATAAGCATTAAAAAAAGTCGCTCGAAATTGCTGTAAAAAGAGAAATTAATTAAAACAACTTTTTGTATGCCTACTATATTTAAGAAAATTTTGTATATCTGGCAACGCATTGCATGTGTTCAGCGTTATACAATCATCAAGTACATTATTGTTTATATTATAATGGAGTAACGGGTCACTTACTAAGGCGGACTAACTGTAACTAAAAAAAATTAAACTCCGAGGGTGGCCTGCGATATTAGAGAGATATTAGTATTGTGTGTCGATTCAGGGGCGTGTGTAAATTTTGTTTTAAGGAGATATTTAAAATAATAGTAGTAAATATCTAGTATCTATTTCTTGGTCGAGTGAGTTTAGTGAATTGATATCAATATAATATTTATTATTTGTTCGTGGAGTTGAGTGAATTGATTTGAATTTATAAAAAATTTATATGCACGCCATTGGGCGGCTTTTTCCTTCAAGGGGATTAAAAATATGGTTCATCACACTGACTTTAGTTAGACTTTACCAAAAACAAAGAAAATGTTCAGTATCGACCCCTGCCGAGTAAAAAACCGGCCACAATTATAAAGGTAGCGTCATCATGCGGATCGAGACGAACTACACTTGTATACCACTTCCCTGCGAATTTATATTTGCCATTTTACTTGTTTAAATTTCTTCTCAGAGGACTCGATAGTTCGTCCACCACTCAATGCGTTCAAATGTTGAAGAAATTAGCCAGTGGAGGAAGAATTATAGTTTGTACAATACATCAACCAAACGCCCATACCTACGAAATGTTCGATCAAATTTATATGATGGCGAAAGGTAGATGCGTTTATCAAGGACCAAGTACCAATACAGTACCTTTCCTAGCTTCTGTTGGACTACATTGTCCGCAATATCATAATCCTGCGGATTATTGTAAGGATTCAACTTGTTAAATTGCATTTTATTTTTAATGGAAACCATGTTATTTTTGTAGTTATGGAAGCTGTTAGTGGAGAATATGGCGATTATATTGATATACTAGATAATCAAGCCAAAGAAGAAACATGGAAATATGTACCTACAAGTAAGTTAAATCTTGTTTCTGTTTTGCAATCTTATTTCAATGTCTGTCGTGGCATATATAGCCAGAGAAGTAGTTGTTGCTTCTCAGTGAACGGTCTGCTCTTTTTGAAAAGTATTTTTTAAAAATTTTGTGAGGTGTTATAATAGTATTAATGCAAATTAAAGTCTAGCTAGAGTTTGTTTAACCATCGTTTACAGTTACGTCATAATCGGTGACGTATTCTGCTGTTTTACGTTTGTCTTATATTTTAGTTGAATGTTATTTTACACTTAACCTCAAAATTATAATCAATGACATATGTTAAGAATTGTTTTCAATTATGCATGTTTAACGGTAAAAGCGGCATTCCAGCATCTCTTTCTCTTGAAAAGTAATTAATCAACTTCTAAATTGAACTTTGCTCTTTTTCATTATACCGGGAAGGCATTTCGACAATGAAAAATTGATTGAAAAAGACCAAAAATACTGAACAAATCAAAATATGACAACTGAACTGTCAAAAGTAAAAAATAAAATTTACGTCGACATTAGTTAAGACATACGTTAATGACGTCATAATTCCGTCTCATCTATTTCATGAATGAGAGATAAAGCTAGACATAATGTATGACGTAACGGCAAAGGATGGTTAAACAAACTTTATTTACCAGTAAACAATGAAAACTAAATAGACTATGACATGACGACCCGGAACAATATGGCCGACCTGTCAGTGAAGTCATTCTGGAATGAACTATATTATTTTCCTGAATGTTTCTCGTATGAAATTTATTTACAGATTGATAATTTGGAATAACTTTATTTCAGTTAAAATAAGCGACACATTAGCTATAGTTGACAGTGGTAATAATGTATATGCCAATGATATTGACGAATCTAGTGGGAAGGAGTCACCTCCGGAATGGAAGAGATTTTTTATATTACTGAAAAAAAACGCCATTCAACTATATAGAGATTGGGTACGTTATTTGTTTGGTAATCTATAGTGTAATTTTTGACAGATAATTAGTTGCCATATTAAATCCAAAATGTCACTTAAGCTACTTATTTTCTACACCGAATGTAAATTTATATAAAATTGTACACTCCACTTTATTTTCCGCGTTTATATTTATCTATTTCGTTGGTTCTAACCATAGAACTAGCGCTGGTGCTAAGAAAAACAAGCGATAATTGACATGACAGATGACAACAGCTATCACCAACATTAGGGATTTAGAGGTAGCCAACATTTAATTCATATCACCAGAGAGCCAATAATTAGAAGTTATTTTATGAATACACATTTAGCGGTAACCGTTTGGATAAAATATTTGTGAGTGGACCTCTCAAAAAGACGTCATTAGATCAATTTTTTGAATAATAAGAGATATAAAAAATACCCTTTACTCCCGTTTCTATAGCAATTATTTGGTACAGCTTGTCAAACATCAGTTTTTAAATATGACCACACCCCCTAGTGCGCAATGGACAGCGGCTGAATTCATCAGTTGCTTTGTACGCATCAGCTATAGTCATATTTACATCGTATGTTTGACAAACTGTAGGTATTAACCAGATTATTTTTTCAGACGATATCTCAATTGAAGTTACTTCTACATTTCCTAGTAGGAATATTCTTAGGTGTAACTTTTCAAAGCTGTGGCAGTGATGGCGCCAAAGTGATTAGTAATTTAGGATTTTTACAATTTGGTATAGTCTACTTAGTTTATACTTCAATGATGCCAGCAGTATTAAAGTGTAAGTATATTATGTATAACTTAAATATGTCTAAAAGTAGAAGAAAAAAATAGTGAATATATTATAAAAAAAAAATTCCTTGAAAATAATCATTTTTTGAATTGTATAATAAGCAGTAGATACAATTTTTTTTACATTCATATAATGAAAAAAAATCATTATTAAATATACATTAAATATATACAACAATTATAAAACCATTCATATGAAGTTTTTTTGGAATAATTAGTTCAAATATTCTGTAATTACCTACCGATAATACTGCTAATATTCCACGGTTGTTTCTAGCTATAATATTATTAGGTATACACTAAATTTTATAATAATAGATACCTTTTTGTCGCCATATATGAACATCTAAATAATGATTTTATAACATGTCACTTCATCTGTAGACCAACCTTTAAAAATAATAAAAATTGAAAAAAAATAATAGTAGGATGAAACCCATTGGAAAAGGAGGAGAATATTATGAAAATGGCAGGAAAAATATTTTACGGGCGATCTGAGGTCGGGAAGGGGGAAGGGTACGGGCAAAAAACGGTTTATATCGATTTCCGGCAAAACTATAAGTCCTATGGAAAAAAGTCAAATAGCAAAGTTGTAGGTAATAAAAAGATCTACAACTTTGGTATTTACACTCTTTTCACATAACCTCAAAATTTATGTGGAAAATTCAAAAAACCAAGTTTTTGGTTTTTTATTTTTATCTTTTTCAAACAAAAAAAATTCTTTCACGATATTTGGTGAAAACTTACCTTTTTATGTCCCAAATACACTGTAATTTATTTGATTTGAAATATTAATTCTTTCACCTTATTTTGACTTAGTATCGAAAAAACACCCTAATTTTCAATCGAAAATTCACCCGTCAAAATATCAGTTTTTTTTCAAAAAGTTAGTGTTGAAATATCTACTTTCCTAAGGTGTATTTTCAATACTTATATTCTTCAAATATCAACGGAAATAAAATACTGTAACCTTATTTTTTATAATTTTTTTAGTTCCCTCCGAATTGGTAATATTGAAGAAAGAAAATTTTAACAATTGGTACAAACTTTCGACATATTACGCTGCCTTTATGGTGTTTGATATTCCTCAACAGGTAAAATAAACTATTAATCTATGTACAGTGTGACCCATTTTTTTTGGAAGCACCCCTATAAAATCAGCATTTTTCAACCGATTTTGATTTAGTCTTTTTTGTTAGATTCAGTATCAAAAACAGAATTTGAGCACAAATTTTCATACCATAATAGCTATTTTCAAGGCCCTCTACGTTAATTTTTCTTTGCCAAAAAAGACGAAAGTATATTAGGCATTTTTTTTTCTCAAATATGACTACACCACTGGATTCAGAATCATCACAAATGTAAACTATCAAAATTTTATAAAAAAAGTTTCATTAACAACAAAGTTATCACTACATGAATTTGGGAAAAGTTGTTTTTTAATTAATTTTTTACTAAGAATGTAGACACATTTTAAAAATGGCAACATGGTAAACAAAAACTAGGACTCAAACATATTGCACTGTAAAAATTCGAAGCCGATACCTTAACCCGTTCTGGAGTTATAGCTTCTGAGAGTGTAAAATTGTGCTGATGTGACGAAAATACAAATTAACACCTAATAATACATTTTAATTGTTAAACTACTTAATAATAATTGAATTCTACATTTTTGTAGCCTCGACTAGACCTCCGTTAATTTCCACACATTTCTCGTATCGTTTGCGACTATGTCTTAGCGCTTTTTTGTGTTTTATGTGGCGTTATTCCAGCACACGCCTGTCGTATTCTGTAACACAGTTCTGCTCTATTCCTTGGACGTGTCTTATACACTTTTTGTGTCAAAAGACCCCACAGATAAAAATCCAATATAGTTAAATCGGGCGATCTAGGAAGCCATTCGATTAACTCGCTACCGCGACCTATCCAACCATTTGGAAATGTTTCGTTAAGCCACTGCCTGACAATCCTAGAATAGTGTACAGAACAACCATCTTACTGAAATATCAAATCTCTTCTTTCTGCTAGTGGCAGTTTGTCAATCACTGCGGATAACTCACCTTCCAAGAATTCCATAAAGTTATTGGCATTCATGTTACCCTCAAAAGAGAATGGACCTATTATCCTGTCTTTTAAAATTTCGGCTTCGAATTTTTACAGTGCAATATGTTTGAGTCCTAGTTTTTCTTTACCATGTTGCCATTTTTAAAATGTGTCTACATTCTTAGTAAAAAATTAATTAAAAAACAACTTTTTCCAAATTCATGTAGTGATAACTTTGTTGTTAATGAAACTTTTTTTATAAAATTTTGATAGTTTACATTTGTGATGATTCTGAATCCAGTGGTGTAGTCATATTTGAGAAAAAAAAATGCCTAATATACTTTCGTCTTTTTTGGCAAAGAAAAATTAACGTAGAGGGCCTTGAAAATAGCTATTATGGTATGAAAATTTGTGCTCAAATTCTGTTTTTGATACTGAATCTAACAAAAAAGACTAAATCAAAATCGGTTGAAAAATGCGGATTTTATAGTGCTTCCAAACAAAATGGGTCACACTGTATCAGAGAAATTAAAACATTTTTCATCTCTATATTTGTGAGTAGTTTGTCTAAAATCAATTCCAAACATTTAAATTCCAGGTAACTTTTACAGCATTCCTTTAAGATTTTCCCGATAGTCGTCCAGTCCCTTTCTAAATGTGACCCATGAATGAATGAATGAATATATGTCACCCCATAGATAACCTTTACACGGTGTCACCCGTTGAACAAAAGATATATGAGTTATAAATCACTTTCTTTAACAGCGGCAAAATTAAAGGAAATCGTCCATGTGAACTCTATGATCCTTTCGAGCTCCAACTGATTATGTATTTTGTTCTTGGGACGGTACAAAACCGGTACCAACTGGAAGTGGTGATAGACACGATCCTTTGTTTGCTCCTAGCATTGTGAATTATTTTTGATGTGGGTTCAAGAACCATCCCTAATTCGAGTTTGAACACTATACAGCACTCGATACGATTTCATTAATTTAATGCTAGTTGGAAAAAACTTTTGGTTTCAATTTTTTTCAGTGGCGTCACTGATTGTTTTTGTATTGCAAACAAACTTCTTGTTTATCAAACTGTTCTCTTTAATATTTGCTTCTCTAAAACCGTTATTTATTACAAATTTTTACTATTTTTCAGGTACTGTTCAGTTCAGTTTATTGCCTAGGATCTTATTTCATCAGTGATCAACCACAGGAAGTTGCAAGATTTTTTATGGTGCTGTTTATACAAACACTATCATCTCTGTCTGCTTCCGGATTTGGACTAATCATAGGAACACTCACTGACCCAATAGTAAGTTATATTAAAACTAGTAAAGTTCTTCCAAAGTTAATGTGATTAACCATATTTTTAATCCCTTTGAAGGAAAAAGCCGCCCAATGGCGTGCATATAATTTTTTTTATAAATTCGAATATTGTGAAATAATGTTAATCTACTATATCAATTTGAATGAAAAAAATTAACCTGCATACAAAATTCATAAGATTTGTAATACAATAATAAAGCGCTTTCCTCTAGAACACGGAGTATCTAAAGAACAGTTTTTTGTATCGTCAACCCCCAACCATATTTTAAAGGTGGGTGTATATCCTCATACAGTTTTAATTATAATATAATTACCATTACTACTATTTTCTTACATATTAAGTTAAAATGTATTTTATTTTATATATTTATTCATGTAATTAAACAGTAAGGATTGTTTGAATAACAAATAAATGAATAAACACTTGACAACATCATGTGTGTATCAAACCAAGTTTCGTCTAAATAAATTATAGTTCTATTTGAATCACGGTACCCTTTTATTTTGCGCAAATACTTCTGTCTAAGTTCAGCGATACGCCGAGATTCCATTATTACCATTCGATTATCTAACTTCTTATATTTAAATCCACAATTCAATAATCCCGCGCATCATCTTGGACTGTTGTTTCAAATGGTCTCCAAAATGCCATTCTAATTAATTATATTATAAAACTTACCCTAACGTCTACGAACAAATGAATATTATATTAATATCAATTCACTGACGCTACCTAACCACTACACCATCAAAAAGGTTTTATATTAATGATTCCTTTCTACACTAGATCACCTACACTTTCCTATAAATACCTATAACAATTCACTAAACTCACTCAACCAAGAAATAGATATTATATTAAATATTTCTTTAAAACAAAATTCACACCCTACACTGAATGATACTAATGGATTATAAGCCGAGCCACAACACAACCCCCCCGAACACCCTCAAGACCATAGAATTTTTTCTGCCAAAAACGTCAAACGGAGTATACTTCGGTTATTTCGTTATATTGCGATGAATACTGCAGTTGATGATTGGTTGTTTCGAAGTCTTGACTGCACGTGCAACTACGTTGCCATCTCTTCAAAATTTTCTTAAATATAGTAACATATAAAAAGTGGTTTTAATCAATTTTTCTTTTTTCAGTAATTTCAAGCGACTTATTTTAATGTTTACTAATAAATTTACATTATGTATTTTTTTAAAAATATTTCCAAACTAGCTTTCTTATAACATCACGAACTAACAGTTTACTGAAGTAAGAGGAACATTTGTGTAGCGAGCCTAACAATTTTAGAAAATATATCTGACAACATTGCTTTATTTTATGGTCATCACACTGACTTTAGTTAGAGTATAATATTTTATTGAAAATATACAGAGCTGGGTAAAGCACTTTTGGAAAGTGCTTCAACTATACCAAGCACAAAGCACTTCAAAGTATTTGAAGCGTTTAAAATGTTAAAAATATTTTATAAAGCTCCAAGCTTAAAGCACTTTGAAAATGCTTAAAGCCATTTAAGAGTATTCGTTTAAGTCGTTTCAAAAAAATAGAAGAACTAATTTTCAGAAAACTATTGATAGTAAGCTAATATTTTATATTAAAAGAATATGAATTCAAAACAAACAAAACAAAGTAACATAACAAAATTCTATTTTTTCCTTAAAAAGCTTGAAAGCCACAAGCATTTGTACAAAGTGCTTTAATTACAAAGCACCAAATACTCTTTTCCAGAAGTAATTGAAGCACATGGCTTTAAGCATCGAATGTGCTTCAAGCACTCCATTAAAGCACTTTCCAAAAGTGCTTTACCCAGCTCTGACAATATATAATTATTGTTTTCAGAATGGTATATTCCTCGCTGCAGTTATATTAGCTCTGATGGTATCTGTTGGTGGATTTGTCATTATGTTTAACCATATGTCAAGTGTGATGTTCTTATTGACATATATATCGTACATCAGTTATTCCACGGAGGGTAAGTATAGTTATATATTGGGGATTCAAATTAAGATCGTAGCATTGTTGTATAACCTCAATTATTTTTGTATTTATTATACAAATATATTTCAGCATATATGGCAAAGAGAAGCAAGGTTATAAAATAATGTACAAAGAAATAGTGCCGTTTTCTTATTATTATTTTTTTTTAATTTCAGGTCTCATTCAGGCAGTTTACGGTTACAACAGAGCTCCTTTGGAATGTCCTGTAGAAGCAGAATATTGTCACTACACTTCATCGAAGGATATTCTTGAGTTTATTGGAATGAGCACTGCTAACTACTGGCTAGACATCGTCTATTTAATTTCTTCATTTATAGTGTTTCGAACAATCGCTTTTGTAACACTCAGAAAAAAATTAGCGACAACATAAAAAAATTAAGAGAATGTGAGTGACAGATCTGAAACAAGCACTGTAGTTACATAAAGTGTATACCTACTAAAGTTTGATGTGATTTTACAAGTATTTTGATATAAAAAAGAACTTTAATAAGAAAGTAGAAGAAATTGTAAAGTTTAATTAGGGAATTCTTGTATGTAATATTATATCTGGTGATATTTATAAATTAATTAGACAAAGCATTGTTTGAGACGTTTTTATAGATCCTATATTCCTAAGGGTGGTAATACTAAAAGGCAAAGTTAGTTTGCTGATGGTTTTGTATGCAGGGAAACCAGAAAGTGAGAATATCGAAATTTCGGAAAAAAAAATTTATTAAAGAAAATCGTAGAGGCCATAATTAAAGGAATTTTGAGCTGAAATTTGAAAGACACACTCTCAGATAATAAACAAATATGGAAAAAAATCAGCAAACTCGTATCTATAATATTGTGTATACAGGAGATCCGAAAAGTGAGGGTATCGAAATTTCGGAAATTTTTTTTCAAAAAATCATAGAGGCCATAATAAAGGGAATTTTGAGGTGAAATTTGAAAGACACACTCTCAGTTAATAAACAAATATGGAAAAAAATCAGCAAACTCGTATCTATAATATTGTGTATACAGGAGATCCGGAAAGTGAGGGTATCGAAATTTCGAAAAAAATTTTTTCAAAAAATCATAGAGGCCATAATAAAGGGAATTTTGAGCTGGAATTTGAAAGACACACTCTCAGATAATAAACAAATATGGAAAAAAATCAGCAAAGACGTATATATAATATTGTGTATACAGGAGATCCGGAAAGTGAGGGCATCGAAATTTCGGGAAACATTTTTAAAAAAATCATAGAGGCCATAATAAAGGGAATTTTGAGCTGAAATTTGAAAGACACACTCTCAGTTAATAAACAAATATGGAAAAAAATCAGCAAACTCGTATCTATAATATTGTGTATACAGGAGATCCGAAAAGTGAGGGTATCGAAATTTCGGAAAATTTTTTTCAAAAAATCATAGAGGCCATAATAAAGGGAATTTTGAGCTGGAATTTGAAAGACACACTCTCAGATAATAAACAAATATGGAAAAAAATCAGCAAAGACGTATATATAATATTGTGTATACAGGAGATCCGGAAAGTGAGGGCATCGAAATTTCGGGAAAATTTTTTAAAAAAATCATAGAGGCCATAATAAAGGGAATTTTGAGCTGGAATTTGAAAGACACACTCTCAGATAATAAACAAATATGGAAAAAAATCAGCAAAGACGTATATATAATATTGTGTATACAGGAGATCCGGAAAGTGAGGGCATCGAAATTTCGGGAAAATTTTTTAAAAAAATCATAGAGGCCATAATAAAGGGAATTTTGAGCTGGAATTTGAAAGACACACTCTCAGATAATAAACAAATATGGAAAAAAATCAGCAAAGACGTATATATAATATTGTGTATACAGGAGATCCGGAAAGTGAGGGCATCGAAATTTCGGGAAAATTTTTTCAAAAAATCATAGAGGCCATAATAAAGGGAATTTTGAGCTGGAATTTGAAAGACACACTCTCAGATAATAAACAAATATGGAAAAAAATCAGCAAAGACGTATATATAATATTGTGTATACAGGAGATCCGGAAAGTGAGGGCATCGAAATTTCGGGAAAAATTTTTTAAAAAATCATAGAGCCCATAATAAAGGGAATTTTGAGCTGGAATTTGAAAGATACACTCTCAGACAATAAACAAATATGAAAAAAAATCAGTAAAGACGTATCTATAATATTGTGTATACAGTAAAATCCGGAAAGTGAGGGTATCGAAATTTCGGGAAAAATTTTTTAAAAAAATCATAGAGGCCATAATAAAGGGAATTTTGAGGTGAAATTTGAAAGACACACTCTCAGTTAATAAACAAATATGGAAAAAAATCAGCAAACTCGTATCTATAATATTGTGTATACAGGAGATCCGGAAAGTGAGGGTATCGAAATTTCGAAAAAATTTTTAAAAAAAATCATAGAGGTCATAATAAAGGGAATTTTGAGCTGAAATTTGAAAGATACACTCTCAGTTAATAAACAAATATGGAAAAAAATCAGCAAAGTCGTATCTATACTATTGTGTATACAGGAGATCCGGAAAGTGAGGGTATCGAAATTTCGGGAAATTTTTTAAAAAAAAATCATAGAGGCCATAATAAAGGGAATTTTGAGCTGAAATTTGAAAGAAACACTCTCAGTTAATAAACAAATATGGAAAAAAATCAGCAAAGACGTATCTATAATATTGTGTATACAGGGTGTAGAAACCATCCGTACCGCAGGGGCGATGTACGGGTTTCGTGGCTAAGTTCCTGGATTCGAATCCTGGAAGTTTCCGTATGATTGATAACAGATCTTCACTTGAAAAGGTATAAGGTAAGAAATGAAAAACCAATTAGTATATTTCCTAATTTATTAATGATTAAATTTCACGATGCACATAATTATATACAAATTAATTATCAATAGTTTTCGAGAAACTCCAAAAAAAGAATGTTCTAGCTAATCCATCCAATATCGAATCGATAACCACTTTTGTGAAATATACACATTAAGGAATTTTTTTAAATATTTATTTTCAACAAATAACAAAATTCGTTTATTAAACAAATAAAATAACATTAATTTGTACCCAAAAATAAAATATTATTGACGGGTGCATTTCCATCAAGAAATATATAAATATTTACATAAAACAAGAAATGCGATCGTGATTACAATCAATTATATTTTTCATCATGATTTACATACTGAATTTATATATATACAGAGTTGCCCATTTATACAGAATTTAAAAAACATCAAAGTTGCTTTTTCCCGATTTAATTCGCGTCGAGTTCATAAAAAACGATTAGGATGAAGATTTTTACACTATCGCGGCCGAATCACCACCAAACGATCCAGCTTTGCTCTCAATCATTTTGAAATAGACTATAACTGATAATATTTCAAGATTAGGTGCAGAAAAGTAAAAAATTGTTCATTTTATTGGCGACCGTTCTGCAGTTGAGCGTTATCTATCGGCGAGTATCGAAAACAAAAAAGTAGACATCGTGAAAAGTGTTTTCTAAAATCAGTTCAAAAGGTGAAAAGTTTAGTACTACTTTCGGCACTCACCGCTAGACTGCGCGTAAAAGAATCTCCTTCAATTATTTATCGATGTCAACGAAGACTGAAGTCAAAATTGAGAATAACAAATGAAAACATCGAATTTGCAGGACCAATCGTTTAGTTAGGGAATAAAAACTGTGAATTAAGGTAGTACTTAAAGAAAATGTACTTTGTGACAACGCCGTGGAAGAGGTTTGGATCTGCGCGAAATTTAAGCAAGCACGGAATTTGGTTTGTGATTGGGAATATCCGAGAATGAAAATGTTCGTAAATTGCGACAGCTAATGTGAATATACGTGGCGTTGTCAGATTTAAATACCAGGTGAGTTCAATGACACTTGTGGTATCGATAGTAGTACCTTAAATGGAGGGAAACTATTTAGGAACCGGGAGAAAGTAGAAGAATTGAGTAAAAAGGATGAATTAGAGCAGAAACTACCAACCCCAAAATTTTGATCAATAATTCCCTAAGTATATGTACTAATAATGGAATTACTTTTGTAAAATGGGCACAATCTAAAGAAGAGTTGTTGTATATATATATATACATATAACCCCTCGTACTTTAATTAAATCATCCTAAAAAGAGTTAAAAGATCAGTAACGAAATTAATACACGTAGGTTCATTTCTTTCCAAGTCCCGTTTTTAAAAACTAGAATACAATTACGAGCGACAAAAGAAAAAAAAATGTTGAAATAAAGATACTAAGGCGAAGCTTATACGGTGCAAAAAACATCGCACCGTGTTTGCTTGGCTTAATATCCGAACCACAAGTTTTCTATGCCAACGCATCCCATCTGGAACAGACACCGATGAACACATCGAAAACGATTTAGATGCTTTCGAAAATTTAATAAATATATTGAACCTGCTGCACGGATAAGTTCGTACTATCCGTCATACGGATAAATTCGCGTCAGAATACCTAATAAGTACGTACTATCCGGCCGAAAGCAGCAATGGTGATGGGAAGATGACAAACGAGAAATTAAAGCTACTCGTAAGCAATTAGTCCAAAAGAAAAATGAGTGGAGGCAGCTTGGTTTGGCTACTGGTCGGGATGGGGCCAAAGGGAAAGTGAAATCATTACTTGTTCATATCCTCACGATTCGGATGATTTTTATCAGTAATATTAGAGATGCAACGGAAATCCATAAATAATCGTTATCCGGCCGGATAAGTTCGGACTATCCGTTCAAATACCAGATAAGTACGTACTATCCGGCGGAAGGCAACAATGATGTTGGGAAGATGACAAACGAGAAATTAAAGCTACTCGTAAGCAATTAGTTCAAAGAAAAAATGATTGGAGGCTGCTTGGGTGGCGATTGGCCGAGATGAGGTTTAAAGGGAAAGTGAAATCATTACTTGTTCATATCCTCACGATTCGGATGATTTTTATCAGTAATATTAGAGATGCAACGTAAATCCATAAATAATCGTTATCCGGTCGGATAAGTTCGGACTATCCGTCTAAATATCAGATAAGTACGTACTATCCGGCCGAAAGCAGCAATAGTGATGGGAAGATGAGAAACGAGAAATTAAAGCTACTCGTAAGCAATTAGTTCAAAAGAAAAATGATTGGAGGCTGCTTGGGTTGGCGATTGGCCAAGATGAGGATCAAAGGGAAAGTGAAATCATTACTTGTTCATATCCTCACGATTCGGATAATTTTTATAAAGCGACTAACGATTTTTATAAGTAATATTAGAGATCCAACGGAAATCCATAAATAAATCGTTATCCGGCCGGATAAGTTCGGACTATCCGTCCAAATACCAGATAAGTACGTACTATCCGGCCGAAAGCAGCAATGATGTTGGGAAGATGACAAACGAGAAAGCAATTAGCCCTAAAGAAAAATTAGTGGAGGCAGCTTGGAAAGCATGAAGTCCAAAAAGGAAAGTTGAATCCTTCATCACGATACGGATGAATTCTGTCAAGTAACTGTCGACTTTTATTCGGTTAATATCCGGCACCCTTTTTGCTACCCAAGCGGATAAGTACGCACTATTTGATAGGATAGTAAATTTTCATCTCAATTAGCATAACACTACGAGATAAAATTGTTTTTACGCGAGCGTAGGTGTAGTTTATGCCAAAACGAACTTTTAAAATCGCCACATCAAATATCTTACATATATATATACGTATAACAACCTTCCCTAATAATAAGAAATTACCTGAAATTTACATATTTAATTAAATACAGTCACATTAGAGAACACAGTCCCGTCAACTCCGTACCTTTTCTAATCGGAGGAACTTTCTTTAATTTCACCGATTTAAGCGCGGATTTGAGCGTCGCCGGTTCCGGTTCTTCTCCCGGCGGGAAAGGTTCGAACGGATCCAAGTAAGTTTCCGACGGTACTGCATTATCTAACGACGATTCCTTTTCTTTATTTATCACAGGTAACGGTTTACTTATATTAATCTTAATTCTATTGCCGCTTATGCCAGTTGATGACACTGGGTTAGCACCAGAGGCCGGTTCTACGTTACCGTCCATTGAAAAGATGACATCTTGTTTCGGTGGAATTGATTCGATTATTTCGATGTCGGTTTCTTCGGAATTCAACGTCAAGGAATCGTTGGCGACGAGGGAGGTATTTGTGCTTTCCAAATCTGAAAAACAGTTCTACGATCACTATCTGCCATCTATCGGCGAAAGTCACTTACCTTTATCGACTGGTTCAGCTTTAATTTTAACGTGTTTACCATTCGGCAAACTAACCAGACCTGCAATCTCCACAAATCCATCGTCTTCTATGTTAGTTGTAGCAGCCTCCGGTGGTTGTGTATCCATATCTTCATCATCATCATCGACAACTATTTTTATAGGTGCAACCTGTTAAAAAAATAATAAATATAGTAAAATTACCAAAGGATTTTATCAAGTATATTTACCTCGTTAAGAATAACATCGTCATCATCACCTTCTTCATCGTTTTCAGGTAGAGGAGATGGTTCCGACGGCTCTATATTATCCGGTACCAATTTCGATTCATCGCTTTCTACAGACATAATTTCCGTTAATTGCGGTTCCTTTGCTAGTTCCTCGTCATCATCGTCGTCGATTATTATTTCGAGTCCAGGTATCGCTTCTTCTTGCGTAGCTTCGGGGGCTTTTATACTTTCGTCTAAAGTTACCTCGAGCAGAGATTGCTGAAGAAGAAAAAAACGAATTCTAATAAGTAATACTAAGTAAACAAATATAGAACAGTACATTTTAATCAGATCAAGTTTACTAACCTGAAAATCTTCGTAACAAACTGGATGATACGTCTTATCATCTATTCTTATGGCATTCTTCAGATGCCACTCTTCTTTTTCTTCGTTGAAGAACTGATCGAACTTATCTCTGCAAACCACGCAACTTTCGTCAGTGGAATCTGGATCTGCGACAACGCTGGGAATTTCTACGTCTTCTTCGCCATCTTCGCCTGCACCTTCTGCTTGTTTTTGTTCATCGAAATAGTTTTTCTCTCTTTCTTCGAGATCTTCTAGTTCTTCATAATTTTTCCAATCGGATAGTGAATAATACCATCGTCTGCTAGTTGCCACTCTGCTGTTCTTTTTACCTTTTCTATTTTGCCGGAAATGCCAATCTAAATGCTGACTGTAGAGCATGCTGGCTTCGGGAGAGAAACGCATACCGCAAGTGCTGCATTGCATACCAACGTACAGGATGTTATAGAGACTACTTTGACGTACTCTTAACGTTTCAGGACGTGCGAATGTAATAGGTTTAAGATTCATCACAGAGTTTCTTTTAATTTTACTTTGCGGTGGGTTAGACGAAGACGAAACTGGTGGTACCGGCGTATTCTTAGATACTGAGAGTGGTTCTTTTAAAGAAACTGTTTCAATAGATTTCTTTTGTTCTGTAACAGATGTAACGAACCCAGAAGCTACTAGTTTTTGGAAGAGATCGTTTATATTTAACGCCGGTGCTGAAGTGGCTGGTGTTGTTTGGATATTTGTTGATACTTCTTGGGAATTTAACTTGTTTTCTACTTGATAACCACCAGTTACTTGAGCTGGTCCTAAGGTAGGGGTCATTGCGTTGGAAAGGACGTCTAGATTATCTAAAATGTGAGGAAAAAGATGAATATTAGTTTAGGAAAAATCTGGAACGCCTTTAGTTAAGTGGAAATTATTTAATATTCAGCAAAAGTTTAATCTTTCAAGTCTAATAGAAACCTAATGTATAAATATAAGTTATACAGTGGATTTATATAGAAAGTAAGTTGAGGAATTATTTATACGTTAATGTAAATAAAAGACATGAAAAGTCTTAAAGACTAAGGCAATTGAAAAAAATAATAATGGAAATGATACTTTTTATATTATACAGGATGTTTCATTGTTCACTTTGCTCATTTCATGGCAAGTTCTCAAGTAACGTGTCAACGCATTTGTTTTTTTTTAACCACTTACCAAAAACAATAAAAATCCAGGTCCGGATTAGGAAAAAAGTGTGTCTGGTAAACAATACCTTGTATATTGAGTTTTGAAATTGTTTTCATATTTGTAAAATCTACGAAAAACTGAAGCAAAAAGTACGTTTGAAGTTTGAGCAGTCTGGTCTACTACCACGTAGCTTTTAGTACTTTTGTTATCCTCAATATTAACCTGTCCGCTCTGTAGTTCCCAAACTTTTATAATTACTCTCTAAGTCCACCACTCTTTCAAATTAAGACGACAGAATTTCGTTCAACAGTTTGAAAACACTTCATTTTAAGAAAGCACAAGAAAAACTTAGCCGCTGGTTTTCCACATGGCTAAATTACCACAAAAAAAAATGATTACTAATAAATAGTAGTTTGTACAATACTGGCCATCATATTTTTCGTGAAATTTCACAATAAAAAACAACTTTAATGCGAACTAAAACAGCTTTCGGTCGCTGGTGTACTTCTGAAGCGTCTTCAGTTTCGATATTTAATAGTCACACCTCTTATCTATATTTTTATTTCGGAAGTAAACAATTATCAATAAATATAAGCATTTTAAAAAGGCGAGACATTCATCGTGTATTTTGTATTATTCCCATTATCCTTATGGCCCAGCATTTTGATGGCGAGAATGGTTTTTACCTGCCGAGATTCGTTTTCTACAGAACCAGAAACGTTTTTACCGAGCGAGAATGATTTTTATCGGACAAGAAAAATTTTTTTAGCAAGCGAGAATCGGTTTTATCGGACAAAATTACTTTTTTATCAAGCGAGAATTCTTTTTACCTGTCGAGAGGCGATTTTACCTGTCGAGAGGCGATTTTACCCGCCGAAAGTCGTTTTTAACCGAGGAAGAAACGTGTTTACCCAGCAAGAATGATTTTTATCGGTCAAGAAAAGTTTTTTAGCAAGCGAGAGTCGTTTTTAACCGAGTAAGAAACGTTTTTACCCAGTGTAACGTTTTTTACCGAGCGAGAAACGTTTTTACTCAGCAAGAATAATTTTTATCGAATATGAATAGTTTTTTACCCAGTGTAACGTTTTTTAGCAAGCGAGAATTCGTTTTACCTGTCGAGAGGCGATTTTACCCGCCGAAAGTCGTTTTTAACCGAGTAAGAAACGTTTTTACCCAGTGTAACGTTTTTTACCGAGCGAGAAACGTTTTTACTCAGCAAGAATAATTTTTATCGAATATGAATAGTTTTTTACCCAGTGTAACGTTTTTTAGCAAGCGAGAATTCGTTTTACCTGTCGAGAGGCGATTTTACCCGCCGAAAGTCGTTTTTAACCGAGTAAGAAACGTTTTTACCCAGCGAGAGTAGTTTTTTACCGAGCGAGAAACGTTTTTACCCAGCAAGAATGATTTTTATCGAACAAGAAAAGTTCTTTAGCAAGCGAAAGTCGTTTTTAACCGAGGAAGAAACGTTTTTATCCAGCGAGAGTAGTTTTTTACCGAGCGAGAAACGTTTTTACCCAGCAAGAATAATTTTTATCGAATATGAATAGTTTTTTACCCAGTGTAACGTTTTTTAGCAAGCGAGAATTCTTTTTACCTGTCGAGAGGCGATTTTACCCGCCGAAAGTCGTTTTTAACCGAGTAAGAAACGTTTTTACCCAGCGAGAGTAGTTTTTTACCGAGCGAGAAACGTTTTTACCCAGCAAGAATGATTTTTATCGAACAAGAAAAGTTCTTTAGCAAGCGAAAGTCGTTTTTAACCGAGGAAGAAACGTTTTTATCCAGCGAGAGTAGTTTTTTACCGAGTGAGAAACGTTTTCATCCAGCAAGAATCATTTTTATCGCATCAGAACAGTTTTTTATCAAGCGAGAATCGGTTTTATCGGACGAGAATACTTTTTTAGCAAGTGAGAATGTCGAGAGTCCATTTTACGCGCCGAAAGCCGTTTTTACCCAGCAAGAATCAGTTTTATCGGACAAAAACACTTTTTTAGCAAGCGAGAATTCGTTTTACCTGTCGAGAGCAGATTTTACCCGCCGAAAGTCGTTTTTAACCGAGTAAGAATCGTTTTTACTCAGCGAGACTAGTTTTTTACCGAGCGAGAAACGTTTTTACCCAGCAAGAATGATTTTTATCGAACAAGAAAAGTTCTTTAGCAAGCGAAAGTCGTTTTAAACCGAGTAAGAAACGTTTTTATCCAGCGAGAGTAGTTTTTTACCCAGCGAGAAACGTTTTCACCCAGCAAGAACCATTTTTATCGCATCAGAATAGTTTTTTACCCAGTGAAACGTTTTTTACCAAGCGAGAATCGGTCTTACCGAGCAAGAATAGTTTTACACCGAGTGAGAACGTTTAATGTTAGCGTAAAGCAATTGAACATGCGGGAATGAAAACAATAAATTTAAACGTGTAATACTTACTTTGTTGCTGTTGTAAGAATTTCTGATAGAAATTAGGAGAGTCGGAATGCCTGTCGGGAGACTCTGCACCTACGGGTTTATCCAGAATCCCTGTAATTGGCATACCGGGATCATACGCATCAGAAGCAGCGGTGTCGTCTTGACTGTTCTCCTCGTCCAACACGGGACTAGCACTGGATTCCCCTTCCATATCGACTATTTTCACTTTTCCAGGCTTAACGCCCTTGGGCAATACTGAAAATCTTATAAAATGTTTTTTATCATGGATGAGTAAAGGTTTAGGGAGACCACCGTATTCAACATTAAAAGGTACATCATTTATTAACACAGTGTTTAATGCATCTACAAATTTAAGAGTACTGGTCTCGCCATCTAGAACAAATTTCTGTACTTTAGCGTCCAAATACACGGGTACAATCACTTTGGCGTTTATCACCATATTAATTTTGCCGGCTACGAGATCAGTTCTTTTGGTTCTGCCGATATTCACAGGAGGTGGCGGCCCTTCCAACTGCACTTTCGTAGAAACACCGTCGAGTTGGATTTTTATGCCTGGGCTGCCGAAGAAACATTCATACGGGACGGAATCGATGAAAATTTCTCTGCTAGGGGAGCCAATCCTCACCAAATGCGGGTTTCCGTTAACTATTACTTCTTTATAGGCATCGTTGAAACCCATGACGAAACTTTCGGTATCGTTGAAGGTAATTTTTCGGATACCGTCGTTTTGGAATGTTAATTCTCGGGGATCATCCCATGCAACAAGAACTATTGCCGTTTCCCCATAGAATCTTATGTCTCTTGATATGCCGTCAATTGCCATCGATTTAATTTCATCCACGTTGACGAAGCCGTTGGAAAAAAATGGTTCGGAATCATCAGGTACTGCTGGGTTTTCATCCTCGAACTCTCTTGCTGATGTAGAAACCCATGAGTTGGTGTTCCAAGGTCTTATTGGCATTCTGGGCTGTGGCGGTTCCCAGTTACGTCTATTACCTCGACCACCCCGCCAAGTATTTCCCTGAGGACCGGGATAACGTCTTCCGTCTCTCTGGAACAATGAAAGAGAAGCAAAATCGGATTTTTGTTGTAGCGAACCAGCATTCAGTCTTTCATCTTTATCGTTAAAAGGTATAATGCTTTCTTCGCTTATTAGTTGAGAGGCTGGAACATTTTCGTTAGCCGTAGAAGGATCTTTGGAAGCTTCTACGTTCAAACTATCTTCAAAATCGCTGTCGTTGAACTCTTCATCGCTTATAGGTTGAAGCGATGTACTGAAAGATTCTTCGTTATCTTTTCTTTTGGCTTCTTTCAATTTATTCTTTTCCATTTGAAGTATGATTTTGTTGAGAAGTTTTGAGCTTTCTTCGTTTGTCATTTTGCCTGATTTGATGTTTGTTTCGTCTTCTGGTGAAATTATAATTTTATTTGCTGCTTCTGCCGTTATTGTTATCGGCTGGCGTAAATCTTGGTCCTCCAATCTCAACTTTTTCTTATTATCTGAAATAATACAAAAATATTATTATCGAAATATCAATTGTTTTATTTCGACTTACATGATTTCGACAGTACTTTATCTCTATTTGTAGCGTTTGCCAACTTGGCTCTGATAGCATCGAGGTTAGTTTTCGGTGAATCCGGAGCAGGGGACGCCGGTCCGGAATTATTTGAAGATATAATTGGCGGGGGTGGGGTTTTAGGTCGCGGTTCTGAATTTACAGCCAGCTGACGTAAATCGGTGTCTTCGTCTCCGAATAATCTGAAACAATTAAAAATATAATAATAAAAAAAATCTAGTGTGAAAGATATATCCTTACTTATCGAGTATTTCCGATTTATTTTTCTTAATTGTAGTCGCTTCTGAAGATTCAGTTGATGATCTCTTTTTACCAACAGCTGCTGGTAACTGTCTAAGATCCACGTCCATGCCTTTTGAGGTTAGTTGTGATTTGATCGGTTGAACTACCATTACAGGCGGTTGCGAGACGGGAACTGCATTTACTTCTAAATAAAATAAATAGAAAGGTGACAGGAATATTTACAAACGTCCGTAACTGCTCGAATCCCACCCATTTATAATCCTGTTCCAACGCCTGTCATTTATCCGATCCTAGTTGTTAAAATTACCTATTGCCCATAAGATATTCCTCATACGAATAATTTGTCATTGAAATATGAGTTGTATAATGAAATCCGTTTACGAAAGAGTATTTCTCATTGAAATAAGCATGAAGAATAAATAATAGAACCACAAAGATCTTATTTATATTCAAACTTGCTCATTTTGAAACCGAAAAAAATAATAGTGGGATGAAACCCGGCAAAACTACAAGTCCTATGGAAAAAAGTTGTATGGCAGAGTTGTAGGTAATAAAAAGATCTACAACTTTTGTATTTACACTTTTTTCACATAATCTCAAAATTGATGTGGAAGATTTAAAAAAACCAAGTTTTTGTTTTTTATTTTTATCTTTTTCAAAATAATTTTCTTTTTCACGAAATTTGGTGAAAACTTACCTTTTTATGTCCCAAATACACTGTAATTTATTTGATTTGATACATTTATTTTTTCACCTCATTTTGACTTATTATCGAAAAAGCAATCTAATTTTCGATCGAAAATTCACCCGTCAAAATATCAGCTTTTTTCAAAAAGTTGGTGTGCTTTCTGTTCGTTGAAATCTCTACTTTCCGATGGTGTAAAAAATATATAATACTTGATATTTCAAATCCAATAAATTACAGTGTATTTTGGACATAAAAAGGCAAGTTAAAGGCAAGTTTTCACCTTTTTTGGAAAAAGAAAAAACCAAAGATTGTTTTTTTTTTGAATTTTCCACATAAATTTTGAGGTTATGTGAAAAAAGTGTGAATACAAAAGTTGTAAAGTCTGTGATGATCATAAAATAAAGCAATGTTGTCAGATATCTTTTCTAAAATTGTTGGGCTCACTATACAAATGTTTCCCATTACTTCAGTAAACTGTTAGCTCGTGATGTTCTCAGAAAGCTAGTTTGGAAATATTTAAAAAAAATACATAATATAAATTTATTAGTAAGCATTAAAAAAAGTCGCTCGAAATTGCTGTAAAAAGAGAAATTAATTAAATAAACTTTTTGTATGTCTACCATATTTAAGAAAATTTTGTATAACTGACAACGCATTGCAGGTGTTCAGCGTTATACAATCATCAAGTACATTATTGTTTATATTATAATGGAGTAACGGGTCACTTACTAAGGCGTAACTAAAGAAAATTAAACTCCGAGGGTGGCCTGCGATATTAGAGAGATATTAGTATTGTGTGTCGATTCAGGGGCGTGTGTGAATTTTGTTTTAAAGAAATTATTTAAAATAATAGTAGAAAATATCTAGTATCTATTTCTTGGTCGAGTGAGTTTACTGACTTGATATGAATATAATATTTATTTGTTCGTAGACGTTAGGGTGAGTTTTATGATTATAAATTCTGAAATTCCTGATAATGCGGTTATCGCGAGAATTCACGAATCGGGTTTACAACGATTTATAAAGTAATAGTACCAAGTTTAGAACTGATTCGTGATAAATTGCGGGATATTCCTGAATATACTTATCAATGTTTTATTGAATTGTGGATTCAAATATAAGAAGTTAGATAATCGAATGGTGATAATGGAATCTCGGCGTATCGTTGAACTTAGACAGGAGTATTTGCGCAAAATAAAAGGGTACCGTGATTCAAATAGAACTAGGTATAATTTATTTAGACGAAACTTGGTTTGATACGCATGATGTTGTCAAGTATGGTTGGGTTGACGATACAAAAAAACTGTTCTTTAGATACTCCGTGTTCTAGAGAAAAACGTGTTATTATTGTATTACAAATTTTATGAATTTTATATGCAGGCTGATTTTTTTCATTCAAATCGATATAGTAGATTAAACATTATTTCACAATATTTGAATTTATAAAAAATTTATATGCACGCCATTGGGCGGCTTTTTCCTTCAAGGGTATTCATCACACTGACTTTAGTTAGACTTTAAATCTTTTTTTCATAGGACTTGTAGTTTTGCCATAAATCGAGATAAACCGTCTTTTACCCCTAAAAACTCACCCCCTTCCCCTTCCTGACCTCAAATGGCCGGTAAATTATTTTTCCTTTCATTTTCATAATATTCTCCTCCTTTTCCAATGGGTTCCATCCTACTATTATTTTTTTTTCACTTTTTATCATTTTTAAAGGCTGATCTAATATATACAGTAAAAAAGAGACTTTGGTTACGTGAAAAACATAACATTCGGAAGATTTCGAAATGTTTTTGACTGCTTGTTCCCACCCTGGAAGGCTGAAGTAAGTAGGTAGCTTTTACTGTCAGTTGTCATAAATACTTACGTCACAGATTAAAGTTCTATATTATTATGACCACTACATTCGATAGCAAAGAAAATGTAAAAATAACTTACTTTGTTCTTCATCAGGGTCACCTAGCAGTCTAGCCTGCTTTTCGGGTGGCCCGAAAGATCGTAGATCCTCGTCCTGTACGACCTCCGGACTCGCACTTCCCAAATTTCTCCTAACATAATTTCGATTTTTCATCGACGTTTTGACGTTTTTGAAAGCGGTGGTATTATCGTCACTTTTGTCGCGTTTGTCCTTTGGACTCATCGTTTGTTTATCGTCGACTTTATCTTTCCTTTTGTGCTTAGAAGAAGATTTCACTACTACGTCACTTTTATTCACTTTTTGTAAATCTAAACTTACTGTATTCGCACCACTTTTAATAGAGCTCGTGTCCGACGTTATCGTCGAACGTTGCGAAGCTCGGGACGATTTGTGGGATTTGTTGTGTGCGGGATCGGAGTTACGGGACTTTGAGGATATATTAGATTTGGAGGAATCGGATTTTTGGGGGAGGTTGTCATCTTTATTAATTAATCGTGGATCATTTCGAAGTTTTCGAACACCCACTTTATTTGTAACAATTTTATTATTTTCTAATAAAGCAGTTCTTTGATTTAATTGATTTGATTCTGCATTACCGTCGATTGGCGTCGTCTGTTCTTGTTGCCGTTTCTGCTGCTGCTGTCTCATCAGTCTTGGATCTCTTATTGGCTTGGCGTTGATAAGGGCGCTACTAACTGGATTTATCTTCGTGCCGTTCGTTGCAGGAACTGGACCTTGCAACAATTTCTGTTGCTGCGTCAAGGCAGTGTTCTGAAATTAACAAACAAAATCAAATATAAATACCAGAGACACCTTAAAGCTGAAGCTAATAAAAATCAACCAAACATAAACAACTTACTATTTCTGTTGATTTATGGTGAACCAACGATGGAACCAGTTGTTTAGCAACTTCAGGTTTCAACAGAATATTCTGTAATAAAAAAAATCATTTCGGCATAAAATTTTTATACGATTAATTATTAACATTATTTACCTGCGGTCGTCCAGATTTTGGTATACTTTGCTTAATCTGTTCTTGTAACTTCACTTGTGTTTGAAGCACCTCCAATTCCAATCTCTTCTGCTGCAACTCCAACAGCTCCTTTTGCTTCTGAATCAATTGCTCTTGCATAAGAAGAGTTTCCTTATCGACAGCCGGGGCTCCAGGTACAGCCGGACCGGAATCGGCTTCGGCTTTGTTTTTTTGCGCCGACGCCGTCTGAAAAACAAAGGATTACTATAAAGTTTCAACTAATTTAGATCAGCAAACATAAAAAAAAAGTTTCGCATAACATAAGTGATGTTTTATTAAGTTGGGCTTCCTTTGTTCATTATTTCCACATGAACTCTCTTTCCGTCGTCAGGTCAAGTTGTTCCTGACCTTGAGCAACCTGTTTCTGGCCTTAATCAAGCTGTTCCTGACTTTTGCAAGATGTTATTGACCTTAACCACGTTGTTCCTGACCTTTTCAAGTTGTTCCTGGCCTTGATCTAGCTGATCCTGACCTTTCCAAGTTGTTCCTGGCCTTGATTAAACTGTTCCTGACTTTTACAAGATGTTATTGGCCTTAACCACGTTGTTCCTGGCCTTGATTAAACTGTTCCTGACTTTTGCAAGATGTTATTGGCATTAACCACGTTGTTCCTGACCTTTTCAAGTTGTTCCTGGCCTTGATCAAGCTGATCCTGACCATGAGCAACCTGTTTCTGGCCTTGATCAAGCTGTTCCTGACTTTTGCAAGATGTTATTGGCCTTGATCAAGCTGTTCCTGACTTTTGCAAGATGTTATTGGCCTTAACCACGTTGTTCCTGACCTTTTCAAGTTGTTCCTGGCCATGATCAAGCTGATCTTGACCTTTCCAAGTTGTTCCTGGCCTTGATTAACCTGTTCCTGACTTTTACAAGATGTTATTGGCCTTAACCACGTTGTTCCTGGCCTTGATCAAGCTGTTCCTGACTTTTGCAAGATGTTATTGGCCTTAACCACGTTGTTCCTGACCTTTTTAAGTTGTTCCTGGCCTTGATCTAGCTGATCCTGACCTTTCCAAGTTGTTCCTGGCCATGATTAAACTGTTCCTGACTTTTGCAAGATGTTATTGGCCTTAACCACGTTGTTCCTGGCCTTGATTAAACTGTTCCTGACTTTTGCAAGATGTTATTGGCCTTAACCACGTCGTTCCTGACCTTTTCAAGTTGTTCCTGGCCTTGATCAAGCTGATCCTGACCATGAGCAACCTGTTTCTGGCCTTGATCAAGCTGTTCCTGACTTTTGCAAGATGTTATTGTCCTTAACCACGTTGTTCCTGGCCATGATCAAGCTGATCCTGACCTTTCAAAGTTGTTCCTGGCCTTGATTAAACTGTTCCTGACTTTTACAAACTGTTCTTGGCCTTTACCAAGCTGCTCCAGACTTTTTGAGTACATGTCTGACCAGCTTTTCAATTGTAAATTTTATGTTACAGACTTTAAAAAATTCTAAAAGTATTAGAGAGCTTACCGATTGTTTTAGGAATTTGGGATTCAAGTGTATGCTGTTGGACGGCGGCTTTGCAGTAACTGGCCAAGCTGGATCCAAATGGTTAATTTGAACGTCGATCGCGTACAGCTTCATTTGTGGAAAAACCTCGTTCCAGGTTTGGCGGAGTTTGAACATTTCCGCTCGAGTTTTCTCGTCAACCTTGAATTCATTTTTTTTGTCAGTAAGAATTACTTTAAGTTTCTGAACGAAAATGGAAAAAGAAAAAAGGTATTACAATAGCCAAACGAGAAAGTTATTAAAATAAAAGTTAGAAGCTACACAATTTTGTTGAATATTATATTATAGAAAAATGGTATAGTGGAGGTTTTGTGGATGTACTACTTCCGATTATACTGAAATATTTTCTCTATGTAAACCAAAATAGAATATTCAACAAAAAAGGAAAGACAAATAAAAAGAAGCTGAACGTTAACTTATCCACCAAGTAATGTAGCAGCCCTAAATAAATAATTTTGTGAACCATCCCATAGTTAGTTTCCCAAACAAAGAGTTCAATTTAAACCCGATCTTCACCAACAAACATATTGGTACATTTATTCACAAATAAATTATAACTGTAGAATTTACAAGAAGTAAATAAACAATAGTATATTATTCAACGAGTATGAATATTTCCCACGATTAAATTTGCAACATGAGTCACAAGTGAGTGGGTAATACACATCATACAACTGTTGAATACTATACTTTATTCACAACTATATAATATTTTAACAAGTACGATTGAGTTATATTATTTCATTGAACTATCACTTTTATTCAACTCTAGAGAATATTCTGATATTATGCAAAGTAGTTCATTTGTACCAATCGGTAAATACATATTAATTCGGTATTAGGATGTTTTTTAAAACTAAATACATGAAATAAGGCACAGTATTAATGTTAGCACATGCTAATGAAAGTTTTATAACTATGACTAAGAACAAGTATGAACGAAAGTAGATGATTTGTAAAATCCATCTGAGAATTTAGAAACGAAGATATGTATTTTTTAATAAAAATATGTATTGTTATTCAATAAGTTGTTTGACGAGAAATTCTTATAAAAAAAAGTATATACACAAATACAGTGAAGAATGTATTAAGGGACATCAAAACTTCTGGTTATAGTATCGTTGGATTTCTATTCATTCAATTAAATCAAATTTAAGCAGGTTTGAAATTTTTGTTTTCACACCGAGATTAGATGATCTAGAATCAATTTTTTTTTCTCTCCCTCATCAACATCTACAAATACTAAATTCTCAGATCGTAACATGGATGATTGTAATAGTAATAAAGATAATACTTACTGCTTTAAAAACACCGATGAAAGTAGTCACTATATTTTTACTAAACAATGACGTGTAGGTTCCTCCAACATTTTTGACAATACAATCGATCAGATACAAAATTGGTAGTTTGACATCGGTGTGGACCTACATGGATAAATATACTCACGCTAAAATTTGACTATCACTTTTGATATCACTAATATTTTATTCAGTAAAGAGTTATACACTTTACCTACTAGATTTTCAATGCACTAGATATTTCAGCACACTTTTTACACATATTTTTTTAAATTAATACCATAGAAATGATCTATCACCAAGTTCAGTAGATTTAAAGGCACTGAGATATATGAAATAATATATTTTTTGTAGAAAAGTGCATTTACCATATTAAATTGTAAACTGGTTTAAAAGAGCTTTACTAATACTTTAGGTTATTGTATAAAACTGCTTATTAAAGATGGTACACAGAATGTCTTGGAGTGTTGGGTACATTTCGTAGTATTAAGATAGGAATTTAAACATTTAAAAATAAAGTTTTTTTAAATAGTGAATATAGAATGTGTTAAATCATACCCATGCATACATATACAAGAACTAGAGAAAATATACAGTTTGCTGTAAAAATTTAAATTGTATAATATAAGATTTCAACAACTGTTGTATGAGAGTAGAAAATTAGAATATAGTTTATAGAAGACATTCATTTATCTAATATCCACAAAATGGTTCGGGGAGTACAAGTTCCTTCTTTTACGAAACCATCAGGAATCTCATTTCAGATAATTCCTTTATGCCTAGCACCCACACCTGCAAAGTTACACTGTTGAGTCAAACCAGTTGCTAAAGGGACTGTTTGCAGCTCCAGACTGTTTTAAACTCACAAATATTAAACTTTAATATATAAAAATATGAACTCAAACTGCATCAATGACCAAAATGATGGTAGGTTATGTATAAAATTTTGCAGCCACTTCTTTTCAGACATTATAAAAAATATAAAATATCCACAAACAATTTACGAGTTCCAAATTCAAACGTTTTTTCAGACGTTCACAAAAAAACTATTGAATATAAAAAATGCCTTTATTATGATTCTTACAAATATTCAAAATAACTTACAGTACAATAAAGTGTCAACTTCAGGACCCTTCATTTTTAAGGAGCTGGATCCTAAAACATTTTTATGGACTCAATTCCTATATAAAAGAGATAAGTTTTAGTAACAAAATATCAACGGAGATTTAAAAAAAAAAAAGAAAATATGGGATATAAAAATATATTAATGTAACCCAACCTACCATTACATTCTGTACACAAACTTGAAAATGGTGCAACTTTTAAACACACTAATTCTCAAGAAAGATAAATAATGTTATATTATTTATACTTATGATTTTGCCTAAACAGAAAGATTAAGGAATAAAAAGCATTTAATCTGTTTAAAACTGGAGAAGACACAGGGATCCTTTTCCCTCAAGTTACTATTAGGTCATTTTAAGAAATTCTGCGAGTGTATTTTGTATGTACGTGTCACTAATCAACATTAGAAATAATCAAGAACATGATAAGTCTATCCTTTTTTCATCATAAATAGCCATTTCCCTAAATAAATATCAATGACATTTTTGTTGGATGACTTTCAAAGTAGTTATGTATTTTTCATATTCGTTGTATTTTCAAAGTGAAAAAATTGACAATATAGGTACTTAATAAATTATTCAAGTGGTCTAAAAATGTGGATTTGATTGTCATAATGTAAAAATAAATGATTTACTTTCAAAACTATTTATTAAAATATATCACAAGTTAGAGATAGGACCTAAAACAATGTTTGGCCAATAATGTAAAATTTTACATCATCAGCCACAACATTTATTTGAAAAATAAACAAGGAAAAATATTAACCTTTGACAGATGTTCTTCGATTGCTTCCACAATAACCCTGGCGTTTGGTGAATTTTCATCGGCCAACATTGTAAGCACATTTATTAATGGCTTACTGTTAAAAGTAAGATCTGCCAAACTTGATGCATACTCAGCCTTTATTTCTTCTGGGGAACTCATCCTGATTCTTCTTTACTTTACACACTATGTATCACAGATAATGCACTGCAATCCTGAAATAAAATTACAAAAACTTAATCAAATGTACATAATTATACATACATAAATCGGTTATACTACATAAAATCACAATGACATAAAGCATAATTATTATATTTTATGACATTTTAATTCAATTTTTTTGGCAAGGTGAAATATCCCTTCTGTGTGAAAAGTATAGATAGATGATGAATTTGAAAATGCCTACGTTATACCGATAATAAAAACATCAAGTTGTTAATGCCTTACTTATTTCACAAATATTTGGCATATTCTCAAAAAAAATACAATGTGTTATAAGTAGAATGGATTGTATTTCGTTTTAAGAACAACTAGTGTAATAATCATTATAATTATAAAATGCCACTTCACGGAAGCGTATGGTGCAATGTGTTAAAATTCTATTTTAATTATTTACTTATAAAATGTATCTCTTACCTTATTTTTAAAGATCCTCAAATCATTTTTGTTACTTAAAGTTGATAAAACTATTAAAGTAATCCATATTTCACAATACGATAATACAATAACTGTAAAATTCAGCTCATACGCTTCTAACTTTCACAATACAAAATGGCGAACTTCCAATCTTCTCGAATGTCCATTGTTTTGGAAACTTTACCTGTTTACTGCGTCACAATCATAGATACGCATGCGTCGACTGTTCTATTAGTGCACGGCACAGAGTACACCATCTGTTAGATGGTGCACGGTGCTATTGGGAGGCGATATTTGCTGATTTGGAGAGAACAAACATATATTTAGCAAACACCATAGATAAATGATATTTTGTCTATGGCAAACACCATAAGGCTTGTGCTCATGTGCTGGATTAACTAAATTTAAACGAGTTTGATTTCATGTTCCCTTAGACCATAGAGAAATCCCTACCCTCGTTGGTTCTTGTTATTTGACGTAATGATATACACAATACACATGACATGATAGACACGTCAAAGTTGTCACCACGCAGGTAACCACAAATTTTTAGATTTCAAAAAACCCATGAATAATTTTCGTTAAGGTTAATTAATATTTAGTTCCTTGAAATTTAAACCACTTCTAAATGTTGCAAATACAATGTGAAATTACAAGAGTCAAAACATTATCTTTATTAGATTAACTTAATTATAATATTTTTGTAAATATATTAGTTATTTATAACACTTGTTCCGAGAGTTTTCATAAGTTCGTAACAATCTTGCATTCTCTTCTTATCTCCAATTTTTTCCAAAGTTTTGACAGCTTCAACTAACATCCCTGCCCTCTCACCAGGAGAAGATAGAAGTGGACCTGGTAAATATTTGCAAGCCATATACAGGGCTGCTGCATGTTGTCGCTCACCTCCAATTTCTTGACGATGTTTATCACCTTTACCACAAATAATGGAATATTTGCCGTGTCTCTGTCGCAAACTTCTGTCTAAAAGTTGTTGAGTCTTACCAGGAGCAGCACCTGCCATTAATCTAGCGGTAGCTTCATACAAAAAGACTCTTGCTAAAGCACTGGGAATATGTCCTGCAAGTGTTCTAAGAGATGTCAAATCCATTTGAAATGATGTTAAAACACAGGTTGAAACAGGTGTTTTTAGACCACCATTCACACAGTCTTCCCAAAGTGATGTCCTAGTCTCCAGCAGCCAATCACATACCAGTAAATGAGCTAAAAGTACATTATGATCCTTTATGTTTTTGCAAACAGTAAATGTCAAACTGTCGGCTAATAAGTGACTTGCATAATCACATTGTAATAAGATTTTTTTAGGACTTTTACTTGCATTTTGTCCCAAATAATCTCTTCGGGCTACAAAGGCTGCCACAATACATTTTGGAAGAGGATCGTTGAGTGAAACTAGTGGCTCAGGTATCATTTCAATCTTTTTATAAAAATATTCAGCTTCCTCATTACCTAAAAGCCAGTGACAAGCTATGGACAAGAATGTCATCCACCATTGAGCAACTTTATCTTGATAACAATATTCAGAAGAAGCTCCGAAAACAGTACGAGCATCTACAGCAACATTATCCTTAAGAAGTTCAATGTACATCAAAGCCTCGTTTATATCTGTCTTCTTCTCTTGGTTACTATCACTTTTTTGTCCAGGTGTTATCAATATTGAGAGTGCTTTTTCCAAGAGATGTTCTCTGTACAGTTTCATTTGAATTGCAAGTGGATCTACACTGTTTCCAATACAACTGAAAGGTAAATTTCTAGTTTTATCAACTTTGGTATTATTAGAAACAAAAAATGTATATCCGTATGGGGTCATCAACCATTGTAAACGTTTTGGAATAGCATCAACTGAATTTAATGATGACAATTTAGCTAGCCCTAAATAATACCTTTGTAGAAAATGAGTGAAATTAGGCAAGCTAGCTTTTATTCTAAGAGCAACTCCAACGTACACATCAATCAGATCGACTGGTTTGATTTGATATTTGGAAGCTTCTGCTAAATTTAAAGCATTTAAACAAGTAATCAATCCTATCAAATGACAACTTTCCTCTGATCCTTCAACCAGTTGAATTTTATGAAGATCGTTAAAAACCAAAGCTAATTCTTTACATGAAGTTTGGGCTTCATAACGAGTCATAGAATCGACAAAAAATCCTCCTACATGTTTTGACAACCATCTTCCAATCCATAACCTGTGTAGGAATTGCCTGAATAATTGCCAACAAAAACAGATCAGTAAGTCAAACTTGCTGCAGGGAAGTGAAATATTATAAGTTTGTAGACAGCGTAATAGTTCTTGATTTGCTTCTAGTTTTTCTCCCTTTTTCAAAAACATTTGAGCCTGCTTTCTATGCCTCCAAAACTTCTGGGATTCTTTCGATTGAGACGGTATAACTGGATCTCCATAGACAAGCATTTTTATCAGGCAAAACGCCATAATCGAAATATTCAATATCCATAAAATAACACTGGATGGCAAGAAGGACACTGAAGATGAATCTGACCATAATATACCTCTTCGTTCAAATTGTTGATTGTTATCCATGTTGACATATTTATTCATAGCAACTTGGAACGGATTAAAAACTAAAACTACCATCATAATTAAGCATAATGAAATTCTGGAGCTGTCCAACATTCCCTTATGAATGGATGTGATCATTTCTTCTTCATCACTTTCATCTTTAATATTTTCGCAATACTCTGGACTGGATGAAAGAGAATTTGGGGAGAAAGAGTGGCTTTCATCTTTAATATTTGAACAGTACTTAGGACTAGCTGAAGGAGATTGATCAGGAGATAATGAATGGTCTGAACGAGGAGGAGTATCCTCTGGAAGGAACTGGGGCTCTCCAGTAATGAGAAGATCTTTGAGAGAACTTTGGTGAGCTGCCATCTTTAGAGCCATATTTTCTTGTTTGAGACGAGCATTGGAATTTTTAAGAAAATGGATGTACTCTACTGCTCGTCGAAGAATAGCAGATTTATTCAATTTCGCCTCCTCTCCCACAATCAAATTCTTTAATTCAATAATTTTATCATTTATACTTGTTCTGTATTTCCTCTCAATAGCATTATGAGCACTTCTCTTGACTTCTTTTACTTTATGTTCTTTAATGGGCTGAACTCTATTTATAGGTACCTTATTTTCCCCTTCTAATACCAATGGAATACCTGTGGTTAAGATTCTATTGGTACTTATCAGTGTTGGTAATGATTGGGATACAGCTGTTGTATACATAACTGTTGGCGTTATAACCTGGGAATCAGTTTTTAAAATCTTTGCTTGTAAAACAACATTCTGCATTTGATCAACGGGGATTTGTTGAATATTTTGCACCAAAACACTTCTTTGTCCCTTTTGTCTCCCATTTTGCCCTTTAGCATTACTACTTTGTTGTAGAATTATATGTTGATTTTGTACAGGGATACTAGTAGTATAAACTACAGGAGTATTCTGCTGTAAATTTGCTGTAGAAATGATAACTGGGGTTTGTATATTCTGAACTGGTACTTGCACATTCTTAATTTGAATATTCTGGACAACTGCTTGTGGTACTTGAGACTGCACAGGATTGGTATTGAGGTTAATGGAATTTATGGAACTATTATCAGTCAAGGAATACGACTGAGGTAATTTTGAATCAACTGTAGAGCTGGTAGTTAAAGAAGGAAAGTAGTTATTTTTTTGAATAGTACCTTCTACACTGCTGAAATCTATTAAATCCATAGGGATACTGTCATCTAATGCCATCAAAGCATCATCATTGAACAATTCACTTTTAAACAGTTCATTTTCACAATGATTTAGTATATCGTCTATCGCTGACAAATCAGGAATTTGACCAAAATCTTCATGGGATGAAAAATTTTGAAGATCATCCATGGTAAATGTATTTTTCTCAACTTTCCGTATTATTAGAGAAGTTTGATAACTTCTATAATAGGCATAGGCCTTCTCGGTGTTTCACAACTCAACTATAGTTCTGCGTAATAAATAATAACGATAATAATCAAAATCTGGTGATTTTCTTACTGTCATAGGTAACAGAAATAAGAACTGTCACTTACATGACAGATAGCAGATAGTACACGTCATGTTTACAAATAATAAAAACAGTGTAGCATTTGGAACACTACAGTCCATCCACTGCAATATTATTTTATATCATTATTTATAATAATGATAGAATTTATCGCAATGTATAACGACAGTTCATAATTATGTATAATCACGTAAATAAATATTTGTATGTGCTGCCATAAAACTAAAAAAACATTATATCGTTTTACGACTCATAAACATAGATCTAAAAAAAGTTTAGAACCATACGCCAACAAGGTGAAATAAGTACTTGACAGGTGCCACAGACTAGGGTAAGTGGTCTGTGACAGGTGCCATAACAACTATTCAAGAAAAAATTACCAATTTAATTACATATCTAAAATGTACAATATCAGGCAACATCCGAATTTAATTAGTTTGGCAGTGGACTAAAATTAACAAATATGACATTAAACTATAAATGCAGTGTTAAATCAATATCAAGTAAGTAGAAGAATCATTTATATTCACACCTTTATGACGTAATTTTAATTTCAGAATTATATTGAACTAATAAACATATTTCCAAATAGGATATAAAGCAATATTTGCAAACAGGAAGCTTAACGCTAATTATAAGATGCCAAAGGAATGAAAGTTTTGAGTAAATGTAAAGTTTAAGAGCTGTAAAAGATGGATGACTACAAATTTTTATTTAAAGTAGTATTGGTAGGAAACGCTGGAGTTGGTAAAACTTGTTTAGTTAGACGATTTACTCAGGGATTGTTTCCTCCAGGTCAAGGTGCTACTATAGGTGTTGACTTTATGATCAAGACAGTAGAAGTTGGAAATGAAAAAGTCAAAGTAAGTACATACTTTCAGTACTAGTTTTTTTATTAATGACAATTTTTCAGTTACAAATTTGGGATACAGCTGGACAAGAGAGGTTTAGATCGATTACCCAAAGTTATTATAGGTCAGCACATGCCCTTATTTTAGTATATGATATATCTTCCCAACCAACTTTTGACTGCTTACCAGATTGGCTACGAGAAATTGAGGAGTATGCTAGTAGTAAAGTACTAAGAATTCTTGTCGGTAAGAGTTATTAAGATAAAGCATACCTTTCAATTTTCATTGTTTTATTTTGCAGGGAACAAAATTGATAGAGAAGACAGAGAAATACCAGCACATGTTGGTGAAGAATTCGCTGAAAGGCACAATATGTATTATTTGGAGACCTCGGCTAAAGAGTCTGATAATGTAGAAAAACTTTTTATGCAGATTGCCGAAGACCTTATGAAGGTATTGAAAGTAATACTTTCCATGTAACGAGTTTTAAATTTAAATATTTTAGCAAGCAAGAAATCGAGATCTTCCCAGATACGATTCCAATAATCAAACTATTGATGGTAGGACGTCGACCATTAACGATTCTAGTTGTTGTAGCAGATTACAGTAGTTAATAGATCTGCTTGTTTGGCTCAACTATATGAAGCATTTTTTAAGTATTTGGCGGAAATTGTCAGACTTCTATTAGAAATTTTAAGTAAGTAATATTTCTTTATAACCAGATAAAAATATGTTAATTTATATTTGTAGATTTTTAAATTGCTTTTAACTTTTTTGACAAAAAATAGTATTTGTAAAGGTGGATTGTAAAATTTCCTCATTTGTTTGATTTACATAAACAGTATTTAATGTATGCTTAAAACAAACACCTATGGAAGGAGGTTCAAAATTAAATTTTACTTTATTCATACAGTGGAGTTTTGTAAGCAAAGACAATATCTGTGGTGGAAAACAACATAATCTGGATTTAAATGTCGGCTACATGCAATTTGTATGTTTTTCCTAGGTCCTTGTTTTGGGGGTCACACAATATTAATATATATATTTTTATCTAGTTGTGATAATTACATATACAGCTATTTTTTTTTAGTCTAATTCAGACTGATTTTTATGTGTATAAAAACTTTATTTATCTACTTTATATACCTGACTAGTCGCAATTAATTAAGTTAATACATAATTTAATATTTTATTTAATGCTAAATGGTATATTATCTCTAACTAAACGACGAAGCACTCGAGCAGCTGTCCGAGACAGTGTTGCCAGCAGCGTACAAATAATTGTACTGTTTGCGGTGGGGGAAATGTACTGATTCGAGGAAAAATGTACTGACATGTCAACCATAGAAAATACACATCAAGATGTCATGCATTTTCTATGCATGACAACTAAGCTCGTCTTTTTTAGGTAGTTTTTGCACTTTTTAAAAATAGTAGGTAACGCATTATATGTATATTTATTAGACTATTTAGTTGTATTTTTCTCTATTTTCATGCTGTACTATGTGTTTGTGTTGCATAACGCGAAACGTCATTGACATTGAAGAGTGTATTTTTACTATTACTGTGCTATCCGTTACAAAATTCTAATTTCTGGAAATAACCCAATTAATAATACACATTTAGGTTTTATCATAGTTTATTTTTCTTTTTAACAGAGTTTCGGAGGGAGTCCAATCAAAACATGGCTTATTTTCTAACAACTCCTTTCCTAACAACAGTGCATTACAAGTTTCTGGCAGAAGTCGATTTCTGAGTTTTGTTTTTACATTATTTAAAGCAGAGAAAATTCTCTCTGCACATGCACTGCTGTGCGGAAGGCATAATATATCAAAAACATATAAGCATATGTTTTGGAAACAACTTTCACCTAGCACATTACGTATAGACTTTATTTGAAACCAAAACTGCTCTAAATCTAGCTGAGACAACTCAGTTTTAACAGTGGCTGAAAGGTTACATATTTCCCTGTATTCTTGTGCTATTAGTTCAATGTCGTTTTCTATAGGAAATCTAATAAACAAATCAGCAATATTACTGTTGCCACTTAAAACCTTTGTAGGTCCTAAACATTCAAAACATTTATATTGCTCTAAATTATGAAACCGTTTTTTCATTTGGCAACAGAGTTCTATATAATATGACAAACAATTCAATTTAAAATTGTGGATCTCATTATTTGTCAAATTTTTGTTAGATCTTAGTATCATTTCAACATTTGCACCTAAATAGAGGTCATCTAACGATTTGTAATATCTGGGATCAGATACGTTCACTGCCAAAAAAGGTGTTTTGTCAACATAATCATGAAGTAAAAAATTTTTGTAAATTGTTTTACATGTCATTTCTATACGAGAATAGATACTATGTAATTGAGGCTTTTCAGCCTGAAATTCTAAGTTCAGCTTATTAATAATTGGAAGAATGTAAGCTAAAAATGTGCAGTATAATTTATACGAAGGGTTGTTTAATGCATCGTGAATGGTTTGAGCAGCTGTTAGATTATCTTCCAAAACGGCAGAATTAAAAAACAACAATAATGCTGGCCATTGCTCAAGTGTTCGTTTGACTACAGCCTGGAATTAAATTTATTTTTGAGAATTACATACAAAACCATTCAAATATCAGTACATACCTCTAAAGAAAGCCAACGTGTTTGGCCAGGTTTTAAAAGTTTGTGTGGTTTTAAACGAACATATTCTTGAAACTCTTTGTACTCCGCGAGGCGCTTGGGACTAGAACTCAAATAATTATAAACGTTCCTGACGAAATCTTCTATTTCGTTTGGTAATTTTAGAGCAGCAGCAGCAGAGCACAAATGCAATGAGTGACATATACATCCCGTAACAAAAATGTTGGGATTTAATTCCTTCAGTCTTGCTTGAACACCTTGGTATTTGCCCATCATTACTGCAGCATTATCTGCGCCAAATCCAAATAAATTATTCAACGGAATCTCTAAAGTTTGGAGAGCATTCAGAATATCATTTAAAATACCCTCTGCTGTGGCAGCCTGAACTTCTACTAAGGAGCAGAGTCTATCTTTTACCTTTCTTTGGTTGGTATCTACATATCTCACCAGGATAGCTAAACATTTATGTGATGATAAGTCAGTTGTTTCATCAACGATAACTGAAAACTTTGTTTGCTGTAAAATGGCTGCTAGTTGCTTCTCACTTTCGGCCTGAAAATTCTTTAGGAGGGATGTCGTCTTTGTTCTAGAGCACTGAACACCTTTTAAAATCTTTGAATCGGATGCTGCAGATACTAACAATTTTGGTAAATGATCCATAAGTAACATAGGAAGATTATGCTCGATTATCAAGGCAGTTAATTTCAACTCGCATTCCTTCACTTTTTTTGATAGTACTTCCTGCTCATTCGTCTTTTTTTGGAAATTTCTGACATCAACTGTATACTTCATTGTTTTCTCTGCTTTTTTATGTGACGAACTGGTTTCATGTCTTAGTAAATGTGAGTAACCCCCAACAATGGTTCTTTGACAAAACTTGCATAAACTGCTGCCATCTTTGTTGACCAACCACTGAAATTTTTGTTTATACACATCACGGCATTTTTGGGTGTACTTGTTTCTATCTGATGTTTTTCGTTTCTAAGAGAAAAAAATATATTGAGAAATCAGAAACATTCAATGAACTAACATTTGTCGTACCTTTATATTTACAATCTGTGGCAAATTATTTCCATCTAGATCATATTCAGAATCGGAACCTGAACGTAACAGTGTTTCTGTTCCTCCTGTATTTCTGGTTGTTTCTTGAGAATCTGATATATCTGATTCAGGATCGTTTTCTTTCAATTCGTTGTTTTTCACTTCCTCTAATAGCAGTACTGGTTCTGGTAATGGGACTGACGTAGACGTCGACGAAACTTTTACAAACCTAAAAAACATACTCCAGTTCAATACGCTTTAAATTTAACTGACTTGAGTAGTGAGTAGGCAGTGTAGGTATACTTAAACATTGCACACAAAGTACCGACCTGGTAATACTAGACTGTTTAGCCATGACTAATTCACTAGTAATCATCCATTGACCATCACCAATAAGTAAGAAAAAGCGTACATGCAAAAATACAAAAGCTACTGGGCTACCAATTTTGAGGAGTCTTTCACCGATCACCAACACCCTGAAGCAACCATTATATTACATATTTACATTTACAGGTTACGTTACAGCTTGTAAAAAATTACATACATACCTTGCACAGCTTTACCTTTACCACGACGATGAACGATGGTATTGTTTTTTCGTTAAATCACGTAAAACACGCCAATAATTAAAGTAAAAAGTAATGGCCACCATAAGCACAGAACACCCCCTTTTAATTTTAACCACAGTACATGTAATTATTGTACTGTGTTTTAACAATACACAACTGTCAACCATAGAAAAAGAACATAATTGTTCTATGCAGTCTACAATCCCAACCACAGATCATCACAGACAACAGTCACGACCACAGATCACCACAGATCACAGTACAGAGATAAACCCAACACCACAATACCATAAAACATAGACCACAGAGAAAGACAACATGAACGCATCAGCCTGAAAACCTGAAAAAGTACTGATTTGGTGAATGTAGTACTGACGTACTGATTTGCTGAAAAAAGTACTGGTTTCAGTACATTTGTACTGACGCTGGCAACACTGGTCCGAGATAATTTATTAACATCAATATTACAAATATTCGTGTATTTATTGTCAAGAGTGTCAAGTCATTATCTGACAGCTGACACTTGTACTGTTAGTAGTGTTAGTCCCAACACAGTAGGCGTTTTGCTGCGAGGTACCGGTTGACTACCGATTCAATGGGAACAGTACTATCATTATCCTTTTTTAATGTGTTTTTATTTCTTTTTATTGGTTTCTTTGGTCTTGATCATTGATTACTTTGACTTGCTTGTCACTTTGGTTTTTCGTTGTGGTTATTTTTATTTCATTTGTTTATTATATATGAATATAAATATGAATTATTTACTTAAAAATATTTGCCATTCAATAGAATGTTTGCTTTTTACCTTTACCTTCATGATTTATTTAATTTCAACCAAATTATCGTTTTCCTTTTGTTCTACCTCTATTTCTTTATAAATGTCAACCGTCAAGCACTCCATACAAAAGTTTGAACCGACCTGTCGCGAAAACGTTATTACGGTCCCGAAAAATTGTATAACGTTGAGTCAACGGTACCTCGCTGCAAAAAAAGTTATTTCCGAGTTCCTTTTCTTAAATATGGGCGTTAATAAAAGCTTGTAAATCTTCTTTACACAATCTCAAAATGTTTTTTGTTGATTTTTATCTATTAGACCAAATTCGTAACCATACATTTTTTTATATGTAATATGGAAGTGTTTAATGTTCTAAGGACACCTGTAAAAACTTTCGACGTTTTAATAGATACATTGTTTTCATGGAACGACGGTTTATTAGACACTACCATTTCATAAGAATAAAAATGAACGTTTTGACTGTTGAAATTAATTCTAGTTTGTCAGGATTTGTAAATCTGGGAAGTGCAATATTTGAAATTTCTCTATAAATACGTTATAATGTACATTACTTAATAAGTTGTAAAAAAAAATATTCCATCACCATTTTTTTTTATAAATGTTGTTATACTTTGCATTTACAATCACGTTTCTTATTGATTTATATATATATATATGTGTTTTATATAAAATTTGTTTATTTATACATTAATAGTAGTTATATATTTTTTGTATTTTATGTTTTGTGTAGAGATCAAAGTCCAGGCAAGATACTTTTAAGGGAAAAAGGTTTTACCTTATACATATTTCATCACCCTACACCATTCTTTCAATATAATCTTGGTAGTTAAAGTAATTTCTGTAATCTCAGTTTTGAATATGATCACACATATACAGATTGCGCGAAAAGTCTATTCGCGACATACGATTTACACAACTATGACAAGGAAAATATGAGCAAAACTATTTGAAAGAGAGAGAAAAATTAATAATTGTGCGCTCAGCGTTGGGCGTGTAAAAGTTTAACTGTAAAAGACACTGTTGCTGGATGAAAGTGTTTTAGTTTTACCTAATAGTGCATGAGCTCGAAAAAAAGTTAACGATAACGAGACAAAAATATCATTTGTACAAATTAATCTGCGCTTCTGGCAACAGCGGTTAAAATAAAGAGCACTGAACACACTCCCAACTGTTTTTGGTAGCTGGAACTGAACACACGCCCAATTATTCTTCTCTCTATTTCAAGAAGTTTTGCTCATATTTTCTTGTGTAAATCGTATGTCGCGAATGGACTTTTCGCAATCTGTATGTATTGACGTTGACAGTTTTGATGCGACACTAATTTTTTTTTATCATCTATTAATTGAGATACAACATAAACAAGCCTTAATTTTATGTTCAGGACTTTGATCTACTACCTTATTTATTAATAGCTAGCTTTAAATTAAAACTAGTTGATGTATTTTCGGCACTAGTATTGTTTTTATATTTAATAGCACTAAATTGTGGTGTAGGTGGTTGTGTATTATTTTTTTTATATTGTTATACAAACCAAAGACAACTTGTAAGGAAATTAAAAATATAACATTGTATATTGTAGTTTTATTTAATCTTTCAATAATGTAAATTCTGTGGTTCACTCTTGTCAACTGTCACTTGTCAGAAATCCGCTAGGAGTCCACAGATCCAATTTAACTAGGTTGATCTGTGGTTAACTGTGAACATAACTTTTTGCTATGCCACTTCTATGTTTCACCCTTGACAAAAGAAATGCAATTGTTTAAAAAACAAATTCTTTATAGTAACTATACGAATATAAAATTTCCAGGTATTAAAACAATAATAATAAATATTTAACAGAATAATTTGAAAGAAACTTCAATTTTATTTATCCAGGATTATAAACTCTTCAACTGCTGCATGAAAATCAGTCACTTTTCCCAAATTTAGTAACATCAAGTAGCTTGTTTGTAAAATTGAACAATTCTTCCTGTAGCTCTTCAGAATTAGCAGCATTACTTGCTGCTAGTACTTTACAGTTTGCAATGTAAGTACCTCCTTTACCTTCTAAGAGAGGAGACATACATGCATATATAATTGGAACTGCACCTTGATTAGGACTCTGTAACGAAACAAAAGATTTGTCTAATCATAAATAGATATATTTAAGCGCATCCAAATTTGACGTTGACATTTTGCGCGATCTGTCATAAGTTGACATTATTGGCACTTATTTCCATTCACAATAAATGGTGGAAAGAGAAGTATATAATATCGGGATCATTCCTGATTATACAAAAAGTACGACTTACTTTAAATATTAAGGAAGGTATTAATGGCACGCACTTCTTTAAATTAGTACCATTGAAAAGATCAGTATTGACAATTCCAGGATGAACTGCATGTACTTGAACATCGGCTTCCTCTTTTTGTAGAATTTTATCCAAGTATTTTGTAAAAAGTATTTGTGCCATTTTAGATTGGGCGTAAGCTGCACCGGCAATGTATCCATGTCTACAATTATTGTTATTTAAACAATTAAGTTGACATTTTTTTATTAAGTTATACCTGTTGTTAATATCCTCAAAGTTTATTTTTCCCGCCAAATGGGCGCAAGAGGATACGTTAATAATTCTTGCCTTTTCTTCTTTTGTACCAGCTGCTTTTAATAAGGGCAATGTTAAATGAGTGAGTAAATAATGACCCAGGTAATTTGTTGAAAATTGAGATTCGTATCCGTCTCTAGTTTCAATGTACGGTCCGAACATAATTCCAGCTAAAAAAATATAATACACAGGATAAAAGAATGCAGTCACTACTTTTTTATTTGTTTTATGTCATGTGTAAGATATACAGTTACTTACCATTGTTTATTAAGTAATTAATTGTGGAGTATTTCTCTTTTACGGATTTAGCAAAATTTTTCACTGAATCCATTACACTTATGTCTAGATTAATTACATCTATATTTCCAGTTTTAATACCCTCATTTCGGAAATTTTGAAGTAGCAATTCACCTTGTTTTACATTTCTACAACCTAGAATATTCTATTTTTCAGTAGCCTTTTATTACTACATGTTAACTGTGACATACTTTATAAATTTATAATAAAAATATAAATGAATGTCCATTTATGAAATTAAGAGTGAAACCTTACCAATTATAATATTAATATCGCTTTTCAATAACATTTTAATCACTTCTAGACCAATTCCTCTAGTTCCTCCAGTAATAATAGCATTTCGTCCAGACTTTGCACATAATTCTGAAATAATATGACACTCTCAAAAAGATCAATTTTGTACTTTATCCAATACTTATTCTTGTCAATTACAGTTTCCATACCTATTTTATTACTGCCTCTCATAATTATATCCTGAAGAATAGCCTTAGACCCAATGTAATTGTATACTAATTCATATTTAGCTTCTTTGAATAAAGTTTTCAAAGGTTTTTTTGATCTTACAACTGCTACAATTGTAAGAAGAATTATAATGGAACACCCAATTATGAATATCATTTTTAATATCGATGTTTTAGTAGCAATTGCTTCATTTGTGTCACATTCAATACCATAAACACTATTAGAATATACAACGAAAGAAACTTTCACTTTTCAATAGAGTGTAAGGATATTTAAGTTGAAATCAGTGAAGAGTGAAATGTGTACATAATTAAAAATGTTATATTCACTTTCTCAAAACTTATGGTGGGGGTTCAACTAAACTGTTCTAGTCAACTTTCTATCATAGGCAAACTAATCCTAGAAAGCAAAATTTTTAAGAGAAACGAGAAAAAATATTCAACTTTGGACCCCATTGTCATTTAGGTTAGGATCATAGATAACCCACTAGGAATAATTTTGAAAGGATTTTTAGTATATACCACAGAAATAAATATTTGTGAGTGGACTCAGTTTTTAGTAATATTGTTACATATACCTTTGAGTTTGATGGTGCAAAAACCTCGAATTAGTCAAGCAAACAAACTTTAACGTGTCACCGATTTTTGACAGTAACTGATAACATTTGACTTTAGACGTTTTATGTCAATTTGGAAGATTTCTAATTTGCAGGCAACTCATTATTCGAGTCATTGGAGTATTCGAGTTAAGGACTGGTCAGAAAGTGTATAATTTTAAATTGTTCAGTACTAATATTAAAAATTGCATTATTAAGCTGCCTTGTGCTAAAGCTAAATTATATACATTATACATAGACTATTGAGAAAGTGTAATTAAAATGAGTGACACCTCTTCAACACCAGGACCAACACCAACTAGAAGTTTAAATTATGAAGCTCTCAAAGTTCATGTAATTACTCATAAAATAAATTGTGGATTATGGTTAATCAGAGTACTCGCTATCCTATTTTCGATAGCCTATTTTATTCCTATTTTTGGGTAAGTTTTGAAGAAACTACATTTCTCATCTTAGCTTTCACCTTTTCGAGTGTGTAGGTAGGCTATAAAATTGTAATTATCGGGTACCGTTTACTTTAAATTACCGTTCGAGATTATTAATTTGATCGATCCTAAAAAATTTACATTGATTTATTTATATTATTTCAATTGACTTCATTCAAATGATATCTGTTCAAGATATTAAAGAGCTTTGATGTTTATTGTTTGAATATCGGTTATATTTAGATTGTGGTAAATATTTGGTATAAATGATTTGACTGATATTCGACCAGTCACTAATCATACCTATAATTAGTATGCAATTTTGTAAACTATTATTTTAAATAGCTATAATATGAATATAGGTTATTGAATGTTTTTGCTAGTTTACTATATTCATTAAAAATTATTTTGTAAATATATTTGTGGACTAAATATCTAAATTGGTTGGTACATCTGAAAATCACTGCCCTGTTTAAAACAAAAACCTTGAAAATGTATGCATGTTTTTAATAGAAATAAGGAACTTATCTGTTAATTGTTCGCTATAGGAAAAACAAATATTTATTTATATACAATGTTAAGATATTCCCTTTTTTGTTTACTTTACATAATAATTTGAAATTTACCTATATACTTTTTTGTGAAATGTTTGTCCAAGGATGACTGGTTACCAGTTTAATATGAAAATAGGTGGATACAAAGGTGAATATCAATTATTAATATGTGATAAAATTGAATAAATTTCATATAGAGCACAATTTAAACATCAACACTCATACTTTTCAAATTTTCGATGGTGCAAGAAGCTATGCAAAGAAAATAACCCATATACAACTTCCAGTGTAACTATAAACAAAAACTTCTTTATAAGTTACTTTAAATTGGCAACTCAATGTCATTTAGTTTTGGGAAACTACATTTACAAAAAGTCATATGCATTAGATCTTATGAAATTTTCTAATAAAATAGAAGTCGATGAGGTTTTCCTATTTTCATGTACAGAAAAATCAATTCCTATCAAATACAATACAGCTTTGATATTAAAAATCCTTTTTAATAATATAATAATGATTTTATTACTCTTTAACAATCTAGATAAGTACCTACAGTAATTAGACAAAATGTGAATTAATAAAAACTTAACTAACATTAAATTTGATAACCTAAGGTATTTAATTTAATGACATCTAATCAGCAAAAATTTGTTGTTTGTATTTCAAATGATCTTTTAACTTTCTAGTTCTTGGAACAGTTTTGTTTTTTTGGAACTGGCACATACCAAACAAATTTGTTTATCAAATTTCCATTCAAGTCAGTCACATCAACTATTAAAGAGTATTTATTTAATCTATGTGGTAGTCTTTGGTCATGTCTTCAATGCTGCAAAACCAGAAATGTGCATGATCATGATCTTCATAATATTTACAGTCAGAATACATTTATAAAATTGGTTGATAAAGTGAAATTTAATCTCGTGCAATATTTTTGGCCCTATTTTATAGGGTATTTTAAAAAGCCCACTGGCCCTCTTTATCTTTTATATAGTTCATTGAATTGTATAGTTTTTGCTGGGTAATCACATTTTTTTTATTATTCTTTATATTCAAAATTATCATACTTAATCTGCCCATAATTAAGATAAGTATTTGTTGTGGTCAGTTTGTGATAAGACACATTATTATTCTCTTTCTTGATAATTTAATTATTTCTCATATGAATGCTTTCGATTTGTATACAATATACAATCTCACTGTCTTTGTTTTCTTTTTCAGCAACCCATACAATTATTACTACAAAATTCTTTTGGCAAACGCTGCGATCAGCGCACTAAGATTACACCAGAGGTTAGGAAGGGTGCAACTTACAAGACAGTTTGCAGCTGAGCTACTCACAGAAGACAGTTGTCATTATCTTTTCTACTCTCTAATATTCTTATACGTTTCGCCTGTTTCATGTATCCTTTTTAACAAAAATACCCAATTCTTAAGATAGTTCCCTATCGGACTTGAGGGTATTTGAGAGTATTTGTTTTTGTATTTTATGATAGACTTACTACCTATAATTCCAAAAATAATATCAATTATTTCACTCTTTTTAAAATGTACAGATGCACCTATGAACTAAAATATTTAATTTCTCAAATACTTTGGCAACTGTTCAATTTTAACACAATTGAACTATAAAAGAGGCGGAAATATCTATATACAGGGTGCGGCACTGCGGCGTAAATTGTTTTGTTAAAAGTGGGAAAAATGCGAAGTAAGGGAATTTTTTTTCTTGTAGCTACTAATATTAAATTCAAATGTTTACCACTTACTTTGGATTAAATTAAATTAATGTAATTATCGTATACAATTGTTTCAAGCAGTTTAAGGAAACTGAATCTACAGTTATTATGTGGATATCTATTCGCTTTATATGTTAAACTTATAATTCCTTAACAATTAAACAGTGGTACTGGTACCAATCATATTGTTTTGCATACTACATGCAGCAAGCTACTCTCTGACTTTATTGGACGTAAGTATACTTTTTTTCGTTATGTTATGTTTGAATGTTTGTGTGTGTAGGAAACAAAAACGTGTTGGAAACAGAATTTTTGTTGAAAGTTGATTTAAATATCAATTTGAACATATTCGATGAAATTTTCTAGTGAATTAAGACTGCTCATCAAGCCCATGGGCAATTATTATTATTACGATAGTATTATACCTAGCTTGGCAAGATAAACGGGAAATATTTTATGATTAGTCTTCAATCTAAATATACTTGTCGAAATAAAAAATCTGAAAGTATATCGTGGATGTGAGGGTAGATTATTAGGATGTGTTTGGAAATTGGAATGATATTTATCAATTCTATAAAAAATGGTAATGATCGTTGACATGTATTTTTAATTTTACAGACTTTAGGTCAAAACTCATGGTGGGGTGCTCGACTACTAATATCCTTGGTGGAGTTCCAGTCTTTGAATATATTGAAAGCAGTTGCCTTCACAGAAATTTTCCTAATGCCCTACGCAATTTTAATGATATTTTTGTAAGTATATTGAAAACTTTATCTCAAACTAGGGTATTGTTTAAAAAATTATTAATAATAGGGTACAAAATACCTTAGCAGTTTTAAAATAATAAGAAGAAAAGTGTATGGAAAGAAGGAACAAAAGCTGTAGCCAGAAAAAGAGCCCTAGGTTCAAAAAATAAAGCAGAAAGACTGTCATAGCAATCGAAAAGCAAAAAATAAATAAATCTGGAAATAAAAAGTAGATAAATCTAAAGTATAACTCTATAACTTTAAAAAATCTCAAATTAAACTACCTGGTTATCAGAAAAGTTTGTTGTTGACAATTATGTGTCGAGGTCACGTTTTATCTATGACTTACAAAACTGATTTAATTACAAGTAATTGTTAATGATAACGGATTCAGTTTCAATGGTGTTTGTACACTTAATTTCAAAATTTTTGCATTCATGGTATTTTTTATGTTTAAAATGTGTATTTTCGAAAATTTCATGGTATTATTTGAAGGCGAAGGAATTATTTTATCAAAAAAACTGACTGTGCCAGTCGATTTTTCGTATCAAAAAAAATGTTGAACAAATAGGTATGGAAATATTTCACGATTTGATTACTTCACTTGATGCTTGGAAATGTTTCAAAAATCATTCAAATATTAGGTGAAATTTTCTCCTGAATCAATTGGAGTTGATTCCAACGTTCTAACTCTTCACTTAGTCGAGTTATCAGTATCTTTTGATTGTAGAATGTGGATTTTCAAATATTTTCATTACCTTTATTATTCATAAACTGGAAACCCTTCAAGTTATGCTTTTGTAAAGTTTTTCCCCATATATCGGTCCTTTAAGAGTAGTCATCTAAAATTTCAACTGAGTATTCATAGTTTTGTGGTATTTACACGAAATTTTATGTTGAAAATGCATTTTTTCGAAAATTTCATTACACTATTTGAATGCGAAACAATTATTTTATCAAGAAACTAACTGTAGCATTCAATTTCCCGTCTCAAAAAACCCCCGGTTACCAATTTGGAGCCAATTTCATGTCGCAAAATTTTGTTTTGTAGGAAATTTTGAAGCAAGGTATTGAAATATTTCGCTATCTCCCTTAATACTTGGAAATATCGACTCAAAATTTAAATTTGTATGTAAAATGTTCCCCTGAATCTAGTGCAGAAAACTAGAACGTTCTACAATATCTCTCCAGTTAGTTGAGTTATGAATACATGATAAAAAAAAATAAGTCGACCAGTCAATTAAAAAACCATATTTAACTAATTTCAACACTGTTCATGTCGCAAGAAAATATTGCTACTTACTTCCTGAGATTAGTTTGATAAACCAAATTCTTTTCTTATTATAGAGGTAGAGCCAGCCTACTAACACCATTCATCTACTACCACTTCTTAACACAAAGGTACACTTCAAGAAGAAATCCTTACACAAGGAACATGTTCAGAGAACTACGTATTCTTTTAGAAAACGCAGCAGCGAAACCAAGCTTGCCTTCATTCGTAAAACAATTCCTTTTGTTCATCGTTAACTCCATCACCAAGTTAGCTCCAATACAAATACCTTCACCACAGCAACAACAGTAGACTACATCAAAAGAAAAGATAAAGTTATCTTTTTTTTTTTAGTGTAAAAGTATTGGTTAGAAATTTTGGGAAATGGTGAAAGTTTATATAGAAACGGTTTAAAATTGATTTTTTTTCCTATTGCATAGCTTGTTGGACTAAAAATGACGCATTCAAATATAGTACATGAATAAACTCCGGTTATATTTGCCATAGAAATAAATTAGTAAATTTGGTAGGGATACGAGTATAAAAACGTTTGGTGACAATTTTTTAACTTATTAACTCCTACTGACAAATATAACCTTGCTCCCACCCGTCACTTGTATTTGTTTATTCCCCTATTAAATCAATCCCTGCATTTTTTCCCCACCCACATCTACAGATAATCTTGTTCCTACCCGAACGGATCTAGGTAAATTCTTTGAAATCAATTCTTCGAAAGTCAATTCTTCGAAAGTCAATTATTCGAAAATCAATTCTTCGAAAGTCAATTATTCGAAAATCAATTGTTCGAAAATCTATTGTTCGAAATTCAATATTCTGAATAGAATATACAAAAATAGATAGATAGAAGTTTTTATTACTTTGTGAATTTATCGAATGACAATTTTTGTAAAGTAAATTATAATAATTTTCAATAATAACCCAACCAAACCTACCCCTACCAAACCACCTTCGTATTTTTAGTCAATTTTTGAAGACTAAATTATAATAATTTCCAATAATAACCCAACCAAACCTACCCCTACCAAACCACCTTCGTATTTTTAGTCAATTTTTGAAGACTAAATTATAATAATTTCCAATAATAACCCAACCAAACCTACCCCTACCAAACCACCTTCGTATTTTTAGTCAATTTTTGAAGAATAAATTATAATAATTTCCAATAATAACCCAACCAAACCTACCCCTACCAAACCACCTTCGTATTTTTAGTCAATTTTTGAAGAATAAATTATAATAATTTTCAATAATAACCCAACCAAACCTACCCCTACCAAACCACCTTCGTATTTTTAGTCAATTTTTGAAGAATGAATTATAATAATTTCCAATAATAACCCAACCAAACCTACCCCTACCAAACCACCTTCGTATTTTATCACCATTAGGAACCTGCCACCTATTCGATAAATTGATTTCGAACAATTGAGTTTCGAATAATCGGTCATTCGAAAAATTGATTTTCGAACAATTGATTTCGAATAATTTACCGGTACCCTACCCGAACACCTCCTGTCATTTTTGTGCGCTTCTAATTGAATCCGTTATTTCTCCTTTTGAACCAAACTCGTTTATCTACAGTCACTTTTGACACATGTTGAATTTAAATGTGACCAGAGTTTCTTTTTCGTACTGTATAACATGCACTGTTATTTTTATTTGTTGAGGTTTGTTTCTTATTATAATTTTGTCAAATAAATGCACAAAATCGTATATACTGTTTAGATTTAGATTTTACTTCATATTAAACGGAGTTTTATCGGTTTCGGTAGAATTGTCAATCACCGGTGTGATTAAATGTTTACATTTTGTAAGTAAAAAATATTGAACAGCGTTTATATAAAATAGTATTTTTATATCTTCAAAAATATTTAAAAGGCATCTAGCGGCGCGTGTTGAAAGTAGGTGTGTGCTAGAAAGTGTCGTCAGCTACATTTCACTCGCTTATTAATGTCAATGTTGCCATGTATCAATTAAAAACTAGATATTTCCTTGTTTCACTGAAAAATCAACGACAGGAACATGTTTTTACAGAATTTTTTCACATGTCAATAAGTGATTTCGAATGGCATTTTTAGTTGGTTAATAGTTAACCGGTCGGTTCATAAACGATAACGTCAGACCCTCGGTTAGTTCCGACCCATTCGAATTCTTCGTAAACGAAACGGTTGGTTAAAAACGGCTGTCAAGTGAAAATTGACAGTGCTAATATTAATTTAATGATTGGACTATGATTTTTACCTTCAGTTTCGTATAATTAAAATAAAATGAATTACTTTTTCATTGCTTTCAACGCCCACTGCACTTAGAGATTCCGTCATCATTTTCAAAAAACTTGAACACACTTTACAAGCCTTTAACCTCAAAAAAAATCTAAACAAAACAGTCATGCTGGAATAATAAAAAAAAGATAAAACAAATAACCAGAGAGCGGACCGGTTAGCCAACCTTGATCCAGACGATTTTTAACGTCATCAATTTGTCATTCGAACGCGGTTGGTCTAAATATGACAAACCAATCTATGAACCTAACCAATAACCAACATAATTCGAAATAGCTAATTATCACAAATATTGTTTTTCAAGGAACAATTAAATATTTAGTTAAAAGGCAATTTTGGCATTATTAAGTTATTGAAATGTAGATGGTGCCACACTAATGACACTTTCAACACGCGCCACTAGATCGCACTAGGTACAATACGTTCCACAGTAACGTGGAGGAATGTAAAAACAAAATTTTTGACAATAGTTCAAATGTTACATTTTTAACTATCGTAAATTGGTTTGTGGTCGTCAGAATTCAAAGTATTTTAATAAATTTATTCTATTTAATCCATCGAAATTTAAAATCTTAATGGGGTGTTAAACCGACATCCGGCTTTTGGTATTTTATTGTAGTATGTTGGTACTACTTTGCAAAAATTAATTTAAAAATCTTTTAAACCGAATATTTTAGGAGAAAACTTGAAATTAAGAATTCCTGAATGTTTGCAACTTTCACTACAGATACGTCACCTCACTAAATATGAAGTTAGCCACTTTCTGATTTAAATGTTTTAATAATCAATATCCAGTTACAAAAAGAATTTGAAGTTTACAGTTTATTCAAGCCGGACGTTTCAATATTATAAAAAAATTGTGTTAATATTTTTTTGGTTCAGTTTAGTTAGTTTTTTCAAGTTGGAATAATGGCAACATCGTATAAATCTTGTCGTATCATACTGCACGAACACAACAGTTACAACGCCTGATCACTATATGACATAAGTATAACCTATAAGTAGTACTCCTTCAGATCAGAATTGTGGTCCTATGTCAACCCTTACGTAGCTAACTTCTCTTTTAGTGAGCATACGTCACATTATGAATGGCGGATTATTTAAAACACCCCATTGTTTGTTTAATTACCTCAAATTGTAATGTATTGATATATTTCTATTGCAATATTTTTACAACCTTTATTGAACTTCATATTCGGGAGGAAAAGTAGCACTTTCCTCCCTTGTTATACAAATAGCTATTTATCGTTCTTGGTTCTGTTTTGGTGCGGACCGGACACGGCACGGTTATGTGTGTCCTAACCTATATTCTTCTTACGTATGACCTTCAACTGTGTAAGTTTGCTTTACAAAACTGTTACATTTCATCAATTTGTTTGTTGACCATGATTATATGAATTTGAATGTTGTCGGAATAATGTTTATTGAAGATGATTGTAATTGGTTGTATCTACGAAACTTTTTTATTACTTGTGTATTGAATATATTTGTTTTTCACTATTTTGTTTCTTTTATTATACTATTAATCAAATTCCTTTGATCCCATGATAAGTAGTACCATCGTATTAATAACAAGGTGGCTAGGCGGATCTTATTTTAGCACAAATATAGCTGCATGATTCAGTTAAATTAGATTTATATGCTATAGCAACTTCTTAATGCGCACGAAGACATAGTTCTTTTATACATAACAAAAATCAGTAAAAATAAAAATGCACACTATAACCACAATAATGACACAAAATCAGCACCAATATGGCGGACTCGATACCCTCCTTTTTGATTCATCACCAGAGAGATTGCAAATTCTTATTAATGGCTTCAGTAGAAGGCATAGTTGACATTAGAAGTGAGCATGTCAAAAAGTCAGACTTTTTTGACTATACCAATATTCGAACGATTATAATTCATAAACCCCATGTTTATCAGTGTCGAAAAATCTCCTTTTTGTAGCAAATATTATGCTGATTCAAATGACGCAAACTAGAACACAATGCGGGGAAAGGTTCTCGAGATATTGGATCAAATGTGGAGATATGTCAAAAAGTCAGACTTTTTTGACCATACCAATATTCGAACGATTATAATTTATAAACCCCACGTTAATCAGTGTCGAAAAATCTCCTTTTTGTAGCAAATTTTATGCTGATTCAAATGACGCAAACTAGAACACAATGCGGGGAAAGGTTCTCGAGATATTGGATCAAATGTGGAGATATGTCAAAAAGTCAGACTTTTTTGACCATACCAATATTCGAACGATTATAATTCATAAACCCCATGTTTATCAGTGTCGAAAAATCTCCTTTTCGTGGCAAATTTTATGCTGATTCAAATGACGCAAACTAGAACACAATGCGGGGAAAGGTTCTCGAGATATTGGATCAAATGTGGAGATATGTCAAAAAGTCAGACTTTTTTCACTATACCAATATTCGAACGATTACCTATAATTCATAAACCCCATGTTTATCAGTGTCGAAAAATCTCCTTTTCGTGGCAAATTTTATGCTGATTCAAATGACGCAAACTAGAACACAATGCGGGGAAAGGTTCTCGAGATATTGGATCAAATGTGGAGATATGTCAAAAAGTCAGACTTTTTTGACCATACCAATATTCGAACGATTATAATTTATAAACCCCACGTTAATCAGTGTCGAAAAATCTCCTTTTTGTAGCAAATTTTATGCTGATTCAAATGACGCAAACTAGAACACAATGCGGGGAAAGGTTCTCGAGATATTGGATCAAATGTGGAGATATGTCAAAAAGTCAGACTTTTTTGACCATACCAATATTCGAACGATTATAATTCATAAACCCCATGTTTATCAGTGTCGAAAAATCTCCTTTTCGTGGCAAATTTTATGCTGATTCAAATGACGCAAACTAGAACACAATGCGGGGAAAGGTTCTCGAGATATTAGATCAAATGTGGAGATATGTCAAAAAGTCAGACTTTTTTCACTATACCAATATTCGAACGATTATAATTCATAAACCCCATGTTTATCAGTGTCGAAAAATCTCCTTTTCGTAGCAAATTTTATGCTGATTCCAATGACGAAAACTATAACAGGATGCGTGGAGAGGTTCTCGAGATATTGAATCAAATGTGGGAGATGTCAAAAAGTCAGACTTTTTTGACCATACCAATATTTGAACGATTATAATTTATAAACCCCACGTTAATCAGTGTCGAAAAATCTCCTTTTTGTAGCAAATTTTATGCTGATTCAAATGACGCAAACTAGAACACAATGCGGGGAAAGGTTCTCGAGATATTGGATCAAATGTGGAGATATGTCAAAAAGTCAGACTTTTTTGACCATACCAATATTCGAACGATTATAATTCATAAACCCCATGTTTACCAGTGTCGAAAAATCGCCTTTTCGTAGCAAATTTTATGCTGATTTCAATGACGAAAACTATAACAGGATGCGCGGAGAGGTTCTCGAGATATTGAATCAAATGTGGGAGATGTCAAAAAGTCAGACTTTTTTGACCATACCAATATTCGAACGATTATAATTTATAAACCCCATGTTTATCAGTGTCGAAAAATCTCGTTTTTGTAGCAAATTTTATGCTGATTCCAATGACGCAAACTATAACACGATACGTGTAGAGGTTCTCGAGATATTGGATCAAATGTGGAGAGATGTCAAAAAGTATAAACTATAAGAAACTTTAATCTTTGCTTTCAGTCTACCATTAGTTTAACGTATTTATGAAAATAAGTTTTCAAGACTCCATCTAAAATCCAAATAAGGTAATGGATATACGTTTACTAATTATGTTCATATCCTTCCGAACTGATACACGTAATGAAAGACGGTAAGGCCGTCGTTGAAGTTTTCTTAAGGGGTAAATATGTCATCTTATTCCCCAAAATACTCGTATGATTGAATCAGTTAATTACATACGGCAACAAGCACAGTGCACATTCCAATGTTGATAGATTTTGAAGCGTCAAAACAAAATGATTGACAGATATGAGTATCTATTAATAAACTATTATTGCTATAGGCAACCAAACATACATTCATATTAAAAAATTCCTACATGATTTACTTTTAACAATGTCTGGATTGTTAATAGCGCGTTTTAATAATACACTTGTTGGTTAAATAACTATTAATACGTCCTACAGATATTTTTTAAAATATATAATTGAAATAACTAATGTCTTTTGTTCCTCACCTTCGTTTTACTGCGACACAGCGTGAAACTATTATTGATATAGGCAACCAAACATACATTCATATTGAGAAATTTCTACAACGGCACTTTTAACAATGTCTGGATTGTTAATAGTCCTTTTTAATAATAAACTTGGTTAAATAATATGTCCTACAGTTATTTTTTTAAATATATAATTGAATATTCTAAAGTCTTTGTATCCTTATTACTACGACACAGCATGAAACGATTATTGATATAGGCAACCAAACATACATTCATATTGACACTTCAATATTTGATTTACTTTTAACAATGCCTCGATTGTTAATAGCCTTTTTTAATAATATACTTGTTGGTTAAATAATATGTCCTACAGATATTTTTTTAAATATATTATAATTGAATATACTTTTGTATCCTTATTACCTTCGTTTGACTGCGACACTGTGTAAAACGTTAAGTTAACTAGATACTCTTGTATTATGTCAATTAAAACTTGGTCGGTTAACGCTGTTTTATCAATTACAAACCAGAATTCTATGCTATGAGATACATAATTAATCACTAATCCAGAACTCTGGATAATGGGTTTAGATGGGTCATGTTAGAACCGTAATTTGAAGCGTGTATGTGAATATTTGAGTGTTGAATGTAAGAAATGATCTCTCATTATTACAAACGGCTTCCAAAGATCCACAGTCTTTGTCACGGTCTGGTAATTCCTATTTTGTTCTGTTTAATGGATTTATCGGATATATACCTACGGCTTTTGGTTTTTTATTAAAGTAAAAATTAATTTTAAAAATAATATTTTAGAAGAAAACTGAAATTTAAATATTTCCTAAATGTTAGCAGCTTTCTGATTAGATGTTTTACGAGCTAAAAGCCAGTTAGAAAAAGGCCATTGGAATTTAAAGTTTGAAGAACCCTTTTTACTATCTGTCAAAATAGGTTTTTGTTTACATTTTATCATTTATTTTTCCTAAAAAGAACAATACAGCAAACCGTTTTTTTGTACACGTCTAGACTAACACTCCTGACACTATCAATTTTTCTGAAAGACGTCATGCACACAAAACTATCAATTCAAAAGAACCACTTAGTAATTTTGCTCTTTATATATGAACCTCTACTTCCTGGGGTGCGGTTTGTATTCCATAAAATGCTCCTTGTTTTCAAAAAATCCGATGGCGTTCAGATTAGGGTCTTAATTGATATAAATGATCGTTTTTGATGTAAATTGCTTGATAACATGTGAAGAACAAGTAGAAGGGTACATAATGGTCACATAGGCGTAGACAAAATAATTTTAACGCAGGATATATAGTTTATTATATATTATTTAGAAATTTATTATCTGTGTACTTTTAACAATTTGTAATAAATTGATGAGAAATGAACGGAAAGCATCGTCTTTGCTCTTATTTTAGACAAATATTGAATTTTCTTTTGTATTTATATAATTTTACAAAAATTTTTTTATCCTACCTGGTAAAAGTAATAAAAGAAGAGCATGTAAGTTCGGTGGTATATTAAAAATTTGTTCCGGTTATATCTCAACATCCGGAACCACCGGGATAGAATAAATAACAACTCCCGTCCATAAATAATATGCATAACTGCGTATTCTTTATGACTAAAATTACGTCTTGGCATTTTTAGAATACAAAAAAGATTTATCTCTAACATCAACTTTTTAATAAATGGCTCTCGTATCAAATTCTACATTCTTATCATACGTTTTTTACATCGATATGGAAATTTTTACGTTAAAAATTTATGGTGGTTTACAAAAAGTCATTGTTGGAAAAATATTAAAAGGGAAATATGGAGTAGCAGTTAGTAAAAATTCATAATCTAATAGAATGACACAATAGGAAACTTTATAATCAATTTTAATGTATACAAAAAAGGTAATTGACAGTCCCGATTTTCTATTAATAACCGATTGTGGTATAGGCAACCAAACATACAATAATATTAACAAAAAAAAAAGGTATAAAACTGACTTCCTAGTTTTTAACTTACCTATCGTTTTTATTATATTATTCTACAAAATTATAGTCATGAATATTAAAACCTTCAAAAAAGAATTGAAGAAAACCGAAAACAGTGACATTTATAGTTATTTAATGGATTTTTTGAAAAATCGTCAAATTATCAAACTTTGACCCCCTGTACAATCCAAACGCCGGCATTCAGAGAGTTGGCGCGATAGTAATTTTTGTTCATGATGGCATGGGTTATAGATATCGAGTCAAACGGGGTTGGTATATCTACAAGATATTCTAATCGAAAACCAGAATGGTTGGTTTTAAAATTTCTTGTAGATATACCAACCCCGTTTGACTTTGGAGTGTAATTCAATATCCGGCGGTGCATATTGCACGGGAAGTAGTTGTTGCTCCTTAGTTGAACGGCCACTGTTTTTGAAAAATATTATTTTTCAAAAGTTGAATATAAATAATTATTCTTTCGACATCTGTTGAAATTATTTATTGATATCTTTAATGGATTTTACGAAAAGATGATAAAAACATGGGGTAAAAATGTAATAAAATAATTATGTATACAGGGTATCCCAGAAATTCGTAGTCCTACTGTTTTATTTGTGAATTTGTCATATCAATAATATGGTTTGCGTACTTTGACAACCCTGTATATTAAATTAATCAATTTCTTAGAACCTCTGGAAAATATGTGTGCATTATGTGAGTGATGGTAAACACTCAATTTAAACAATTATACTCAATATAACATAGCGTCTGAAAGGTCAATTTCTATAATTATTATAATTAGTTAATTATCGAGTAAAAAACTGTTTTTATTTCCAGTATTTAAAAGTACCCATATTTTATTAAGCGCAATGACTTTATACAGGGTTGGGATAGAGTATGGAATCAAGTAAATATCTTTTAAACAAAAAGAACGATATTTATGAAAATTTGCAGGTAAGTCCAATGGAACAAAATGCATCTGATGTATATTTTTTTCGTTAATAATATACTTCCGGTTTAACCAGAAATGCCATCAACTTCTTTAATTTAAATGGGACACCCTATATATTTTTACAGTTTTTGAAAGAGCTTGTTATTTTGAATTCATACATACTGAGTTTAGTGTAAAAAAATTTGTAAAAACGAGGAATAACTCACTGTTAGTTGTACAATAGGTGTACATTTCATTTTTTTAGAATAATGAGAAACAAAATTACTTCAAATGTTCAAAATGCTCGCTGACAATATGCCATCCTATTAACAAATTCTTGAGTCACTCTTTCCAAGACTTCTCCACGTATTAGTTCACATTCATCAATAATTCTTTGTCTCAATTCCTGTAAGTTTGTTGGTCGTCGAACGTAAACACGTGATTTTAGTTAACCTCAAAGAAAAAAATCTAAGATCCGGAGAACGAGCAGGCCACTCTATGAATCCTCTACGTCCAATCTATCGATTTGGAAAATTCGCATCCAGAAAATCCCTAACCCGTCTATCATAGTGGGGAGGTGATCCATCTTGTTGAAACCAAACATTTTGTGGTAATTGCCCATTCTGTTGAAGTGCAGGAATAATTTCGTTATTTAGTAGATCCAAATATTTGTCACCATTCAAGTTTCCGTCGATAAAAAATGGGCCTATAAGCCTATTTTCGACAATTCCCATCCAAACATTCAACTTTTGTGGATGCTGGGTATGTGCTTCATGAATCCAATGAGGATTCTCATTTGACCAATACCTTGAGTTATGGCGATTAACTGTTCCATTTAAACAAAAAGTTGTCTCATCGGAAAAAACTATGTTAGAAGCAAAATTGTCGTCGACATTACAGATGTCCATTAGCCGTTCGCAAAATTGCAGCCGTCGGTCAAAATCATCGTCTGACAATTCTTGAAACAACTGTACTTTATAAGGATGATACTTTTCACTTTTTAATATCTTTCCTACAGAACGTCGACTGTTACCATGGTTTAGTGCCAAATTTGTGGAGGAAGTTTGAGGTGATTCTACTAAATCGATTTAAATATTTTGTTTAACAGTTTCGTTCGTTGCAGTCCGCGGTCTTCCAGGTTTAAGCAAATTTTTTACCATCCCAGCTGTATTTAAACGTTGTAATGTTTTAGTTACTGTTGAGCGTGATACAGGATTTCTCTCCGGATGCAAATTATTAAAAATATGACACACTTCTTCATGAGTTCTTACACGATCACCATAACCGATCATCATTAAAATTTCAATACGCTCCTTTTAACTTAATTGAACCATTCTAAATTGTAAAATTTATTTCCGTCAATTAGAATTTGACACTTGGAGAACAAAAGACGTATTAAACAGTACTCGTTTATTTATTACTATGCATACAAACAACATCAATTAGTTTATCTAAATAGTTTTTTGCTCTAATGCAAAAAACTCAAAGGAGGTTGATTAAAGTGCTATATTCCTCGTTTTTACAAATTTTTTTACACTAAACTCAGTATGTATGAATTAAAAATAACAAGCTCTTTCAAAATCTATAAAAATATACAGGGTGTCCCATTTAAATTAAAGAAAGTATATTATTAACAAAAAAATGTACATCAGAAGCATTTTGTTCCATTGCACTTACCTGCAAATTTTCATAAATATCGTTCTTTTCGTTTAAAAAATATTTACTTGGTTCCATACTTTATCCCAACCCCGTATATGATTCCATAAGATTAGTGCGGGGTCCTTCATCAAAATAGTTAAATAATGTTTGATCTATTAATATTCCTAATAAGCATAGTTAATTTGCGAAATGTTAAATGTACAACCAATTTTTAAAATTGAATAATTCATATGAAATAGCTTAAAAGCAGAATATATTGAAACAATGACATGTGATTCAAGCTTGTTCGCCTTGTTAGTGAAGATTTGAATTATTAAACTCATTATTTCATCGACAATGACTATACATGCGACTTCTGAATTTAAACTGACACACAACGCTGCTTCTTAATGGCTAATTTAAAGCAATTTATTTGTGCTTACTAGTTTGTTCGAGCCGTTTTATGCCATCTGTATGATCTCAAAATTGTTGTTATTGTGGATAAAAAGGCGAATGGGTTGATTTAGGGAAGGAAAAGAGTGAAATAATATGCTTTCTGGTAATCGAAAATGTTATACAAATTTCATAAAAAACTGACTTTAAATGAAATAGTTATTTTTATGATATTAGTGCTAAAAGTGATATTTTATTTTGAGAGAAGGGAAGTTTGGTACACGACGCCGACAAAATAAAATATCACTTTTAGCAGGTATATTATACACAATTTTTTCTAAAAACACCATTAAAAGTCCAAATTAACTCATAATTTACTCAATTGGTAAAATAATAGCCTCGAGATTATCAATTTTGAATCCAATTTCATTTAAAATCTGGTGGTGTGATCAGAAAAATGTCAGTGTCAGTGAAAATATGCTTCTTGCATACTCCAAAATATGGAAATCGTAAACGCTTTGGTCGAATTACTTAATGTTAATAAAGTCGATGATGAACATAAATAATAATGACATAAGCAGATATTACAAGCTTGTGGCTTTTTTGAAGCGAAAAGGTGAGAGGTATCGATCGAAAAAGTTAAAAGTATTGACGAGGGAACAAATCGACAAATTTCTCGCAGAAGCCCCGGATGAAATATATCTAAGGCAGAAAGTTGCTGCGATTTTTGGTGTTTTTGGAGTCTGTCGACGATAGGAACTGTGCGATTTGACATTAAACAATATCGAGGATTCCGGAACTTCGCCAGTTGTGCATATACCAACGCACCTTTGTTGTAAGTGGTAAAGTTCTTCCAAAGTTAATGTGATGACCCATATTTTTAATCCCTTTGAAGGAAAAAGCCGCCCAATGGCGTGCATATAAATTTTTTATAAATTCGAATATTGCGAAATAATGTTAATCTACTATATCAATTTGAATGAAAAAAATTAACCTGCATACAAAATTCATAAAATTTGTAATACAATAATAACACGTTTTCCTCTAGAACACGTAGTATCTAGAGAACCGTTTTTTGTATCGTCAACCCAACCATATTTTAAAGGTGGGTGTATATCCTCATACAGTTTTAATTATAATATAATTACCATTACTACTATTTTCTTACATATTAAGTTAAAATGTATTTTATTTTATATATTTATTCATGTAATAAAACCGTAAGGATTGTTTGAATAACAAATAAATGAATAAACACTTGACAACATCATGTAGATCAAACCAAGTTTCGTCTAAATAAATTATAGTTCTATTTGAATTACGGTACCCTTTTATTTTGCGCAAATACTCCTGTCTAAGTTCAGCGATACGCCGAGACCCCATTATTACCATTCGATTATCTTACTTCTTGTATTTAAATCCACAATTCAATAATCCCGCGCATCATCTTGAACTGTTGTTTCAAATGGTCTCCAAAATGCCATTCTAATTAATTATATTATAAAACTTACCCTATAACGTCTACGAACAAATGAATATTATATTAATATCAATTCACTGACGCGACCTAACCACTACACCATCAAAAAGGTTTTATATTAATGATACCTTTCTACACTAGATACACTTTCCTATAAATACCTATAACAATTCAGTAAAATCACTAAACCAAGAAATAGATATTATATTAAATATTTCTTTAAAACAAAATTCACACCCGACACTGAATGATACTAATGGATTATAAGCCGAACCACAACACAACCCCCCCGAACACCCTCAAGACCGTAGAATTTTTTCTGCCAAAAACGTCAAACGGAGTGTACTTCGGTTATTTCGTTATATTGCGATGAATACTGCAGTTGATGATTGGTTGTTTCGAAGTCTTGACAGCACGGGCAATACGTTGCCAACTCTTCAAAATTTTCTTAAATATAGTAACATATAAAAAGTGGTTTTAATTAATTTTTCTTTTTTCAGTAATTTCAAGCGACTTATTTTAATGTTAACTAATAAATTTACATTATGTATTTTTTTAAAAATATTTCCAAACTAGCTTTCTTATAACAGTTGACTGAAGTAAGAGGAACATTTGCGTAGCGAGCCTAACAATTTTAGAAAATATATCTGACAACATTGCTTTATTTTATGGTCATCACACTGATTTTAGTTAGAGTATAAATAGTTCTATTGGCCAGTGGCACTGTCCGACAGTTTCTCCTCACTCCCTTGAAAGTTATTGATGAAAACAGAATGTATGGCGATAGAATGTTAGCTGTCTTTTCGGATAGTTTTATTAATGACTTGCGGACTCTATTTTGTAGTATTAATCTAAGGAAAAATGTAACTTTGATACGGTGGGCCACCCTGTATGTTTCAACAGTTTAATTTGTTAGTATCGAACGAATCTGTTACTGTTCATTGTACAGTATTACTAAAACCCTAAAACCAGATGCCGAATCAACGAAATATTGTGAAACGTTCTTTACAAAAAGAAAATACAATTTGTCATTTGAATTTAAATTCCATACATATTCTACAATGTTCTACTTACTATAAATTTAGTTTTAGATTGATTTTGATGAAACAATCAACATAAAATTTGATATTATAATAGAGTACGTTTATATAACTTTTGGAATTGTTAAAGACCAAATCAAGAGATGTTCTAATTTCAGGCTGGAAACGTACAGCAGAATTTAAATGATTATTTTTCTTTGTGACTTAATCGTTGAGTGAAAAATTTTGCACTCAACGGACTTAATACAATAATTCTACTTTATTTTTTCTCTTGTTATTAAAATTGTTTTATAATATTAAAAATAGTAAACTGAGATGAGAAGACGAAGCAAATCAACTAAAAGTGCTGGCCTTAGAGAAAAAAAAATATAAAACCATAAAACATTCATCACGTGTTATGTGTAACTGTATTTTCACTTTTATATATTCAAATTCTTCTCGTAAAAGTTTTACGAGATTTTTTTTTCAACAGAAAACTTTACTTTCGATAACTTCGTTTTTATGGTGTGTGTATGTTAACTTTCTACAGAAACTTCAGCCTTGTATAGGGAAAATGAATTATATTTTGGTGAGCCATTTCAGCAAATTTAGCGTCATAACGTGTTATTCTTGTCTTAGTATTCTCGCAGCTGAGAGATAAAACTTGGGGTAAATCAAAAATGAGTCATCAATGATGTATTGATCTGAGGGACAGGTACACGTAGGGCGATATGAATTTGGTACGTTGGGGTGTTGTATTAGGTTGTCAATAATTCCATAAATGGGGATAGAAAATAAGTTACTTATTGTAAATATACGAAGAATTCTTATTAGAAGTACAGGGTGTTTCTATGTTAACGCGAAAAAAAAATAATTTTTCTTTCCTATGGCAAAATTTCCTCAGCTTACCACCTCCCACTATATCACTCTTAAAAGGGGAAAGCGAAGGGATTTTTTTGTAGGAGACTTTTAACCTAAAACTAGCATTTCCAGTGAAACAACGCTGTTTACCAGTGAGGTACTACGAAAATTTCTGTAAAAAAGAAAGTTTTACTGGGAAAAATCGCTATAAAAACTAGAATATTTGGGTGCAAAATTCCCGAAAAAATAGGATTTTTGGGGTGGGGGGGGAAGGAATTCTCCATTCTAACAGCATTATCAGTGACGTAATAGGAAAATTTCCGTAAAAAAGAATGTTTTACTAGAAAACTAGGTGCAAAATTCCTGAAAAACTACGATTTTGGGAGAGGGGTGATAGATAGGATTCTGTAAAAAATAATGTTTTACTGGGAAAAATCGTAAAAAAAACTAGAAAACTAGGTGCAAAATTCCCGAAAAATGGGATTTTTTGGGGGGGGGGGGGGAAATTCTCCATTCAAACAGCATTATCAGTGACAAAATCGCTGTTTACCAGTGACGTAATAGGAAAATTTCTGTAAAAAAGAATGTTTTGCTGGGAAAAATCGCAATAAAAAACTAGAAAACTAGGTGCAAAATTTCCGAAAAAATAGGATTTTTTGGGGGGGGGGGGGTTGAAGGAATTCTCCATAAAAACAGCATTCTCAGTAATACTAAAAATTCTGTACAAAAAAATGTTTTACTAGGAAAAATCGCAATAAAAAACTAGAAAACTAGGTGCAAACTTCCCGAAAAACTAGGATTTTTTTTGGGGGGGGGGGGGAGGAATTCTCCATAAAAACAGTGATAAAAGCACACTTTGCCAGTTGCTGTAAAAAAAGACTGTTTTACTGGGAAAAATCACCATAAAAACTATAATATTCAGGTGCAAAATTCCCGATAAACTATGATTTTTTTGGGGGAGGAAGAAATTCTCCATAAATACAGCATTTCCAGTGATAAAAACGCTGTCTACAAGCGGCGTACTACGAAAATTTTTATATAAAAGAGTTTTTATGTTAAAAATTCCCCCCAAAACTAACAATTTTTAGTGAAAAACCCCCCGAAAATATATTAAAAGCTTTACAGTTTTATTCCTTTACTAAACAAATTTTTTGGTTTTGGGGTTGTTCATGAAAGAACCTCGAAAATCTATTGAAAATAGCTTCTAGACAGTTTTTAAGCTTTCTATACAGTTTTTTAAGCTTTCTATACAGTTTTTTAAGCTTTCTATACAGTTTTTTAAGATTTTTTTTGTATTGAGGTCTTCAACTAGAATTTTTAATAAAAAGGTCTGCACCTGCCAATGACGAGGAAATCTGGTTGCAGAGTTTTTTGGAAGGGTTGGAGGAAGGAAACCGCTTAAAAAATATACATATATTTATGTAAACATGATAAAGTTAAAAACTGTCCTCTAACTGAAATATCACACACTTTTCCCTAATGGAAAGCACATCAATTTCAAGAGAAAATTTAATTATAAGAACTGCAGATACTTCATATAAGTTAAGAGTAGAAAATTTAGTCTGTGGCATCTCTAATAACGTCCGGGACATTATTAAATAACGAATGATGGGAGAACGAGATCGGGCCTGCGCTAGTATTATACTGGCAGACTGGCAAAGCAAAATTTTCGTGTTTCCAGTCGTTGTTGTGAAACGGTTTCAGGGCGATTTCAGCGCCGCTTGCTACTCTGGCACGCCCTCATTTCGTACTTTTGCCGGGACATCAAAACAAAACAAAACAATTGCGGGGGTGTTGTCGTCTTAAGGAATACAGGTAAATATTTTTATTTAATAAAAATTGTTTATACTATACGTAAATAGGGTTTGTTTTTTCAAAAAAATAAAAACGTTTTAATATTTCATTAATATTTGTGCGATAGTTTTGATTATTCGCAAATTAATTGAAAATATTGTTTTTGGCGTGTCGCGCAATTTCATTAAAATTTTAATTGCTTTGTACAATTATAAATTGCCGTTAAATTTGTTACAGACATAACCACAGAAACGTTGGGACAATTTTTCAATTAAAAATTTAGATTATGTTCGTTCGCAGATTTTCGTTTTCTTATAAAACAAATTCAGCCAGATATTATTTATCTCTTATTACGGGGACGGATTTATTGTACAGTGTGAGCCACTTAATATCGCAACTTTTTTTGAAAAAAATTATTTTTTAATGGACTTTTCAATACCAAACAGTAAAGAGTATCTCTTTAAAGTAAATATATTTATAATGCATTAAAATATTTTATCTAATTTTGACATATAAAGTGACATTTTTCAAAACTGACTTCCGTTAGCAAACGTCACATTTTTCGTAGAAAGTTTAATGTCATACAGTGTGACCCATTTTGTTTGGAAGCACCCCTATAAAATCCGCATTTTCCAACCGATTTTGATTTAGTCTTTTTTGTTAGATTCAGTATCAAAAACAGAATTTGAGCACAAATTTTCATACCATAATAGCTATTTTCAAGGCACTCTACGTTAATTTTTCTTTGCCAAAAAAGACGAAAGTATATTAGGCATTTTTAATTCTCAAATATGACTACACCACTGGATTCAGAATCATCACAAATATAAACTATCAAAATTTTATAAAAAAAGTTTTATTAACAACAAAGTTATCACTACATGAATTTGGAAAAAGTTGTTTTTTAATTAATTTTTTACTAAGAATGTAGACACATTTTAAAAATGGCAACATGGTAAAGAGAAACTAGGACTCAAACATATTGCACTATAAAAATTCGAAGCCGATACCTTAACCCGTTCTGGAGTTATAGCTTCTGAGATTAATGTAAAATTGTGCTGATGTGACGAAAATACAAATTAACACCAAATAATACATTTTAATTATTAAACTACTTAATAATAATTGAATTCTACATTTTTGTAGCCTCGACTAGACCTCCGTTAATTTCCACACATTTCTCGTATCGTTTGCGACTATGTCTTAGCGCTTTTTTTATTTCATGTGGCGTTATTCCAGCACACGCCTGTCGTATTCTGTCACACAGTTCTGCTCTATTCCTTGGACGTGTCTTATACACTTTTTGTGTCAAAAGCCACCACAGATAAAAATCCAATATAGTTAAATCGGGCGATCTAGGAGGCCTTTCGATTAACTCGCTACCGCGACCTATCCAACCATTTGGAAATTTTTCGTTAAGCCGCTGCCTGACAATCCTAGACTAGTGTACAGAACAACCATCTAACTGAAATATCAAATTTCTTCTTTCTGCTAGTGGCAGTTCGTCAATCACTGCGGATAACTCACCTTCCAAGAATTCCATGAAGTTATTGGCATTCATGTTACTCTCAAAAAAGAATGGACCTATTATCCTGTCTTTTAAAATTTCGGCTTCGAATTTTTACAGTGCAATATGTTTGAGTCCTAGTTTTTGTTTACCATGTTGCCATTTTTAAAATGTGTCGACATTCTTAGTAAAAAATTGATTAAAAAACAACTTTTTCCAAATTCATGTACTGATAACTTTGTTGTTAATAGAACTTTTTTTATAAAATTTTGATAGTTTATATTTGTGATGATTCTGAATCCAGTGGTGTAGTCATATTTGAGAAAAAAAAATGCCTAATATACTTTCGTCTTTTTTGGCAAAGAAAAATTAACGTAGAGGGCCTTGAAAATAGCTATTATGGTATGAAAATTTGTGCTCAAATACTGTTTTTGATACTGAATCTAACAAAAAAGACTAAATCAAAATCGGTTGAAAAATGCGGATTTTATAGGGGTGCTTCCAAACAAAATGGGTCACACTGTATTATAGAAAAATAACAACAACTAGAACTGAAGAGAACTACTAACAATAAGAACAACTAGAACAATTTACTTTTTATTTTATGCATTATTAGCTATTTTCGATTTTAATTTAATATTAATGGTAAAATAATAAAGAAAAGTCTGAAATTAATGTATAAAATAAAAGTATTGTCTTGTGTAATATTGGTTGCATAACTTGTAGGAATCAAAAAGTGCTGTTTTCAAATCAGAAAAATTAATTAAAATAAATTAAATTTTTTTTTTGTCAAAATTAGATAAAATCTTGTATGAAAAAAATTTCTCTCGTTACACAAAATTGGTTACATAAATAGATAATTCTATTACTAATATCTACTATTATTACTGATATCTATTAACAAAACTGAAAATTAATTATTATAGTAAAATTATCGTATTATGGTTAATAGCTATCTGTTTTTATACCTAAACCCAACAATAACAGCAGATTAAAATAACTGACAGGTAATGAAGATTCTACTATTAATATTACTATAATGAAATTAATTATTAGATTATAATATTCGTTATTCATTAATACGATTATGCATAATTAGTATTAAAATTAATTAAATTGAAATTGATTTAATGAAAATAATTTTGATTTCGTCAAAACTTAAGCATGTTTAATTTAATAGTTTAGAGGTTATGTAGCTTGTACATTAGAAATAATAGAGGGAGACAAAAAACTATTATAATGGGGATAAAAAAAAATCAGAAAACGCATCGAGAAATTCCAATTTGAGGGAACGAGCGAAAGTAAACAAACCTAATCAAAGCCGAATGCAGTATTTCGTTGCAGTTAGCTAAATAAAATGTAAAAGCAAGTGTTAATTCATGTAGGCCAATGGCGACGGTCTATACTATTCAAACAGGCAATTTTAACAAATAGTGTAAATAGTTCGTTCAAACATACAACTAACAACGTTCGCAAATTAGCAAAACAGCAAGAAAAACAGAAATAACGGAAAGTGTGGTAATTATTTTAGAAACCATATATACGAACCTGACTCTATAGGCAACTCAACTTACTAGCCTGACTAGGTAGGCAACTATACTTTCAAGCAGATCTTAGCAATACAACCTGCAACGTCGTTATTCAGTATAAGCCACACTATAGAAATACTGAATGTATTGGAAACATTTGGCATAGGATATATTTGCTAAATGATTTATTATAAAAAAAAACAGCGAGCACAAATTAGCAAAACAGCAAGAAAAAGAGAAATAACGGAAAGTGTGGTTAGGTTAGTCCGTTTCAATAAGTAAGAAGCCACCTGAAGTTGCAGTCGATGCGCGACCTTGATGTCAAAACCAGCGCCATATTTAAAAATTGATATTTTAATCTAAATCAGTAGCGTAACGTTTTCACATTTTGTAGGGTAACACAAAATTAGAAGTATTAGAACCATATAAATAACTGCTAAGTGCAGCAAACTATATATGAATTATTAGCAGAATTCAATTATTTTTGAAGTAATGTATACTCTTCCATATATTTTACAACAATCTGAATGCCATGAGTAATATATTGGATTATTATACTTTCTTATTTGACTTACCGATGATTTTTTTAAAGGAATTTGGATTCCATGTTCAGCTTCAGACTCCATAAAAGTTGCAACGGTATTAAGAATCTGTCGGCCTTCACTGTGGATAACTTTTCTTTTAAAACCAACGAGTTTTGTAGGAGGCATGGTATTAGATCAAATAAAACACACAGCACTCACAAATAAACTAGCAAAACGTCTTAAAATATTCAAAAATGAAAAATATTCGACAGTAAATGATTGTTTCAAATGTTTCAATGTCAACAATTTAATTGCTGTCGGCATGAAACATCGCTTGTAACGCCTATGGCATGGAACGATCGCTCGACAGATTTTGACTTATGCGCAGGTCGGTACGCCAACTTCAGGTGGCTTCTTCCTTATTGAAACGGACTCTAATACATATTTTATTTCAGTAATAGGCAACTCAACTTACTAGCCTGACTCGGTAGGCAACTCAACTTACTAGCAATAAAACCGGCAACGTCGTTATCCAGTATGGGACACACTATAGAAATACTGGGTGCATTAGATGCATTTGGCATAGGATATATTTTTCTACAGGATTTATTATTAGAAAAAATGTATTACATCTTTATAACCGAAAATGCATTTCATGTTTAAAGATAATTAAGCTGTTCGAAAATGTAAGAAAACACACGCACATATATCTAATGGACGTCCCGTGGACACCGAATAGAACTTTAATAAAATATTCCCTTCCGACTAACCTATGATATACTGGTTATTGCGATTAACCAGCAGGGAGAAAATTCAAACCTACATCATAGAAATTATTCTTTGTTGGAGGAGGAGGAGGAACTTCTACTGAAAACATACCGAAAGTTGTGAGAAATAAGAGCGAAGGTTTGCATAATTTTTTGAATAAAAAAAAATACTGTTGGTGTGTATCGTGAAGGTTTTCATTTAGCCTTATCAGGTAGGCAACTCAACTTACAAGCAGGACCTAGCAAAACAACTGGCAAAGTCGTTGTTCATACAGTAAGTATGAGACACAGAATAAGGCATTGTTTTCTTTTTATAGGCGATAACTTGTCTCGACCAAAAACATCAATCTCTGGAGAATTTTTAGGGGTCGCGATATTCGATACTTCTCTTGTTTACAAGATAAAATATGTATAAAATTTTGTATAATATAAACATTAAACATTAAGATCTTAGCTGACACGTTCTGAAATGGAAAAGTCCTCATATCGTTGTATTTGTTTGCTTTATTCAAAAGATGCAGGTCGGTATTTGAAAATATTCTGGTACGAAACTTCCCCAATACCGTAACACTCAAAAAGGCCAAAGATAGGAAATCTGCTTCCAAAAATGCATGCAAAAAATACATCTTTTGAAACGCCTTTTGGCAAATTGAATAACTTCGCAAATAAGAGTCAGAATTAGATCAAGTCAGGTACCCGGGAGTTTTCGAGGTCGCTGATCACGATTATGATGTTCAGATTGACCCCCCGAAAACCTGGAGCTCAGGAACGCCAACGAGCGTCATCTTCGGGGACTATCCCGAACTTTATACGAGAGAGGAGAGAAATTGGGCACCCGGGGGTTTTTTGGGTCGCTGAATTCGAATATGGCACCGACGAACACCCCACAGACACCTGGTGCGCCCAACCCTGTTTCTGAACGTCTTCCCCGTGGGTTTTCCAGATACAATTGAAAAAGACCAACCAAAAATCGTTACTGGGGGTTTTTCGGGTCACTGAGGTGTCCGTGGGGTGTTGGCCGGTGCCATATTTGATTTCAGCGAGCCAAAAAACCCCCAGTAACGATTTTCGGGTGGTTTTTTTCAATTATGTCTGGAAAACCATCGGGGATGATGTTCAGGGCGCACCAGGTGTTCGGATGGTCGTTTTCAACATAAAATTCCGATTCAGCGCACACAAAAAGCCCCCATATCGTCATCAGCGACCTCGAAAACCCCCGGGTACCCGACTTGAGGCAACTCTGACTCTTAAAGACAATTTGTAAATTATTTATAAAAGTTGACAGTTACTTGGTACATCACTAGATTAAGACATTATTTTCGGACTTGATGCAAAAATTCATACGGTTTTCATAAAACTGGCTATAAAATGAGACGGGTTTTGAAAAACTTGAATTTTACTTCATTTTATGGGGTTTCAGAACAAGCAAAACTTTTTATCAAGAATGACATTTTTCACTAAAACTAATATTAAAACATTTTTCACCTATAGGTTACCCCATCCGTGGACACGCTGTATAATACGAATTATAGTCAATTTATTAACAAATTGGTTACTTCTGATTTGCAACTACTGGACCGATTACAAAAATTCTTTGGTAAATAGTAGAATTTATCACTTTTCTGATGTATTATTTTGTTTATAGTCTATTCATGGACATTCGAACCACCACTGTCTCTTTAGCTCCAGCATTTGAATAAATAATTGATTCACAAGTTATAAATTATTCATACTAGCCATGAATGCCTTCTGGCTCTCTCTCTCCGCGCTATTTTATACTAAGTGAATTCCGGTCGAACCGTTTAATTGCCTTTTGATAAAGTTGAACCGCACATGGGAACTTACCGAAAATTTGGCAACCGAAATTAGCATAAGGCAAAATATTTACATGGAAAATATCCTTCTGCGAACTGGAATTTTCAGTAGGGAGATGAAACATTGACGAAGGATTAAAGTATTTGTCGATTGGATGTAAATTGTATAAAAAATATTATTTGAACCCAAAACGTTGGTTGAAAATAATTTACCATTATTGAAAACGATGTTAATACAATAACATTAAGTTCAATCCTCTTGTTATTTTATTCATTTTTAATTAATAAAAGAGGGAAAAACATAAAAATTTCTGGGTAAACTTCCCAAAGTAAATGCATTTATAAAAGAACCATGTCTGAAAAATACAGCTAACAGTGCCTAAACAGGAACACAGCAAATAAGGATGGAGGTGTTTGGTTTTGCCTAATAGTGCATGAACTCGAAAAGGAGTCAACGATGACGAGACAAAAATATCATTTGTACAAATTAGTCTGCGCTTCTGGCAACAGCGGTTGAAATGGGGTGGCAGTGGACATTCGGCCGGCCTCTGGAACTAAATACTCGCCCTCGCTGGCCACGCACAGTTGTTCTTTCTCTCTCTTTCAAGCTGTTTTTATCATATTTTCCTTGTTGTGCTTGTATAAATCGTACGGTTCGAAAAGCCCTTTCGCAATCTGTATACTGTTTAAATGAGAGACTCTTGAACACAAAAGACAGTTATTACTTGGCCAACCGCAAGGAAACGCTAAGCTATATAACAAACAGCAAGCTAAGAACTTGTACAGGGGACAAAGGTGCAGGACGAGAAAGAAAAATACAAAGGAAATAGGCTTCCTGAGCTGGTAGAAAACATTCATAAAAAAACATTTTTAATTTTAACACTCTAGAGTGAATAGTGCCCTCTGGAGAGCCTGAGCTAAAATTTAAGATGAAATGACAACTGTGACGGTGTAGTAGTTATTCTATATTCTATATTCGCATGCCTCACATTGTCGTTTTATACTATTTTACAGTTCATGTTAAGTACAGTAGAAACGGTGGAGCTTTACCAACACGTGACTGTTATGTCAGCAACAATATTCATATGAATTAAATCAAAACTTCTGTCAACTCAATAGAAATAATCGTTATGACTAATATTCCAAACGTCGGCCTTTTACGAATTGGTAAATTTAACTTTTCTAATTGCATTTATTTTATTTTGTATGGTTAACATCGACATATTTATTAAAACTATCGATATACTGGGTGAATAAGTTACAAAGTTTCTACTGTAGGTTATCTATAGACCTATATCAAACTTTGTGACAGTGCTAGTTCGGTATTAAAATTTGCAATTCCACTATAGATAGTCAAGACTTTATGTCAGAAACAACAAGGATGATGGTGGGAATGCTGACCGGACATTGTATGCTGAGGAAGCATATGCACACAATTGGCCTAGCAGATGACAGCCTATGTAGATTTTGCCAGGAAGAAGACGAAACCGCAGAGCACATACTCTGTGAATGCGAAGGCATAGTAAGGTTGGGGTTTCACCTATTCAGAGAAGAAAAACCGAGGGCAGAAAGCTACGCAAGGGAGGCGGTATCCAGGCTAATAGGTCTACCAAAAAGAATAAAGCCATTTACCTTGTCTTCCCAGAGGAAGTAAGTCCAGAAGAATTTCCATGGATCAAACGATTATTTGGTGTTAATAATGAACAGTTTTTGAGATACGTAGAGTCAAAAATTGAAAATCTATTTTGTTCTGTAATTTAATACACGAATTAAAGTGATGTAATAAGTGTAATTTTGCTATTAACAGTTTTTTTACGACTGTTCTGCTAAACGGATCAAATCTGCAATCACCGATTACATCCTCTGCGGAAATTCCTCTATAATCCCGGTACAGGAGATATCCAATGTTTTTTTGCTTATCCGATTCTGTTGAGAAACGTCGCCGTCGGCTTTATCCTAATCCTTATCGGTTTTTTTTAATGTAATTTGAACCGGGGTACCTAGTTTTATTTCAAAAACACAACCAACTAAAGATTTTTTCTTCCTTTAATGAGACATTATTGTCTGTTGTTGATACTTTTACAAAGGAAATATAGCAAAGAACGATGATAATAATGTGACACAGATATTTGGAAATTTTATATAGCAATGTTTCAAAAATATTCTACTTAATTTGTATATACTGTATATATGCAACTGACATTACAACTAACACAAATAAAATCAAAACTAAAATAAAATTAGATATAGATGTAAAAAGGAAAATGTCTTAAATATTAAAAGACTGTCTGACAAAATTGTCACGAAAATGTCGAGGGATTAAAACCGTTGAGAATTCTTTTAAAAAGAAGTAACATATTTCTCCATATATATATTTTATCTTTTCTAGTATATATTCTGTATGTGTTTATACAGTTCAAAATTCTTATCATCTAATCCATAATGTGTTAATAGAAAAGAAACTTTTTGCAATAATTGCAAAGCTTAAAAATTTGTGTTGTTTTCAAAACGTGCGTGGACACCTTTCAGTGTGTGGTCACTTTAGTGGTTCGAATTTCAAAATTAGAATCAAAACTCTAATACTACAATATAAAACTGTGTAAAATGCGATGAAACATGATCAAATTAGTTAATAAACTAATAAGTAATTAATTATAAGTTTTTTGCTTAGAATTTATTGATCAAAATAACTTTATATTCTGCACTGCAATTGAAAAAAAGATGGTGTAGCGTCTGTTGCTATGTGGATTTTAACAGTACTGCTTATGGGAAAACAAGTTTAAGCCATAAGAAATGAACATGATGTTATTTAGTGAAATTGAAAGAGACGCTTGCAAGATGTACCTATGTCAAAAAATAATTGTGAATTGTTCCTAAAAGGCATACAGTAATTTGTTTCTGAAGTTGTTAGTGTAAATTTGTGTTTTTGTGAAATTGTGATAATTCAAATCCTATCAAATACCGGAGTAAAGTAAATAGCGTACCTTTTTTTACACAAGATGGATTCATACAGGATTCTAAAAGGGTGCTTTTCTTCCACGTTCCACATCACACAGAAAGAATATCAGTATTTTTCAAAGCCTGCAAAAAAAGTAAGGTTAGTTTTTTAGTTTATGATTACTACATTGATAATATTTGAAACGTGATGCATATACCTATAAATTTTTACTTACCAATTTAATTTATTAATTCATGTGTCACTGTTGATAGTTTTGTACGTTATTTCTTAAATTTCCAACTGTTAGGTTGGAAGTTTTAACTTCATTTTGGCGTCCTTTTTGCACACTGTAGGTAGGGTAGATCCAAAATGGTACTTTTAATGTTTAATGATAGATGGCGCAACGGGTATTTTTCAAGTTATTCGATATTAAGCATCTTTCATATTATATAAAAATCGTGGGTGCTTTTGATATTTTTATAATAATAATATAAAGAGAGTGATGAAGTAATATTTTTCTTTCAAATAGCTAAAAAAGACCTCTAAATTATTATCAGTACCTACATTCAACAGATATGCTTTCATGTTGTGCCAGTTGATTTTAAGAAAAAAAGTAAACTCAGAATTTTTTTGGAATTTCATTTTGTTGTATACGACTCGAGTGACTCCCTCAACAAATATCTTTGATCCTATTTAAAGAAGTTCAGTTGGCTTGATTAAAGACCCCAATCTTGGTATAAATCTACCTCAACTTCGTAACCGTTGAATAGGTAGGGAAGTATATACTTTGACAGAAAGATAAATACTGTGATTGTTTGAATTTCAGATGCTTTGTAAATTCGATTTAAATCCATTTAATTTTAAAGTAGGTATTGAAACGGCAAAATATAAATAAGATAGGGTATACAAAACACTGGGTGTTTTTTACTAATGGATCAAATAAACAAATAAAAATTAGTATTGTGTTAATGTAATATTGACGTGAATGTAGTAATTTTTTGTTTTATACATTTTATAAGTAAATAATAGAGAAAGAAAAAATGAGTTGGGAGTTGGGGCATATCTCAGACTACAATCCCAATTTGACTGAACTGATGACAATTATAATGAAGTTCAATAAACTTCATATTAAATTAGAGTATTGAACCTAATCTTATAATGTCTCTTATCAGTCCTGGAACAGTCGATTCCGCTGGTTACGTTGAAGTTATGGAAAATAGAGATTTTGAATGATTCCTAAATCTTAATTTATACAAAGCCAATTCTGTGTAAGTAATTAAGATATTCGGAAGTTTCCATACATATAACGTTATTGATTTTTAAGATATGATTAGTTTTTTGGTGATAAAAAAGGAACTTCCAGAATTCCAGGGATTAAATGGAGACGAATTAACTGGATAGACTATACCTACGGATATTAAGGAATATGACTTTAGCTTTCTACCAATCAGCTCGACAAATTCAAAAAATTACGACTAGTAGTGTGACCGCGTGTGTTCTAGATCCGAAGGCGCCCGGAGTTTTCTGGATTGGTGGGTTTTTATGAATATGAGCAACCTCGAGAATTGGTAGACTAGTTAATGTTTAATAACTTTTAGAGGAATTAAAATAAGAACAATATTAATTACTTGTCTCTTAATATATCAATTTTCAGCGGTAATTTTGCAATTGAATTATTTACAACGATGTTTTAGTTCATAATAAATTTTCCATAACAACGTCTTGTTAGGATAATCGTGTACAATTGTATCCGTAAACGACAGAATGTACTAAATGGACTTTAAATTACTGTAATTGCTCGTACCATCCGTTCGAACAGTTATGCGATCCAGTAATAGGATAAGTATGAAAACAGGAAAAAATTAATATCAACGAACAACGATTATAATCATCTTTTAGTAAAAATACTTACGATAAAAGGTTATTTGTTTGTTTCTACGGTACATAATAAAAAAACCAAATTCAAAATGGCGTTAAAACAAAAGAAAAACTCAATTACAGTATTTTGCATTTGCACCAAAACTGCGTTTGCTATCAGTGGGATTGAAAATATCTCTCCTCACATTGACGTTAGTGGCGTTAATTCCTTTTTTATTAGGTAGGTACATTTAATGTTTCTGTAAAATTAGAAATCATAACAAATTGCGGCCTCTGGTGGATTATTTATAAATCTTCAGAGGAACAAAAACCTGGGTTCAATTGCATCATTGAACCCAGGTTTTTGTTTAACAAACCCTACAAAATTCAAATAAAACAGAACACAGAGCCAGGTGCTGCAAATGCAATACGCATATACACAGATGGTTTAAAAATGAAAGAAGGCTCAGGATGTGGAGTTTACTCAAGAGCACTAAGCCTAAAGATGAAGTGGGGAATGGGAAACAATACCAGCGTAGTTCAAACAGAACTGGCTGGTATCTCAATTGCCACAAAAGAAATAACCAGAAGAGGAATTTCTGGCAAAAACATAATAATCTGCACTGATAGTAGACAAGCCCTATTAGCCTTAAACAGACAACGTGTTATATTGAAGCTAGTACTAGAGTGCCACCAAGATTTAGCTGACGCCTCGGCAGATAACAATATTATCCTGAGGTGGGTTAAAGGGCACGACAGGAGTAAAGGAAATCGCATTGCTGATTCTTTAGCCAGGGAAGCCGCTGGACTAAAAATTCTAGGACCCAGTGACACCTACGGCCTAACGACTTCGACAATTGCGGAACTAGCCAAACGCTACACCCATACTCAATTCCTTAAGAGATGGGATGGAATCAAAGGATGCAGTCTTGCCAGGATCACCCTGGGCGACCCTGGGAAGCTGGAGCCGAAGAAATATTTGGCGATGACCAGGAGAAACCTACGTTTAACAGTAGGATTTCTGACTGGTCACTGTCAACTAGGGAAACACCTCCATACTATGGGGCTAGTGGACACACCTCTATGCAGGATGTGTGAACAGGAAGATGAAATTGTCAGGCATGTCTTATGCGAGTGTCCGGAGTTATCGTCAATAAGAGAGTGTGTGTTCGGTGAGTCTTGGCCTACACCTGCCGATATAAAGGAGATGTCTCCTAGTGACCTGTCCACCTTCCTGAGAAGGACAGGATGGACAATGACCTAGGAAGACAACTCCTCGGGAGGATGTACAATGGGTCACATGTGGCCTAAGTGCTGTGAGCCTACACTCACCCTCCCTACTCTACAGAGATACAGAGATCTTCAGAGGAAACCAACGAGGATAGTTTAGATTGTATAATCAATAGATATTTAGCCCCGCCGCAAAAACTGCTAGCGTGAGTTTGGCTCAAAATAAAGACGCAGCATGAGGTGAGTGTAGAGACCGTACAAAAAATACGAATGTAGATTTCACGTTGAAGCTTGGACAGTTCTGAAAAATGACAACTGCTATTGCACTGATTGATTCTCTATTTAGTTTTGAATCTGATTCAGAAGACGACTTCTTCGAGTTCGAAATGATATCCTTTATCTCCCAGTCAGTGAGAAGCTTGTACATGAAAAAAAGAAAAACTCATGTTGAATTTGCCTTAACTAAAGAATTTAGTGATGAAAATTGTCGAATCCGTACAGCTTCGATTACATTTTATTCCATGGTTTTCAAAACACACGCCTCGAGCCGTGATTTTCTGAGAAAAACTGCGGCAACTAGGAATGGAAAACTATCGATTGTCTATTTTTGACTATCGAAAAAAAATCGATACTTTTCGGTACTATCGACAATTTTCGATAATAAAATAGGAACATATCTTGAGAGTTAATATGGAGTAAAAATGCCATGGAGAATACAATCAATGGGATGATGTACCATTGTACGAGAAGCTAGATAAAGAGGAAGAATCCAACATCAAACAATAAGGATCAGATCATTATCAAACGACGCGCATGAGAACCATAGAGAAATAATATTTATTTCTCTATGATGAGAACTGAGAACACTGTCAATGTCAACTGTCACACGTGACACGCCCGGCGCCAACCAACCCCAAAAGTTAGGTTCTTTCATAACATGGTTATTTCGTTGTCTATTTGGAGTAAATTACATTATTTTTAAAGGGGTTAAACGTATTATTATTATTATTATTAAGCACAGCGTTCCGCAGGGCCACTTTGCATCAAAACTGCGTCACGTGACACTGCGAAGAAATAGAATTAGGTTCACAAAAACTAGCGTTGCGTCACCTCACCAAGCAGCGTCTCAGTTTGCGGCGGGGCTTAGAGTTAGTCGACTAGCGACTTTTTTTTTATTTCCTAAATTTTTAGTTTTTGAATTATTCGATAACACCTGAAGGTCTGTTTTTTTACACCAAACAACAATTTCGCAGTAATAAAAAATGTTACACTTCAACATCCCATTCCCCCGTATTCGTTAAATAAACAACCCTTGTTTATGTCGAACGTGTTTATTGGCCTGGGTAAAAATACAAATTGTTTATTGAATTAATGAATTATATGTGTTTACATTCTCACAACGTTTCGGCGTTTGTAAAATATATCGTTTTTTTTTATGTGATTGGAAAAACAAGCCGTCAAAATACACGTTCGCTAAAACTTTGACAAAAAAAGTTTAAAAAAGTATAGAACTGAAAACAGGGTATAAAAGCTGGAAGTTTGAACTAATGAATTTCCATTTATCAGTTATAATTAAACATGTTTTGAGTATAGTTACATCGGTTTATAATTTTAACTTATTTTGTCAAAATAATGATATAAAATAGTTAGTAACATTTTCTACTTGAGAACGATTTTGCGGCCGAGCGATAGCGAGGGCTGGAAATTTCAGTAGTTAGCGAGTTAAGTAAAAGCGGAATTGAAGAACAAGCTCTAACAAAAATAACAGGACACAGCAATTCATCATCAATAAAACCATACTTACAAGTTGATAAAGAGTATCATTCAAGCATTATTCAATCAATTCGTTTGGAAAATGAAAAAACTTCAACATCTACTACGGAAACGATTAGCTGTGGCACCCGCAGCGATATCACTGTTCCTAGTATGAATTTCAATAGCTGCGTTTTTAATAATTGTACATTAAAATAAATATATGTTTCCAAATTTCTCATTCATTAAATTGTCCTGCCGAATTACACTCGAGGTTTGTATTGATATTGGGTAAATTTGTGTTGTTCAAATTCTAAACTGTTTCCACCTTCGGTGTCGTGTTTTTAATAGTTGACAGTTATTCTCGTCAAATTGCTAGGAAACAGTTTCTCATTAAACAACCCAAATTTACCCGATAAAATACAAACCACTTGTGCAATTATAAGTGAAAATACCACAAGGAACATACAGAAGATAAATATCAATTTACTGTTAAGATAAGATGAGATAAATATGGTGCTTATGTGCTTCTACTTCCACTACGACCTTTACAGACCTATTATGAGTGTGACCTACTGCTATTCCAGAGTTCCTGGTCTAGACGCATCATTATTACTAGACTTCGAAGGTTCTCCATATACTCGGTGTGGTTTTTCCTCCCCTATCATTGAAAGCCTCAGCCTAGTCAGACCTTCGCAGTAGCACAGTATGTGTACTTAGGTTTCCTCATCTTCTTTGCAAAACCTGCATTGTGTCTGCCAATCTGATGTTATTCATATGTTTGTTAAGTCTACAATGACCTGACAGTAGCCCAGAAAACAATTTTTAATATCTACCTTTAGAGACCTAAAGGGACTACGGCACAAATTTATTTGATTTAAACTATACCTAACCGAAAATGTTACTCTTATTTCGTTCTTATTCGGTATGAAAACATGCTCTGTATCATGAAATATTTAGTATTTGGATTTCCCCTCTGAGTTAGCTACATCTCTGTGAACACGGAAGGACAATATTTGAACTATTCACTGGGAATATATTATAAATCACTTGGCAACGCTTTCCAGTCTACTCCTTCGAACAGACGGAAGGCTTTTTGCACGTATTTGAAAATTTACTGTATTTGCGGGTTGTCTACCGAAACATGTCGGATTCCGAATCTCTTAGAACGATATTAAAGTACTTCATTCGATAGTATTAGAGAAGGAAATCTTTTTACAATTATACAATTTACTTACAGTCTATCATTTTTAATAAAAATAAAGACGATTAAATATGTTCTACGGCACTGTCTAAGGAATTAAAGTGGCGATGAGTCATGAGGAACAACGAACATCTGTTAAAAGCGACTAAGTGAGTAAAAATGACCATCAAAATGTGTTTCATCCCCTTACTTATTAATAGGTATACTTTATGATTTATGGATGGCAGATTGGTCTTACTTGATAAAAATATAATGTTGAAGGTTTATAAAATACCTCGTATGTATCTTAAAACCGTAAGCGGATGGTATATTTTGAGTTTTCCATCGTCTTATTCACCCGATATGACATAATAAGTCCAGTGCAGTAGGCAATTTATTTTTATTGGTTTCAGGTTAGTAGATATAATATTTCACTTGTCACTTTGAGATCCGACAACTCTCTAATACGATCTTCAACAAAATACCTTTCAGTTTACATATTTGTGACAAGAAACTTAATTTTCTAAAGTAACTAAAAGTTAAAGAACAATTTAGAGAACCTCAATATAAAGTAATTAGTTTCTAGGAAACAAGCTCTCAACTTTTGAAATGCCTTTTAAACTAATTTTCCAAGTCGAAAAATTTTGCCCCCAAGATATATATTTAGCATGCAAAAAAGCTCCATCGAAATTCTCTTTGTTCGAATTCATAAGAAAAGTTTTGCGATAGTTATCGAACTTTCAAAAATCCGCGATTTTTAAAGATTAATTCTGTGCGGCCGTTGGACATAATTCCAGCCCAAAACATTGCACTTCCTCCTCTAAAGGACAGCACAGGGTGGGCATGGACGAGCTGGGCTGCTCTCGTTGGCTCTCTCCGCACACGTATTCGATGTCTATCATGTACCAAACAAGAGATCACATAGAGATGCGAAACTATCGATAGTTTGGGCTATCGAAAACTATCGATATTCTCATTACTATCGAAAACTATCGAACTCACAAACCGGCCACTGACCAACCAATATAAACGGTACACATCGTCAATCCTCCATGATAGCGGATGACAGTTTTGAGTGCTTTGACTTGACAGTTGACACTTCTATCCATACCGTTACCGACATCGTACGTAATGGACTGCCTAAGTCTGACGTCATAAGGCGTGGTCGTAAAAACTTTTCCAAACAAACCGAAAGACATTTTTCAACCTTACCTTGCAGATTTTCGTGTAAAAAAGTCTCCAACTGATCTTTTTTACTTATTTCTAACAACGATTACTCTTATTTATAACTAAATTAATAGCAAAACGCGAATTAAAAATCTCTTATGAAGTTTTACACGTGTTATCGATTTGTTTGGAAAAATTGTGGCGTCAGAGCTTGGGCAGTCTCCAAAAATGTACTCTGCCACAAAAAAATTGTAAACATGGACAGATCGAGACGTGAACGGAAGTACCGCCCACGAAATGCGCACTAAATTCGATCGTCGCTAGCATTATCACCCGACTCGTATAAACAGTTTGCCTTTCTGTTTTCCGAATACTTTCTCTGTCTAACACTGACTCTGACTTCACGCAGCTCGAAGTTCTCCCACCGTTCACGTCTCGATTTGTCCGCTGTACAACTCGACCAAATTCATTTCTACTCTGAGATTCGGATGCGCGTAGATCATGCGTACGATACTGTCGGCAGCTACCAGTCCTAGGCAGAACGTTGCAATGTAAAGATCCATTTGAACTCGTAGTGGTACAATCCGCGTAGGAAATTTAAAATGGAGTCGCTAAAACACAAGATTTTGTGTGCACAAAGTCGTGAAATAGTGCATAATGACATTGGAGGCACAGTTATTAAATTAAAAAGGGATTTATTGCCAAATAAGGTAAAACTTTCTCCGCCGATATACATGCGCTGATTCTGTGGCACTGTCATAGTACTGTCTCGCTTCTTTGTTTGCTCATCTCAACGTTGAAATGAATTTGTTCGAGGTGTATTTCTTGCAATAAAAAAATTTGTACAAAAACCTTTGTAGTTTTTTTTTTACTTGAAACTAATCATTTAATTAGTATCCAGTCCATTCTTGACGAAGAAAAAATTACTTACAGGGTGATGCAAAACTTTTGAATCTATCAGTATATCACCAGTACGATTCTGCATGTTTCCTATAAAAATATTTCCATTAAATTTTTCATTTTCTCTTTCTCCCTTTCTCTGATGAACAAAATAACAAATACCTACAATTAATTAAGACAGAAGAATACATCCATTATCAAAATTTTTGTTGTTTCAGAACAAATTATGTTGACGAATTCGTCTCAGTTCAAACAATAGGAATATTTCCTTTGAAGAAGAAGACAAAAGTAAAATAAATAGGGCCCGAGTGGTCTCTTAGACACGGATATCCAGCACTTAACATGAGAGACACTTTCCGCTGGTAAATAAAGTAATGCATAATTCAGTAATGTTGGCTGGCATCCTACACATTTTCTTATAATGGCCCAGAAATAATCAACTTAGTTTATTGGAGATAGCACGAATGAGCGCAGGACTGTATTTGCCGATAACTTCGGCATTTCTCGGAGCTTTGGCAGTACTGGGAAGGCTTTTAATTATCCTTAATGTTGGCTTGGGTAAGTTATTATCTTATTTTTACATCCCTTATAAAATTTCTATTATCGTACGCCCATGGTAAACTATATTTTAGCAAATAAATGAACTAACTTTAAAAATTTCTTAGTACGCCCATGATATATTGAAATTCTTACAAATTATTCAATCCTTTTGAAATATTTCATAGCACACCCATAATATACAAAATTTTGCAAATAAATTGATCTCTTTTCAAACTTGTATGGTACGCTAATGGAAATTGTATTAAATAAATTAACCATTTTTAAAAATTTCATAGTACGCACAAAATATGGAAATTTTTACCAAATTAATTCACCCCTTATGAAAATTTTATCGTACGCTTATGTTGAATGGTATTTTTTTATAAATAAATCGACTCCTTTTAAACATTTCTTATTACGCCCGTGGTATAGAAATTTTCACAAATTAATTGATCCCTTATAAAAATTTGACTGCACATCCATGATAGTTGAGAGAAATTAAATATTTTTGAAGCAATAACCACGCTGTAGATACGCTGAATAAATAAAAAAATTACTGTTTGCACCGGAAGGTTTCTATTATACAGGGTGTAACAAAAAGGCAGGTCATAAATCATACCACATATTCTGGGGCTAAAAATAACTCGATCCAACCCAAGTTACCCTAGTACAAATGTGCATGCGAAAAAAGTTACAACCCTTCGAAGTTACCAAATGAAAATTGAATTTTTCAAATATTTCGACAGTTGTTCGATATATTATAATGAAAGTTGACAAGTGGCTTTCTAACCTAACCCCCCCCAAAATTATTGTGTACGTTGCAATTTAATGCTTATTGTGGCACCATCATTCAAACACATTATTTTTGAAACTTTTTTGTCCCCTAGTACTTTTTACAATTATCAGTTTTTATCGAGATACGGCCTATTTTTCATTATGCTTCAAAAATTTCGAGTAACAAAAATTAAAGTCAATGAATTTTTTTCGAGGGTGTATGCTGTAAAAATGACGAGCGAACAACAACTGAGGAATAGAATCCTTGAGGCTGCAATTAGATATCGTCAGAAGCCATTGCTTTTCCAGAATATTCGGTTTTCGTTAGTAGAACGGTGCCAACTGAATATTCAAGAAAATGGGGGTCATTTCGAACATCTAATAAAAACTACACATTTGTAAATAAATAAGATTCAATCAAAAATGTGGGACCCTCGAAAAAAATTCATTGACTTTAATTTTTGTTACTCGAAATTTTTGAAGCATAATGAAAAAAGGGCCGTACCTCGATAAAAACTGATAATTGTAAAAAGTACTAGGGGGCAAAAAAGTTTCAAAAATAATGTGTTTGAATAATGGTGCCACAATAAGCATTAAATTGCAACGTACACAATAATTTTGGGGGGGGTTTAGGGGATCTCAACTCCCATAAATTGTTAACGGAGTGCAATAATTCCTTAATTTTTTTTTAAGATGCTCTTATCATAAGAAAGCCACTTGTCAACTTTCATTATAATATGTCGAACAACTGTCGAAATATTTGAAAAATTCAATTTTTATTCGGTAACTTCGAAGGGTTGTAACTTTTTTCGCATACACATTTGTACTAGGGTAACTTGGGTTGGATCGAGTTATTTTTAGCCCCAAAACATGTGGTATGATTTATGACCTGCCTTTTTGTTACACCCTGTATATAACATACCATGATCGGCATCGATGATAACAATTTTATTTTTTGCCAAATAGCGGTTTTTGTTGATTCCCAATTTGGGTAAACGTAATAAACAATCCTACAAGCACCCTCATACGCCAATGACGGTAGAAATGCTACTATATGTATTAAATTATTGTTACAATGTTTTGATAACAGAGGTATGTATACTAAACATAAATCGTAATGACATTCGAGTGCCACTTTGTCACGAAGGATAGAGGTTAACCTGCTATAGATTACTGATCCGTCAGTTATCAATTTAATGTTTGCTTTGGCCATTTATATTCATACAGTGTGTAACCAATCTGATGAAAAAATAACCCGAGAGGTCGATTTTTAATTTTAATCTACTGCAGAAGCTTATCATATGTAATATGGTGATTTATGAAACGTAAAATCGATCCTGACCGTAAGTAATTTTTTAATGGACCATAATCATCTTCATTGGAGCGAAAATACTGTTTTTTGTTCGTTAAAATTGACAGCTTTCAACCCAGTTAAACAGTTCCATGTGATTATTATCTTCTTGAAAAAATAACCTGAAAGCCCGATAAAATTTTAATATACCATATACACATTATAGTTAATTTCCAGCCATCTGAACTCATTGGAGTAATATAATATTCATCAATATCAAAACTAAATAGAATTATACCATTTATGTATATATAGGAAATGTATAGTTATTGAGGTATTGTTAGGTTTACGACGATTTCAAAACAGGGAAGGCAACTAACTATGATCAGGGACGTACTAGTATGGTTACAAGGTGGTCCCATTTTCATTGCAATGGTATTTGAGCTTGGAACTCTAAAATACTCGTACACTAAGAAAACAATAAAAATAAAATATTTAAGTCAAGAAAACATTGTATTATTTATTTTTTTTATTACTTACTTGCAGGTATCGCACTGATGATGGCGTAAAAGCCGAAAGCTCTTTGCAATATTTTAAATTAAAATTTTTACACATAATACAATGTTTTCTTGACTCTCTAGTCATGTGTACTCAGCTATAAGGATTCTCACCTTAATAAAATTTTTGTAGTGATTGAGGTATTGATGTTCAGATTTTTTTACCTAATTATTAAATATTTTCAAAAACGTCTCATTAAAAGTTAAAACTGACCTGAAAAAATGAAAATAAAATCAAGTTAACATGGATATTAGAGCTTCTTAATAAAATATTCAAAAGCGATATATTAAAAGTTTTGTATAGTCTAAAATCTAAAATATACAAGATAGTTCAATTGAAACCCATCTTTGGTCCAGGAAAAATGTATTGACAAGTACAGTTACAAATAACTACCACTACAATTGAGGCACATATCCCACTGTTTCACCAACCGATGTATACCCTGCTTATAGAATTCTTGTGGCTGCTGCTGAAAGAATTCTTTTACAGCGTTTTGTACTTCTGCGTCCGACTGAAAACGGTTACCTTTTAACGCCTTTTTTAGTGGCCCAAAGATGTGAAAATCGCAAGGCGATAAAACGGGACTATGGGGTGGATGCTCTAATATCCTCCATTTCTTTCGTTGCAGATTTTCTTTCACTACGTTGGCAACATGAGGCCGAGCATTATCGTGAAGCTGAATAACACCACGTGAAAGCTTCCCTGGACGTTTTCTTCTTATTGCTTGATGGAGCTTGTTCAAAGTTTCATTATACAGGTTTGCGTTGATATGCACTCTAGGTTCTGTAAACTCTATCAGCAAGGGTCCTTCATGGTCGAAAAAAAATGTCAACATCACCTTGCCTGCAGAAGGTTGAACTTTAAACTTCTTTGGTGGCGGAGAATTTGCGTGTTTCCATTGCATCGATGACAGCTTACTGGATGGTTCAAAATAATGACACCAAGATTCATCGGCAGCAACTATTGACGAGAGAAAGTCATTACCATTTTGACTGTATTCCGTGAGGTGTTGCAAAGACAAGCCCATTCGCAAGCTTTTTTGATCCTCAGACAAAAGACGAGGAACCCATTGCGCACAAACTTTGCTGTAACCTAGTTTGTGTACGATACTATGGACAGATCCTATACTCACACCAACATTTTCTGAAATTGCTCTGATTGAAATTCGACGATTTTCTCTAATCAGGCTTTCCACACATGCCACATTCCTGTCTGTTGATGCAGTAATCAATGCACCTGGTCGTGGCTTATCATTCGTCCTCTCTTCTCCATTCTTAAATTTTCGACACCATTCCTTCACAGCTGGATATGCAAAACATGCGTTTCCATACACTGCTTGCATTCGCGTATAAATTTGCAACGGTTGCACACCTTCAGCACACAAAAATTGAATGACCGCACGCTTATCACATTTGGACGGATTGTTAACAATAAACGCCATGTCAAAGTCACAATACTTAAAATCGCTGTCAAATATAAACGAAATAAACAGATCAGTGTGACGTTTGCATACACTACTAATGTTGGAAAACGTCAGTTGAATGATTACAATTGTTTCCAAGGCTAACCTGACCAAAGATGGGTTTCAGTTGAACAAGCCTAGTAGTTATCAGGTGACGAAACTTCCCTGTCATATACAAGGTATATCAGAAAATATGAATTTCACCCAATAATAAAGTAGTTTTATTATTAAATATCTACATGCAATTGAAGTAGCTGAAAATAAACTGTGACCCCACACAAATAATTGAGAAACTTTATAAAGTTTAGTATGTTTTTCATTGTTGTTGTTCGCGATGAGTCTGCAGGGTGCAATTTACAAGTTTGCATCGTGAGATGTTATAAATCTTCGTTGCTCCTTAAAAATTCGATATCACGAAACCGGTTAGAACGAAACGGGAAGGATATTAGTAAAAACATAAAATATGTTTATTGGAACGTAAATGCATTGAAAACTCATAAAACTACACTTAAAGTGTTTGCGATAACACGAATTTTGACGAAGAATAAAATATCCCGAATATAAAAGTGAAAATCAAATATCAAAAAGGTAATAGTTGATCTTATTAAATAAATAATCGGATTATGTATAAACACAAGATGTTTAAGCTTGGAACTATTCTAAAATATTGCCCCACGTTGGGCGCTAATTTGAAACTTTAAGACTGTAAAAGTTAAAAAATTACGTTAGCTCGCACAAGTTCTCAATCCCTTCACCATTCTGCAAAATGTATTATATATAGGTACCTATCTTTGTTTTGAGAAAGTTTCGCAGAGACCTTAATAGTTTCAATTTAAGAGTTTTTAGTTTTAATTGATATTTTCAATTTTCCCAGTCGGGAATCGGACGTCTAATTTACAAGCAATCCATTTAGTTCAATCTTGCCTCTGACATATACAAAGCGGAATCTGAAACTTTAGTTCGTAACATAAATTCGAAAAATATTAAAACAAAAGCAATTAACACTTTGATAGATTACCTATAGATATAGAATTAAGTAGATTGAGAAATGGAATTAAGTAAATTATTTTTGGTACACATCTAAGTTAAAAATACCAGTTGAGAATGTATTCAGTAAAGACGCCCATAATATTAACAACTTTTTGAAAATAAATGCATTTATTGTTCCAATATCCTGATCGGAATCATCAGGATTTCCGATAAATAATGTATTTCTTGTAGTATTTATATCGCAGGCAGTCATGTTTTGACGGCACTGCTTTTTGCAAATTCTAAAATGCCTAAAAATAAATGACTAATAACATGTTACACGCTTTATCAATTTGTCTGAATTGGTAAAAAATGCATGGCTCAAAAAAAACATATTTTCATACCCTAAATACTGATATGTTTGGATTAAAATGAATTTTCAAATTTTAAAAAATATCGAGAACGACATAGAAGATTGTATGCATGACGGGAGTAATTAGATGTGGATACCCTTAGGGCATATACATCTACTTTATACCCTTTGATACATACATAACTATTTTGCTCACAAAGTTGTATAAAACTAAAGTTTTAATTGAATTAACAAAGTGTAAATGTTTTTGTAACTGCGGACATACACAAGTACGACAAGGATAATATGAACAACACTATTTGAAGGAGAGAGACAATAATTGGTATACGTGTGAAGTCCCATCTATCAAAAAGGATGGGCGTGTGTGTTCATTCCCCTTTTTAGTTTTAACCGTTGTGTTTTTAGCTCTCTCTTTCAAGTAGTACTGTTCGTATGATCCTTGTCGTACTTGTGTGAATCGTATGACTTAATAAACTTTTTCGCAATCTGTGTATCCATTTTTTTCCCTATCAGTTGTACCATGAAAGCGTCTCGCGTCTGTTTAAATAGATAACTACCATCTATTTTTATAGTTGCAGCAGCTGGTGGTGGACTACGTTTAACCCACATGGAAGCTCCTGACATAGTCGATCCACGGGATGAATTTCAGCTAGACTGTCATTTTGACATGGGTAACGAAGAACTGTACGCTGTTAAATGGTACAAGGATGATCAAGAATTTTTCAGGTAAGTTGGAATAAAAACTTGTATAAAAAGTATTTATTTATTTTGTACACCGAACTGAAATACCAGGACACTCAATTGAAATGAAGAAGTTTATGGGAGTCATGAGAAGTATGCGCCCTAAATTTTATTAATTATAAAATTTTTTTCGTGTTCAATTAACTTTTTAAGTTTCCATAGATGCGCAACTGCATCCTACTGTTCGAGAAGCATTTCGAAACGAATAAACTTAAAAACTACTAGACCGATTTCAAAAATTATTTTGCCGTTAGAAACCTACATGATCACTGAGTAACTTAGGCTGTATTTATTATTAGAAACAATTAGAAATCCCTAGTAAGATCAACCAAAGGTGTAAAAATATATTGTAAAATGAAGTCTGTTGTCTGTCAGATCTTTTAAACTACTCAACAGATTCTAATGCAGTTTCCAGCAATAGATAGAGTGATTCGAGAAGAAGGTGTATATGTATAACTAGCGACCCGTCCCGGCTTCGCATGGGTGCAATATATATAAACGGCTGGACCGATTTTTTTTGTGTGAGCTTGAGTAAATAACTGGTTGGTTTAGATTCACAATTAGTCCCGATAGGTGGCGTTGCAATCGAATTCACAACTCCTAAACGCATGTGCCGATTTTGATGATTTTTTTTTTGTCTTTTGGTAAGTAACTTGATGTTTAAGATTCACAATTAGTCACCGAAGGTGGCGCTGCAATCGGGATCATACTGAACAATTCCAAAATGGTTTTAATGGCATTTTTTTGATACGGTCGTTTAAAAAAATGGGTAAAAAATTTGTTTGACCGATAAATTGAAAGAAACTTCGGGAAAGTCGAATTATTGTTATCGGATTAACGACTACCCGCTGTGTGTTTTGGTCTTGAAGCAATCATGTCGGCATGAGTCAAAACGGAATATCTTGGAACGAAGTCTACTATTCCAAAATATAAGTTTGTTGGTGATTCAACTTCAATCAATTTCATGTAGGTTAATATACTATAGTAAAATCGCAATCAGTGCGGAGTAATAAATCAAAATTTAATGGGACCTGCTCAGCACAAGTGGACCAAACAAAATAGGCAAAATAATCAATGTTTTGCATAGAAAAATCAAAATATCTCAAGAACTAACAATTTAAGGTATAGGGAATGCTTTATAAAAAAAGAAGTATGTTGATAGTACTTTTAGATACTCTCATAAAATACAGGGTGATCCATTTGAAAAAACGGAGAAAATAATGTATTCGTATTTTGATTCACCCTGTATTAGATTCAATGAATATTAATGAAATAAATAATTTTCCAGGATTTTTACTACTATTCAAACACTTTGGCCGCAACAGATTTTCATTCTTGAATCTCTCTTACATTGTACAGGGTATTGAACTTGTTACGATTTTTATGGAAAATTGGTTATAACTTCTTAAATACCCCGTAGAACACATCACAACCCTATATTATTGTAATGGGGAGGTCAAGCTGATTCCAAATATGCGATAAAATATAGGGTGTTTCATTTAAAAAAATGTAACTTTGATATGGCGCAGCTTTCTGGAACACCCTGTAAGATTGTAAATAATTTAAAAGTGTGAAGACTGATGATGGCCATAAACCCTTAAATTTTCAAATTGATATCTCAAAGGACAAAGCAGGCACTGAACTTTATCACACTAATCAATATACCTTAAAAATAATAATAATAAGTACCCACCCCTGAAATGACCTGTTCCGACAGTTTTATTATCCCGCACCGATTGCGATTTTACTATAGGCGAGCTGTTTGAATTTACGTTTTTCTGCATATGAATATTATACAGTTTTTACGAGTTCATTTGAAAATTCGGATCATTGTATACATTTATACAAGCTCGGAATTTTCAATGGAAAAAGCATTACGTGTAAAAAATTAATAAACGTGATGCAACTGGAAGCACCGTTGAAACAGCTTGATAGACACGAGTCTCGCAGTGCGCTAAAATGCAATAACCAACACGGCAAAAATTGTTTAGCCGTAAAAAAGTTGATATTATTCAATCCTATGTTATTTCTATATTAAAATTTAATTAATTTTTATGTTTTAAATCACTGAATATAAAACCTGAACTGCATCAAGTAGAGTCCGTTTCAATAAGGAAAAAGCCACCTGAAGTTGCAGTCGATGCGCGACCTTGATGTCAAAACCAGCGCCATATTTAAAAATTGATATTTTAATCTAAATCAGTAGCGTAACGTTTTCACATTTTGTAGGGTAACACAAAATTAGAAGTATTAGAACCATATAAATAACTGCTAAGTGCAGCAGACTATATGAATTATTAGCAGAATTCAATTATTTTTGAAGTAATGTATACTCTTCCATATATTTTACAACAATCTGAATGCCATGAGTAATATATTGGATTATTATACTTTCTTATTTGACTTACCGATGATTTTTTAAAGGAATTTGGATTCCATGTTCAGCTTCAGACTCCATAAAAATTGCAACGTTTTCAAGAATCTGTCGGCCTTCACTGTGGATAACTTTTCTTTTAACACCAACCAGTTTTGTAGGAGGCATGGTTTTAGATCAAATAAAACACACAGCACTCACAAATAAACTAGCAAAACGTCTTAAAATATTCAAAAATGAAAAATATTCGACAGTAAATGATTGTTTCAAACACAACCTCAAATGTCAACAATTTAATTGCTGTCGGCATGAAACATCGCTTGTAACGCCAATGGCATGGAACGATCGCTCGACAGATTTTGACTTATGCGCAGGTCGGTACGCCAACTTCAGGTGGCTTCTTCCTTATTGAAACGGACTCTAATACGTTGTTGCGTACTTTTTAACGCAAATGCGATAAAAATAATTTAAAATACTTTCATTTGAAAATCACAAAATTTTAAATTAGTTTTATATTGTTTACAGCGAAAAGTCATAGACAATTTTCCGTCAAAATCGTGACAACGAGAGAATAATAATAATTTATTGAAGACAAAGCAAAATTCATACACTGCTAAAAATTTTTAAATTAATTACACGGTGAATCAAAACATTTTTTGTCGGTAAATAATGTATTTGAGTTTTGGCTCACCGTGTAATTAATTTAAAGAAATTTACCAAAATTATTGCTTTATTTTTTGGCGAGTGTGGATAATTGTTGGCTCACCCAGTAAATTGTAAGAGGAATTATGTTGCTAAAATTGTTCTGCAAATAAAATAACATTTTCTCATAAGAATATTTTTCCTCAAACTCTAGGACACGCTGCTTCCTAGATTTGTTACTTTGTTACCAGTAATGACACACCCGGTATAACTGATTACAACGTCATATTATTGTAATGGGGATTTCAGTTTTTAAATAAAATCTAGGGCGTTTCATTAAAAAACCCTTTCTTTTGGCACAATTTTATAAGGATTCTAAGCGACAGATGTAAATTGCAGCGCTTGGTAATCTTTAATCCGTATACCTGATAAGAGTTGATAATAGAATCTGTAAATTGCAGCGATTAAATTATTTTAAGAATTTCACTAAACAGCGTCTCTATTCCTGGAGTTGTTATAGATTAAGAACCTATCTAATTGGTGGCGCAACTCGGTGCCGCCCCCGTTATGGTGTTGTCCACCCCTTTACCTATATATAAATAAGTAGATTTTATATTTTATCATTAGTTTTTGCTATCTAACATGAGCGAAGTAACAGAAATTGTTAGTGAACGTGGAAACGTGTTGTTACTATTAAGTAACTATAAGTTCTTTAAAAAAGAAACGTTGAAATCTGGAGAAGTCAAGTGGTGTTGTATCACAAGGAAGTGCACCGCCAAGATCTATATCATTGAAGATGGACCCGAACGGATAATTTCAAAGAAAGAATTTGGAACATAATCATCAGAGTGACGAGAAGAAAATTCAAAAGCATATTGTGAGTGTTTCTTGTAAACGTAAAGCGACAGAAGATATTTCTGTAAAGCCAGCAAAAATATGCCGTGTCATTTTAAAAAACATTTCGGATGTTCATCTTGCCGTTTCTGATGTGAATTGTATCAAAAGGAATATTTACAATGCCCGACGCCGAAAATATCCACCGCTACCGAAATCTATTATGGACACCCATTCTGCTTTGGAGTCAAACATTTGGAACACAAATTGTGGTGAAAACTTTGTGTTATTAAACAACAGCAGTGACAACATTATAATATTTTCGTGTGTAACCAATTTAAAGTTTTTATGCAACTTCTGTGACATTATTTACGCCGATGGAACATTTTCATACTGTACTCGCTATTTTAAGCAACTGTTTACAAAAATGGCACTATTTACCTTTGTTGTTTTGTTTAGTTAAAGATAAAACATGCGACTCCTACAAAAAATGTTTAAAATTTATTGTAGATGTATGTGCAAAAAATGACTTAGTTTTTAAGCCAAGCAAAATAGTTATTGATTTTGAACAAGCTATCCACTTAGCCGTAAATAGCATATGGCCCGATATAAAAATAATTGGATGCTGTTTTCACTTAAGCCAATCATGGTGGCGCAAGATTCAAGAACTAGGTTTGGTAAAAGAGTTCAAAAATAAAGATTCCGAGATAGGAAAGTTTTTAAAATATACTTTTGGTCTTCAGTATCTTACACCCGCCGAAGTAAGAGATTGCATTGTTTTTGACTTGGGAGAAATACAACCACCAGACAGTAGGGTTACCCAATATGTCGACTATTTAGTAAATGTGTATGTGTCAGAAAGTGCCCTTTTTCCTCCTGAAATTTGGGCATCTGCTTCACTTAGTGTGTGTCGGGCAACCAATGCATGTGAATCCTTTCACGCTCATTTAAATGATAATTTTTATAGTAATCACCCATCATTTTACATATTTCTGGAAACATTGTTACAATTTCAAATAGATACTTATATTAAAATAAATAGCATTGATACTGTTAAGCTTCCAAATACTCGAACCCGGAATAAATTTAATTTCTTAGATATAAAATTAAATCTGTATTATAAAACAAAAAGTATAACGAGATTGCAATTTGTAAAACAAGTATGTCATTATTTTGGAAATATTTGAGCACATAATATGTACATTTAGTGTAAATATTGTTTTTGATTTTATTATAGCGCTTATAGTATACTCGTATGTATGTGTAATGTGTATTTGGTCATCGATTAATAAATATTAAAAAGTATTTTTCTTTTTTTTAATATAGATAAGTAATGCAGTATAAATAATCTACGGTTTGTTTCAAGTTTAACTCAGTATGTTTTCATAAATTTTGCCGCTGCAATTTACAGGTAAGATTAACGCTCTTTGTTGGCCGTGCGCTGCAATTTACATAGTTACTACGAACCCATACATGACCATTCGCTGCAATTTACATGTAAGGATTATAGAAAGTCTGACCGAAGCTGCAATTTACAATCGCCGGATCTAAGTGAGTGAGGCCTTCTCGCCATCTCCACTGCAACCCCCGTTGGGTCTATTGTGGCTCACCCCTTCTAACGAACTCCATGGTTGTATTTGGTGATACTTTTTTGAAGTCGTTCGGCTCTAAGTTTCGTCCTCCAAATTACAGAACCGACAATCCGCAATGCCAAAAAATTGTTCAGGTCCGATAAATATGTAGAGACCCTGATCTCTTTTTTGCCAGAGTGTCAGCCTTCTCGTTGCACTCCACTCCTCAATGCCCTGGCACCCAGGTCAAAATGACCCCGTTTTTCCTTGCCTAGTATTTGTCTTTTATGGTAACAGAGCTTTATTACAGTAATAAATCACCCTGTATGATGAATATAAAGCATAATTCATTTTAAAAGTAAAACGAAAGAATAAAAGAGTAATCAGTTATCCATAAAAAAAAATATCGAATCTATTTTAAATAACCGGGAACAAAAGGTTTTAGTCATCAGTATAATATTATGTTCGTCAATAATGTCATTTATCTTTTTCGCTTTTTTCGATTGCACACATTCGGGGATTAAAAACCAATCATTTTATTTTTTGTTGGATCCCAATAAAACGGATTGTCAGCTCACAAAAGAAAAATGAATTGAACTAATTTCACTGTTTCGTGAAATAGACAGACTTTTGTGAATGTTCTATTCCAATCAAAAAAAGTACAATTAAATTTTTTTTCATAAATGTCTACAGTCTACAGTACATCGATAAAATTCGCAGTGAAATCAATTTTCCGCTCAGTTATTTCAAATGCAACACTTCCTTCTCCCGTCAATTTAGGGCCAGAACCTTCCTGTGGAATTGCAAAAAACCACACTAAGGAAAGCATCCACTAATGGATAAACAACGCCTAGAAACTTTTCGGCAAAATGTACTGCTGTACTTGATTTTTTTCCAGCTTTTAATCATAGTTTTATTCACAATTTTCTTACACAGTTAATAACCACTCCTATTTTAGGTTAACTTTTTGCTGAAACACAAAAAGAAAACAACAGTTACCCAAAGTTTCATAACGTATTTGTAAAAGAACTTGTTACTAAAAGTTTCATAACGTATTTATAGAAGAACTTAAGTATCTGAAGTTTTAAAAAGGTAAACAACGATTATAAAACTCAGAAACCATTAGTTTTATTACGGAAGTAACGGCAAACATTAAATAAATTGAGGTAACGATTGCTTCAAGTTTTATAACAGTCATATAAATAGTTACAACACTTCATTATAAATCTAGAACTTACAGTAATGGCATAACACCCTAATAAACCTAATTTACTATAAGTGTTGCTATAAAACTACAAAGCATTTCCTTATATAATTGTGTAACCTTTATGAATACTCTATAAAAATATCAGTTACTATAAGTCACGAAAATTGTTTATTTATTTCAGATATATGCCCCAGCAAAATCCACCAACTTTGACGTTTCCGGTAGCCGGGGTAACCGTAATTCCGAATACAAGTGAATGTGATATTACTCGGTGTAAGGTGAACTTGCACAAGTTGTCGAGCAGGTATAGTAGTGGGGCTTATAGATGTGAAATTTCCAGTGAAGCTCCGGCTTTTCGGTTAGCTGCCGAAACTAAGAATATTACGGTTGCTGGTGAGTAAAAATGTTTCTTTTAAAACTAGCTAAATATCTGAACTTGTTAAAGCAAATTAGAAAATCAATTTACAAAATTGGGACATTCTGTATATATACAGATTGCGTAAATTACATCGGAACCCTGTCCTCGGATTACACAAGTACGACAAGGATATATGAAAGAGATAGAAAGAATAATTGTGCGCGGTCATCACTTTGTTTCATCTTAGGGGTGTATACTTATTTCCCGAGACTGGCCGAATGGTCCTTTACAGAGAGAATTCACTAGTTGGTGGTATTCAGTATGCTCCCAACATGGAAGGAGTGAGGGTGTTAGAAAAATAAAAAAATACAATCGTTATTACGTAACCTGTACATCTTAAAATTCATTTTTGTCAACATGATCATTTCAGACCAAGTTGACAATTTCTAACTACAATAGGTTATTATTTTAGCGATTGTAACTTGAAAATAAAACAGCATTTCTTGAGAGAATCAAAATTAATAAACTAAAAATCCCTTCCATTAATAAATTAAATTGAAAAAATAAAATAAGTAGGTAGCTACCTACACCTATTCTAAACATAAAATATAAACTTCCTGAAAAAATAAAAATCCATTCTAAAGGTAAACATAATTTTAATGAATTAAGTGCTCAAATAAACCACCTTCCTGTGCCAGACAATAATCAAATCTGTGATAAAGATTTGATCTCATATCTCTAAGATTATTTGGCGTAATGCTGGCACAAACGTGCTGTATTTTCACCATCGAAAAAAAGTCAACGATAACGAGACAAAAATATCATTTGTACAAATTAATCTGCGCTTCTGGCAACAGCGGTTAACATAGGGGGGCAATGAGCATTCGGCCAGTCTCGGGAAATAAGTGAAACAAAGTACACGCCTTAATGACCGCGCATAATTATTCTTTCTCTCTCTTTCAGCTGTTTTTCTGTCGTACTTGTATAATCCGAGGGTTCCGATGTAATTTACGCAATCTGTATGTAGGTATTTATCTACAAGTGTTTTTTTAAAAACTTTTTGGGACACACTGTATACATATATCTATAAGAAAGGTTAACAAAAATTTGAAACATCTTCAAAATTGGTTCTCTCGAAGCAATGTGGTTTTGATGATTTTGTTTGTAAACTGTAGGTCATTTCTTCTGTAGCAATACTGTCGTAGAAGTTTTGGATGTAGAGTAAAATTTAAACATATACAGGGTGTATAACTATGAAAATGTTTTTTACCCGACATTTTCAACACCAACCACAAAAGAAGGTGTCAAAATTTATCACCATTTTTTATAAACATTTTGGTTATTTTTTCTCATTATTTTCCCTGTTGTTAAAGAAGTTACAAGCCTTTGAACGATGTCACATTCTCAGGGAACTATATTTACCCCCATAACCAAACGATTATTTTTTACATTTCCACCAAAACAGCTGCAAATCACAGTTACCGTGAACGATTTCCTTTAATTTAGCCGTTGTTGTGGAAAAATCTTTTTAAATTCTAATTTGAGATATTAAACAACAAAATACTCTCCCTGTATATAAAAAAAACGTACAATTTCCAATTATACTTCTTTTATACTTATTTTTCTCCTCTGGTCGTCTAGATAAATGGTATTAAAGGCTATCAATAAGATTATTGTAGATTAAAGGAGATAGCATCCCATTCTGCTTTTTGGTAACGATCCAAGATTTGAAATTATTGCCTCGGGAATCTCTTCCATTGTGCCTTGTCTGAATGACGCGATAATGTGGTCGTGCTTGAGTTTATTTATGACGTAATGGCCCGAGTTATCGAAGGCTATCCCTTCTTTTTTTTAAAAAATTGTCGATCGGATAGGGCGGAATACGAGAACATAAGACCAACGGAGGAAACATTGCGATACCCGGTTTTTTAATAAAATACCTTTTCGGGGATTTATTTTCAGAGGTTCATAAAATATTTTGATGGAGATTTGACTCGTTCTGGCCGGTCCTCAACGTTTTCAATTGAGTATAGTTGTGAGTAGAATTAGTTTGCACTGTTTCACAATAAAATAACAGTATGCGGCAAGGTCTCTTTCAGGATTAAAAAGTCGAAAAGATAAAAAATCCAATCATTTCGAGTCTTGACCTACCCACAAGCGAAAAATTGATTCTCATTAGGGCAATGTAGCTTCCGATTGGTCTATTCAAAATTTACTTGAATTGTTAGTCCACATGGACTGTTGAGTAGAAAAAATCAAGGTCGATTTTGTGGTATTTACAAGAGTTTTGTATTTTTTCTAACATTTCAGGATACCAGTCAATTTTTCGTCAAAATAAAACCATTTTACGATTTTTCAGCATTATTCATGTAAAAGTGATAGAAATATTTTGTGATTTGACATTTTCTTCCTTAACTATCTTATTGCTTGGAAATAACCACTAAAAATTTGGTTTTTTGAGAATACCTCCCAAAGTTTCGGTACAAAATTCGTTTTTCGAAAATTTCAGTACCAATAAAACATAAACTTCAATTTCAAATCTTTTTTTGTTATCATATGTATTTTGGAGATCACTTTCCACAGCTTCATGCAAATCAAAAATTTTTTGCGGAAATGAAAAATAAAAAACAAAAAAAAAATTTAAAAACCGATTTTTTGTAAATATCTCGAAAATTTCGAGGTTATGGTAAAAATTGTTTTCCACAAAGTTGTAGATTTTTAATAGATCTACAAGTTTTCTAGAAGAAATTTTTCAATAAAATGTTGCTTTAAGCTGGAAATTTAAAAAAAAATAATTTTCCACCCCCTTTCATCCCTCCTTTTTCTCAAGGGTAGCTGAGCATCTGGAGCATTTCAAGGGTTCTTATTTCTTATGTACCTGCTACTCTTTCAAAAACACAAAACTTCTGGTTTTAATTTTATTATTTTTTACAAATAAACTATACCAATTTGAATCACCCTGTTTAGAGGATAAGAAGTTCTTCCCTTAAGAGATACAATTACAGTTATTACTTCATTATTTAACTCAATTTTTGCTAATTAAAGTAAAATCCCCCCGGTAAGATAAATATAAAACTAACAATTTTTATTCCAGCCCTTCCGAAAGAGAAACCAAAAATAGAAGGCTTAGCACAGTCATATATGGAGGGTGACATTCTAACACCGGAATGTACTTCAGATTTTGCATATCCCATTCCAGTTTTGAGATGGTTCATTAACGGTGAGCCGGTAAGTAATATTATCACTTTATATAATATTATTTTATCTTAAATACATGTCGTCTATCCTCACGTAAAGGTAAATTCGATTATTCTATACATTAGCGTATTACGAAAGCTGAAATGTCTCGGTCGCAACCATTTACGAAAATTTGAAGAACGATGCGAGCGGTTTTAAATTCATTACGAGAAGTAGGGCGAAGGAAGCTAAAGTGGCAAACAAAAAAATATTATATAATAACACTTGATATAAGATGAATTTTTATACAGTGTAGAACAAAGTTTTCAAAAAACGCTGGTCAACTTTTGAATTTCTTCGTACTGGGTGTCCCAAATTGGATGATTTTGCAAAGTACCAATTTCGGAAATTAGAAGAAATAGAAAAAAAGTATTCAAGATATCATTTTTTTGTTAAACTAGCCGTAGTTCAATCAGATTTTTAGTAAGTTGTTTTATTTCTGAGATATAGAGTCATTTTTCAAAATTGTCCCAAACCGCTATCTCGAATATCTTTTTTATCTAACTAGATGTGAAAATAGTGCAAGATAATATTTGTTCAAATAACCGATGAAAGTTCAGTGCAGTAGGTAATTTATTTTTAGGAGTTTCAGGTTGCTAGATATGACATAACTTTGTTATTTTTAAATGCATATTTCATCATTTATCACTATTGACGCAATATTTATAGGGGGGTTGCAGAAATTGTGACAGCGAGACGTTTGGGGGAGGGTAGTTTAAATGTTAAAATTTTAAGTGAACTATTTGATTTATCTACGGTCTCCAAAACACCATATTTGAAGTCACAAAAATATTAAAATATCAAAAAATGTTAAATATAAAACGATACAAAATCAATAGGTGATGCCACTGAAAAAAAATTGAAATTAAACAATGTACAAGCTCGAATTGCACCAGTAATCAATAATTTCCGTTATAACCGGACGATTTCCTTTAATTTTCCCGCTGTTGTGGAAAGTGAATATTTCCTTCGTATTATCGATCCGGAAGGACTGTGATCTTACCAACAAGGTCAGTTTAGTGTTAGTGTTGGTATAATGGTAGTGTAAGTTGTGATCGGTATATTTTTAAGCAAAAAGCAGTTTTTACGAAAATTTGACCCTCACCATTTTCCTTATTATTATGCAGATCCTGGCAGCAAGTCAAAAACCATTTTGAATTATCGCTTAAAATGATAGCGCATAATCCACACCCAGTGTATTTTATTATAATTTACATATCGAAAACGGAAAGCAACACCAATTCTATGCATCTATTTTTAGAAATTCATCTTTGCATCCATTTCCTTTTCCATGTTCTTGGATTACACTTTTCATAGATGGATATTTACTGGAAGCATATACTAATAAATCTTGTCACTTAACAGAATTGAATAGATTGCATTCTGAATTATCTTCGCTCACATTCGAAGCGAATATATATAGACGACTGAGAATCCCATTATTAATAAATTTATTATGAATTATTGGATACGTCGGCGAACTTTCAAAATATTAGAGCATAAATTAGGTAAAGTTTGTCGCTAGCTTGCAGGAGTCGTTTGAGATTTTCATGTAAAATAAAGGAAATATTCACTTTCCACAACAGCGGCAAAATTAAAGGAAATCGTCTGGAAAGATTGGTTGTAGGCGTAGCTAGATTTTAATATTTTTCGATTCCTTAAAATTTTTGTGCCTTAAAATATGTCGTTTTGGAGACCAAGGATAAATAAAACTTTAGGGGTCGTTCATAAAATAAGTCATACAATATTTTTTCTTTTCATTTAGGTTCGTTATTTAAAGTCTAGTTCATGTATAAATGTCGTCGTGGAACAAAGGAAATATTCACTTTCCACAACAGCGGCAAAATTAAAGGAAATCGTCTGGTTATAACGGGAAAAAACGTATATTTTCCCGAAACTGCATCCGAGAAATTTTTGTATAAAATTGTAGTCCTATTAAAAAGGCTTATATTCTATACAAATAACATTCCGTACGGGAACGAAGCCAGATTCAGGTTTAATACGTACCCTGGAATATTGTAAAAAATTATTCATGAAAAGCTTCTTACGTTCCCCGGGGAAAAGGAAGTTTTAGTAATTCATGATGTTAGTTTAATGGAAAGTATGGTGAAAACATTGGAAGAACTGGGACTTTTCAGATTTATTAAGATAATTATTCTCTGGAGAAAGATAGCTGATACTATGGGAATTATTTGTTAAAGATTAAGGCAAATTTTACTTATTTAGATAGGACCGACAAAATATACCCTCATTGGCACCAAATAAATAGAAAATTTTTCTGAAATACACTAATTAATGAACCGGTAGGACTGAGATTTTCCAAAGATGTAAGATAAATAATCTCCATAGCTAGCGACATACTCTACTTAATTTCTCTATTGACATCTACCTATTTTTATTGGTACACAGACGGCTCAAAAGCAATAGAAGGAACTGGGATAGGAGTGTACGGGCCAGGAACCAAACACTCTGAAAGCTTGGGAAAAACCCCAACTATCTTTCAAGCGGAAATTCACGCAATAAGAAAGTGTGCCCAGTTCAATATTGACAAAGGATATAGAAGGCAAAGGATTATCATAATGTCTGATAGTCAAGCAGCCATTAAAGCGCTGAGTTCCTGTGTAATCAGTTCCAAAATGGTGTGGGAATGCCTAGGCAAACTTAATGAACTAGGCGAGAACAATATAGTCACCTTACTGTGGATTCCAGGACACACTGGAATAGAAGGAAACGAAATAGCAGATGAACTAGCAAAGAGGGGGAGTGAAATACCCTTTTGGGGGCCGGAACCTTTTTGCGGAATCAGCTCCAATGTAATATTGGAAGAAATAGGTAAAGCCGAAGAAAAGAGAAGATCTGACAATTGGAAAGATCTAGTAGGGCTTAGGTTATCAAAGATTCTTCTGGGTGACTACAACCTGTTGAGATCAAATGAATGCATAAGTCAAAGCAAAACTGCATTAAGAGTTTTAACAGGAATCCTAACGGGACATTGTCGCCTGAATGGACACCTTAAAAAGCTCAAAATAGTGGAGGAAGAAGATTGTAGATTTTGTGGAATGGAAGAAGAAACCTCCATCCACATACTTGCGAACTGCACAGTATTTCAGAATCCTAGGGCACAGTACCTGGGAGACTACTGGATAGAAGAGGGACAGTTACCTAAGTTGAGGCCTGCAGATATCCTAAAATTCCTCCGGGAAATAGGACTAAAGGAGCTACTAGTATCTGAGACTCTCCTCAGAAACTAAGTAGAAGTAAGGGGGCACAATAGATCTTTTAGATCTCAGTGAATGTTACCCCAAAATACATACATACATACATACATACATACATACCTATTTTTATTAACCGATAGTCTCCAAAACGTCATATTTGAAGTCACAAAACTATTAAAATATCCATAAATATTCAGCATGAAATAATAAAAAACCAATCGGCGAAATTTGACCATAACCAATCCTTTCCGTTATAACCGGACGGTTTCCTTTAATTTTGCCGCAGTTATAGAAAGTGAACGTGAATTGAAATATTTATACACCCCACTACAAATTAAAAAAAGCATTTTTGACAGTCATTAAAGGATTTGTAGATTTATATGAAATTAATAACTTTCTAAATTTGTTGACTAACTTGGGAATAAATGTTGTAAGAGAAACAGTATAATTTGTGATAAATTTCGACCCCAAACGTCTCAATCATACTCAGGCAGTCATTTTCACAAAATGGTGGGATTAAGTGAGATAACACCTGGCAACAAATTGAAAAGGTGAAAGGTGAAACCCTCCAAACAACCGGTAATAGGATTATGGCCGAAATGTAAAGAAAATGAAAGTATTTTTCATTTAAACAGGAGTTTTATTGATATTTTATAGAAATTCCAAGCCATTTCTCTTTTGAAGACACACAACTTAATTTTTGATTGCTCAAACTGGTAATTTTAGATAAATTATTGTTTCCATTTGACAACAGCGCAAATTTCGTATTCCTGAAAATGTTTCTAATGAATATAAAAGTAGTGAAATGATATTTTTCCATTCCAGCGTGCATATTTGTTGTTTCCTCCACAGTTTTCAAACAGAATATTATATATCGAAAATTAAATATGTACATGTACACGCACGATTTTTTATCATGGTCCTTCGAACCGGATTAAATCAACTTCTTCGAATAGCGAAAATACCATCTTTCGTCACAACCAGTTGTTTTTAATGCATGAACATCTTTTTGGGGTATTTTTGAAGCCTCCTCGTATATTAAGTGTGAAACACAAAAACATTTCCTGGATTTTTCCGCATTAATTTAGGAACACTCTGTACATCTTTGTCTACAAATAAGGTTATCTTGAATTCCATATTTCTTGCTTCATTTTTATCTAAAGATCCTTGTTAATTATCCCATCACATTATAAATCTCCATGCAATCGTATCCGCGTTCCCTAGGGAATCTAAACCAACACGTTATTCATTCTTGTGAAATTTAGAGACCTTATTGAGCAAAGAGAAATATTATAAATACAAATTTTGAATTCAAGCCATTGTTTCCATTCATTCTATGTATCGTTGTTCGAGCAGAATCCTTTCCTTTGTGCTTATTTTAATTTAGCCTCTCGTTTCTCGACTCAAAGTAAAATTTAAAATAAAGAAAAGAACAGAAAGAAAAAAAAATGGTGACAGAAATAGGGTAGTAAATGGTGTATCCCCAAGTGCATTAGCATATTCGTCATTGTTCCGTGTCTTCAAAAGGCATGTTTTTTAATTTAGATCTTACTACAGAAAAATTCTAGAAAATACGAAGTGAAATGATGTTTTTTGGAATAATTGAATGGCTTATCCTTTCACGGAGGATTTTTAAATTTTGCTTTTGGTATAAAAACAATTTATCTTTCAATTTCCAACAGAAATGAGGATTTTGTACCAAAAACAACGTCCTTAATAAAAATTTCTTTTTCTGAAATTTTGATGCCATCACTTTCCGGGTTCCCTGTACACAAAATATTATAGATACGTCTTCGCTGTTTTTTTTCCATATTTATTTATTATCTAAGAGTGTGTCCTCCAAATTTCAGCTCAAAATTCCTATTATTATGGCCTCTACAATTTTTTAAATTGGCGCGTGTATTTGCGACCGATTTTTTTAATTTTTAAAATTTTTTAAATCGGATCTCGTAGATTCCGAAAATGCCCATAAAGATTTAATGATATTTTGATTCAACAAGATGTTTGCCCTGCCTACAATTACCAGTATTTTATATTTAAAATAAAATTTCACTAACATACTTGTATAACATTTTATATACCATTTATTTATTCAACGGCTGTTATTTTTAATAAAAATTTGTACGACCTTGCTTTTGTAAATATTCCATCTACCGAGATGTTTCACCATTTTCCAAGTTCCTGAAAATGAAATACCGTCTCCCATAACGGCGGTTGAAGTAAGTCAACTACTACCACTTGAATTTTCTTGATGAGTTTTTCGGAGCGTGTCTATCAACAAATAGTTTCGATTTTTCTTTTGGATGTCTCTATTTATTATTTTACCCAATACACTTATAAAGACAGTAACTGGAATCCTTTTAGATTAATGTTATACTGATACAAAATTGAAAAATTTTATCTTAGAACTTTTATAGCATAAACAATACAATATCCTTTTGTAAATTTATATCATCCACGCCCTTGTGTATTTCCAAAAGCATTAGCATATTCTTCATTGTCCTGTGCCATTTTTCTTATTTCCTGGTTACTTTCCAAGAAATAAATTTAAGGAGAGCAAATGAAATCACTTTGATTCACATTGTTTTACATCAACTTTGCCATTTACAATGAAATAAGGCAAAGCTGAGTTTCCAAGGATTATTTGGAAAGAAAATTGGAATATGCTTTAGGGGTGGGTTTAATTCAAGTTTACATTTGGGTAGATCTTTATATATAAAAAAAAAGTCTCGAAAATTGAAATTAATAATGGTAAGTGCCATTTTTATAGTCTGTGGGTCGAAACTTAAAAGTTTTATTGTAAAAATGCCACGATAATTTAAATAAAATCAAAAAATGAGTTTGCGTATCTGTCGCAAATACATGCGCTGAGTAAAAAAATCGTAGAGGCCATAATAATGGAAATTTTGAGCTGAAATTTGGAATACACACTATTTGATATTGAAAGAATATGGAAAAAAATCAACGAAAACGTATCTACAATATTGGGTATACAGGGAAACCGGAAAGTTTGCGTATCGGTTGCAAATACACGCGCTGAGTAAGAAAATCGTAGAGGCAATAATAGTGGAAATATTGAGCTGAAATTTGGAATACACACTTTCAGAGAAGGAACGAATGTGGAAAAAAATCAACGAAAATGTATCTATGATATTTTGTATACAGGGAAACCGGAAAGTGAAAGGAATTAAAATTTTGGAAAAAGAAATTTTTTTATCAAGGGCCTTAGAAAAATTTTATGAGAATTTTTGGAATCTACGATGTCGAATTAGTGCATTTTCATATATAAAGATGTCAGAAAGACCTTATTTCAGATTTTAAAATCCGGAAAATTCAAAAAATGAGTTTGCGTATCTGACGCAAATACACGCGCTGAGTAAAAAAATCGTAGAGGCCATAATAATGGAAATTTTGAGCTGAAATTTGGAATACACACTATTTGATATTGAAAGAATATGGAAAAAAATCAACGAAAACGTATCTACAATATTGGGTATACAGGGAAACCGGAAAGTTTGCGTATCGGTTGCAAATACACGCGCTGAGTAAGAAAATCGTAGAGGCAATAATAGTGGAAATATTGAGCTGAAATTTGGAATACACACTTTCAGAGAAGGAACGAATGTGGAAAAAAATCAACGAAAATGTATCTATGATATTTTGTATACAGGGAAACCGGAAAGTGAAAGGAATTAAAATTTTGGAAAAAGAAATTTTTTTATCAAGGGCCTTAGAAAAATTTTATGAGAATTTTTGGAATCTACGATGTCGAATTAGTGCATTTTCATATATAAAGATGTCAGAAAGACCTTATTTCAGATTTTAAAATCCGGAAAATTCAAAAAATGAGTTTGCGTATCTGACGCAAATACACGCGCTGAGTAAAAAAATCGTAGAGGCCATAATAATGGAAATTTTGAGCTGAAATTTGGAATACACACTATTTGATATTGAAAGAATATGGAAAAAAATCAACGAAAACGTATCTACAATATTGGGTATACAGGGAAACCGGAAAGTTTGCGTATCGGTTGCAAATACACGCGCTGAGTAAGAAAATCGTAGAGGCAATAATAGTGGAAATATTGAGCTGAAATTTGGAATACACACTTTCAGAGAAGGAACGAATGTGGAAAAAAATCAACGAAAATGTATCTATGATATTTTGTATACAGGGAAACCGGAAAGTGAAAGGAATTAAAATTTTGGAAAAAGAAATTTTTTTATCAAGTGCCTTAGAAAAATTTTATGAGAATTTTTGGAATCTACGATGTCGAATTAGTGCATTTTCATATATAAAGATGTCAGAAAGACCTTATTTCAGATTTTAAAATCCGGAAAATTCAAAATTTGAGTTTGCGTATCTGACGCAAATACACGCCCTGAGTAAAAAAATCGTAGAGGCCGTAATAATGAAAATTTTAAGCTGAAATTTGGAATACACACTGTTTGATATTGAAAGAATTTGGAAAAAAATCAACGAAAATGTATCTATAATATTGGGTATACAGGGAAACCGGAAAGTTTGCGCATCGGTCGCAAATACACGCGCTGAGTAAGAAAATCGTAGAGGCCATAATAATGGAAATATTGAGCTGAAATTTGGAATACACACTCTCAGATATTGAACGAATATGTAAAAAAATCAACGAAAATGTATCTATAATATTGTGTATACAGGGAAACCGGAAAGTGAAAAACAACAAATGTTTAACTTTAAATTTACTCAAAGATTTATTTAAGACATTTTCACTTAAACATAAATATACAACAATCTTTCATCATTATATAACTCTAAATGATCTCTTTCCCCTATCATCTATTTGTACAAACATAGCGTAAACTTGACAACTCCACAAACGCCGGGCTTTGAAGGAGTTTGCCAGTACATTTATTTTATTTTGCAGTGAATTCACATTCAAAGAGTAAATAACAACTTTTGCTGAAGCAAACAAACAGTAATTTTAAATTTAATTACATTATTTAAGATCGTTTTTGTCCCTAATAGACACTGCAAGTAGTGCTGGTTCATCTTCAATAATAATTGCTTGGGAAAAAATTAGAAAAAACGTTTCGTCGCGATTTTTCTTCCGAATATTTCCAAAAGAACTTCTAGTATAATAATAGCTTTTACTTTTACAAATGATCGTTACGGATAGAATATTTGCAATCTAGATCGAAAGTAGAAACGATTTACATATATATTCGCCGTCGGATTTTACAAATACGTAAAATCAACTCTACTCATTTTTCACCATTTTGTCACATAACTCTGGCTCTGACAGTATATAGACGATATCTTAGTGAAAAAAAAGCGTTGAACTCAAATAGAGAATTCACTGAAAATTCGCGGAAAATTGAGAAAGTTCAAAGTTTGTTTGGTTGTATACATTTCCTTTAAGAGAAGAATTTCTAGCTCGATTCCTTTTTATCTGGGATCTACTCTAGTTCAAATAAGTAAGGGTTTTAAAGGAAGTTGATAGGGGTGATTGTTTCCGCTTCAATAGAGAGAATGCTGGTTGTAGACTAAATACTTTTCATTTATTTTCCTGGAATATAATTGAGCTGGTTACGAACAGATTTAATCATAGTATAACTCCTTACAAATTTTAAAATTACTTTTCAAAGAGTAGACCGAGATGATTTTTTGTCAATATACAGATTGCGTAAATTACATCGGAACCGTCCGGATTACACAAGTACGACAGAAAAACAACTGAAAGAGAGAGAAAGAATAATTATGCGCGTCATTAAGGCGTGTACTTTGTTTCACCTTAGGGGTGTATACTTATTTCCCGAGACTGGTCGAATGCTCATTGCCCCCCTATTTTAAACGCTGTTGCCAGAAGCGCAGATTAATTTGTACAAATGATATTTTTGTCTCGTTATCGTTGACTTTTTTTCGAGGGTGAAAATACAGCACGTTTGTGCCAGCATTACGCCAAATAATCTTAGAGATATAAGATCAAATCTTTATCACAGATTTGGTTATTGTCTGGCACAGGAAAGTGGTTTATTTGAGCACTTAATTCATTAAAATTATGTTTACCTTTAGAATGGATTTTTATTTTTATTTTTTCAGGAAGTTTATATTTTATGTTTAGAATGGAAGGGATTTTTAGTTTATTAATTATGGTTCTCTCGAGAAATGCTGTTTTATTTTCAAGTTACAATGGCTAAAATAATATCCTATTGTAGTTAGAAATTGTCAACTTGGTCTGAAATGATCATGTTGACAAAAATGAATTTTAAGATGTACAGGTTACGTAATAACGATTGTATTTTTTTATTTCTTTAACACCCTCACTCCTTCCATGTTGGGAGCATACTGAATACCACCAACCAGTGAATTCTCTCTGTAAACGACCATTCGGCCAGTCTCGGGAAATAAGTATACACCCCTAAGATGAAACAAAAGTGATGACCGCGCACTATTATTATTTCTCTCTCTTTCATATATCCTTGTCGTACTTGTGTAATCCGAGGCCAGGGTTCCGATGTAATTTACGCAATCTGTAGAATTTTGCTTTGTGGTTAGTTGTGGAGATCTCGCTATTATCGCATTTTTAGCATTCCCTACACAGGGGTAAATGTATTAATGTTATTTCAGCGTTGTCTTCAGTTCAAGATTATGCTCTCAAAGATTCTGGACGGATGACATCTACCTTGTACTGATGAGGTGCAAATACGCCGAAACCAGTCTACTAGTGATGCTGTCCCTTGTAATTACAAACCAAAATGGTTGGTTATATCTAGCAGATATACCAACCCTGTGTAATTAATTGTCTGATGGGGCACATAGCCTTAGAAGTAGTTGTTGCTTCCTAGTGAACGCTCTACTCTTTGAACAGTAATTTTCTAATTTGTAAGGCGTTATAATATTATGATACTATTATCTTGACGTCTATTCATAACACGCTCTACATAAATATAACAATTGTTACAGGAAACTGTATTTAAGTAGAATAGATTTTTTTTTCATTTAAATCTCTTCAGAACTCTACGAAATAAACAATAAGTGTACAGGATTATTAATAAAGGAAAGTCACTTGTCTTTTAACTGTTAACTGTGGCAAACATTGTCTTGGATGATTAGCTAACTGTATAGACAGAGGCCAACCATTTATGTGGCTATAACGTAACGCGTTTTTATCTACCGGGAAAAATCTTGAACTTTCAAAGGATAGTATTGATGCTTACGATGAAAAGGCTAATGAAGACTTATACCCTAGGGCAGAGGTCACCAATTATTCATATTGTGCATCAACTTCTTCAAGAAATGATTTCAATTCACGATGTTGCAGTGATGATTTCGAACGAAGAAACTTTACTATTTTCATCAATTCTTTACTCGACAACAAATATACTGAGGGGGGTACATGTTTATTAAATTACTTGTAGTGCAAGTTGCTGAGTTCCGTGGTCCGCCATTTGACGAGGGTTTGGAAGTCAAAGAAAGGAATTGAGCATCAAATTAAGGCTCACTGATTAACATCTTTGCTGGCAATACGCGGAAAGTCAAAATACTGTTATTTCTAGTGCTGGGGATTGGTAGAATATTATGTAACGGTCGACGCCAGTTTGACTACACACAAACAATTTTTTTATTATGTCCTAAGTTGTAGGGTGAAGCAGCGCATTTATGAAAAAGTTGGATTTGGATGCTAGTTTAGTGTAGAAATGTGGTTGCGGTCAATGATATTTTTACTCGTAAAAATTTTATTTCTAAAACATGATCCCCCATATATTTAAAAACAGTAATAAAAGGATTTTAGAGATTTACGATGTCCACCCGACTGGTTACCTCGTATTTATGCACTACAAAGGATTAATTGCATACTTTGGCAACTTCAGTATCAGTTGGTAAATCCCAGGGTATTCCTTTTGAAGTCTACGAAATCCAATATCTTTCTTAATTAGTTTTCAAAAAACAGTGGCGTTTTCTTGAAAATAGTGAAGGAAGAAAAATAGAAACGTATTTTCTTTCAATTAAGAAAAAACGGAGAGATATTTTTTTAATTATTGAAACTGTACGACTTTTACAAAGTTTGCTATTTTTGCCTTTTAAAAGGAGAAACTTTCTCAGGAAAACGGAAATACCATAAAATTGAAGAATCAGAAAACTTATTTTCTCAACTTTTAATAAAAGAAATTTTATTTTTTTTTGAAAATATCAACTGAGCTTATTGAGTCACTTAAATTAGCTCATATGGCACTTATAACCTAACCATTATTTTATATCTGACAGACACAATAGAACTGACAATAATAGTAAAGTATACTTGCTTCAGAGACCGTACTAAACCCTACTACCATCATTTAGTAACGCGCATTGACGGGCGTGTGGCTATTTCACATTCATTCCTGTATTTGCCAAAGTATACTAGAGTATATTTTACGAGCCGCCGCTGACGAAATTAGTAAAGATTCAGCCAACCAGTCGGAAAGATTAACTTTTAGAGTGATTTCGCTCCTTTGCAACTAATTTCGGCATTTTATTACTCTCTTAGTCGAGAAGATAAAACTGCTTTATATTTCAAAAGACCAGTAGTAAATTTCTCACCTACTGGTTGTACAATCTTCAAATCTTTATTTCAAATTTATTACCGTCATAATAATAGTAGGACCTTGATTGCCTAATGAAATTATTGTTTGAATCGACAGTCGCGAAAGTAATTAAATTGTTTTGAATCGATATCGATACGACAATCTGGCTTTGACATTTTTGAAATTTCTTACACTCCAAATATATTTTAGATAATACAGATACCTATGGACTTATATAAAAGAATAAATTTATTCACTTTATTCTTTTCAAATTCAACCACATATATACGGGGTGTCAATTTGAAAACGAACGGTATAAAGTAAAATGACAGTATCAAAATTTGTCGAAACACGTCAATTTACATATCAAGGGGGACAAAAGCTTGAGGCGTTTGTTGTCGTATTATTTTCAACCCCTTGACCCCCAGGGCACCTACCACTAAAATTTTAAATGGCAAGTGTTCATTGCCTAAAGGGGACTGATCTGATTGTGAGTTTCACACATAGAACAATTCTTGTCTCTCTTTTTCAAATAGTGTTGTTCACATTATCCTTGTCGTACTTTTGTGAATCGTATGACCCGTTAAACTTTTTCGCAATCTGTATAAAACTGCTAGGGTCGAAGACAAGACTTTTATTTAGACAATACGGTGTCCTTTTGGCGTTTTTGACATTTGAATTCCAATTTTTTTAGCATTGGCAACACTGGCCTGTATTCTATTTGATATTTGATGTCAGCTGTCAATTAAAATATTTCCTTTTATATTATTTGCTTCATAAAACAATCTGTCTCTATGCAGACTCTTCTATTTTTGGAATTTGTTCTTTGATTATTTTCTTGTCAACTTTAAAGTACAATATCTCGCTTTGCTATAAACATATTATTTAAATTTTAACTGAAAAATACCGTCACGATTCTTTGTTATAATTTCATATTCGTGTCATACATAAATAAGTTTTAAACTTAAACGCGCAGTTCATGAATGACATAAAAATTTCGCCTACCATCTCTAGATTCTTTTGTTTGGCTTTTACAGCTTTTATAAATTTATTCAAATGGAACGCTTTGCATATTTTTTTCACGGTTAGAACGCCTATTCAGTCACCTTTCTACGGCTGTTTTATATTTATCACGATTATAACACAGAGTTCCACTTTTATGGATTCAAAATACAGGGTATACAATTATATTCTGACTCCTTTTTAAAGCTTACGAGGATGTATTGATATCTAGTTATCCTAGACTAGTTCCATGCATAAACAAAATATAGCGTTACCATAGCAACGAACAATAACTTATTAGAAGTGTCAGTGTGAAGTTTGACGTTAAAAAAGTAAACCAGAGTTACGCAATAAATTAAAAGAAAAAAGATGTTCACCGAAATTGTGAAAATAAAAAAATTGGAGTATCGAGCCATCATGAAGTACCTGTATTTAAAAGGGTTAAGAGGTAAGCAGATTTACGAACATATTATGCTTAATACCGTTGGTGATCAATGTCCTTCGTATACGACCGTGAAAAATTGGACTGCAAGCTTCAAAAAAGGTAAATTTTACATTGAAGATGATGATCGATCGGGAAGACCAGTTCCCGAAAATATCGATGCAGTTCATGACATGATTTTATCAGAACGTCGAATTGGGCTAAAACGGATATCTGAAGCACTGAATACTTCATACGAACGCGTTCATCATATAGTTCACGTCAATTTGGGCATGAGAAAAATTGCTGCAAAATGGATCCCCAAATGTTTGAATGTTGACCAAAAGCGTGCAAGGGTAGAACCATCGCGTTCGATCTGTGCTCGATTTGAAAACGATGTAGACTTCTTAAACTGAATTGTTACTATGGATGAGACTTGGGTACATTTCTACGATCCAGAAACAAAGCAACAATCGATGGAATGGCGACACTCTGGTTCTCCAAGACCTAAGAAGTTTCGTGTCCAAAAATCTGCTGGAAAAGTTCTTGCTTCAGTTTTTTGGGATTGATTTTTTGGATAAGGGTAGAACAATAACTGGACATTACTATTCGACATTACTGACCACTCTACGGGAAAAAATTAAAGAGAAAAGACGCGGAGAGCTATCCAAAGGTGTTTTGTTTTTGCAGGACAACTCTCCTGCACACAAATCTCATGTTGCCATACAAAAAATTCGTGATTTAGGGTTTGAATTACTAGAACACCCCCCTTATTCACCAGATTTGGCTCCGTCCGACTATCATCTCTTTCCTCAACTGAAAAAAAGTTTAAAAGGTCGTAAATTTTCTTCCAACGAGGAGCTGTGGAGGTCTGGTTTGCAGAGCAAGAAGAAACATTTTTTTTTGAAAGGTCTAGAGACGTTGCAGGTTCGCTGTAATAAATGTATCCAATTAAGAGGAGAATATGTTGGGTAATAAAATATTTTGACATTGAAATTTTTTTTGGTTCTACAGTAGGCTAAGAATTTTTCAATATATCCTCGTATATCTATAATTTTTTTATTTATTTATTGCATATTAATTAAAAATAAAGTAAAGTAGTAAAATAGTAACCGCTGAGAAAACCATTTCAATCTAGAAATGTCGCTAGAAATCTGATGTTGAGATTTTTTATTACCTCACTTTCCGGTTTCCCTGTATACAAAATATCGTAGATACGCCTTCGCTAATTATCTCTTCTAAATTTCAGCTCAAAATTTCCATTATTACGGCCTCTACCATGCTTTGACTTACCGCGTGTATTTGCGACCGATTCCCATGCTCACTTTTTGAATAACTATTTCAGAAGTCCTCGGGAGTATATGCTTATATTATGGATTCAGAAAATAGTTACACAATAGTTCAAAATACAGTAATTTATTCGACTGTTGACAATACCATTCTCAGCAGACGTTCTTCGCTGCAATATTCACTATACAAGTAGGTACTTACAAGAATAAAGTCTATTCCTTGAAGCGACAACTATACAAGCGAATGTTTATTGAACGTTTCGGTTCAGAAAACCATAATATTGGTTGGCATTAGAGATATATGGAGACGTTACAGCTGAAAACAAATAAAAAAATGCAAAGATACAATTTTAACATATAAGAAGAGATAATAATTTATTTTTTTTCTGAAATTTAGACCGTTCCAGTGGCCAGGCCTACAATCATAGATAGAGATTCTGATTTTCTCGTAGCACAATCAATTTCATTACGCTTGTTAATCAGTGGAAATTTGTCCAGAGGAGACAATATTCAAATTGGATGCGAAGCTTCCATGCCAAATGTCAATTTTACCCCTCAACGTACAACTGTAATTATACCTTCCAGATTTGCCAGTGGTGAAGGGGTAGCTAATAATGAAAAGTTACAGCATTGGTAAGCACAATACGTTGTTTTTTTAATAATAATAGAAATTAATGTAAACCCATAGGACAGTTTTGAAATTTTCTGATGAATTCGTTTTGAAAATATAGCCAAAATATAATAAGGTCCGGTGGAACTATACGGGACCACAAGTTTTTTGGCTGATCTTACAAAAAATTGATAGTAGTCTCATATTTTCAATTAAACTTAGTTTAAATGTGTCACTCTATACAGGAACTATTCAAAATCATATTTTCTTTTTTCTTCAAGAAATACATATAATATATTTTACCTATAAGGTATGTATTTTTTTAAATAAGTAACTTGAAATGATGCTTGTTTGTCAAATGTCAAATAGTCGTAAAACTATTAGTAGAGATAGGATTGTTTAGCTACCTAAAGTAGGTATCAAGAACTGAACAGTTCCAAAGTTAATATTGTAAAACACTACTTACGGTTTGACTCCTACTGTTATGCAACCCACAAGAGAAGTATAATTCCGTTTACCTACCCTTTCCTTTCATCAAAAACTCGTGGCTCTGTAGAATTCACCGGAACCAATAAAATATATGTTCTTATAAAATTGCCGATTGTATTTGCGGAAATTTCATGACTAATTTGATAAAATTTAATTACAGGTACGCTGGTACTTTTAGCAGTACACCATCACCAAATTATTCGCCATATCATGTAGTAATGTCAATTTTCCTATATTTAGTTGTACGATATACTTTTTAATACAATTTACAAGGTTTTTACTCAGATAGCACGTTATCAAAACATCAAATTAATAAATCGATTTCAAAACAAAATAAAGTTTTCCATAGCACCTTAAACAATTGGAAAACGCGCGAATAAAAATGATCGTAGGGTACGACAACTCACATCAATTTATATTCTTGATATTGTAACTGAAGTATAAGAAGTACCGGAAATTTCTCAAACATGTTCAAGACAAAAGGGTTGTCCATTTTGCCTTTTAAATTTTCACCCCCATCCCTTTTGATGTGTGTTTTGTAAACGTGCTATCTATGGTGTATTAAAATATTTAAGTCTTCTTAAAAAAGTGAAAACATTTTATCTCCTATCTAATATTATCCTTGTATATGTGAGAAAAAGTTCCTTGTAAATCCAGAAATAGCATATTATATAGTATCTATATATGCATGCGTATTTGTTCACCACACCGTCAACTTTATTGTCAATCACTGTTTTAACATTTTTGTTTATATGTGTAATAAAATTTTGAAAATCAAAATGTGCCTATTTATTCTTAATTACCGATGTCCACTGCTTGACAACCTTCCAATCACCAACGAAATGTGTGTTGCCTATATATCGTGGCTAAAGTGTAGTTTTTGACAACCATTGGTAAGCTGGCAGCCACAACTTAATAGTTTATCAAACAAGTAAATCACTTGATCATTACACACTCTACTTAGTTAATACCTTATGAAAATCATGTAAAAATTAAAAACATAGATCATAAACCCAAGATATTACTCGTTTTTATTGGGAGAGACAAATAGACAATGATTGACAACTCTCCAGACACCAACGGAGCACGTGTTGCTTACACATAACGGCTAAAGACAACTATTGGGAAGCTGGGAACATAGACAACCTACTTGGAAACCCTTTTACTTAGTTAATACCTATATAAAATCAGAAACAAATTAAAAACCTACAGCATTAACCAAGAGCAACGTTTTATATCCAGATGCTACTCGTTTTTTTATGACTTTAACATCCTACCATAGACAACTATCTATTCACCAACGAAATGTGTATTGCCTACACATTATGGCTAAAGTATAATGCATTTCTCACGATTATTAACAGTTCAAGATGCAGATTATTTTCAACGTCCTATTAATTTAAATCCCTAGCAATAATATTTTCCGCATCGTTATAATTTTAAAATAAAACAATCAATAATAACCGGTGCTCTTAGACAGACCTTGTTCTGACAGCTATGTTCGAGAACCATAACAGAGCAGAGTAGTGTGCTACTCTTTATCTCTCTCTCATGTATAAGTTTGGTATGTTCTGTACTCTTTCAACGTTCAATCAGAGTCCTGCCTATTATGAGTTTATTGTTATTAACATTTCGATTTGTTTCGTGTTTTTAGCGTTCTTTAATAAATATGTAGATAGTAAAATGACATATTTAACAATAAAAAAGTTTCTAGTTAACAACTAAAAAAAAGGGGAAAAAAATTAGTTAAAATAACCCGAAGAAACGAGATTTAATTGTGATCTGAAATAATCGAGGTTTTAAAGGTGAGACAATGATATTATTATGTAGGTTAATGTTTTCAGTAAATTAATAAGTGGGTACATACATTTAAAAACAATATCTAAATGTACTTGCAAGTATTCAACAAATGCAATATGAAATATTAAATATTTAGTTGGTTCTGCAACCCAAAAAAACATTTCATTTAATGTTATTTAGTAGAGCACTCTTTTATATAAAAGGACAAAAATATTATACCTATAGGTACCTACTTGAGTTTTATGTTATAATTTCAGGTAATTCAGATGGATAATGGTCACATACGAGACTTTTCTGAGTTTTGTGAACAACTCAATGAAATTCGAATTAAGTTCCTTAAATGGGATAGCTGTGAAAGGACTGTTGGACTCTACTACCTGATGGTTGGATTACCTTTTGCAAATGCCAGATTTTTGCAACATACCTTAGAAATGTCAATAAATGCTGTTAATACCCCAGCAGCACATATTTTAGAAAAAAATGCCAATGACACAATTCACATTTCAAGTTTTCTACTTGAACCTCCACAGGTAAAACACATTTTTTCGCTCCCATTACCTTTAATTATTTATATCTTATTTACAGGTAGCACTATCATTATTATTGGCTCATTTACCTTTATTAAAACCTGACAACAAAAAAACTGCAGACTGTTATTTACGAATAATAAAACAAGTATTTATGGAATTTATGACTCCACCTGTAAAAATATACAATGAGTGTGTAGAAATAATGTCTTACTTATATATCCACCCCGCATTCAATAACGATGATAAAAGTTCATTTAAAGATTTGTTAAAACAGGTAAACTTATCATTCACTTTAGGTATTTTGTCTGTTAACTGCTTTTTTTTTTAAATATATTTTTTAGGTTGTATCTAAATTAAAACCCCAAACATTCATTCATTCTTCGGCTACAGAATCTAGCGATGAATCTGTTAGTCCTAACCCAGATTCACAACAAAATTTAAAACAGAGAAGATCTAATAGCTTAACACCAACTCCAGATAGTTTAATACCAAATCAAGACAATTGGTTTTCTCAAGAGAATCTCAGTGAACCTACTTGTAAACCTAGGAGCTATTCTTTATCCAGCGAAAAATCTTTATTAGCTGGTTTATGTAATTTGCAATCCAGTCGATCTGAAACAAGGTAAGAGATTCTAAATAATAATTTCTTTTCTAGCTTATTTTGTGCTCATATATTTTGGTTGTTTCTTGTTTCCTTCTCAATTCACCAAAAGGTTGTTAGAATTTTGCTAGTGCTTTATTTTAGATTGCAGGATCTAAAATTACAAAATAACCTACCTGCTATGAAGAGTATAATATCCTGGTTAAAATCCTTAAGATTACATAAATACAGTTGGGTATTTAACAACCTAACTTACAGCCAAATGGTGAACCTTACCGAGGAAACTCTGCAAGGTATAGGGATTACCAAAGGAGCTAGACACAAGATCCTTCTTAGCGTGAATAAATTAAAGGAAAGAGGGACAATGTTAACAGAGTTAGAGACTGAAGTTATGAATGGAGGTGATTTGAATGTGGCTTTAAAGAAGTTGAAGAGTGTGTTGCAGAGTCCCTTACAAATATCTGCTGGAGAAGATTTGCCAATGCAGTTTGTTAAAGTGATGGGAAAAGGTAAGTTGTTACAAAAGTAGCTTTATTTCTTGTTAATTGTTTATTTTTTTAGTTTGTACACAAATGTTAATGTTAAGACAACCGCCAGATGATTACCTTGTAGCGTTCCATTCAATGTGCGAAAAGGCTGATACGATGGACTCTTTTACGGATGAGCAAAAGAAAAAATTGAACATGTGGAAGTGCCAGCTCATTAAAGACGACATGATTCTTCCAGTGCACAGTGGGAAACCGAAAAAACATTCAAATAATCATAGGTAAGTCTGATTATAGTTTTACGAATGTATATGTGTATTCACCAATTTATTATAGGTCACATCGTTTGGATCCACACAAAATTCAAAAACTTTGTTGTGCTATTCAACCCAATGTCTACGCAAAAAAAAGTTCTTCGTTTCCCAACATGCAAAACAACCCTACGTGGAGCACACACAGACATTCGGCTGGCAGTGTAACGTTACAAAATCAGTTATATACATCACAAAAATTAATTAATCAGAATCTTAATTTCATACACAGTTCGAATAATTTTATCAAAACCACAGAATCTAGTCCGAAACAACAAATTGATATGCCGAAATTAAAAGCGCCAGATAGTAGGGAAATTGAAAGTAGTTTGGAGTCGTTGTGTATACAGATGATGGAACACGCTTTGGGACCTTAATGACACTTAAATTTAGGGGATGTAATGTAGCGTTTTTTAAAGTTGACTGTGTTGGGGGTTTTGGAAGATGAAGCATATACGTAGTAGTTCAAATGTATTGGTTGTAAATGTCACCCCCCCTTTAACTTTTTTAATTTTATATGCTTTAAAAAAGCTTTAAAATTAGTGAAAATTGAATTTGTTGTAGTTTTTTTACGTACCGGGTGTGTCATTGTATCAGAATAATCTTCAATTTTTGATTTTTCATTGGATATTTAAACTTTTAAAATCTTCAACGCTGTCTTTTGCAACGTGGCCTATTATTGTGACAATTTGTGTGAGCACAAATATTTTTTATTATTTTTTAGGTGTAAATGTTTTTTTTTTTTTTTTAACCAACTGCTGGCAGATTTTTTATTTTATTTTTGTTTTTATTATCATTATTGTTGTTGAGTGTATTTTTTTACGAGATATGATGATCGTTTTTTCATTATTTTTAAAGACTGCCGGGACAAAATTTACAAAAATATTTCATACACGTTTGTTTAATTAAATTTGTAACTTTCTCTGCCCTGAAATATTACAATACTGCTAAAAATAATTGTGACAAGTGACATACGTTCGTATATAAAAAATGACAAAAGTTTTGCGACGAAACAATAATAATTTTTCAAATGACATGTTCCAGTGTCCACCATTACCTATATATTATTTATTAAGTCCGTGTATGATTTTTAATTAATTTAAGCTATACAGGATGTTCAGTTCAAATGGAAACAATACAAAATTGGTTAAAATTGGATAAAAGATTCTCATTTTAGGAAGAAAACGTCACTACAATGTATATACAGCATTTTGTTATTACAATGCCACCCTCAGCTTGTTTTCTTTGTAATACGGACCTGCATTTGGTATTTTTCAGTGTTGATAGTCCAAACTTGCTGTTAATTTTAATAAATATTAGTAGGTTTGCTGTTAGGGCACTTCAAAAACTACTAATAAAAAATGCAGGTTTTTATTTAAAATAATTAAGCTGAGGGTGGTTCTGTGGAAACGAAACGTTTTACAAACATTATGTTGACATTTTCTCATATATTTAGTGAATTAGAGAAAAAAAGTTGAATACAATTTTTCGATAATATCAAAAACAAAAAAGTTTTAGTGAAATATCCATAAAAATCGTTTTTGGTCAATAATATGAATACGGACCATGGTATTTAAAATTTTTCGATGGTATATTAATGCTCTCTAAAATAGACAAGTTGTATCAAAGTTTCACCAGTTTTATACCTCTTATTGTTTTCAAGGATCATTTTAAATGGCCATCCTGTACCTTACAATATCTTCCTACATTTTATACCCATAAAGAATAAATAGAAGATTTATATATTTTTGTTGCAATACCAGTGTCGTAAATATTGTCAAAATCTAAAGAACTGGGTGTCCCAGTATATTTCAAAAGCCTATAAATAAAAAAGAATACCGGAAAATATAATGGGACACCCGGTATTTTAAAATAAATGATTATGCTACATTTTACAGGAAGTCGTTTACAATAAAAAGGAATAACCGAAAATTGTTTTAATAATCAGAATAGTACTAGATTTAATTTTTAATTTTACAGAGTGTTTCAAAAATATTTGACCTGGTTGCTAGGAAAAGGAGAACACTGAAAAGTTAAGGGTTTGCTTACTAAAAAATGTTTTCATTCAAGATTCAGGATATTAAAAAAATTAAATTTAGTCAAAGTACATTTGAACTACTACAGCTTTTTCGTACCACACTGTATAAAGATCGTTTTCCGTTTGGATTTTTCCAAGAAATTGCAATTATTTACGTGTTAAATCCGTTTTAAATATTAAATTTTTGATAATAACGAGTAATTTGAAAAAAATTATTTTTAGCTAATGTAAAATTAAATCTTTTTTTGAAACACTCCGTATATTAACTTGTAGATTTATTTATTCTCATTGAAAGTACATCACTTTTTTGACTGCATTTAATTGTACATTGTCTTATTTTTATTTGTAATATTTTCGTCATTGGTAATAATTAATTTTAGACTTTTCTTTTTTCACATGCAAAAGGAAGTAAAATGAATATTTATATTATATTTATATATATTATATTGTGGATCGTGCATGTAATGTGATTGTTAGTGTGATAAAAGATTGACATTTTTATTTAACACTGATGAAGAAGACTGATTTCTATTTAAATAGATTTGACCTAACTATAAATAAATGCGTTTTATTTCCTCCTTTACTGGATCCTTTATACCGAATTACAATCCTTTACGGTTTAAATTAGCTGGTGAGTGGTCAACAAAATCATTCGTTATGACTATTATTCCAAAAAATATTTACTTACATCAAATTTATTTCGTCAAATCCATAGAGAAAATATTTTTTGTTAATTTGTTTATGGTCGAATCTGTCCTGGCGAATATGTAATTAGAAATGTCGGGAACTGTATGGAACATGTGAAAAGCACTGAACAATTTAATTTATTTTTCAAAGCGGTACACTACAATAATAATATTTTTTCTCGCATTCATCACCGTTTTCAGCAACTTCCTCAGCTGATGGAAAGTATTCAAAAAGAATATTATATCCTTTAAAAATACTTTTATCTTTTTCTCGGATAGCTCTCTGCATCTCTTTAATAAACGGTTTTATTTTGCATAATAAAAGCTGGACACAACCAGTTTCTTCGTCAAGACTTCTTTCTGTAACGTAGTCAATTACTTTTTCCGGTAATTTTAAATCTTGTGTATCCACGAGAAGGTTAGAGATAACGTTATTATTTAACATCCAATCGAATGGCGTATCTTTTTCTATTTGCTTTGGTTCTTTGTTCATAGGTAAGTTGAGTGATGAGCCTATCTAAAAATGGTGTAACAAAAATAGGTTAGATAAAATTAGTGATTGGCAAAACTTTGAGTTAAAGAGAAAATTTATCTGATAAAAGAAAAGCTCGAGTATTTTCTGGCAAGATAAATTAACGACAGAATATATGGATGAACAACAACAAAAATTATCTTTATTAATACAACAAAGTTAAATAATTACCACACCGATTCAAAATAAAAGCACTATATGTTTAAAATTAAAAAATCTGACAGACTAATTGACAGTTTTTGCAGTTTTGCCAACACTTAATTGCTGTGAAATTATAAGTAACCAAACTTGCGATTTATTGTCATTGTGACGTCCGCTCACTAGATATTGAGGAAGAGAAGTTTTTATCCGATGTCAAAGTGACAATAACATTTCCAGCTATATGACATTTTACCATTGGAGTTAATTTATCAAGAATTATACAATTTCGAATGCGACAAGAAGTGTCACTGTTTGAGAATATACCTTATATTTACCCAAATCAATTATTTCTTGACCCCTCTTATAGGCAACCAAACATACACTTAAAATGCCTATTGTATGATTCGACTTTAAACAAACTGGGAGCTACTGGGATATGTGAAAAAAAATAGCAAAACAAATATTGACGTATCTTACCAACTGAGCTACCAATATAATAGCGTTGACTGTTATAGCACTGATTTGTCTGGGTTCGAATCCAAAAAGCCTCAAGAATCCAGAAAAAATATTATTAGGTCCTCCATCTGTGTTCTTATGCGTTGACTTTCCTCCAAGCGCATTGCTAACCAAATTAGCTACTTTGCTAGCGTGATCCGTTGAAAAAAAATCGCTTGCTATTTTGAAACCTGCAGCATAATTTAAAAAAAATAAACAAAAATGATATAAATATAGGTAAGTACACCTTAAAGTCGGTGAAAAATCAACTAAACGTTAAACCTGATGATCTTGGCCAGGATATTGGAACGATTTTTTGTTTTTTTATCGTTCCTTGATCATTGGGAAAAATTCGATGAAACTTACGCTACAAACAAACATACAGGGGTAGCTAAAAAAATAGTAATTAAAAAAAATGTAATCTTACCAGATTGTATTTTATTGAATACATTGTAATTTTCAGGAGTCATAAGTACAGTATAAATATGAGTGGATAATAAATAAATCAAGACTGCAGTGTAACGAGACATGTTAAATACTGTACGTAGGTACTTGTTGAGGGAAAAAATATTACACTACAATAATTCTTTGGAGTGGAGAATGTCTCTTTCAAAACGGTACTTCTTTTCATTATGTACAGCAACATTGCTGGTCCGAAAAATTGCTTACAATTACTTCAGTTGTTCGAGTTACAGCGCTTAAGTAATATACAGTATGTTTTTAAATTAAGATTGGTTTTTATTCAAAAAGGAAAAAAAAATTTAATTTTTACCATCAATACTTTTACAACAACTGATCAATAATGTACAAATATGATATGAAAGAAATTGTGTACAGCGAAGACAAGCGTTTATAAGGTTGTTCAGAAAATACTATCACGTTTTTTACAACATACAGGGTGTTTCCCGTATATTAAAAGTTTTCCATTAATATTTAGCATAAGAATAGGGAAATCTCCATAAAAAAACATTTAACTATCTCATTAAGGGTGCGTTGTATCGAAACTCCGTTTAATTATAACTGATGTAATTGATGATAATAAATAGATCAATATACGTCACAGTCTAAACAACAGAGCACTAAGCCTAAAGATGAAGTGGGGAATGGGAAACAATACCAGCGTAGTTCAAACAGAACTGGCTGGTATCTCAATTGCCACAAAAGAAATAACCAGAAGAGGAATTTCTGGCAAAAACATAATAATCTGCACTGATAGTAGACAAGCCCTATTAGCCTTAAACAGACAACGTGTTATATCGAGGCTAGTACTAGAGTGCCACCAAGATTTAGCTGACGCCTCGGCAGATAACAATATTATCCTGAGGTGGGTTAAAGGGCACGACAGGAGTAAAGGAAATCGCATTGCTGATTCTTTAGCCAGGGAAGCCGCTGGACTAAAAATTCTAGGACCCAGTGACACCTACGGCCTAACGACTTCGACAATTGCGGAACTAGCCAAACGCTACACCCATACTCAATCCCTTAAGAGATGGGATGGAATCAAAGGATGCAGTCTTGCCAGGATCACCCTGGGCGACCCTGGGAAGCTGGAGCCGAAGAAATATTTGGCGATGACCAGGAGAAACCTACGTTTAACAGTAGGATTTCTGACTGGTCACTGTCAACTAGGGAAACACCTCCATACTATGGGGCTAGTGGACACACCTCTATGCAGGATGTGTGAACAGGAAGATGAAACTGTCAGGCATGTCTTATGCGAGTGTCCGGAGTTATCGTCAATAAGAGAGTGTGTGTTCGGTGAGTCTTGGCCTACACCTGCCGATATAAAGGAGATGTCTCCTAGTGACCTGTCCACCTTCCTGAGAAGGACAGGATGGACAATGACCTAGGAAGACAACTCCTCGGGAGGATGTACAATGGGTCACATGTGGCCTAAGTGCTGTGAGCCTACACTCACCCTCCCTACTCTACAGATACAGAGAAGGGCGCGTTGTATCGAAACTCCGTTTAATTATAACTGATGTAATTGATGATAATAAATAAATCAATATACGTCACAGTCTAAACAACAGTTATAATTAAACTGAGTTTAGGTGTTCGATACAACTCGCCCTAAACGATAAAAATGGCTAAAGTTTATTTCACGAATTTACGCCTGTTTAGGATTATCGGCAAAAACTCGACGAGCAGTGTTTAGCTTGTTCAATTCAGTAAGAAGGACGAGAGTAAATTGCCTTAGTACCACTTCTAGTCACAAAAGTAACACAATTTTATTTTTCTCATTATTGTATTCGTATTAATAAGAGATCTGATTACCAAAAATTAATAAAAAAAAGGGAAAAACATGATTAAAAAGAATAAAAGTTCGTGTTTTTAACGCATCAGAATTTACTATAGAACCTTTCAGTACAGTTTACCATTTAGTCCAGTAAATAAAGACCGAGAAACCCCCCAACCTGTTCATCTCATTATTGTCGGACTTTTTTTTTGCAACTTGTAGGTATTTACGGGTAGATTACTCTCTGAAAATATGTCCGCGAAATTTGCGGAAGGGGCTGAGAAATGGCCAATAATCCCAAAAATTTAGTTTTCCGCCGATATCTCCGGAAATATGACACTTAGAGAAGTGGGGTTTTGCTAGGAATGGAGAGCAGTTTATTATCTACAAAAATGTTTTTTATCATTTTTGTCGAAAGTTTAACCGTTTTCGAGATAAACGGGCCCAAGCGTACCTTGGATTTCGAGCTGCTGCGCGGCGTCTCCGGGAGCACGCTCCGTGAATGTAGGCATGGGAGGGCCCATAACTTGAGTAAAAATGAATCTTTTTTCATGATTCAAAGTGCATATGAAAGGAGGGACCTGTACCTATAACATCGTGTAACTTTTTCGTTTTTTTTATTTTCCAGGAATAATGAAAAAACTGACCAAACTTTATTTTTCCTGAATATTTGACCGCCCTTATCAATCCGTTCATATTTTTTAAATTAAGCGTCGTTTTACCGAAATCTTTTGGATAATGGGACTTTGATAGGTGGTGAATGTATTCCGAAAGAATGAATAAATAATTTTTGTGTATCTTTATAAACAACATGTTTTTCTTGGGACGTTTTTTTTTATTTCGGGAGTTTTCTGAAAATTCTCGGGTCTACCGCAAATTGATAAACAATGATTGGAAATATCGGTCTTTAATGCACACCATTGGAAAGCTGAAAATGTCCGAAAATTTTTGCAAGCCTTTATTTGCAAGAAATATTGATCCAGGGACAAAAATGACGGGGACCATTTTTGTAGGTAATGAACTGTACTTCATTTCTAGCAAAACCCCACTTCTCTAAGTAGCATATTTCGGGAGATATCGGCCAAAAACTGAATTTTCTGGATCATGGGCCATTTTCCAGCCCCTTCCGCAAATCCCGAGGACATATTTTCAGAGAGTAATCTACACATGAATACCTACAAGTTGCAAAAAAAAAGTCCGACAATAATGAGACGAACAGGTTGGTGCCTTTATTTACTGGACTAATTTCATTCGATGCTTTTATGACTAATCTTAAACAGGCGTAAATTCGTGAAATAAACTGTACAATACAATGTGGAGCAACAAAAATTATTCTTCTCACTTCGGTAGAAATTAGAACAAGTAAATAATTCCCCATAAAATGATTGTAATAAATCTGAAATATAGACAAGTGAGTGCAAGGCTTTGTGACGGGAAGTGTGCTTTGTGCTGTTTATTTCTTCTGTTCGCCATGTGGCATTTATTTTTCTTTGATTTAATTTCAGTAAAAGTTGTTATTGAAATAAATTTCTCTGCAAATGGGTGGTCATCTTTATATCGGGTGGCATTCCACAGGTAATCACTAAAAGAGTAATAATTGGCACCGGATCCTCATGTACATTTTCATCGTATACCTCGAGGTGAGTGTTATTGTCGACCCATAACTCGTTCTATATAGCAGATCGCAGCAATTCTTATGGGGTTCTCGCTGAGAGGGCCTACTTCGACATAAATTATACCATTATAGGTGAGGTATAGCAGCAGGCGTTCGAGCGCCCCCTACCGAGAGAATTACTGCCGAAATGAATAACTATATAGTTTATTACATACTAATAACATGGACACATTAGCATGTGACCATTACGACTCGGGATATTAATCAGAACATCACCGTCGTATAGTTTCGTATCGTGTCGTACGGTTTCACTAAATAACTATACAAAATTTTTCAATGAGTGAATATCTTTTCACTCAGTAGGTTACTACTTAATATATACTAATATACAAAAAAATTGGATTTTTTATTAGAAAGAACCAATGTTTCAGTTCACAAATCGTGTAGAGCTAGAAGAGGATATTTTAAACCTACAGAGTGTCCAGAAACTCTCCTGCCAAACAGAAAGTACAGTTATACTCTAACTAAAGTCAGTGTGATGACCATAAAATAAAGCAATGTTGTCAGATATATTTTCTAAAATTGTTAGGCTCGCTACGCAAATGTTCCTCTTACTTCAGTAAACTGTTAGTTCGTGATGTTATAAGAAAGCTATTTTTAAAAAAATACATTAAAATAAGTCGCTTGAAATTACTGAAAAAAGAAAAATTAATTAAAACCACTTTATATATGTTACTATCTATATTTAAGAAAATTTTGAAGAGGTGGCAACGTATTGCACGTGCAGTCAAGACTTCGAAACAACCAATCATCAACTGCAGTATTCATAGCAATATAACGAAATAACCGAAGTATACTCCGTTTGACGTTTTTAACAGAAAAAATTCCACGGTCTTGAGGGTGTTCGGGGGGGTTGTGTTGTGGTTCGGCTTATAATCCATTAGTATCATTCAGTGTCGGGTGTGAATTTTGTTTTAAAGAAATATTTAATATAATATCTATTTCTTGGTTGAGTGAGTTTAGTGAATTGTTATAGGTATTTATAGGAAAGTGTAGGTGATCTAGTGTAGAAAGGTATCATTAATATAAAACCTTTTTGATGTTGTAGTGGTTAGGTCGCGTCAGTGAATTGATATTAATATAATATTCATTTGTTCGTAGACGTTAGGGTAAGTTTTATAATATAATGAATTAGAATGGCATTTTGGAGACCATTTGAAACAACAGTCCAAGATGATGCGCGGGATTATTGAATTGTGGATTTAAATATAAGAAGTTAGATAATCGAATGGTAATAATGGAGTCTCGGCGTATCGCTGAACTTAGACAGGAGTATTTGCGCAAAACAAAAGGGTACCGTGATTCAAATAGAACTATAATTTATTTAGACGAAACTTGGTTTGATACGCATGATGTTGTCAAGTGTTTATTCATTTATTTGTTATTCAAACAATCCTTACGGTTTTATTACATGAATAAATATATAAAATAAAATACATTTTAACTTAATATGTAAGAAAACGCGTTATTATTGTATTACAAATTTTATGAATTTTGTATGCAGGTTAATTTTTTTCATTAAAATTGATATAGTAGAGATTAACATTATTTCACAATATTCGAATTTATAAAAAAATTATATGCACGCCATTGGGCGGCTTTTGCCTTCAAAGGGATTAAAAATATGGGTCATCACATTAACTTTGGAAGAACTTTACTAGAGGTGATTTTAAGTCGATTTAGCTCAAATTACCTTAATCCGAAAATGCTTCCTAAGGGAGCTACAGCCCTTTGAAGAAGACGTCCTCATATGAGTTTTCTTCAAATTATTCAAAAATACCGTTACTTAAAATATTCAAACTTGGTATAATCAATAACCAGTTACAAACTAGTCGTTCGCTGAAAATACATTTTTTTCAGATCCTTCACAAGCGTCAGTCGGGGGGGCCAACAAGCATTTTTATTAAAAAAAATTTATTTTCAAGTTTTTTATGTATCCGACACCTTTAATTGTACTAAGAAAGTCGGTATAATATTCAGAAAATATGAGGAATGACACAGCTTACATATGTCTTTTGAAAAGAAGATTCCCATTAAAAACTTTCTAATTACACAGATGCTGTATAAAGTCCAATGTTTTGATTTTTCGTTCGAGCAGTGTATATAAAATCCATGGTATGTTTATTGAATAATATTGATAAAAGTTGTATCACGCTCATTAATAACCACTTGAAAAATTATCTTGACAGAAGGATTATTTTTATGAGCACTGGCAAAGGTAATCTTTTTTATTGAAATTCTTTTTTTATTAGCTTTTAAAATATTACGGTGTTGATTCTAAACCCTGTAATTCGTTTATCTCCGGTCTCCAACACGATTGCAATCCAAAAAAACTCTGCACGATAGCAGACCGTGTCTTCGAAGAAATATCTCACGACGATTTGAATATCTTGGTAATTCTTTATGGGCTTTGGTAAAATAGTTTATATGCAGTGGCTGACGCGCTGTGTCACGCCTATTAGATGCTCTTTTATGGTTATTGATCATTTTTGAATTCCACTATTTACAATAAAATAATATTAAGGAAATAGGAAAAAATTGTTGACAGGATGGGAACAGTTGGAAATGGTAAAGTTGCGTATAACAAACGTAAAAAAATAAATGCGAGAGCAGGGGTGTTTCCAGATATATTTGGGGGAGGAAAAATGATGGAATTTTGAAATATTGCGTTTTTCGGCGAAATATGACGTCGGAGAGAAAAGTGTAGAATAAAAAAGTTGTAGATAATAAAAATATCTACAACTTTTGTATGAATAATTTTTTCACATAACCTCAAAATCTCCGAGTAAAATTCGAAAAACCACTTTTATCGTTTTTTATTTTTCGTTTTTACAAAAATAGTTTTATGTTGACGAAACTTGGTGAAAGTATACTTTTTGGTGTCCAAAATAACCACAAATTTTTTCAGATAAAAATATCAAGAGACTTCCGAGATAATCACGTTTTTCGGTCCAAAAAAATATTTTTCAAATTAAAATTCATTTTTTGATTTTTCCAATTTTTGAGCATGTTTCTAAATAGGGACTGTATTTTTTTATTATATCACAAGAAAGTATAACTCAAAACGAAAAAATTGCGACCGAATTTTAATTTGAAAAATATTTTTTTGTGCCGAAAAACGTGAGTATCTCGGAAGTCTCTTAATATTTTTATCTGAAAAATTTTGTGGATAAATCAGACATAAAAAGGTATACTTTCACCAAGTTTCGTAAAAATAAAATTAATTATGTGTAAATTAAAAATAAAAAACGATAAAAGCGGTTTTTCGAATTTTACTCGGAGATTTTGAGGTTATATGAAAAAATCACTCATACAAAAGTTGTAGATTTTATAATGATCTACAACTTTTATATTGTACACTTTTCTCTCCGACGGCAACTATCGCCGGGTTACTGTCAAATGACTTGAAAAATTAACATTTACAAGACTAAAATATTACGACTAATTTGTAACATATCGCTTTGTATTTCTAATTCTAACTGATAAATATAATATTATTTTCAATCAAAAAAATCCTTTAGTCTTATTATAACTAAGAATATCTATCGTATGATATTTAGCATAAGCTTCCGACAAATTCAACAGCGTAAAATACATATCGTCATAAACAATATACCCTCCAACAGATCCAATTATATCCCTCTTAGGTCTCGGCTGTCTTTTTCCAGCGTTATAATTATAATTATAATTTGAAGTACTTGATAACTTCTGACCACTTGTGTACGTATAACTATTATTATTCGGTTTTTTCTGTAGCTTAGGTCTTTGAACTTTAACAACATTTGGTTTTCCTTGAAGCTTCAAATTTTTTCTTCTCTTCCTCAACCGGTTTTGGTTTTTAATTCTTCTTATTTTCGTGGCCAAATACGTAGCCAAAGCTTGTGTCACTTGAGTATTATTATTATTTATATTGTAATTTTGTTTCGTCCTTATGGCGTGAATAAGAAGACACAAAAGGTATCCTCCGAAAGCAAGAAACGCCAAAGAAGTTATTGTTATTTGAAATATACTTTGAATCTTGTAACTTTTGTTGCCCTTAAGGCTGTTCCCTTCGTGATAGTAGTCGTCTGATTGGTAGTGACCACCACTGTAACCACCTCGATCTTTTAATTTCATCTTTCCCTAAAAGCAGAGATACAAATTAGAGATTTCCCAAGAAAATTAACAAAAAAAAATAATGACAATTTAATTCATGTATAAAAAATCACATATGCCACAGTGCAATTGTCACTTTGACAGCGGCAAAAGTTAGCTTTAACTTTTACAGCGACAAATACACTAGTGGTTTCTTCACTTATTCATTTGTTCATCAATTATCGCGGTGTTGGTTACCAGAATAAATAGTTTGGCATGTTTGTCAACAACTTGTTGAATTTTCAAGAACTAACAATGAGTCGATTCGGTGTGTCTACGAACGCCGAAATTAGTCAAATTGTTAATACCTGTGTGCCTACTAATACAGTTGCGACGCAATCATCAATCTGGCGACAATACACATTTAAGTCAGATACTTCCATCGAGAAATTGAATGTAATATTGCAAGATTGGGCATTTAATATGCGAAAAAGTAACGGAGAATACTACAAAGAAGCGGTAGTTAAAACAATTTGGAACACCACCGCTAAAATGCTACAAAGTAAATATTATAACGAATTTAATATTGTATTCAACCCTTATTTCACCGATGTTCAGTTTAATTCATCACGAGCTGCACGTAATGCTAAACGTAAAATCCTACAAGCACAACCCGAAAAGAGAAAATATAATGCATCAGCTCTTAATAAATCTGAAGTATTTGCAATGGCCAGATTATATAACGAAAATGAACCGGAAGGACTTCAAAAGAAATTATATCACATTTTGGCGTTTGAACTAGCTTGGCGCGGAGGAGAAGCAGCTCACTGCAAAACCACTTATTTCGTATCTGAAATTGAAAATAATGGAAAAGAAACTGGACGTATCGAGTATAATCCTCTATTTTCGAAAACGAGACAAGGCGGCAACAATAAATTATGTGACAGCAAATGGATCACGCTTAATATTTTCGACGAAGATATTTGCCCAATACGTTTATTCAAAAAGTTAATGGAAAAACGAAACACTTTTATAACTTCGGACAGAGTATTTCTTACACCAAATCCCTTTTGGAAAAAGAAAAATTCTAAAGGTTGGTACAAGAATTTGCCGATTGGAATTAATGAAATTTCCAAATGGACTAAACGCTCAGCACAACGTATTGGTTTAGATGTCAAACGTGTCAAAATTACAAATCACTCAAATCGAGCGGCAGCAGTTAGCGAATTAAGTAAAAGCGGAATTGAAGAACAAGCTCTAATAAAAATAACAGGACACAGCAATTCATCATCAATAAAACCATACTTACAAGTTGACAAAGAGTATCATTCAAGCATTATTCAATCAATTCATTTGGAAAATGAAAAAACTTCAACATATACTAGAGAAGCGATTAGCTGATTAGCGATATCACTGTTCCTAGTATGAATTTCTATAACTGCGTTTTTAATAATTGTACATTAAAATAAATATATGTTTCCAAATTTCTCATTCATTAAATTGTCCTGCCGAATTACACTCGAGGTTTTTAATTGATATTGGGTAAATTGGTGTTGTTCAAATTCTAAACTGTTTCCTTTAGCAATTTGAACCTAAAAACACTCCACCTTCGGTGTCGTGTTTTTAATAGTTGACAGTTATTCTCGTCAAATTGCTAGGAAACAGTTTCTCATTAAACAACCCAAATTTACCCGATAAAATACAAACCACTTGTGCAATTATAAGTGAAAATACCACAAGGAACATACAGAAGATAAATATCAATTTACTGTTAAGATAAGATGAGATAAATATGGTGCTTATGTGCTTCTACTTCCACTACGACCTTTACAGATCTATTATGAGTGTGACCTACTGCTATTCCAGAGTTCCTGGTCTAGACGCGTTATTATTACTAGACTTCGAATTGCAAACCTCAGGTTCTCCATATACTCGGGGTGGTTTTTCCTCCCCTATCATTGAAAGCCTCAGCCTAGTCAGACCTTCGCAGTAGCACAGTATGTGTACTGAGGTTTCCTCATCTTCTTGGCAAAACCTGCATTGTGTCTGCCAATCTGATGTTATTCATATGTTTGTTAAGTCTACAATGCCCTGACAGTAGCCCAGCCAGGATCCTGATTGCTTTCCTATTCGGACTCAACAGATACTCTATGAATTTTGGCGAGGGTTCCTTGAAAAACTCCTTGGTCTGCCTGATTCTTAGCGCCTTGTTCCACTATTCTCGATACTCCTTTTTGTCCAAATACTCCTATTTGTTTCTTGCAGTGCTTTCGCTATGCCACAGAAAGGTTCTGGGCCAATGGTAGCACAACGTGCCCCTTCTCGGGCCAGTAAATATGCCTCTTCATTGCCCTTGTGATCTGAAAGGCGTGGTACTCAGGCTAAGGACAATCTAACATGACTGCCCAGCTCTTTTAGAGTCTCCAAGCAGTCCCAGGCAAGTTTGGAATTTATCTGCATGGAACTGTTTGCTTGAATTTGTGGAATTTCTATTTTTAAACGTAGCTAATTGCTTTTATTTAACTCCACTTTAATAAAAAACAAGTGAATATTCTAAATTGATAATTATTTCGATATTTAAGATCATTGTTAAAAGCAGTTGGCTTCATTTAAATTGAAACATTCTCTTTACATTTAAAATAGTTAATTTATTTCAACCCGAAATTTCTAGTCTTTTTTACCTGTAAGGCCAATGCGTGAGGTATTCCCCTGCCTTCCATAACATCATCAGTACCATTATTTTCTTGTTCGAAATTTTCTATGGAAAATCCTTTTTTAATTGATAACAATTTTTCTATAGGCAACTCACTTAACACTTGTATATCTTCTATGTGGGTAAAGCCTTGACCAAGTGAAAAATTAGACAACGGTAACAATACCAGTGCAAAAAACAGTAACATGTTACACTTAGGAGAGTGTACTACTTATTAAATTGGTTGTATGTATACATGGAAGATTATTCATGTCATTCTGAAATTTCATGCTTTTTGAACTGTATAGTTTGGTGGTATATGTTATGATACATAGGCGTGCCTACAGGGGGGGCAGGGTGGGCCATGGCCCACCCCAATTCCTCAAAATATCAATCTATTAAAAACATTTTATAGTTTTTAAATTTGAACGTTCACTTTAATTGAAAATAAACTTAAAATAAAAAAAGAAGAACTGAGTGTATTAAAATTTGATAATTCTATTCCTAAAGGTGTTAATCTTGATGATTGGATGGCTTGGATCATTTCCTCAGATAACTACAAAATATACACTAGCTTTTTCACGCTTTTAAAAACGTTTGCTGTCATACCCAGTTCCTAGTGGCTCTTGTGAACGTTCGTTCTCAAAATTGGTTCAAGTTAAATCAAAACTGAGGAGTACCATGTCACAACAAAGACTCGATTCTCTTCTCTTTCTATTAAAATACTCCCAATAATTTCTTGAAATCAGAAGATAATAAATTTAAACTTCAAAAGTTCTCTAATACTCGCGAACTTAATTGAAATTGAAATATATTTTCTCCATAACCTATATATTGTTTTGTAGATTAGAATGTTTTCTGTTGCCACAATTTTTTCTACAGATATAAAACATACTATACTAAAAGGAATTCAATAAATAACCCACGTGTTGATGAAGTTTTATACCAATTTATAGCATTTGCAAATGGCATAGACATTAAAATCCCATAAAATAAATATAAATGGCATTTAATTTTCCTCATTTGCAGTTATTATGGTACATGTTAATATTTCTTGAAGCTTATTTCCATACCATATGGTAAACACCAAAACAAAACGATAATTATAATTCACTAGTTGGCATTTACGCCTCACCTATTTTTTTTTTAAGCTGCTTTCATATTTAATCTAATATACTAGAGTTATTAGCAGCCTGAAAAATTAGGCCAGCTACTGACTACATAATAATGGTCTCTCAAGCAGCAAGAAGGAATTACCATTACCAGACTTGGAAAGTATTCCATTCAATGGTATACAGACGTCTCAAAAGCAATAGAAGGAACTGCAATAGGAACCAAACACACCAAAAGTATCTTGCAAGCGAAAATTCACACAATAAGAAAGTGTGCCCAGATCAATATTGACAAAGGATATAGAAGGCAAAGGATTATCATAATGTGAGATAGTCAAGCAGTCATTAAAGCACCATTATGGTCGCGTTCATCTCAACGTAGCGCTACCGGAGCGATCATCAATTTCCTGCTGAACGCATACTTTGTCAACTGATTGATGTGAGCGCTGTGGTAGCAGTCGCCATTTTTCCCAACAGAATTAAAATACGCTACTCTACCGATCAGTGATGCATTAACTGTCATTTACGACAAATATCATATATATAAACATATAAAGTGACGTGGCATATTTTTGTTTGAAGATATTTTAGAACTTTTGTATCTTGAAAATGAATGAACTCCACTGAGAACTATTAAACTAAATTGAAATAGCAGATGTATGAATAATTATTGCAGTCATAATATGTCAAATAAAAATTAATTGATTATGTTGTTGTATCAAGATTAGAACGTTCAGCAGAATTAAAAAATGATGGATTAGTCTGAAAATCGCTACCAGCTCAACTTAGTTGGGATGAACGCGACCAATCTCTACGAACATTTTTACTTTTTTGGCGTCGTTGGACAAATTTGGAGGTTAGAACAGGTCGCCTTAAGGCCAAGTCGCACCAAACATTCATCCATCCTTCGGATGAACGGGCTGGATGTTCAAAAAGGATCGCTCGGACAGAACGTAAGATTACTGCGCTTGCGTGACTTGAGGCAGACCCAAGTCTGGTAGAGACCAACCTTGAGCACGACTTGCATGTCTTCGGTTTTTATCGACAGCATTCGTTTAAGAATCTCAACTGTCATCTTATATAAACAATATAAACATATGAAAGAGGGTTAGGTTTATAAAACATTTATATTTTTAAAGGGATAAGATGGAGATTGAAAATTTTGAAGAGTTCTTTTAGAGTTTATAGACATTGTTGAAGAAATGCCAGATATTCGCTTACCAAAACGGTATATTCGAGATGCGGCAAATCCCATGGAATTCTATAGTGAGGAAGGTATAGATTTTCAAAAAATATTATTAGAGATGTTATTTTTCCTATTGTACATCGCAAGATTTTTTGGAGTATGGGAAAGACAACTTACCCGAGAATTCACGAAGTCGGGACTATAGTACAGCAGCTAAACTTGAGACGAAGTCGGACTTGGCGAAGCACGTCTCAAGTCGGAGATTGAGTTGGGACTATAGGTACGGGCATTAGGTCTCAGTGAATATCACCCCAATATACATACCTTTATACATGGTGTCCAGTTACACATATTTGTACAAACCAGGTGATACAATTTCTATATGGAGCTCACGAAAACAAAGTATTAGGTACAGGTAGAGACTTAATGATGCCCGATGAATGCTTTAAAGCTAAATATAACAAAAATTAAATGACAAACTTTCGAACTCATGAAAAATGTCAATGCTTGGCCTAAACCATTCAATAAGCCAAGTCAGTGAAAAAAAGAAATAAGTAGTCGCCGCCTCAGTTACGCACGTACGTAAGCCAATGATGTGGTAAGTTTGGTTTTGGCCACTCCCCTTTAAGTGACTAAAGCTGCTTTACATACGGACCACCTATGGGACAGTATTAACTGATAATAGGGGCCTATTAGTGTGGTTACAATAAAGTGTGGTGTTGTTGGTGTTTTAAAGTTTTCGTTGCGACTTATTTTTTGGAATGGATTATGATTTTTAGCAAATTTAATGATTTTCAGTAAGTACAAAAATATACTTTTTCAACTTTGATAAATAAATACAGTTCCAGATATTCGTAAAATAAACTGTTTATATCAATACGTTTTTAAATCAAGTTGTTTTCTGAATTTTATAATAAATGTGTAATCTACACACCGTTCTACAAAGATTTTTAACATTTACTTAATAAATAAACAAATTCAGTTAACTATAAACTACAAAAATCTACAATATACATTCGTATATTGAATAGCTCAAGCTTTACTTGAAAATATTTTCCAATTTAGGTGAATATACGTATAAAAATATTATTTTTAACTTTCAGAGTGATTCCAGTTCCTTATAAAACAATGAACTCTTTACAAAATGACTTTATAAAAATCTCGACGCAGGAAAAAGAACCGATTAAACTAAAATTTGGAATAGATCAATTACTTTCAACTGCCCGGGATTCAGATAGTTTTGCCAATGAAAATTCGCACAAAGGAATTACTAAGCCTACTCCCACAATTGCTATTCCTTGCTCAGACTGCGTTTCGTCCATTTATAGATGTTGTAAAGTTGGATCATCTGGCTGTTCACAAATAAGCGACTTTCCTGAATACTTATCTGGACACATCTTTGGTAGCAATACAGCAGCGTTTACAATACAACCTATTAGACCGTTTCCAACTAGACCGGGTAAGTGTGCTGTATAATTTGTTAACGTGGTCTCTTCATACTTTTCTCTTATTTTAAACAACAAAATTCATAAAAACTGCTATTCTAAGCAACGATATTCATGAAAATTGCTATTTTAAGCAACAAAATTCATGAAAACTACAATATTGAACAACATCATTCATAAAAACTGCTATTTTAAGCAACAAAATTCGTGAAAACTACAATTTTGAACTACAAAAGTCATAAAACTGCTATTTTAAACCACAAAATTCATGAAATTCGCTATTTTAAACAACAAAATCCATGAAAACTACAATTTTTTTCATAAGCTGCTATTTTAAACAACTAAATTCATGAAAATCGATATTTTAAACAACAAAATCCATGAAAACTACAATTTTGAACAACAAAATTCATAAGCTGCTATTTTAAACAACTAAATTCATGAAAATTGCTATTTTAAAAAACAAAATTCATGATAACTGCTATTGTAAGCAACAAAATTCATGAAAATTGCTATTTTAAACAACAAAATTCAAGAAAACTACAATTTTGCACAACAAAACTCATAAAAACTGCTATTTTAAAGCAATAAAATTCATAAAAACTGCTATTTTATGCAACAAAATTCATGAAAATTGCTACTTTAAACAACAAAATTCATGAAAACTACAATTTTGAAGAACAAAATTCATGAAAATTGCTATTTTAAGCAACAAAATTTATTAAAACCGCTGTCTTAAGCAACAATATGCATGAAAAAACAACAAAATTAATGAAATCTACAATTTTGAACAACAAAATTCAAGAAAACTACAATTTTGCACAACAAAACTCATAAAAACTGCTATTTTAAAGCAATAAAATTCATAAAAACTGCTATTTTATGCAACAAAATTCATGAAAATTGCTACTTTAAACAACAAAATTCATGAAAACTACAATTTTGAAGAACAAAATTCATGAAAATTGCTATTTTAAGCAACAAAATTTATTAAAACCGCTGTCTTAAGCAACAATATGCATGAAAAAACAACAAAATTAATGAAATCTACAATTTTGAACAACAAAATTCAAGAAAACTACAATTTTGCACAACAAAACTCATAAAAACTGCTATTTTAAAGCAATAAAATTCATAAAAACTGCTATTTTATGCAACAAAATTCATGAAAATTGCTACTTTAAACAACAAAATTCATGAAAACTACAATTTTGAAGAACAAAATTCATGAAAATTGCTATTTTAAGCAACAAAATTTATTAAAACCGCTGTCTTAAGCAACAATATGCATGAAAAAACAACAAAATTAATGAAATCTACAATTTTGAACAACAAAATTCAAGAAAACTACAATTTTGCACAACAAAACTCATAAAAACTGCTATTTTAAAGCAATAAAATTCATAAAAACTGCTATTTTATGCAACAAAATTCATGAAAATTGCTAGTTTAAACAACAAAATTCATGAAAACTACAATTTTGAACAACAAAATTCATGAAAACTACAACGCTGAACAACAAAATTCATAGAAACTGCTGTTTGAAACAACAAATTTAATGAAAAATGCTATTTTAAAAAAGAAAATTCATAATTTAAACTGTGGAAGCTTTGATATTTATAAATTGCTATTTTTCGAATCAGTTTAGACAATTTACCAATCAGTTTACAAATTAGAAAGCAAATAATATCAAAAGTATACGTATAATTGCATCTAAAGACATGTAAATTTTTGTATCAAGGACTAGGTGAGATTTTATATAAAAGTATATAATTCAGTTAATAAAAACAAACTAAATACTTATCTTTCAGACGATACATTCGTACCGCAAAATTAGTTCCCCCAAAAAATAAACAAATCTCTTATAATGATTTATTTTTTCCACAAAACCATTTTTTTTTTATTTAAATTGTTTACCCAGAAGGCCGATCGGATTATTTCTGCTGGTAGGTATTCTCGGGCTCATAATTTCCTAGAGTGTTGAAAAACTACAGAATCTGTGTATCAAACAATTTATATCTTTAATGTGTAACATCACTCAGTTATGTTTGTTGTTATTAAAATTATTAGCTGTTAAAAACCCGTAAAACTGGGCGTTTAATTAGTAAATGGCTGTATTTACAGAAGACCGATTCGAAACGTTTTGAATTTACTGCTGTTGATAACTGATGATATCCTGTTAGTTTTATGGAAATTTCAATATACAGATAGAATAACATCAACGTGGATGAAAATATGGTGTTTGACAAACAATTAATGTATTCTCCAAATTCTTATTTCTCCTCTATTTCAATTATTGCGCCCTGGCACTCTGAGAAGTATAAGCTAAATATTCTGAATAGTGAAAAAACGAAACCACCGGGAGTCGAACCCGAGACCCCTTAGTTACAAGCCCTTACGCTAAGCCTTGCGCAGAAAGCATGCTCGATGAAATTGGGTTCGAACGACTCAGGGGACAGCACAGACCAAATACAACCAAGGGGCAGTGCCAAATGTGGGATACTACCACACGGTGGCTTCGAGCAGTACTGTTTAAAAAGAAGAAAGTTGGTCCAACAATAGCAGCATGAATTTAATGTATAACATTGTTAATATAACTTTGTTGTATGTAAATTTACACTACGAACATGCCGACTATCAGCATTCTACTCATTCTCTTCTCAAAGTTCGTCTAAATAGTCTATAGTACTCAGAGGTTCTCTATGGGAATGAATATTCAGATAACGATTTGGTACTGAGGGTTGGCAGTCTACACTCTCACTTTTTCACTTGCTCGATATCTACGGAGAAGCCACGAAATGACACTTTCACTGACTTGGGAAATGACCGGACATTCTTTCTGAGGATTACCCACCTCAATTATACCAATATATCCACCAACTTCATCCGCAACAAGTTTACGTCTATGCAATATTCAAAACAAAAATTTCAAATCACAGTTGACTGAATAAAGTGGAAATAATAACGTAATATTCTTATCTTTGCTTGAATTAGATTGAAATTCCAATAATCCTTGATCCAAAAATCCGTTTTCACTGCCTATATGGGTTATAATAAGCCTGCGTCCCTTTCCAGAGGGAAGACTTAATCCTGTTGACCCTCCATGACAGCTTGTCGGGAATTCAGTATAGTTTTATCTTCCAGGCTTTTCATACGGCCAGGTTTCATCCAAATAAAAAATATTCTTTCATTCCTTTGCGATATTTATGGATTAACCTTAAATATTCTCGTCTCCAGCAAAAAATATCCGGCCTATCAAGATTTTCTGTTCTGTTTTTCCCACCGAAAGTTCATTCCATGAAGAATTCCCCATACTCTAGCTCTTGATAGTTGTGGCAGGTTTACGTCATTCTGAGCGGCTTGCACAATTTTGTCCAATGTTGGTATTTCTTTTGCGATATACATACCATGTACTATTGAAGAAAAACTTGAACTTGAAGCCATCTTAATTAAACGAATAGACATTACTTGCTACTTAGGTCCTCATTCCCACGAGAAACCAATGGGATAGCGAATAAATCTCCTTCCTAGAAACGCACTACGTGATTTACACTGACGGATCCAAAACCGGAAGCGGGGCTGGAGCGGCGGTCTTCAGCAGGAAACCCAGAGTTGAAATCACAGCCATCCTGGGTAGGTACGCTACCGTCTATCAGGCTGAAGTATACGCCATTGAACTAGCTGCAAGGGAGCTGATGAATCAACCTGTTGTAAAAAAGAACATACCTACATATCCTGTCAGATACCCAGGCGGCTCTTATAAAGCACTAAGCTCGAACAGGATAAAATCTAAGCTAATGATTAACTGTCTACAATCCTTTAAAATCCTAGGCAAGGAAAACAGAGTCATTTCGACCTGGGTGCCGGGGCATCGTGGACTCCATTGGGACATAATACTTTCTGTATATCTCTTAGAATGATTTTCTTTTTTACCTAGCAGCAGATTATCCTTACAATTTTTATATATCTGCTTTTTTGTACACAGTCTAATAATAGATCCGAATAATTCAGGCAATACATCCACAAACACCTTGTATATAAAGATAATAATAAAAGTGTTGAAGTAAATTCAGCTGTTTAACAGTTTAATGCTCATATAAATCGGTTAATCAAAACAGACTAAATATCTGGCTTATATATTTCACGAACAAATAATAATAAAAAAATTAATCAACGCTAGAGCCAATCAATTACCGGTGATGATTAGACACGATAAAAATTTAAAACATACTACATAATGGCTTGTAAATAAATGTTAGATGCCGTTGATGAGTACCAAATTTTGTAGGCAAACATAAACAAATTTCTTGATGTATACTTTTATAAACAGATTCACTGTGTCTGTTTATAATTTGGAGATTTAAGTATTTTACTTGTATACACAAGGTTTGCTAAGTGTTTATGTGATGGCAATAGAGTGGAATATATTAATGCCGGAGAACATTTGGTGGGCTTTGATAGATTTTGACGCAGCGTTGGCTTTAAACAACTTATTTTTTCTAATAAAAACAGACCCGTACTTCACATTTTTAAATAAAAAATCCATTTTTTAATGCCTTCTTGGTTATACTTGATGCTCTGAATGAAACCCTGGAGCTAAAGCTGAATAATACCCGATCAATCTTCGAATTTAACAAGCATATGTATAAAATGTTGCCTATATTTAGATGCTATTAGATTTAGATGCGCATGCCATTATATTTGAAAATGACACTGTTGCCGGATGGAGGTGTTTGGTTTTGCCTAATAGTGCATGAGCTCGAAAAGGTGTCAATGATGACGAGACAAAAATATAATTTGTACAAATTAGTCTGCGCTTCTGGCAACAGCGGTTGAAATGGGGGGCAGTGGACATTCGGCCGTTCTCTGGAACTAAATTCACGCCCTCGCTGGCCACGCACAGTTGTTCGTTCTCTCTCTTTCAAGCTGTTTTTCTCATATTTTCCTTGTCGTGCTTGTGTAAATCGTACGGTTCGGGAAGCCCTTTCGCAATCTGTATGTCGCTGGCACAATATTCTCAAAATCTACATTTTCTTAGTGTCGCTAGAAAATGGATTTAGGTGGAAAATTATCGGGAAAATCTACCTCATTAATAGTGCCTATGAACCAAAAAGTTGGTTTCGTTTCAGACTCACCTCCCCTACCCATAAATCTGCTGGTTCTTAGAGGTGGTCGTCGTCGCTGCTGCTTTCCTTGTCGTCCTTTTGCTTAGGGCTTGTAGGTATCCTTTGTAGTACGCTGGATACTCTGACGGTCTTGGGTACATGTTGGAACGGTGTGGTCTTCTGCACTTGACACTGTTTATCTGTGAATCGCTCTAGTTATAATATTTTAAATAAAATGCACGCATTGTGTGCCATCTATTACAATATATATGAAGCATAAACTAATCAAGATGAATCTTCCGTTAGAGGTGCACATCTTGTAAAGTCACTTAACTCTGTTGATCCTAATAAAATATAATAGAAAGCTTTTGGGGCTAGTAGACTTAGGAGGCGATAAATTAAAGTTGAATTAATAATTTTAATGACCAATATCTTTTCTTTTACATGAATTATTAATTATTTTTCCTTAATGGCTCGATAATTTAGCAACATTTTTAATTTTGTAGTTGGTTTTTCACCATTTTTTTTTGTTACATATTTTCCAATTGAAACATTTACGATAACAAAAAACCAAAAAAAATTTAATATTTCTGAGGACTTATTTGGATATTACGGTTGAGTACCTAATGAAATATTCAAGCTGTAATCAATTTAAATGGAACATAATACATAAATCTTCCATTTTGAATTATTACCAACAATATTATAGATTAAAAAAAAGGTTTTAACTGATTTTCATACAAATTCTGTACTGTACAAAAACCATTACAAATTATATAATAATATGAACGATGACAGCCGCATTTAGACTAATATAACGGTCACTTTCATCCCAACGAAGCACTACCGAAACTATAATTTTTTTGCTTGAACTGTCATTTATGTCAAATTTCATGTTATTAAATATATTTTTGTTTGAAGATATTTTAAACATTTCCTCAAATTGAACAAAAACCAGTAGGAAATATTAAACTTGTATTTTTTTATTTCTTTAACACCCTCACTCCTTCCATGTTGGGAGCATACTGAATACCACCAACTAGTGAATTCTCTCTGTAAAGGACCATTCGGCCAGTCTCGGGAAATAAGTATACACCCCTAAGATGAAACAAAGTGATGACCGCGCACAATTATTCTTTCTCTCTCTTTCATATATCCTTGTCGTACTTGTGTAATCCAAGACCAGGGTTCCGATGTAATTTACGCAATTTGTATAACAAAATCCACACTTTCATGTCGATACAATTATACCAAACTGAAGTGAACGCGTCAAAATTTGACAGTTCGCAAAATAAATCAACAAAGAGCTAAACACTTGCTTGTTACATGATTCTAATATAATTAATTTCTGGAATATTGACTATAATTTTGAGTAAATAATTAACATTATTGGTAGTAGGTAAAATAATGTACTATATTCGTATCGTAAATATCTATTATGTAAATATGGCATTTATATATTTTTAGGTATTCGAATCGACACTCATTCACCTCCAAATTCATCAACAAACCTGCCAACATGCTCTTCAAGTCAAAATAAACGAAAACGTTCCTGGTCTAGGGCCGTGTTCAGCAATCTACAGCGAAAAGGTCTTGAAAGAAGGTTTCAACTTCAAAAGTATATTACAAAACCTGATAGGTTAGAATAAAGTAAATTATACATTATAACTTGTCATTGAATGTACCTATTACTAGTCTAAATGGGGCTATTTTAAAAGCTTTCATTAATTTACAAAAAAAACTTTGTGCTTACATACAATTAAAAAACCTTTCAAGAAACTTTGGAGACTTGAAAGTGGTTACCAGTTAGCTAACAGAAGCAGTGATGGATTTAGTGCTAGCCCCGTGCTTAGGGCGGAATAATTTAGTAAAGTTTTGGGCAGGGTAAGATATGAGGCATGTTTTTTAAGTAAGTACCGTTTTGCGATTCCGCTGCCGCAGCGCTACGGTCGGCGTTCCGCGCATGTTCACTGGTTACCTACATCTCTTGTCTATGCACTGACGCCATTACAGTCTGATTCTTCATTGTATACGTTGTTTACTGAGTGTTTAAGATGCCTCCGACAATCGTGAGTCCCGCCGATTGTGAAGTACGGGCTGTTATACGATTTCTTAGAGCTAAAGGCGTGAAACCGATCGATATTCATCGTAAGGAAATGGGTTAGAGCATTTAAAGATGGCCGCACAAATGTGCATGATGAAGAGCGTAGTGGGCGTCCTTCGGTCGTTAATGAAGATTTGGTGCAGAAAGTGGACAAAAAGCTTTACAATTTCATCATTGTGCGACTGCTTTCCTCAATATTCTCGTTGTGTTTTGTATCGCATTGTGACCGAGAACTTGAATTACACGGAATTTGTGTTCACGTTGGGTTCCAAAAATGTTGACGGATTTGCACAAAACCCAACGTTTAGGCAGTGCATTGACTTTCCTTGAGCAGTACCACAATGAAGGTGAAGATTTTTTAGACCAAATTGTTACTGCTATTGCTAGTGGAGTTTCTGCCTCGTAATGAGACAATCAATGCAGCGTCTTATTGTGAGACATTGAACAATCTGCGTCGTGCAATCCAGAACAAAAGACGTGGCAAGTTGAGTAAGGGTATCGTTTTGCTGCATGACAATGCCCGTCCACATGTGGCTAATTGGACCAAAGATCTATTCAGTGGGAAACTCTAGATCATCCTCCATACAGCCCTGATCTGGCGCCCAGCGACTACCATTTGTTCCTGCACTTGAAGAAACATCTGGGCGGTAGTAGTATGGAAAAATGTATGCACTGAAATTAATTGCCGAGGGCAGAAATGAGAAACCGACTACGCGATCTGAAGCTACAGGATTGCAGCGAAAATTACAGCGTTTAGAAACAGCAACTCTATTAATTGTTGCCACTAAAAGGGCGGGCCTATGGCGGCAGGAAACCTAAATCCGCCACTGAACAGAAGCGACAAAAAGAAGCAAAAATTAAATTTTTAGAAAGCTCCATAAAAATTAACAATAATTTAATTATTTCTAGTGATGTTTAAGATGTTAATATGTATTTTTTCCAGGAGACAATTGGCAGCTACCCTTGGTCTAACAGATGCTCAAGTGAAAGTTTGGTTTCAGAATCGTCGAATGAAATGGCGACATTCAAGAGAAGGTCAAAATGGCGAAAATAATGTGGCTGATTCTACTCAAGAAGAATTGCATATAGATGTTGATACTGTTACTGATGATGTAGACTGATTGAAATGATGTTTGTTTTATCTCATTTTATTATTATATTAAAAATAGTCAATGAGGTTAATATGTTTTATTCTTTTTAAACGTGGGTATTTTTTATTTCTTTTTTATTTTAATACTTGAGAATATTCATAGTTACGTATGTGAAATTTTCTCTTGAAGCGATGAAGCGATGAAGGTTTATAAAAACGTTTTAACTGTAATTGAAGTATTGATTTTATTAAAAAAATGAAATTAAAATATCTAAGGTAATAAAGATATTTTCAATACCTACAAATATTAAACAATGTATAAAAAAGTAGCTCATTTATAATGTGGAAGACATAAATAGATTATCATCGATCAAGTTTGTTCAATGGAAATACATTTTCCACTTCTCTTTCATTAGACACCTATAAAATATTGAATACCTAAGGCTACAAAAACGAGTACAATAGGTCCTTACATTAGATACAATTCCTATTATTTGAATAAGGGCATTGTTAATAAAACAACTTCTTTTTTAAATAAAACAAAATAAAAATTACGTAGATATTAAAAATATAGACTGTATTAAAAAAAAACGTTTCAAATATTACAAAAGAACCTATTAATTTTATTATATTTACTAGTGACCCGCAGTGGTTTCGTTCTGATAAATCTGATGATGTATGTATGTATGATTGACATTCACCGAGACCTAAAATATCTATTGTACCCCCTTGTGTATGTATGTATGTATGTATGTCTTTTGGGGTAACATTCACTGAGACCTAAAAGATCTATTGTGCCCCCTTACTTCTACTTAGTTCCTGAGGAAAGTCTCAGAGACTAGTAGCTCCTTTAGTCCTATTTCCCCGAGGAATTTTAGGATATCTGCAGGCTTCAACTTAGGTAACTGTCCCTCTTCTATCCAGTAGTCTCCCAGGTGCTGTGCCCTAGGATTCTGAATTGCTGTGCAGTTCGCAAGTATGTGGATGGAGGATTCTTCTTCCACAAAACCGACAATCTTCTTCCTCCACTATTTTGAGCTTTTTAAGGTGCCCATTCAGGCGACAATGTCCCGTTAGGATTCCTGTTAAAACTCTTAGTGCAGTTTTACTTTGACTTATGCATTCATTTGATCTCAACAGGTTGTAGTAACCCAGAAGAATCTTTGATTGCCTAAGCCTTACTATATCTTTCCAATTGTCAGATCTTCTCTTTTCTTCGGCTTTACCTATTTCTTCCAATATTACATTGGAGCTGATTCCGCAAAAAGGTTCCGGCCCCCAAAAGGGTATTTCAGTCCCCCTCTTTGCTAGTTCATCTGCTATTTCGTTTCCTTCTATTCCAGTGTGTTCTGGAATCCACAGACTATATTGTTCTCGCCTAGTTCATTAAGTTTGCCTAGGCATTCCCACACCATTTTGGAACTGATTACACAAGAACTCAGCGCTTTAATGGCTGCTTGACTATCACACATTATGATAATCCTTTGCCTTCTATATCCTTTGTCAATATTGAACTGGGCACACCTTTTTATTACGTGAATTTCCGCTTGTAAGATACTTGTGGTTTTTCTCAAGCTTTTAGAGTGTTTGGTTCCGGGCCCGTACACTCCTATCCCAGTTCCTTCTATAGGTTTTGAACCGTCTGTGTACCATTGAATGGCATTCTTTCCAAGTCTGGTAATATTATTTGGATCCCATTCCTTCTTGTTGCTACCGTGTACCGAATTTCTTTGAAAAGTTATACTTTTTCATCATACTATCTTGTGGCATGTCCCAGGTTGTCTGATTTCTAAGAAGTGAAGAGGTGGTTTTCTTTTTAATGATTCCCTCTCTACTTAGTCTGTATCTTGTTCTTTCTGCAACACTCTCCACCACCATATGTAATGGTGTGAGGTTGAGAATCACTTCCATTGCTGCCGTTGGGCATGTACTCATTGCTACTGTTATGCATATACAGGCTAGTCTTTGAATTTTGGAGAGGTTTTCTCTCGTCGTCAAGAGGCTAGTTCTACTACTCCACGCAATGGCTCCATAAGTGATAATTGGTCTCACTATGGCAGTGTACATCCAGCTCAGGATTTTTGGGTTACAACCCTAGTTTTTCCCTGCCAGATTCCTGCACACCATTAGAGCCATTTTTGCTTTGTATGTAATCTCCTTCTCGTGTTTGTTCCACAGGAGTTTGCTGTCTGGAGTCAATCCTAGATACTTGACTTCTTGTCTCCATTCCGTTGAGATAAAATGAATACATAAATCAAAAGTTTCAACAGGAACCCTAATGGAACATTGCCGCCTGAACGGGCAACTGAAAAAGTTCAAAATAGTGAAGGAAGAAGAATGTAGAGTCTATGGCATGGAAGAAAGAAACCTCCATCCATATACTAGGAGATTATTGGATAGAAGAGTTTTTGAAGCCTGCAGATATCCTAAAATTCCTCAGGGAAATAGGATTAGCCCGTGCACTTCCATCCCAGTTCCCTCTATTGCTTTAGAGGAAGAAACATATAGACAGGATATTAAAAATATATACTAGGTGACTCGTTAGTTATGATCTTACAAAAATGGTTCCTCAATTAATTATTCAATTGTCCCAATGAAACTCTCTGAATACAAAACTCCTTTATACCTGATGGTCAACCCTTGCATTGTCACTCGACTGTTGTTGGGTTTCATTACAGGTAAAATTCTTTTAAGGTCCCCAACAAACAATGAAAGTCCGGGAAACAGCCGGCCCATTGTAGTATTTGCTGGGAAAATGATGGGGGTGGCAAACATTTATTAGGTCAACATTCTTTCTTCGGTAAAGTGTCATTACAGAAAAAACATTGGAGGCCTATTAATTATCTACGGTATTAGCCATAGTATTAACTGTAGAGGGCCTTTACTGGTCCTGAGATTATGTCAACCTATTGCCTCTGTTTCACAAAATTTTGAAATATATAAAGTTTTTTTTCAAAGCTGCTTTTAACTGTAAACACTTCATTAGCAGTAAAGGGTAAACATTCGGCCCATCGCTGCCTGTGATGGGAAAATAAAAATTTCAACTTATTTGTGGTTGGCATCTTCACACTCGTGGAGACCACAGTCCACAATATCAGTGGATAATGTCCGAATTGTTGTCATGGCCTTCCAAATGAAATTAAGGCTTAGCGACTCGGGCCTTACTATCGGCCGTAGTGACCTATAATATACTGGGCTTTTAACTGAAAAAGTTAATTGGCCAGATGTACTAAGGGAGGGGGACAGTTAATTTCCCAGACCAAAATGTTTGCTGAGACAAACTATACGAATTTTAAAAATATATATTTCCTTTTACATTTTTTAACCTTGATTTTTTCATCAATGCAAATAACACGTTATTTACCTAATCATCCCTACTTTTACTGTTTACTTACTAACATAGAAAATTCCCAATTCGAACATAGTAGGTGTATAATAAGAAGTATGTTGTCAGTGAATAGTTGATAATATAACAGATGATAAATGGTGTGAAGCACGACATGTGTCATGCGCTGACCAAACGTTTAACAACTTCTATCGACGATCACAACACAGAACGGCTCTAAGCCTCGTCATAGTTCGAGTTAAAAAAATGAAAACTGGTGTAAAAAAGAAACACGATCATAATGGGTCTAGCGGAATTTGTGATTACTAGTTTGTGTTTAAATGCTACTTGTTTATTAGAAGATTGTGAGTATTTTATAAATTTTTCTTTTTTTTTTAAATTTATTATCTACCGTGGTTTTTTTGTTTTCCTTTTATTATATTTTCTGTATGTTCCTTGTGGTGTATCAATTATGATTTTGGTTATTTGTTAGGGAATTAAATATTTTTTTTGTATATTTATTTCGGTAGCGTCCAGCTACCAATATCAAGATTCAGTTTTTTTTTATAAATTCTGCTCTCTATTTTTGTTCAATTGTCAAATTTTTTCGTTGTGTCAGATTTTATAAAAATCTGAAACGTTGAAATAAAAATACAAAAAAAATTGTGGCTTAATTCCCCAACAAATAACAAAAATAAGTAGAAGGATAGTTTCAATTTATTATATTTCGAAATTTTTGCTGATTTTTTTTGTCAAAAATTCCAAAACTTATTTTTCACTTTTACTTTGCAAGAAAACCTACAGGAATTTTTATTTCCCAGCAATTTTTTATAATTATTTATCCAGTAAAATACTGTATCTATTCCCGATTGTTAAAAAAAGTATACTGTGGCTGTTCGATAAGATTTGTCGAGTTGTCGACCAGAAATTACCAGATTATGATGTACGTATCTGCTCCCAAAACGCCATACACTTTCTGGCATTGCTATAATTATTATTAAAATTATCAAACTCTTTTCACTACCCACGCACCCACGACTGATTGTTTCTGGAACAAGGATTCTTGCATGAAATTTATGAGAATGTTCCACACCAAGATAACGAAAATTGTTCTTTTTTATGAAAATTTTTGAATGAATTTAACTTATTTTTAGTAACTCCCATCACTAGCACCTACAAACAACAACGCTTAACACAATTAGAAGAAGATCTAGCAAAAGAAACACTGTTAATCACTACTTTACAGGTAAGTATTTGTCTCATTATTCGGCTGGGCTGTACACATTTTCCAGATTATATACTTTCATTTCAGAAGCTTCGTATCTTGAGTAAATGTAATGGTTGTATTAGAGTCCAACCACAATAACTTTGGGACCCCACGTGGTCGCGGGTGTGGCGTATCAGCCAGTGGCGTTACTGACTGGCATATGAAAATGTAATTTTCATACTAAGTTTATTGTTAGGAGTTTATTTCAAATATATTTTATCAAAGTTTATGGTTTTGGATACCTGTAGAAAATTACATAATGGTATATCGCTCGCTTTATGCAGGTAGGCGACGAGATTAACATCCTTTAAAACAAATGTATAGTATTATGAGCTGCTACCCAATTTTTGACTGATGTCCATATTTTTTCTATAAGGTTCAATTCAGGATGATATGGCGGCAATCTCAAAGCTTTGTGTCCATAATTTTCCAATAACTGATCCAATACAAAATCGGGCATAAATGCAGCAACCCGATCAATAATTTCCTTTGTTTGACTATCCAAAGCTTTTCCTTGTTTCACTCTCTTGGGAGACATGAAAAATATACTATTTGCAACAACAAAATCGCACAAGAAGACCGAAAGCAAAGTACTGCCTGATTTTCTGTTAACACTAAAATGAAAATTAAGAAGCCACATAAAATAAAGTGCTCGTTGCTCCGCCGCTGGCTCGAAGCCGCAGCCAGTCAGAGATCGGCGTCGCATTCGAGGCGGTCCAACGTGGTGTCCCAAAGTTATTGTGGTCGGGCTCTACTAATTTTTCTATAGAGAAACTGTCATTAATGACTAGTGTAAGTATTTTTTCTTTTAGAATGGAGAATTAAGTGGTTATGATGAAAAAAATGGTTCAATTATTGGAACCGGAATAGCTTTTGATATAATTAATATAATGAAAGAGAAATATCACTTCAATTACACTGTAATTTTACCACGAGATCATGTCTTTTTGGGTGACAATCAAAAGCAAAACGTCAAGTATTTATTAGAGACTCAGGTAATTTTTATTTAAAATATCCAAAAGTAGGGGCGCCGAAACTTTTTAAAACCGGGTGTTGAGTTGTTATAGCCAACCCCTCCAGGTACTCTCAGATGAAACACTTTTTTTGTAGATATTTCAACAATCGTATTATTGTTTACATTTTTATTTGAGGTTAGGGCATCCTCAAAGCTTGATTGCGGTTGTGTGCTTTGAATTACACGGTTGGCGTTCACATCCACGTCCTTTTTCATATCTTCAGCTTCCCTCTCACCACAAATTTATCCATGATTACTCACGCACACAACATCGGCAATTCGGTCGTATGAAAAATGTATGGAAAGTGTGCTCACCGCTCTGTACTGCGCTCTGTGCTATTAAACGTACGACAGTACAATTAACACGCACATGTATGTGGGAGTACACAGCTGACAGTAGAGGTGGAGAACTATCGATATAGCACTATCGATAGTTTTGACTATCGAAAAATATCGATATTTTTTTTCAACTATCGATAGTATTCGATAGTTTACTTTACTTCCCATTACTGGGCTAAAGTTAAGTTAGAGATGATCTCTACGACGAAATATGCCTCTCCTGCTATAAAATGTATGTGTCGACTATTAGTGTAACAGAAAATTTATTATTTTGTGGCCCGGTCCAAGATTATCTATGGTCTGGTCACTTCGTCATTTCAGTTGTCAGTCTTGTCACTTGTCTACTTATGTACAGCTTGTACCTTGTGCATAATAGCTTTGTTCCCGAAGCGAGTTACTAACTTGTTATAAACAGACTGAGTTTGCGCAGTTTAAAATAAGAAACAATTATTGTTAACTGCGCAAACTCAATATGTTCGTCACAATTAGGAACTCGCTTTGGGAACAAACCTATTGCTAATCTTGCTAATCACAACAAGTAATAGAAGTATTTTGTATAACAATTTATTTGACAGAATAAAAACACTGAAGTTGGAAGTGAGCGCTGCGCACTGCACATGTGCGCAGCGTGTGGTGACAAGTGTAATAAGCCACCTTGTCGAGCGCGTGCAAGTGAGATATAGAACATTTTCTCTCATTTCGCAGCACTTATGATCGTTGCTGTCACTGCAGCGCCAGTGGACGCTTTTTTCGAATATCGCGTGAAAATTTCCCGTGTTGAATTCCACACGGGGAATTTCCACGCGTGTTGAGCTCTATACACACACAACAGGTCAAAAAGTGCAATAAAAATAATGAGTTTCCTAAACTTCTAGCAGTATTACCTTCAAAGGTTTTCGAAGAATTTTAATTTTAACCAAATTTTAGAGCTAGAGAAATTGATGAACTCCTAGTTTGTCTAGGTAGATGTAAAAAAATTGACTCAAATTATCCTTCGCTAGAAATAAATTTTTTTTTTAAAGTGAAAACAATGTTTAAATTTGATCACACTCTTAATTATATGAATGGGATTTTTAGCATAATAGTATATTATGAAACGATCACGACGTTTCGTATAGTTAATGCGAGTGTATTATTAACCATTACATGAGAGTGGCATACACTATTTTTTCTACAAACAAGAAATTTTATTTGATTTCAACAATTTTGGATATTTGCTAATATCAGTTTTATGTTTGATGTTAAGTTGGGTTTTTAAATGAGGATTTCAATTTGATCGAGAGTTCTTCAAAGTACAGTAGAAATACTTTTTCAAAAAAAAATGATACTCCTCTTGCTACCCTCCAATCCATAAATTGCAATTTCAGGTGGTGTGTATGAAAATTCTTCGTCGCTAGACATTTCTTTTAAAAATTGGAAGGTTCTTCCTTTTTGACAAACGCAAAAGATTTAAATTGTCATAAAACACGAATCTCTTAGAAACTGTCAAACATTCTAAAGAAAATATTGGGTATTCCTACTTGTTTATTTAAAAATCTAGATTTATATTGGTCAATTTTTCATTATAAAACTGAAAATTGGCATGTAATTAACAACTTATAGTATAGGAGTAGAAAAAAGATATTTAATGTTAATAACTTTTTTTTTTCATAGGCAGTAGATATGGCAGTAGCTTTCCTACCAATAATCAATAGTTTAAGAAATAACATAACTTTCTCAACAAGTTTTGATTCAGCACAATGGTCAGTATTAATGAATCGACCACAAGATTCAGCAGCTGGGTCTGGATTGCTGGCCCCTTTCACCACTGAAGTTTGGATTTTAATCATTTTCTCTATATTAATAGTTGGTCCCATAATTTACTTGATAGTACTCATTCAAAATCGTCTATGTAGAGATATCGAAAAAGAATCTTATTCAATATCAACTTGTTTGTGGTTTGTTTATGGTGCTTTGCTAAAACAGGGCTCCACTGTTAATCCAAAAAGAGGTACGTATATACAGGGTGTAACAAAAAGGCAGGTCATAAATCATACCACATGTTTTGGGGCTAAAAATAACTCGATCCAACCCAAGTTACCCTAGTACAAATGTGTATGCGAAAAAAGTTACAACCCTTCGAAGTTACCAAATAAAAATTGATTTTTTCAAATATTTCGACAGTTGTTCGACATATTATAATGAAAGTTGACAAGTGGCTTTCTTATGATAAGAGCATCTTAAAAAAAAATTAAGGAATTATTGCACTCCGTTAACAATTTATGGGAGTTGAGGTCCCCTAAACCTCCCCAAAATTTTTGTGTACGTTGCAATTTAATGCTTATTGTGGCACCATTATTCAAACACATTATTTTTGAAACTTTTTTGCCCCCTAGTACTTTTTACAATTATCAGTTTTTATCGAGGTACGGCCCTTTTTTCATTATGCTTCAAAAATTTCGAGTAACAAAAATTAAAGTCAATGAATTTTTTTCGAGGGTCCCACATTTTTGATTGAATCTTATTTATTTACAAATGTGTAGTTTTTATTAGATGTTCGAAATGACCCCCATTTTCTTGAATACACAGTCGGCACCGTTCTACTAACGAAAACCGAATATTCTGGAAAAGCAATGGCTTCTGACGATATCTAATTGCAGCCTCAAGGATTCTATTCCTTAGTTGTTGTTCGCTCGTCATTTTTACAGTATACACCCTCGAAAAAAATTCATTGACTTTAATTTTTGTTACTCGAAATTTTTGAAGCATAATGAAAAAAGGGCCGTACCTCGATAAACACTGATAATTGTAAAAAGTACTAGGGGGCAAAAAAGTTTCAAAAATAATGTGTTTGAATAATGGTGCCACAATAAGCATTAAATTGAAACGTACACAAAAATTTTGGGGAGGGTTTAGGGGATCTCAACTCCCATAAATTGTTAACGGAGTGCAATAATTCCTTAATTTTTTTTTTAAGATGCTCTTATCATAAGAAAGCCACTTGTCAACTTTCATTATAATATGTCGAACAACTGTCGAAATATTTGAAAAAATCAATTTTTATTTGGTAACTTCGAAGGGCTGTAACTTTTTTCGCATACACATTTGTACTAGGGTAACTTGGGTTGGATTGAGTTATTTTTAGCCCCAAAACATGTGGTATGATTTATGACCTGCCTTTGTGTTACACCCTGTATACACAATACCACACACAGACCTACCCTTTATCTCCTTTAATAAATAAATGTAATCAATATAATTTCTGTTTTAGACTCGTCGCGTCTTCTATTTTCGACGTGGTGGCTCTTCATCTTAATCCTCACTGCTTTTTATACAGCCAACTTAACAGCTTTTCTTACACTGTCAAAATTTACTCTTCCAATCAAATCTGCGACAGACATTGGTAAAAACCATCACAAATGGGTCACCAACAAAGCAAACGCTATTAGAGATCAAATATTTGTCGAAAGAGATGACCAAAATATATTCCAGGAAACTTTATTGGACATAATCGGTCCTCAAAAGCTATTCGTAACAGACAAAGACAATGAAATATTAAACACGTATGTGAAAAATAGACAGATGATGTTTATCAGGGAAACTACTGTTTTGAATCACGTATTGTACAATGACTATAGGGAAAAAGCTAATAGAGGCGTTAATGAAAACGAAAGGTGTACCTACGTTGTTGCTAAATTTCCCATTGCGAATTTTTATAGAGCTTTCGCTTATTCGAAAAATTTTAAATATCAAGAGTTGTTTGATTTGTCGTAAGTGCTTTTAATAATAATAATAATAAATGCTTTTATCGTTTAAAGAAAAAACTGGATTCCTGGAAAGTGTATATTAACTAGTAGCTACTCCAAGATTTTCCTTTTTTTTTTGTACTTTTATTTTTCAGGATTCAAAGACTTGTAGAGGGAGGCATAATTCAATTCAAGCTCAAAGAAAACCTACCAGACGCAGAAATTTGTCCTCTTGACTTGGGTAGTACCGAACGTAAACTAAGAAACGCAGATCTATTGTTAACTTACGTTATAGTTGGTGGAGGTTTAGCGGTAGCTGGGTGTGTTTTTTTGATGGAAATTCTTTGGAGACTGTGGACGAAAATATGTTGCAAGAAAAAATCACATAATCATCAAATCTGGCAGAATAATAATAATTATAATCCCATGGCATCCAAAACAATTTTTCAGTCTAAAATCACTCCTCCGCCTTCTTATCAAACATTGTTCAAGCCTCCGTTTTCGTATAAGGAAGAAGGAGGATATAAGAAGCAAATTAATGGGAGGGAATATTGGATAGTTGATACAAAAGATGGTTTTAGACAAATGATACCACAGCGCACGCCTTCGGCTTTGTTGTTCCAATTTTCAAATTAAGCACATTTTTGTGATTTCCCTAATATCATATTTTAATCAATATTTGCAGTTTTATTTTATAAGTTTGAGGCATAAGTAACTAAATTATTATAGCTACTGGTCACTGAGGCTTGTCCCATTTCCCTTGTTATCTACTTCCATTCCAGAAATTTTGTGTCTTTTACTAGTTTGACTGGAGGGAGTTCACATGCTTTCACACCAAACGTGAATTTATGTTTATGTAGAAGCAATCACATTACCATCACGTCACTTCACTTTGCTTAACCTAAAAATGTACCAAATAAACAATAATAATGGTGATAACAGTTCAACTTCATCTTCCGCGTTTGAAGAAGACTTGGAAAATGCATGTGCTTTACTTATAGTTATGGTAACCCAATAAACATTTTCGTTTATATAATAGTAACCATCGCTATTTTATAAAACTGCAATTTATATAAGCTAAGCATAGTAATATTTCTGTAACTCTTATAAACCCTTTACAACACTTAAATGGAGCAATTTATAAGAGTTGCGAACACCTTTATTTAGTAACGTTATAAAACCCATAAGTCTAAAACTAAAAGTAACGGAAATTTTTCCCGTACCTTTATAAAACTTCATCTAGGAAGAGGATGTAATGATATTTAGTTTTATTACTGACTTGGTTACTCTTATAAACTTTTCCTATAGAGTTGTTGGTAACCTTACCATTACTAAATTATTTCTTTGTCAAGCTGTCATCTGTCACATTTTCAATATGTGTTTTCTCTTTTTAGCATACATTGGTTATTATATTGTTTCTTCTTGTTAATTCCACAATTTTAAACATCTGGCAGTATAGTAATTCATTTTTGTCTCCATGTTTATATGTTATTAAGATGGATGATGAGATATATTATGTGCACTTTAATACTTGTCACATCATTTCCACACATAAGGTTGGACCAAAATTATATTGCCAATCATTTTTTACTGTAAATGTTAGCAAGGCACTTCTAAAAAATTCATTTGCCTTTGAAATATGTGTTAATAAAAAAATTCTTATTGAATTTTAAAAAATAATTATTTTAATTTTTTTTAATTTGTTCATAAAACAGAATCAATCATATGTTCTTACTATATAATAAGAGTCCAATCTAAATTCAGTTTTCCAAAATTTTGTTAAATATTTAATTTTCTATTCCTGTTTATATCTGCGTTTTAGAAAATTATCATGGCGGATAGAGCCTACACCCTTAAAAAAATTAGTTACCACAAAATTACTGTCGGTAACACTCTATAAAACTCAAAGTAACACTATATATCCATAAATGGTGATTCTATAAAACTTCAAGTCTACTATAAATTATTAAGTGTTAGTTGAGTGTCACAGCACACCACAAGTGATGGTTAGAGAACTTTTGGTGGTAATATTCAAAGGTAAAGAAGAAATTTTGACGTCATTTGTTGATAAAGTGGAACTGGAAGATACCTGTCGATTAACGAAAGTGTTGATTTTTAATTTACCAGAAGATGCTGGCACTACTTGTGTTATTCTGGTAAAACGCCTAGAAACTTTTCGGCAAAATGTACTGCTGTATTTGATTTTTTCCAGCTATTAATCATAGTTTTATTCACAATTTTCTTACACAGTTAATAACCACTCCTATTTTAGGTTAACTTTTTACTGAAACACAAAGAGAAAACATCAGTTACCCAAAGTTTCATAACGTATTTATAAAAGAACTTGTTACTAAAAGTTTCATAACGTATTTATAGAAGAACTTAAGTATCTGAAGTTTTAAAAAGGTAAACAACGATGCTATTACAAAACTCAGAAACCATTAGTTTTATTACGGAAGTAACGGCAAACCTTATATAAATTTGTTATACAAATTGAGGTAACGATTACTTCAAGTTTTATAACACAGTCATATAAATAGTTACAACACTTCATTATAAAACTAGAACTTACAGTAATGGCATAACACCCTAATAAACCTAATTTACTATAAGTGTTGCAATAAAACTACAAAGCATTTCCTTATATAATTGTGTAACCCTTATGAATACGCTATAAAAATATCAGTTACTATATCTAAGTCACGAAAATTGTTTTTTGGGAAATGCACTTTTTCTATTAAAAATTCTTCCATTTTGACAGCATTCACGTTTTCAGGGCGCACAAAACAGAAAATTTAAGCGCGACATGTCATATATATGAAGTCATCGATGTCACACGATTCCCTACATATTGAATTGTTTATATACAAAAAAATGGTTTATTCTAATCTTGTGGGACATAAAATTTGCCGCCCCTAAAATCTACCGCGCTAGGCTCTAGCCTACTCCGTCTGAATCCATGTAAGTTCTCGTAGAAGCAGAGTATGTGTTTCATCATAGAGTTCACATTTCCTGAACATAGGTTCGCTAACTCTGCCCTATGATGCTTGTCACAAAACACTTTTATTTGAAGATAGAAATATGAACAAAAATAATGTTAGTAATAGCTTTATTGTAGACCTAATAAACATAACATAAGAACAGTTATTGTATAGTATATATTTCTTATATACAATGCTACGGCAGCATTTTCTACTTTAGGTATGAACTGTTTTTGGTATTCAAGGAGATCTTGATAAATCAATTCATTGCTATCTTTTCCCCATATAAAATCTATATGATTAAAACGTTTGTCTTCAACGAGCTTCAATTTAACTAGATTTGGCAACTGCTCAGCTAATTTTTCGACATCCTAAAAAATAAATAGTTATTTTCCAAACAAGTGCGGAAAGTGATACTTTAACGCTCATCGTGAAAAGCCCTGTATTATATAATATTACTCACCTGAACTGCAGCCAGTAAATCGTTTTGCGAATAATACATGGCAATGGGAGCAGTTATGGCAGAAATATTGTAATCTGGAGGAGAAGTTGCTTTGTAATATTTTAAATTTGCAACTCCATAGTCGTATCTTCGAAATTTCCCTGTAAAACACAGAAAGTCTTGTATCTTAGTGTCCCGTACTCTTAAATTCATACAATTTAACAGTTTTGAATTTCAATTAATTTGACAGTTTATTTCCTCAGTCCAAAAAAGTATCTAATATAGATCTAATTCTAATTTACTTACGCTCAATACTGAATACCATGCGCAGCATTGAACAACTTACTCATTTAAGACATTAGATATTCATAATAATCAATTGCTAAGGCGATTTTTTTTTACCTGAAATAATCTCTTGTCCATAATGAACAATCATTTTTGTCGATATTCCCGCGGGGGCGTTAGATGTTATCAGAGGTAGAAAATCCTGGAATACAAAACTTATTGAAATCGGTACACAGGTAACAGATATTAATAATAGAATAGTCAAAACTAACAAACTATCTACTATGCACTTAATACTAGTACAATAAAATCCAAACTTGTCTGGGAATGCTTAGAAAACCTCAAAAAACTCAGTGCCACAAATAAGGTAACCCTGAAATGGATGCCAGTTCACTAGGGAAATGAAGGGAATGAAAAAGCAGACGCCCTAGCACGAGAATTATCGGCAAACGGCTATACCGGCCCTGAGCCAGCAACCGATGTAACAAAGGCTTCACAAACAACACCTCAAATACTAGCAATAATTCCGAAGCTCAAACGCAGTAAACTGATGGTTGAACAACCCATACCAAAACTTACTGAAGAAATCCTAAGGTTAAATAGGAGATATATCAGGATGGTAACCGGCCTTATAACCGGACACTGCGGCCTGAGAAAACACTTTCATACAATGGGAATCTTCCAAGAAGAACCTATATGTAGATTATGTGGTGAGGAGGACGAAACAGTCACCCATATATTTTTCGAATGTAAGGCTATACGTTGGTGGAGGTATAGACAGCTAGGGCCGGACGACCCTGTATCCAACCGATACTGTGAAGAGACTTCGCCGAGGCTGCAGTGTTGGGACCTCCTAACCCGGTCTGTTTCTTCTGAATACCAACCAACCATGCCATGAATACCAAATTTATAAATAAAAAAAAATAGGGCATGTCCACCAAAGGAACAAGTTGACATTAATGACAGTCGCTTTGAGGATAAACAATTATTTGGAGAGATTTTAAATTTGTAATTTGGTTGTTTTGTATTGATTTAATGATCCTTGTTATTGTAAACAGTCAGATATAGCTTCTAAAATACCTAAAATTTGGAAAAAAGCTACAAATCAAAAATAAATAACTCAAATAACGATCAAAATAACTATTAAGAACCACGATTTGTTTGTCATCAGATTCATCAGGGCGACTGTCACATGACGTTACGTAGACTCTTGCCCTATTCAAAATGGAAAAAATTCGTGAATGAAGGAAAAGTAACTGAAACACACCCTACACCAGTAAGTGGTAGAAGAGCTTTAAGATCACATATTTAATAGCAGAATCAGTTTTTTTTTAAAAGGATTTGGTACTTACTCTATCAAATCCTTGGTTATTGAATCCGCACAAAAGAAACAAAAATAGAGTTGCTAATTCTCGCAAACTTTCATTGTTGTATATTACCTTTCCCATTATTCCATAAATTGGTGAGTATGATAGCAGTTCGTGAATATTCAGTCGATTCAATATGAACTAAAAAAGAAAATCTTGCAGGTTATAAGGTCTTGTGAGTTTTTTTTTCCATTGGATTGGTCCTTTCAGAGTATCCTTCTAAAATGTCAACCCAATATTAATACTTTTGTGGTATTTACAAGATTTATTACTTTGAAAATGAGTTTTTTCCACACTATTTGAGGGAAAAGGAATGATTTTATCTGAAAACTGGCTGTGCCAGTCGATATCTCGAATCAAAAAATCCAATTTTTCAAATTTTAAGCGTTTTTAAAGACCCAAAACATTTTTTTTGTTGGAAATTGGAAATTTTGGACCAAGAGAAGTAGAAATAGTATCTCTCCCATCTGTATCTGTAGAGTAGGGAGGGTGAGCTAGGCCCATAGCACTTAGGCCACATGTAACCTCCCGAGGAGTTCTCTTCCTAGGTCATCGTACAACCTGTCCTTTCTAAGAAGGTGGACAGGTCACTAGGAGATATCTTCTTTATATCGGCAGGTTTAGGCCAAGCCTCACCGAACACGCATTCTCTTATTGACGATAACTCCGGGCTCTCGCATAAGACATGCCTGGTGTGTTCACTAGCCCCATTATATGGAGGTGTTTCCTTAATTGACAGTGGCCAGTCAGAAATCCTACCATTAAACGTAAGTTTTTCCTGGTCATCACCAAATATTTCTTCGACTCCAGCTACCCAGGGTCGCCCAAGGTGATCCTGGCAAGACTGCATCCCTACTTCTCTCCTAATAACTTGGTAATATCGATTCAAAATCAACTCATATTTGTTGAATTGTATAGTTACGACCTGTTTTTTGTACGTACCTGCAAAACATCAATAAATTTCACCATAATTTTAAATATAGGAGAACTTAAATTTCCCATATATGCAACTGGAGCCAATGCTGTCATAAGAGCTATCTTATCATTATATTGTGGTCTTAAAGCAGCCATCGCAAAAAACTGACTTGTACCTTGTGAATGTCCAATGTAAAAAATTTTTTTTTGGCCTGTTTTTTCTATAATATAGTCAATTTTTGCTGGTAAATCGTAGTAACCACATGTATCGAAGCTGAAAAATATCAAGTTTTTTATTTTTTTAAGAAAAAACAATCTAATTCGGTTGTACAACAATATTTATCATACCAAAATTAATTCTTCAACTATTACCTGTAATCCCAGAATTTTGAATCAGTATCTGGATTCAATAGAACGTGATTTCTACTCCACGTGTTTCCTCTGTTATTTCCAAGCCAAACATCGTATCCAGCATCTGCCAAAATCAGACCTATTGCTTTTTTTGGCCCAGTATTGATGAAATCTGCAGAACTACTTGACAGACCGTGCATTACAAGAATTGCAGGTTTATTTTTCACTCCATAGAAGGTTTTATTTTGTCCTCCAAGTAAACGTTGCATTCGTAATACGTAACCATCTTCAGTTTTTACCCAGTGGGTTTCTAGAGGGTAGTCGTGTTTGCGTAGTAGTTGATACTAAAAGATTTTAATAACTGAGAAGATTTACTGAAATAACTTGCAATTTTGGGAGCATTTTACTTTTTCTGATGACAATGTAATCTTCTATAATTTTTTTTTACTACTACTACTACTAGGTACTAATTTAGTGAGGCGAACGTTGGCCAAGACAAACTCAAGCCAAAGCTCCGGAACTGAGGCCTCTGATGCCATTCCTGCTATTTATGCATCCATGAAGCCGAGTCCCTCGATGAAGGACTCAATCCTCTCAGGTACGTCCGAGGTCCGTCCCGCGGTTAAAAGGGTCAAGACGTTTGTCCGAAGTCCGTCCCGTGGATCCGTATGATAATTTATATTATACCGAAAGCACTAACCAATTAAAGTGGTGCGTTTTTAAGCCAAAAGTCGAACGGTATCACACGCGAAACAACGAGAAGCACTACTAGCTATTATTTAAAATATTCCTCTATTTATAGGTAAGGGTCTGTGGAAGGGTGTCGATAATACACGAATCATACTAATTATTCTAGGAATAATATTCTACCCTGCCCATTCTACCTGTGTATCCACCTGACCGCGGGACGGACATCGGTCGGGGATTAAAAACCCTTTTCCTAAACCCTCAATTTTCTGACCGCGGGACGGACATCGGTATTGCCCAATGAAACTATGAGTGTACTTACAATGTTTAATCCATAATCATCATTGAGATTGGTATTATTTTGTTCTGAAGCAATTTTTTCGAATTCCTTTAATATACCATTTAGTGAAGAGAAATCAAATGTATAGCAGAGAGATTTGGAAACTAGTGTTCCCACTAGAAAAAATATAAAGTTCACTACATTCATTTTCGTGCAGAAATATAAATAATAGATATTTTAATAAAAATTGATATAAAGCAAAAAATAAAATTATCAATCAATCAAAATGATAATCAAATTTTTTCAAGTGCTTTTATACATTTTCCAGTAAATACTTGATAAAAGTGTAGACTCTTCAATATATAGTACGAGAGCTGATCGTTTTGGAGTTCAAAAATTAACTACTACATTACAGTACATTATATTTTCTACTCCCATGCTTTAATTGTATCATCACTAGTACTTTAATATGAATTGTTTGGTCTGTTGGAGTTTAAATGGTGATGGATTTAGGCATAGGCCCGGGCCTAGGGCGGCATTGCAAGTACTAATTTCTTCACACGTCGTTGGGAATTCTCGGTGCAGCGTACAAATTTGGGAGTTACGATTCTTTCTTAAACTCGTTGGTCTGAAGCTACAGGATTGCAGCGAAAATTACATCGTTTAGAAACAGCAATTCTAGTAATAGTGACAGGAAGCTTAGATCCGCCACTGAGTTTAAATGATTTAAAAAGATCATAGAATACAAATTTTTTGATATAATTAATCTCGTTTTAAAATTGTATTAACAATATTGAAACAATTATTAAGATTAAACTAATTCGTTGATCTATTCGATAACCGGTGTTTGTAGGCTTCGTGGTAGTTGTCGTTAGCCCTCCGTTGTCTATGAACTCTTGTTGATTTGCCAAAACTTCAACGTTAACTAATTTTTGTACATCTTTAGCACAGTTGAAATCAAGATGGTTCCATCGTTTGTAATCTATAAGATTGTTTTTAACTACATTTGGTAATTCACTAATCAATCGTTGGACGTCCTAAAAAAAACGATACAAATTTATTTATATCCGTTATTTACAGTTTCTTGTAACAATTGTCATAGTAAAGCGTGTTATCAATAGAAGTCAAAATAATAGTATAAAACTATTAAAACGCCTTAAAAATTACAAAATTACTTTCCAAAAGGTAGACCGTTCACTAGGAAGCAACATCTACAGGTTAATTGGTATCTCGTGGCAAGGCGGAGCTTCCAGTACACAGAGTACTGCATAACGATTGGCTCATTTCACGTGATACCGCTTGGAGTGTACTTCTCGGGCTATATGCCCCGCAGACAATGAATTACACTTCCAAGTTAAACGGGGTTGGTTTATATGAAAATAAATAACCAACTGATGAGGCGCAAATAAGCCGAAACCGGTTTGCAAGTGTTATCCCGTCTATTTGTAAACCAGAATGGTTGGTTCTATATTTTCATTTATACCAACCCCGTTTAACTTGGAAGTGTAATTCATTCTGTCGGGGCATATAGCCCGAGGAGTAGATGTTGCTTCCTAATGAACGGTTCACCTTTTGGAAAGTAATTTTGTAATTTGTAAGTCGTTTTATTATTATTTTGACTTCTATTCTATATCCGTTATATTTTAATTGTATGGTGAACGTTATAACGTTCTGGTTATATATTATTGAGGTACAAAATGATAGCCTACCTTAACTGAAACTAAGAGATCGTTTTGACCGTAGTATAAAGCAATTGGAGCTGTTATTGCGGCCAAATTATAATTTGGAGGTGTGTCTAAATTGTAATGTTTTTGATTTAGTTCCGCAGTACCGTAATCAAACCTTCTAAATTCACCTGAAAATCGTACAGTCTCAAGTATATTAAGAAAATTAGAAATACTGTATTGAAATATCACTGCAAACATACAAGTTGCATAAAGCGTTTAAAAAAAATATTAACATTACGATTACCTGATGCTACTTCTTGTCCATAATGAATCAATGATTTGACAGAAGTTCCAGCTGGAGAGTGAGATAATTGAAGATTTAAAGTTGACTAAAAATTAAGACATAAAAAATAAGACAAATAAACCTGTTACTTTATTGTTGATACTGTTTTTTTTTATCTACGGCCTCCCACTTTTTTATAATTATATTTAAATGTTATGAATAATAAAAGAATTTTCTTTCCCTTCCAATTAACTTTTTTTAAACATGACTATAATAGTATATTATTCAACAAGCATATAATGATGGCTATTATTCATTTATGAATAACCTGTTTAGGTATACATTTTTTTGTCAAACTAAAACACTATACTTTATTACAAAAAACTACTAATTACTAATATTTACTTCTTATGTTATTGAACAGATTATATTTAAGTTTACAGTTACATTTGTACAATTTGTAAAATTGATAATCGGAACTGTAGCTGTATTTATGGTGGAAATCGGTATTTCCGATGACCGTCCGGCGGTCAGGGTAAAACGCAGGTACGTCCGAGGTCCGTCCCACGGTTAAAAGGGTCAAGACGTTTGTCCGAAGTCCGTCCCGTGGATCCGTATGATAATTTATATTGCAGATATTATATATCATATATACATATAAGATATAATATGTAGTAGATACTTTATTTGTAATGCTAAAACCATTACATTTTATTTCATATTTTTCCCTTCACACTTTTTCCAGGCTTAGGACTGGCAGAAGCAATGGCCAAAATTGACCTTTTCTTTCTGGCGAAACAACGAGAAGCACTACTAGCTATTATTTAAAATATTCCTCTATTTATAGGTTAGGGTCTGTGGAAAGGTGTCGATAATACACGAATCATACTAATTATTCTAGGAATAATATTCTACCCTGCCCATTCTACCTGTGTATCCACCTGACCGCGGGACGGACATCGGTCGGGGATTAAAAACCCTTTTCCTAAACCCTCAATTTTCTGACCGCGGGACGGACATCTGTATTGCCCGTGGAAATAACATTAAAACGTCACTTTTGCTTTTGACATACATCATACACTCTAGATAAAAAACAATCTACTCATATATAATTAACAGCTTGATAAAGTCTTACATGTATCTTGATAGCCGGATGGTTTACGGCTCTGACTTGGTGAAGAGAGGAATTTTATACATTGGATCAAATCCCCGTCGCGGTGAAAATTTTAATTTAATATATTGTGAATAATCTTCAATATATGTGTCATGTACGTCATTATACTTGAAGAAGCACACACGTGACATGTTAAAATTATCAAAAAGTCGTGAACAAAAGCTTTTATCCACAACTATTAATTAATATATCTGTTACATATGCGATTTTTATCAAGTAATGCCATGCATTACCATATAGAATTGAATAATAATGACAGTTCGATGGAATAATATTACTCAATAGTTGCGTAAAATTTGACAATCTGTAAATTTACTTGTCATTGTATTTGTAGATATACTGTCAGTCGGTTTGTGAGTTATTTGGTGTGAACATTCTTATCCCTGGTATCATTAGAGAAATGTCTAATAGTCTTGTACACCGCCAGACATTTTAAAATTAGCGGCTAGCGCTACAGAAAATCTCCTACCTAACAAGTCAAAAGGTAAATATGATGCGGTGTACAAAAGTTTTATGGATTGGCAACTGTCACAAAAAACATCGTCTTTTTCTGAAAATGTTATCCTAGTGTATTTTGTTGAACTTGCTAAAAAATACAAGTCATCATCATTGTGGGCATATTATTCTATGCTGAAAAGTACATTGAATATTTACCATATTATCCACCTAGAGACTTACATGAAGTTACAGGCATTTTTAAAACGTCAGTCCGAGGGCCATCAACCGAAAAAATCTAAAACTTTTACGCCCGAAGAAGTCAGTAAATTTATTAAAGAAGCGCCAGATCATACCTATCTAATGACAAAGGTATTCTTACAATAACGTAATTTTCAGCTTAGAACTTATATATGAATTATATTCTATGAAAACTGAAGATATGGAAGATTACAATGGAGCTCTTATAGTGAAAATACCTTTCACAAAAACAAAGATTCCTAGATCATTTACTGTATCAGGTGAATTTTACGATATTTGCAAAAAGTATATAAATCTTCGCCCATCTCATGCTAAATGCCCATCATTATTTTTAAATTATCAAAATGGCAAATGTACTATTCAAAGAGTAGGCATTAACAAATTATCTTCTATGGGAAAGCACATTGCTGTGTTTTTAAAATTAAAAAATCCCGAATTGTACACAGGACATTCGTTCCAAAGATCATCTGCAACCATTTGCGTTAACGCAGGAGGTGACATTACAGCAGTAAAGCAGTTAGGGGGATGGAAATCAACCACAGTTGCCGAAGGTTAGATGACAACATAACCAATAAAATAAAAAGAGGAAATCAAATTTCAAACGAAATTAACAAACATTATACTAGCTCTAATTACAATGAAAAACCTTGTACTAGCTCTAGTGCCAGTCCAAGTCCCATGATTTTCAATCAGACTCAGATGACTGACAAAGTTATCCCTGGCATGAATTTTAACAATTGTAATGTAACTATTAATAATTATTATGTAAGTAAATAAACATAAATTTATTGTGTATTAATAACGTTACCATTAATAATAAATAATATTCATTTGAAATATATTTTGGATTTTTTTAATAAACTTATATATATATAGTTGTGGATAAAGTATAGTATTCAACACGCGCATAATGGCTATTACCCACTCAGATGTTACAACACTCGCCTCCGGCTCGTGTTGCAATTTCATATTCGTGGCTAATAGCCATTATTATACGCTTGTTGAATAATATACTATTTCATTATAGAAACTTGTGTAACTTACCTTATCCAATTGTTGCTTATCAAATCCAAAAATTAAAAATCTTGGGAAAACGCACAGTTCATTAAATACTGAACTATTCGAACAAACAGCTTGGGAAATTCTAGAAACAAATGAATTGTAGCTCAATATTTCATTCCAATGTAAATCTTTCAACAGTTTCTACAAAAAAAATTATAATCAAAAACCTTGTTGTGATGTCAAATAAATTGTAGCACCAAGAAAACCATAACAAAAGATTTATACTGAAACCATCTATTAAAAAATATTTCAATTGTTCATACCTCTAAAGGTATTAAGAATTTCGCTGCAATTTTAATGACTGGTGAGGAGGTATGAGCCATGAAAGCTACTGGACCTAATGCCGACATCAACGCAATTTTCTCGTTATATTCCGGTCTTAAAGAAGCCATGGCAAAAAATTGTGATGTACCTTGGGATAATCCTACGTAGAAAATTTTCTGCTGACCGGTGGTTTCGAGTATATAATCAATTTTAGCTGGTAGATCGTAATATCCACAGTCTTCAAAACTAAAAATATACAATGAACACATAATAAGTATATACTATATCCAAACGTACCTAAAATCCCAAAACTCATCGTCTAAATCTGGATCTAATCTAACATGGTATCTGGAAAAAGTATTTCCTCTAGTGTTACCCAACCAAACATCGTATCCAGCGTCAACTAAATCAAAAGCCAGAGACTTGTTAGGTCCCAATGCAATCCATTCTACTGAACTTCCAGTGATTCCATGCATTATAAGAACTGCTGGTTTAGTTTCGTGGTTAGTATCTGGGTTGCGAATGCGATGCATTATTAGTACGTAACCATCTTCAGAGATAATCCAGTGGCTTTCGCATTGATAACCGTATTTTTCAGTTAGTTGATTCTAAAAATATAAATCTGACTCAAACTTATTACCTATCGATACGAAAATACAAATTAAATATAGATAAGTACTTACAATATTCAAATCAGCATCATTATTGAATGTATCTTTATAGTTTAATATTTCATATTTTGCACACAAAATATTGGTTAAAAAAAATAATATTATAACTGGTACTATCGACATTTTGCAAATAATCATACGGTTTGTTGAAAACAATCTTGAGATTTATCAAATCCAGATTAAATATTCATTTATTTTATCTAGAAAGATTATAAAATGAATGGTTTTGACATTTTTAAATTTGCTCATATCTTATTTAATAATTTATGCAAAGCATAAAGATATTAGAAATTAATTCTTAATCTAAGAATAAAATGATTTACGAGAAAATTAATTTCATTATGGTAATAGCTCGATATCAATTGTTATATTTTTTTACTAGTTCGATTCCGAAATAAAGAGTTTGGGTATAAATGTAGTACAAAACCCCCCACGCTATTAACATCTCCTGTTTACTAGACAAGAGCTTTAACCAAATAACTCACGGCGCCAGTTTGTGCATTTGCTCTAGTAGATCATTTCAAGCAAAAACGATATATACCTCATGAATTTTTTATACAATAATTTCAAGATTTAATAACACTCAATTGTATTGTAATTGGTCCTTGACAAGTTTGCAAAATTTCTATTAAAGTAGGTCAAAATCGAGTACAAAGGAATCGGTTACATACAAACAAACAATATTAAAACTGTTTAAATTGCTTTATTGGTATTAAACATTTCATTATCGATATATTCTTGTTGATTTGCTAAAACTTCTAAATTTACTTTTTCGTAAACACTTTTCCCAATAAGAAAATCGGCGTGATTCCAGGTTTTACTATCAACCATTTTGTTTTTCACCAAATTTGGCAGTTCACTTGCTAGCTGTTGTACATCCTAAAACATCAAATAATTATACAGAGTCCTTTTTTAAAATCTTTGTCTAACTTTACAACCTTAAAATATGAATTGTGTGTGTTAAAATGTTTGAATGATGATTTTACTGTATGTTTGGTTGCATATTACCGTAGTAGTTGCCAAAAGATCATTTTCTCCATAATATAAAGCAACAGGAGCTGATATATCAGACACATTAAAATCTGGTGGTGTATCAGAATTATAGAGCTCACGATTTATCTCTGCTCCATAGTCAAACCTTCTGAAATGACCTACAAAAAATGAGACAGAAATTATTTTCATTACAAATGTCAAATAATCCGTTTCCGATCAACTGTAAGATGCCATATTGATTATTGTAGCTACGTCAAAGTCTTTAATGGAAAAATAAATAAATGAAAAATCATACCTGACTTGATTTGTTGAGTAAAATGCACCAACATATTCAAAGACACTCCAGCTGGAAGATTTGACGTTAAAACTGTTATAAGAGACTGAAAAATATATAAAATTGTATTTTAGTAGAAAAAACTGAGCTTATTTAGACGTCTGTGTGTGTGAGAGAGAAGCAAGTTCATTTTTCATAGATCATTATCTTAAATATTCTTATTATTGTGATTATTTCAACATCAAAATTTCGTTATGAATCCAAAACAAAAAAAAAAGAATTCCAAAAACCTTACTTTGTCGAGCTCTACAGGATCGTAACCACAACCTAGATAGATAAACATAGCACAAAGTTCTTGTGTTGGTGAACCATCTGAGCATAAAATATCACAGAATTTTGATACAGCTGGATTGAATCGGAAAAATTCATACCAATGAAATATTTCCGAAATTTCCTAAAAGTGAAAAAAAGTAAAAAAATTAGTAAAATGTATGGTATAATCTTCTCCCAGCTAACAAATCTAGCACATGCAGTCTTACAACTGACATTGGTTTCACAAATCTTTTTTCGCCTATACCTTACCGGAAAATTTGTCAATGTTTTTTTTAATTTTCGTATTTTTTGGTTTATTCGGTAGGCGAAAAACAGTTGTGTAACACACAACTGCTGCTAAAAGCTGATGTTCTGCCCTTGTCACACAATATACTATTCTTACTTCCAAAATATCCGTCATATTGGTGGCTATTTTCAATAAAGGTGATCGAATATGTCCCATATAAGCTACAGGAGCAAGTGCTGACATTAAAGCTATTTTATCATTATATTCAGGCCTTAAAGATGCCATTGCAAAAAATTCAGTTGTTCCTTGCGAATATCCCACAAAGAAAAGTTTTTGATGTCCAGTGGTTTTCAATATGTAATCAATTTTAGCGGGTATGTCATAGTGACCACAATGTTCGAAACTAAAACAAATAATAATGTAGAATAGAACTCTGAGGTGCGGGTCAAAATATGTATGTATGTATGTCTTTTGGGGTAACATTCACTGAGACCTAAAAGATCTATTGTGCCCCCTTACTTCTACTTAGTTCCTGAGGAGAGTCTCAGAGACTAGTAGCTCCTTTAGTCCTATTTCCCCGAGGAATTTTAGGATATCTGCAGGCTTCAACTTAGGTAACTGTCCCTCTTCTATCCAGTAGTCTCCCAGGTGCTGTGCCCTAGGATTCTGAATTGCTGTGCAGTTCGCAACTATGTGGATGGAGGATTCTTGTTCCATTCCACAAAACCTACAATCTTCTTCCTCCACTATTTTGAGCTTTTTAAAGTGCCCATTCAGGCGATAATGTCCCGTTAGGATTCCTGTTAAAACTCGTAGTGCAGTTTTGCTTTGACTTATGCATTCATTTGATCTCAACAGGTTGTAGTCACCCAGAAGAATCTTTGATTGCCTAAGCCCTACTAGATCTTTCCAATTGTCGGATCTTCTCTTTTCTTCGGCTTTACCTATTTCTTCCAATATTACATTGGAGCTGATACCGCAAAAAGGTTCCGGCCCCCAAAAGGGTATTTCAGTCCCCCTTCAGCTAGTTCATCTGCTATTTCGTTTCCTTCTATTCCAGTGTGTCCTGGAATCCACAGTAAGGTGACTATATTGTTCTCGCCTAGTTCATTAAGTTTGCCTAGGCATTCCCACACCATTTTGGAACTGATTACACAATGCAATTAGAAAAATAATTATCTCTTTTATTTGCTCACCTAAAATTCCAAAATTCTTTATCGACATCGGGGTCTAAAGTTGTATGATTCCTGGAATGAGTATTTCCCCTATTATTACCTAACCATACATCATATCCAGCATCTGCCAAAGCTAACCCAAGACCTCTTTTAGGTCCAGAGTTTACCCAGTCTATTGAAGTACTGGTCATACCATGCATTAAAAGTACAGCAGGTTTTGAAGTTGTTTGGTAATTTGAATTGTTTTGTCCAGCGGTAATACGATGCATTCCCAGTATGTAACCATCTTCTGTTGTTACCCAATGGGTTTCTACTGGATAATTGTACTTCTCTAAAAACTGATACTGAAAAATAAAATACAAATCAAGTAATGGTACTTTCATGAACCATTCATAGTTTTGGAAAATAAGTTAACATACTTACAATATCTAATCCAGCGTCTGGATGACTCCTAATATTTTTAAAAGTACTGCTCCATTTTTCTAAATAGTGTTCGAACGCATGAAATTCCCCACAAACAAAATTAAGTAACAGTAATGATGTAAACAGACTCTTCGAAACTCTATCCATTTTGATGTTTAAGTGATAAGGAGTTGTTTGGATATTAACTACAATTTTTAAACAAATACTCTATTTTATAGCATTATCTTTATATACCTACTTAAATGCGATAGATAAATAGTATATATATTAAAGACAAAAGTAATTTTTCGAAATATTTTGATCAAATCTATAATACTTCCACTTGAACTTTAAGCTAGAAAAATGTTTGTCATGTTAGTATGCAGGTAAACCAATAAAAAGCAGGATATAATCAAACTAGAGTTGAAAGCTGAACTCTTTCCCTTTCTGAAAATGTATAATTTGTTGAAGTTTAGATGAAAAATGGTTTCTAACAAACAATCATCAATAAAAACCAAAAAACTTACTTATTTTTCATCTAAACTTCAACAAATTATACATTTTCAGAAAGAGTTCAGCGTTCAGATAGAATAAAAATTTGTAGGGTGTTTCATTAAAAAAATAGACGAAATTTTCATTTAAAAATACCGGTAAGATAACGACCTCAAATTAGTAGATTTCCATATACAAATTTGTCAAAAAGACATTAGTTCCGATTCTGGAAATTTTATAATCTTAGTATCTATATTTTCATGGCTGGCTGACATATACGGTAAGCCAGGATCTCAGGACCACTGTAAAATCCCGTGACCCGAAGAGGACGGGTGTAGCTCTCTACAATCGACTCTTAAAAGGTGCTCTGCGGGAAACAGAGGTCCTGACTCCTAGCAATAATGAGGAACTGGAAAGGTACACAGTATCTATCCAAAACAAAATAGACATTGCCTATAAGGAATCCTGTCCGATGAGGATGGTTCAGACAGGTGGCACGACCAATACCTGGTGGTGCCCTGAACTGGAACACCTCAGAAAGACAGCGAGAACGACCTTTAACAAGGCAAAACGAACAAAACTCAAAGATGACTGGGGAATATATAAAGCCAACCTCAAAGAGTTCAAAAAAGTCTGCAGACAAAAGCAAAGAGAAGCCTGGAGAGCCTATTGTGAGGCAGTCGAAGACTTCCCACAAATTTCTAGGCTACAGAAGACACTCTCAAACGACCACCATAAGAGTATCGACATCCTGACAAGGCTAAATGGCGACAAGGCTGCCAACCTCCAAGAGAGCGCTGAGATTCTTACGGAAACTCACTTCCCAGATTCTGTCTTTCCTGGAACGTCAAACTGGACGGAAGTACCAACAACACCCTCACAATACGACTGGCAATCTGCTAGTGCAGTAATTGATGAGGACAAGATAAGGTGGGCCATATCGGGCTTTTCCCCCTTCAAGTCACCAGGACCTGACGGAATAAGACCAGCCCTACTTCAATGGGGAATGGATATTCTTATGCCGCACCTGGTTGGAATTTTCAGAGCCTCTCTAGCTCTGAGGTATATTCCCAGTAAGTGGAGAGAAGTACGAGTGGTATTTATACCCAAACCAGGTGCTGCAAATTCAATACGCATATATACAGATGGTTCAAAAATGAAAGAAGGCTCAGGATGTGGAGTTTACTCAAGAGCACTAAGCCTAAAGATGAAGTGGGGAATGGGAAACAATACCAGCGTAGTTCAAACAGAACTGGCTGGTATCTCAATTGCCACAAAAGAACTAACCAGAAGAGGAATTTCTGGCAAAAACATAATAATCTGCACTGATAGTAGACAAGCCCTATTAGCCTTAAACAGACAACGTGTTATATCGAGGCTAGTACTAGAGTGCCACCAAGATTTAGCTGACGCCTCGGCAGATAACAATATTATCCTGAGGTGGGTTAAAGGGCACGACAGGAGTAAAGGAAATCGCATTGCTGATTCTTTAGCCAGGGAAGCCGCTGGACTAAAAATTCTAGGACCCAGTGACACCTACGGCCTAACGACTTCGACAATTGCGGAACTAGCCAAACGCTACACCCATACTCAATTCCTTAAGAGATGGGATGGAATCAAAGGATGCAGTCTTGCCAGGATCACCCTGGGCGACCCTGGGAAGCTGGAGCCGAAGAAGTATTTGGCGATGACCAGGAGAAACCTACGTTTAACGGTAGGATTTCTGACTGGTCACTGTCAACTAGGGAAACACCTCCATACTATGGGGCTAGTGGACACGCCTCTATGCAGGATGTGTGGACAGGAAGATGAAACTGTCAGGCATGTCTTGTGCGAGTGTCCGGAGTTGTCGTCAATAAGAGAGTGTGTGTTCGGTGAGTCTTGGGCTACACCTGCCGATATAAAGGAGATGTCTCCTAGTGACCTGTCCACCTTCCTGAGAAGGACAGGATGGACAATGACCTAGGAAGACAACTCCTCGGGAGGATGTACAATGGGTCACATGTGGCATAAGTGCTGTGAGCCTACACTCACCCTCCCTACTCTACAGATACAGATCTATATTTTCATGAATAGTTTTGAAAATTCGAAAATGGATAATAAACGTCGACCAATAACAAGTGCTTAATCAAAAAATTCGTAGAATCCATACTTTTAGATAATGAACGAATATGAAAAAAAAAATAATCTATGATATTATACTCGATATAATTATATTTGGAATTAACGACACAATATACTAACAATCTAATTTTTGTATCTTTTAATAAATTTCAATCAAGCATTTGTTTGAAAGTCGTTTGAAAATAAAAAAAAACACCACGATAAAATCTCGATCATTAGACCATGGAAAACGAATGAAAAAATTGCTATTATTATCTTATCATTATTATACATATAGGGGAAGGTCGCCTATATTGGCACACTTAACTTCAATGCTCTCTAATCTGCTTATTTGCAAACGAAACATTTACTGTTTTAACTGTGTACATTCTGTATATAACAGCTATGGATGACAGTCATTCAAATTCTGATTAAGTAATTTTTTTTCACACAGCAACGATATGAAAAATGATTAGCTATGCCATCACAAGAGCCTCAAAAATTAAATAAACTCGATTGAAAAGTAGTTTTATTTGAACAAAAAGTAACAAAATAAGAAAAATTCTCATAAACAACAACAAAATAGGTAACATTCTCATTCTCATAATCTTTAAAAAAAAAACAAAGTAGCAAAATAAATATTCTCGAAATTCAAGGTAACAGATTAGGATGTAGCATAACACTTAAAAAAATTCTACTGGTATAGCTCGCAAACAAACAATTTAGTTTGTATAGGTACTCAAGCGGTATCACAGTGGCGCCAGGACAGGCATTTCTGACTGCGAATCCAAGTTTCTCTAGCACGAGACTGAGAGTATAGCCCGTTACATTATATGCAAGCAACATCAGATTCTTCGTCACTTTCAATATTGTACAAGTCATTATTGTCCTCGTCCTCTAGTATTACTCTTCTCTTCACTTTTCTCGCTCTTTTTTTATCCTTCTGATCGGCTTGATCTTTCAAATTCTACAATATCAAATGTACTGTTCACATGACCACATTTTCCGCGCTTCGTTCCTCTCTTCGTTTCAACTTCTGGTACAGCTACTGGCATCGGCGATACCTCTTGTATAGTAAGCTTAATGTTTTTTATTAATGCAGGGTTTGTTGCTTTTGACGTAGAAGTACTTGGTTCTTGCGATTTAGAAGCACCTGCTCTTCCTGCTAGTGAGCGAAGAAGCAAACATTCAATCCTCGAAAATTTCAGGATACTCCTCTACAGGCACCACCATTACACACAGACGTAGTGTAATATAAATATGTATTTGCAGCACCACAGACTAAAGCGTTAGAACGGATACATTCATATTTACAGCCGGTATGCCCCCTGCGTTTTATAAGCTGTATAGCTTCTAGTGTTCACTAAATTAGATAAATAATAAGTTTCTACACAATTATTTATAATTTTCAGCTTCATAAATAAGACACTTCCTTCAATTTTTCATATTTAATGACATTTTCAAGTTAAAACCATATTACTTTAAGACTATTGTTGTTACAAAAATTTAATTAATAAATAATACTGCAAAGAACAGGATTAAAATTTATTTAATGTTGTCTGTATTATCTACTGATAAAATCCCCTCCTCTATAGCTTTATAAGGGTTTTGTCTGCTTCTCACTGCCGGATCTGGAAAGTATTTTTTGAATTTTAAATATTATAAATATCATTATTTCACAGTAAACACAAAATCTACCTTTACAATTGGCGCCCAACGTGGGGCTCGAATTCACGATTATGTGTCTAATGCTAATGCAACTGAGTTAGCCGGACCACTAGATTTCTTCGTGCTCCGGCTCAAGGAACTTTTTGTGGAGCAAATTGGGAGGCTGTAACGCACAATAAACTTACCTTCTTCTTCGTCTCTTGAGAAATCGTGTACTCCAAATCCAAGGTTTTCCCATGATTTTGAATTTCTTCCAATTCTTAAGATGACATGTTTGACATCGGCAGAGCCTGGAACTACAACAGTTTCTAGTGGATGTTTCCGGCAATAAGAAACAAATTCTACACCTCATACAAAGAAAAATATAATATATACAATGTTTACAAGAAAATATAATTTTATTTTTTTTATTTTCTTTTTCCCTCTGACTTTGTACTGATTAAAAGTTTTGACAAGATTTCCATTTATATTTTCAAGTTGATTACATAGGAAACTGGATATTTTACCTTTGGGAATGTTTATAATGTCATCAAAACTTCTGGGTTCTTTATCGAGCTGTACCAATAAAAAATCTCTATAGTTTTGAGGTAAAGCTGCAAATCCTACAATAGTTCGAAGATATAAATGGAGGTGTATCTACATACAGGGCAAGTTTGTAAACAACCTATAACTAATAATGAAATAGCTGATAGTTAAGAGCTGCTAGAGCGTTTCCTGCATGTGTGACACACAACGGTTTTTCGCCTACCGAATAAAATTTTAAAAAAAGGAAAATATAACGAAAAACTTTGACATACACAGCACTGACGTTTCATTAAAAAAATTCAAGTGAAATGTCAAAGTAATCAAGTAAGAGATAGTGAAAAATCATGACGTTATGAATCTTCCGTCCTTAGAACAGTAATGGAATATTGATAAGCGAATGCAATTGGATATTTGGATGAATTTTCTTATTATTTAGGTAATTTCAACTTCTGCTTGTAATTCTAACATGAGCTACAATATTTAGGGAAAATAAAAATCATCCAAATAATAATCGACAGTTATTTTAACAAATTTTGAAAAATAGAAATCAAAATAATGCTTTAAACATATTCAATGACTTACCGTATACATTTCCAATAACCAAAAGAAACAAAAACCAATATAACTCCAACAACTTCATTTAGTCTGAACCCTAAGCGTATGTCTTGGAAATAAAGGACATGTTCTCAGTAGGAGTGGTTTTATACCTATTCCATCGGATGAACGTAGCATAGATTACCATTAGGGTAAATTTATATAAAGTGATTCTTTTTTTTTGTCATTTATTTCTTACGCTTTCAGGCAAAAATCATACAATTACAGTTTCAGCAATATTAAGTGTAACAGAATCATTCATTCATCAAACATTTTTCTAAAAATGTATTACATCCTTTTCTTTAAATTACTATTACGGTGAAACCATCAAATATATATCATTTATCTCTAAACCGTTCGATACAAGACTCTAAATGGTGAACGTTATTTGGTTTTTTCGATTTCATAATGAAAGTCGCAAAAAAAAATTTAATGATATGCAACTCTTAAAAAAATTGTATCACCTACGCCTATGGAATCAAAACAACCAAATAGGCATTAATTGATAGTTGAAGGTCTATGTTCATACAGTGTGACCCATTTTGTTTGGAAGCACCCCTATAAAATCCGCATTTTTCAACCGATTTTGATTTAGTCTTTTTTGTTAGATTCAGTATCAAAAACAGAATTTGAGCACAAATTTTCATACCATAATAGCTATTTTCTAGGCCCTCTACGTTAAATTTTCTTTGCCAAAAAAGACGAAAGTATATTAGGCATTTTTTTTTCTCAAATATGACTACACCACTGGATTCAGAAGCATCACAAATGTAAACTATCAAAATTTTATAAAAAAAGTTTTATTAACAACAAAGTTATCACTACATGAATTTGGAAAAAGTTGTTTTTTAATTAATTTTTTACTAAGAATGTAGACACATTTTAAAAATGGCAACATGGTAAACAAAAACTAGGACTCAAACATATTGCACTGTAAAAATTCGAAGCCAAAATTTTAAAAGACAGGATAATAGGTCCATTCTTTTTTGAGGGTAACATGAATGCCAATAACTTCATGGAATTCTTGGAAGGTGAGTTATCCGCAGTGATTGACGAACTGCCACTAGCAGAAAGAAGAAATTTGATATTTCAGTAAGATGGTTGTTCTGTACACTATTCTAGAATTTTCAGGCAGTGGCTTAACGAAAAATTTCCAAATGGTTGGATAGGTCGCGGTAGCGACTTAATCAAATGGCCTCCTAGATCGCCCGATTTAACTATATTGGATTTTTATCTGTGGGGGCTTTTGACACAAAAAGTGTATAAGACACGTCCAAGGAACAGAGCAGAACTGTGTGACAGAATACGACAGGCGTGTGCTGGAATAACGCCACATGAAATAAAAAAAGCGCTAAGACATAGTCGCAAACGATACGAGAAATGTGTGGAAATTAACGGAGGTCTGGTCGAGGCTACAAAAATGTAGAATTCAATTATTATTAAGTAGTTTAATAATCAAAATGTATTATTTTGTGTTAATTTGTATTTTCGTCACATCAGCACAATTTTACATTACCCTCAGAAGCTTTAACTCCAGAACGGGTTAAGGTATCGGCTTCGAATTTTTACAGTGCAATATGTTTGAGTCCTAGTTTTTGTTTACCATGTTGCCATTTTTAAAATGTGTCTACATTCTTAGTAAAAAATTAATTAAAAAACAACTTTTTCCAAATTCATGTAGTGATAACTTTGTTGTTAATGAAACTTTTTTTATAAAATTTTGATAGTTTACATTTGTGATGATTCCGAATCCAGTGGTGTAGTCATATTTGAGAAAAAAAAATGCCTAATATACTTTCGTCTTTTTTGGCAAAGAAAAATTAACGTAGAGGGCCTTGAAAATAGCTATTATGGTATGAAAATTTGTGCTCAAATACTGTTTTTGATACTGAATCTAACAAAAAAGACTAAATCAAAATCGGTTGAAAAATGCGGATTTTATAGAGGTGCTTCCAAACAAAATGGGTCACACTGTATTAAAAAAATATACCACTACTTTATTTTTATTTGGAATCAAGTTATTTAAGGTAAAAGTTGGAAGTTTGTAAGAAAATTTTCAATTTCAAGGGCTACCCCTTTCTATTTAACATATCACTTTAAATAATTACGTATTTAAACTGGTTATTATATAAAATGTCGGGCAAAATATTGTTAATTAAAGAAAGTAGTGAGTAATTTTTATTGTATTTTTGATATCGCCCCTCACAAATATATTACGTTTCTCGATTAGTATCCTTTTTTTATCCTACAGTAAAAATAATGAAATCTCGATAAAATGGGCGTAGGTAATCTCTAATTCGTTAGGAATTTGTCTTGCTGACAATTCACCTTCCACGTGAATAAAATTTACAAACACCGCTACTTTATTAGGTTATACAGAATGTCACTAAAAATAAATGAAGGTAAATGGGATGAATGAGTGGAATTTGTTATTATTTATTAAGCAAACGTTTATTTTTTCAACCTGCAAGCATTGTAAATAGAATTAAGTGAAATAATATTTATTCTTGATTACCATATCGTTCTGAAATAGTTTCCAATTCACCTTCTGTCTCAGGTTTATCTAAAAAAAAATTTAAAATAGGGTTTTTACGTACAATTATCCATAAATTTAATACCAAAAATGAATGTTTACGTCCCTTAAAGTAAAGTTTCCCAAAAATGCTTTATTAGTGGATGCTTAAATGTTAGCTTAGTTATGGTTGTGGTTGTTAGTCAGTCAGGATAAACGATTTTCGAGGTATACATAGAAAGATTGACTACTCACCATGTATGTATGTATGTATGTATTTTGGGGTAACATTCACTGAGACCTAAAAGATCTATTGTGCCCCCTTACTTCTACTTAGTTCTTGAGGAAAGTCTCAGATACTAGTAGCTCCTTTAGTCCTATTTCCCGGAGGAATTTTAGGATATCTGCAGGCCTCAACTTAGGTAACTGTCCCTCTTCTATCCAGTAGTCTCCCAGGTACTGAGCCCTAGGATTCTGAAATACTGTGCAGTTCGCAAGTATGTGGATGGAGGTTTCTTTTTCCATTCCACAAAATCTACAATCTTCATCCTCCACTATTTTGAGCTTTTTAAGGTGTCCATTCAGGCGACAATGTCCCGTTAGGATTCCTGTTAAAACTCTTAGTGCAGTTTTGCTTTGACTTATGCATTAATTTGATCTCAACAGGTTGTAGTCACCCAGAAGAATCTTTGATTGCCTAAGCCCTACTAGATCTTTCCATTGTCAGATCTTCTCTTTTCTTCGGCTTTACCTATTTCTTCCAATATTACATTGGAGCTGATTCCGCAAAAAGGTTCCGGCCCCCAAAAGGGTATTTCACTCCCCCTCTTTGCTAGTTCATCTGCTATTTCGTTTCCTTCTATTCCAGTGTGTCCTGGAATCCACAGTAAGGTGACTATATTGTTCTCGCCTAGTTCATTAAGTTTGCCTAGGCATTCCCACACCATTTTGGAACTGATTACACAGGAACTCAGCGCTTTAATGGCTGCTTGACTATCAGACATTATGATAATCCTTTGCCTTCTATATCCTTTGTCAATATTGAACTGGGCACACTTTCTTATTGCGTGAATTTCCGCTTGAAAGATACTTGGGGTTTTTCCCAAGCTTTCAGAGTGTTTGGTTCCTGGCCCGTACACTCCTATCCCAGTTCCTTCTATTGCTTTTGAGCCGTCTGTGTACCATTGAATGGCATTCTTTCCAAGTCTGGTAATGGTATTTGGATCCCATTCCTTCTTGTTGCTTAATTCCGTAACGAATTTCTTTGAAAAGTTATACTTTTTCATCATACCATCTTGTGGCATGTCCCAGGTTGTCTGATTTCTAAGAAGTGAAGAGGTGGTTTTCTTTTTAATGATTCCCTCTCTACTTAGTCTGTATCTTGTTCTTTCTGCAACACTCTCCACCACCATATGTAATGGTGTGAGGTTGAGAATCACTTCCATTGCTGCCGTTGGGCATGTACTCATTCCTCCTGTTATGCATATACAGGCTAGTCTTTGAATTTTAGAGAGGTTTTCTCTCGTCGTCAAGAGGCTAGTTCTACTACTCCACGCAATGGCTCCATAAGTGATAATTGGTCTCACTATGGCAGTGTACATCCAGCTCAGGATTTTTGGGTTACTACTCACCATAGCTCAAAAGGGTCAAAGTAAAAGGTGGTTCTTCTTCGTCATCTAAAATTGATTGAGATCTTCCCACTCTTGGAAAAATGCTCATTTTCTTATAACCTACGAATTTAGAATTGATAGGAAAGTAAAAGAAAATTATAATATAAAAATAATATTAATACCTCTAATATTAGTTTTCCCAGCTCTCCCAACTCTCATCATTCTGTTCATTTTTGGTTGATAATAATCTTCTTTCGCTTCTAGAATAATTATTATTAAATTTGAATTGAATGTATTCTTGAAACTTTTAATTAGCAGAGTGATTACGTTATATTTCCTTGTTTTTTTTTATTTTAAACGCGTTTTTTTTACAACTGAATGTTTTTTTTTAACTACCTGAGTGTTACGTTTTTTTTTTTTTTATTTCTTTAATTAAACAAGTAAGCAAAAACTTAATGGCTTTCATTTTTCTGTTTAACGAAACTAAATTTGTTTCAAATCTGCTAAAACACGAATGTGAATATGTCCAAAATTTTGTTAGACAACTTAAATTGGTCAATACGACTTCTACTTATTGCAGAGAATATTTAAAGTCGCAAAAAACCCCTATTTTTCCCAATCGTTACAAACCGACCACCACCCGAGGATTTCCGAACGCTACGGATGATACGTGTGATGTCATACCATGCGATTACTTTTGTCAATATGGCCGGTATTGCATTAGGTTTTCTCTTAAGAGCATTTTTGCTTGCGCCACCAGGTAAAGTAACAAATATTTTGTCTGTAGTTTTAATAGTCGTTGATTTACACTCTGGAACAATGCAATACTTGTAATACAAAGTTTTTTCGACTTTATCCATTTTTAAAGCTTTCAGAAACAAATTAGGTCACAAGAACTCCGAGCGTGATACACGAATAAGAACGTAAACAAATTACGTCACTCCATGGGGCAGCTATCTTTATGACGTAAAGCATGTTTTGGCGGACTTTCAAATTTTATGATTTTTAAAGTCGTTTTAAAAGTAAAGTTTATATTTTTTTGAAAAAATAGGCATGCAAGGTGTTAGGAGACCTGATAAAGCGTCAATTCCCACTAATAGCAAAATTTATGCTTGTACCCTATTATCTCAAACATATATTTAAAGCGGATTAAAAAATTAATGAATATTTTGAGAAAAAGTCAAATTTATTATTATTTATCATCAGCTTGAGAATAAAAATAAGATTTGAATAATTATTATGAATAAAATAATCTACAAATTTTAAAACTTATAATACTAGAAAGCAATTTTTGATTTTTAAATTTTGATTTATAACCCGGAACCGATTGCTATTTTATTATATATAGTGATAATGTAATAAAATAAAATGGTGTAGATAATTGTTTACTCACCGATAAAACAAAATACTGTGAATACCAATAATATCATAATATGTAAATAAATAGAAGGTGATAATTTCATTGTAAAAAATATTTAACAAAGTAACAAAAAAACTAGATAGACTAAGGAAGAAAATAAGTGATCCTGCTTTTAAAGAAAACTAAAGTCCAATTTAAGACAATTTGTTTCTTAAAATAGTGTCAAATCACCTGTAAACTAGGCATAAAATGAGTTTGAAATTCATTCCGAACTAATGAGATCTTCTTTATCGCCTTAGAAGTGTAGTTTAGTAGATATATACAGGGTTGGGATAAAGTATGGAACCAAGTAAATATCTTTTAAACGAAAATAACGATATGTATGAAAATTTGCAGGTAAGTGCAATGGAACAAAATGCATCTATGTACATTTTTTTGTTAATAATATACTTCTTTAATTTAAATGGGACACCCTATATATTTTCACAGATTTTGAAAGAGCTTGTTATTTTGAATTTATACATACTGAGTTTGGTGTTAAAAATTTTGTAAAAACGAGGAATAACTCACTGTTAGTTGTACAATAGGTGTACATTTCATTATTTTAGAATAATGAGAAACAAAATTACTTCAAATGTTCAAAATGCTCGCCGTTTACTTGCTGACAATATGCCATCCTATTACCAAATTCTTGAGTCACTCTTTCCAAGACTTCTACACGTATTAGTTCACATTCATCAATAATTCTTTGTCTCAATTCCTGTAAGTTTGTTGGTCGTCTAACGTAAACACGTGATTTTAAATAGCCCCAAAGAAAAAAATCTAACGGGCTAAGATCCGGAGAACGAGCAGGATATGAATCCTCTACGTCTAATCCATCGATTTGGAAAATTCGCATCCAGAAAATCCCTAACCCGTCTATCATAGAGGGGAGGTGCTCCATCTTGTTGAAACCAAACATTTTGTGGTAATTGCCCATTCTGTTGAAGTGCAGGAATAATTTCGTTATTTAGTAGATCCAAATACTTGTCACCATTCAAGTTTCCGTCGATAAAAAATGGGCCTATATAAGCCTATTTTCGACAATTCCCATCCAAAAATTAAACTTCTGTGGATCCTAGGTATGTGCTTCATGAATCCAATGAGGATTCTCATTTGACCAATACCTTGAGCGCTCGAACCAATTTTCGTAACACTTTTTCCATTCCGATTGAGGTACCTCCAAAACATGGTTTTTGAATGCATCAACAGCTTCTTCAGGCACCGAAAAACGTTGGCCACGTAATTTATTCTTGATATGCGGAAATAAAAAGTCAAATCAGGGCTGTACGGAGGATGACCCATCAATTCGACGTTTTGGCCAGTCAAATAGGTGGTTGTTTTAGCCGATATGTGAGAACTGTCATTGTCATGATGAAGAATGATTCTTCGTTGCCGGTTGTTTTTTCGTATTTCACGAAGCACTTCTGGCAAACAAATGGTTGTGTACCATTCAGAATTCACCGTTCTACGTTGCTCTAACGGCACGACTGCCACATGTCCAGTTATTCCGAAGAAACATGCGATAATTTGCTTCGAGGTGCTTCGCGCACGAACCGCTTTTGTCGGATTGGGTTCGTCTTGGAAGACCCATACAGTGGATTGCTGTTTGTTTCGGGCTCATACGCATAGATCCAAGATTCGTCACCCGTTTAGATGTTATACACAGCTTTTGATCCACCGCGATTGTATTTCTTGAGCATTTCTTTGCACCAATTGACACGAGCATCCTTTTGAGCTTTTGTCAAATTATGCGGGATCCAACGCGTACAAATCTTTTTAACAGCTAAATGTTCATGCAATATCTTATTGATGCTTGTCATACTAATGCCCAAAGATGCCTCTATCTCGCGATATGTCACATGTCGATCTTGCTTTATCAGTTCGTGCACAGCATCGATGTTTTGTGACAGAACAACTGATTTTGGACGACCTTCACGACTTTGGTCCCCGAGCGAACTGCGGCCAAGATTAAATTGGTTATACCAGCGTTTAACAGTGGCCGAGGATGGGGCTTCATCGCCAAAAGTCGAAGTGAGTTGATCGATGCACTCTTGTCTTGATAAGCCACGTCGAAAGTCGTATAAAATCATCGCGCGAAAATGTTCACGAGTTAATTCCATTTTTTCGCTGAGACAAAATTTTCAACCTCGTAAAAAAAATTAGACGTGCGCCAAAGTGACTTTCTGCTTAAGAGCGCCAATAATGTCAAATTATGACAGCTCGCACATACATCCCAAAATACCGAGCGCTTTGGACGAGGTTCTCCAGCTGCTGTCCACTCAAATGAGGATCTTTTTGATTCCGGAGTGCAGTGATAGATCTATGTTTCATCCATTGTCACATATCGACGCAAAAATTCCGAGTGCTGACGAATTCTGCGTTGCGGCGTGAAGGCAGACACAGACTTCAAAATTATGAAGTTATTGAAAACCTTATTTTTCAGAAGTTGGTTCAAAATGAAGAATATTAGATAGATTTGTTCGATATTGACAAGATAGCTCATAATTAAAAATCCCTAATGGTTTCGGTGAATTTTGAGTGGTTTAAAATTAACATAATTATCACTTTTAAGTTGCACCTATAATTAACCATCATTAGTAAATAAAATTGGCATAGAAAATATTGTATCTTAATTGATGGTCTAAAAGGTGCTAACGTTTTGGATAAAAGAAATGAGTATTTTAATGAATTGAATACATATTATTTATAGTGAAACTTTAAGTGGTTTACATTGTTATTAATGCCACTATAATTTTAAAGCAATTAAAAAATAAAGTATTCGTATATTTTTTTGTAGCGATCTGTTCACTTATAATTGCAGTTTTTTTTTCATAATGTACCTTTATAATTATATTAATTGTATGTTTTCATCAAGCACTAATAATTTTGTACGCTCGTTAAAACAAATGTCTCCCCAAAAGGCAACTGTACCACCTCTGAACTGATGAACTTCCTGCACTGCTCTTATATTTTTGGGCACTAGAAAACCCGTCGACTATCAGAAAACCTTCCATACCTCGAATCATCTGTGAACAATGCTGACCTCCATTCAGTCAAATAACGATTTTGTGCGGGGGTGGTAGCTCTTGGTCGTCAATTTCTGGGCAGATGTAAATTGCTGCGCTTGGTAATCCTTAATCCGTATACCTGATAAGAGTTGATACCTAACAGAACAGGTGTTACCGCTTATCTATTCCTGGAGTTGTTATAGATTAAGAACCTATCTAATTGGTGGCGCAACTCGGTGCCGCCCCCGTTATGGGGTTGTCCACCTCTTTACCTATATATAAATAAGTAGATTTTGCTATCTAACATGAGCGAAGTAACAGAAATTGTTAGTGAACGTGGAAACGTGTTGTTACTATTAAGTAACTATAAGTTCTTTAAAAAAGAAACGTTGAAATCTGGAGAAGTCAAGTGATGTGGAAGTGCACCGCCAAGATCTACAGCATTGAAGATGGACCCGAACGGATAATTTCAAGGAAGAATTTGGAACATAATCATCAGAGTGACGAGAAGAAAATTCAAAAGCATATTGTAAGTGTTTCTTGTAAACGTAAAGCGACAGAAGATATTTCTGTAAAGACAGCAAAAATATACCGTGGCGTTTTAAACAACATTTCGGATGTTCATCTTGCCGTTTCTGATGTGAATTGTATCAAAAGGAATATTTACAATGCCCGACGCCGAGAATATCCACCGCTACCGAAATCTATTATGGACACCCATTCTGCTTTGGAGTCAAACATTTGGAACACAAATTGTGGTGAAAACTTTGTGTTATTAAACAACAGCAGTGACAACATTATAATATTTTCGTGTGTAACCAATTTAAAGTTTTTATGCAACTTCTGTGACATTATTTACGCCGATGGAACATTTTCATACTGTACTCGCTATTTTAAGCAACTGTTTACAAAAATGGCACTATTTACCTTTGTTGTTTTGTTTAGTTAAAGATAAAACATGCGACTCCTACAAAAAATGTTTAAAATTTATTGTAGATATATGTGCAAAAAATGACTTAGTTTTTAAGCCAAGCAAAATAGCTATTGATTTTGAACAAGCTATCCACTCAGCCGGAAATAGCATATGGCCCGATATAAAAATAATTGGATGTCGTTTTCACTTAAGCCAATCATGGTGGCGCAAGATTCAAAAACTAGGTTTGGTAAAAGAGTACAAAAATAAAGATTCCGAGATAGGAAAGTTTTTAAAATATACTTTTGGTCTTCAGTATCTTACACCCGCCGAAGTAGGAGATTGCCTTTTTTTTGACTTGGGAGAAATACAACCACCAGACAGTAGGGTTACCCAATATGTCGACTATTTAGTAAATGTGTATGTGTCAGAAAGTGCCCTTTTTCCTCCTGAAATTTAAAAAATTAAAAACTATTGTATTTTTGTCCACCCTGTACCAATTGGAATCAACATGTGATACATTTTTGGAATCAGCTCAGCTAGAGTAATCCGAAAATTGAAACAAAATGGGGGTGTTCCATTTAAAAAAAATGATGGTGACGTCATTACTCGAAAGTAATTCACCCTGTATATTAGATTACTATTTTAAAATGAGGTAAATTAAAATCAAAAATCGACGTGTTTCAGGATTATTTCTTAAAACGGTCTGTTTAGCTAAAAATGAATTTGTTCCATACTTTACGGACACTGTGTATACTATTTTAACCAATTTATCACTTTTGACTTATCCTATACATTTGTATGAATCTCACGGGATTAATAAATATTATTGTAATTATTATTATTATTATCACAAGCCATTGAAGTGAAAGTATCATTCGCTACTGACTGCAGGCTAGTACAGGTGCTAAGATGTAATGAACAATTTCATCAGGTCGGTAGACCCCTCTTCAACATCACAAACTCGACACTCTACAACCATCTTCATCGGTAGTTAAAACCAGGAACTGTTACAGTGCGCTAGCAAATGAAGTTTGTATAACGAAAACAATAAATATTTAAACAGTCGAAATTTTTAATAGTAGAAAGGGTGTTTTTTAGTTAAAAAATATGAAGGAAAAAGAGGTTGAATTAGAGGTTATGTTACCAATAATAAAACCTTTAAATCAATTGAATAAAATTGCTAAAAAGGCACCGGTGGATATTGAGTTTAATGATTTGACGTATTCAGTTGCTGATTCTAATATCAAAGGGGGTAAGTTACTAATTTTTATTATTTAAATTGTTTCACAACCCTCTTATATTAATAAATGAAAATATTTAATTTTTAATTGTGATTTTTATATTTTTTAATAAATTTTTAAAAAAACGCAGATAGAGAGTCGACAATTAATTATTTTACTGAGTGCTTATAATATCTTTGATCCTTATGATCCTGGTTAGGATATAGTAAACAAATTATTGTATTGTAATCAATATTTGATATGTATGAAAAGTTTAAATTTAATATGACGATTGGAATGCAATGAAAACTGTGAAAGTGTTTAATAATAACAAAATATGAGCTGCTCTATTAAAAATGGTCTTAAAATATAATGATTGAGATTTTCAGTTCATTTTTGTTACATCACATTAATTGGTTTCATATATAACAGTTTGACTATTTGTACATTTGAAATAGTGTAAAGAGTTCAATATTTTATAATTATATAAAATGTACAGAAAAACTACCAAATCAAAATTTGTAGCTGATGCGTTTATCTACAAATTTTGTCTGAAAAGTTTTTCTGTAAATTAAAAAGTTTACGAGATACAATTAATTTCAGTGGTAGTTACGCGCGAATGGTCCGCTCGACTTAATAGTTAATAATTTTGGGCTTATAACATTCTGAAAAAATAAATAAACTCATGTAAAATGTAGAGAAAGATCTCAACTTTTAGATAGAAATACTTTCAAATTTGAAAAATTAGATTTTCTGACTGTAATATCAGTTTATTATAATTCCTATTTAATTAATACTTATCCCAGCAAAAATTCCTTTTGGATTCATCATTGCAAATGAGCATAAAACATTATTATTATAAAAGCAATGCCATCAATATTTAGAATTTTAAACGAATGCTTCTTAAAAATCTGTTTTTTTTGCATGCTTAATTTTACTTGTTTTTTTTAGATTCATTCAATTATATCTTTTTTCAAAATTAATATAATCCAATGAAACTTTACAACTAAACACTTTGAAGCATCTACTTTCGAAACTACTATACAGTTTTTTTATAAATATCCAATTTTTTAGATAATAAACAATTATTTACAATAAATAGGTACTTAAATCAGAGGTCTGTCAGCAAACCTTATATACCTTTTTATACCGTTTATGATAATATTTAAAAATTTGTGATAATGAACCTATTTAGAAGTGATCGCGATACAAAAGAACACATCTATGGCTCAGGTAAGAAAGAGAAGGGAGCACAAATAAAGGTGAAAAAGCAGGTGAGAGAGCGGCTTATGCAGCATAAAGCATGGAGAGAAGTTCTGTTCCAACCGTAATCAAAAACCACCAGAAACGATCAGAGAATAACTAGTAATAGCAAACAACGAGTTTACTATCGCGTAATTCCTATCACTAAGTTTTTCTGTAAATTTATTTTTTAAACAATTAGAGCAAAAAACAAAAACCAAAAATGTTCACTCGACGATTTTCCGGAAAATTGCATGCCTAACATTGTAAACTTTTTCTCATATTAAACACAACTCTTTTAAATACTCAATTTTGAATTTTCAGGTTTTTTGTATTTTTTGCGAGCCCCAATGTATACTTTGACTAGGCTATAATACCAAAAGATATAAAGCTTATACTACAATTTGTTTTCAAAGATCTTCTCAAATATATTCGTTATTTATACTAAGCCTATCTTTATATCTCTAAAAAAATGCTACATTCTTGAATATCCTTTGGTTAACATTGAAAACAGCTAAAATGATATTTATAGATATCAAACGATTATCAAAAGTATTGTTTATATTTTTCCCATTCAAATTCTTGTAAAAGCCAATAAACAGGTAATCTATAGCATGTCTTAGCAGTTTAATTAATGAGTATGGCAAGTAACTTTACTTTTTTTATACATGTGACATTGTCAATGACTTAACAATGTGGTGTGGAAAAATAAACGCTTTAAATTATATAAAAAACTAATTAATTTATAATAGAGGAGTTTCCAGACAAAAACATATTTGCTGAATTAAAAAAAAGCTTTTCGGAAAAGGAATAAAATGTTTTTCGCAATTTCAAACATACACTGTGTATATTTAAGAAGATCCCAAAACATATCAACAATTTTTTCATATATAATAGCCTTCTTGGTGTGCGTCATCGTTTGTGACGTATGTCGATATATTATTTCTTATTTTGATATATAGCTAACGTTTAATTTCATGAATAAAATCATCAGGATCGTATTCAGGCAAATTCGTAAAGACTATGAAATTAATAATACTTGGGATATCTAAACACTGCAAAATAAAACAAATTGTATATTCAATTTACATAATAAAATAATTTTACATTAGTAAATATAGTCCTGCAAAAAAATTATGGAGCGTGTTCAATTAAGTTTGCACCCTATAAGACCCTATTTTATTCTCAAGTTTTATGGAAAACGTTATTCACTTCTAATTCTTATTGTTAGGGAATTTTATTGTTTTATTTGTTTAAATGAGTCCACTGTCTCATTGGCGAGTGGCGAGTTGCATCCCAAAAAGTAAAATTTTACCTGAACGAAAAATACTAACTTGGTGCACTGAAGTTAAAGGTATCAATGGTTTACAAGCTTCTTTTTCTAACTGAAAATACTTGAGAACTTTCAAAATAAGATGCTGCTCTTTTTTCGTATATCGAGGCATATTTTTGTATTATCTAAATAAATAAAATGCTAACATTAAGATTAATATTCACTTTTCATGACGAGAACCGTCAGTGGAACATTGCCGCTACGAAAGGTACGTCTGCATCGTAAATTGAACGATATAATTTCGCCCGATTAATAGGTCGTGCTTGCGCGTAATCTAAACAGCAACCAATCAAATTTTTGTCAGTCAAATATTAGGGTTAACGTTTGTTATACGTTTAAACGGTTCATTATTGTGATATTTGATTAGGATTAATCACAGACCTCCCTTTTTTTTTCTATTTCTTCCAACGTAATGTATTAGAAGGGCATTAACAATCAATGGCGCACACCAAAAAGGCTATTATATGAACTATATATGGTTTCAGCACGATGGAGCACCATCACACTACCAACGCAATATTTCCCAATCGGTGGATAAGTAGGCGCGGATCGATAGAATGGCCAGCGCGATCACCTGATTTTACATCATTAGATTTTCTTTTATGGGAATATGTGAAGAACTTTCTGTACAAAACTAAAACTTTTGATTCAAATGACTTATAGAACGAATACAGTAACTGAAATAATAAATTTTTTCCATTTGTCTTTTACACACTGTATAATTCGGGTATGAATATGTGGACGTTAATTTTTTTCAGGATGGAGACAGCTACTGAAATCTGTTAACGGTAAATTTCGATCAGGAGAACTAACAGCCATCTTGGGTCCTTCGGGAGCTGGAAAATCTACATTACTTAACATTTTAGCAGGATATGTGTAAGTGAAAACTGATTGTTACATCACATAATTTCACTGTAACATTGAAGAGAAAAAATGTTTGCCACAGGAAGAATTAACTTTTCATTTATGGTTATTCAACAGATATTTAGTACTTTTGTTTTTTACTTAAAGGGGAAATAACAAATTACGTAAGTCAATAATAATCAACCGCTTCTATAAGTATGTCAAACACTTTCTCTTCAATGTTATTATCTTTACATTTCTAATCACTGTAAGAGTTTCGTGGTGCAAAATAAATTACAAATAATAATTTTCATAGTAATTTTCAATCGAGATGTTACAAGTGGGGTCGCTCTATGCCAGAGGCTCTCAAACTTTTTTGTGTCGGAGACACTTTGCTATGTTTTTCGGTTTTTGGTAGACCCCCTACTTACCTGATATTACCTGTTTAGTGTTAAAAACTTAAAGTAAAAACACATGTTAAGTTTTATACATTTATTAATTAAATTTAAATTTAAACCACTCAAAATAAAATTTTCTATCTGTTATGATGATACTGGTATATCATTATGCGCAGGTTTTTACAAGTTCAAAATGTATTGCGACCATAATGCGAATCGGCTTCTTTACTTGTCTGACCAAGAAGGATAGATAATCCGACTTGTATTTTCGCCGCTAAGAAGTACAGGTAGGTCGAGTCAGCCAGACATTATAATTTATTCTTCAAAAATTGGCTAAAAATACGAAGGTGGTTTGATAGGGGTAGGTTTGGTTGGGTTATTATTGAAAATTATTATAATTTATTCTTCAAAAATTGACTAAAAATACGAAGGTGGTTTGGTAGGGGTAGGTTTGGTTGGGTTATTATTGAAAATTATTATAATTTACTTTACAAAAATATATCTTTTATAACTAATTTATGTCTTTATATTATAAGATAGTATATAATGTAAGTGGACCCCCAAATTTTTTTTGATGACGTAGACCACTTGCAGGTTGTCATAGACCTCTGGGGGTCGATATAGACCACTTTGGGAATCACTGCTCTAAACTTTAGGTAACAAGGATTGTAAAAACGAGTGGCGAAGTAGAGGACGATATTATTAAAAAAGTAGATGAATATAAATTAGAGAAAGAGCAATTGAGAAGTTAAAAAATGGTAGATCCGACAAAATCCCTAATTCAAATAACTTACCCATTTTTCATCTAAACTTCAATAAATTATACATTTTCAGAAAGGGGAAGAGTTCAGCTTTCAGATAGAATAAAAATATATAGGGTGTTTCATTAAAAAAATAGACGATATTTTCATTTAAAAATACCATTTTCTTAAAAACACCCTATATAAAATTTCACTAATTAAACATTTATACTGAAGAAACCGCACCTCTCAAGGAGTGGGGAGAAACTGTCGGACAGTGCCACTGGCCAATAGAACTATTTACTTACATGTGAAAAGAGAGGTTAGGGAAATTCCGACTGTTTTTTTGCAAATTTGGCACTGACGAACCATGATTTTCACAAAAAAATATTGTTTTTAATTATATCTGTACGCACACACACAAATATCAGTTGAAAAGACGAAAACAAAAGCTTCAATAAACTAGGAACGTTGAAACTTCGTAGTAAAATCAGGTAAAATTGATAGTAAAATGGTTTCCGTCCTTTGTAATTTCTTAAAAGTACATTTTTATTTTGTAAGACATCTGGCAAAGGGTCGGCAAGTTACCTTAGAATATGATGTAATGTTGGGTTCACTTTTAAATGTAAACAAACGTATTAATCTGAGTTTGGACCTGTATAATATGGTAGACATATTCATCTTCAATTTCCATAATTTTAGTGCAAAATATATTTATTTTTAACTTTTAAGAACATTAAAAAGACTTTACCTATTTTCTCAGGACAGCAGGTGTTAAAGGAAGTATAAAAATAAATAATAAACCTAGAAATATGAAACTTTTCACCAAATTATCATCGTATATAATGCAAGAAGATTTAGTCCAACCGAGATTAAGTGTAAGAGAGTCTATGGCAGTGGCGGCTAATTTAAAATTGGGTTCAATGATTGGTCATGCGGAAAAACTAGCTGTGGTAAGTTAAAAAATAAAATAAAATGGGTAATTCCGTCCAGTTCGACTCAATTTCGGTGTCGGTCATAGGCGTAGGTCTTGAAATAGTATTGTTTGTAATATTAAAATTTCAAGTAATTGCGTAAGAAAATTAGGAAAAGTAAAGTATGTTTTCTGGACACAAGTGGCAATATCGAAATATTGTATAGTAGGTAGTAGATTATACAGTTACGTTTTGCGTTTAACAGGTACCGTTTAACCTTCTATTAGTGCCTCTGCCTATAATTCCAACCCTATTGTGTAATTTGAAGAAAAGTTCACTCTTTTTATTTTAAAAAAGAAATACCCACCCTAGCAGGAATATCTAATCAACAAATTATCAATAATTTAGAATTTTCGTATATATTTTCACACTTAGTTTCATTCAAAAAGTAATATTAATACGTACTGCTGTACCAGCAGAGTCTGAACTTCCTCTTTGAGATCAATTTGAATTATATACTTAAATTTTCTTCAATACTTTTAGTTTATAAACGACCTGTATATAATTTAAGACACTTAAAAGTAATGGTCACTTAATGAATGTTGTTTTTTTTGATAATATTACTTTTAATTTCAGATAGATGAAGTAATACATATATTGGGTTTACAAAATTGTTACGATACAAAAACGGAACATCTTTCAGGTGGTCAAAGGAGACGACTTACGATTGCATTAGAATTAGTCGATAATCCACCGGTAATATTTTTAGATGAACCTACTACGTAAGTAATTTTGCTGTTAACTTATTTGCAATGTAAAGGAAAAATAAAAACATTTGAATACTGTAAAAACGCTTAAATCACAGATACACAATGCTGAGTAATATTATAATATTATTAGCTGACCCGACAAATGTTGTTTTGCCATTTCACATACGTATATCTACTGAATATTTTGGTTGTTGATTAAAGAATAACTAATGTTTTCTGAATGTAGGGGAATGGGATCTATGACAGACAGTGGCTTACTAGCAGTATCGAAACGATCTAAACATTCCAAACAATTATTACAATTGCTGTTTCTAAACGCTGTAATTTAGAAGAATTAATTAGTAATAATCCATGTTCATAAGGCCAAAATCATAAATTCGACTTAATAATAAGGTGGTTCCTTCCTATCTCTGTATCTGTAGAGTAGGGAGGGTGAGTGTAGGCTCACAGCACTTAGGCCACATGTGACCCATTGTACATCCTCCCGAGGAGTTGTCTTCCTAGGTCATTGTCCATCCTGTCCTTCTCAGGAAGGTGGACAGGTCACTAGGAGACATCTCCTTTATATCGGCAGGTGTAGGCCAAGACTCACCGAACACACACTCTCTTATTGACGATAACTCCGGACACTCGCATAAGACATGCCTGACAGTTTCATCTTCCTGTTCACACATCCTGCATAGAGGTGTGTCCACTAGCCCCATAGTATGGAGGTGTTTCCCTAGTTGACAGTGACCAGTCAGAAATCCTACTGTTAAACGTAGGTTTCTCCTGGTCATCGCCAAATATTTCTTCGGCTCCAGCTTCCCAGGGTCGCCCAGGGTGATCCTGGCAAGACTGCATCCTTTGATTCCATCCCATCTCTTAAGGGATTGAGTATGGGTGTAGCGTTTGGCTAGTTCCGCAATTGTCGAAGTCGTTAGGCCGTAGGTGTCACCGGGTCCTAGAATTTTTAGTCCAGCGGCTTCCCTGGCTAAAGAATCAGCAATGCGATTTCCTTTACTCCTGTCGTGCCCTTTAACCCACCTCAGGATAATATTGTTATCTGCCGAGGCGTCAGCTAAATCTTGGTGGCACTCTAGTACTAGCCTCGATATAACACGTTGTCTGTTTACGGCTAATAGGGCTTGTCTACTATCAGTGCAGATTATTATGTTTTTGCCAGAAATTCCTCTTCTGGTTAGTTCTTTTGTGGCAATTGAGATACCAGCCAGTTCTGTTTGAACTACGCTGGTATTGTTTCCCATTCCCCACTTCATCTTTAGGCTTAGTGCTCTTGAGTAAACTCCACATCCTGAGCCTTCTTTCATTTTTGAACCATCTGTATATATGCGTATTGCATTTGCAGCACCTGGCTCTGTGTTCTGTTTTATTTGAATTTTGTAGGGTTTGTTAAACAAAAACCTGGGTTCAATTGCATCATTGGTTGCCTGCAGCAGAGGTAGCGCAGTGAGCGCTTCCTGCCACAGGCTCAACCTCAATTGGCCCACTCCTACTTCGGGGTTTACACCAGCCGTGCGCAATCGTACCATGGCCATTAACGCAACCTCCTTGACGTACAGGTCCAGAGGGGTCAGACCAGTAATTAGTTCCATTGCTGCGGTTGGTGTTGTTCTCATGGCTCCTGTGATGTTTAAGCAAGCCATTCGCTGTATTTGATATAATTTTTGGATGGCCGTTGCTTGTAGAACCTTCGGTCCCCATGCAATTGCTCCATACGTTAACATGGGTCTTATTATTGCAGTGTAGATCCAGGTAACCACACGGGGTGACAAACCCCATGTGCGTCCCACTGTCCTCCGACACTGCTCATAAGCCACATATGCTCTTTTTGCTCTGTTGTGTAGATGAGAGTTCCATGTTAGTTTCTGGTTCCTTCCTAACAAGATGCAGCATGTTTAAGTTGGAAAAATCAAATATATATCTGTTGTTTATTCAGCCAATTTTCTACTTGCAAACTTAAAAAATATATGTTGGGCTATTTTGTAATCCTGAATCTCAAAAAGAAGTGATCTCAGGTCCTTATTAGCTTAGCAAATATCATTATTACTTGCAAACTGAAGTTTTTTGTTTGTTATTGTCTTTTTTAGTGGACTAGACAATGTAGCAATAAAGCAATGTATAGTTCTTCTCAAGAACATCACAAAGTTAGACAGAACTGTGATTTGCACCATTCATCAGCCGCCTGCTTCACTATTCCAAATATTTGACCAGGTAATTCAAAACATTTTAATACTATTTACAGATAAAACGAATGAATATTTTATGTGGCAGCGGTAGACGGTCATTAAAGCATCAAACAAACCACCAAATTGAATCCTAGCTTAATATTTTCAAATATTTTTCACGCTAATTAGATATTTTGCATATATTATTTTATGCTTCGCATTATATTATTAATGGTTCTTATTAAGTTGGCTGCTCGCGAAAACAGTTACAGTTGAATAAACTTTCTAGTAAGAATATTTCTATCTAATGAATGTACAGGGTGATTCATTAAGAATGGGCAATCTCTGAACTGGAAATACTACACATCAAAACATGGCGATTGAGCTTAATATGACTTATACAAATGTTGTAGGTTTACGGGACACAGGGTATTTAAAGTTGGAATTTTAATTTGAAATTTCTTGATAATTTTGTGATTTTAAGCAGCATCGTCTTGAAAATTGGTAACTCTGTGTTTTTCGGCATGAAAATTATGAATTTTATGCAGAATTTAGCACTGTTACTTAGGTCAATTGCAACATATCTTTTTTGCCTAATGAGTTATGGCTAAAATGACTAGGAAATCTAAAAGGCAGTTCAATTTTGAATAAAAAAGGTACTCTTGTTTGTTTCAATAACTCAAAAACTGATAGAGTTACATGAAATAAACAAGAGTACCTTTTTTATTCAAAATTGAACTCCCTTTTATATTCTCTAGTCACTCTAGCCATAACTCATTAGGCAAAAAAGATATGTTGTAATTTACCTAAGTAACAGGGTGTAACTAACGCCCTGTATGAATAGTGCTAAATTCAGCATAAAAATTCGTAATTTTCATGCCAAAAAACATAAAGTTGCCAATTTTCAAGACGATCCTGCTTAAAATCACAACATTATTAAGAAATTTCAAATTAAAATTCCAATTTTAAATACCCTGTATCTCGTAAACCTGCAACATTTGTATAAGACATGTTAAGCTAAATCGCCATATTTTGGTGTGTAGTATCTCCAGTTCAGAGATTGCCCATTCTTAAAAAATCACCCTGTATTTTAAAAATAATTATTATTCTTCAGGTTTATATAATGGCTAATGGTTATTGTATATATAATGGATCTCCTAGTCAAGTGGTACCTTTTTTATCTTCAGTCAATTGTATCTGTCCTGAAACCTACACACCGGCTGATTTCAGTAAGATTTTATTCATTTTTTACTGTGTACAATTCACAACAAAATTGCAGAAATATAGTTCAGCAAAATGATATTTATTTTGCTACAAAAATTCAGTTTAACTAATCATTTGCATATTATAATATAAAAGCAGTACTATTATTTTTAGTTATTGAGGTGGTACAAACAAATGCTGATAATATACCCATACTGAATGCTGAAATTCAAAACGGTAAACTAAACAAAAAAGAAAAACTTGATAAAGCACCGTCTGAAACAAAAATTGATAGTTCATGTGATATCTACCAAATAACAACACAAACAGGTAAAAGGATTTTATTAAACATGTTTCAAATTAATGGTTTTAAAAGCGTAAGAGTATAGTTTCGCCATCTAGAGGTGAAAGTCAAAAATAGGTATAAATATAATACTCTACTTTTTCACGATACTTTTCTACTTTATACCTACTTTCGCTAGATGACGCTACACTATATGCTCCTCCACGAAATTGAATATCAAAACTATTATTATTATAAATTTCTATTAAAAAAGTACTTGCAACCAATTTCATTCTTCATTTTAGGTATATCGTTTCAAAATATAGAATATCCTACGACATTTTGGACCCAATTTAGTATATTATTATTTAGAATGGCCCTACAGCTGAGAAGAAACAAATCAGTTCTTTACATACAATTTTTCCATCATCTAATATCTGGTATACTTGTTGGTGGAATTTTCTTCAGACTTGGAAATGATGCCAGTCAAGCAATGTCAATTTTTAAATGCTGTTTAACAGTTAACGTCTTCTTTGTTTACACACATGTAATGTCGCCAGTATTGTTATGTAAGTATTTTAACTATTCTTACTTAAGCTATATACAAGATTTTTTAAGTATATATTATTCAACAAACATATATAAAGATGGCTATTATTCACGATGGTGCGAGCCGCACAGGCGAGTGACATAAACACCTATTAATTATTCACTTGAGAATTAAATGTACGTTATTATACTTGAATAATAATACGTAAAATGTTAAAATTATCAAATAATCGTGGACAAAAACACTTTTTAATAATCCCCTTCTTTCTATTGTTTCAGTTCCGTTAGAAGTTAAATTACTTAAAAGGGAGTATTTCAATAGATGGTTTAGCTTAAAGCCTTACTTCCTTGCTGTTACGGTTATTAATATACCTATGTTGGTGAGTAATAATAAATAAAACCAAATTAAATTGATCTTATTGGCAAAACCAACAACTTTTTCAACTTTTTTCAGTAGTTTTTGACTCCAACCATAATTTTTAAACGATTTCATGATAAATTATTACTTTCTTTTTCAGATTGTCACTGGAATGCTATTCTCCTTTATAGTTTTTTTCATGTCTGGACAACCTTTAGAACTCATGAGACTCTTTGTGTTCACCTGTATTTGTATTAATGTTTCCCTGTGTTCGCAAGGACTTGGCTATGCGATTGGTGCTTCTTTCGATATATTAGTAAGATTATCAGTACAGTTAAATCAAAGATTCATCATTTTATATTTTTTTTAGAGTGGATCTGTTGTAGCTCCCCACATTCTAGCACTACTCTTAGCTCTAGCTGTATATGGAATGGGTTACAAAGACTCTATTGAATCATTTATGAAGGTTTTCATGTCTTTCAGTTACATACGATTTGGCTTAGTAGGAGTCACAACGGCACTTCTTGACAACAGACCTCCATTGACTTGTGATGAACTTTATTGCCACTACAAGTTAGTAGATCTATTTTTTATTCAATAAATCTGAAAAGTAAACAACCACGCCACTTTTCACACGTATTAATTTTGCATAAGCAACAATGCATTTTTTATGGAAATGTCATAAAAGGTGTCTCTTCTTTTAGAGTAGGTTATTCTCTATGGTTTTAAATATACAATATTAAAAATATTACCATGACAACTTTATTTTTGTATATTTTAGAGATCCAGATGTGCTGTTACATGATATGGGCATGGCTGGTTCTACTTCAATTAATCAATTCGCCTATATCACCATTTTTACAATACTTTTCAGATGTGTAGCTTATTTATCATTAAAATACAGAATGACATCGGAACTACGGAATAAACTGGTTTACTACGCCACTAAAATTGTTAAACAAAAAGAAACTTGAATATATAATTATCAGAATATATGTACCTAGCTAAACAATTTGAATAAAAGTTCTTGGAAATGTTTTGCTATATTATAATGTGACAGAGTTAAGATAGCACTTTCTGTCAAAAGATGGTAAAACTATTTACAACAAAACTAAATATAGCAAACTATATTTGAAGAATAATTAATAACTTTTGAATGAATTTTTTAAAAGAAATGTATTTATATGGTTTTTTTTATCAGTATTATATAAAATTTCTTCAGAACCATGCTGGAAATTTGGATATTTTATAAATATATATATATTTTAAAATACCTACTGTGTGTTTTATTACTTCTTTATTACCCTACACTACCCTGTAACTGTCTTTATTTATTCATTTACCCTCGTATAACAGAATCACCCATTTCAATTTTGCTGTCAAAACAGGTCGATAGAAAGAAGTTTGCGCAGAAAACAACTCGAGGATAACTGACCACAAATATTCGTTCCAAACTGTTTCATAAACGAAATTGTTTTTTCCCATTCTGAACGAAGTTATTTGAAAGTATTTGTTGTTAATAGTTTGTTAAAGCATTATGTCTTGTTCTAAAAGTGTTATGTTGTAATTTACATCAAGAATCGATAGGTAAGATACATTTTCATTGATAAAATTGCGATCCTTTGTTCTCGCGTAATCAAATAATTAAAGAGAAGAATTTGTTTATGTTTATTTAGAATATATTTGACTATTTTATTTGATATTAATTTATTGTATATAATATAATGTAAATGGTTAGTAGTACAAAATGTCAATTTGGAATGAAATTAAACAAGTGTGAAATTGAATGTAAATGTTGCCTTAAGTTAATCTATGTACAGGGTGTAACAAAAAGGCAGGTCATAAATCATACCACAATGTTTTGGGGCTAAAAATAACTCGATCCAACCCAAGTTACCCTAGTACAAATGTGTATGCGAAAAAAGTTACAACCCTTCGAAGTTACCAAATGAAAATTGAATTTTTCAAATATTTCGACAGTTGTTCGATATATTATAATGAAAGTTGACAAGTGGCTTTCTTATGATAAGAGCATCTTAAAAAAAAAATTAAGGAATTATTGCACTCCGTTAACAATTTATGGGAGTTGAGATCCCCTAAACCCTCCCCAAAATTTTTGTGTACGTTGCAATTTAATGCTTATTGTGGCACCATTATTCAAACACATTATTTTTGAAACTTTTTTGCCCCCTAGTACTTTTTACAATTATCAGTTTTTATCGAGGTACGGCCCTTTTTTCATTATGCTTCAAAAATTTCGAGTAACAAAAATTAAAGTCAATGAATTTTTAGGTTTTTCGAGGGTCCCACATTTTTGATTGAATCTTATTTATTTACAAATGTGTAGTTTTTATTAGATGTTCGAAATGACCCCCATTTTCTTGAATACACAGTCGGCACCGTTCTACTAACGAAAACCGAATATTCTGGAAAAGCAATGGCTTCTGACGATACCTAATTGCAGTCTCAAGGATTCTATTCCTCAGTTGTTCGCTCGTCATTTTTACAGCATACACCCTCGAAAAAAATTCATTGACATTAATTTTTGTTACTCGAAATTTTTGAAGCATAATGAAAAATATGCCGTATCTCGATAAAAACTGATAATTGTAAAAAGTACTAAGGGGCAAAAAAGTTTCAAAAATAATGTGTTTGAATAATGCTGCCACAATAAGCATTAAATTGCAACGTACACAATAATTTTGGGGGGGGTTTAGGGGATCTCAACTCCCATACATTTTTAACGGGGTGCAAAAATTCTTTAATTTTTTTTAAGATGCTCTAATCATAAGAAAGCCACTTGTCAACTTTCATTATAATATATCGAACAACTGTCGAAATATTTGAAAAATTCAATTTTCATTTGGTAACTTCGAAGGGTTGTAACTTTTTTCGCATGCACATTTGTACTAGGATAACTTGGGTTGGATCGAGTTTTTTTTTGGCCCCAGAATATGTGGTATGATTTATGACCTGCCTTTTTGTTACACCCTGTATAATGCAAAATAGTCAACGCTTATTTTTTACTTTAATTTATATAGTACATATTTCCAATAAAACAAATACAGGGAGGGTCAATATATAGTAAAGAACACTGTACACTTCAATCGAAACTTTTTTATTTTTAGTTCAAGACGATGATTACCATAATCAAATATATAGCAGTATTTGTTCCATTTTGTCTGAGCATAACGGTTGCTATTGATACTTCCGAAAATGAAATTGATTCTGATAATACTTACCAAAAACATCCAAAATCACCCGCCAGTACTTTACGAGGTAAATAAATCTTTAATATAAATTAGTTAGTGGCTAACCAATCTAAATATTGTAACAATCCAATATAACAACAGTTTGGTCGATTTATTCCTTAGAAAATTTCAATTATCATGGTTTAAATTTCTTTCCACATGGACTGTTATTATTACATGAACATTTTAACTAAATACTTTCTAGTTTTTGTAGGTAAATACATGTCACATTACCATTAATTAAAGTTACTAAAATAGTTATTTATACTATAAAGGGATAAGTATAACATTTTAAGTCATTGTTATACTTATGTCCTGTAAAACAGTGTCAAAATGTGTTGTTTTACAATATAGGGAGGAGAAAAAATATATTTTCTTTTCCTTTATTTCAATCACTGAATATTTTCATTCTTAACAATATTCAGATTTTAGCTGCAGGTAGAAAATTCTTATTATTTAGAAGATTTATAAATATTTAAAGAACGTATTTTTATTTTTAGATGAAGTAAACATTTTACAGCTACTTAACATTTCTCCCAAAGACCAGGGAGTATCTTCTGTAGAAGGCCCAATCCATAATTTTCCAGCTTACAAATTTCGTTTGCCATATGGTAATGTTCTTCTATCCAATGCTTCAAATGTAACGTTAGCAATGAACGATCCTAAAGGATTCACAGCTATTTTCTTAATTAGACAACAAAAAAATAATATGGGAACGCTAATGTCAGTTAATTCTCCTGGAAGACTCAGTCCTTGGTTCCAAGTTATTTCCAATTCAAAAACTGGTATTTTAAGTTTGAAATATCGTTTGAGAGAACTGAGTAAAATTAAGCAAATTGATTGGGGTCTACCGAAGCATCACAGGAAATCACCACTGGCAGGTAATTATAATTATAAATTAATAGGCCAAGCATTGAAGTATGCGAGTATAGTAATTTCTGACAAAAATCCTAGTAGATAACGGATGATGCCATCTTATAAAAGACATTACGTAGTATCATTTTGATATGTTTTGGACACGCAAATGTTGTTCAGTAATTTGTTATAAACATTTAAAACGAAAAAAACCTTATTTTTTTTAGTTTTTTTCATATAACGTAAAGAGTACAGAAGCAATATCAATGGTATGTATAGATAAATTGTAGATAATTAAAATACGAACAAAATGAGTGGTCGAGCGAGTCAATCGGATCACTAGAAACAAAGAAAATTGGAAAAAACCGGAAAATTAGTCATTTTTTTTGAAAATTCATATCTTCGTCATTTTTCAATTTCAAGAGCTGAAACTTGGTACAAAAGAAGTTCTTCGTATGCCTTTTATATGCGCGAAGAGCAGACGCCAAGCGACTGTTACTTTTATCGCAATTGCAATTGTAATTTTTTGATGCGACAATTTGCATCGTGCGTGGATGCGTTATCGATTGTCCGATTTTAAATTTTAAAACGGTTTTGAAAAGTATAAATATAGAGTAACAAAACGTATATTTTCGATTTGTAATAAAATAATCTGAAGTCGACCAAAAACGCTCGAGAACACCGCCGATAATAACCAAACGCTGGAAAGTAGTATTGTTTTTGGCCAACTTCGCATCAATTTATTACAAATCCAAAATATACGTTTTGTTACTCTATATAAACACTTTTCAAAACCGTTTTAAAATTTAAAATCGGACAATCGATAACGCATCTAGACACGATGCAAGTTATTTCATCCAAAAATTATAAATGCAATTGCGATAAAAGTAACGGTCGCTTGGCGTTTGCTCTTCGCGCATATAAAGAGCATACTAAGAACTTCTTTTGTACCAAGTTACAGCTCTTGCAATTGAAAAATGACAATGATATGAATTTTCAAAAAAAAATGGCTAATTTTCCGGTTTTTCCTAATTTTCTCGGTTCCTAATTATACGATTGACTCGCTCTACCCCTCATTTTGTTCGTATTTTAATTATCTACAATCTATCTATATATATCATTGTTATTGCTTCTGTACTCTTTAAGTTATATGGAAAAAACTAAAAAAATAAGGTTTTTTTCGTTTTAAATGTTTATAACAAATTACTAAACAACATTTGCGTGTCCAAAACATATCAAAATGATACTACGTAATGTCTTTTGTTCTTTTCTGTACCCCTGACAATGTGTGTACAACATTTCATGTTGATGAATTGAGTAGTTAAGGTGTGAAAGATGAATATCTCAGGTCCCTGTCGCAAAAAGGACACTCATTATTATATTTTACCTTTTCAGCATGGACTTGGCTCTCAATATCTTTCGATCCCAAGTACGGCATAATTCGCTTAGATTTAGACTGTGATCCAAGTAGGTTTGAGGCGATGAAACAGAAGAGGTTCACGGGTAATTTCAGTATTCCTGAAGATGCGCTTGTTTACTTTGGACAGGAGCCTGGACGAAAGAAAAAATTTTTGGTAGGCAAAAAAAAATGCTTTTCGAATAGAGTAATTTTGTTGTATCCTGCTATTTCTGTTTCAGGGCTCAATCCAAGTTGCAAAAGTACTTCCTTACGTATGTGATGAGAGACTTTGGTCGTGTGTACAGATCGCTAGTAACCTTTCACCTGAATTTAGAAAACCATATTCTTAAACATAAGTATGATGAATGCTCAAAAAAATATAAACGAATTTTCTCGAAACTTCTGTTTTCAACAATTCATTCTACAATAGATATTTAATGTATTTATTTATTCCTCTTGTTAATATTAAGTAATTTGTGATCAAATTCTACAAAATAATTTATTTTGAAAAGAATTATAAATTGTAGCTATAATTTTAATAATTTAAATGTTTATTGAAAATATACTTTCTTTTTAATAGAGGCCTTTTTTTTGGACGTTTAAACCTTTTTTGGGGAGGTTAAGAAGCATTTTTTGGGGAGGTTAAGAAACATTTTTTGGGGAGGCTGAGAAGCATCTTTTGGGGAGGTGTAGAAGCATATTTTGGGAGGTTACGGTTTCCCACCGAAATTTTATATTTCCCTCCAAAAACTTCGGGTTTTCCGCCGAAATTCTAGGTGGTCTGCTTAAATTTCTGTTTTCCCGCCAAAAATTGCTAGTTTCCTGCACAAATTTTAGGTTTCGGCGGGAAACCAGAAAATTGGGCAGAAAACCTAGAATTTCGGTGAGGAATTTTTAATTTCTGCGGGAAACTTAAAATTTTTGGCGGTATCGTATTTGCAATGCGCGACTCTGCAGTGAAAAAGAAAACTGCTTAGATATACGATTTTGAATACAGGTTTTGTCACATGATTGTGACTGTGTATTTTCTTTAACCAAGACCGGAAGAGATGATAATAGTTGTAAATTTACAGATCCATCTACAAGTTCACCCACTACTCAATAGATGACCAGCATAACACGTATTGAATAAAGAGTTGCCTATCTATCTTACTCTAGTTATCTATATTGAGGTTAAAAAAGAAGATAGTTACTGTGTGTTTACAGTCACAGTTGTATGTACGTCCATAAACTCCATAGATAGACGATTTTGAGAACAGGTTTTGTCAATTTTTCCGTATGTGTTAGTTCTTCTTATATAGTCCCCATGATTGTTACTGTAAATTTTCTTTTACCAAGACCGGAAGAGAAGATAGTAGTTGTAAATTTACAGACCCACTACTTCATAGATGACCAGCATAACACGTATTGGATAAAGAGTTGCCTATCTATATTACTCTAGTTATCCATGATATATTGACATTAAGAAATAAAGCAGTAACTGTATGTTCACAGTCACAGCTATAAGTATGCCCACAACCCAATATATGGCTAGTATGAAATTAATTGCATAAATAATTGCCTATCTATCTTACTGTAGTTATCTATGATAAAATGAGATTAAAAAAAAAAAGATAGTAGTCACAGTTGTATGTACGCCCACAAACTCCATAGATAGACGATTTTGTGGACAGGTTTTGTCAATTTTTCCGTATGAGTTAGTTCTCCTTATATAGTCTCCATGTAAATTTTCTTTTGCCATGGCCGGAAGAGAAGATAGTAGTTGTAAATTTACATACCCATTCACAAGTTCGCCCACTACTCAATAGATGACCAGCATAACACGTATTGAATAAAGAGTTGCCTATCTATCTTACCCTAGTTATCCATAATATATTGAGATTAACTAAGAAAACAGTACTATATGTTCACAGTCACAACTATAAGTATGTCCACAACCCAATATATGGCTAGTATGAAATTAATTGCATAAATACTTGCCTATCTATCTTACTGTAGTTATCTATGATATATTGAGATTAAAAAAGAAGATAGTAACTGTATGTTTACCGTCACAGTTGTATGTACTCCCACAAACTCCTAAGATAGACGATGGTTTTGTCAATTTTTCCGTATGTAGTCTCCATGATTGTGACTGTAAATTTTCTTTCACCAAGACCGGAAGAAAAGATAGTAGTTATAAATTTACAGGCCCATCTACAAGTTCACCCACTACTCAATAGATGACCAGCATAACACGTATTGAATAAAGAGTTGCCTATCTATCTTACTGTAGTTATTTATGATGTATTGAGGTTAAAAGAGAAGAAAGTAACTGCATGTTTACAGTTACAGTTGGGTTGTTAGTTGTATCATTGTCTAAAAAAAGGACATTGGTTATTGACAAATTATTATCTATGGTTGTATGTACGCTCACAACTCGTAACCACAGATAACATACTTAGTAACCCAAGTTTTGCAAATGTATTTTGAGTTACCTGATATATTCAGGTTAAAAAAATTTCCAGTTGTTTATTTATATAAATGCGTATAACTGTAGAATGTTTAATATTAATAGCATTAAGTTTACTTTAAAAATTTCATCTAGTATTTGTAGGTTTTCTCAAAAAGTGGCACAACCGCTAAGAAGTAAAAAACCGAAATCTTCGACATCTGCCGTGAGTATTTATATAGAATATAATGATTTTCAATGTTTGTAAATCCAGGTACAAAGTTTTGTAGATATCAAACATCTCAGAGTTGTTGGAGGCAAAGGAGGAGATGGCTGCATTTCATTTCTGTCTCTATTCAGTAATGAATTTGCCGGACCAGATGGTGGAGACGGAGGAAATGGAGGTCATGTAATTTTCCAAGCATCGGAAGACATAAAAGACTTGAGCAGTGTTCCCACAGTAGTTAGAGCCAACAGTGGAAACAATGGAGCAAATAAAGATTGTAATGGAAAAAATGCAGTTAATTGGACAATAAAAGTACCTGTGGGAACAGTAATTAAAGATTCATCTAACAAAGTGGTTGGTGATCTATCTCATCCAAGTTTAATGTTTGTAGCAGCCAGAGGAGGTGCTGGAGGCAAAGGAAACCATTACTTTGTATCTGACACTCATCAAGCTCCCAAGATTTGTGAATATGGAGCAGAGGGAGAGGATTTAGAATATTTAATTGAAGTTAAAAGTATGGCACATGTTGGATTGGTAAGGTATATACTAACATTTCTTTTATAAGAAAAGTATTGGTATTTTCTTCCAGATTGGTTTTCCAAATGCAGGAAAAAGTACTTTATTGCGAGCTATTTCAAGAGCTAGACCTAAAGTAGCACCATACCCATTTACTACTTTAAAACCACATGTAGGAATGGTGCAATATGATGATTATGAACAAATTGCAGGTAATTATTTATTTTAAAGAAAATATGTATAGATGTCAACATGAAAATTTTGCCTTAAGTTGCCGATCTTCCTGGTTTAATCCCCAATTCCCACAAAAATAAAGGCTTAGGAATCCAATTTTTAAAACACGCTGAAAGATGTATGGCATTGTTATACATAATTGACGTCTCCGAAGCTGAACCATGGCAACATCTTGACATTCTACAATATGAACTGTCACAATTTAACGATGAACTTACTTTGAGGCCTCAGTTGGTTATTGCAAATAAAATGGATGTTCCAACAGCTGAAGAAAATCTGGACGAATTGAAAAGAAGGACTAGTCTACTGGTTATACCTATTAGTGCTAAGTTAGGTTCAAATGTGACCAAGCTATTAAAGGAAATCAAAATTATATATGATAAACAGAAGGAAATAAAAATTGATTCTTAGCGATTTTTTTTTGGTGCCAAATTTCAATCCCGGTATCCTATTGTTTCGTTTTGTGGGTGGTGTAGAATGTTTGGGTTTAAACCCCAAGTAAGGAAAAAAAAACTTTGGTGTTATAACGTTTATTCACACAACCTTTTTATAGACAAGAAAATACAGAATAAATTGTGCTTGCAGTAAATAATCTGTATTAATTTTATACAACAGTAACTATCCAGGACGGAATAGAATATATATTCACTGTGGCTAAAAAACACCAAAAACTACCATCTCATTAGTCGTATCGTAAAAATTTTGATTATTAGGCAAAAAGTTCTTTTTATCACAGAATGTGTCATCTATTAAAAAAAAGATTCTCAATATAACAAAAAAAAATTAAAAATCCCTTCCAAAAACGCTAACAGTCTGGTAGGACACTTTTAAATAATAAAAAAAGAATATTATATGTACAAGACAAAGCTAGATTCGATTCCAAATATACATATTGTGTCTTCTGCTCGATATTGGTAGTTCAATGGTTAAAGCGATTTAATTTCACATCCATTGAGTTTTGAAGGTGTACGAACAATCTAACGTAGCTGGAATTCAACAAGGACATTCCAGACACTCGCAAATCGCCTTAGACAAGAAAATCTAAAGCTGCATATTTTAAGTTTCGATTCAAATGTTTATTTGTAGTATTCTGATTACTCGTAGAAGTGTTTAAGGCCAAATTGTCCTAGCACTTTAGCTTAGTAGTTCAAATGAACCAGTTGGGTGAATAGATTTCCTTATACACACATCAAGTTTTGAAGGTGTACAAAAGAATATAACAGCTGGAATTCAACGAGTACTGTCCAAAGACTTGCAAATCACCATACATTTCAAAAAAAGGAACTGTTTGTGTATAATCGAAACAGCACGTAGACCTAAAATTGGGACGAGACCCAAGATTGGTGTTTTATTGGAAATAATTCATGTTCAGCTGTATTATACAAGGTATAGACAAAAAGGCACTGTTTTTATGAGAAGCACTAGATGCTTTGTATATTTTTGACTTACTTTTTCAATTATATAAAAACGGGGTGTTTATTAAGAGTTAACTAGTTTTGAAAAGGCAACCGCTGCATTTAAGCGTTTTTTTTTTTTTTGAAAATTAAATCCTATCCACTAAAAATTATAAATATTCTATTTAAATATAATATATTATAGACGAAAGCATTTTTGGCATAACTTTGATACAAGTTTCATTCCACTTGATACATAAATAAATACACCATAACAAAAAGAAAAAATAATAATAAATTACGTACAAGTAAAGCTAACAATAGAGAGAAAATACTATTCATTAGAAAATCGAAATTTCTGATTATGTAGATTCAATTGATGGTAAAAAATTTCTAATAATGAACGTTTGTACAGGGTCAGTGTAAAATCAAGTTTTTAAAGAAAAAAAAAATATTTTGTTGCTTTTTTTCGACTTTCTAATAAAAAATCCCTTAACCGTTTGTTCTTTCTTTCGTCTGTTTCAACAAAAATATTAGAGAGGGTGAATATAGAGAGAGAGAAAGATAAAATACGTTTTTTTTTTGTTTGTTTAAATATTGTTATGCATCTACTAAAGAGTTAAATGAGCTAAATTTTTTTTGTTTCAAATATTCTCACATTAGACTTTTCGAAAAATTCTAGTCTCATAAGAAGGGATTACTCGAAGTCGTACCGTTACCTGCACCCACCTACAACAGAGAGAAAAAAATTACTGCCACCCTATTTGATAGATTACACTGTATTTTTACCTTAAACGGATTCGGTGCCCATCCGTTGGTGGTACCATTGACGGACAACGTTTGAACTGGAAATGGTGCTATCGGCTGGAAGCCCTGCGTGTAACCGTTTGTTTTGATCGTGTCTCTGAAGGGATTAGCGAACGGCTGTTGCGTTGTTTGTATACCATTAATTAAATTAGACCAATTGTTACCGTTTGCAACGCCGTTCGCGTTGAACGGATTAGAAACTACGCTCGGTATTATGTCTTGCGTTTGAGGAAAGGCGGGCATAAATTGACCTAAAACAATAAAAAAAATAAAGTAGGTCAAATGTACCACGTCCAAATTATCATCGATTTTGGTCCAAAAACGAATTTCAACGTAGTAGTTCAAATGTACCAAGGCTAAAATAACAATTTCGCTAAAATTTGTCTGTACCTTGTGACTAGGAGATCTAAATATGGAACAATTTAAAAAAATTTTTTAATAATAATATGGTTATTAGAGGTGGAATAGTGTACAGTGTGTACCATTAAACATCTAAAAATGAATGAAACAATTTTAATGTACCACGTCCAAATTATCATCAATTTTGGTACTAATTTTTCCCGAAAATGAATTTCAATGTAGTAGTTCAAATGTACCAAGTCTAATTTCGTTAAAATTTGTCTGTACCTTGTGACTAGGAGATATAAATATGTTTTTTTTTTTAAATAATATACGGTTATTAGAAGTGGAATAGTATACGGTGTGTAGCATTAAAAAATATCAACAATAGTAGTTCAATTTTATATTACTTTGACTAGGAGATCCAAATAGGGAACTTTGCGGCGATGGTGAACTGTACACTGAACCCGTAGGCGTCGGAGAACTGTACAAAGACCCATTAGAACTACTGCTGTTACTCCAATCCAGACTGCCAGTTTTTTGGGACTTTATTTCGTTATCCAGATCTTTAAGGGCGGCGTATCTGTCTTCTGCCGGTACCAACGTTGCGGCTGAACCGTTGAGATTAGTCGTACCGTTCATGGTACTATTTAGGTTATGGGTGGTGTTCGATTGGTTCCAGCTAGTATTTAAGTTGTTAAAAACACCAGGAGCCGGTAGACCTATAAAAAAAAACGATATAAATACCAGGTATATGCTGGTGAAAATAAAAGATATTTCAAAACCAACCAAGGATGTTAATAGAGCTTAGCGTGAATCTTTTATCAAAGCAGTGGATGTAAGTAAAAATAAAATAAACTACCAACAAAATTGTATTAAAATGGCGTGTCAAGAGGAAATTAATGAAAAAAAAAATCAACCAAGTCTCTCTTTTTTTTTTAATGAAAGGACTTACTCCAGCGATTCACGTTGCATTTGGGAAATAGAGTCACTTGATTTAAAACTGGACCGCAAGTTTCGTTAAAATTTAAGTCGAATATGCTGAAGTCGTCCTCTGTAATTACAAACCACATTATTTGATTATTATAAAAATTATTATTCAATAAAATTTCAGGAAAAAAAAAATTTTTAATTGATGATCGTAAATTTTTTTTAAACACCATAATATTATCTACGTTTGATGTAGTCACGTTCAGTTTATAATTATCCTATTGTTTATTGTCGATAAATATGCGCGAACAAGGTAATATTATCAAGGACATAATTATCAATATCGAAATACAATGTTCAACAAAAGTGGGTTGCCTACCTCTGCTGCAGGCAGCCAATGATGCAATTAAACCCAGATTTTTGTTTAATAAACCCTACAAAATACAAATAAAACACAACACAGAGCCAGATGCTGCAGATGCAATACGCATTTATACAGATGGTTCAAAAATGAATGAAGGCTCAGGATGTGGAGTTTACTCGAGAGCACTAAGCCTAAGGATCAAGTGGGGAATGGGAAACAATACCAGCGTAGTTCAAACAGAACTGGCTGGTATCTCAATTGCCACAAAAGAACTAATCAGAAAAGGAATTTCTGACAAAAACATAATAATCTGCACTGATAGTAGACAAGCCCTATTAGCCTTGAACAGACAACGTGTTATATCAAGACTAGTACTAGAGTGCCACCAAGATTTAGCTAACGCCTCGGCAGATAACAATATTATCCTGAGGTGGGTTAAAGGGCACGACAGGAGTAAAGGAAATCGCATTGCTGATTCTCTAGCCAGGGAAGCCGCTGGACTGAAAATTCTTGGACCCAGTGACACCTACGGCCTGACGGATTCGACAATTGCGGAACTAGCCAAACGTTACACCCATGCTCAATCCCTTGAGAGATGGGAGGCAATCAAAGGATGCAGTTTTGCCAGGATCACCCTGGGCGACCCTGGGAAGATGGCGCCGAAAAAATACTTGGCGATGACCAGAAGAAACCTACGTATAACAGTGGGATTCCTGACTGGCCACTGTCAACTAAGGAAACACCTCCATACTATGGGGCTAGTGGACACATCTCTATGCAGGATGTGTGAACAGGAAGATGAGACTGTCAGGCATGTCCTATGCGAGTGTCCGGAGTTATCGTCGATAAGAGAGTGTGTGTTCGGTGAGTCTTGGCCTACACCTGCCGATATAAAGGAGATGTCTCCTGGTGACCTGTTCACCTTCCTAAGAAGGACAGGATGGACGATGACCTAGGAGGACAACTCCTCGGGAGGATGTACAATGGGTCATATGTGGCCTAAGTGCTGTGAGCCTACACTCACCCTCCCTACTCTACAGATACAGATCTACGTTTGATGTAGTCACGTTCAGTTTATAATTATCCTATTGTTTATTGTCGATAAATATGCGCGAACAAGGTAATATTATCAAGGACATAATTATCAATATCGAAATACAATGTTCAACAAAAGTGGGTTAGAATTTAAACAACCAATTAGATTTTTCGTTTTTTCTTCGTTTAAGTAACACCCTGTATCACTTCGTTCAAAAAACGTTTTTTTGTAAATGGAATATGGTCTCAGAGTGTCAGAAAAATCAAAGACATCGAGTTTTTTTGCTCGTTGAATCGGCATTATAACTTTTGCTTTTGGGACCATTCCTTAAACGTTCTACGTGATTTTCCAAATTGAACGACACCTTGATCGTAATTTTAGGTGACTATACAAAAATTTTATGAAAAACTGTACATGTGAACCAGACTAAAAGTGAGATCTATTAACACAAATGTTTAGATAAATTGCCGTTTTACGAGAATCTTTTAATTTTACGTAATTATTAAACTAAAGTTGTCAAAGGAATATAAAATCGATAAGGGGAATTTGTATTATTTAATCTGGTTTTCAGTACGTGGAAAAAAAAACTATGGTAAAACCAGTCGATGATTATGATGATGTAACATCGTTTAATTAATTTTAAACGATTTATACCAGCAAACATATAATTATAAGAAAAAAAAAACTTGTTTGTTATTATAATTTTTTTTGTAAAATTAGTTTAGGGTCTTCGACCGAATGAACTCCGTTCATTTATTGTATCCCTCGTAAATATCGCCATATTTGCACAAAATGTCCAACGATCTTTTATATAAAAACGTTTCGGTATGTTATTTCCCAAGATGTTTACGGTTAGGTTGCGAAAAACTGTTCATGTGTTCTCTCTTTCCTTTGTATGTTATCTAAACAGATTTTGAAACCATCAGTGGTGAAATCAACTTTACAAGTTCCGACGGCTCATCAGACCGGACAGGTTGAATAAAAACTACTGACTTTGTATATTAAGTTTGTTTTAAATCTCCTCGTATATACAGTGTGACCCATTTTGTTTGGAAGCACCCCTATAAAATCCGCATTTTTCAACCGATTTTGATTTAGTCTTTTTTGTTAGATTCAGTATCAAAAACAGTATTTGAGTACAAATTTTCATACCATAATAGCTATTTTCAAGGCCCTCTACGTTAATTTTTCTTTGCCAAAAAAGACGAAAGTATATTAGGCATTTTTTTTTCTCAAGTATGACTACACCACTGGATTCAGAATCATCACAAATGTAAACTATCAAAATTTTATAAAAAAAGTTTCATTAACAACAAAGTTATCACTACATGAATTTGGAAAAAGTTGTTTTTTAATTAATTTTTTACTAAGAATGTAGACACATTTTAAAAATGGCAACATGGTAAAGAAAAACTAGGACTCAAACATATTGCACTGTAAAAATTCGAAGCCGAAATTTTAAAAGACAGGATAATAGGTCCATTCTTTTTTGAGGGTAACATGAATGCCAATAACTTCATGGAATTCTTGGAAGATGAGTTATCCGCAGTGATTGACGAACTGCCACTAGCAGAAAGAAGAAATTTGATATTTCAGTTAGATGGTTGTTCTGTACACTATTCTAGGATTGTCAGGCAGTGGCTTAACGAAAAATTTCCAAATGGTTGGATAGGTCGCGGAAGCGAGTTAATCGAATGGCCTCCTAGATAGCTCGATTTAACTACATTGGATTTTTATCTTTGGGGTCTTTTGACACAAAAAGTGTATAAGACACGTCCAAGGAATAGAGCAGAACTGTGTGACAGAATACGACAGGTGTGTGCTGGAATAACGCCACATGAAATAAAAAAGCGCTAAGACATAGTCGCAAACGATACGAGAAATGTGTGGAAATTAACGGAGGTCTAGTCGAGGCTACAAAAATGTAGAATTTAATTATTATTAAGTAGTTTAATAATTAAAATGTATTATTTGGTGTTAATTTGTATTTTCGTCACATCGGCACAACTTTACATTACTCTCAGAAGCTATAACTCCAGAACCGGTTAAGGCATCGGCTTCGAATTTTTACAGTGCAATATGTTTGAGTCCTAGTTTTTGTTTACCATGTTGCCATTTTTAAAATGTGTCTACATTCTTAGTAAAAAATTAATTGAAAAACAACTTTTTCCAAATTCATGTAGTGATAACTTTGTTGTTAATAAAACTTTTTTCATAAAATTTTGATAGTTTACATTTGTGATGATTCTAAATCCAGTGGTGTAGTCATATTTAAGAAAAAAAAATGCCTAATATACTTTCGTCTTTTTTGGCAAAGAAAAATTAACGTAGAGGGCCTTGAAAATAGCTATTATGGTATGAAAATTTGTGCTCAAATACTGTTTTTGATACTGAATCTAACAAAAAAGACTAAATCAAAACCGGTTGAAAAATGCGGATCTTATAGGGGTGCTTCCAAACAAAATGGGTCACACTGTATATATATAAATAAGTGGGGTTATAACCGAATGTATGTGTACCTTCTCTTTCGAAATTAGAACGGAAACGATGTTTATTACAATAAAACGATCCGTTTTCATACAATTAAATTTTCATCGGTCAATCACTGATTCAAATTTACATTCGACAAACCACAATTTCCTAAAATTTACTCACACATACTAAATCATTTTTATCGACAGTGGCGGATTGACGTAGTGACTTAAGGGGTATCAGAAAAAATGTTATTTGATTGAGGTTTTTTTCCGCCCTTAAGTGGGCCCCGCAGGAGTTAAATCCCCCACTGCTTATCGAATAGATACAGCGTCATCCCCAAAGTCCGTACCAAATGGGAAACTTTTTTATTATAGGGTTTTCGATAAAAAGTTATTCTTCATAAAAGTTTGTGCATCCTCAAAAGCTAAAAATTCACAAATAGGGGTCACCACTACAAGTAATTAGCAATACGGCTGATTTTTTTTTATAAGTACCTTAAAGTATGTAGATTAATATAAAAAAAAGTTTACCAGTCTATCGATTTCCCAGATTAAAAAAAGAATCAAAAAACTTTTTTTTTTGTCTTTAATATTTCGCGCTGGGAGGAAGGATGAGAAAAATAAAAAACACCACCGTGTAGGGGAAGTGTTTTGCAATAAAAATGGTCTCTTGCGTTCTTTCCGTCCGAGCAATGGTTTGTCCGGAAAAAACTAAGTATGTGTTCCGCATCCGCGCGACTCTGCTACACTGCGGAAGTCTTGAAACGCTCTGTATATGATAGGAAAATAATTTGGGACGCTCGGTAGTAGATTGGCGTTAAGCGGTACCAAACTAATTTTATAGCATACAAATTGTTACGAAACGAACGCAATCAATTTTACAACAGGTACTACAAACAGTACTTCCTCAATGATGGTGTACATGGAGTGTTTGTAGAATTTTTAACGAGGGTACGTACACAGGAAACGTGCGTCAAAGCGCAAACAAAACTTTATGTAAATTATTTTATATTTTTTTAAATAAAATAAAAGATAAATGTTAATATTATTAAATATTAAAATGTATTTTAGGCACAGTACCACCCAATTTTACCAGCAGAAATTGCCGCAATTTTATATTTTTCGACAAAAAAGATGGTACCTACAACAAAATGCAATTCAATGACAAATTTTAAATTAGTACCTAATTAGTACTCCTGGACTAAAAAAAATAATAATAAAAAAACTCACCTGTGGATGTATTAGAGTTGTTAAACACCGGATTATTATCGAAATTAGCGAAACCATTTTGTCGGTGTTGCGATGTCTCCGTAGTACCGTTACTGGTGGTAGTGGTACCGGCACTTGTGAAGATGTCAGCTTTATCGAAATCGGCCACGAACCCGTTCGAATCTGCATTATTGTTACGATTAATATTTGCGTGGTTCCTATTTATCTCCGGCCTCGGCCTTTGCGTAGGCTGGATCTGAACTCCGTTGACTTTTGGCGTTTTCGTTTCTTCGATGGGTTTTACGTTAACTGGATCGAGATAGTACCTAAGAATAATTATTTTAGGTAATACCGTACGATTCTCGTGCATTAAAGGACTTACCTACGTCTTTCGTATTTTTCTACCATAAAATCTTTGATTGTAGTTTCGTCGGCGTTATTGCTGGGGGGAGTACCTTCGTGTAATCCTAACCATACTTGTCGACAATAGTTATTACCTTTATTTTTTAAAATGTCTATTTCTTCATTGGTAAAAGTGGCCATGGAGATTGATTTGACGCGATGTGGGGGTGTAATGCCTCGTCTGGAACAAAAAAAAATATTTTTTCTTAGCACCTGGACTATTAAAAACAATCTCGTATCATTTTTCTCCTGTCTATATTGTAAACAACGCATTTTGACACTGTTTTGAAGGACGTCAGTAACAATTACCAAAAAGATATCGATTGACCTTGACGACTCCTCAAGTACTGCAGGAGACTTCTGGCTTCGTTATGTTGTATACAATTTTATTTGCAATATTACCCTCGAGAAAAAATCAACAGTATGGCACTGTTTAAACACGAGACAAAAATGAAAATAATCAGTCTACGAAACGGTACTATTCGTACCAGGCTATAATTTATTTTTGGTACTCGAATCTTATAAAAAGACTTCGCTGACATTAGGGTTATCAACTTCAATTGAAAGAAAAGTTATTTCCGTGATGGAAAGGTCACAATATAAATATGTTTCCTTTGATAATGGTCAGTAGTATGCGTGCGCGAATTATTGATAAAAAAACCCAGCGAAGGACAGGGGGGGGGGGGGAGCGAACGCCCCCCCCCCCTGGAATCAAATAAATTAATTGTAGTGTGCAGGCCATTTTGAAGAAAACAAAACCCTTCTTTCGTGAATCGCCAGCCTGCAGGACTTCGGTACCTAATTTATCAAGGCTTTTCCGTGACAAAATGTTACAGCCTGAACGACCATGGTTTGCCCCCCCCCCCTAGTTTTGATCCTGGGTACGCCCTTGGGAAAGAGTATAATTATTTATTGTTTTTCTAATTTATTTAATAATAAAACATATTTGTTGTTTCTAAACCTCCAAAAATCATCAGTTTATAAACGCATTGAAAATAGAAAATAATATAAGTAAAAGTCGATATATGACTATCAGTGACGTTAGGCTGCGGTTAGTCGACTTTCGACTTCCCGAACCCAGGAACCCGGGGATCAAGGTCGTCGTCGTCTCGTTCGGTACCAGATACGGAAAGCTCCGGCTCACGCTGATATTACAAATTCTGCGAATTGACGTTCACTACGATATAAACACCTCTTCGCTTTATTATTTAATATATCAACTCGGTGACGAAGAAATATTGTTTTATTATTTCTATAGTGAAAATTATCTAGGAGGTTTGAATTCAATATTTAAAAAAAAGTGTTTTTCAATATTTAGTCCAGTAAATAAAGGCACCAACCTGTTCATCTCATTATTGTCGGACTTTTTTTTGCAACTTGTAGGTATTCATGTGTAGATTACTCTCTGAAAATATGTCCTCCGCGGGATTAGGGGAAGGGGCTGGAAAATGGCCCATGATCCCGAAAATTCAGTTTTTGGCCGATATCTCCCGAAATATGCTACCTAGAGAAGTGGGGTTTTGCTAGGAATGAAGTACAGTTCAATACCTACAAAAATAGTCTCCAACATTTTTGTCCCTGGATCAATATTTCTTGCAAAAATTTTCCGGAAAACTAAAAAACTTAGCAAAAAATTTTAAAAACCATCGAAAGGAGGACATTTTCAGCTTTCCAATGGTGTGCATTAAAGACCGATATTGCCAATCATTGTTTAGAATTTTCAGAAAACTCCGGAAATCAAAAAAAACGTCCCAAGAAAAACATGTTGTTTATAAAGATACACAAAAATTATTTATTCATTCTTTCGGAATACATTCACCACCTATCAAAGTCCCATTATCCAAAAGGTTTCGGTAAAACTACGCTTAATTTAAAAAATATGAACGGATTGATGACGGCGGTCAAATATTCGGGAAAAATAAAGTTTGGCCAGTTTTTTCAATATTCCTGGAAAATAAAAAAAACGAAAAAGTTACACGATGTTATAGGTACAGGTTCCTCCATTCATATGCACTTTGAATCATGAAAAAAGATCCATTTTTACTCAAGTTATGGGCAAATTTGACCGCCCTCCCATGCCTACATTCACGGAGCGTGCTCCCGGAGACGCCGCGCAGCAGCTCGAAATCCAAGGTGCGCTTGGGCCCGTTTATCTCGAAAACGGTTAAACTTTTGACAAAAATTATAAGGATCATTTTTGTAGATAATAAACTGCTCTCCATTCCTAGCAAAATCCCACTTCTCTAAGTGTCATATTTCCGGAGATAACAGCGGAAAACTCAATTTTTGGGATTATTGGCTATTTTTCAGCCCCTTCCGCAAATTTCGCGGAGGACATATTTTCAGTGAGTAATCTACCTGTGAATACCTACAAGTTGCAAAAAAAAAGTCCGACAATAATGAGATGAACAGGTTGGGGGGTTTCTCGGTCTTTATTTACTGGACTATATGTAATTTTGTCAAAAATAGTTTAGTGTTTAAATAGTAAAAAAGTAAAGGATAATAGTGAAAATTATTTAAGGGTTTATCCTCCTTTTCCGCCTATCCCCAACTGACTGGTTACAATTTATGATATTTAATAATTTTAACATTATTGAATATATTGACGTTGATTGATTATTGGAAATATTCTTGCGAAATATTTCCAAATTATAGTCGTTAAAAAAATATTTTTTCAAATTTCCTTAAAATATTACAAAATATTTCAAGTGCAGTATAACCTTGAAACAAATCGATCTAATAGACGAGAAATTTACTTGAAAATCTTAGACCTTGAAAAGGTTACAATGTTTTTCCAACAAAGTTTCTAAAATAAAAGAACATGAAGCATTGGTCAACATAGAAACGTTTTTTTCTGCGGCAAACCTGACAAAATTTATTTATAATTACTAGGGATTTTTTTTTTCAAATAATCTGAATGCTGTTTATCTTAAATTTGTAAAATTCAAGACATTTTCAACAAACATGTTACATGGTGTGGTTCACCCCCTTATTCCTCCTCCCAAAAAGTGAGTTTTTGCGTTACAAAAATCCATAAATTTACCAAATTATATCTTAATCGGTTCCAGCTGACTCATATTGGAACTAAGTGATTTTTTTTTCTATATATTTTTATCCATATCCATCCTAACGACATTTAAATGGAAGATGATTCAGAGATAACAATATCTTAAAAATATAATTATCATAAAACAATATTTCTGTTAAATACTAAGCGGCAAAATAAAGTTATTTGGTTAAACAGGACCGGAGTATGATTTTTTGAATTTTTTTTCCAAAAAATAAAAAACGTCAAATTAAGATTAATAAAAATATTTTGAAATATAAACAAAAGGTAGACAAGAAAATAAATTTCTCAATTTTTTGGAACAGTTTTTGGAAAAAATAATACAGATATATGTTTGTATAGTTTTTGCCGATGATTTTGCAATTTAAATTCAAGATAATGTCAAGGCACAAAAAGAAAGTGAAAGTACCTATTGTACTTTTGTTGGTGTTTTGAAATTGTTTTGTTATTTCTCACTGATTTTAAATAAACTGATAATAGGGGTTCGAAAAATAAAATTGTTTTCAAAAATGGACAATATTTCAAATAACTTTGGAAAGTACAGTGTGACCCATTTTGTTTGGAAGCACCCCTATAAAATCCGCATTTTTCAACCGATTTTGATTTAGTCTTTTTTGTTAGATTCAGTATCAAAAACAGTATTGGAGCACAAATTTTCATACCATAATAGCTATTTTCAAGGCCCTCTACGTTAATTTTTCTTTGCCAAAAAAGACGAAAGTATATTAGGCATTTTTTTTTCTCAAATATGACTACACCACTGGATTCGGAATCATCACAAATGTAAACTATCAAAATTTTATAAAAAAAGTTTTATTAACAACAAAGTTATCACTACATGAATTTGGAAAAAGTTGTTTTTTAATTAATTTTTTACTAAGAATGTAGGCACATTTTAAAAATGGCAACATGGTAAACAAAAACTAGGACTCAAACATATTGCACTGTAAAAATTCGAAGCCGAAATTTTAAAAGACAGGATAATAGGTCCATTCTTTTTTGAGGGTAACATGAATGCCAATAACTTTATGGAATTCTTGGAAGGTGAGTTATCCGCAGTGATTGACGAACTGCCACTAGCAGAAAGAAGAAATTTGATATTTCAGTTAGATGGTTGTTCTGTACACTATTCTAGGATTGTCAGGCAGTGGCTTAACGAAACATTTCCAAATGGTTGGATAGGTCGCGGTAGCGAGTTAATCGAAAGGCCTCCTAGATCGCCCGATTTAACTATATTGGATTTTTATCCGTGGGGTCTTTTGACACAAAAAGTGTATAAGACACGTCCAAGGAATAGAGCAGAACTGTGTGACAGAATACGACAGGCGTGTGCTGGAATAACGCCACATGAAATAAAAAAAAGCACTAAGACATAGTCGCAAACGATACGAGAAATGTGTGGAAATTAACGGATGTCTAGTCGAGGTTACAAAAATGTAGAATTAAATTATTATTAAGTAGTTTAATAATCAAAATATATTATTTGGTGTTAATTTGTATTTTCGTCACATCAGCACAATTTTACATTACTCTCAGAAGCTATAACTCCAGAACGGGTTAAGGTATCGGCTTCGAATTTTTACAGTGCAATATGTTTGAGTCCTAGTTTTTGTTTACCATGTTGCCATTTTTAAAATGTGTCTACATTCTTAGTAAAAAATTAATCAAAAAACAACTTTTTCCAAATTCATGTAGTGATAACTTTGTTGTTAATAAAACTTTTTTTATAAAATTTTGATAGTTTACATTTGTGATGATTCCGAATCCAGTGGTGTAGTCAAATTTGAGAAAAAAAATGCCTAATATACTTTCGTCTTTTTTGGCAAAGAAAAATTAACGTAGAGGGCCTTGAAAATAGCTATTATGGTATGAAAATTTGTGCTCAAATACTGATTTTGATACTGAATCTAACAAAAAAGACTAAAACAAAATCGGTTGAAAAATGCGGATTTTATAGGGGTGCTTCCAAACAAAATGGGTCACACTGTATGTTTATATATTTTTCTGTATTAAATTTTTTATACAAACTGTATTGATTTAAAGTGAAATATGGTACGGAATCATTTTAATCTTCTCTGTTTTTTGGAAACTCAGTGTTGTTTTGAATGACTCACGAAAAAGTGTATTTAATGATTTGTTGTTGTCGTCGCCATTCGATACCGACTTGAACGATATCGTTGCTTCGTTACAGAGTATAGTTCATCGAACTGGTTAAACATTTAATGGGACCCATACACGATATGAATAATTTGGACATTTTCGTCAAGTTTTTGAGTTTTTTCTCTGCAATAACAATATTTGAACGTTTTCAAATATTTTCTTTTCGTTGTTTTTGTTTCTTCATTATCTATTATGGTATGTTTTTTAATAAAATCATATTTTTTTTTTTTTTAATATTTATTTGCGTTCAATCGCGAAAATATTGCCAGTTTTTCTCGATGATCTCCCTAATAATCCTGAAATGACACTAGAGGGACTTATAGATTGTGGTGAAGTAGCTGTTCCAACCAAACGCGCCAGAAAGCAGACACTGGTGCCTAGGCCAGACGAGGCCTATGGCTGAATGCCACAAAGACGGAGGTCGAAGAAAAAGAAGAAGAGATCTTGATATAGGGCAAGTCCACGTGACGTTATGCCTTGAGGAATCTGACATGGAACATACAATATCTGATGATAAACAAGCATTCTTTGCTCAACACGTGGTTCTTAATAGTTATTAGATTTTGATTTAGTGCTTTTTTCAACGTTGTTTTAATTTCATAGGTATTTTAAAAGTTATATAATATGACTGTTTATAATAAAAAGGATCATTGTATCAAAACAAACCAATCAAATTAAAAATCTAAACTCTAACCAAATCAGGGGTATTGTCAACTGTCAGTTGGTGGATATGCCCTATTTTGCACCTTTTATAACTCATTTTGATTTAATAAAGTTATTGGTTTTGTTAGTTGGTATCAAAGTTTGTGGTCTTAGACAACCGTCAATCCATGCAACAACGAGAGACCCACAGCGAGATCCTTTGAAATGAACAAAAGACGAAGTGCTTATTGTGTAGAAGTGAACATAAGTGAAAAGAAGAAGAAAAAATGCTAGTAACATTTGAAAAAATTGAGATAATTTCACATACGTTCAAGTTGAACTTTTCATCAGTTTTTCACGAACCTTGTATACAATAAAGCAATTTTTGACACCAAATATCTTGACCTTCCCGTTAAGCAATAAAAATTTTTTGCTATCGTAGTGGTTCCCCTAGAAATTTTAATTTTTCATTAAAAAAAATTAATATCTCGAAAAGTGTATGCTTTAGTAGAACAGGGTAAAGTTGCCGCTCGCTTACGGTATAACCGATTGAGATCTTCAAAGTATAACAATATATTTTGAAAAAAATGGAAGTTTCCATTTAAATAGTGCGCAAAAAAAGTTTCCTGCTTATCGGTATAAATTCACTTACCCAACAATTTGCAAAACACAAAAACAAAATCTAATTAAATTGTCAATATTTTTTTAGCCAACAATACAAATATAAATCGTATCTTCAACTACACGATCGCAAATGAATTTACTATTAAACAATTTCATTATTTATTTGAAATATAGAATACCAGACGTATAAAAAATATCAAATTTCTACGTAAAAATAAAATACCAAACTTATATCTCTGGAGCCGTATACGATTTCAATGAATTTATTTTTGGTTTTGATAATAATAATATTATCATCGATACGGGCTTTTACGTTTTTAAAACAGAAGTCAGTTGCGTTACATTAGAAATTAAGCAACAAGAAGGAATGGGATCCAAATACCATTACCAGACTTGGAAAGAATGCCATTCAATGGTACACAGACGGCTCAAAAGCAATAGAAGGAACTGGGATAGGAGTGTACGGGCCAGGAACCAAACACTCTGAAAGCTTGGGAAAAACCCCAAGTATCTTTCAAGCGGAAATTCACGCAATAAGAAAGTGTGCCCAGTTCAATATTGACAAAGGATATAGAAGGCAAAGGATTATCATAATGTCTGATAGTCAAGCAGCCATTAAAGCGCTGAGTTCCTGTGTAATCAGTTCCAAAATGGTGTGGGAATGCCTAGGCAAACTTAATGAACTAGGCGAGAACAATATAGTCACCTTACTGTGGATTCCAGGACACACTGGAATAGAAGGAAACGAAATAGCAGATGAACTAGCAAAGAGGGGGACTGAAATACCCTTTTGGGGGCCGGAACCTTTTTGCGGAATCAGCTCCAATGTAATATTGGAAGAAATAGGTAGAGCCGAAGAAAAGAGAAGATCTGACAATTGGAAAGATCTAGTAGGGCTTAGGCAATCAAAGATTCTTCTGGGTGACTACAACCTGTTGAGATCAAATGAATGCATAAGTCAAAGCAAAACTGCACTAAGAGTTTTAACAGGAATCCTAACGGGACATTGTCGCCTGAATGGACACCTTAAAAAGCTCAAAATAGTGGAGGAAGAAGATTGTAGATTTTGTGGAATGGAAGAAGAAACCTCCATCCACATACTTGCGAACTGCACAGTATTTCAGAATCCTAGGGCACAGTACCTGGGAGACTACTGGATAGAAGAGGGACAGTTACCTAAGTTGAGGCCTGCAGATATCCTAAAATTCCTCCGGGAAATAGGACTAAAGGAGCTACTAGTATCTGAGACTTTCCTCGGGAACTAAGTAGAAGTAAGGGGGCACAATAGATCTTTTAGGTCTCAGTGAATGTTACCCCAAAATACATACATACATACATACATACATTAGAAATTTTGATAAAATTATGCAAAACATTTATTCCTTGTGTGTTACAGTGAAAGTACAATGCGTAGCTACGCCACTGCTTTCCAGACAAACAAATTTCGTATTCGCGACTACTATCAATAATAGTATTAAAAATAACGCGTCATACGTTTTATCAATTTTTTTTTCTTCATCCGGAACGTGGAGTATGAAATTTTCTGATAAATAATCATTGAATGCAAAAAGATAAATTGAAAAAAAAAATATTGTGTAGGTGTCATTCAATGTTTCGAAGATAAAAATGCCACATAGCCATTTTCCATGTAAAAATTATTTTTTATAATCGTGGGAAGGTAAATCAAATTATTTACCCTTGAAATCCAAATGTGAGTTCATCGTTAAAAGTCTGGCCGACAATTTAGTCGGTTTCTGGGTATGTATTTTTATAACAGTAAAAAGTTCTGCGTACCCAAAGTTAGTCATTTACCTATTAACTAAGTTTTGTCATTTAAATTGATATAAACGACGTTTAGCCTAATCAAAGTACACATAAAACCACACAAAAAAACTTTAAAATTCAAAATTGGGTATTTAAAAGGGTGGTGTTTAACATGAGAAAAAGTATACGATGCAATTTTCCGGAAAATCGTCGAGTGAAAATGTTTGTTTTTGTTTTTTCGCTCTAATTGTTTAAATAATAAATATACAGAAAAACTTCCAAATCAAAATTTGTAGCTGATGCATGTATCTACAAATTTTGTATAAAAAGTTTTTCTGTAAATTAAAAAGTTTATGAGATAAAATTAATTTCAGTGGTATTCAATTCGTGGTTACGCGTGAGCCAAATTTATTAACCGCTCGACTAAAAAGTTAATAATTTTGGGCTTATAACATTCTGAAAAAATAAATAAACTCATGTAAAATGTAAAGAAAGATCTCGACTTTTAGATAGAAATACTTTCAAATTTGAAAAAGTAGATTTTCTGACTGTAATATCAGTTTATTATAATTCCTATTTAATTAATACTTATCCCAGCGAAAATTCCTTTTGGATTTAGCATTGCAAATGAGCATAAAACATTATTATTATAAAAGCAAAGCCATCAATATTTAGAATTTTAAACGAATGCTTCTTAAAAATCTGTTTTTTTTGCATGCTTAATTTTACTTGATTTTTTTAAACTTCTTTCGATTAGTATAATTCAATGAAACTTTACCACTAAACACTTTGAAGCATCTACTTTCGAAACTACTATACAGTTTTTCTATAAATATCAAATTTTTTTAAATAATAGACAATTATTTAAAATAAATACTTAAATCAGAGGTCTGTCAGCAAACCTTCTATAACTTTTTATACCGTTTATGATATTATCTAAAAATTTGTGAACTTTATAATGAACCTATCAAGAAGTGATCGCGATACAAAAGAACACACCTACGGCTCAGGTAAGAAAGAGAAGGGAGCACAAATAAAGGTGAAAAAGCAGGTGAGAGAGCGTGGAAAAATCGATGATAATACATTAAAAAATTTAAAAAATAATTATTTTTTTCAATGTATTTGTAGATACCCCATTTTAGAACACATTTTATATGAAAAATTTTTTTCTAAATGTCATTGTTTTTTTACTATCATAAAATTAAAAACATGAAAATTGATGATGTTCAAAAATACTGCCATGGAAATTTCGTATATATTTTAAAAACTAATGCAGAGACAAAAAAAATGTTCAGACAAATTTTGTAGATAATGTATTAGCTACAATTTTTAATCTCAACATTTTTCTGTGTTTTCATTATTTAAACAATTAGAGCGAAAAAACAAAAAAAAAAATTTCACTCGACGATTTTCCGGAAAATCGCATGCCTAGCATCGTAAAGTTTTTCTCATGTTAATCACAACCCTTTTAAATACTCAATTTTGAATTTTCAAGTTTCTTGTGTTTTTTGCGGCATTTTACGGATATTTTGTGTACTTTGACTACGCTAAGCGAACTTAGGAAGACCCCTGTTATTTTGATACAAGCCAGCCCCACTACCTAGTAAATGCAGAGAGCTCATTTTGAAATTGTATTCGTGCACTTCGTATCGTTCGCTATACCTTAGGCAAAAATTAAAAACATTTTAGTGTATATTATTCCAAAATGATTTTGACAAACAAAATAAATCACGTAGACAATTTGGGGATGCAATATTGGGTTCACTTTTAAATGTAAACAAATGTATTTTTTGAATGTATTAATCTGAGGTATAAACTTTAGCTTGGAAAAAACTACTAAACTCGACACGAATGAATTCCCATTAAAATTCGAGAAAGTAAACAATAAAATTCATACTACCAAGTAGCGACCTAGATTTCTTTGTTAAAAGAAGCCATTTGTCTACAATGTATGCAAGTACACCCGCACTACTAAATTTTATAAGAGATCGGTAAACGTGTAGTAAGAAACAAAATAGGAGCGACAACTTTGTCTGTTTCTATTGTTTTCTCTTTTATAGTTTAGTTTAGAGGACAAAAAACACTTTCTTTGGAATCGATTTATTTAAATCTATCATTGTTAAGAAATAATTTTAATGAATTTTCGACTGGCCTAAAAAATAACTCGAAATTAATAAAAGTGTCCTACTGAACTCGATCGTAAGGTTACCATTTGTACTCCATTCAGCAACAATTCGAATCTCATTTAGATTATTCGACATTGACATTTAATTAAATGAATTTAAAATGTTTTTCCGAAATTTCTATCCTTTCACGTTCCGGTATCTGTTTATACAAATGCCAAAATAACGATTTTCCCTCCCTTATAGTATAATGTACTATTTTTCCGATTGTTTTTTTCATATTTGTTCAATATCAGAGAGTGTGTCCTCCAAACATTATGAAATGGTAATTTTTAGGATATATTTCCTGGATTATTTCTTTCGTCTATTAAATATCAGTCATCAATTTGAGCACAACCAAATCGAACACACAAAATATACTAGATTCGATCACAAATTACTCTGAATTACTCTCAGATTAGATACAGATTCGAGAAAAAACGAAACCGAAGTAAATTTCAAGTGTCAAAAACAAGACATGAGACAATGCATTGAGCAAACGTAAAAATTCAAATCTCCTAGGTTATTTTATTATTTTCAATAACAACATTAATAGCTCGGTTCAGTTATATCTGGAAATCTTTGAAATCCAAAATAATTTCTGTCTCGACTTTGAATCGTACCCAAAATTGCCTAGAAAATGTTATCAAGGTCTTGGTCTTGACTACTTATTAGCTATTAACAAAAATTCGATCCTATTCTACTAACAAAATCTTTATCCAAAATCAATGAATCGAAGCAGATATTTTCGTCTATTATATTTTTTTAAAATTGTTGGCATCACTGTAAGTAATTGAATTAGATTACCATCAAAAAGCTTGAACGTTCTGCATTTAAATTGTTTATATTATACTTTCATTTTTCGATACATATACGGGGTGAAATCGAACCATTGTTTCAATTTATTTTATTTTTTTCACTGTCGTTTTTGACATTACGTAATAATTCTTGCTATTTATATATTAGTCCAGTAAATAAAGACACCAACCTGTTCATCTCATTATTGTCGGACTTTTTTTTTGCAACTTGTAGGTATTCATGTGTAGATTACTCTCTGAAAATATGTCCTCCGCAGGGTTTGCGGAAGGGGCTGGAAAATGACCCATGACCCCAGTTTTTGGCCGATATCTCCCGAAATATGCTACTTAGAGAAGTGGCGTTTTGCTAGAAATGAAGTACAGTTCATTACCTACAAAAATGGTCCTCATCATTTTTGTCCCTGGATCAATATTTCTTGCAAAAAACGGGTTGCAAAAATGTACCGGAAAACTAAAAAAAATTTAAAAACCATCGAAAAGAGGTCATTTTCAGGTTTCCAATGGTGTGCATTAAAGGCCGATATTGCCAATCATTGTTTATCAATTTGCGGTAGACCCAAGAATTTTCAGAAAACTCCGGAAATCAAAAAAAAACGTCCCAAGAAAAACATGTTGTTTATAAAAATACACAAAGATTATTTATTCATTCTTTCGGAATACATTCACCACCTATCGAAGTCCCATTATCCAAAAGGTTTCGGTAAAACTACGCTTAATTTAAAAAATATGAACGGATTGATAAGGGCGGTCAAATATTCAGGAAAAATAAAGTTTGGCCAGTTTTTTCAATATTCCTGGAAAATAAAAAAACGAAAAAGTTACACGATGTTATAGGTACAGGTCCCTCCTTTCATATGCACTTTGAATCATGAAAAAAGATTCATTTTTACTCAAGTTATGGGCCAATTTGCCCGCCCTCCCATGCCTACATTCACGGAGCGTGCTCCCGGAGACGCCGCGCAACAGCTCGAAATCCAACGTACGCTTGGGCCCGTTTATCTCGAAAACGGTTAAACTTTTGACAAAAATGATAAGGATCATTTTTGTAGATAATAAACTGCTCTCCATTCCTAGCAAAACCCCACTTCTCTAAGTGTCATATTTCCGGAGCTATCGGCGGAAAACTCAATTTTTTCAGATAGTAATCTACCCGTGAATACCTACAAGTTGCAAAAAAAAAGTCCGACAATAATGAGATGAACAGGTTGGGGGGTTTCTCGGTCTTTATTTACTGGACTATATTTATTAAATGAAATCGCAAGTATTATACGACTTTGTTGTTATAGATAATAATTTTCCCAAGAAATTTCAAAATTTAAACGATTACAAGTACAAAATTACCGGTTAAAAGAGAACGATAAACATATGTTGGGGAAATGGAAATTAATTGCAAAACGGTTTAATTCACGAGTTAATTGATATAAGTAAGTAGAAAGTGTTCCGTTATACTTGGACGATTTTTCAGAAAGTTAATATTATTTTTCTATAATTATATTATTAAAACCGTTTTAATACAATATGGTTAAAATTAGCTTTTTCCAAAATTTTTCGTATATGTTCTTGGATACTTCAATATCCAAAAGAAACATTCAGTACCAACGGCTGCTAAAGCCGCCGCCATCTACACTGTTAAAAGATAACAAAACAGCAATTTAATAAAACTTTATCAATTTCGATTCCGTCCGGGTGCTAGCTCGGACTGTCAGTTTCAGCCTTATCAATCAATAAAACAATTTTTGTTAACACGAACTAATACATCTACAACTTACAGCCAAATAAAAAAAGAGTATCTTCAAGTATTTGAGAATTCCTATATTCTCACACTATTCCAACAACTTGGCAACATAGCCCATTTTTGACAACAAATTTCGGTTTTGTCGTAGTAAGATCGTTTTTCGGTCAAATATGACTTTTTTGTTCACCTTGTACCTATACTTTGTATCAAATGTCATGAGTCACCGTATGTCGTCGCCCTCAAGTCTATTGAATTAAGTGTTTGCGTGAAATCAATTTCAAAATTCGCAAATTAAATTAAACAGTGTCACGTGTCCGACGAATGAAGGTCTTAGAAGAGGGAACTTTTTGCGCTTCGTATTATGTGACTAGCATATGCCATGGAAAGAAAATCACACAGCTGAAACGACTATTATAAATAAAATCCATCAAAATCTTTTCTTTATACAAAAGGCATATAAACGAAATCCTGGGACTACCTGTATATTATTTTCCAATGACATTCTGACGTAATAATATAGGCAAAAAAGTATGGAATGTGTGAATCTTGAGGTTGATAATAACACTGCACATGCTTGAACACATTAACACGTAAAATCAAGGTTATGGCTGCTTCACGTTTTATGCAGATTTAGTAAATTAAAAAAATAAAACATACACGCCTTCTAGCAAGTCACCAAAAATTTTCTCGACGTTTTAATCGATTGTTTCTTCGTTAATATCGTCTATAAAAAGAAGTCTCATATAAAATGCAAGAAGTAATCAAAATTACTTACTTATTTAGAAAATTAGAAAGGGAGCTGAGTCATGTCATTAACTATTTTTAGAATGAATACAAGAAGGAACATAGAATAATGAAGAGTGTTGATATTTAATTGCAAAATCATATCCATAACCTAATTTACATAAAATACAGCTGAGATGATAATAAATATGTGAATATTTACATAAATGTTTTAACAAAAGTCACCTGATACTAACATACAAGTTTTCCTTGTTTAGGATTTTAAAATATTATTAACAAAGACCACACCTTTGAAATATTGGACATAACAATAGACACATACATTCACTGGCATTCAAAAATATTGTTGCACAAATAAATTATATTACAGAAAGTACACATAATAATATGTCAGAAGAAATCAAAAGGAATCACAGGAAATAAGAGAAACAGGAATCGATAATGCAATTGAACGATATCTAAAATGAAGTGAAACATCATTAATTAAGATACTGCTCCAGTTTATTGGATAGAAGTTTTTAATCTAAAAGTTGCATAATTAATGTTAATTTTGTTTATGGCTAATTTAAGTGTTGGAAAATTATGTTTATAGAATTTGTAACCTTGCTTTGTTAATTGTATATCAAATTTTATTGATACTTAAATATATTTGACAAATTAAGTTTTCTAACTGTTTACATAGTTAAAGTAGATAGGAAATCATTTAAAAAAAGCATAGAAGATACTCTACTCCTGATAAACCAAGCGGTAAGCCACAAACTAAGCGTTTGGAAGGAATCCTAACAGAAAGAAAGCACCTCAATTCAGATAATTGCAGAACGCATATCCCTATGGAATTCTAGAACACAACACCTCTGAGCCTACTGGATAGAGGGACACTAAACTGAACCTGCAGATTTCCTAAAATTATTTTAGGAAATAGGTTTAAAGAAATTATTACTCTTCGAGACTTTCCTCAAGAGTGGAGTGTGAAAGAAAGGGGCACAATAGATGTTTAAGGATACAGTGAATGTCTCATACATTATACAAGAGTATGTTTAAATTTAGAACTTTGTTTTTTAAAAACTAGGTATAATTATGGTTAATCTGGATATTTCAACTTACTTGATCATGAATATTATGAAAATAACTAATTATTATGAATACAAATATTTCTACTAGATATACATATTCTATCTAAACATATATCTAATTACCTGGACACTAAAAAAAACTCAGTGGAAGATAGTCACATAATATTCGATAATATTAAAAATACCTTAATAAATGCAATAGTTTGATGAGATTTCCATTAATGCTACCTTCTAAATTGTCAAACTACTTAATTGTAGGAAGTATAAATATTTTTCATTATAGTGACATTATGGTAGATTAAATATGAAAGAAATATATCCAAAATACAGTTAACAACCCCTTTAGAACAGCAATTTTTGATTTACTATTAACTAACAAGTAATATCATAATATATTAAGTGTATATTTACTAAACATTTATGTTAGTAGGTATAATTAATACAAAACAATAACTATACCCATTACATAATTTATTTGAATACACTGAGAACTATTATTATGTTTGTCAGTAATAAAAATGACTAATGATGAACTAAAAGCGTTTAAATGGTACAAGGAGTCCAAAAAGGTCTAGTTGCAAATATGGTATACTATATCATTGTATAAAGTAAATCTTAATAAAGATCGAGGGTTTACCAGTTGTAACGAGATCTTATAGAGCGTGTCACGGAAGTAACTTTTTACAAATACAAAGAGTTGATTTGAATAACATTTATAAATAGCACACTTTTATTGCGACCATTCACAACCGAATCAGCAATACCGACCAATACAGTTTATTATTTATTAGTTCTTAAAAAAGTTATCCTATGTGTATAAAGAGGTTTAGAAACTGTACTTACAGCATTCCTGAACATTTTGTACAGACAAAAGATCCAATAGTAACATTCACATACGTAGGACCGCGTTGATTACAATCAAAACAGTATTTATTCGAAGGTAAGGCACCCAATTCGCGTAAAGTCTTCAAATTTTTTTCGTCCTGCTTTCTTCGTGACAAAGCCATCGTGAATTTTAGCACTTCACCACTTTCACTACTACTCATTATCATCTACCGTTGAATGCTGTTATTCAACTACTAATTTTACAAGTACATAAATTCCGTTTTACCAAACCCAAACAACTGTCAATTGACATCCAATAAGAACAATTATTTGTAGTTGCTGAATAATGCACTGCGAAAAGACGTCTGGAAAAAAAGAAGAAGCGATGGTTTATTTTAGCCTCTTATAGGCAACCAAATAAACATATGTACATTGAAAAATAATCAACATTTATTCAGTATAAAACTTTCAAGAGGTAATTCAAATAAAAAACTGTGAATAAATACATTTATTAAAACTTTGGATATTTTAGAAAACGTGAAGTTTTGAACCCCGCATCCTCTAAAAGAACATTATCTTAAACTTATACATTATCAGTCTATTTTATTTCTAACTAATCTACAAAATGGGTATTAAAAACTCATTCAAACAAATCGGACAACCGGAAAAATTACTTTTAATGAGTGATTGGAATAAAAACGAATCGTTAATGATGGCTCAAAATGCCAATGAAAAGAAAACAAAGACGGAGGCACTACAACTATCAAGTTATGTTTTAATATAAATATTTTTTAAATGATCACATATTATGGCAAAGCAAAACCAAACATTGTATCTTGTTCTTTTTCTCAGTGTAGGTACCTAGCGAGGCATTTTTGCTTTTCACTGCTCCGCGTTTATTTGTGTAGTTTGTCACGATATGGGAATATTGAATGTTGGGTCTGTTATTATTTCTTGTAGTTTTTTTTTGTCGTTTGCAATATCATTTTAAGTTGGTTGAAAAAAGTAAGTATTATAGTTAAAAGTTTTTTTTTTCTATAAAAGTATAATTTTTTATTTTCGTCTCGCCTTATGTTCAAACAATCCAAACAAATACATTACAATTAGTAATTTTAAAATAATCAAATTTCGATAAAATCTTAGGTTACAAAATAAATGAATTTTTTTAGCACCTCACGACCTTAAGATATATATTTTCTTACACGAAAACTAATGTACAGACTAGATTTTTCCTTAAAACATAATAAAAAAGAAATAATCGTGAAAAAATAAATCATCTGTATATTCAATTACACGAAATATGTCTAGTAAATGTTTCTATAGACAAGAAGATACCAGCTGTCACACAAAATGTCTATAAAAGCAAACAAAACTTTACAGATTTGAATTCGAACGAAGTAGCAAGAAACTGGATAGTGAAAAATTAGCAAGAGAAAGAATTAAAAAAGAAATTACACATTCCCCAATAACTACAAAATTGCAATTCAACTAAAACCCGATGAAATACTTCCTTCCAGATCTATTTTGGTGTAATTTGAAAGAAACTAAGAAATTTGTGACACCCTATATAAGAAAAACGTACATCAAGTTGCATTTATTATTTTCTATTCGATATTGAAAGGGTAATGAACCTTTTTTTTTTGTTTCTAAATTTTACTGTAATATTATTATATACATTTGAGTTACAAAGTAAAATCCCATTTTAAACAGGACATTATTATTTATACAAGTTTTAGAATACTCTACAAACAAAAATATAAACGAAATTTTACACGAAAAATAAAACAATCTACATATTATTAACAATAATACATTTTTTTTTCCTTCAGTTAAAGTATTATTTATTAATACAGGTTTGTCTTGTCTAGAGTATTGCACGTTTTTCTTTTCCAACAAAACGTAGATCCGTTGCAAGTCTATTATTACTAACAGAAAGATAATAAATAACAATTATTTTATCAACTAATGTAGGTACAAGAATTTTGGTGTTCTGTTGTATGTAAAGGAACAAAATGGTTAGAATGATCCAATGATGTTCAGATTTATAGAAACTTTTGTATCAGTAGCCAAAGTATTTACAATTGTAGAAAAAATAGCAGTTATCTGGTGAATTAAGCCTATGGGTCCAAGCTAATTTTGCAAAAATACAACAATTGTACTCACCTATTTACAAGATTATCAATCGAAAAAGCTTCTCAGTAAAAGATGCTCGAAATTTTATATAAAAACACTTCAATTATAATACCATACTGTAAGGTAAACTATTCCATGTTATTTTCTCACTAATTAACAGAAACGAGCAATTATTTTCCATACAATATCATTTTACATACAAATTATGTCGTCTCTGACTATTTGGAGGTTAGAATTTGTATAAAATAACAATTGATTTAAATAAGGAATGTCATACATCAAAACTGTAGAAGATCAAAGTGAATACAAAATTGAAGTGTTGTGTTTGATATGCGTTGCAAATAAAAAATATCCAGGAGAAAATGAGTAAAAAGTTATTTCATCCATATCATAACCAAAAATGCGCCCATCTCTAATTTATTCTTGACGAGTCTCGTTGAAACAAATTTTAAATTTATAACCTCACAAATATGGAATTAGAAAGAGGTTGTATTTTAACTGTTTCCTGTACAGTGTGTCTCGTTTAAATGTGTTTTAAATAAAATATGACGCAAAACAGTTACAATAGTGGAATTTTTCTTTGGAAAACCATCAAATTTTATGACGGATAACAACGCTGACTTTCATAATTATCCAACTCGAAAAGGTGCACAGGTGAGGCTCAACATTGACTCAACATTTATACAATAAAATACCAGCAGACATTACTGGTTTGAGTTATAATGGTTTCAAGGTTAGAGCTAAGCTCTCACTATTGAGGCATTTTATATTTAATGTGATGAAATAAATCCAACTATAAATGGGTAAGTACAATTGTAACCAGACCAAGCATTTATTTTTTATATACAAAAAACTTGATTTCATAGAACAGATCACCAACTAAATTTTGATTCAAGTATGAAATAAAAATAGAGGGCTTTTATTTTTATAAATAGAGGCTGTTTAAAAAGCGATCAGCTCATCTGACTTTTTATCTTTCATTCAGTCTTTTTATTTATTATTTAAAAATCAGCAAACACTTAGAAGGATTCTTATTACTTACAGTAACCAGCCGTAAACATTTTAATTCAATTGCCAGAAAATGTTTGTTGTAATCGTAACTGAACTCTTCTCAAATATCCACTGATTCTGCTTCTATACAAATTCATTTAAAAAAATTTGGCACATCCCAGAGAAACTTACGAACTCCACAGTAATTGAAGACAAACAAAACGAAACAACTAACACAAAGGCGTCAGTTTAACTGGGACTCTCTGTCATTTCTTGATCGTTTTTCGACAACGTCAAACTATCTATTGGCATTGCACGGCCTGGTGAAGGACTATCGACATTTCTAAAGTTGTTAAAACCTGGTGAATCAGCACTGGACAAGGATTCTGGAGTTCCCACCGAGCTAAGTGAACCAGGAAGAGATGCACCTAAATATTTTAAAATAAATACAAACACACTTTGTATAACTAACTTTCCTACCTGTAGTTGTAAGTAAACCCACCCTATCGGCACTTCCGGAATAACTATAAACTCTTTTGGCTCGAGGGCTGAGGTGATAATCTGCTTTATCATCATCCAATTTTCTTTTAACCCCCAAAGGACTGGGACGTAAAACCGGGCTGGCGCTTCTTCTAACAATAGTCCGAGATCTACAAAAAAGTAAAAGTTTAACAAACCATTTAAAATTAAAATAAAAACTGTACCTTGTGGGACTTTGGAAACCGGATCTAGTAGGAGATGGTGAATTACATATGAAACCACCCCCACTAATAGGTAGATTCAGCTGTAATGGAATCATACGATTACTCTTTGTAGATTCATTACTGTCACTCATAAGACTGAGGTCTTCCCAAGACTGTGAAATCTGCATTGTATGATGAATTTCGCGTTCATGTGCCAATTCACGAGTATTACTGGTAACTTCATGTTCTTCTTGTCGGAGTTGATTAATACGAGGTGTCAAACGGGGGCCCAATACCTATTTTAACAATTATAAAAATTGAATAAAACTATATCTAGTAGTGAATAATTTACCTCTAACCTAATTAAATAGATAAGGAATTGAATGTTACATCATTTTCTATTTTACATGCATAGTTTCCTACATTTTAATTTCATTTTTAAGGGGCGATAGTTTTTATAAATTGCATTACTCACGTTCTAACTTTATTAGTGAAATAAATGAACTTACAGGTGATCCAGGAACTAGACTATAACTAGCACTAAATCTCCTAGGTCTCATTTGCGATGCAGAGCCAAAAGTAAAAGGTTGTTGGTCTCTATAAACAATAATAGTAATAATAAAGTTATTTCGGCATTTTCAATATTTACGTACCTATTGGATGTGGGGGGATTGGCAGTAGTCATCACGTTTGTGGCTTCATTAATCATGGGAGCACTGGAGCACCTTTTCAACGTACCAGGTCCGCTGCTAGGACCGTCAACGTCCATAGCAACAGGATGGGAAGAATTTGAGGATGACATTCGGGATTAGTATCACCCAATTTTTAGATTTTATGCGGAACATTTGATCACTTCCACTACGAAAATTTGTATGGTTGATGCGACTTATTAATTAATCCAACTTCCAGAGTACTAATCACTTACACAATTTTATTAAATTATTTTGCAAAGCCGCTTACCAATCCTAATTTCTACAATAATTTGATATTTGATAGTTGTCAAAAATGTCAGGTGTCAAAGCATATGTTTTGTGACTACAATTTTCCAAAATGTTTTTATTAATTCTAATAAACATAATTTATTTGACAAGAAATAGCTTAGTTTAAATTCACTTTTTCTCTTTCGTCATTAGAGATTGCAATTGACCATTTTCATTTATTTACGAGTGGCTGTAATAGTTCTGTAATAGAAATAAGAACAAATTCATTTGACAGTTTAGAACTATTTTATTTAAACAATATTGTGAAAAGAAAATCATTCAAATAACACCATTTAATTAATTTATATCAATATAAAGTGAAAAATTAAGTTGGGACAGGGGACTGACGAAAAGCAATAATCTGGCTGTATACGCTAAGGCACTAAAAATCTTGTGTTGTGGCTAAGAAGGCTATCTGTGGCTGTGATGGAATAAGAAGATTTTCTTAGGTTAAGTTATTATATATAAAAACAGAAACGAAAAAATAGTTTTGAAATAAAAAAAATGGTAATGTATAAAATAGTGTTCCATAACTGCCTCTTTTTAACTATTACTTTAATTTTTAGCTTCCCTTGTCGCTTCTTAGAACTGCTCAAAACCATCCTATGGTTAGTATTATTTATACAAAAATGTTTACTAGAACAAACTTATTACGATTTTCTCAAAACATCGAATAAATAAGGACAATAAACATTTATTTCACCTAGATTAGTAAAATGGTCTTAATTTAAACTTTATTTTAGTTGGTCGAGTTGAAAAATGGAGAAACTTACAATGGTCACTTGGTCAGCTGTGACAATTGGATGAATATAAATCTACGAGAAGTAATTTGTACTTCCAGGGTAATTAATTATTATGCGTTAATTATAATGTACTCATTACATTTAAATTTGTAGGATGGTGACAAGTTTTGGAGAATGCCAGAATGCTATATTCGTGGAAGTACAATAAAATACTTACGCATACCCGATGAAGTGATTGATATGGTTAAGGAAGAAACTATCATTAAGAATAAGGGTAGAAATGACATGAAAGGAGGTAGAGGTGGACAAAACCAAAGAAATAGACCTGCTGCTAGAGGTATGTCAAAATGCTTATTTGCAGTAAGTTATAACAATTTTAATTTTGTTTAGGTAACTTTGGAGGTGGCAAGGGAAATAAACCAGGTGGACAAGGAGGGAGAAACCCACCGTTCCAAAAACAAAAACCCAAGCAATAGAATATAACTAGGTTGTAATTGTGTTAATATAAGTAATAAATTAGTTTCAGTACATGTATGTTTTATTATTTCCTCTACTTCAATGGGTAGATTTGTTATTTTTATAACCTGATATGAAAAAAAAACTACAATTCATAAAATCTTACCAAAAATTAAATTTATTGTTCGAATAGATAAAAACTAACATTCATAAAATACACAAATTAAGTTTACCTTCTTTATACAGCAAAAATAAATAAAATATATAAATGTTTTCAACTTATATCTAAGAAAATATATAATCTTTATAATGTATTTCAATTTTTCCTATTACTAAAATCATTCTTAACAATGGTCCCATATGTTATGACTGACAAACAATTGTTGAACATTTTTACTTATTTAATTAACGAATAAATTTATCAAAAAAAAGAAAAACAATACTTTTGGAACTATAACTTAGGTCTCTATGAAGAAATTAAATAAATTTCAGATATATATAATCTACCCCTATTAAATCCCCAATGAAAATCTTAAATTACTGAATCTAATCGATTTTCATTACCTTATGTAATTTAATTTCATGCCTTTTCAGCTCATCACCCGAACTAAATGCTCTAAGGCAGTAAATACAAATAAACTGTTTTGTCTTAACTTCCACGCTAAACGGATTCAAGCAATACCGAGTCATATTACTGTGTACTCCAACAAAATGATTTCTTCTACTGATATTTGAATCGAACTCTTCCGGACAGTACTCACAAGAAAAGTAGTGAATGTTCTTGTGTTTGGCCTCTTTGTGTTGTTTCAACAAGTTAGCTTCATTGAAAGTTTTTGTACAATACTTACAAGCGAATATTTGGGACGGAACAATTTTCTTAACCGGTTGGTGTTTGCTGTGTTTATGTTGTTGTAACTGAATGGCTTCATCAAACTTTTTCGAGCAAAGGTTGCAAGTGAAAGTATGCACAGCTTCGATGTGATCATTTCTGGCTTTATCAGAATTAAATTCAGACAAGCACGAGTTACAAGGGAAAAAATCAACATTTTTATGTTTACTATCTTTATGTTGTTTCAATTGGATCGTTTCACTGAAAGTTTTAGTGCAAAAACTACACGAATATGTATGTGCTTGCTCATGATGTAATTTTCTAGCCGATTCCGATGGAAATAATCTCGAGCAAATGTTACAAGCAAAATAATTTGCGTCCAAACGTAGCACAGTAGATTTTGGGTTATGCACCGTATCCTTGTGTTTTTGTAAGTCTCCTGGTTTATTAAAAGTCTTAGAACAGGGTATACATTGACCAGGACCATTATGAACGGCTTCTATATGTTGATCCAAGTCTGATTTTTTCTTAAACATCTTATTACACTGTCCGCAATTAACAACGTGAGGATGAGCAGCACTTACATGTTGTTGCATAGACTCTAATTTATCGAATATTTTGCTGCAATGTGTACAAAGTACTTTATTATGGAATTGCTGCAAGTGAAAATGTAATCCTTCAATGAGGTTAAAGTTATTATCACATAATTCACAAGGTAATAAATTGTGAACAATTTTAATGTGGTGTCTTAAATCCCCTGAGCTAACAAATATTTTTTGACAATAAGAGCAAAATATTCTAAGATGGATAGTTTGCAAGTGAAGATCTTTAGCTGCCTGATCTTTCAATACGATTTTGCAAATTTGGCATATGTGAATGTTTTTCAAATGTTCATTCAAATCTTGCTGGTGGTTGAAAATAGTTGGGCAGTATTCACAGTTTATTAATGTGATACCGTGGACGACTTTTATATGTTCAATTTTTCCTTTAAGACTTTTAAGATTATTCGAACAGTAATTACAGGGAAAGTAATCTATGTCTTTATGTTTGGCTTCTTTATGTTTTTGTAGTCCCATAAAAGTATTGAAATTTTGTGAACAATATGTACATATTTTGCTTTTTGCAATATTTGTTGATGTAGTTGGTGTTCCAAAATTATGCTTACTCCACAAATGTTGTTTCAAGTCAAATTGATGTTTGAACTCTTTAGCACACTTAAAACAAGCAGCTAACCTTAATTTTGCAACTGATTGTGAAGTGCTGGGAGCCTGTGGTGTGATTTTTGCAGCGTATTGAGCTTTGTAGCTATCCATATGCTTGAGTAAACTTTCATATTGTGTAACACAACAGTTACACAAAATGTTCGATGTAGCACCATGTTTTGTATCTGTATGATTTGCTAGGCCATTACTTGAGTTAAATGATTTAGGACAGAAGTTACAATAAAATATATTCTCAGCTTTTGTTAAATGGTTCATTTTTTTTCCGTTACAGAGAGGATCTATCTGCAAAATAAAATTAATGTTTTACCTTCAACAATCTCTAGATTGATCAAGTTTTTCAACAATAGAGCTCATTATTTTTTAGTACTTTCCTGCTTATTTATTTATTTCAAAAGTTGACCTTGAGTTTTTCTGTTCATTTTTTGCAATTATCCTTTGGTAAAATATAACAAAAATCCTTACCTTAAAAATATTAATACTTAAATTTCACGTAAATTGAACATAGAAAGCAGACAACACCCATATTAAAAGTATATATTGCAATGCAAATTAAGCAAATAAATTCCAACTAAGCCATAACGTTCAGTGGCCATAGATAGAGATAATATAAAAGCTATTTTTCTTTGAACTTAGCCACGCAAACCCGGTTAACAATACCATGACGTCACGGTTAACTTTTATAACTTTGTGGAAACCCCGAAATAAACAAACACCTAACCTCCAATAAGATAACTACTCTTAAGTGGCTGGTTAACTGTTACGTCGTGGTTTGGAATACATGTCGAGGTTTGTGTCATGGAGACTATATACTATGTCACTTGTCAGTTGTCACTCAGCTTCGAATGTAAATATGGCTTCAAAAAGATCTACAAAATCTTCGAAATTATTAAAATCAACAAACTATAGTACATTATTGTTAAATGACGTTCTTTGTCCAATATGTAGAAGTATTTTGGTAGAACCAGTATCTCTTCCATGTAACCATGCTTTTTGTTTATTTTGTTTTGAAAGTACGATGGAAAATGCAAACTTAGTATGTCCTCTATGCAGGCTGAGAGTAGGGTCGTGGTTGAGGAAAACCAAAAAAGAAAAGAGTTTAATAAATACAGAATTCTGGAATTTCATTAGAGAAAAGTTTCCTCAACATGTTAACAACAAATTGAATGGTGTAGATGAAAACTTAGTGGAAGGTAAGAACATTGTAATGTGTGATTTCTATGTATATATAACTATTTTTCAGAACAAAGAGATGTAATCGTTGCGTATCCAGGAGAAATAAGAAAAGAATATGAAATGCAAAAACAGAAAGAAGATGATGAGCAAATAAAAATGCGTGAAGCAGAACTCAAAGCAAGTGAAGAATTGATAAATAAACTAAAGGCGGAGGAGGATACCCAGACGTTATTGATGGAAGAAAAAGTAAAATTAGACGAAGCGGTAGCTAAAAAATTAGCAAAAGAACTTGCATCTGAACAAGAATCTACCTCAAAAGTAAAAAGAACTTGTAAAAAATTAGGCCCTATGGATAAATTTGTAAAAAAAGATAATGGAACTCTTTCTGCAAGCCACAACAACTTTGTTAATAAGGAATATACTTGCAGAGTTTTGTGTTTAGGCAATAAACCAACAAAAGAAACAAATGTCAAAGAATTCTCACCTAAGATTCATAAAAGAATACAGCAAATACAAAAAATTGTCGATTTAGATGTGGCTAGTGATAGTAGTGATTGTATAGAGTCTGAAATGAGATATTTTAAACCAATCGACCATAGGCTTAATCCCCCATCACAAAAGATTTCACCTATTAAAATAACTCCGAAAAAACTCCAAAGAGATGCAATGGCTGATATTTTGTAAGTAAAAATATTTATTTCATTGAAAATTCAATGTATTCATCTGTCTGAAATCTTTTTCACACCTTTGTTAAACTTTATTGTTTTTAATATTTACAGATCTCCTAGTGGTACTATCAACTTTAGCTCAAACATTCTTGAATCAGCATTTGCTAGATTTTCTTTAGATCTAACAAAATCATTGGAAACTCCTACGTTAGCAACTATTACCTTAACACCATTAACCATCAAGCGCCCATCAATAAAACGCACTCTCTACACAGACACTGCTGATTGTAGATCATCCGAAAAGAAATTAAAACTGAATGCATCAAAATCTGATGTAATAGATTTAACGAGTGATTCTCCAACATTGGATTGTGATATAGCTCCTACAATTCGTAAAAAGTTGTTCAGTGGAATTCAAGAATCGAAAACAAGTATTGAAAGTCCTCCGTTTTATGGTTTTGGTAAAACCAATGAAAAGGAGATGAACAGTGTTAGTAAAAATGGTAATTGTGATGGAAAAAAATTATTGAAAGATGAGCAAGAACAGGCTGATTTGGAGTTTGCTAAAAGGCTTCAAGAAGAGTTTGATAAGGAGAGATATATGAGGAGTTCTAGAAGTATGCATATTTCCAAAAGACAAAGTACGCTTGATAAAATGATCAAAAGTCGATACAGGATTAAGTAAAATTTCTCTTTTTTCAATTTTTGGTGATTGATTTTTTTATTTGAAAATTTCATTATTTAAAAGATTAAATGATGCACGTTTGTGTACAAATATCATACAGTCTTTATTTGATTGTTAAAACTTGGAAAATATATCATTTTATTCTCTGAGTGATAACATAATTGTGATTTATTAACCGTCTAACTAATAACGTATTTTTTTATAAAGGGTATGGTTCTAGGAAAAGCAATTTTCAGAACGTTTTACTTATAAAATTAGTTTTAATTGTGGAGAATTTAACAAATAATGTCTGAAAATTGAATATTTCTAGGGATATGATATATTATTTTTAATGTTACAAAAACATGTACCAAAACTCTAAATGTTTACCCAAAATATCGCTGATTTTTAGGACTTTCTTATACAAACCTCCGTAACTGAGTTATTTTAAATCATATTGAAATAATCAGGGTTTTTTCCTTTCTATATCCCAATGCTGTTATCTATTGCAATACTTTTTTTTCTTTGGTCTTTAATTGAATATATCTTCGATCACTAAGCAGTCTAGATCAGCAATACACAATGCAGAGTTTCCAAAATTCATTTACTCAACTGCAAAATGCAAAAAAGTAAGGTTATGACGGGAATTAAGTTTAAAAAAATCAACGGATCGGTTCTGCACATGCTCAGTTCGAATCGGATAGGGAAACTGTTTATGTATAATATCTGAACAGTGACGTGCTGCTTTTTATATTAAATTAATAATAGGTACACTGCAACATTTTTTTTATTTATACACGTTTATATCCTATTAATCAAAATTTCACATTTTCAACTCGAATAACTCAGATTAGAAATGCTGTATGATATAAATGTCTATAAAAATATGCGTTTATGATGTACATGGTAATTATTTTTATAACTTTTTTCTTTTTAATCGGAGTAAGTAAAAAAATTCTCTGCTTGGAAGTGGGGAGATGTGAAATAAAAGGACTTAAAAGGTGCCAATTTAATGATTTACTTTGTTTTGCTTGGATTCAATTCGAAAGTGACGTCACAAACTTTTTATTCGATACCTATTTTAGGGTTTTTTATTTCGTTTTTGGAAAGGAAATTTACTTTTCACGTCTCTCCTTCTTGGATTAGTTATTGATTTGTTATAAAGTCAATTTTGTCTTAAGCCATTTGTTGAATAGTGCGAAAAGTATTATAAAAAAAATAATATTAATTAAAAAATAAATTTCGTTTATATTAGAAATCACATTGATGTAACATATAAGCTGTTTCTCGCTGTGATAAGACAGCTGTTGTTTTATTTTTGATTAAAAAAAAGTAAATTTTCATTGCTTTTTTAATTAACACCTACAACAAAAACTTTCGAGTACGCTACTGGAGATATGTTTTCTTAGTTTAATGACAAGCCGCCTATTATTTTCGTACTGAACTATACAGATACTTGAGTTTCTGAGTATTGCATCAAGATGGCGACTAAAGTTGACTACTTCCGCTACGCGATTACTCCGACGCCATGTTTTCTAACAGAAGCCTTAGTTTGTAAGTGTTGAAGAATTTCGGATGCCAGGTTTTTTTGGTGAGTTTTTATTATTATACCATTTATTTAATGTGCTGAATATCTCGGAACCTATTTTTCTGTCATCATTGATTATGTCTGCGACAAAAATCTACCAGTTTCCTTATATAATAGAGAAACTCACTTTTAAATTGTAAATAGAAAATGACAGGCTGCATTTTCTTAAAGAATAAACTATTAATTTAATACGTTAGCATACCAAGTTCTAGCTAATATTTCTATTAAGTAATCTATATCACTGAAAATTTGGGTAATCAAAAAAATGAACTTATTTGGAAAACTCATAACCTAACTTTTTCTTACCAAACTATTATAGGCAGCAATGAATTTCTTAAGTATAAATTTCTCTGTTCGAGTTTGAGAAGGTACATTTACATTGATTTATTTCAATTCATTTACTAAAAAAAATAGGTAGCCGGTGCAAAAAGGGTTTTTTTAAAAGTTAATTCTTTGCATAATAATATTTGTATAAACAGTTGTTGGATTCAGTGGAATGCAAATATTTTCAATTTTATAAAAAATGGAGACATTAAAATAAAACCTAGTAAATATGCAAAAAAATGTAAGAACCTATATGTATGTATTGTATTCGTATAGGAGGAAAAGCAGGAGCTTCTGAGTACTGCTTCCAGATGGCGTCTGAAACCGCCATTTTGCCTTTAGTGCGACTCCATGTTTTTCAAAAGTAGTTTGTTAAGTGTTTGACAGTGTTGTGTTGAAGAATTTTGGATAATTTCTTTGGATACCGTTGTTTTGGGTGAGTTTTTATTATACTATTTATTTGAATGCTAACTATTAAATATCTCGGTCATTATGTCGCTATGAACTTTTCAGTTTACCGTTTCACGAGATAAAAGTGAAGCTTGTTTGTATATCCTATTATCTTGCAGAATACATTATCTGTTGAACAAATTGTACCGAATTTTAGTAAATATAATGTCGAATTAGTAAATACCTATATCCCTGGAAATTAATTTCAAGTTTGCAGGACTCATAACCTTACTTTCACTTTTTCTTGTCAAACTGAATGAATTTATTTATAAAAGTGGGTTTATTTACATTGATTTTTATCCAGAAATTAAGAAAAATTCAGGGCATAGGGTTTTAAAAATGAAAAACTTTACTTAGTATATTATTAAGTTCTATTTATATTTACAGTTGTTGCTTCATCCTTGAATTCAGTAGAATGTAAATTTTCATTTAGATTTGTCAACCTAAAAATAAATAAACAAAGTTGAATAACCAATAGATAATTTTATCAGTTATAATGAATGAATATAGAAAAAAGAGAAAACTCTACTACTTTATTAGGTTAGGTAGGAAAGCAGGATGAACTCTTGAGACTAATCATGTCCCATACAAGCCCCTATGGGACAATGACAATTTCTACTGACAGCTTCGTCTCTAGTTCGGGTAATAATTTGGAGAGGATCTTCTATAGTTATTTCCTTAGCTTCAATATGACTTTCTATTACCTGATCTTTGACTTCTTGTTTTCCTTCTGAAACAAATGACGTTGCAGTTGTTTTGACTGAATCCCAAGCTTCAGTAAAGCTTGTTGGTAATTTTGGAAAAGAAGGTAGTTCAAGCACAGGATCGTCTTTTTTCACTAAAATATTTATCATCTAAATAAAAGCATTATTTCTACATAAAACGAAAAAATTATAATATCATTTTACCTCCGTTAACAAAGTTGTAAGCGATAATGGCAAATTTTTTAGCTTCGGTCAATCCCAATTGAGAATATTCAGAAGCTTCTTTAGGATAGCATAATGCAGTCATTCCTAAAGCACCTGTAGTCATATATAAGGTTTTTTTTATAAATCCACCTCTTAGGCCAAATACCAATCCACTTATAGCTCCTATTCCTATTGCTCCAGCTTTAGGTAGATTATTATCTTCTTGTCTTAAATAATTTACAACCCCTGGAACAATTTTTTTTCTTTTAGTTGATTAAACAACATTTTTTTCATGCTTACAATCTAAGTCTTCTTTCCTCTTTTCAAATTGTTCTACGCCTACTCTTTTGTATGCTTCGACTTCCGTATTGATTTCACCTAGTTTTAATCTTGCCGTTCTAATAGCTTCTTCCAATTTAGATGGTAACTGTTGTTCTTCTTTAACTGTATGAGTTTGACTAGTCGGTTCTGGAGTATAAAGAGGTAGCTCGCTAGGTCTGCATAGTGTTTGTTCAGTTTGATTCGGGTTTTTTCCTTTTGTTTCTACAGCTACAGCAGCAACTGCCACTGGCACTAAGCATCTTCTAAACACCTAAATAAAATGTAGAAAATTAAACTATTTTTAGGTTAGAAAAAGTGATTATTAATAATTTAATAATATTTTTTAAATAAAAATAGCACAAACCTGTTTGTTTAACATAGTTTTTGAGTAAAATTAGTTTATATGGGATAAATATTGTATAAATGAAATATTATTATATAAATAGGAGTGAATTGGAAACTCAATACAGTAATTTGACAGATACTTCAAAAAATGCGTGATAACCATAGATATAATAACTTAACATGGATGCGCCTTAGAAAGAGACATCATGGGACCAGAGCAACCAGACAAAGACAGATATAGAGGAGTGGCAAAAAGAGCGTGAAACATAGGTGAAAGAATTGTGAATTGTGAGTTTTGGATTATTTTGTACTCCTTAAATGATAAATTAATATCGCAAATTCAAAATATATTCGTGTGTACATTATATTGAATATAAAATGGTGAAATCTTTATTTATTTATTTATGTTTAGAAAATAAATAATTACGTTTGCAAAATTTATTTTAATCCATTCCCAAGCCAAACTTCCTAATAAACTATAGATAGACAAAATTAATTTCAATTTTGTATGTATTTTCCATTGCTGGCTCGCGCTTTTTGCCACCCTTCTATCTCCATCTCTCTCACACTGCTAGTGCGACACACGATAATATGAGCTGAATAGTGACAAGGCGCATCCATGTTAAGTTATCTATGGTGATAACTGACAGGCACCACAGAATCTAAGAAATAATTTAATCTGTGGTTGAGTTTTGTGTTCTGTGAAACTGACAGATGATAGTATTCTAATTATTTGATAAATTTGATTGCATTAATCATAGAGAGTATTACAATTGTCCTTGTTCAATGATTAATGTTGTCCTTTCTTCCTACGATCCTAATCCTTAACTTTTGATACCTTCTACGTATTTCAGAGTAACAATAAGTTCAACTACTGATTTTTTTTTGTGTTGGTTTGATTACATTGGAAAATTCTTTACAAGTTCCGAATACCGTCTAGACGGAATTTGATTTTTGTGACCCAGACAAACTTCACAAAAGCTATGCTGGAAATCGTTTAGACTGTAAAAAGACTAATAGCTTTGTCGACTTTATATTCAATATGAGCGCGATGATCTTTTCACCACAATCTCCTTTTCTTTGTCACGTTTGATATGTTCGACGTGAAATCAGAAACGTATTCGACTTGTTTCAGTAGATATTTATTTTGAGGCTTGAAAATTGAAAACGGGACAAAAGTGAAAAGACAATTTGCTTCTACCAAAAATCGCTCAACGTGGTTTGTTTTTTTATTAAAAATTGTAAATGTGGAGAACGCAATTTTCACAAATTGGCGAAAAATATACTAATTCATTTAGACATTAAGGATGTCAGAATTTTGATAATTCCAGATATTATAGAAAATTTCATGCTCTATCGAATGGAGTTGAGTAGGGTACGATACGTGAATTATTTTTGGAGCTAGAGCCAAAAATACAGAGACATGTCAAAAAATTAGTCTTTTTTAAATATACCAATATTCGAACACTTCTCATATTTATCAGTGTCGAAAAATCTCCTTTTTGTATTGTTATAATTTTGATTCTAGAAACTTTTGTCATTTGCACTTTTTGATGCACATATTGTGGACTATTCCATTAAAAAAATTCAGATTGATACCTACGACGAAAATAGAATTCCGGATTTTTTGAAAAATCGTCAAAATATCTAACTTTGACCCCCCGTAGAATCCAAACGTCGGCATTCAGAAAGTTAGTAACTTTTGTTCGGGATGTCATGGATTACTTCATATTGAAATTTCAGCGGTTTTCCATAAAATTAGTGCGGGGTCCTTTGATCTTTTTCTAAAGATTTTTGTCGGGCAAATAGTTTGTATGTTTCAAAGAGCTACCGCAGGGGCAAACTTTGTTTTTACTAAAATATCGTGTTATGTATGAGGATGGATAAAAATAAAACAAAAATTGGGTAACAACATTTTTATTTATACAAGAATGTGAATAATACATTTTTAATAAGTCGTATCCTAACAAGGGTGGTTAGTACTTTTAACATACACTGCCCAAAACAGACGTATTTTTACATCGTCAAGATTTAAAAATGACATAATTTAATTCAATCAAATTGTTTATCATATAATAAACTTCCAAACTACTATTGAAAGTTACACACAAGGGGTTGGGTCCAGATGTGGAATAAATAATAACCAGAAGGTTCACTCCGCGAAACCCCTTTTGATAAGGCTTTGAGTGTTTTATGCTGGCGATGAATGACCTCTTTCTGGTTATTATTTATACAGTAATTGTATTATGAATAGGGGTTGGTATTTAGTAAAATTTGTTGCAACTCCCTTTTTTTTACTTTTACATACGATTATTATTTGAAACTTTGTACAAAATTATAAGTGAAGCTGGCAACACCGAAAAACATACGTATTGCTCCCAATTATGCAAAATTTTTTTATATTTGAGATATTTTGGCATTATTCACTATAATTGGAATGGTCTCAGTAACACTCCGAATAATATAAAACACTCTTTGAGAAAAGTACACCCTGTATACTGTTCCCTAATTCTATAGAGTTCAAATTTAGAGTAAAATATGAAAAAATATATAGGGTGTTGCATTTAATAACCAAAAACAAATAATATAAAACACTTTTTGAGAAAAGTACACCCTGTATACTGTTCCCTAATTCTATAGAGTTCAAATTTAGAGTAAAATATGAAAAAATATATAGGGTGTTGCATTTAATAACCAAAAACACTACAATAATAATAATAATAATAACTGTGACTATACAACGGAAATTGCGACTTTGTGCCCGTTATGCATGGCCGGTTGAAGTCTGATAGTATGTCTCAAAGAAGTGGCAGACGTCGATCTCCTGGAGGTAGTAGTAACGGTCGTAGTGACGGTACCGGAAGATGAAGCGGCGTCGTGGCCTAGACAAGACGCCGGGATACAGACTGAGAGGCAGTTGGAAAACCACGTGAAGGGTGGGACGTTTCTGCACGGTTCGAAGTTTAAATGTTTTAATATTTTACCGCATCTACATATAGAGAAAAATTTGCTAAAAATTCTATTGAGTTGTGTTCACACTTTTAGCCTTTGCTTTGTTTGATGATACACCGGTCTACAATATTTTTGCGCACGGGTTATACATACGGTATAGTAGATAAGCAAAGCGGGTTCTGGGCCTGCATTGGGAACTATTAAAATTTGCTAATAAATAGTATCCTATGAGGTGTATGGTTCCCCTCCAAGTCGTGTTTTTCTTCTAAAATTACACCTAACGTCGCATGACCACGTGTCGTTAATCTACGTTACGCAACCATCGCCGTTAGTTCCACCCGACAGTGATAATGTCCTTTTTGTATTTCGAGCATGATTTATGTGCGTCACACAACTATCGCAGTGCCGTTCCTCTTTCCAACGTATACTACTACTACTACTACTAAGTTGCAGGCGAACCTTGTCCTGGACAAACTCAAGCCAAGGTTCCGGCACTGAGGCCACTGGCGGGCCCATTGTGCCATTCCTGCTACCTAGACATCCATAAAGCCGAGCCCTTCAATAAAGGCCACAACCTTTTTCAATGGATGCCTGCTTGTGTCTCCAGGGGCCAAAACAGGGACTCCGAAGATTCGCCTGCGTAGTACAGCCCAGTGTGGACACTCTAGGAGAACATGGACTGACGTTTCGTCAGTCATGCCACAACCCCTGCATAGGGAACTTCCCTCTACTCCTAAGTTGTGGAGGTGTTTCATCATACAGCAGTGCCCCGTTAGGAGTCCTGCTATCTTCCTTAGCCTACTTCTTGGTAGTTCAGTAGCTGCTCTAGCGTGTCCATCAGTCCATCCCTTCAGTAAAAGTTTGGATTGCCTAGGACCCTGCAGAGCATTCCAATGAGCGAGGTGCTGATTCTTCAGCCACTTCTTCGTCTCCTTGCGTATTCTTTGTTTTGTTAGGCCCAAGGTCGGGCCCGGGCCGCAGAAGGGAGCTGCCGCCCCTTCCGCAGCCAGTGCATCCGCCATCTCGTTGCCTTCAAAACCAGAGTGGGCTGGAATCCATTCTAGCCGCACCACGTTGTGCCTTGCAACGTATAACTCACAGCACACTATTTATTAGTAAACTTTCATAGCCTCCTTTTAACGAACGTTCATGCTGGTCCAGAACCCGTTTTGCTTATCTACTCGTTATTTTTATTGCTTTTATGCAGATTATCTGGATTATTTGAAACAACTTAACTAACGTAAATCGAAATATTAGCAATTTACGTTACTTTATGTACACACTGTATATTAACCCATGCGCAAAAATTTTTTTTTATTGACCGATGTAATAATCTGTTTAAATTTACTTTTTCAATCATCTCCGTATACGATCGTTGAGATGTAATCCATTTAAATACAAATTAAATTAATTATTTGAAATCCAAAACACAGTATCTCAACAAAAAAAATTAATTTAGACAGACGACTTTGATGAATGAAAAAAAAGTCGTTTTGATTAACTTACCTCAGATTGCCGCATATGTGGGTGGAAAAGAGACAATAGATGACTGGATTGGCTGCAGAATTTAGAGGTGCCAAACTTTGAATAAGAGTCGCTATGGCGATGTTAGTCTGGGTTTTGGGAATGTGACCGTAGACTTGAAGCAAGTCGAATATTATATAAGGGCTCCAACATACTACAAACACTGAAAAATTGAATTAAACTTTACGTCACGTCTACGAATATAGGGTGAGTTGACAATTTGGACTAATTCAAAGTCTGTAAATATCTTCTTTTCAATTAGAGTTTTTCGAAGGTAGTCGATTAGATTTAGGTTAGGTCTCTATTGTGGTTAATCCAATGGCGTTTTTGTCCTACCGGGTGATTACTGTTACTTTTTTGCTTGTTTTTATAGAAAAATACCGTTTCCCTTGTAAATTTGACAGACAGACATAAGGGGTGTATACTTATTTCCCGAGACTGGCCGAATGGTCCTTTACTGAGAGAATTCACTAGTTGGTGGTATTCAGTGTGCTCCCAACATGGAAGGAGTGAGGGTGTTGAAGAAATAAAAAAATACAATCGTTAAAATTCATTTTTGTCAACATGATCATTTCAGACCAAGTTGACAATTTCTAACTACAATAGGATATTATTTTAGCCATTGTAACTTGAAAATAAAACAGCATTTCTTGAGAGAACCATAATTAATAAACTAAAAATCCTTTCCAATAATAAATTAAATTGAAAAAATAAAATAAGTAGGTAGGTACCTACACCTATTCTAAACATAAAATATAAACTTCCTGAAATAATAGAAATAAAAATCCATTCTAAAGGTAAACATAATTTTAATGAATTAAGTGCTCAAATAAACCACTCTCCTGTGCCAGACAATAACCAAATCTGTGATAAAGATTTGATCTCATATCTCTGAGATTATTTGGCGTAATGCTGGCACAAACGTGCTGTATTTTCACCCTCGAAAAAAAGTCAACGATAACGAGACAAAAATATCATTTGCACAAATTAATCTGCGCTTCTGGCAACAGCGGTTAAAATAGGGGGGGGGGGCAATGAGCATTCGGCCAGTCTCGGGAAATAAGTACACGCCTTAATGACCGCGCATAATTATTCTTTCTCTCTCTATCAGCTGTTTTTCTGTCGTACTTGTGTAATCCGGACGGTTCGGATGTAATTTACGCAATCTGTAGATCATACAGACCCCCGTTTAAATAGAAAAATAGAAAGTAATGGTGATTTACTTACCAAAAACAATAACAAATGTCATTTTTACAGTCTTAATTTTGGCTCGAGGAATGATCCCTCTTGAACTCGCCCTTCGGCAATCGTGCTCGTCATGGAAATTTCTAGGTGGTATATCCCTTAGATCTTCACCTAATAAATAAAAAAAAAATTTGTTGTTTTGGTATTTCTGAATCATGTATTTTAAACGTGATCCTTCAAGTACTTTCAATTTAACCCTTGTACAATTCGATTCGTAGAGTTGTAATAAATTGAAATAGCTGCGTAGACAGGTAGGTAAACAAAAAAATGCAATCTCAAACGTCACATCGTATTTTATTGAGTCCTGGTGAGTCCCAGTAGGGATTTAATGTTGTATATAATATTGAGAATATTTAACCACTGCAGGAACACATACCTATGCCCCTGCAAACTTTTCAAAATTACTGATTGGTATTTATATTTCATCTAACAAACCCGATTTAGTCCCAAGTTATTTTTATCGTCATATTTTTACGCATTTCATCTGAGATAATTCAAATCCTCTCTCGTATATATGGATTACACATTACATTATCGTCAATTCGAGTAAATCTTTTGTCCCTGTCGGGAATAATATTTTTTTCTAGACGGTAGACAGGTTGCTAATATTCAGTTTAAGCAAATTAAGGGTGTAAAGGAGAATATCGTATAAACTTGCCTATAGACAATACGAAAAGCATGTGTTTGAAGTACGTATAGAAATTCGATTCGATCATAATAATACTGTCTGGATTTAAATCGTAAATTGATAGGAGAGAATTGTTGAGAGACGTAAAAAGGTTTAATTGTGTGACGATCTGTATAATAACTTGATTTTATTCGAATTTATAATATTTTTTGGTGGGATAAATACAAAAGTAAGTGTTCATAAAAATTGAAAAAAACTGTACTGGCGAATAGGTAAACGTCCATAAAAATGAGAAGAAAACCATAGAAATGTCATCGAAAAGGCATGTGAAAAGTATATAAAAAGCGTGACAGTTGACGTTAGTGGTTAGTTTTTGAAGTATTGCGAGTTCTGTGTTTTAAAAGAGTAACAATACCAAACTTCGCAGGGCTGCATGGATTGCAGGAATAAGGAGAGACAATCTGACCGAATCTATATTGAAACACCAGAAAGTGCACTAGACACTTTACTGGTAGGCTTTTTTATCAAATATTATATCAACAGTGTATGGATCTAAGCCAAAGGTCACGTGGATCGGATCCCCTAATTACGAAGTTCGAGATGTTATGATTTATATAGAACAAAAGCTTTAAGACTCGAGTTGTTTTGGAAATCAGACTTAAATCATAAACAAAATTAATAAGAAAGTTGGGGTAAAACCGTACCAGAAGTATGGGCTGTATTTCTGTGGTTTTAAACCGTACATAACCTCAAAAACAATAGTCTATGGATTATTCGTTTATTATTTATCCTAAAAGTAGAGAGTAATTAAAAAAATTTGACCTAAATCTCCTTGTGAATGTCGAATTACAAATTATATGTCAAACGTATAGTACAGTACAAGTAACTTCTAGTTCAGAACGATTTTATTTAATTTACTTACTCTGTCGTATCGGTATATGTCCCATAGGTATTAATAATTTACTTTTCGTCCATATTGTCCATACTATGACAGCGTAACAAGCGCTGATTATTAATGCTGGTATAACGAACAAAGCCAAAGCCACCAGGGTCATGTACACTTTCCATTGCCATTGCAACAAATCAATCCAGCATTGTGGTATATCTGCAACATGTAAATCAATCTGTATTTAACTCCTAATAACAAATCATTAGGATAAAGTGTGTCCAAAATTCCTATTATTATCGCCTCTACGATTTTTTGAGTGGCAAACTTATTTTTTGAATTTTCAAAATCGGAACTAAGGTTTTTTTGACATTTTTATATAGATTACGAAAAGTCTATTCGAGCCATACGATTGGATCGAAGTGTAAAAGTTTAAATGTGACTCTGTTGCCGGATGAAAGTGTTTAGTTTTACCTAATAGTGCTCGAAAAAAGTTAACGATAACGAGATAAAAATATTATTTGTACAAATTAATCTGCGCCTTTGGCAACAGCGGTACTGAACACACACCCAACTGTTTTTGGTAGCTGGAACTAAACACACGCCCATCGCTTAGCGAACAATTATTCTTCTCTCTCTTTCAAGTAGTTTTGCTCATATTTTCTTTGTCGTACTTGTGTAAATCGTATGGCTCGAATAGACTTTTCGCAATCTGTATATGGAAATCCACTAATTCCGAAAAATGCCATAAAAATCTTCGCTCTCTTTCCATTACACTTGTTTATAAAATATCCTAGTTGTGCTCAAGACAAGAAGTAATAACAATTTTTTGAAGAATTTCCATCATTTTTTATATAATTTTTTCAAAAAACAAAGTTGAAATTTATCCTTTTAGTTCGTTTTATAACAAATCGTCAGTAAAAGGCAGACTCTACGTAACATTTGGTACATTTTATTAAGAAAATATTAGAATCTAACCAAATTTTATTAATTTCGTCATGAAAATACTTGTAACTGAAAAAACAGTGTAGACTTTGCTTTAAAAGAAAATCGCAAGACCGTGAAATTGGTATCTATGAGTGAGGACGCAATTTTGCTTGATTTAAGGACGACATAAATATTGATATCCTGCTGAATAGGAAAACCTGCAGGCTAGAAGACGAAGATTATGTGGGTTACCAGGCTTTAATCAGAATCAAATAATGTGAAATATATCTTTAAAACCACCTTATCTATATACCGGGTGTCCCAGACTAATTTATAATATTTAAAATAATTTATTCGTTTAAGATTTATAGCCTGGATAAATTAGTCTGGGACACGCGGTATAATATATTTATAAAAAGAGAGAAATTCGTAGATGTTTTTGGCATGAAAAACGGTTCTATGTCATAATTTTTGTGAAGTGGAGCATTCTATACTCCTCGGGATAACTGCAATTTTAGAAACTGGATCAAGACTTCCCAAGTATCAATTTCTAAACTCATTATAATAAAAAGAAAGTGCTTTTCACACAATTTACTGTTCGATTTACCGAAAAAGCGGATATTAAATCATACTACACTGAGAAAAATGTTTCGTTAAATAACGGAAAGGAATAAAATTATGGATTTAATGTACAGGGGGGTTTTTAAGTTTGATATTGATAACTTACCTTCAATGGGTTTTTCTTCAAATAGAAAAACCGTTGGAAGTGAGAACAATATACTAACCATCCATGCTAGCACTACCAACATCCTAGCTCGTTTCCCTGAGAAAAATAAAAAAAATTATACCTATATGATGTTGTGTATGAAGTATTGAACAGAGTGTGTATAGAATATAATGAATTAATCGTTTATCCCGATGATTTCGGTTAGGATATTTGAACAAACTTGGTGGTCTTCTAAATAAGACCCAAGATTTATCGAGTTGTAGAGAAAAGTCAATTTTTTTTACTCACAACTTCCCGAAAAGTTCATAGGATGCGTTATAGCGTCGTATCTGTCAATGGATAGTGCTACCAAAACGTATGTGGATGAATAAGTTACTACAGCTTGTAGAAACCTGATAAGTTTACACAAAACGTTTCCCGCATGCCATGCCACTGTTATTCTCCAAGCTATGTCCGTTGATACGTTTATCAGACCCACCGATAGATCTGAAACAAAAATTAAATATTAATAATCCTATGAAATTCCGTGCTTCTTACAGTGTAATCCTGCAAAATTGTCTCGCTTAGGTTTCATAATGTGATGTTTTTTGGCATTAATTCGAAATTATTTACATTTCAAAATAATACATTAGTTTATTTAAAACATTAAAAGTATCAATGTAAGGTCAAGTTGAAAACGAAAACAGACCGGACGTGTCAGGTAACTATCACGTAATATGTATGTTGATTCATTATTAATTTATGTCTTGTTTTTTATTGTATGGTATTCCTGACACTTGGGGATTTCTTGGGAATTTTTTTTTATAATTTCCACAGAATAAAAGTGTTTTGTTATTTTCTTGGACTATTATGCACTAAAATGATCTTAATTGACTCCTTAGCGATAATTATTCCAAAATAAGATAACCATAAGTTCATAAATCATTTTGCAACATTCAATTATGTTAACCTATGACTTTTGGTGTTTCCAGTCGAACAGAAATAATGTTTTTAAATGAATGTTTGAGCTCGATATAACAACATGTAAGTTTCAATATCCCATATTAATATTTTTTCGAAAAACTTCATAGAAACTGTATTTTTTTTATGACACATAACGGTCAATGACGTATTAAAGAGATTATTACCTACACAATGTTTTGGTCGCAGCATAAATCAAAGCAAGTACAACGCGCAGTAGCGTATATTTCAAAAGGGTTCGTTTAAACTATTTTATAAAAATTATTTTTAGATTAAGATTAGTTTTTTCGTTTGAATAAGTGGAAATTATATCGAAGATCGTAGCTCATAGACAAGTTGTTTTTTTAATAGATACCTTTAAAGGATTTTGAAGTTAAAACAAGTTTTGCATTACAGATTATAAACATGTTAATATAATATTGAAAGGTTTTTTGTTCAATTTTATTAATATTACTAATATCTAAATTCCTAGTAAGTTTTCTAGACAGTTTTCAGCGTTCAGTTTTCAGCAGTAAAAAATGAAAAAAAAATTAGAGTAGGATGAAACCCATTAGAAAAGGAGGGGAATATGATAAAAATGAAAAGAAAAATAAATTACGGTCGATCCGAGTTCGGGAAGCTGGAGGGGGTGAGCTTTTAAGGGTAAAAAATGGTTTATCTCGATCTCCCGCTAAACTACAAGTCCTATGAAAAAAAGTTAAATGGCAAAGTTGTAGGTAATAAAAAGATCTACAACTTTTGTACTCACAACTTTTTCACATAACCTCAAAATTTAGGTGAAAAAGTCAAATAACCAAGTTTTTGTTTTTTATTTTTATCGCTTTCAAAAAAAAAATATTTTTTTACGAAATTTGGTGAAAACTTACCTTATTATGTTCCAAATACACTGTAATTTATTTGATTTAAAATATTTATTTTTTCGCCTTATTTTAACTTGATATCAAAAAAGCACCCTAATTTTCAATCGAAAATTCTCGCGTCAAAATATCAGCTTCTTCCAAAAAGTCGGGGGGCTTTTTGTTCGTTAAAATCTCTACTTCCTGATGGTGTAAAAAAAATATACATTACTATAGTAAATGTTCTCAGAAAATGAAAAAAATTGAAAAAACTCAAATTCGAAAATATTTTTTTAATCATTTTGTACAATTTTGAGCTATTTATTAAAATTACACTTTAATTACTCAAAAAAAACGAAAAAAGTTAATAAAGTTAATATTTAATAAGACATACAATATTTTGAAAAAGTTTGAAAAATTTGTTAAATTTAGCCGATGTTTTTTACAAGAAGGATGCAAGTAAAGAATATATAAAAAAAATGGATAACAATTAATAAAATCTATTTCTAAATGTAAAAATGTAAAAATAACACTGTATCAATTAAGGTTTCAAAAATATCAATTGGCAAAAATTAAATTATCCTTCTTTTGGCAAACCTCCCACCCACAGAAGGAGCAGCAGAACAACATTGTTATAAAAATAAAAAACCAAAAACTTGATTATTTGAATTTTTCACCTAAATTTTGAGGTTATGTGAAAAAATGGTGAGTACAATAGTTGTAGATCTTTTTATTACCTACAGCTTTGCCATTTAACTTTTTTCCATAGGATTTGTAGTTTTGCCAGAAATTAGATAAACCATTTTTTACCCTTAAAAACTCACCCCCTCCCACTTCCCGAACTCGGATCGACCTTAATTTATATTTCCTTTCATTTTTATCATATTCCCCTCCTTTTCTAATGGGTTTCACCCTATACTGTAATTTTTTTTCGTTTCAAAAATTATCGACCCGGTCTATACGTAGAGTCTCGTCTTAAATATGTCGGGGACAACCAAAATGTATATTTAATACGTCATTGATAACGGTATTGATATACAGAGTGTCTTCCTTTGTTTAACAATTTATAAAATGAAAACTATCCAAACATTTCAGTTGTGGTTTTGTTTAGACTTTTTATATCGAAAATACATTTTTCCAAAAATTTTATCACACCAACTATTTCAATTTATATAAAACCAAATCCACCAGTCAATAACAACGTTTTAATAATTCCCCCTTTCACGTATTGAAAAAATAAAACCCATCAAGAATTCAACCGAACCAACCACTCGACAAAATTGACGTGCTTTCAAATTATTATTGACTAAAATTCGATCGAAAAATAAAAAATTTACTTCCAATATTCCATTTAATTCCATGTAGACAGAAATAAACGTAATTTGTGTTTAAATTAACATTGTTTTGGACAATTGCCTCGTCTCTTTCTTACACAATTCTCTCCGCTCTCAGTTTATTCAGTCCGATCTACTAATTGGAGTATGATAAACGTCAATTTTTGTATCGCTCCAGCGACATTTCTTCAGAGACAAAAGAAATTAATCTAGTGCCAGATGAGCAGATCAAAAGATTTAAATTGCACGCGGCTAGACTTTAATTCGCCTCGTGGAGAGATATTTTTAATCATACATATACAGTGTGACCCATTTTGTTTGGAAGCACCCCTATAAAATCCGCATTTTTCAACCGATTTTGATTTAGTCTTTTTTGTTAGATTCAGTATCAAAAACAGAATTTGAGCACAAATTTTCATATCATAATAGCTATTTTCAAGGCCCTCTACGTTAATTTTTCTTTGCCAAAAAAGACGAAAGTATATTAGGCATTTTTTTTTCTCAAATATGACTACACCACTGAATTCAGAATCATCACAAATGTAAACTATCAAAATTTTATAAAAAAAGTTTTATTAACAACACAGTTATCACTACATGAATTTGGGAAAAGTTAATTTTTTAATTAATTTTGTACTAAGAATGTAGACACATTTTAAAAATGGCAACATGGTAAACAAAAACTAGGACTCAAACATATTGCACTGTAAAAATTCGAAGCCGAAATTTTAGAAGACAGGATAATAGGTCCATTCTTTTTTGAGGGTAACATGAATGCCAATAACTTCATGGAATTCTTGGAAGGTGAGTTATCCGCAGTGATTGACGAACTGCCACTAGCAGAAAGAAGAAATTTGATATTTCAGTAAGATGGTTGTTCTGTACACTATTCTAGAATTTTCAGGCAGCGGCTTAACGAAAAATTTCCAAATGGTTGGATAGGTCGCGGTAGCGAGTTAATCGAATGGCCTCCTAGATCGCCCGATTTAACTATATTGGATTTTTATCTGTGGGGGCTTTTGACACAAAAAGTGTATAAGACACGTCCAAGGAATAGAGCAGAACTATGTGACAGAATACGACAGGCGTGTGCTGGAATAACGCCACATGAAATAAAAAAGCGCTAAGACTTAGTCGCAAACGATACGAGAAATGTGTGGAAATTAACGGAGGTCTAGGCGAGGCTACAAAAATGTAGAATTCAATTATTATTAAGTAGTTTAATAATCAAAATGTATTATTTGGTGTTAATTTGTATTTTCGTCACATCAGCACAATTTTACATTACTCTCAGAAGCTATAACTCCAGAACGGGTTAAGGTATCGGGTTCGAATTTTTACAGTGCAATATGTTTGAGTCCTAGTTTTAGTTTACCATGTTGCCATTTTTAAAATGTGTCTACATTCTTAGTAAAAAATTAATTAAAAAACAACTTTTTCCAAATTCATCTAGTGATAACTTTGTTGTTAATAAAACTTTTTTTATAAAATTTTGATAGTTTACATTTGTAATCATTCTGAATCCAGTGGTGTAGTCGTATTCGAGAAAAAAAAATGCCTAATATACTTTCGTCTTTTTTGGCAAAGAAAAATTAACGTAGAGTGCCTTGAAAATAGCTCTTATGGTATGAAAATTTGTGCTCAAATTCTGTTTTTGATACTGAATCTAACAAAAAAGACTAAATCAAAATCGGTTGAAAAATGCGGATTTTATAGGGGTACTTCCAAACAAAATGGGTCACACTGTATAATACTTTTATAAAAATAGGTACCGTACGCCATTGGTACGATTTTGACAGATATCCGCCATGTTTCCTCGCCCCTTACCGTTGCCGCTTAGTTTCAGATAAACTTGCCAAACTATAAATATACGTAATTAATAGTATATTAAGTACCAAATGTCAAAAACGTTACTTAAGTCCCGAGTGCCTTATAAAAACTAGTGACTAAAGATGTTTTTGACACTAGGTCCTTACTATACTTTTTCTACGCCCACAGGATCTTAATTATTATGTTATATTTTAATTATTTTGTCGTTTCAAACAGATTTTTTCTCCAAGCTATACGATAAATAGTTTCTCTTAATCAAACACCCGGTATATTTTAAGACACTTTGTATATTGAAGGATAACGTTATATAAATATTTACAGTTCCAATCCTTTTTCAGGGTAGTTTTACTAACAATTGGGTGCTTTTTCGTTTTGAGCACCCAAGTAACATACGCAAAAAGCAGCAACAAAAATTATATACAGTGTGAAGACGATAACATAGAAAAATACACGCCTTTATCTATACCCGGTAAAGAATTAATTTGCCACGATTTGACATTAACGAAAAACGATGTGATTGAAAAAATATCTGGGAAGAAAAAAACTAGCAAACATTTAATACAATTCGTAGCAGTGAATGGAACACTTCATTCAAAATTGATAGACTTCGCTACGACTGTTTTTGTATATAAAAGTTTTATCAGCGATTTTTCTTTACCAATAAAACACCGTGGAAATCTACTGATCGCTTCGTCTAAATTTCCATTAATTACAAGCGATTTTTTTAAGGAAGCCACCGATTTACGCTTTCTAGGTTTTTATTCAAACCCGGATATGGAATTTGAAGAAGGTTGTTTTTCAAGTTTACACCATCTACGTAGTCTCACTGTTTACAACGAATCTTTTCCGATACTAAAAAGTGGTTTTCTCGAAGGACTTAAAAAATTAAGGAGATTGGTCATAGTGAAAAGTGGTTTAGAGTCGATAAAAAGCGATGCTTTCATACACAACCATCATTTAAGAGAACTTATATTAGATTATAATCCTTTGAAGGAGTTTTCTGTGAATATTTCATCGTTGTATCATTTAAGAAAAATATCTTTGTTGGGAACAAATTTGACGAAATTAAATCTTCCGATATTTTTTCCTGTTCGTAAGTTGAATACTTTGGGTCTACCGAAACACACTTGGTCTGAAATTTCGGTTGTTCGTCTAGCTCTAGCATTTCCACGGTTAAGAACGGTCGTAATTGAGGGAAAAGAAGAAGAAGATAATGATTTGGATGATTTAAAGTCTTCGGGGATTCAAATTCGTATGGTGGATGTGCTAAAAGATAACAAAAGTTTTATTTACGATGAAGATATTGAGGTTGTAATGTAAGAATTTATAATAAAAATTTTTTGAACTTACAGTTTCATTTGTAACGCCGTATTTCAAGAATATTCAATGATTTTATTCTCAAATTCTGTTCGTATATATTTTTGGATTTAACTTCTTGTTTTTCAATTGAAATATTAATGACAAAAGTTGGAATAAACATAAATTTTGAATAATATGAAAAAAGTTTTTCAAAAATTGGTGGACGCGAGCTGTCGCATTCGCCATAATTTTATTTGTTGCTGTTTTCAAATGAATTATTTACGAAATCGGCAAGTTTTTACGTGAACAAGATCGTGGTTGTAGGTATTCACGGGTAGATTACTCTCTGAAAATATGTTCTCCGCGAAATTTGCGGAAGTGGCTGAAAAATGGCCAATAATCCCAAAAATTGAGTTTTCCGCCGATATCTCCGGAAATATGACACTTAGAGAATTGGGGTTTTGCTAGGAATGGAGAGCAGTTTATTATCTACAAAAATGATCCTTACCATTTTTGTCAAAAGTTTAACCGTTTTCGAGAGAAACGGGCCCAAGCGTACCTTGGATTTCGAGCTGCTGCGCGGCGTCTCCGGGAGCACGCTCCGTGAATGTAGGAATGGGAGGGCGGGCAAATTGGCTCATAACTTGAGTAAAAATGAATCTTTTTCCATGATTCAAAGTGCATATGAAAGGAGGGACCTGTACCTATAACATCGTGTAACTTTTTAGTTTTTTTATTTTCCAGGAATATACAAAAAACTGGCCAAACTTTATTTTTCCTGAATATTTGACCGCCCTTATCAATCCGTTGATATTTTTTTAAATTAAGCGTAGTTTTACCGAAACCTTATGGATAATGGGACTTTGATAGGTGGTGAATGTATTCCGAAAGAATGAATAAATAATTTTTGTGTATTTTTATAAACAACATGTTTTTCTTGGGACGTTTTTTTTTGATTTCCGGAGTTTTCTGAAAATTCTCGGGTCTACCGCAAATTGATAAACAATGATTGGCAATATCGGTCTTTAATGCACACCATTGGAAAGCTGAAAATGTCCTCTTTTCGATGGTTTTTAAAATTTTTGGCCAAGTTTTTTAGTTTTCCGGAAAATTTTTGCAAGAAATATTGATCCAGGGACAAAAATGATGGGGACCATTTTTGTAGGTAATGAACTGTACTTAATTTCTAGCAAAACCCCACTTCTCTAAGTAGCATATTTCGGGAGATATCGGCCAAAAACTGAATTTTCGGGATCATAGGCCATTTTCAGAGAGTAATCTACCCGTGAATACCTACAAGTTGCAAAAAAAAAGCCCGAAAATAATGAGATGAACAGGTTGGTTCCCCCATATAATATATTAGAATGCTATATTTTTGTAACGTGAGATCTTTTCGATTCTTGAACAAAATATAGTACGTTTCATTTAAAAAAATGGAAGTTTTTGCTGCTACGTGGTTTTGGAACACCCTGTAGAATCGAAAGTATTTTCAAAATGTGCTCTCGGTAACTGTATTACCTCACACAAAATATTTTAAAGTTTCATCTCTTACCACAACTATGTAATCCTTCGATGTCAGAAGTTTGCCCCACCCTGTATAATTAAATTCCCTTCTACCTTTCGGTGTAGGGAGATTTCTTAAAATTTGGAGTTTCAAGCTTTCCATTCTTTTCCATTTGTTGCTAATTGTTTTGCTTCTATAATTGTTTTCCCTCTTTCCTTTAATATTTTGGCTATTTTGTTATCCCAGTGTTCTTTTGGTCTACCTCTGTCTCTTTTAACAATCACCTTTGCTTCCCATACATTTTTAACTAGTCTAGTATCCTCCATTCGCTGTAGATGTCCCCACACTTGTCTTTCTTCTATATAATCTAGCATTGTTTTTATTTCCAGCTCCTCTCTTTTCTCTACATTCTTTATTCTGTCACGTTTTCTTTTTCTTCTCGCAGATCTCAGGTATATCATTTCCGTTTCGCAGTAGTACTATAAAAATGTTCCCCTTACTTCAGTAAACCGTTAGTTCGTGATCTTAAAAAGCTTTGAATAGCTGGCAACGTAGCAGCGGATGGATTTGAAATTGCTTAGTCCAACTCCAGTAATCGGCATAATATAACGAAGTAACTGGTCAGTTATTAACGCGGTCCACTGTTTCATAAAAAAATTTAACGACCTAAAGAAGTTGGGGTTACTTAGCATTAATTTCATCCAGGAGCGCGTGCGAATTGTGTTGTGGAGAAATATTATCAATATAATATTTGTTGGTTGAGTGAGTTTATATGCATGCCATAGGGCGGCATTTCACATCAATGGGATTAAAAATATGGGTCATTACATCAAAATTAGAATAACTATAAGTTTTTTCCGTTCTTTCCATAATAAGTATCCCTTTCCTGGTTACCAGTGCTGTCAATTGTTGTTCCTAAGTGTTAGCTAGCTTTTATTGAGGCATACAAATTAAAATCAAATCTATGGGATTCCAAAACTAATAATTATAAAAACAGAAACATGAGGCACGATGCCCTTATGGAAATTGCTAATGAATCTTCGTCAGACATGTTGATTAGTATGATTGACATCATTTCTGCCAACTCTGGTATGGACGGATGCAGTTTTGTCGACTTGTTGATCGGCTCTGTGAGGACGCAGCTTAATACACTTACGTTTACTGAGAGCCATTCTTATTGGGACACCCGGTACATGTAAACTACTGTATGAAGTCTTTTAACGATCACCCATTAAACTTACTTCAACTTATTACAGTGCTGTGCTTCCCCTTTTTTCCTTTTATTTTCGAACATAAAAGTCTCAAATGGAGTTTAAAAAAGGCTGTCTAGAATATTAATTTTAACTTTCGAAAAAGAACAGTCAATATTAGCTTTTGGAAATTTGAGTCCATTGTTTGAATTTCATGTACAAATGCATCCGGTTAATTAATTTTTACCGAAAACTTTCCGGATCCACAAAACTGACTCGAAAGTTAAAGACACAAACTAAAAGACGATAAATTGAAACAAACAAAAGCACTTACCGGCAATTGCTAGTTGTCTGATAAAGAAGTTCATTCGTGATTTTCGACTTTTGCTAACTAGTAGTGCCACGAGGACTGCTGAATTTCCAAGTACAATCATCGTGAAAAGAACCCAAAGTATCGTGAACTGTTCAGCCTGTAACAAAAGAGACGATTCACCCAATTTCATTCTATTTGCGGAGTATCTTTTAAACTTCCAGAAGTGGATATTTTATAGTACAGTCAATATAAACCAATGTTTAAAATAATAAAAAGTGAAAAAAAAATATTAGTAGGATGAAACCTATTGGAAAAGAGAGTATTATAAAAAGGAAGGAAAAATAATTTACGGGCGATCTGAGATCGGGAAGGGGAAGGGGGTGAGTTTTAAGGGTAAAAAATAGTTTATCTCGATTTCCGGCAAAACTACAAGTCCTATGGAAAAAAGTCAAATGACAAAATTGTAGGTAATAAAAAGATCTACAACTTTTGTATTTACACTTTTTTCACATGACCTTAAAATTTATATATTTAAATAAAGTGAAAAAATAAATATTTTAAATCAAATAAATTACAGTGTATTTGGGACATAGAAAGATAAGTTTCCACCAAATTTCGTGCAAAATATATTTATTTGTAAAAGATAAAAATAAATAACCAAAAACTTGGTTTTTTCAATTTTCCACATAGATTTTGAGGTTATGTGAAAAAAGTGTAAATACAAAAGTTGTAGATCTTTTTATTACCTACAACTTTCCCATTTGACTTTTTTCCATAGAACTGGTAGTTTTGCCGGAAATCGAGATAAACCGTTTTTTACCCTTAAAAACTCACCCCTTTCCTCTTCCTGACCTCAGAAGGCACGTAAATTATTTTTCCTTTCATTTTTATAAAATTCTACTCCTTTTCCAATGGGTTTTATCCTACTATTATTTTTTTTTGCTACAAAAACTATCGACCCTGGTCTAATAGGTTAATGAGCAGCAACTTTGTTATTTTAAATAAAACACCCTGTATTTTATCAATTTTTCGAATTCAACGTATTTAAAATGTATACTTTTCGAGATATAAATTACAGGTGATGAAAAAAGTGATGAAACGTTCTATAACTCGAAATCGATGGTCTGCTCTTGAAGGATAAATTTTTGGTTATTGTTTTTTCTTTGTCCTGCGGTATAAATAAACATGACATAATAAATCGAAATCGGTTTTTCAAATCATTGAAAATTTTTCTCTTGTTCACGTACTAAGTTCTTTTTTATCTGCGTCTAAGTATATGGATATATTTTTATTCCTCTATGACTAAATTAAATTTTTTAAGACATCTCATTTCTCTCCACCATCGCTGGAAAACTCAATGACAATTTTAAGAAGATTGTCGACCGAAAGACGTACACAAAAAATAATTCAGTTTTATTTTTATTTTTTTCACTTTAACCCTAAAATTGATCTTATAATAGTTGTTGAAGTTATTAACGAAATATTTTGAAGACAATTCAGTTGGACCTATTATAATCGGTCAATATAATTCTATAGGTCTGTTGGTCCAATTTCGGAACAGTTTAAAAATAATAATCACTAGGCATTATTTCAAAAATTCCGTTGGATCATCTATAGCTTTTCTTTTTAAGCTTTTACTGACACTCTGTTTACTTATTGTTTTGTCATGTTGATGATTATGATTAATCTTACTTTCAGTTACGTCTAATGTTAGCACTATATTTACGGTTCACACATCTCCAACGTATCTTACCCCACAACCACATTGCGTTAAAATATTATTAACGGTTGCTAATATAGTTAATCTCTTGATTCCATATTCTAGTTCCAACTGAATCTTAGGATTATGAACTACCGGAGTTTTTGGCCTAACTGACATATTACGAATATTTTATCTACTACGCATTGAGAGGCTGCGAACAAGTAGTCCAGTAAATAAAGGCACCAAGTTGTTCATCTCATTATTGTCTGACTTTTTTTTTGCAACTTGTAGGTATTCATGTGTAGATTACTCTCTGAAAATATGTCCTCCGCGGGATTTGCGGAAGGGGCTGGAAAATGGCCCATGATCCCGAAAATTCGGTTTTTGGCCGATATCTCCCGAAATATGCTACTTAGAGAAGTGGGGTTTTGCTAGAAATGAAGTACAGTTCATTACCTACAAAAATGGTCCCCATCATTTTTGTCCCTGGATCAATATTTCTTGCAAAAATTTTCCGGAAAACTAAAAAACTTGGCCAAAAATTTTAAAAACCATCGAAAAGAGGACATTTTCAGCTTTCCCATGGTGTGCATTAAAGACCGATATTGCCAATCATTGTTTATCAATTTACGGTAGACCCGAGAATTTTCAGAAAACTCCGGAAATAAAAAAAAAAACGTCCCAAGAAAAACATGTTGTTTATAAAAATACGCAAAAATTATTTATTCATTCTTTCGGAATACATTCACCACCTATCAAAGTCCCATTATCCAAAAGGTTTCGGTAAACTTACGCTTAATTTAAAAAATATGAACGGATTGATAAGGGCGGTCAAATATTCAGGAAAAATAAAGTTTGGCCAGTTTTTTCAATATTCCTGGAAAATAAAAAAAGCGAAAAAGTTACACGATGTTATAGGTACAGGTCCCTCCTTTCATATGCACTTTGAATCATGAAAAAATATTCATTTTTACTCAAGTTATGGGCCAATTTGCCCGCCCTCCCATGCCTACATTCACGGAGCGTGCTCCCGGAAACGCCGCGCAGCAGCTCAAAACCCAAGGTACGCTTGGGCCCGTTTATCTCGAAAACGGTTAAGCTTTTGACAAAAATGGTAGGGATCATTTTTGTAGATAATAAATTGCTCTCCATTCCTAGCAAAACCCCACTTCTCTAAGTGTCATATTCACGGAGATATCGGCGGAAAACTCAATTTTTGGGATTATTGGCGATTTTTCAGCCCCTTCCGCAAATTTCGCGAAGGACATATTTTCAGAGAGTAATCTACCCGTGAATACCTACAAGTTGCAAAAAAAAGTCCGACAATAATGAGATGAACAGGTTGGGGGGTTTCTCGGTCTTTATTTACTGGACTAAAGAGAGATATTAATATGTCGTTAATTTACTTCCAACCCCTTTATCTACGCTACTGACAATGACCGACGTTGCCGAAGGTGAACATTGGATGATCCCACATAATACTTGTCTGTCTTCATCCAAATACCTCTTTTCCTTTTCAACCCATTTGGATCTTGTTAAATTTAATGAAAGTGGTGGATTATAGATATGAAAAAATTCTACTGATGAAATTGATATTTTTTTGTTTACTGGTACAGAAAATAAGGGATTTTTTTCCTATCCACCTTACTTTTAATTACCTTGATGATTCATTTCTAAAAATATTGTTGCTTTATTTACAAAAAAAATAAGTTTTAAGCCAGTGGGATTTATACATTGATTAATCAGTCCAAGGACGTGCGCAAAATATTTTAAAAAGAGGGACATCGGAAAAATGTACGATAATAGGACCTTATGGCAAGTGATATCTCGTTTGAGAGGCATTGACATTGGCTACATAGCCATATTAATTTTGTTTGGGTTTAAACTAATTTTGACGGATAAATTAAATAAATACCAAAATTATTTTTTTAAATTTAATTAATCAAATATCAACAATGGATTCTTATAGTAAGTGTTCGAAATGTGCTCCGTCTACTTCCTGACAGTAATTCATCCTATTAGTAAACTCTTGTCGTACTCGTTCGAATGTGTCAGCTGAAATTGCATTGCATTCTTCAATAATTATTTCTTTCAAAACGCCAAAGCTATCTGGTAACCTTGGATTTCAAGTACCCCCATAGAAAAAAATCTAATGGTGTCAGATCTGGTGACCGAGGTGGCCATTCTATAGGACCTCGCCGGCTGATCCATCTACCTCGATATTCTTCATCCATGTAACGTCTTACTGCACCATAATAATGTGCAGGAGCACCATCTTGTTGAAATGTTATTTCCAGATGGCCGAATTCATCTAGATTATCTTCCAGAATTTCAAGAATTAACAGCTCAATTGCATTTTGTAACATCTCCAGATACACTTCACCGCTTAAATTTGAATTTAAGAAAACAGGACCAACTATGTGGTTTCACAAAATACCTGCCCAAACATTGACTTTTTCTGAAAATTGGGTATGTTGTTCACGAAAGGTGTGAGGATTTGTGTCACTCCAATACCTTACATTTTGTGTATTCACATTTCCATTGAGACAAAAAGTACTTTCGTCACTAAAACAAATTGTTTTTGTGTAATGTGGGTTTTGACTAATTTTATTTGTCATACATTCACAGAATCCGAGTCTTCTGTCGGGGTTGTCATCCGAAAGGTGGTGCATCATTTTTAACTTGTATGGATGAAATTTATTTTTAGCCAACACTCTCTGTACTGTACTTTTACTCACTTCACAGATAGACGCAACTTTAGTTGAAGAGGAAGTAGGGTTTACTACCATTTCAGCAGCTATATCAATTTTTTTATCATCACTAAATGTTGGTCGACCAGATCGTTTGGCATCTTGAACACTACCTGTTGCTTCAAACTTGTGAAGAAGCTCCCTCAAATAAGTTCTCGAGATAGGGCGATCTGGGTATCTCGCATTAAATAAACGTTCCGCTTCATGGAGATTCTTTCCAGATTCACCAATTATTAAAATAGCTGCTACTTTGTCGGCTTGAGTACCTACGTACCATTTTGCCTATGTAAACTCTTAAACGTCTCGTTAAACAATAATAAAATTAAATATTTAAGCTATTTAGAAAAACTTTGCAAAGCAACAAATATTATTAAATTAAAAACGTCAATTTTTTTGACAACTAACCAGAGGCGGACTGAAAAATCTTCAATATTTAAATGTGAAATAATAATTTTGGTATTTATTTAATTTATCCGTCAAAATTAGTTTAAACCCAAACAAAATTAATATGGCTATGTAGCCAATGTGAATGCCTTTCAAACGAGATATCACTTGCCATAAGGTCCTATTTAAAATTATTGGCCAGAGTGGCACTGTGACGTCACCTATTACTATTACGTCACCTGTACAACACTTTATTTTCACAATCCAAATTTTATTAATGTAAGTGTAGCCGTTCAAAAGATACGAGGGGGAGAGGGGACTTTTGAATAGCACTGTATAGTGTCGCAAGGTTACAGCATCGCCTACCGAACAATTTAAGAGCAGTGTCCAAAATTTGATGGAGTTTTTAAAGGACTCTAAACTTCTATATCAAATATAATTATTGTATGTTATCTCTTGTTAAACTAATACTATGTAGAAATTAATCGTTCGCTGTTCCACTGACATTAACCAATGTGGTTGATGCTGAAATAAAATAATAATCATTATCCTGAATGTTATTTTTCACTGAAAATTTTCCTAAAAGAAAATTGTTTGTTCCATTCTACATTACAAATAGTAATTGGAAATTCTTAATCGAAAACAAGATTCTATTATTCGTTACATCGCTTTCTACTAGTTAGAATTGAGATACCGAAAACTGGCTGTCTATTTTTCGAAATTACTTTTTTATAGCTCAGTTCCGAATTAGATGTTTGTCGATATCGTTTCAAGTTGGATTTATAAATTCTGTTGTTCATTATTCGTGGTTCCCGCTGCTCGAAAATAAAACAGGGGTAGACTCTGTTTCATGTAAGAAAAACCCACTTCATGTTGCAGTTTTATACGCCGAACTTGTCAAAAACAGCGTCATATTGTAAAATTAACATTCGACTTCAAATCAGTAGCGTAACGTTTTTACATTTTGTAGTTTAACACAACGGCCCGGAAAAAAAACTCTATGACCTTTGTGACCAAACAAATTTCAATAGCATCACCAACGGAAAACCAATACCACAAATTAGTCGACTCGGGAACAAAGGGAACAGCAGAGTTTACAAATCCAGCTTTATAATCGAGAAAAATACAATAATAATTTCCTTAATTTCTACAATCTCCACAGAAATTGTTTTGCAAGAACTTTTATCAATACAACAGTGAAACATGACCTGTTTTTGTAAAAAAAAAAATCGTGGGCAGATTTCCGACTCGAAAACAAATTACTGTTCCGATTTTCGTACGTGTTAAAAGACAAAAGATCATTTCTGTGGGAAGTTGAGCAGAATAAGGATATAAAGAGGCATCTAAATCAGAAATGAAACAAGAAAACGGATTGAATTACTAGTATGAGTACGTTATTTGATACGATCAGCTCCCGGTTTTACTACCCCTTTCAGCGAAAATTTCCACAACTAAAGATTGTTAAATGGCGTGGAAAGCAGTATAGTCCGGGGGATTGTTTCAACATAAACTGATATTGTAGTATTGAAATAGAACTAGTAGGACATGGATCCTATAAAGTTCTCTCATACGGATGAATGCCGCCCTTAGATCAAAATTAGCAGATCAGCAGTTCCGTAAGGTAGTTCCAAACTTGTCTGGGAATGTTTAGAAAACCTCAAAAAACTCAGTGCCACAAATAAGGTATCCCTGAAATGGGTGCCAGGTCACAAGGGTATTGAAGGGAATGAAAAAGCAGACGCCCTAGCACGAGAAGGATCGGCAACCGGTGTAACAAAGGCTTCGGTAAGAACCACATTAAACCAGTGGGTGCACAAACAACACCTCAAATACTGGCAAATAACTCCGAAGCTCAAACACAGTAAGCTGAAGGTTAAACCACCTATACCAAAACTTACTGAAGAAATCCTAAAGTTAAAAAGGAGAGATATCAGACTGGTAACCGGCGGCCTGAGAAAACACCTTCACACAATGGGGATCTTCCAAGAAGAACCTATATGTAGATTATGTGGTGAGGAGGACGAAACAGCCACCCATATAATTTTTGAATGTGAGGCTCTATGTTGGTGGAGGTATAGACAGATAGGGCCGGATGATTCTGTATCCAACCTCACCAAAAGAGATACTGTGAAGAGACTTCTAGACAAATCTTCTCACGGACTAGTAGACAAACAGGACGATACAATAAGCCAAGGGCTGTAGTGTTGGGGCCCACTAACCCGGCCTGTTTCGTCTGATTACCAACCAACCAACCAAGGTAGTTCCGGAGGAAACTGGCCAAATAAGATGGTGGTTTTTAGTGGGTACTAGAAGTCTGAGCCCCACACTACCTCTGACAATCCATGAAGAGTGCGGAAAAAGCATTTTCCACCTTCCTGAAAAAAAAAATAGGTAGGCATCATATCAAAAGTAACTTCCACAGAGACAGAAACTGTAATTTATACAATGCTCATCTATATCTATGGGAGTATCTATTCAAAAAAATTTGTCAAAAAGTTTCAACAACATTTTTATTGACCCTATCAATGTTTTTTCTACGGTCAACGAATAATATTTATTTTAATTTTAATGTCAGTCAATAATGCCGTGAGGTATTGAACTTTTTGGAAGATTTATGTAACAATTAGATGTTTTGTTCTGAAAATATTTGTATAGTTTATTAGGAAATTGAAGCGTCTTCGAACATAAAGGGATCTTCTGGGCAAACAATTTGATATTAAAAGTGTTTGTTTATTCTATACAAAAAGCGTAGGAGTTACTGAAGACTAAATTTGAAATAACGTCAACTTTAAGTGGCATTGAAAAGGATAGAGCGTGAAAATTTAATGTCGGTAGTCTGGAAAACGTAATATGTGATTTAAAATTTCATACAATAGCCCCTTGGGACCTCTATAAGTTCGGTACATTCATCTCAATAAATATATTTATTAGTACAAGGGAAAAGTTTCTAATCTTGAAAAATTCCAACTATTTTCAATTTTAGTTTAGTACTATATTCGTTTCGAGTAAAGTACGACGTTATTTCTACGACCAAGAGGAAAATTAATCACAAAAAGAGACTTTTTCCGGAAAACCACAGTGTAAAATCAAGAACTCACATCCAAAGACGTAGTATAGGTTTTCTTATCTATTCCGTCTCGGTATTTTTACGAAGACAGTTTACGACAGATTCCACTTACTTCAAAAAATGACAACTTTAATCCGATCCGTCTCAAAAGTCACGCCCAGCGAAAAAATACACCCGAAACAGAGGCGTACAAGAAAAAGTAAAGTTTCATATTTTCGTTAAAATTCGGCGAGTCAAAGTGTGAGTATAGTTGACGTAGAAGGTATAGTACGAACTTAGCTATTTAATAAACTAGTTTGTTAATGAAGACGATTAATAAACGAAATAAACGAAAATGTACCTGTGCCTTTAATAGTTTCACTGAACTATAACTATTTTTGAGAGATGGTTGCAGGTGTTCTCTTTAGTCGGTGGTCTGACATCAAGAAAGTGTTTGTGTTTTTGTGTGGAAATACGGTTAAGAAAGGAAATTTTGTTTCCTGTTGGGGAAATCGGCCGTTTACGTTTACGATTGGTTTTCACGTTTTAAAAATGGAGAAATATGTATTGAAGACCAACCTCGTTCAGGACGCCCATCAACGTCGTTCGTGGAGACCGTCGCCGAACCATTAATCAACTCTGTGAGATGTCGGGAATGTTCAACTCAGATAATTTTATCTGAAGATTTGCACATGAGAAAAGTTGCAGCTAAATTCATCCCGCGAATTCTCACAGACGAGCAAAGAGAGCGTCGACTTTAGGCATGTTTTGAGCTTCAAAATCAGCTCGAAGAGAACCCTGAATTTTTTTCCCAAGGTAATTACTGGCGATGAATCGTGGTGCTATAGATACGACCCCGAAACAAAGCAGCAATCAAGGCAGTGGAAGACAGCTGGGTCTCCTCGTCCTAAAAAAGCTCGCCTAGTGAAGTCAAGACAATGCTCATTTGTTTCTTCGATTGCAGAGGTATTGTTCACGCGGAGTTCGTTCCCCCAGGTCAAATTGTTAATCAGAAGTTCTACTTGGAGGTTTTGAAAATATTGAGGGAGAGTATTCGGAAGAAAAGGGCAGATCTTTGGCGCACAGGCGATTCTCCACCCCCCATACTCACAGGATGACTTCTTTTTGTTTTGCCTCTGTGGAGGAGGTGAAAAAAAAAATCGCTGGAAGGCTTGAAGGACATCCCGATGAGTGAACTGCGTTGTGGTCAACGGCGAATACTTTGAAGGTGATTGAAATTTGGTGTTAAAATAACGAGAAAAAAAGAAGTTATGACGAAATTCCCGTTTTTTTTGGGTCCCCCCTCGTATATACCGGGGTTGAGTGGGAAAATATTTTTTTAAATCGATAAATTTTGATCTTGAAAAGGTTTTTATAGAAAAACGAACTCTATAGGGTACGACAATGTTGGTAAGAAGAAAGCCCATCAAAAATAAGACGATTTATCCCCTTTTTACGATTCATTTGAAGTTTTACTATTTGAAATACGTTCCTTTGTGTATACGCTCCAGCTGTCTCGATAACTGGGAAACTACATAAATCTTTGCGGGTTTCTATTTATTTACAAGTTTTAGATGCAGTGCAATCTAGATGGGACGTCTCAGCTTTCGAAATTCAATTACTCACTTTCTTTGACACGATCTTAACTTGTGGCGTTTCGACTTTAAGTAAAATTGAATTATTAAAAGCTGTAAGATAATTTTGCATTTACTCGAGAAGGTTTTTTTTCAACTTTTTATTCGTCTTTATTCTGTATTTCAACTTTTGCATTATCTTTGACGGGTTAATTACGAGGATCTAGTTAACCTAGACCAGTTCCATGCATAAACAAAATATTGCATTACCATAGCAACGAACAATAACTTATTAGAAGTGTCAGTGTGAAGTTTGACGTCAAAAAAGTAAACCAGAGCTACGCAATAATTTAAAAGAAAAAATATGTCAATTTGGACATGAGAAAAATGGCTGCAAAATGCATTCCCAAATGTTTGAGTTGACCAAAAGCTTTCAAGGGTAGAAGCATCGCGTTCGATCTGTGCTCGATTTCAAAACGAAGTAAACTTCTTAAACTATGGATGAGACTTGGGTACATTTCTACGATCCAGAAACAAAGCAGCAATCGATGGAATGGCGACACTCTGGTTCTCCAAGACCTAAGAAGTTTCGTGTCCAAAAATCTGCTGGAAAAGTTCTTGCTTCAGTTTTTTGGGATTGCCATGGACTAATCATGATTGATTTTTTGGATAAGCGTAGAACAATAACTGGAGATTACTATTCGACATTACTGACCACTCTACGGCAAAAAATTAAAGAGAAAAGACGCGGAAAGATATCCAAAGGTGTTTTGTTTTTGCAGGACAACGCCGCTGCACACAAATCTCATGTTGCCATGCAAAAAATTCGTGATTTAGGGTTTGAATTACTAGAACACCCCCCTTATTCACCAGATTTGGCTCCGTCCGACTATCATCTCTTTCCTCAACTGAAAAAAAGTTCAAAATATTCTTCCAACGAGGAGCTGTGGAGATCTGGTTTGCAGAGCAAGAAGAAACATTTCTAGAGACGTTGCAGGTTCGCTGTAATAAATGTATCCAATTAAGAGGAGAATATGTTGGGTAATAAAATATTTTGACATTGAAATTTTGTTTGGTTCTATAGAAGGCTAAGAATTTTTCGTCCCGACACACGTTGTCCTGTGCTAACCTCTTGTCTTATTTCAATTGAAAGTTTGTTACTAATTTTTTTGGGTAGAAAAATCAGATATATCGTATATTTTTGATAGATTGTTTCCCTAGATATCTACTTTGCTGAATCTTTTCCAATTTCTCCTATGCAAAATGCTGCAAAACTTCTGCACGTGATTGTACATCTCGGTGGACTCAAACTAACCATCAGTCGTACTGGAGACACGCGCCAAAACAGGAACACCTCAAACTCCTGGTCAAAAAACCTTCGCAGACGCTGACTTACCTTAGCAGGGGCCTGATAAGGATAGTGACCGGTTTACTCACCGGTCACTGTACCGTATAAAGGGAGGAACCTATCTGTCGTCTGTACATGAAAGAGGGGGAAACATATCTCATTGGACATATAGACTCCTAGGACTAAAACATCCAAGGGAGGATTTCTCCAAAAAGGACCTAGTGAAAAGACTGATAAGGACCACTGGTCTCTTTACATAAACGGCACAACCAAGAGTACAAAAAGCATAAAAGGTGCCGAGGACTCTAAACCTTTGACTGGTTTGCAAAATATCAACTAAATCTGTTTGAGAGAAACTCATCATTAACCGATTGCAGCGCCACCTACCGGGACCAATTGTGAAACTAAACCATTCTCGAATTTACTTGAAATAAGAAACATAATCTTACTTTTTTTTTGAATTATAATAAGATTTTGCGTTGAGTTCGTAAAACATCCTGTCAAACGCAAACTACAGATACTACTCGTGATTTTATGTCCATCTAATCTAACCTATCCAGTTCCTCTAAAAAGAGCTAGCTCATATAATAATAGCTGGCGATAGTATCGTTCGCGCAAGTGCTGTATTTATGTCCAAAATATTCCTAGTCTCGGACTTGGGATGGTACAAAAACTATCTTCTAGAAGGGGTGATAAAGTTGAAGTGTCCATCCCTAATTCGAGTTTGGGAACTATACATACAGTACTCGAAACGATTCCTTATTACTTTTTCCTTGTGACTAATTTTTTCAACAACCCTCGTAAAAAACATCTATCTTTTGTCTACTATTTATTGTCGTAACCATCAAAGGTCGTTTTTTCTCACACAAAATAGTCGAAAAAAAAAACCATTTCTTGAAGAAGTCGTTTCAAGATTCGGTAGCGATATTATCCAGCCGTTGTTTGTATAAAATATATCTAGATTATCATCTTAACGTTAATCTTGAAAGCTTTTTTTCTCAGTCAGCGGAAAAATAAAAGAAACATCTTTCTATATTGTTAAATTATGCATGCTAAATGTATATAATATGTTGACTCGAGCCAAGTTCAAAGAGATTTTAAAAGCATATTATTGATCTTTAAATAAAACGGAAATATGTATTACGAATTTTTTTGAGGTTATTTCTATTCTCTATTTCCATATCTCAAAAAAAAATTCATTCCGTAAAACCACATGAAGAAAGTGATAAAAAAAGAAAAGAAAGAACAAATTAAGTTAAAATAAATTTGAAGTCTCTGTCGATTCCAAGCTTCTGGCGTATTTAAAAGGCTCTGACTAACTCGAGAGAATAGTGGGAGGATAAAAGAGACACAAAGAAAATTAATTTTCATTTTCATTCAATTGCCGTTGCAGAAGAGAGTGTGATTGCATTCAAGATTGCCGTTTGTTTCATAATAAAACATCATTTTGTATCCAGAACTTCATAAATGCCCTTCACTGACATTCAAGCCGGTAGACTGTAAAAAAATTAATACAGGGTGTTGCTGGGATAAGTAGAACACCAAAAAATTCATATAGTACCTATATTATCTTGGATCTTGGCTTTTGCCGGCAATCATAAAATTAATGTGCCAATTGCAATAAATCATATGGCCAATAGCTGTTGTAGAAGAGATTGCCAGTGGCGGACTATTTAAAATTATTTTAAAAAGGATCAAAGTCACAAATATCTAGTGCGCAATTTTTGCGATTCCATTACCACTCTACAGGGTGTGATAAAGTTCAGTGCCTCCTTTGTCCTTTGAGATATCAAATTTAAGGGTTTATGGCCATCATCAGTCTTCACATTTTTAAATTATTTACAATCTTACAGGGTGTTCCAGAATGCTGTGCCATATCAAAGTTACATTTTTTTAAATGAAACACCCTATATTTTATCGCATATTTGGAATCAGCTTGACCTCCCCATTACAATAATATAGGGTTATGATGTGTTTTACGGGGTATTCAAAAAGTTATAACCAATTTTCCATAAAAATCGTAACAAGTTCAATACTCTGTACATTGTAAGAGGAATTCAAAAATGAAAATCTGTTGCGGCCAAAGTGTTCGAATAGTAGTAAAAATTCTGGAAAATTATTTATTTCGTTATTATTCATTGAATCTGATACAGGGTGAATCAAAATAAGAATACATTATTTTCTCGGTTTTTTCAAATGGATCCACCTGTATTTTATGTGAGAATCGAATACTTCTTTTTTTATTTAGCATTCTCTATACCTAAAATTATTAGTTCTTGAGATATTTTGATTTTTCTATGCATCTAATTACAAGTGTTTTCACTAGTAATACCACTAGAGGTCAAAAAATTTCCTGATCTAATTTGAATGTGTTTATTTCCAACAACATCAATTACTTGCAAAACATAGAAGGTTTTGTCGACTTGATTATTTAGTTACCATGGCGACTCAGTGAAACTCTAAGCTAGAAATTATTTCTGTTTTGAATTTGTCAAAACCAGCACGACGTAGAAAAATGTCTTGCTTCGGTCAAGAAAGTAAAGAAAATATTCGCCAGAATATTAAGCAGTTGACAAATACTAGCAAATCGAAGGCAAGTGTATGGAAGCAGTTTATAAACTTTTGCGCAGAAAAAGCGTATGATTTCGACAGAGCGGATATACCTGTAGAAGAACTGGCGCTTATTCTTGAAGATTATTCCTTCGACATGCGAAAAAAGACTTCCAAAGATTACAAGGAGAGTGTTATCAAAATTCTATGGAACTCTACAGCTAAGCAGTTGCAGGAATATTTTTTTCGAAAGGTATATTCGCAAATTTAATCCATTCTCTGACATAGAATTTGTCAACGCAAGAGCTGCAAAAAATGCTAAGCGTCGGAAACTACAAATAGATCCAACCAAGAGAAAGGCAAGTTCATCCGCTCTATCAGCAGACGAATTGAGAAGGATTATTGAACTTTGGGACGAAAACACTCCGGAAGGATTGCAAAGAAAGTTATTTCACATTGCTGCTCATGAATTGACCTGGAGAGGAAATGAAGGAACGGCAGCAACAATAGAATATTTTGCGACGGAAATTGACAATCAAGGGGAACCAACAGGACGTATTGAGTATAACCCGGTTTTCTCCAAGACCACCCAAGGCGGTTCAAAAACAATGGCTAGTACCGAATACAGTCAATGAAGAATTATGCCCAAAAAACTAATAAGCCAGCGAGACCAAACGAATCGTTTGTTTTTAACTCCAAATCCAAACTGGCATTACCCCAATTCCAAAGGCTGGTACAAATTTATTAGGGACGTTGTTATGCTCGTCAAAAAATTTTCCATTTCCATGAGTAGTAAAAACTTGATTTATAACACCAATTATCACTTAATTACAACAAATATATCACTGGAACGAAAATTCTAACCAATATAATAGGATAATCAATCTATCAGAAACGATATACGAGTACAGTATAACTCATCGCTTAGCCATGAAAATCTACTCGTTATTAATTTTCCTCATTTCGGTGTATAAGTGTTAGTTAGATTACGTCATATAGAAGTGGGCAATTTTGACATAGAAATTTCTTACAATAGCGTAGTCATAGTACACAAAATATCCGTAAAATGCCGCAAAAAACTTGAAAATTGAAAATTGAGTATTAAAAAAAGGGTTGTGATTAACATGAGAAAAACTTTACGATGCTAGGCATGCGATTTTCCAAAAAATCGTCGAGTGAAAATTTTTGTTTTTGTTTTTTCGCTCTAATTGTTTAAATAATGAAAACACAGAAAAATGTTCAGATCAAAAATTGTAGCTAATACATTTATCTAAAAAATTTGTCTGAATATTTTTTTTGTATCTGCATTAGTTTTTAAAATATATACGAAATTTCCATAGTAGTATTTTCATGTTTTTAATTTTATGATAGTAAATAAACCATGACATTTAGAAAAAAATGTTTCATATGAAATGTGTTCTAAAATGGGGTATTTACAAATACATTGAAAAAAATAATTATTTTTTAATGTATTATTATCGATTTTCCACGCTCTCTCACCTTTATTTGTGCTCCCTTCTCTTTCTTACCTGAGCCATAGGTGTGTTCTTTTGTATCGCGATCACTTCTTAATAGGTTCATTATAAAGTTCACAAAATTTTAGATAATATCATAAACGGTATAAAAAGTTATAGAAGGTTTGCTGACAGACCTCTGATTTAAGTATTTATTTTAAATAATTGTCTATTATTTAAAAAATTTGATGTTTATAGAAAAATTTTATAGTAGTTTCGAAAGTAGATGCTTCAAAGTGTTTTGTAGTAAAGTTTCATTGAATTATATTAATTTCGAAAAAAGATATAATTGAATGAAGTCTAAAAAAAAACAAGTAAAATTAAGCATGCAAAAAAAAACAGATTTTTAAGAAGCATTCGTTTAAAATTCTAAATATTGATGGCTTTGCTATTATAATAATAATGTTTTATGCTCATTTGCAATGCTAAATCCAAAAGGAATTTTCGATGGGATAAGTATTAATTAAATAGGAATTATAATAAACTGATATTACAGTCAGAAAATCTACTTTTCCAAATTTGAAAATATTTCTATCTAAAAGTTGAGATCTTTCTTTACATTTTACATGAGTTTATTTATTTTTTCAAAATGTTATAAGCCCAAAATTATTAACTTTTTAGTCGAGCGGTTAATAAATTTGGCTCACGCGTAACCACGAATTGAATACCACTGAAAATAATTTTATCTCGTAAACTTTTTAATTTACAGAAAAACTTTTTAGACAAAATTTTTAGATAAATGCATCCGCTACAAATTTCGATTTGGAAGTTTTTTTGTATATTTATTATTTAAACAATTAGAGCGAAAAAACAAAAACAAAAATTTTCACTCGACGATTTTCCGGAAAATTGCATACCTAACATCGTAAACTTTTTCTGATGTTAAACAACACCCTTTTAAATACCCAATTTTGAATTTTCAAGTTTTTTGTGAGATTTTATGTGTACTTTGATTAGGCTACAAAGAGAGATTTAATATTAAATTATTGACGTGGGAGATTGAAAAAGTCTTTTTAGACCGGATCAAAGTGATAAGGTGGCCGATTTATCATCAACTCTATCTAAAACTTGTATTTAAACACCTGCCAAGTTAATAAACAAATCAATATTAGAAATTAAATGAACTGAAGCGGAAACTCATTATGCTGAAATAGTTTAACATTGAATTTGCAAACGGTGAATGTCAATCTCTGGAATCGGGGGAAACAGTGAAATTAATTTTCTGCGATGATTTTCCGATCAAGTTTAACTTATACATTGAAGTCGTCGTAAACTTTTTGTGAATATGTAAATTTCCAGCTAGCTATTACGAAAATTTTGATTAATAATAATAATAATAATAAACACTTACCTTATAGAAATAGAAGGAATTGAATTCTCTCTTTTGTAAACGAGTAATGTTTCCATCTTGATATCCTAAGACACTGTGATTTCCTTCTTCAGCAGGACGAAGAATTACAGGATATACAGCTGTAGTTACGTCCTGATAAATTTGAATATCGTTGTTGTTTTTTAAAAGGAATTCTAGAAAATGGCCGCTATGTCGGACGTCTGGTACAAAAGAACCTCCCATTTTTATTTATTATTTTCTTCTGGATAGATTTTTGAATTCTGAAAATGAATAAGTACAAAATTTTTTACAAATGAGGAGAGAAAGATTTTCGCTACAGAAAATTCAGAATACTTTCTATAGTTATTGAAAAGATTATCTTTTTTGACAGTTCCCAGTTCAGACTATTCTCTTTTTAGTCTCGAAATGATTGGTTATAAAATATACCATATATGTATTCTGGGGTGAAACATAACGGAAATTTATGAAAATATATATGAGACACTAAAATCGGTCAGCTCTAAAAAAAAACCGCACGAAGTAAAATCACGTGAATATTGAATAACCTTAGGCAAGTGTAAGGTTGAACGTACTATGTTCCCCTAAGTTTTAGACTGTAATTCAGTGTTCTTGTGTGTTTTCATCTGTATTTGAATGAAATAGGATGGTCCAATTGCTCTCTAACTTCCGTTTTTAGGTTAGGTTCGAGTGGTTTTGTGCAAAATTCAGTCATCTTGTGTGCTTTTCAGTGTAAGAGAGAGTTTTTGAGTGATTTCAAGCTGTTTTGACCGTTTTGGACCGTAATTAGAATGGATAACGCGTGGTCTTTTTTGACATGCGGTTTTTCTTGGGATTGACTTGACTATAATATCTGATAACCTGTAAACTGGAAGTAGTGGCGATAATTTATTTTGTTTTTATTACGGATTTTCAAAAGGGATAAGCAACATTTTGACCATCCAACTTTTTTTCAGGGTCAACAAACCTCACCCCTCTGGAATTAAACCGGCGGGTGTAATTTAGGCGCTAACCATCCTTCTTTACCTGTCTGACCAAGAAGGGTAGATAATCCGACATGTATTTTTGCCGCTAAGAAGTGCAGGTAGGTCGACTCAGCCAGACATTATAATTTGTTCTTCAAAAATACGAAGGTGGTTTGGTAGGGGTAAGTTTGGTTGGGTTATTATTGAAAATTATTATGATTTAAATATAAATATAAATAAATAACTGTATTTCATCAATCACGTACTTCAGTCGGTTAGCGCCCAAAATTCACATAGGATTAAAATGACCCTTCGGCCTTGGCGCCTAGTTTACTTGTTGTAAAAAGTGCATTAATCCTTAAGCGCCCAAATTACATCCGCCCAATTAAACGTCTTATTTGCCTCTTTGTATTTCTTTGTAAACTTGTTGGTTTGGAAGATACAACCACCCTTTCAAACATCAATTTCAAAACATTATTATTAAACTCTACTATACTTTCATCAAGTATCAAAAACAACTTTCTTATTACATTACAATTTATAAACAAACACGATATTAATTTAACCAAACTCACGAAGTGTTCAATAAGCAAAAATAAAGTTTCCAAGCCTCCAACAAAAAAAAGATACCCCAGCTTGTGTGATCTCTTTAGGAAAAAAAAAACTTTTTATTATATTAGAAAGGAATTGCCTCTTTTTATTATACTCCGAAGACTATAGAATAGAAATTACGTTTTCAAAAGTTGGTAACACTCGTTAAAAAGGAAGTTTTTTAAGTATATATAAAGGAACGTTTTCAGGAATTAAATCTGCGTTATTAAAATAAAATTGTTCGTTTTTTATTGGTTCCGAGATTTTTTATTTCACTGTCATCAAACACCAGGTGTTTTACTGTATTCTACTTAAATTAAAAATATCTAAAGTCTAACTAAAGTCAGTGTGATGACCATAAAATAAAGAAATGTTGTCAGATATATTTTCTAAAATTGTTGGGCTCACTATACAAATGTTTCCCATTACTTCAGTAAACTGTTACCTCTTGATATTCTCAGAAAGCTAGTTTGGAAATATTTAAAAAAAAATACATAAAACAAATTTATTAGTAAGCATTAAAAAAAGTCGCTCGAAATTGCTGTAAAAAGAGATATTAATTAAAACAACTTTTTGTATGCCTACTATATTTAAGAAAATTTTGTATATCTGGCAATGCATTGCAGGTGTTCAGCGTTATACAATCATCAAGTACATTATTGTTTATATTATAATGGAGTAACGGGTCACTTACTAAGGCGGACTAACTGTAACTAAAAAAATTAAGCTCCGAGGGTGGCCTGCGATATTAGAGAGATATTAGTATTGTGTGTCGATTCAGGGGCGTGTGAATTTTGTTTTAAAGAAATATTTAAAGTAATAGTAGTAAATATCTAGTATCTATTTCTTGGTCGAGTGAGTTTAGTGAATTGATATTAATATAATACGTATTTGTACGTAGACGTTAGGGTGAGTTTTATGATTATAAATTCTGAAATTTCTGATAATGCAGTTATCGCGAGAATTCACGAATTAACGTTAATCGGGTTTACAACGATTTATAAAGTAATAGTACCAAGTTTAGAACTGATTCGTGATAAATTGCGGGATATTCCTGAATATACTTATCAATGTTTTATTGAATTATGGATTCAAATATAAGAAGTTAGGTAATCGAATGGTGATAATGGAATCTCGGCGTATCGTTGAACTAAGACAGGAGTATTTGCGCAAAACAAAAGGGTACCGTGATTCAAATAGAACTAGGTATAATTTATTTAGACGAAACTTGGTTTGATACGCATGATGTTGTCAAGTATGGTTGACGTGTTATTATTGTATTACAAATTTTATGAATTTTGTATCCAGGCTGATTTTTTTCATTCAAATTGATATAGTAGATTAACATTATTTCACAATATTTGAATTTATAAAAAATTTATATGCACGCCATTGGGCGGCTTTTTCCTTCAAGGGGATTAAAAATATGGTTCATCACACTGACTTTAGTTAGACTTTACCAAAATTTTGAAATTGAATGTTGTATTTTAAAACTGCAATTCATCTCTTTCATAAATATTGTTGTGATATCCACAATAAGCTAAGTTTCTTTAGAGATTGAAAGATTTAGAGCGATCATAAAGCAAACAGATCGTGAATATTTTGAAGTAGTGAATAAAACGTTTTTATATAGTTTATTAGAATTTATCGCTATATATATATATATTTTTTCTCTATAAATGTACCAGACTCGATAAATAAAGAAAGCTTTCGAGAGTTCAAGAACGATTTTCTAGACAAATGCGGTGAACTGAACGTTTACGTCTGGAGACTGATGTGTTTAAATTACGATCCAAATTGGAGCTATTACATGATCGTTGTAGTCAGTCCAGAACCTTTATAACTTAATTGGAATAAACAAAAAGAAAAGTTATGTATTCTCCAGATTAAATTGGTCATTATGCCAGAAAAAGTGATTTTAAAAAAATTCTACATCTCTAAACAAACTGGAAACGACCAGACAAATAGAAGCATACCAAGCAGACACATAAACTGACAATAATTTATCAAACAGATACATAGAAACATAACTATAGGTAACAGAAATAATAGGAACATACCAGGCAAGCACAAACCAGTGTAAAAACAAACCTTATTGTAGACAAACTGAAATTTACAAGGAATATACAGATGCAGCAAAAAACACACGACAGAGGAACAGGAATAGACCAGACAAACAGAAAAATACAAAGTAAACACAAAGACAGCAGGAAACAGATCAAACGGAGAGAAATAAACCAGACAGACACGAATAAATCAGAAAAAAAAGGATAAATTGAAACAAATTAAACCTATAGAGTCGGGCAGAAACAGACCACAGTTTTCTCGAGTTTTCTAGATTGTTTACAACAGTCATTATTGAAAGTTATACAGGATTTTATGCGTGGAATATTTGAATCAACCTGTACCTTTTTTGTTAGTGATAAATTGCATAGAGTTATTGTATAAACATTTTGCTGTTAGTAAAAAGTTTAAAAATTGTGAGAATGTGCATAAAAAGAGTAGAAAATCAAAGGCCAGATTGTTGATAGTCCCCGGATAAATTAAAGAGAATGTTAAATGTTGAAGAAAACGATCGTGATATTCAAATGCAATATAAAATCTCCATGACAGATTACGCTACAACATGTAATTATTGAAAATAAGGTGTGCATGCACATATAAAATTATAAGTTAATTGTAGGTGAGATAAAATTTTTTTTTCAAATAGAACGTTAGGTTATTCGAATATTATTTAAAATAAATTGGGTTATAAACAAATGAAAATATTGTACCAAAAGTGTCGAGCTGTGTATAATGTGGTGGTGGTTAGTAAACTGTTTCGATACTTTTTGGACGCCCCTGTATACATCAATCCGTCTATAAACATAGTATAATGATATAATTGAACGATTACTGTCATTTTCTATTTGAAAAAAAAATGATTTGGTATTATTAATGTTATTATAGTTAAACGCTGCTTTTCTTTATATTATATAATTTATCGTTTAGTTTTTTGCAACTTGGAATTTCTTCTTACTTTGTCGATGTGTTAAAATTGCTTGCTATTATCTGTTCCAATACCACGTGTCTTTTGAATCGAACGTAAGTAATGTAGAAAGCAAACGGCCAATTATATTTCAAAAATTTTCATAATAATACTCGAATCCAAAGAAGAAGGAGAAAAAAAAACTCGTTAGGCAGGAAAAAAAATTGTATTCTTTTTTTTAAGGAATCTTATTTATTTAAGATAGTTGTCGTGGTTAGAAAAAAATGTGTATACTTATTAAGGACATGGTAATACAATTACCCTTAATATTTGAAGTCGAGTGACCTCCTCCAACCCTAGAAAAACTAAATTGAAAATTGTATGCTGTACCAGCTGATTAGTTCTAAAATAAAAACTAACATCCTTTTTAATAAATTGATTTATAAACAGATTTCGAAAGAATAATTATTTATATTCAACACTATAAATTTTTGAAAAACAGTGGCCGTTCAACTAAGGAACAACAACTACTTCCCGTGCAATATGCACCGCCGGATATTGAATTCCACTCTAAAGTCAAACGGGGTTGGTATATCTACAAGATATTTTAAAACCAACCATTCTGGTTTTCGATTAGAAGGGACAACACAACTTGTAGACCGGTTTCGGCGTATTTGCGCCTCATCAGTACAAGATATGTGCTGTCCCTTCTAAACGCAAACTAGAATGGTTGGTTTTAAAGTATCTTGTAGATATACCAACCCCGTTTGACTTTGGAGTGCAATTCAATATCCGGGAAGTAGTTGTTGCTTCTTAGTTGAACGGCCACTGTTTTTGAAAAATATCATTTTTCAAAAATTCATAGAGTGTTGAATATAAATAATTATTCTTTCGACATCCTTTTTAATGTTTTTGTCCACAATTGAAAAAAAAATTATTGACCAGCTAATTGTTAATAAATAGCCGTGTAAAGTTCAACAATTTCATAACAAAATTCAAGTATTTTCGAGATATCGATTTTTTTTTCAAAATTTTGAAAAAATCCTAGTCCACATTGAATAACTATAATATCTCCATTAATAACGAAGGTAGCGACGTGAAATTGTAACCAGTAAACAAGTAATTGCCAGTTAACTTCATAATATGTCCAACTCATTGATATTTCATACAGGGTGTTTTAAATTTAGCCGCCAACATACACAATTTAAATCACTTTAAATAAACACCCTGTACTTTATCACGGTGTTTCGGAATTCGGTCCGGGTACCTAGCAAAAGGGCTACCTGCTCACAGGGACCTTGTCCAAATCCGAAAGGGTGATTTCGTAATTCGGTCCGCTGTCGAAGCAGGTAGATTTCAAAAATACGAAGGTGGTTTGGTAGGGGTAGGTTTGGTTGAGTTATTATTGAAAATTATTATAATATATTCTTCAAAAATTGATTAGAAATACGAAGGTGGTTTGGTAGGGGTAGGTTTGGTTGGGTTATTATTGAAAATTATTATAATTCATTCTACAAAAAAATTGACTAAAAATACGAAGGTGGTTTGGTAGGGGTAGGTTTGGTTGGGTTATTATTTCACGTACTGTTTTTATTTTTGACGATACGCATTTAGCGTAAATTTTTAAACATGCCAGTACAACAACAATAAGTGTGTACTGTTGGTACTAAGCCCAAGAAAATGTGGAGGAAAATAAAAGTCAAATTAAACAAAAAGTAGGTACATGGGACCCAATTCCGAAATCGCATTTTCGCTGGTGTGACCACACTTCGAATTTAATCCGTTACAGGTAGTCCCTTCCGCAGGTAGCGGGACCGAATTCCGGTGCGTCCTTTTATCACATGTTCCGCTGTATTTTCCTAAGCCAATTCGTTGGGTATCGGTTTTCCCCAAACCTAAATCTTAGTTACCACGACAACTACCTTAAACTGTTTAAGAAAATAGAGCCTGTATCTCAAAAAATAGATCATATCGACAAACTCTGTTAGACATTTTGAATTCTACACCAAAATAGCAATTATTATAAGAAATTGGTTAGGTGAAATGAAACGCAAAATCCTAAAATATACAGGGTGTCCCATTTAAATCATACACCGTAACCTGAATCCACTAAAACTAATGCACTTTGTAACACTCCGTACCTGTATCCTTGTTGAAATTCTTGAAAATAATTCGGTATATTTCATACTTTTTACTCAAACATCGTAGCAGTTCCCAAAATATGACATAGAATATTATCCCCTTTGGGGTCCCTTGCATTCCCGAAAGGCTTATAAAGCTAGTATATTGTCCGGCTAGAGAGAACATTTATTTTCATATACACCAAATACGTACCTACCTACCATATAGATGACAAGTCTTATCCAACAAAATTTTATAACATTTTCCGTTTTATGTTATGGAGAATACTATATATACGGGGTTTTTGATTAAGAGATGTAAGTGTCTATATTCGAAACATCTACACGTCAAATAAAAAAAGATCTGCATAAAAAAAACTAATTGTAGAACCCTCGTATTAAAAAAAAGGGTATAACTTTGTTCCACGTATTTGAAGATTTTTATTTTATTTAAATGAAAATAAGGTTAATGAAAACATTTTGTTTACTTGTCAACTTTGTTTAAAATTTAAACAATGCCGTTTAGTTTTTATTATAATATAGATATGTATTTATCGCTATGTAATTTACATACATTATAGCCGATATGATAATAGTTTTTTATAGGTCAGTAAACTTTCAAAGTAACTATATCGATTCTAATCTATTAAAAATTAATTTTCAGCATTTCAAACGACCCTTGTATATATCTATCGCTAAAATATTCGTAAAGATCATTTTTTTAAATATATTTTGTATCAATTTAAAAAATAATTGAATCAAAATGTTTTTGCAAGTTTGTAAGTAATACAGATTTTTTTCTCTAAGCTGTTCGATGAATAGTTTCTGAGATACAGGGTGTTACCTCTCTTAATTAGATACCCGGTACAAAGCGAATTACAGAAATGCATTTGCAAAGTCTAGAAAAATTTTTTTGCATTTTTAAATAAATTCAAAATTAATAAAAATCACGTAATCGAACTTGGGCCTCCCTACAACTCCTCAGTTTGTTATATTTTATAATTGAAAATGCTGATTATCTTGTTCAGGATATTTGAATAAACCTTTTGATTAAAGCTTTGCAAATTTCAATTTAATCTGATGTTTTGAGGATTCCGTTACATACAAACGAATAAAAACCACGTAGCAGCTGTCAAAAGTGACATATTTGTTTGTTTTAACCTTGAGAAAGCTGGGAAGAGGAAAATTTTATAGAACATAGATTTATACTTGGAAAATTTTGAAAAAAAATCATACTAATTGTAATCAAAAGTTAGTCTTCTTCCAGGCAGTCGCTCCCTGTCAATAATAAGAGTGAAATACTATTTGGAAGTAATAAGGATTCCGGAAATATCCTTTGATAGTTTCGTAAAATTAATTACGAAAATATCGCCTTTGTCAAATCTTTTCAATTAGACCAATATTTCCGGCAATTAAGTGTAATTCTTCAATAGCTGTTTTTCCTGAAAATTTCTTTGAACTTCTTCATAACAGTGAGAAAATTTAAACACAGAACAATTCGACGAGATGAATATAAAATTTTCTTAATTGGGCTGCGTATTTTCCATTTTCTGAAGAGAACAAAAAATGTAATTTCCAACGAGGTTTGAATTTATATTTACCTTGTACACTGTACAAACTTCACAAGTTCCTTCCGTCTAATAATATTTCTCGATATTTCATTCACTTCAAAAGCGTTAATGAGCGACATATCATCCATTACTTTTACTGTTAATAACAATTCATTGTAAAATACCGAATCGACGCGTCTTCATATTTTATTTTCTTTATTTTCGTTTTATTCAACCAAAAAACATAGGCGTACCATTCAACATTTATTATGACAATAATTATTATTAGTATGGACTGCCTAAGCTCACAACATTTCCAAACGCGTGTAAAACGTCATAAGAAATTTTTAATTTGCGATTTGCTATTAATAATAATAATAATAAGAGATCAGTTGGAGACTTTTTTACACGAAAATCTGCAAGGTAAGGTTTGCAAAACGTTTTTAAAAGTGTAAACATAGTTGAGGTTATGTGCTTATGCTGTGTTTGTAAATTTTATTGATAAAATAATGGAAATCCTTTTCCAGATTTACACTTAGTTTCAAAAACTTCTTTGATTAATCACTTTTTATATATTTCTAATACACCGATCAATTTTATTTATAACTAAATCAACAGCAAACGGCAAATTAGAGCTTTCGGTTTGTTTGGAAAAGTTTTTATGACCACGCCTCTTATGACGTGAGACATTAGTATTAAAAACTTATCGATATGGTGTGGAATATTTGCCTCGATCACGCCGAAGATCATCAACGTCTTCAACTGAACATGAATAAAATGGTATACTCTAACTATTGTCAGTGTGATGACCATAAAATAAAGCAATGTTGTCAGATATATTTTCTAAAATTGTTAGGCTCGCTACATAAATGTTCCTCTCACTTCAGTAAACTGTTAGTTCGTGATGTTATAAGAAAGCTAGTTTGGAAATATTTTTAAAAAAATACATAATGTAAATTTATTAGTAAACAATAAAATAAGTCGCTTGAAATTACTGAAAAAAGAAAAATTAATTATAACCACTTTTTATATGTTACTATATTTTAGAAAATTATGAAGAGTTGGCAACGTATTGCACGTGCAGTCAAAACTTCGAAACAACCAATCATCAACTGCAGTGCTCATCGCAATATAACGAAATAACCGAAGTATACTCCGTTTGACATTTTTGGCAGAAAAAATTCTACGGTCTTGAGGGTGTTCAGGGGTGTTGTGTTGTGGTTCGGCTTATAATCCATTAGTATCATTCAGTGTCGGGTGTGAATTTTATTTTAAAGAAATATTTAATATAATATATATTTCTTGGTTGAGTGAGTTTAGTGAATTGTTATAGGTATATATAGGAAAGTGTAGGTGATCTAGTGTAGAAAGGTATCATTAATATAAAACCTTTTTGATGGTGTAGTGGTTAGGTCGCGTCAGTGAATTGATATTAATATAATATTCATTTGTTCGTAGACGTTGGGGTGAGTTTTATAATATAATTAATTAGAATGGCATTTTGGAGACCATTTGAAACAACAGTCCAAGATGATGCGCGGGATTATTGAATTGTGGATTTAAATATAAGAAGTTAGATATTCGAATGGTAATAATGGAATCTCGGCGTATCGCTGAACTTAGACAGGAGTATTTGCGCAAAATAAAAGGGTACCGTGATTCAAATAGAACTATAATTTATTTAGACGAAACTTGGTTTGATACGCATGATGTTGTCAAGTGTTTATTCATTTATTTGTTATTCAAACAATCCTTACGGTTTTATTACATGAATAAATATATAAAATAAAATACATTTTAATTTAATATGTATAAGAAAATAGTAGTAATGGTAATTATATTATAATTAAAACTGTATGAGGATATACACCCACCTTTAAAATATGGTTCGGTTGATGATACAAAAAACTGTTCTTTAGATACTACGTGTTCTAGAGGAAAACGCGTTATTATTGTATTACAAATTTTATGAATTTTGTATGCAGGTTAGTTTTTTTCATTCAAATTGATATAGTAGATTAACATTATTTCACAATATTCGAATTTATAAAATATTTATATACACGCCATTTGGCGGCTTTTTCCTTCAAAGGGATTAAAAATATCGGTCATCACATTAACTTTGGAAGAACTATAACTGAAATTAGTCGAGAAAATCACTCTGGGACCGATAAACCGATACCGATTATCAACTTTGCCTCATTTCGACGTTATTTATTTAAAAATAGTACATCTATGTACTTAGTTCAACATCTGGCGATGAATAATAATAAAAAATTATCATTTTTCCGACAGAATATTTTCAACTTTTTCGTTTCGTTTCGTATAAATTTTTCATAAATTTCAACATCCATGTTGCATAATAAATGAAGTATGTATTGTCTTTTAATAGCGGAATTCATTAACATTCAACTATATTAGTAACCATTTCTAATACCAGTCAACATTATACAGTTATAATAACTAAAGTTTCATATCTTTCATATTAATTAACAATTATAGATAATAAAAGTTAAGTGTCTACATGACAACGGTAGAATCGACTTCATACATGGACATTTTACAGCTTGGAACAATAAAAAATCCTATAGGATTAGGTTAGGTTAAGGAGGATATCTCCAACAAGGACCTAGTGAAAAGACTGTTTAGCCTGATAAGGGCCACTTCTTCTTCTTTTTTGCATAAACGTCACAACCAAAGAGTATACAAAGCCTAAAGGTGCCGAGGACTCTAAACCTCTGACTGGTGGTGCTCTATCGCATTGATTCCCAAAGTGGTCCAGGCCGACCCCCAGGGGTCCACGGGAGACTCGACGGGGGTCTACGTTGGCGTGACAAAAAATGGGGGTTGACGAATATTTATGTGGTTTCGATAGTGAAGAAATAAAATGTTGGCTTGACTTCACCTATCAATATAGGCAGATATTTTAAGAAGCTCAGCGACTGTTACTTGTAAAAACTTGTCCATTCCATATTCAGTACAGCGTGTCGAGACTTGCAAAGCGCTGCCGCCGTCCGCAACGCTTTGTAATGTGTGTATCCTAGTATGGATACTGCGTGCATTAGAATTGTAGAAGGGCCTCTGAATAGGTGGTGCTGCTGGTCACTCGGTGGGTCATCTTACAGGAATAAAACAACTACCTGTATCACTGGGACATGTTCTATTTATTACTTAAACTTTACTAATATACATTAACTACTAACACTAATATGAATAATACTAGAATACTAATTAGAATGAATTAGAATACTGTAGAATGAATCGAATGAATTGAATTGAATTGTAATGACCTCTTAAAATACTATCGTTACATATTTATACGACGAGTCAAGTTCACCATTTAGTAAATATAAATAATACTGCTTATATTTATTCACGCTTTGACATCGACTCGTACGTGCAACCTTTATATTTATCATTTATAAAACAATTCGTGGTTTATTGGAATTAGCTGAAGGGAATTTATTAAATAATAATTTAAATAATTAATAACTTAATATTTAGGCCAAAAGGCATCACAGCTTGTTCGGACGTGCAAAGGGACGGAAAACGACTTGTGATGCGTGTGCTTGTTTGATTCTTCACCAATACGAATGCCAAAAATAAACGTTACTCATTTGTTTACGGAATTTTGAAAAGTAAAGTGAATCGATGTTAGTGCCACTCCGATTAGGAAGTTTTCTACACAAAATAAGTGTGTGGGAGGGGGTCCACCGGAACCAGCAAAATTTTGGAAGTGGTCTATGAGAAAAAAAGTTTGGGAACCTCTGCTGTATCGTGTATCAGCATTTATAAATAGATAAATTTAGATTGTTGCATAACGTTAATATTTAACCTTATAAATCTTTCAAAATTGAACTGAGCACACTTTGGTGTACGCCCAGTGAAGCAGTATCTTTCTGGTGGAAAAAAAATGTACAACTTTTCATCAAATAATATTAATACGTAAATGTATAGAACCGCTTCCTCTCTCCGTTCTATAATCGACCAAATTTTAATTCGCTTAAAATGAAATAGGTGGAATTTAATTTATTTTCAGGTGATCTATACCGTTCGCAGACATTGCGGAAATGAAAACTCTAAATTCTTCTGGAAACTTTCCAAAACAATGTGACATGACTGTTATTTTGGGGAAATTTTGAACGGAAAGAAATGCTGGATTAACCAGAATTGCGACAATGTATTTACGACCACTTTGATTGATTATAAGTGAAAAAACATTATCGTTGGACTGTCATTGACTGAAATAAATCGGTTTGTTTTGATGAAAATATTCGTGTGATCATCTTTTAAATTTAAAACAGTTATTTTGTGCTAAAATTCAATTTCAACATTAATATATTGATTTTTTAATAAAATTAAATCTATTTTACGTAACTTATTTAATAAAAAAAAATTAATTATAAAGAACTTTTTAGTAAAAATATCAAATATTTTTAATCAAGGATTAAATGAAAAAACAAAAAAAATAAATTTACTGCAATATTTGGTATTTTAAAGATATTTTTGTTTATTTTTTTTTGTAAAAAAAACTATTTTCCTCACCTCTCCTTCTTTTACAAACCATTCTCGTTTTATTAACCACAAAAAACTGACGAAAACATTCACAAAAATCACCGTAAAAAAACTATCCCACGGTAACCACAAAAAAAAACCCAAAAAACTTTTTCAACTTTACACACGTCGTTTAATATTAGCGACGTCGTTCTCTCTACAGTCCGCCAATTCTTGAGGGACGTCGAGGACAACACTGAATCTTGATCGAGAGTTAAGCTGAAGATAGAAAATTGTTGGGTGAAGCGCGCCGTTGTCAGCGGTAAGGGATGCTGCCTCAAAATGACTACCCTTTTGATTATTTTTAAAGATTATTTTTGTTATTTCGTACAGTAGACAACGAATTAATATATTTAACATACAGGGTTACAAAAAATCTCCCCGCCACAAAACTAAAAAAGTTTTTTAAACTTGACATATTCATTTTTTCGATACACCCTGTATAGAGAAAAATTTACAACCCATCTTAAATTAATTTCATCGTTGATTTTTTTTTTGTTATGTATCTGATTATTTCGTTTTTTTTTCCGAAGAATAATTCAATTTACAAAAACCAATTTAAAATTTTAAAATATTATCTTGCAGATGTAAATAAATTCTGGACGCGATGTTTTAAGGTCCATATCCGTCTCTCGTTGTTTTAAATTGAATCACTTTTTTTTATTGTCAACCAAAAGATTTCATACAGGGAGGGTAATAAATGAATCGAAATGAGGTTTTAGATGGAAGAAGAGAAACGTGGAGAAGTGGTAGACGGGATTAATTATATTTTTTGTACTAAAAAATGATAATAATGTCACTGTTGCCCGTATAGCCTAATCAAAGTACACATAAAATCTCACAAAAAACTTGAAAATTCAAAATTGGGTATTTAAAAGGGTGGTGTTTAACATGAGAAAAAGTTTACGATGTTAGGCATGCAATTTTCCGGAAAATCGTCGAGTGAAAATTTTTGTTTTTGTTTTTTCGCTCTAATTGTTTAAATAATAAATATACAGAAAAACTTCCAAATCAAAATTTGTAGCTGATGCATTTATCTACTAATTTTGTCTGCAAAGTTTTTCTGTAAATTAAAAAGTTTACGAGATAAAATTAATTTCAGTGGTATTCAATTCGTGGTTACGCGTGAGCCAAATTTATTAACCGTTCGACTTAAAAGTTTATAATTTTGGGCTTATAACATTCTGAAAAAATGAATAAACTAATGAAAAATGTAAAGAAAGATCTCAACTTTTAGATAGACATACTTTCGAATTTGAAAAAGTAGATTTTCTGACTGTAATATCAGTTTATTATAATTTCTATTTAATTAATACTTATCCCAGCAAAAATTCCTTTTGGATTTAGCATTGCAAACGAGCATCAAACATTATTATTATAAAAGCAAAGCCATCAATATTTAGAATTTTAAACGAATGCTTCTTAAAAATCTGTTTTTTTTGCATGCTTAATTTTACTTGATTTTTTTAAACTTCTTTCAATTATATCTTTTTTCGAAATTAATATAATTTAATGAAACTTTACTACTAAACACTTTGAAGCATCTACTTTCGAAACTACTATACAGTTTTTCTATAAATATCAAATTTTTTAAATAATAGACAATTATTTAAAATAAATACTTAAATCAGAGGTCTGTCCGCAAACCTTCTATAACTTTTTATACCGTTTATGATATTATCTAAAAATTTGTGAACTTTATAATGAACCTATCAAGAAGTGATCGCGATACAAAAGAACACACCTACGGCTCAGGTAAGAAAGAGAAGGGAGCACAAATAAAGGTGAAAAAGCAGGTGAGAGAGCGTGGAAAATCGATGATAATACATTAAAAAATTTAAAAATTTCCAATGTATTTGTAGATACCCCATTTTATTTACTATCATAAAATTAAAAACATGAAAATACTACTATGGAAATTTCGTATATATTTTAAAAACTAATGCAGATACAAAAAAAATGTTTAGACAAATTTTGTAGATAAATGTATTAGCTACAATTTTTGATTTGAACATTTTTCTGTATATTTATTATTTAAACAATTAGAGCGAAAAAACAAAAACAAAAATTTTCACTCGACAATTTTCCGAAAAATCGCTTTCCTAGCATTGTAAAGTTTTTCTCTTGTTAATAACAACTCTTTTAAATACTCAATTTTCAAGTTTTTTGTGTTTTTTTGCGGCATTTTACGGATATTTTGTGTACTTTGACTACACTAGTATTAAAACCAGAAATTTTACGGTTACTTTTAAAAGCCACCTGTTAAGCTTTTAAAATATTTTCACTTCGAGTTAATGGAGGTGTGAAGTACCTTCGTTAATGGAGAAGTAAGTTGAAGGCAAGAATTCTAAGGCTATTACAGTCATCTTTATGACGAGAATTCCTATAAAATTATGAGGCAAAACTCGCCGGGTTTTATAATGTAAATAAAGATTCGTATTTATTCTAAACATAATTATTCAGTTTAAGCGAACGTAGTTTACAGATTTTTTATAAAATTACATTGTTTGAGTCACACTTTAACTTTGTTACACCTTATCTCAAGAAAACTACAAATTAATATTACGTTTTTGCATAGACTTTATAAAAACAATCTTGAATTGTAAATTTTCGATACAAATTGTTTCAAATCATAAAATTTTCAACATCAAAACTAATAATTTGGAACCCATTGTAAACTTTATAATTTTTTTTTACTGTTTCCTCTATCAAGTTTACGTCAGTACGTCTCCGTTGTACTTTTTTTTTCTAGACTAGATTTCTTAAGGCAGCATCATTTACATTCTTGAAATTTCAGCAACTCTACGGATTCCTGTTAGAAACATCTTAATGTTCTTGTATGAGTAGTTTGACTGGAAGTCGCCATCGAACAGCAACTCGATTTTCTATCTTTTAGCGATACCTTTTGCATTTAATGGATTCACATAAAAAATAATTATTTTCATTTCTAAGATATATGGTATAATACGAAAAAAAAACTGCTATTTTAATTTTTTCTTTATGCAGTGGCGTAGCTGTAAGTAACAAATCTCTAAAAAATACCCTAACAATGCTCCAAAAAAATTACAAGCTGTAAACCTAATATAGAACGAGACTATCGAACTCCATAACACACAAAAACATTCAAATACTCTCAAAAGTTGTTTGAAAAATTTGAAAAACACTTTTTGGGTGAATAGATTTTATACGTACGTCACTGTTTTATACACAAATGATATTTCCTGTTAATTTTAGATCTGATCAATAATATAAACAAAATAAGGAAATCGAAGAGAATTAGTACGCTTTTAATGAATATTCGTTACTCCCTCTGGCGGTAGAAATGTGAAACTCACTTTACCTGGATAATGTACAAAAAACATTTTTTTTATATTTACTAGTTTTTTATATCGAGAGCGTTTATTTCATACCGATTTAACTATGAACAGAACTTTTTAAATTACCTACCCTATATTTTACGGTACAATGATTATAAGAGAAATTTAAATATGGGTAAATATACAGATTGTCCCACTCTACGGGGCTGGGATAAAGTATGCAGGAACCAAGTAAATATCTTTTAAACGAAAAGAACGATATTTATGAAAATTTGCAGGTAAGTGCGATGGAACAAAATGCATCTGATGTACATTTTTTTGTTAATAACATACTTCCGGTTTAAACGAAAATGCCATCAACTTCTTTAATTTAAATGGGATACCTTATATATTTTTACAGATTTTGAAAGAGCTTGTTATTTTGAATTCATACATACTGAGTTTAGTGTAAAAAAATTTGTAAAAACGAGGAATATAGCACTTTATACAACCTCCTTTGAGTTTTTTGCATTAGAGCAAAAAACTATTTAGATAAACTAATTGATGTTGTTTGTATGCATAGTAATAAATAAACGAGTACTGTTTAGTACGTCTTTTGTTCTCCAAGTGTCAAATTCTAATTGACGGAAATAAATTTTACAATTTAGAATTGTTCAATTAAGGGCAAAAGAGCGTATTGTAATTTTAATGATGATCGGTTATGGTGATCGTGTTAGAACCCATGAAGAAGTGTGTCATATTTTTAATAATTTGCATCCGGAGAGAAATCCTGTATCACGCTCAACAGTAACTAAAACATTACAACGTTTAAATACAGCTGGGATGGTAAAAAATTTGCTTAAACCTGGAAGACCGCGGACTGCAACGAACGAAACTGTTAAACAAAATATTTAAATCGATTTAGTAGAATCACCTCAAACTTCCTCCACAAATTTGGCACTAAACCATGGTATCAGTCGACGATCGGTAGGAAAGATATTAAAAAATGAAAAGTATCATCCATATAAGGTACAGTTGGTTCAATTGTTAGACGATGATTTTGACCGACGGCTGGAATTTTGCAAACGGCTAATGGACATCTGTAATATCGACGACAATTTTGCTTCTAACATAGTTTTTTACGATGAGGCAACTATTTGTTTAAATGGAACAGTTAATCGCCATAACTCAAGGTATTGGTCAAATGAGAATCCTCATTGGATTCATGAAGTACATACCCAGCATCCACAGAAGTTAAATGTTTGGATGGGAATTGTCGAAAATAGGCACATTTTTTATCGACGGAAACTTGAATAGTGACCAGTATTTGGATCTACTAAATAACGAAATTATTCCTGCACTTCAACAGAATGGGCAATTACCATAAAATGTTTGATTTCAACAAAATGGAGCACCTCCCCACTATGCGAGTTTTCCAAATCGATGAATTGGACGTAGAGGATTCATAGAGTGGCCTGCTCGTTCTCCGGATCTTAGATTTTTTCTTTGGGGTTATCTAAAATCACGTGTTTACGTTAGGCGACCAACAAACTTACAGGAATTGAGACGAAGAATCATTGATGAATATGAACTAATACGTGGAGAAGTTTTGGAAAGAGTGACTCAAGAATTTGTTAATAGGATGGCATATTGTCAGCAAGTAAACGGCGAGCATTTTGAACGTTTGGAGTAATTTTGTTTCTCATTATTCTAAAATAATGAAATATACACCTATTGTACAACTAACAGTGAGTTATTCCTCGTTTTTACTAATTTTTTTACAATAAACTCAGTATGTATGAATTCAAAATAACAAGCTCTTTCAAAATCTGTAAAAACATATAGGGTGTCCCATTTAAATTAAAGAAGTTGATGGCATTTCCGGTTAAACCGGAAGTATATTATTAACAAAAAAAATGTACAACAGATGCATTTTGTTCCATTGCACTTACCTGCAATTTTTCATAAATATCGTTCTTTTCGTTTAAAAGATATTTACTTGGTTCCATACTTTATCCCAACCCCGTATAAATCTGTGAAAAACGGTAGAGTGAAATTCAATTTTTTTCCGCTAGAAGATGGATAAGCGTATCCTATAATATAGAATCGGTTATGCAAAAAGAACGAAAAACAATTATTTGTTCTTTCGAGTATATATTCAAGATTCTATAAAGAACCGCATTAGCTTCAAGATGGTCCTGAAAGGGACTAAAAGGACAAAAAAATTAATCACCACGCTAACTACGGTCGGTTACAATGGTATAGATTTTTTGCGTGTATGTGTGCATGGCAAAAAAATGTCCCTGTTATTTCCAAGCTATTTACCATAAAGGGTTTAGCTCAGGAAAATTTTGATGTTACATATTTTACGAGATGAATAATGGGTTTGTATGATAGCTGAAGAATATAAAACAGTTTGGTAGTAAAAAATGGATTTCATATTTAATAATTAATTGAAATATACCTATTATAAAGTTCGGGCATGATACATTCAAAAATTTTTAACACGGATGAGGTGCCCAAGAGGTGCAAACTTAGTGAAAAATGTAATTTTTGATGTCACTCTATAGATTATTATAACATTTTCGTAAAATGGACTATAAAATGAAGCAGGTGTTGAAAAACTTTGATTTTATTTCATTTTATAAGGTTTCAGAACAAACAAAACTTTTTATCGAGAATGACATTTTTCACTAAGTCCGCAAATAAAAATGTTTCTCCTCTTCGGACACACTGTATAACAGCTGGAGAGTTTATTTTAAAATTCAAATACAATGTAATAAAAATGCAATAGAAATATTAATAGATTTTTAATCGTTCGACATGAAAATAAAGTAATAAATTTAGACCTTCGAATTTATAAATATTTCCAATTTTCTATCAGCTACATCCTGTAATTAAATTTTAGTAACCTTTTCTTCTTTTTGTTTATACAGTGTGACTATAGGTCCACCGACGAAACTATGAATTTTAAAGTAGAATTCCATCTTGAGGCGGAAGTTTATACCAAATATACAGAAATCCTCCGAAAATGCTTCAACTTGCGCAAGCGTAGCGGAACTTTACATTACTTTCCCCCGTTCTGCGGCGGACGGCTGACATTTGATACCTAAATTCCCAAACCAAAGTTTATTTTTTCAAAAATTCTGTCCGAGTTCCATTTGCTGTCAGTCTTAAAAACTCAAGAAAATAAATGGAATTTTAAACACATTTTTATATGGTAATATCCTGGCGTTGTGTATTTGAAGAAGGGGAAGGAAAGGTAATCATTTCATTCTCCCTTCCCCTTGAAATAAAATAAAATTATACTAAACCAAATTGCGGACGGAATTCTTACAAAAAATAAACTTGAATCAGTCGTTGAACGCAATTTAATCATGAAACATAAGTTGAGTAATTATAACATTTACGAAAAAAAAAACTCAGCATCTTTTATGTGTGGTATCTCGGGGGAGGAAATTTTGTCATAGGAAATTACTTTTCGCATGAATTTAAAAACACCCTGTATGTAAAGAGAGAATAGTTTACACAGTATAAACAATAATTAGTGCCTCTGGCATTCGATCCTCACGAATAGGCGTCACTAGCAGTAAAGAAAGGCATTTATCTTGTTGAAAACGTACACTATAAATAATTGTTATGTTCCATGCTATTTATTGTTCTGTCTATTTACATCATCGGTTTAATAGTAAACGAAACGTATAGAAATTTATTAACAAGTATACTACATTATAATATTCACTATACCATATTTAAAAGGATTTTAAAACAAAAATTATCTCTAGATTTTTCTTTGAAGAGCCTTTTTGGTTACCCTGTATAGGTAAACTTTCTAAAAACAATTCATTCATATTTAAAAATGTGTAACGTTCGAATATTATTTGTAGAATTGCATTTTACGAGTTGAAATAAGACAGTTTTTCCGATATCAAAACAAAGTTGTAAATTTACATATATCTACCTACCTACAACGCGCTTAAAAAGGATTTTTATTACAACTGCATACTATTTTACATACAATCTCTCTTTTTTAAGAAAAATCTTCGCATACATTGATCGCTTTTATCTAGTTATGTATCAAAAACGTCTTTTTTTAGTCCAGTAAATGAAGGAGTGAAAAAAGGCGAACCTGTAAATTATCGCCTATAAATTTCATACCGCCGGTAATAAGAGATAACTACACATCATTTAAAATAATGAAAATGGCCCTCAAAATATGGAAAATTGGATTTTCAGCCAATATTTTGATTGATTACATAGGGATGGACCTCACAAATAGGCCATAAACTATCAAAAATCAGTTTTCCCCACGTGGCAGCGTCTTGGAGTTCATGAGATTTTTTCTAAGGAAAAAGGGGAAATTTAGATAGTTACTTACATTTAGTGCCACGGGTTTCCCCCCACCCCTAATAAATAGTATAACTTTATATATATGAATGGAAAGGGGTGAGAATGTAATCTTTATTTTGGTCAAGGTGGAAAATTGCCTAGAACAAAGGGCAAAAAGAAAACAACCACAAAATAAAAAAGTGAGGTTTTTCCGGGGTCCTACATTTTTGGAATTTTATGGGAAATTCCTGATTTTTTCAAAAAAAAAAACTAATAGCACAGTCAAAAACTAGACCATCTCACCTTTCAAATGACATGCCTTGAAGGGCCATTTTATTAAAGCATAAATAATTAGTTATGACTCATTGTAGGCAAATTTTCCCAGACTCAAAAAAACAGTGAAAAATTGGAAATGGACAACCAAGCTTTTTATTGAAACGCAAGAAAATTAGTTTCCCCAATTTTCTGGGATGTTTATGGACCTTTCGAGGATCCATATCCCTGAAAATTCAGAGTAAATAAGTGTACTACAAAAAAATTACGAGCAAATTGCGGGCGAGGTCCAAATTGCATCGGAGCAGAGTGTTTGACCCGTTTTTTCAATATGGCCAAAGAGTCAAAACGTGACTCAAGTGACAGGGGATGATAGCGGCAGATTTTCTCTTTCACATGAATTTTGAATCATAAGAAAATACGCATTTTTACCCAAGTTATTGGACAATTTGTCCGCCCGCGGATGTGTAAATTCACGGAGCGTGCTATCCGATACTCAGCTCAGTAGTTAAAAATTGTGGCTGCGCCTGGACCCATTTATCTCGTAAACGGTCAATTTTTCGGAAGAAATGATAAGGACCATTTTTGTAGAGAATGAAATGTCCTTCATTTTTTGTTTGAACAAAATTTCTCTAAAGGCCATATTTTAGGAGATATTGGCTGAAAACCCAATTTTCCAGGTTTTGAGGGCCATTTTCAGGCCCGGGCAGGGTGTTGATATGTGTAGAGGTTGGCTTATTTTAAATGATATGTAATTATTTGTTATTACGCGCAGTATGAAATTTATAGGCGATAATTTACAGGTTAATCCCTTCATTTACTGGACTATTTGCTGTAAACATTGTTTGTTGTTCGAATAAGTTCATATTTTTCAAAAATCATCTATTATCTTTTCAATAACAGCTTCATTTGTATGTATGATTGTTTGTAACTCATTTGAACTCGATTTAGACCCAGTTTAAGCGAACAAATTAATTATAAATTTTGCACACTCGTCAAGGACCTTTGACAATACAATGTAGTAATAAAATATAGGGTGTTATTAAATATTGTGCTTATTGTATAAAAAAATTCATGAGTTTTTGCTTAAAACGTTCTGCTAGAGCAAATGCACTAACTGGCGCCGTGGCTAAAATGATTAAAGCGCCTGTTTAGTAAAAAACCATTTAGGTTGTGGTCCTCTTCAAAAATTTAAACTCAATATTAACAGTTTTGTACTATTTACAAGACTTTTATGTTAAAAATACTTTTTTTTTGAAAATTTCATAAAAATAAAACACATCCACAAATTAAATTTTATTATTTTCGTCACAACCTCAAATACACCGTTACCACAAACGTTTTTCAACCGTCACCCTTTCGGAACAGTTTTCTTTCGAGTGCAATAACATCTTCGATATTTTAAAAGAATAAAATAAATAAGCAAATGGTTGCATATCGAGAGCCAATTAAAAACAAACAAATGCCGTTAATTAACCTGGTTACATTATTCAAAATAGATCTGAGAAAATTTAATAATAACTAGATGTTTCTCATTAAATTTTATTAGATAAAAATACAGAGTGGTTCGTCTCAACAATAAAATGCAACAAATATAAAATGTTGAATTTCTGGAGATATTTGTATTTTAATGTTAAAGCGGCAACGTCGCTTATATAGATATCTACTGATAGTTGATAGCGAGAAAGAAGCTATTGTTAATGGAATCTGCTGTTGTTAATTTTGTTTTGGAATGAAATAATCCCTTAATTATGCGTTTTCGAACCTCTACATTTCGCACGCCCTTCTTGTCTTTACGTAACTTAAAAAGTGTATAATAATATATTTAACAAATAAAATGCACCACCTTGTATGTAGAATTCAAGAAAATTAGCAAACGATCTTTCAGCAGTTCTACTTTACTTTGCGTAATAAAATTGTCAGTAAATCTCCAATAAATTTCATATTTGATTACTGCTGGAAGGTTGAAATATGTCGTAAAGCCACCGATATGTTTTGTATCGTAAAATCGATGGTAGTCGTAGAACTTTTGTGGTAGTGGTAGCGATTTTACATTATCTTTGTTTAATTTATTTATATCATACTTGTGAAAAGTTTTATGTTTTTATAGCAAAGTGGTTTAAGTCTGTTGGACAACTTCTGATGGATGATGTTGCAAAGTTGTTTGTGCCTGCGTAGGTCTCTGTTGTTTGTTGTTACTTTCTGCACTTGTCCGGTACGATGTTTGATTCTTTTATGACAAATTTCTTGTAATTACTTGGTCTTGAATTGCCATCATATAAATCCTTTTGTTCCATCAGAGAACCACTTATTTGATGCTTCCTTATCGATTAAGGTTGATTAAGGTCGTGATGATGATGTAACGATTTCAAGTTTCTTATCAGGGCTTACACGATCTAAGCGGGAATAATTTTTATCTGCTTTCGCGACCAGCTCATAAAATTTAGATGATTAAGCCTTGTAAAGGAAGAATTTTTGGAGTTTAGATATTAGTTTGTAAATTAACTATGTACATTAGAGCTTTCCCTCCCCCATTTCTTAGGAGTGTGGTCCTAATAACTGATTATGGTGGCATTTGTGTTTCGTTATATTGGTACGCGCTGTTCTTTGAATATATTCCAGTTCTATTTCTATGTTGCTTTGGTGAGATTTCCTGCGATCAACTGGGATTTCCATGAAGTAGTTATCCTTATTATTATTATTATTAGGGCCAGGATTTTGTCTACAAGGTAAATTCCAGTCGTGCGTCGAAGCTGATAAACAGTTTTCGTTTTGTATGTCTATGAAAGATATATGCCCAACGTTGGGCGCCATTTGCCATCAATAAGATTAGAAATATCTCTCTTAACATTGACTTTAGAAAAAGTATACTTCTTTCACCTTAAACTAGATCTGTACTTCTTCCAGTATCCTTTTAAATTTTTTGAGTTCTGAATTACTCTATACTTACTTTGACTATTTATTACATGAAAACTTTTTCGCCTATTTATAGTGTTGTTGAATCTTTTCCTAATAGACTGTTTTTTAAAGCGTGTTTTGTTAAAATTTTAGAAAAATATTTATGTTTTCACGATTTTTAAGTTGAAAATAATGTTTTTTCTCTTCAATTTAATTGACTTCAATATTATCAAAATCGAATCGATTTATTTTCTCAAAAAACCCCATTTAACGATTTTTAATTTTTTTATAAAATCCAATTTAAATAAAAGAACAAATATATGCATGATTGTTGTATATTTTGACGACAAAAACCGGTAGAAACCCCATCGAATAGACAAACGTACAGAATCACTTCTGAGCAAATGAAAAATCTTTTATAACAACACAACGACAATGGAACTCTCTTATAGTCACATGTCAACAAATATGGTTTGCAATTTGTAATAACCACAGTTGAAAAGGCAATCTTGATCGTGAGGGGCATGATTTGGACCGGAATCTTCTACCACTGGCGTATCAAACTGTTTATTTTTCATTCAAAAACACAGAAAAACATTTTAAAAAGAAAATCTGTCACTCTTAAATATTTTTCGTACGTATCAGAAAAGTTCTTGGCCTAACAAAGATTTTTTGTTCAAAATTAGTTTTTTTCATCAACAATTATTCCAGCTCGGCTCTAACATTTCAAAACCACTTCTGTAGAACGATTTATCTTTTGACTCAAAATAGGTCTCAGTGTCATTCGAGCGAAATTTTTTACCGGCGAGCATTTTTTTAAGTCTGCGAACAACCAGTAGTCGCTGGGAGTTAAATCTGGCGAATACGGTGGATGTGGGAGCAATTCAAAGTTCAATTCATGTAGTTTTGCATTGTTTTGATTAACTTGTGACACAGTGCGTTGTTTTGATGAAACACAATTTTTTTCTTTGCCATATGCCGACGTTTCTTTGCAATTTCAACCTTTTTAACCCACCAAAATTTAAAGTTCATCACACTATACGTTGATTTAATCAAACATAATATTCAGTTAACGATGGAGAATTGTAAATTTTTTCTTTGTTCTAAGCGTAAAATATGAATTTATAGATTGTAGTTGCATGTTTTTTTTTTTTTGAAAAATTATCATATATGCAGCGTAGAACCTAGTGATATAAAAATACCAACAATAATTGTACAATCCATCACAGCTAGCTTATAAATGAGAAAATTGTCTTAAGTTGATCAGGGCCGGAGTGGTTTAAATAAGACATAAAGAATTTAAAAAAAAATCCAACATAAATGAACTTGAAGTTTGATAAAGGCCATGTTTAGAATACATTAACTAACCTAACCTGCTAATCATTACTGATAATCTTTTAAAATGTTTTGAAAAAGTTAATTGCAATCATTGAACTTAGTCCACACATTTTTTTTCCCCTAACCCGTCTAACAAGTCTCCAATACACTGCAGCCTAATGGCTTTTTGTATTTTTATAGCACCCAGTACTAGTTTGTACTAGTTCTCATGAAACCTGTTATGATTCTCAGCTGATTTCTGCTCAGTGTTAGCTGTGCGTTTCAGGCATGGTTCTTTTATAAAGGTTTTCCCATACATTTGCCTTGGGACGTTTACCCAGAAATTTTTGTGTTGTTCACTGATCCAGGTCTTTACAGATCCTCGTACTATAGTTTTCGGTATACCGCGAATCTGTCCTGGTTCAGGCTGCATATCCTTTGACCCTCTTTTTGCAAGTTCGTCAGCATTTTGATTGCCCTCGATACCCAGGACCCGTATCTTTGAACGTTCACCTATTCGTCGAATGGATTCTGTTCGTACGAATGAATTCACACGAATCGAACGGTACTCGAAAATTCAAATAGCGATATCTTCCAAATACAGTGGCGATCAACTTTATAGATCTTTGTGTTTATTTCCATTTTGTGTATCAGAAAACCTTCTTGTCGTATCTTCCTCAGCATCTTGCAAATTATCAATTATTTGATGCATAAAAACTTCATCTGCGTTCATTTTGTTCAGTATTATTATTTATCAAAAAACTTGGTAAGTATAATGATCGCTATGATTCTCTATCTCGCTATATCCACAGATTTGTTTTTCTGTCGTTCTGCGCAAGACTCTACTCGCTTACTCCCACTGATACGACTGATAAATTCATTCGTTTGGAAGTCGAACATTCGAGATTTCAAAGATACTGCTCGAACATAACAAATCCACTCCCATCACATGAAATACGTGAGAGCATTTGGTCGAACGGTCTAATATACGGCTCCAGGTCAACTTGACGTTATTCCGTTTGGCTAACGTCTTCAATTCTTCGATGCAATCCCATACTAGTCTAGAAGTGACTTTCTGGCTTGAGATTGTCTTAAGTGCCGATTGACTATCTGACATGATTTGGATTTGCTTGCCGTCCGCAGCTCTCCTGAGGTGTATTTCTCAAATTTAACGAAGACTGCAAGCCATCCACTCTTTAGTGACAGTATTCAATGCTGCGATCCACACTGGATATCAAAAATAGTGTGGATATTAGTAATTATTCAAAATTACGAGCATTGTTAAAAAGGCAAAGTGATGGATATATACCTAAAAAATCTAGTGTTTTTACAAAAGAAGGAAGTAAATCGGTTTCTGGATATGGCACCGGATAATGTATATTTGATTATAAAGGTTGTTCTAGTACTATTGCTATGCGTTGTGACGAACTAGTTCATTTGAAAATTGATGACATTGAAGATATGGACTCGGTCCTGGACGTAAAAATTTTGCAGACAAAAAACAAGAAACCTCGTTTGTTTACCATTATAGGCGATAATTATTTGCGTTTATTTCGAAAATATGCTGCACTAAGGCCATCTCTCAAGTTTTGGGTATTAAATCCAGTCCGAGTCTGGTAAGATCATTAAGCACGTGTTCAATAAAAAATTATAATAATAGTACAAGAATTTTCAATCGTGACACAATCTACGGGAATTTTTATAACAGTTCGCATTTACTGATTTATTCGATTCTTTTGTGAATGGGAAACGTCGCTGAATGATCTAATAAATTCGTATCTGATTAACGATCACTATAGCTCGTATCTTTCGTCTCTCACTCTCCTTGTTATTCGCGGGAAACGTTTTTTCAACTTTCATCAGAAGAAAAAAATGTTTGATATATAAATATAAAGTAAACGCCAATGGATTTGCTGTCAGTTTTTTATCTTCTCAATTTTTTCATTATAAAAACCGTTTTCGATAAAAAAAAATACGTCACCACAACAACAGATGGCACCACTTTCTACTAAGCCTACATTTTAATTATAATGTACAGTCTTTTTTATTGTATTTAGTCTGTAGTCCAAAATTAACATTGACAATTATTAACTGTCAATTATAAAACGTCCATTAAATCACCATGTCCAAAGAAAAACCCCCAAACACACCAACCCCCAAATCATACCCTTACAGAAGACTAACAGAAGAAGCAGACGTTTTAGTACCCAGACCCAGTATCGTCTTACCACAGCTTCAAGAAACAGAAAAACGTTTTTTCGAACTAGTTGCATCAGGTAAACAAAATCTTCCCTCGCCACTTCTACTATTTTCAAATAAAACGTTTCAGGAGACGTACTAGCAGTAAAAGAATATTTAGAACAAAACTCGAACGTAAACATAAACTGTACAAACTTCCAAGGAGTCACTGCACTTTTGATAGCCGTCCAAAGTCACGCAGACGCTATGGTGGAATTCCTACTAACCCAACAAGGAATAGACATCGGCGACTGCGTATTACACGCAGTAAAAGACAATCAACCCTTTATCTTAGGAATGCTTTTGGATAAAATGACCCAAATATCTCCTAGCTTAGAATACGTAGGAGTCACTCACAGCTCCGATTTCCCAGATTACGTAACACCATTAATTCTAGCAGCTCAATGCGGTCACTACGAAATTATAAAGTTGCTAATAGAACGGGGGCATACGATGAGTAAACCACACCCGCCATCTTGTCGTTGCTCGGAATGTAGATCTCGGATAGAACACGATGATATTCTTCACGCCGAAAGTTTAAGACTCAATCTTTATAGAGCCGTGGCAAACCCGGCGTATATATGCTACTCGACTCACGATCCGATTTTAGCAGCTTTTCAATTATCTAAAGAGTTAAAAGAATCTTCTTTTTTAGTACCGGAATTTAGAGTGGCCTACACCGAATTAGCCGAAGAAGTAAGCATGTTTGCTGTTGATTTAATAGCTTGTAGTCGCAGTACTACCGAAATGGAGTTGATTTTAACGCAAAGCGCCGGATTAAATTCTTCCAACGTTTTTCTATTTCCCAGATTAACTTTAGCGATGGATTTTAAACAAAAAACTTTCGTAGCACACCCGAACACCCAACAAATAGTAGAAGCGGCTTGGAACGGTGACTGGCACGAATATATAATAAAATCCCGGATAGTAAAGCTTTTATACCCGATCGGAAGAGCTTTTATGCTACCAATTATAACCCTTATGAGTTTAATAATGCCTAATTCGACCTTGGTGAAATTTTGGAGTATCCCTTTGAATAAAATGCTAAGTCACATCTCTTCCTACGGGATATTTCTAATTATAATCTTCTTAGAATCGAATTTGGATAAAACGCAACAAAAAAGAAAACCACCAGCTTCCGGCTTAGAACCGATTATTATAATTTTCGTCGCCGGTAACGTTTGGAACTTGATAAGAATGTTTATATTGCAAGGTCCTTACAGATTTTTCAAAAGTCTTTGGAACTGGCACGGTATTATCAATAACATTTTATTCGTTTTAACTTTCTTATTTTGGCTCGCTTCTTATGTCGATGCTAAAAATAACGATCAAGAAAATTTGGAAAGAAAGTATTGGCATCATTTAGATCCTTTATTAATAGCGGAAGGATGCTTTTCTATAGCGACCATCATGGCGTACTTTAAACTGATGTATTTTTGTAGACTCAATTATTACATGGGACCACTACAAATATCTCTTGGAAAAATGTGCGCTGATCTAGCTAAATACATAATTATATTCGTTATAGTAATAATTTCATTTTCCGCTGGTATGTGTCGATTCTACCAATATTACGATGGAATGGTACAAATCGACGAAAACCAAATAAAAACCCAGCAAGTTTCATCGTTCGTTAACTTCGCTTCTACGTTAAAAACCTTTTTTTGGGCGATACTTTGTATGTCTTCTTTAGAATCTGCAGATGTCGTTATAGAAAATCTTCCCGGGGAAACCCCCGATACGACCATCATAAACACCCACGAATTCACCGAAGCCGTTGGGTACATAGCCTTCGCTCTATTCGAAGTCTTAATAGTAGTAATGATACTTAACATGCTCATAGCTACAATGTCTGCGACATTTCAAAGAGTCATCGATAATTTAGACGTGGAATGGACGTTTGGAAAGACTGATTTTTATATGGAATTCATGTTACAATCAACCACTCCTTCTCCTTTTAATCTTATCCCGACTCCAAGCGGGATAAATAATTTTATGGAGCTGGTAAATGGTACTACAGATAAAGCTGCTTGTTGTAGAACTACTAAAATACCCAATGAACTGCCTGTGAAAAGAGTTAATGATGTTGAATATCCGGCGCTGATGACGTTGTTGGTACAAAGGTATTTCAGAGAAAAAGACATGGCCGAAGCTGCTACCAGCGATTTTGATTTACTTAGACAAGAAATACACGAGCTGAAGAATCTTTTAGCGCAAATCGTTGAAGAAAAATGAATTTTAATATAAGATTTATATATTGTATTTACAATTTTATATTTTTAACGATCGAATTTTATTGTAATAAAAATATATTTAATTTTAAACTGAAGCCGGACCTGCTGAAAATAACATAAGGTAGAGTGGTAGTGATAGGCAACACAACATACACTAATATCAAAGAACTATATACTATAAACATCTATGGTTCCCTGGACATATATCCCCTGGGATATTACCCAATAAAGGAGACAGAAGAAGACGAAGATCTATGGTTACAATTTTCATGTCTGCACTAAAGAAAGAAGAGCTGCACTGTTAAAAGTTCTTATTGGTCAATTCATTTTATAAATAATTATGATTGGTCACATTTTATAGAATTAATAAAGTACACAAAACAAACAACGGAAGTAGATGGCGCTGGTTTGAATCTTCTCGTTTTGAAAATGGTTGTTTATTAATGGTAGATAATAATGCTAATTGATTTAAAAGCGAAATATCACAGCGTGAAATAAATCTAATTAGTTAACATGTTTTTATCTCCTAATTTTCAAATTTACGCCATATATAATATATGAACTGTAAATTCTTCGTTCTGTCATTTATTTGTCGAAATAAATACCATAACCTTAATTATCAGAAATTTCAGAATGTTTTGAAAAATTTTCCTATTATTATAACAGTTTATTTAATCTGTAAATAATGACCTACATCGTTACTACAACCAAAGCATAGATAACAGTACTATTTATAAAATTATACATTTTCGCGCCAAATAGATTGTATATATAAGTAAGTTCTCAGTTACCGCGCTTTATTTTCTGTGTTTGTTATTGTGGTGTCACGAACGAAAGTTGATTTGGTAAGTCCTTTTAAATTTTAAATGCACAAGAATAGTATTGTAGTGATCTTTTTCTATGTAGAATTGAAAATGCCTGCTTACGATAAAGAAAATTTGGCTCTAAAAACGGAGAAAATGGTTTTATCGCAGAACAATAGCAACATTCTACCTGCCACGCCATTGGTAAAATCTCCTGCTGTAAAGTCTAGAAAATCTATACAAGATGGTGACGATACAAATTTCGACCCTCAACTAGAACCCTTGTTACGCGAAAACCCTAGGAGATTTGTAATTTTCCCCATAGAATATCCAGATATTTGGGCCAAGTACAAAGAAGCCGAAGCTTCCTTTTGGACCACAGAGGAAGTCGACCTTTCTAAAGATATGGAACACTGGAATAAGCTTACAAATGACGAAAGGCATTTCATTTCCCACGTTTTAGCTTTTTTTGCAGCTTCAGATGGAATCGTAAATGAAAATTTAGTAGAAAGATTCAGTCAAGAAGTTCAGGTAACAGAAGCAAGATGCTTCTATGGTTTCCAAATTGCTATTGAGAATATTCACTCTGAAATGTACAGTATGTTAATCGAAACGCTTATTAATGATCCTGCTGAGAAAAAATTCTTGTTCAACGCTATTGAAACTCTCCCTTGTGTAAAGAAGAAAGCTGACTGGGCTTTGAAGTGGATAAACTCTAAAAATTCTACTTTCGGTGAGAGAATAGTAGCTTTTGCTGCAGTTGAAGGTATATTTTTCTCTGGTAGCTTTGCATCTATATTTTGGTTAAAAAAGAGAGGCATTATGCCTGGCTTAACTTTTTCAAATGAATTAATATCAAGAGACGAAGGTTTACATTGTGATTTTGCTTGTTTATTATTCTCACATTTAATACAAAAACCATCTGTACAACGTGTAACTGATATTATCCGTGATGCAGTTAATATTGAACAAGAATTTTTATCTCAAGCTCTTCCTGTTAGTTTAATTGGAATGAATTCCGATTTGATGTGTCAATATATTGAATTTGTAGCTGACAGATTATTGCTCGAATTAGGTTGTAGAAAAATTTATAGTTCTCAAAATCCTTTCGATTTCATGAACATCATTTCTACTGATGGTAAAACAAATTTCTTTGAAAAGAAAGTTGGGGAGTATCAAAAAGAGGGGGTTATTGATTCTGGGGATACTAACTTTAAAATTGATGCTGATTTTTAATATTTATAGCGAATATCTTTCAAAGAGTTAGGTTAGAGTTACATTCACTGATCATCTATCTAGCAAATATATATGAATTTTTAGTTTAAACTAAAAAATTAAGTATGTTTCCCTATTAGGAATGATGTTTGTAGTAGAATTTATACGTATTAATTTTATTTATTTTACATTACTTATAGTTTTGTGTGGAACTAACAAATGCTTTAATTAGTTAGGTATACTATCGGGTAAAAAATTGTTTTCTGAAATATTGTCGAATTAATAAAGATACGTTTATATTGTGTTTACTATTCAAACTATTGTGCTGAGGGTTTATGCCAATTATCGTAAAGAGTAGATATGTTTCAAACAGTACTGATTTAACAAATTTCAATTTTTATATATTTATATATTGTCCATATAGTTTGAAATTTTACCACAGATTTAAAAAAATATTGTAAATAATAATCAAATCTAAATTTATATAATTTACTGTATTTAGAAAGTAGATATTTTCAATAAATGATTTTTTTTATAAAAACCTTTCTCAATTACGAATCAACTATTTGTTAACCAACGTTCAAAATTCAATTCCACTGTTATTGGAACTTGCTTTTTGTAGATGATTTAAAACAACATTTTTACTTAAATTGTTTATTCTTAAAATAATTGAAACTATAACTTATTGCACGAAAATTGAAAATAAAATACTAAAATCCAGCTCGTTCCAGCCTATCTAGTTGCTGCCCTAATTTTTCTTCTTTAGTTCTCCTACTTTGAGACAAAGTTTTTATTTTAATAAATTCGTTCACAAATTTTTCAACGTCTACATCTCCATTTAAAAACGATTCTGCTACCTTCTCGCTGTCTCTGTCTGCTTTTTCAGCTTCCAACTTTAGCTGTTCCTAAAAAAATTACATAGTTTTGTTATCACTATCCTTGTAATGTAAATATTATTTTACCTGTATAGTTCTTGGAGCGTATTTGTCATACAATTGTTGATACACTGTATGCAAGCGTTCATTTTCAAATGCTAATTTTCCTATTTCTTCTATTCTATTATCTACACTTTTTTTAAGTTCCTCTAATTTATCTTCTCTGTCCAAGTTACTTTCTGGAAAGAAAAAATATTACTGCTAGTGACTCCTTATATTATGTATTACCTGCTAATTCTTCTATGTTTTGTATTAGATTATCCAACACTTTATTTTGTTCCTTAATAGGAGGAAGTTCATCAATAAATTCATCCTGTCGGTCTGTATTTTCATTCAAAAATTCAAGTTCTTCTAAACTTAAAGTAGACAACTCAGGAATTTGTTGCGAGTGAGGTGGAGGTGAGTAACTTTTTAGATTTGAGTAAGTAGGATAACTTATTGGACTAGCTCTTATTTCCCCATCTAAAATTGAGACTTTAGAGCATCCTTAAGAGAACATTAAAACTAATTTCTTACTTATTGGAATTGTAGGTGACATGTTTGTAGAGTGATCAGCTGCTAAAGGTGGTGGATTTCTCTGGTACTCTCTAATAACTGCTTGTACTACTCTACCTAGATCTGAATGTACAGTCCACTAAAATAGCATGTATATGCAATGAGTACAAATATATGAAAGTGAGTTTATACTAACATTAAGTAAACCTGGGGCTGAAGCAATGTCTCCATCACCTGTACTCCAAGGATGTACTACTGTAGGTACTACTTTCAATGAAGGCTTTTCATTTGGAAAGTCTTTAGGTAAAGATACTTTTAAACATAAATTATTGCCTCCAGAATTGAAAAATAAATCGTACTCTTCACCTTCGACAACTTCAGCAACACTAAAAATTATTATCAAAGTAATTAAAAGTAAAGTTTAAGATCTTATTTTAAGACTTGTACTTCTCATTAAATATCTTCAGGGTATTTATCTGATGTTTGCGAATATCATCTGCTTTGAATAATCTCGGTAGCATTGTATTCAGTTTATGTTAGAAACGATAAATTATTATTAAAAATTAGGTTTTTGTTGACAAAATAAGACTTATGACACTTTCTTCTGCGTAATCTCAATGATACATCTGACCTTCAGTATTGGCCTCGTCCAATGCTATCTGTGGCCTCGTCCAAAGGAAACCATAATTTGTCCTTATCTCCAAACTGCAGTCATCAATTATTTATATCTGTATCTCCTGGTAACATATAAATGCTCTGGAGAAACTATTACTGTTGATGTTTAGAAAATGAGTTTTAAATATAATATGTAATAACTAACTGTATAACCTATAGAGAAATAATTTGTCTATGGTATGTACTATAACCTTTATGTGTCCAATTTTTGTAATGTCATATGTCAAATAGTATAAAGGAGAAGAGTGATTTCATTTCTCAATTTTGTTGTGTCATTTTGGTTTAGTTTTGAAAAGTAAGTGATCATCCATAATGCCGATTGAAAACTTGGAAGACCAGGGTCTTGAAAAGAATCCTGATTTAGAATTAGCTCATTGTAAATTCCTGTTGAGCTTACCCGAATATCGCAGCGACAAAAATGTTCACACAAAAATCACCGAGTCAATCAAGAAGGATGACATGGCCCCTTGGTATGAAGCTCTATGCAAGGAGACTGGCTGGAAACTAGATGCCAACTTACTAAAATCGTTAAAGTCTAAAAATGCTGATCAAATTAAGTTATTAGACGAAGCAATAGAAGATGCAGAAAAAAATTTGGGAGAGATGGAGGTAAGAGAAGCTTATTTGAGAAAAGCAGAGTATTACAGCCGCATTGGAGACAAAGAAAATGCAATAAGTACGTTTAGACAAACTTATGATAAGACTGTATCACTCGGTCATAGACTAGACATTATATTCCACTTGATAAGAATTGGTCTTTTTTTCATGGATCATGATTTGATTACTAGAAATATTGATAAAGCTAAGACTTTAATCGAAGAAGGCGGAGACTGGGACAGAAGAAATCGATTAAAAGTTTACCAAGGTGCATACTGTATGTCCGTAAGAGACTTTAAAACTGCAGCTAACTTATTTTTGGATACAGTCAGTACTTTCACTTCTTACGAACTCATGGATTACAAAGCTTTTGTTAGATACACAGTATACACATCTATCATAAGCCTACCGAGAAATCAGCTCAGGGATAAAGTTGTAAAGGGTTCTGAAATTTTAGAAGTACTACATTCAGAACCCTTTGTAAAAGACTATTTGTTTTCTTTATATAATTGTCAATATGCCGAATTTTTCGCTAATTTAGCAGAAGTAGAAACGATATTAAGAAAAGATTATTTTTTGAATCCCCACTATCGCTACTATGTTAGAGAAATGAAAATTTCCGCTTACACACAGCTGTTGGAATCGTATCGTTCCCTTACTTTACAATACATGGCTGAAGCTTTTGGAGTCACTGTTGCATATATTGATGAAGAACTATCTACTTTTATAGCTGCTGGAAGATTGCATTGCAAAATTGACAGAGTTGGAGGGATTGTGGAAACTAACAGACCTGATTTGAAGAATGCCCAGTTTAATTCTGTTGTGAAACAAGGAGATTTGCTGTTGAACAGAGTCCAGAAATTGTCCAGAGTTATTAATATTTAGATATACGCTTGTTCTTTTTTTTATATGTGTGTAATTAAGAAAGTAATTAATAAATCATATGCTTAGTAACTTTTTTTTTACAAATGGACGTAGTGAGGAAAACTTTTAGATCAAGTTTTTTGGAGTGACGAAGAAGTTATGGTAAATTATGGTTTAGTAATGGCATTGGATGTAAAATAAAATAAAACAACAATGTTATCAATATACTTTCTTATATTTTCATCACCTATATAAAAATAAAAAAATAGCATGTGCCAAATAGATAAATATATATAAGCATATAAATAAATAATCTTAATTCTAAAAAAAGAAAAATTGTAATATACAGCATGGCCACTACTTCAATGTTCCCTATTTGTATCTCGTTAACCAGAATGGGAAAAAAAATGGAGTATTTTCAGGGGTAATTTGGTGACATGAAAAAATTCATTTCGTAAATCCAATGGTTTACGAGATATCAATCAGAAACATTGAAATAGTGCCCACCCAGTATATAACATTTTATAAAAGCCATTATATAAAATTTAAGGCATACATATTAGACAATCAACGTGCCATTATTGCTGTGAGATTATAAGTTATTTGTTTAAATAAAAATACTACAAGTAGATAAACATCGTAAAGTATAAAAAAGGACTCCTGCTGAATAAACATCCTAAACTAAAATCTATTCTTTGGAAATAGCGTTTTACCATCGTAACGGTGAATTTTCTGCATGTGGAAATCTGTTGGGACTAAAAAAAATTAACGAATAAGTAATAAAAAAATAAAAACCCATTATAATGGGGGTTACCTGTTGTTCACTATTGTTATATTTTGTGGACTGACCAATGGTTGTAGCTTTTCGATGAATCTCTTATAATTTCTATCCAATTCCCTCTGGTAATCCCTTTGATCGGGTCCAATTAGATTTTTATTTTTCTTCAAAGCATCTTGACACCTTTAAAAAAAAACAATTTATAAATTCACTTGCAGCAGATACACTACTTACTTTTTAGAAAAGTCCTTAAAACACAATCTAAGCTTATTCTGATGCCTGGTCAAAGCTTTTCCATCACTTGGTAAAAAAGTTGTCGCCATTTCCAAAGGACCTTGGTTGACAGTTGTACCTATACAACCTTGAAGTACCATTTGAAGTATTTTCGGATCTGGAGGTTCTTGGTTAGTAGCATTTGCTAGTTCTACAGTCTTTTTTTGGATATCCTCTATGGCAACCTAAAAATATAATACGGTTCGAAACCGATTTGTGGAATCACAAAAGATTGAATACGAGGGGAAATCGGGAATTGGCTAGATAGGGAACATCAACTCAAATGGAGGTCGACACAAACGCATACAAAGAGTTTACTGAACAAGAAAGACAAGGAACTCTCAACCAAGATATTGAAACTGAGTAAGAGACATTTGAAGACTGGACACTGCACCCTGCACACCTACTTGCATACTCTGCTTCTGCGAAAACTTACATGGACTCAGACTGAAGCATTTCAACTACTGAAAGTCCATCCTGTCAAACTAGTGGCCTACATCGAAGACACAACGCTTCTGGAATGGAATACAAGGCGGACTTGTAAAGTTTTTAAACTCACCTCAATTGGAGTAAGTGTAATTTGAGATCTTAAGACAACTTGTATTCTCGTCTTGACATAAGGAAAGTGAACAGAAGTTGTTAGAATAGTTTTTCTTTTATATTGTTCTTTCAACTCTCCGTGAGCTTTCCCAGTCATTGTAAATGGAGTTGCGTAAACGAATCTTTCTAAAAATGAAAAAATAATAATTTATTGTACTTTTTTTATGGATTTTATTCACATACTTATATTGAAATTCCTGTCGAAATGCGTTTGCCTGTATCTAAGTTCGTATTGTTCAAAATACGGTTCCACATATGTTATTTGTATGTAAGCTTTTTCGCTGTCCAAAGAATTTAGGTCTACCGTGTTCGAATCTTTGATGATTATCACGTTTTCGGCGCCGAAACGCTCGGTGTAAAAATTCTGAAAGCACAAACGTGAAAAAATTCGTTTTAAGTGGATATATTTTCACTTACAGTTGAAACGGTGGAGATTTACCATTACGTGACTGTTACGTCAGCAACAATATTCATATTAATCAAATCGAAACTTCTGTCAACTCAATAGAAATAATCGTTATGACTAATATTCCAAACGTCGGCATTTTACGCATTGGTAATTAAACAAGAAATGCAACTTTTTTAATTGTATTTATTTTATTTATATGGTTAATATCGACATATTTATTAAAACTATCGATATACTGTGTGAATAAGTTACAAAGTCCAAAATTAAGTATTGTAATATTCCCGTCTCACGGCATTTTAGGTATAATGAAATGTCAAAAACTAACAAGTTGATAATGTATTTATATATTCGTACTTACCAATGTCAAATGGAATAAAAAGTCAAATTAGTTCTTACAAGAACTGATTTTAACTATTTCAATCCAAAAATTCGCTAAAACCAAGACAATAAACTACAGGAGCGTTTAAATGTAGCTCTTACCAACGTTGCCAAGTGTAGTCCTAAACTAAAAGGGCGCCATCGAGTATCTCCGGTGGCGCTCGGCTTTCATGCGAAGCGGGTTTTTTTAACCTTCTATACGATATCATTATTGTGTGCAGAGATTAGCCCAGCGTAAGTGTGCTGGGCTCCTAACACAGAGGTACCAGGTTCGAGTCGTGTCCGAGTCAAGATATTTTTATTTTTATTTTCTTATTGTTTTTTTCAAAAATTGACTAAAAATACGAAGAATTTTTCGATTCGGATTAGGGTAGGGGGTAAGGTAGGGTGGTTTTGGTTAGGTTATTATTGAAAATTATTATAATAATCTGTCAATTACACAATTCAATTTTTCGATTCGGATTAGGGTAGGGGGTAAGGTAGGGTGGTTTTAGTTAGGTTATTATTGAAAATTATTATAATAATCTGTCAATTACACAATTCAATTTTTCGATTAGGGAAAATGTATCTATGCATTCGTGATAAATATCATTATTAAAATATTTTTACTTTCCAAAACACAAACGTTTTAGTTTAGGACTACACTTGGCAACGTTGGTAAGAGCTACATTTAAACGCTCCTATAAACTACACTTACATAACCTCAAATCTGGTAGTGTCAAACTCAACTTTCAGTACAATCAGTTATACACGTTACGTCAATTATATCGTTGTCTCTTTTCACGATTACTACGACAAATTTAAAGAAACTATAACGTATGTCTTGTAGTTGGTCTTGTGAAGAAGACAATCGATCGTACGTTATTATTTAACATTTATATTGTTAGAAGAAGATAGTATGTACAAAATGTGTTGCATAAATCGTAGATTGGGTCACGTGATGTTAAAGCTCCACCGTTTCTACAGTAGGTACCTCTAATCTGCTGAAAATTTCCGGTAGCTTCGTTAACGTCGGTTCTTTATATATAAATTCTTCTCTGTCTAAATCACCGAATTTTGATCCGTAAAATCCTACTCGAAAATAGGTGCCGAACATTCTTTTACCAGATAATTGATCGATTCTCGTGTAAGCCTCGTGAAGTTTGCTAAATTAATTTAAAAAAAAGTATAGAAGCAAAAAAAAATTGAAGATAAAACACTCACCCATGAATATTCGCCAATTTCTTAAAATCCCTATTGTTTTCGGCGATAGGAATCAACACTCTGTATATATCGTTCATGGGTTCGTACATAGCAGCACCGTTAAAACTACTGGCAGCTTGTTCCAGCAATCCCAACAAACCAGCTTCGGTGAAATGCGATCCTAAACATCCACCTTCTTTTTCCGGACTTAAAACGTCGTCAGACACGGCGCTTTCTTCTAAAACGTTCGGACTTACTCGTTCCAAGGCAGCAGCACCTGCCGGTAAGTGCGGCAGAGACTCCAGCATAGCCTACAATAGACGAGTCCAGTCTAGGATCAGTGTGGCCAACAAAAAGAGGTTTTTCTGACAAGAATGACAGTTAATGTCTACTATTCAAAACATAAAATTTTTTCAGGTTTTTTTATCATTGTATATTGCTTTATTAGACCTATGATATGAATACACCCCCAAGGCGTAAATCCTAAAATTTAAAATAAAGTTTTAGCTGAATACTCAACGCATTGGTGGCCAATAATTCTAGGAACTTTTGGCAAGTCACCATTTCATTATGTCACTAGTTACGTCAGATGTCAGTGGAAAAAGCAATCAGAAGAATAAAGAGATACAACTAAGTAGAACTACTACTAAAGTGTAATAGAAAATAAACATGAACAATTAAAATATCAACAAAAACAAATAAAACTGATATCTGACATAACTAGTGACAGAATAACATGCCGAGAGTTTCTAGAATTATTGGCCATCGACGCTTTGTTTATTCAGCTAAAACGTCATGTTGAATTTCAAGATTTACGCTTTAATAAAGCAATGATAAAAAAACCTGCAATGATCTTATGTTTCGACTGGTAGACATTAACTGTCATTCTTGTCAGAAAAACTACTTTTTGTTGGCCACACTGACCCTAAACTCTCTATCATGGAGACTAGTCTCCATGCTCTCTATTTAATTAATAAAGGAAACAGAAGAAATAATTTTTGGTCTCGACTTACCAAATATTCAGCAACCAAAGCAGCTGAATGCACCAAACACATTCCAGCTTCGGTATGGTTTCCTCTTTCCATATGTTTCTGCGCCATATTCGCCAACCAGGTTAACCGTAGATCAGGGGAATTTTGATAACCTTTTGCTATTCTATACATCAAATCCAATAACATCTCGGGATCTTCTTGGAATTCTTTCATTTTAACGGTATCGGATAGGATCATGTGTAAATTAAACACCAGATCGCGTACTTGTTCCGGAAAAGTAGTTTCTTGAAGTTCCGTGTCTCGTTCGCCGTATTCTAATATCGTTTTTAAAGATCTGCGCAGCGAGTCGTCGCTAAAAGAAGCTGAAGTTCCTACTAAACTGCTCAAGGACATTGTCACTTGCATTTTCACCCGAGCAAAATTCTAAAATCGAAATATTAGTAGACTAATAACTGTGATAACGTGTCGCACTTACGTTTCCTATTTGGAACGTTTGTCTCATTAATAAGTATAAAGAAGCAGCGGCTTGGGATCGCACCGACGCTATTTGGGAGCCGCAATGTTTCAATAACAACAAACACAAGTCGGCGCAGTGGGAACTTTCTTCGTCAAATAAGGCACTGTGAAACTAAAAAAATAAACTTTACAAATACAAGTTCCCTAACATAGAAACGTTTCTGCGCGTAGAATAGTTACCTTAAACACTAGACTTCTTTGCGAAGCGAACATATGCGGCAGCACCGTAGTGCTCTGATTTTTCCCTAAAGCGTGTAGCAGCACAGTTAAAGCTAACCCGACGAGATGTTGCTGGGAATCACTTAGAGAAATAGTGGCGACGCAACGTTCCAAAGTATCCAGGATTATAAAAGAAGCTTCGGTCGCCAAATGACCTTCAAAATGAATATCGTTCGCTAGATCGTCTCGTGAACGTTCGATGAAATCCGACGTCGGTCTGTAAAGTTGTTCTTTGCGCCAACGAACTTTTTCGTTCAACGCTTGAGCCGCACCACCTGATAAAACAATTTAGTATTTTTTTAAAATTGATTATTTAGCAACTAACCTTTTCTTCTTTGCATCATTTCCCTAGCGGATCCTTGTCCCAATATAACATCTTCCAATCTGGATCGCATATCTTGAGTGGTTTGTGCGTGCGCGTAACCCGACGGTGGCGGTGCTCTTCGTCTCGGTCTGTATTCGAAACAGCTCGTCGACGCGTCTAAAAGATGCAAAAGCGTAGCGATACGAGACGAAGACAATTCCACTAACCATTGAAATAAACAGTCTTTTTCGACGTTTTTTAACAACCACAAGACGCAGGTTAGTATATTTCGCGTAACGTCCGCTGAAATTCCCAATTTTCTTGATTGCAACTAAAAATATTAAATAAATTTAAAAAAATTTATTAGAACACATTACTTTATATTACCGATGGGAAACTATCGCAAGTACTAGGTGGTAGTTTACCAGCTATAGCCATCGCTACGGTCTGATTTATATTACTTGGACCAACGTCGTCGTTGGTATACTGAGTTTTATCGATACCAAAATGATGTAAAAGCGGTAGCACATCCATGGCGATCGATAAAAGAGGCATATACAGAGCCGCGACTCTTTGTCTAGCTTCCAGAGAACTATAACGGGGATCGCTGTCGTGCCATGAGAGTAACTGTTTTAACGTATCCACTGCCTTTGTATGCAAACTAGGTTGACTGAAAAATTGAATTAAATAAGATAGATATTCCGCGACGAGCTGCAATGTAATTGTGTGGGGAAGAGAAAGCGAAATTGGGCGAGTATTTATTCTCCAAAAGAGATTTATTCGTTTGATCTTTGACTTAGACTACAAGGAGTCCTGTAGGAGCACCTTTAAAAGCAATAACATTCTCTACAAACTTCTAATTTATACCTTTATTAACAAAAACAACCTTCAGAAGAATAGTGATGATACGAGATCACTTAAACAAATTTAATCGGTCCCAATTAAAAAAGTCCCCAACATATGCCGGGGGTGAATTTTTTAATCGGTTACCAGATGATATCAAACAAATAAACCATCTCAAAAAATTTCAAACTAGCCTTTAAAAATTTTTTTAATACAATATTCTTTTTACTCGCTAGATGAATTTGTTAGGAGGCGTAACATCTCTTAATTCCTTACCTAATTTTAGATCTTTATGTATTTCAGACTTTAAAAATGTAACTTTTTTATTTTATTTTCTTTTAATCTTGTTTATACCAAATTTTAATTGTTTTATGCTGTGTCTGACTTGTCTTATGTCATGTATATGATGGTAAAGGCTAACAACCTTATTAATAATAAATTTAGATCATTCTAATATTAAAATTAAACTAGTGAAAAAACATATTAATAAATACATTTAACATTATTTTAACATGCTATAAGTACGCTCTTAGTAACCATTAGTTAGTATGGTGTTATCGTCTATTATTAATAAGGCTGTAATAAATTATTTATCTATCTATCTAGAAGAAGTGTAGACTAGAGTAAAAGCCTTTAAAAATAATAAAAAGTGAAAAAAAAATAATAGTGGGATGAAACTTATTGGAAAAGGGAGAGAATATTATAAAAATGAAAGGAAAAATAATTTACGAGCGGTCTGAGGTCGGGAAGGAAAAGGGGGTCAGTTTTTAAAAGTGAAAAACGGTTTATCTCGATTTCCGGCAAAAATATGGAAAAAGTCAAATGGAAGAGTTGTAGGTAATAAAAGGAACTACAACTTTTGTATTTACACTTTTTTCACATAACCTCAAAATTTAGGTGAAAAATTCAAATAATCAAGTTTTTGGTTTTTTATTTTTATCTTCTACAAAAAAATATATTTTTGCACGAAATTTGGTGGAAACTTACCTTTTTATGTCCCAAATACACTGTAATTTATTTGATTTGAAATATTTATTTTTTCACCTTATTTTGACTAAACATCGAAAAAGCACCATAATTTTCAATCGAAAATTCACCCGTCAAAATATCAGCTTTTTTCAAAAAGTTAGTGTGCTTTCTGTTCGTTGAAATCTCTACTTTTCGATGGTGTAAAAAATATATTAATAAAGTAAATCTTCTCGGAAAACGCGATTGAAAATTAGGGTGCTTTTTCGATATTAAGATGAAAAAATAAATATTTTAAATCAAATAAATTACAATGTATTTGAGACATGAAAAGGTAAGTTTTCACCAAATTTCGTGACAACAAATTATTTTTTTTAGAAGATAAAAATAAAAAACCAAAAACATGGTTTTTTTTAATTTTCCACAACAATTTTAAGGTTATGTGAAAAAAGTGTAAAAACAAAAGTTGTAGATCCTTTTATTACCTACAACTCTTCCATTTGACTTTTTTCCATATTTTTGCCGGAAATCGATATAAACCGTTGTTTACTTTTAAAAACTCACCCCCTTCCCCTTCCCGACCTCTGATCGCCCGTAAATTATTTTTCCTTTCTCCCCCTTTTCCAATAGGTTTCTTCCCACTATTATTTTTTTTAGTTTCAAAAATTATCGACCCTGATCTAGTGGTACTTACTGCATCTCAAGAAGTACAGTTGCCAAATCAGCTAAAACGATCCCGCATAAAAAGTGATGTTGCCTATACTCCGAAGATAGTTCTGCGAACGTACTCGCTCTTTCTTGACTCGGTGGAGGTCCAGATAAAAATGAATTCTGACTGGTGGAGCTAGTAACACTCGGTGAAGGTGAAACGTTAGTTTCAGTAGACATAAACGGAGAAGCGAACGGTAGATTTAACGCTACGTAATGTTCGTGACTGCAAATAATCCTAGCAAACTCGAGTTTTAGTTCAACTAAAACCGAATCTTGAATCGAAGCTATTTTAGCTTGTAACTGTTTATTATAAGATCTCAATTGTTGAAACACCCAACCGCGATCCGCTATCGACAATAAATCGAAAAAGAAGAAAGCTAGAGCTGCGTTTAATTTGTGCGCTTTGCGAGTCTCGCTCGTCGAATGGGAAATTATTTCGGCGGTCACTGTATGAACTAAAGTAGATATGTCGTCTAGAAATTGTTCGGAGAATCTTATTTTTCTCGGCGCTTCGAGGAATCTCGTATGAGCCAAATGCTCCACCATACCTACCACAAAACGTATTAATCAGAATAAATATTTAATTTAGTAAAAAAAAACTTACTTTTTATTACAAGTTCGAATAAAAACCAAGCGTTTTGCATGGCTAGATCCTTAGATCTACCGCTCGACACGACCCATTGTAAAGCCAGCTCCTGATGAACGATTCGTTGACAAGTGTTCGCGTTTGGATTCAATAATTCATTGGTAGGTACTCTCATGCTTGCCGCTCTGTCCAATCCTCTGGCATACTGAACGTGTGCCACTTCCAAATCGGGGTTGGAAGAGCTCCGCGTCATTGACGAACAATTTTCATAATCTGGAGAGTTTTGGTTGGATAACGGGTGAGGCATGTTACATTGGAATTGTATATAAGTAGCCAGTAATTGGTTACGTCCGTGTTGATCTACTGGTAGCTCTTGGACGTTCTAAAATAAATAGAAGGGTGGAAATATTCATTTTAGACACACTGGCGCTTTTTCACGCTACAAGTATGACATGGAACACTGCCAACTGACAGAATTATGCAACGTTTTGACAATTGACAGCTGGTACACAGAACTATTTGAAGTTTAGTGAAATATTGTATTGTTTATTACGTCTAAAGTCAAAAGTGTGACATGGAACACTGCCAACTGACAGAATTATGCAACGTTTTTGACAATTGACAGCTGATACACAGAACTATTTGAAGTTTAGTGAAATATTGTATTGTTTATTACGCCTAAAGTCAAAAGTGTGACATGGAACCAGTGCTGAATAATGTTAATAACCACCTATGTTATTAACCAGTTTTTAGCGTTAAGTAACGCTAAGTTAAAAATTGATTGAAATTAACTACGGTTAACAATTCAGGTGACCACTTAAAAAAGAAGAATTTTTATAAAATTATATTTATATAAAAGCATTTTCTAGCCCGCGAACATCAGGAGTTTGCGCAGTAATTTTTTCATGTCTATTAAATAGTATTACACAGACCCCTGACGTCCGCGACTGTCGATGACTTCTGGAGCTTTTATTTACATCTCAAATAAGCTTAAATTATGCCAAAATGTTTGTAATAGCGGGCAGAACACAAATATCTAATAAACAATTTTTTTTTGGTTAAAAATTGATAGTTAATAACTAGTTAGTAACCAGTGACCGGTTAACAAAATTATTAACCGGTTAATACCCATCACTGACATGGAACACTGCCAACTGACAGAATCATGCAATGTTTTTGACAATTGACAGCTGATTCACAGAACTATTTGAAGCTTCGTGAAATATTGTATTGTTTATTACGCCCAAAGTGTGACATGGAACACTGCCAACTGACAGAATTATGCAACGTTTTAGACAACTGACAGCTGATTCACAGAACTATTTGAAGCTTCGAGAAATATTGGGCGCGTTCAGCCACACTAGCGCAAAGTTAGCGCTAGCAGCGGCGCTCTGTGAAAGCGCTTGAAGGTGGCTGAACGTCTATGCTTTGATGCTGCTATGTAACAAATATTCGATCCATATTCGTTGGTATATTTCTACGCAATATTTTTCCATCAATATTAAATTCTACAGTTGTATACGGTTCAATATTCTCCGCCATAATTAAACCTCATTAAACACTAATAAAAACTAAATAACAGAAATTATATCTTGGAGGTTAGCTGGAAAAAATGGCGACCGCTAGAGCTAGCGCTGTAACTTAGCGGTCAAATTCGCCCACTGCTTACTCAGCGCTTGCCTAGCGCTAGCGTGGCTGAACGCGCCCATAGTATTGTTTATTACGCCTACAACAGTGACATGGAACACTGCCAACTGACAGAATTATGCAACGTTTTTGACAATTGACAGCTAATACACGGAACTATTTGAAGTTTGGTGAAATATTGTATTGTTTATTACGCCAGTGTGCCTTAGCCTAAGTTTGTACTTACCGATATTTTATCAAGAAGAGCGCAAATCGCTTCGAAACAAGTATGTCCGACGTTAAGAGTGTGACCGGATAGGCGTGGAGGTTGTACAAGTAATTCTACGATATTGTCGAAAATTATTGGTAAATATTTAACGATTGTCTCTGGTTTAGCGCCTGATAACCCTAACATAGCAGATCTATAATAATAAAAAAAGAAATCAGACTGAATTTATGAGTCTAAGTAATCTTTACCTTAGTTCATTTTCGGATCCGACTTCTCCTAATCGTTGCGGAATGATTCCGGTGTGGACGAAGTCGTAGGCGGCGAAAAATCTTTCAATCGGCGGATCGTGAGTGTGAACAGACGAAGCGGCATCCAAAGTAACCGTAAATAACCCCTTGTGATTATCCAACCATTTGGTGCCTGGTAAACAAACGTCGGGGGGGATGTAACTGTAATTTCTCGGCGGTGGTTCGAGCATTACAGGCAAACAAAATTCACCCGATATTAAACGACCGTCTCTTAACAATGGCAACCACTGGAAATATAAAATATCGTTAAATGGCACCCTTTGATTAATTTTCCAAATCTTACAGTATATCCTACAGGGGTATCGACAGTATTTTGATCGATTTTCTTCTGGCAGGAAATGTGGTAAAAAGAAAAGAGCAGATGGTGATTGTCGGCCAAAGCGGCCGGTAGCTTAACTTTAATTTCATCGTAAAAAGCGGGATTTTTGCTGTGGTAAGTAACACCACAATATGCTTCATTTAACATTTCTGGACAGCTGGATTTTCCGAAAATGTTGTACAAAGCGTTTTTCTCTTCTTCACCAGCCATTAATTGTACACGTACTGCTAGATTTCGCGAAGACCCTGCTCTATTGGAGAAATTCAGTTCTTTAGGAGAAACGAAAAGGAGATTTTTGTAAGTATAGTGAGGAACGAGTAATTCTTTTATAGGAAATTCTAGAAGTTCTTTGGTAGGTCGACTTTTTTCGTCAATATAAGGCCGGAGTTTCGCTAATTCCGGTGTCAAACAGTTCCTACAAATTTAATGAAATAAATAAATTTACTTGAATCAATTTTAGAATCTCACCTTAATTCTCCGGGACACGGAGATATTTCTAATTTCAAAGTTGCCGGTATACACTTTAATTTTTTCAAAACCAAAGTAGGTCTTTTTAATTCCTGCAAACTTTTATATAAATCTTCATCTTTAAGTTTATCACTTTCTTGTTTGAAAAACGAGGACATCGTTAAAGTTATCGGACGGAAAGAATCGATGCTGTTAGCTAAATGATCCGGTGACCATGATCGTCTTTTATTTTGTCTTTCCAAGGAACCTCTTCTGGTTAAAGTACCCATGTCTGTTGCTCGTCGTCTTAGTTGTTCTAAACCACTTGCCGAAGATTTCCTATCTAATAAAACAATAAGAGAGAATAATGGTTTATACTAATAATAAGTTTTCTCACCTAAGCTGTTAGTATTTGAACCACCACCGATGGAATCTCTATCAGCATCTCTTTCCAACGAATTTCCTCCGTTAATAACGTTCACTAAATTTATAGCGGTCCAAGCAAAAGCTTGTCTATACTTTCCCAAACGTTCACAAACAGAAACAGCAATTGATTTTAATTTATCACGATTCTAAAAAGTAAAATATATAACAGTACATTATTTTCTGATGCAATTAAAAATATTACCTTGTCTTCTTTGAGATATGGTTCAACACATTCACTTATATCACCTTGTAGTACTTTTTCTAATCTTATGACAATAAACAAGTCTGGACTCGGATGAGATATATTAAAAATACAACCTCTAGCTAAGGAACTGGTATCACTGTAAGGCACATGTCCTCCTAGCATTCTTTTCAAACCTTCTGGATTCAAATCAAAGTAAAATGTTTCAGAAACTTTTTTACGTTCTTTACAATCATATAAGGCCATCGAAGCAAAAAGAGGTTCAACTTCAATTTCCATTCTGTAATAGAAAATATTCATAGAAATTCTAATGTCTTAGAAGAATGTTTACTTACATTAACTGCTGGCACTTGACTAACACTCTATGCCCCATATGTTCAAAAGGAGCATTAGCAGGTAATCTTTTTTCAGCAGGTTCACTTACTTCAAAATGTATCTCAGAACTTGTCAAAGTAAATAAGGCATCTTGTCTTTCTACCTGTCTTCTTGTTTCATTTAACTGATCTATGACTTCCGGGATGGGGTGCTCTAATATTTCCAAAATTAGAGGATCCCCAGCTGAATGTCGAAGATCTAGTGATGCCCAAGAATTTCTTGGAGTTAAAGTATCTCCACATGATGAAACTGAAGCTATGGAAACTACACTTTGTCTGCCACTGCTATGAGAAGTCAAATCTAAAAGAAAAAAAGAAAATATTACCTACCATATTTGACATATTAAAACAGCACTGACCTATTTCACTGCTAGATTCTGAAGGAGGTGCTTGAAAATCCACTTCAAATTCCTGTTTTGGTGTGAGGGTCAATTCCTTGCAAAGATTAGATCTACTAGAGACGCTACTACTGTATGATCTACTATTATAACGAATAATCTTCCAGCAAGATTTGTAACACTCCACACAGGTCTGAACATGAGGTGGTAACGTTTCACTAAAAATTTTAAAAAGATGAAAATACCTCATATAGATATATAACGCTTCTTACAGCTTTTCCTCGGGTAAAATTGGACGTATGGTTCTTATAGGCCTATCTAAAATTTCTACTTCAACATCTCCTTGAGGTATATCTAGGATGGCTCTTAATGGATCACGATCAATTAGGTTTTGATAGCTTTGTAAGAAATCTTCAAATTCCAAAGGCTCCACAACTTCGTTAATCCACCCCTAAAATATAATATTGTTATTAAAAACACTAGTTGGAGTAAATGAATCATACCGATGAAGAGGGTGATAAAATACCACTTTTTGTACAAGATACATTTCGGCGTACATCAGCTGCATGTTGCCTGTAACAAAAAAATGTTAGTGTTTCAAAAAGTTTAAGTTTTAATTATTACTTTGATAATTTTTGTGCAAACGCCCTTTGAGTGGACGCCATTCCTATTTCAAAACAAAGTTGGAAGCTAGAAATATGTCAAAAAATCGGGTAGTTTATCTGTACCATTTGACACTAACCATAGTAGTCATATTGAAGATAAAAAAAGAAGAAAATAAAACAGAAGAGGTGCTAGTTTACCCTAAAGGAAGTGGTGCTGGGTAAATTATTCCCAGTAATATTACACAAAAGGAAGAAGACAGTAGCGAAATTAACTGTCAACTTTTCTTGTCATTTGAATTTTTAATTAAAAAAGTATTTTTATAACATTTTATAAGATATTAAACCTAGATACTTTTGAATACGATGTAAGATACTTCCATTACCAGTATCATTTGTAAGAATTTGAAAAATGGGTGCGACAAGCTCCCATTTTCAGGAAACATTTTCTCAAATGCTGAGCGAAGATTCATTTAATACTCTTCTGTCAGAAGAAATCAACAAACTCACATACGAAGAATTTTTAAATTTAGTAAGAGAGCTAAATGAGCTGTAAGTATTGGTTCATATTGATTTAAAAAGTGCAACAAATGTGATTTTTTAGGTCAAAAAAATGTTTAGATAAAAACGGAAATCAGCTTATATTTGCCGTAAAAAAGATGTCAGATTCAGCAATATTTTGGAAAGCTGCCATACAAATTGCTTGTGTTAAAATAGACCCAGAAGATCAAAAAATAATTACTTTCAGGCTACTGTCTCTTAATGAATTTATAAAGGTTTTTAAGACATTAAAGTGTCAAACTATGGCTGTAGAGCAATGTGAAAGGTAATAAATACTGTCTATCTATAAACATATTATTAATACATGTATCTTTCAGTTATGACAATAAGGAAGATGATGATAGTCTTACCATATCTGGTATTTTAGAAAGGGTATCAGAGTCCAGCACAGAAAGTCAAAGTATATGTTGTATTTGTTTCGAAAGAAAACAGGAAGTATTGTTACCTTGTGCTCATAGTTACTGTTTAAGTTGTATAGAAGAATGGTAAGAGATATGTTTCCAATGTTACAGTAATATAATTAACACGTATTTTTTTAGGAACGAGTCACATGATACCTGTCCTATTTGTAGAGAAAAATTAGACAGTACAGACGATACATGGGTATTATCAGATGTACCGAAAGCTGAAGAAATAAGTAAAGAGATTAGAGACAACCTACTGAATTTAACAAATAAAGATGGACATGCGTGCAGTCCTTTTTAACTTCTCAAGTAGTTGTAGAGAAAATCGAACAGGCATGGAGATTTATTAAAAATTAAAAAGGAATGGTGTATAGATTTTGGGATTTTTTTTATTAGAAAACGAAGAAAAAAAGAAACGAGCTCCAAATTCTTATAAGGTTTCGATGAATTGTTTACTGCAACTACAGAAAGCTATTTCTGCTGACTTAAATTTGAAAATACTTGACTTTTGGTAATAAAAGCTTCAAGAAAACTTGGTAGTTTACGAGTGAATTTCTCTGTGGTCAATTTAATCAAACATAATTCAATATCCTTTGTGTTCTAAAAACTGTATAATATGCTTTTTCAACAATATTTTATAGGTCGGTACTTTTTTGCAAACTACAAAATTGAAAAACATTTTCTTTGTGTTGTATTGACTTCTAGTCGGTCGATTATTTATGACTAGATGTCTCTTTAAATATTCATTGCAGCTACTATTAAGAAAAAAATGTTTATAGTATAACAAAGTACGTTAGGAAAAAACTTTTTTAAAATCAAATAGAAGTATTGTCATTATTTAGTTTTATATTTAAATCTAAGGACATTTATGTAAAGCAAAAATATTATTAAAGCATTACCACTTTATTAAATCCTGTGTTTGTTGATCCTGTTCACATTCTGTGAAAATGTTCAAAATAAAAACATGTCATCTACACGAGATGACTTTTGTTTATCTTCTACTTGTTTTCTTAAAAATCTAAGACCTGCTTCGATAGAATCCTGGACGTCCGTACCAGTTCTTGAATTCCTTTTAATTTTACTTGATTTTGGTCCATAGTAATCATAAGTCGGAGGTGGCTCTACTTCTGCTCTTTTTCTTTCAGGAACATTTGAACTACTACTACTACATTCATTGTCATCTATATCCAGTATTTTATGTAACTTGTTATCAAAATCAGTTGAATTATTCATCGTTTGTGTAAAACCTCTTATTGTCGAATCACAATTTTTATTTTCTGGAATATTTTTATTAACAAATGTATCACTTTTTGTGTTAACCCTTTGTGCCATTCGATCTAGTTTTTCCATTCCGCTGGACAATGCTACTGAACGTTTTAATACATTTTTATGTTTCCGATTGCTACTAGACTTAGTACTGAATTTTAAAGTTTCATTTACTTCTATTTCGTCTTCTGTTGCTCTGAAATTCTTTCTATAAGTTGTAGGTGGAGCAAACTCAACAGGTCTATCTTCTCTTTTCTTTTCCACCCATTCTTTTTGGGTCATAACATCAACTTCTTTTATACCTTCTTTGCCAACATCCCAAGGTCTTATATATTTCCTTCTAGCTTCCTCTAAAAGTCGCTCTTTTCCTTCTTGATATTTTTGTATTCTCAACTCTTCTTCTTCTTCTGACTTTTCTGGTTGTGGAATTATGGTTTCTGGTTCTGAAACAAATGGTGATGCAACACATATGTAATAAGTTTACAAATAAATATTACCATCTTCCTCCGGTGGTAGCCCCATTCTCGCTCTTTTCCGATTCCTGGCTGCTTTTAATCTAGCTGCAAGAAGTTTTTCTCTAGTTTCTTTTAGTTGTTGTGCTTTTTTCTGTTTATCTTCAGTTTCTTTTCTTAAATTTCTCAAAGCTTCTTGTTGTTTGGCTCTTTCTTCTTCATCTTTTGAAAAACCGTAGTATCCAACACCATGTGTCCTTGCCTCTAGAATGCACAGATTAAAACATTTGAATATGTGATTAATTTTATTACAATACCTCCAAATAATACATCTTCATAATGTATATCTGATTTATTACGAATTTCATCTTCTTCTTTCTCCCACTGTCTTCTTTGTAATTCTCTTCTCATATCAAGAGAAATCAATTCAGTTTGATCACAATCCTTTGAAACTTCTCCATCGTCAGGAATATCTGTGGAACCTATATCATCTTTCTGAATTTCTTCTTTATTTGAATCCTTATTATCTTCATTGAGTTTCTTCATTTCATTATCTTTTGATTTTAAAAATTCCAAATCTTTCTGCATACATTTTCTTGTTCTTCCAAAACAATCAACATATTCAACCCTATGGTAGTAAATTATCACTTGTAATTAATAGGGTCACAAACTTTTCTACTTACCATTTTTCACTAGGATCCTTTGTTTCATTTTCATCAGATTCATAGTAATCACTATATTCACTTTCAGATCTCCTTTTATCAAATTCTGAATCGCTGGGAGATAAGTTGCTAACCTGCCTACTGTCTTTCTCATTGAATCTCACTAAAACTTGTTGATATTTTTTTCTTTTTTCTTCAGATAGTGTGCCAGAAGAAAGTTTTTCATATATATGAGATTTATATTCTAAGGCTGCTCTAAAAAATGTTTATTATTAATAAATATGTACGCTAACTAAAAATATTTATTTACTTGGACAGTTTCAACAAGTCTATGTCTTCCTCATAGTCTTTGTTACTTCTTTCTTCAACACCTTTATTTTTAATTTCTAAAGGTACCTTTTTCAGTATCTTAATTTTTGCTTCATTTTCAATTTTAGCTTTTGATATAAGTTCCTGTTTTCTTAATATCTCGGCCTTCAGACTTAACAACTTGAAATAAAAATATGATTTAACATATATCAATTTGGGAAAATGTTTTTGCAGTACTTACTGAAGATTTACTAATTTCGTATGTACTCATATTAACTTCTCAAACAAACTCATCAATAAATTAAATCAAATATATATTGTTTTATTTTGACTTTTTAATTTTCAACATTACAACATGGTTAACTTCTTTAACCACTCTTCTTCCTTCTTGAGGTATTGGGCTTAACCGCTAGGTTATCCACCCAGGTTTTTTTACCACTCACAAGCTCGACCCATTTTCACTTTTTATCAACTAATGAACTAATTCTGTTTTTTTTTTACGTCAAATTTATAAATCCAGTTATCTTATTGAAGTTATACCTTGTACTAGCTAGATAACGCGTAAAAGCCGAATACAAAACAACCAAATTACAAATCTAAAATGCAACCAGCCCTCTGTTTCCTAGGCAAATTATCCCCTGGGATATAACCCAATAAAGGAGAAAGAAGAAGAAAATGTCACCAAACAATTGTTTTTCCTCAGGGGTATTGTCAACTGACAGTTTATGGACATGCCATAGGTATTGACTTTTATTGTTTACATACATATCTCAGCTGATTCATAGTATAGATAAAATAAAAATCTAGAAAGTAAAAAGGTAATATGGGACAAACAAAAAGCCAGTTTAATGATGAAGAACTACAAGATTATCAGGTATTTTAAATAATGTAACATCTGTATCTAGTACCTATTCATTTTATATAAATTTACAGGATTTAACATACTTTTCCAAAAAAGAAGTTTTATAGTAAGTTACTATTATTACAATATTGATTCTCAGTACTGATAAAATTATTTCTAGTGCTCATCAAAAATTTAAGGCACTAGCTCCTGAAAAAGTGGGCCATAATAAAAATGCTAAGCTTCCGATAGCAAAAATATTACAATTTCCTGAACTAAGCGTAAATCCTTTTGGAGAGCGCATATGTGAAGTTTTTAGTTCTAGTCATGATGGAGATTGTACTTTTGAAGATTTTCTAGACATGATGTCAGTTTTCAGTGAAGCAGCTCCCAAATCTGTAAAAGCTGAACATGCATTTCGTATATTTGGTAACATTCATTGTAGTTGAATAAAAATATGGTTTTGTTAATGGGATGGTTTTAGATTTTGATGGAGATGATATGTTGGGAGTATCAGATTTAAAGAAAGTTCTTAATAAACTGACTGGAGAACATAAGCTAAGTGATAATGAGATAAATATGCTTATTGAGAATATATTAGAGGAAGCAGATTTTGATGATGATGGGTCTCTTTCTTTTGCTGAATTTGAACACATTACTGATAAATCTTCAGACTTTTTAAAGTAAGTTGTTAAATAATGATAATGTTTGTTAAAGCTAATAATAAAATATTTTTAGTGCTTTCAGAATTCGCCTATAAGTTTATTGATCTTGAAAAGTGATATTTATACAATTTTCCTAATTAGTATTCATTCCAAAAAATGTTCAAGCTGCACATGTAAATATATTATAACCAATTAAACAGATATTTCCTTCAAGAACCAAAGGTTTAACTAATTATGTATGTATGTATCAAAAATCCATTTCTACACTCATTCTTCATATTATTAAACATAAAATTACTGAAAATGTTTATTTAAAAAAATTTAAATTTCAAGTTAGATATTTAATGTAATTTTCTTAGTACAATACAGGATACATAACAACCCAAAGTTGTGTTAGAGTTTTATGTATAATAACTATTAACTTTGTACAAAATAAAAAATATTGTTCAGCTCTTTCCTTAAAGCCAATTATTCAAGATATTTTATTAAAATTCAAAACTGGTTATCATACATTAAGATTGTAAGTATCCAGGCAACTTCATCCTCATAAAAACGTAAGTAGTACAAAATGAAACTAACACACAAATAAATCCAACTGCTGTAATTAGCAACCTATTCAATTTAGGAGTAGTAGTGTTATGTATGTGATCAAGAACAATAAATCCAAGTCCTCCCATTGAAAACAAAAAACTCGAAGCAAGTCCTTCCATTATATATTGTCCATTGACTCTGTATGGCATGAATGCCACCTAAAAACATCGTAAACAGTTATTAACGTTAATTTAATATTTATTTATAAAACTTACTGGTCTTGAATGTCCGTGTTCATCAGTTGTTGATCCTACACTTGGGGGTTCAACTATCACATCATAAATGATTCCTAAAATAGAACTTTCATAAAAACAATTTAAATGAAAAAAGAACAATTTGTTTTACCTCCTGTTACCAGAAAATAGGAAACCAAGACTATCGCAAACATAGTCATGGCCGATGGTTGTCTTACCCATAAAGGTTTTTTAATTTTCATATGTGGAACTTCTAATATTGCAAAAGGAAGTGTAAAAAATTGCTCCATTGTATATACTGGACACTTGGCAAACTAACTACACGAAGTTTAAAATATAACCTTCGTTTTTCTACTTTTTTTACTACCATATAGGAGATAATTTGACTATCTTCTTTTTTAAATTATTTTCCGAGACCGTTCCGTTAGTTTTTAAACTGTCACTTTAGTACACAGATACTATAAATAGTTTCAGGTTATATTGTTCGGTAATAAATGAGACTTCTACAATGAGCAGTAGAATGTCGTCCGTTTCAGTATTTTGTTGCTTAAGAGGATGTTTAGACAATTTCCAGTTTCGTCCTACAGTGCCTCACGTTCCCAAAGAGAATCCCGTCCTCTTGGACACAGCTTTTATGGGTAATTTATAGTAGCATTTTCCCTGATATCCTTATGAGATTGTTTACTTTTAGGATATGAAGTCGTCGTTGTAAAAAATGGTTTAAGAGTGTGTGGCTCAGGTGCTGTTTTAGGAAGCGCACCGTTAGTACAGTCCAAAGCTTATTTTGAAGTTAAAATCCAACAAGGTGGTTCTTGGTCTGTAGGTGTTGCTACTAGACAAACTGACTTGAGCTTAGTACAAGGTAATTTATATTTTTATATTATACATTTAGTATTTATAATTTGTATTTTTAGGTGGCCAAGATGAATTTTCTTGGTCATTAAGTAACGACTGTACAATATATCATAATAAACAGGAAATTCACAAAGTTAGCTTACCTGCTACGTCAAATGAAATTGAACAAATCAATGAAGGTGATATAATTGGTGTAGCATTTGATCATATTCAATTAAAATTTTTTTTAAATGGAAGCGAAATTGATAATTCAATCAGTAACATTAAAGGAACTGTGTATCCAGCATTACATGGTAAGTTATGACTTTGATCATAAAATGATCTTAGTTTATTTGTGACATATGTTTTAGTTGATGATGGGGCCATATTGGACATAGTTTTAGACAACTTTACATATTCACCTCCTTCGGGATTTGATAAAATCATGATTGAACAATCTTTGCTATAAGATAATTTTAGTGTAATGAACAAATTTTATTTATTTTTTTTTAACAAATTTTATTTTTATATATTATATAAGTTTTAAAATGATTTTTATTGTATATTTACAATTTGTAGGCTTCAAATATTAATAATTTATTTATAGGATTGTTAATAAAGAAGAGAATTATGTATAGACAAGACAGTTTCATCAATACTTCTTTTTTGTCTTGATCTCAGTAATGTGCATTTATTATGCTTTTGATTTAATTTTAATTTGATAAAAGACTGGTTATCGTGGTTTAGCTTTGTCTCGAGTGTAAAAATGTATATCTGTAAATAGTAAATGATGTCCACAAAATATCTATTTGTTGAAAAATTTGCAAAAGGGCACAAAAATAATGATCAAATGTATAAACAAGTTACGCCTTTCTACAGTCTTGAATCGAAGGATTAATATACTTGATACATTTACTCTCCAACCTAGACTCTAGTTTGATTTTTTGATGTGAATCTCCATTGGACTGTTGGATTTTAATTAGAGGTACTTCTAGATTATTATTTTAGTGCTCTCAAATTATGTTCGTATAAAGGATTTATAGGTTAAGATGTTAAGAAAAAGGAATTTGAAACTTTGTAAAAACTATTATATTTCATCATGCAAAATAAATACACATGTATATAATTGATGAAGCTTTTTGTTTTCTCCTAGGATATATATGTATATCATCACTCTTTTAAATAAAATAAAAAACAATAAATGCACAGTGTTTGTTACAAATCAAACTAAATCTAGAAAAATATCTATTGAAAACAAATCAGTCTCGAAGAAATGTAAATATATTTTTTGAGTATAGGTAAAAGTATAAAGATAAAACAAAAAAAATATTTATCTAACAAATTTGTATACAGGGCGGATCTATTATTTGACTCCCTCTTCATGTGAAAAATATTTCTACCATTGATTACCCTAATCCAATCAAATATAGTGACTCACCCTGTATAACGATAATTCTATTTTATAGAATATGAAAATGCATTAAGATTGTCGCTTATTACTAAATCATTGATGATTTTTTTTTGTTTACATAAAATAGATATAAATATAAAAAAAAAGAGTAAATTATAAATGCCCAGTTGGACCCATATTTTTATTAAATAAACTGGATTACACTGAAAGTGGTCGCTTGTTTTAAACTTCTAAAAGTGTTTAAAGTACATTTCAATATTTTCAAAAAAAAAGGGAAGAAAATTTCATCAAGGAAATGTGTAAAACAAGCGGTTTTGACTAATTATTCAAAAAATCAATCGTACTCACCTACTCATAGGATTATACGTCTAAAAATTCAGTGAAGCATAAATATTTTACAAAATTATTGATTAAAAGAGTTAATGAATCAAATCTTTTATAAAATAAAAAATTTAACCGTCACAAATATAAATAAAAAAAATTACTATGCACTAAATCTTTGGTTATTTTTGTCATTAAAATACAAATCAACGTAAAGTCAGTCAATGCAAATATAAATTGTTACAAAAATGTATATGTAACAAGTGAATTGGTGCTTAAAAAATATGTGTTAATTGTTAGTATTCTACACTAAAAAGATCATAGATCTATATTTTAGATGTGAGTTTTAGTTATTTTTTTGACATATGACAGTGTGGGTAACTGTAAGACATGAGGTGTATCATGCTGATGATCATGTGTGGTTGTAACGAATATGTAATGTATAAATAAAGTTCGTTGTTTTTCCTTATGCATCCTGGCATTTTATTTACAAGAACCAGAAAAATATATCATTAATATCATCAAAGTCATAGAACAATTAGAGCTGGCTTGTATAATATGAAAAAATTATTATTTGCATTAACTGATCAAATAGTGACTACATAATATGCTGTTTTTTATAATTATAAGATGCAAATGGAAGAACCTACACAAAATTATTTCGATGTATTTTACAGTCTAATAAAAAATAGAAATGAAGGAAAATGTATACAAAAAATAAGGTACTCAGTTGCACATTGTAATACAGGAGTTTAAAAAGTACCTCCCCGTAGAGGAAAACTATATGCGATCACTGGTTTTTATTTACCTATTAAAAATAAAAGGAGAAACATGGCACTTCTAATATCAGACTTTGTTTCAGCCGAACTTCAAGTAGCTTCTGTTGGGTCTTCCAATTTGTCCCAATCGAATTCGGTGGGACCTAATTTGGAATTCAAAACTCCGAGATTTTTGAATCTCTCTTTAAAATTCGGATCGCGACGTTTCAATCTTTCGAATCGTTCAAACAAAATTGTCTTAGCGAAACTATACAACTTTAAATCTAGATTATTCAATTTCTTAATTTTTTCTGATTGGTCGGAAGAGAGCGTAGTTAGAGTGTAACTCGATACGGTCGCGTTGTTTTGTTCGAAAGGTATGGCGAATCTTAGATTAAACGTTTCTTCGAATATGTATTGCGAAATTTTTTGATATTCGGTTAAACCGAAAAAGGCCATAGAAAGGAGGTTTTTCTTAGCACTAGCTAATAATATTTTATTTCTGTCGTCTTCAGACATGTAAGATCTGTTGTAACAACCTGTGTATAAAAATTGATTAAAAAAATTGTGAATTAATTATTACAATATTATAAACTTACCTATTAATTCTAGATCTGCCAACATCCTCGTTTGTCTATTAATAGCTAAATTACTTTCACAACTCATAAATTCGTCCAATTTAACCCCCTCCCAGTCTTCTCCTTTATAACAAGAAGGCACTTCTTTTTCTGTAGCTAATCGTCCATTGCAAAAGTGCCTGGAACCTTTCCAAGTAGCTCCTCTTTGCACATGACGAAATTCAGAAAGATATCTGGAAATAAATTATTTTTACTACACATCCATAACCGAACAATAAATAATATACTTACCTTGCTACTGGTTCTCTTAAAAGAGTTATATAAAAATATCTCCTCTTCACTACATCTTCCAATTCATCTAATTTTTCATCTACGCAACTGGTTAACTCTGTCCAATCTGCGTGTAGACCGCATTTCCATCCGATAGTGTACCGGCTGAATAACCAACTTTGATTAGAATGTGATCGGTAACAATAACATCTTTTTCGGCCTATTGGACATGTACAAGGTCGTTTTAAGTCTAAGTCATGGACAAGATGTTTGCCAAAAGATGTCCCACCTGATAAACATATTCTAATTTTAGTTTGCACCCTGAAAGTATTCGGACTGGGAAATTATATAAATAGCCAATTTCACTTATGTCTCGTTTCATAACACAGTTTAATTACATCTTCTAATTATAGTCACCAGGAAATATTCCTTATATATTATGTGAGGGGTATGATCTATTTTTGTTTTTTAATTAAAAATGTACATTTTATATGACTTGTTAACAATGGGTTTGATTTAATTGAGGATGTATTATTCAAAACACGTTAATGTTGGTATAAAAATAATACATAAACAATAAAGGAGCCAACATACTGATAGTACCTTATCTGAATACTAATTACATAATAAAAGAATATATCTAGCAACAAATATTAGAAATAATTATTTTATAACAGTGATATCTTACCTGTTTTTTGCATATGGAGAAAAACTATAACATCTTCTGAATCCATGTCAAAAGTAAAGTTATCATTTAACATATCATCATAGCTTAAACTAACTTTTGATCGTGTCTGAGCAAGTGGCTTTCCTAAATTATCTTGTATATACATAGTTTCTCTTGAGCTTAATGCACAAACCTTAAAATAATTTTTATGTATAGTAAATATTTACATATATGAACATTAGAAATGGGGCAGGTTTATTTTTCTAGCCATGTTGTTTTTAGTTGTAAGCTAGTTACAACAGTTTATTGGGTCAAATACGTACGAAAAATTATTATTACAGTTAAATTGATTAAGACTTTGTTTATCGAATTTAACTAAAAATACTCAGTAAGGATAACAATTTTAAGGTCATGCTCCGAATTTATTGTAAAAATACTTAAATAAACGGCAAATCGTACCTTATCGGGACAGAAGTATCCAAATCCAAGTATTCCAAAAATGCACAATGCCAAGCAGAAAAGGCATATTTGCTTTAATCTGGAGGACCTACTTTCCATTTGTTTGATTTCATAGACACCATTAGGTAACAGTAAAGCTAAATCGCTATTAACCACTTGTACGGATACACTCTTTACATTCTTCATTATCAATCCATTGAGAAAAATATTAACGATTACTTTTTATTTGTTTACATATTTAAGTGATTTCAGAACTATTATAGCACTACACCCAATGATAGCAAAAGCAAACTCAAACTGCAAATAAGTTTGACAGCTTTATTTGACGCTTGACGCTATTTATTTTTACTGTCAAAGACAACATCATTAACTTTATTTTCCATTTATTAATTTGAATTGATAACTATAACTTTTCTGATTTATAAAACCATTCCATTTCAAAAATGAATATATTTTTAACGAATGTACAGTATCAGGATTATCTCAGTGGTATAGAAGCTGTGTAGTGTAGACCACTCTGAAGAAATCGTAGATATATTTCCTTGAATGAAGGAGAGAAGAAGAGAATGGATAAAAATGTCAGATATCAGTTGTCATTATTTATTGTAGACATCTGCGATAAATTATTTAAAAATGGTTTTATATTATTATATTGAAATTGGATTGATATAAATGTTATTTTTGAATTAAAAAGTTTGAAGTAATCTGTGGTAATTACAATTACTCAAATAGAATGGACAACGTTGGAGCTGAAGTTGGCCAAAAAATGCGGGTACTGTTTGTTATTACATACTTTAGATATTAAATAATGATCAGCAAAATTGCTTTAAAGAAAAGAGTTGTCAGTGTTTTATGATATAATTAATCACCCTCTGTGAATGGGTAACAATTTTAGAAATGTATCTAATACCAAATTTATGCAAAAACTTACTAGATGAACTGAAAACTATACTTTAAATTTTGATTTACTATGTATCAAGTTTTCTTTATACAATATTAAATTATCTTGTACTTTTTAGTCTGCAATCAAAGCCAAACTGCTAGAATTGAACTGTTATGTTGGTAAGTTGATGATATATACCTAATCAAAAGAGATAATTTAATTTAACGAAAATTGTTCTAGATGATGAACTTCCTGATTATATAATGGTTATGGTAGCAAATAGAAGATCTAAATCGCAAATGAACGAAGATTTAAATTTATTTTTAAGTACCAAAACATCTGCATTTGTAGAATGGCTTCACATTGTTCTTAAAAAACTAAAAGAAGTCACAGTAACCAACCCAGGTAACTTATTAAGTTATTTTGACATTAAATCCACTTTTGTATTTTTATTATTGTTGTAGAAGTTTATAAAAAAGTCGCCAAAAGGAAATTGAATGAACAGGCAGATGTTAAGGTTAAAAAAGAGAAGATAAAGAAATCTGGAATTGTTAAAAAAGAGAGTCAAGATGAGTCTAACTACTCTGCAAAGTAAGTATTATAGCATTTTTAAGTTAAGTTTGTATAATGGCTTCAAAATTTCTTTATTTTAGAAGTTTTAATAAAAATAATGACCCAGATAAAAATGCAGGAGAATTTGATATTCCTCTTTTGTCAGAGATTAATGATTCCAATGAAAATGATTTGAAAGATATTGAAGCTAAAATTAGGAATGTAAAGAGTAGGTTAGGAATTGTTGTTGAAGGTGATGTAGACGAGGAAATTTTAAGAATCAAAATTGAAAATGGTAAATTTATGATATTATATGTTAAGATACATATATTTGAAATGAATTATCTCCTACAGCTAAATTAGAAGAAAATACTATACGAGAAGTACAACTACAAGAAGAACCATACAACAGTCCTAATGAGAGAGATGTTGAGTTAAATGAAGAAGGACGAGATCAAATTAGTTACACCCCTGAAAAACCACGAAGACATTCACCGATAACATTTGAAAAAGAGGATTTTTCAAAAACTCCACCCAGAAAAAATTCTATACTTTCCAGATTAGGTAAAAGAATTTCCTTTGATGGCGAATCGGAACCAAAGAAGAAAAGACTCAGTTCCGAGTTTAGAAAGGAAGAAGAATCGAATTTTAAAAGAACTAGTTCAAAGAAGGATGATAAGCAAACTTCTAGGGACGACAGGAAGTATAGAAGAGACAGAGATAGAAGGAGATCAAGTGAGAGAAAAAATTCAAGAAATCGAAAAGATTTTGGTAGTTTGGAAGAAGCTCGTAGCAGAGGGGAAAAGGGAGTTCTGAGCAGACTTGGAGTCATGTCAAAAATCCATGTCCCGGAAAAGCCTATAGATGACTCTGAAATCCAAGACGAGTTAAAAACAAGGGAGGTTCGAAGTATGGTTCAAGTTGAACCAAGAATTTTACCTTCTGTAGCAGTTCAACCGAATAAAAATTTGTTACTCAAAGCTGTAGCCGAAGCCAATAAGAGCGTATCTCAAGCAAACAATAAGGTATGTAGAAACTATTTTAATTTTGATTTAAATGGTTGATTATTTTTGTAGGTTTCAGTAAAACCTCCCGAAGATGTTGACGAAAACGTACCGTCGACTAGAAAATTGTCGCAAAGTGAAAAAGTTAAACTGAGAAACCTCATACTAGCTCAAGTGTCCCTTGATGATAGCGATGATAGTACAGATGAAAAACTTACGGAGTATGTACCTAAACCGATTAGAAAGTTAGGCGGAAACGAGTTACCCGAGTATGTACCGTCGTCTAGGAGTTCCATCGAAGGTAAGTTAGAAAATTTCACTGTTAAATTATTTTCTAAATAATGTCACGATCACTATTTAGCATTTTCCTTCCTTTTCTTAGACGCTTCGGATGAAAAACTACCAGTGAAAAGCAGACTTTCAGCTAAAGCACGATTAGAAGGTAGAAAATCTCCATCTCCTATTGTCTTCAGAAGAATATCTTCCAAGGTTAGTTTAGTTTTTTTTTAAATTAAAACCAGCATTTTGAATCAATTTATTAATAGAGATTCATGTAGTGTAATAAATTTTGAATCGTAATAAAATAAACGAGTGATTTTAGCCTTAACCTTTTATACAAAAATCCAAAAGATTGTCTTTAGTTGATAGTAAGCGTTAATAAAGGACCTTGCACACTTTATATGGGAAAATGGCTCTCCGTCAAATTTCTTGAATTTTTGATATGTTGTAGAATTGATCATTCTGAGGAAATGTTTCAATAGGCGCAATTCGATTCTATGACTAGTTTTCGAGATACAGGGTGTTAAATATGAGAAATATTCACTTTTCATCATTTCGTATCTCCCAAGTTGAGATTTAGTTCTGATTTATTTTTGGTTGTATTATCATCACATCCTTGTACGGGCCAGGAACCAAACACTCTGAAAGCTTGGGAAAAACCCCAAGTATCTTTCAAGCGGAAATTCACGCAATAAGAAAGTGTGCCCAGTTCAATATTGACAAAGGATATAGGAGGCAAAGGATTATCATAATGTCTGATAGTCAAGCAGCCATTAAAGCGCTGAGTTCTTGTGTAATCAGTTCCAAAATGGTGTGGGAATGCCTAGGCAAACTTAATGAACTAGGCGACAACAATATAGTCACCTTACTGTGGATTCCAGGACACACTGGAATAGAAGGAAACGAAATAGCAGATGAACTAGCAAAGAGGGGGAGTGAAATACCCTTTTGGGGGCCGGAACCTTTTTGCGGAATCAGCTCCAATGTAATATTGGAAGAAATAGGTAAAGCCGAAGAAAAGAGAAGATCTGACAATTGGAAAGATCTAGTAGGGCTTAGGCAATCAAAGATTCTTCTGGGTGACTACAACCTGTTGAGATCAAATGAATGCATAAGTCAAAGCAAAACTGCACTAAGAGTTTTAACAGGAATCCTAACGGGACATTGTCGCCTGAATGGACACCTTAAAAAGCTCAAAATAATGGAGGAAGAAGATTGTAGATTTTGTGGAATGGAAGAAGAAACCTCGATCCACATACTTGCGAACTGCACAGTATTTCAGAATCCTAGGGCACAGTACCTGGGAGACTACTGGATAGAAGAGGGACAGTTACCTAAGTTGAGGCCTGCAGATATCCTAAAATACCTCCGGGAAATAGGACTAAAGGAGCTACTAGTATCTGAGACTCTCCTCAGAAACTAAGTAGAAGTAAGGGGGCACAATAGATCTTTCAGGTCTCAGTGAATGTTACCCCAAAATACATACATACATGACAAATTCATGGTAAATTCATATCCAAATCTTTTCGTATTACAGGGTGATTTCACTTGATAATAATGCTATTTTAAGACTTTCATAATTTTGTTGTTTTATAAAGAAAAAATGTTGAATAATCACATAATATTATAAATTCACTTCATCGTTCATCATAGTTCATACAATTCATACAAGGTGATTCACGAATATAGAAAAATAACGAATTTTGTTTTTTCGGACAACTTGTAGTAATAAACCCACCGAAAATTACAAAATTCTCGTGAAGGATGTTAAATCATGTGTTTCATCGTATACAGAGTCGAATGATGTCAATTTGTCAAATTACATATACTTTATTAAATAAAAACCTCGATTTTTTTTCATCACCCTATATCTCATAAGGGACTTCGAAAAGGTAGCGATATTTTTTTATGGGAGAACTCGAAATACTTTCATTCATATCGTACAAAATTTTCAACGGAATCCTATGACGTGTTTTTGATATACAAGGCGAACAATTTGTGAAAAAAGCTAAGATCTGTACATTTCCCTATTGCTATATTTTCACTCCAGTTTTCTAGACGATGCTGCAAATGTTAACTATTCGAGTCGTGGCTTATTTTCGAGAGATACTGATCTATACAAGCCCGCCGAAAACTGGAGTGAAAATATAGCAATGGGAAAATGTACAGATCTTAGCTTTTTTCACAAATTGTTCGCCTTGTATATGAAAATCACGTCATAGGATTCCGTTGAAAATTTTGTACGATATGAATGAAAGTATTTCGAGTTCTCCCATAAAAAAATATCGCTACCTTTTCGGACTCCCTTATGAGATATAGGGTGATTAAAAATATCGAGGTTTTTATTTAATAAAGTATATGTAATTTTTCAAATTGACATCATTCGCCTCTGTATACGATGAAACAAATCATTTAACATCCTTCACGAGAATTTTGTCATTTTCGGTGGGTTTATTACTACAAGGTGTCCGAAAAACTAAAATTCGTTATTTTTCAATATTCGTGAATCACCTTGTATGAATTGTATCAACTGTGATGAACGATGAAATGAATTTATAATATTATATGATAATTCAACCTTTTTTCGCATTTTCTCTCTATAAAACAACAAAATTATAAAAGTCTCAAAATAGCATTATTATCAAGTGAAATCACCCTGTAATACGAAAAGATTTTGGAAATGAATTTACCATGAATTTGTCATACAAGGAAGTGATGATATTACCACCAAAAATAAATCAGAACTAAATCTTAACTTGGGAGATACAGAGTGATGAAAAGTGAATATTTCTCATATTTAACACCCTCTATCTCGAAAACTAGTCATAGAATCGAATTGCGCCCATTGAAACATTTCCACAGAATGATCAATTCAACAACATATCAAAAATTCAATAAATTTGACGGAGAGCCACTTTCCCATATAAGGTGTCCGGAGTCCTTTGGTTCGTTATTATTAAAATGTTTACGATATGATTAGGTAACTTCTAAAATTGACGTTCCCGAGACGTTGCAACCGATCCACCCTCCTCCGTCAGTAAAAACCCAAGAAAGATGTAAATATTGGCCTGGTTGTAGACAAGGCGATAAATGCGAATTCGTCCACCCATCAACGGTTTGCGAAATATTTCCAAATTGTAGTAACGGCGAAAAATGCCTGAAAATCCATCCGAATTGTAAATTCGGATCGAGTTGTACGAAAAGAGATTGTCTTTATAGCCACTCAGCTGTCAATTGTCTTCCCGTTATCAAATCCCCCGTCGCGCAACCGCAAACTTGCAAGTTTTTTCCGAAATGTACGAATATTTCTTGTTCTTTTTACCATCCGAAGCTGTGTAAATTTGGTAAATATTGTAAGAACAAAAAGGATTGCAGTTTTTCTCATTTAAACGCCCTAAACAAATCCAGTCTTACTTGGAGATTGAAATAAGTAAAATGTCCATGACATATGACGTTTTTTACTTGCTGTTGACAGTTGACAACTACTACTGGCATTTTACAACTCGAATATGACGGTATTGTCAAATAGAGAAGTAATAATGTACAATTTCCGAGGTTTTCTTGATGTTTAAAATTCATTTATGTAAAAAAAAACGTTTTGCTTTATACAAAAATAAATGTAAAGTAGCGTTAAGTTTTGAAAATATATTTATTCGACTACACCAATGTTTTATTTATAACTATCCTTTTCAAGCATCCTGATTATTGTATTTCTTCTATATAAATTTTTACCCAATATTAAAGTATTGATGATTCAGTGTATGTTTGGTTGCCATTGTACATTAATGACGATTTTGGTATAGGCAACCAATTATACACAAATGATCACTGAAATCGATACCTTTTATGCATTGAAATCGGCGTTAAAGTTGAAATAAATAGTGACCATCGTATAAAATAATTATATATTTATGACTAATATAAAATTGTACACAATCTATTTACAAGTATACATGACTTTTTCTATAAAAATAATTTATTTCGGGATTTTCAGTACTGGTTTTAGATAGGTAGGTATACTGTTTTTAAATAACATTAAATTGAATAAATCGTTGAAATTATTCATTTGGAATATTTCACGATAATTATGCAAGCGTAAACGTATGGAGATCATTAAAATTGTTAATACTGGCTTTTTAAATAAGTAACTAGAGTAAAAAATATAAAACTATTATAATAAATTACATGACTAAAATCCCTTTTTCGAGAAAAAAAAATCAATAGTAAACTAGTTATTTTGATGTAATAACAACTATCTTTATACAATGGTAGGTAATAATAAGAGTATTTTACATGTGTCTCACTAGTCATCGTTAAGTACAGGTTGAGACATCACGCTTGTAGTTGTCGTATTGGATACAGATGGCGCTTTATTTCTATTACGACACCAAACTACGATGTATTCTATCACCCAAGCCAAACAGCACAACATAATTAAAAATGTTTGCGAGTGTATGCAAAGTGGAAAACTTTTTGAGACATCTCGTATATAACCTTAAAACATTTTTATAAAAATAAAATTGTTATAACCGTTATAACCATATGGTTTAATACAGTAGAAACGGTGGAGCTTTACCATCACGTGACTGTTACGTTAGCAACAATATTCATATGAATCAAATCAAAACTTCTGTCAACTCAATCATCGACATATTTATTAAAACTATCGATATGCTGAGTGAATAAGTTACAAAGTCCAAAATTAATAAGTAGTAAAATAAGCATTGTAATATTCCCGTCTCACGGCATTTTAGGTATTATGAAATGTCAAAAGCTAACAAGTTGATAATGTATTTATATATTCGTACTTACCAATGTCAAATGGAATCAAAAGTTAAATTAGTTCTTACAAGAACTGATTTTAACAATAATTACACTTTCAATCCAAAAATTCGATAAAAACAAGACAATAAACTAAACTCACATAACCTCAAATGCGGTAGTGTCAAACTCAACTTTTAGTACGATCAGTTATACACGCTACGTCAATTATATCGTTGTCTCTTTTTACGATTACTATGGCAAATTTTAAGAAACTATTACGTATGTCTTGTGAAGAAGATAATCGATCGTACGTTATTATGTTTGATTTATATTGATAGAAGAAGATAGTATGTAATATTAGTTGCATAAATCGTAGATTGGGTAACGTGTTGGTAATACTTCACCGTTTCTACTGTAGAACTTGAACTTACCTAATAGTGGGCCTAAAATAACAATAAACAACCCTTTGCCCACCATGTGTAGTCCGAATGCAGCCGGTAACTTTTCTAAAGTGGCATAGTTTGAAGTATACTCTGCAATGGTAATTGTGAAGTTTATCAGTGTAGCCCCTCTTGTAAAGCCAGATATCAACAGCCATATCACTATTTTGTACCACTCAGTTTGCTGTGCCAGTGCTGTAAAGATAATATATAAAATAGTTTTGTAATTGTAGAAACAATTTTGGCACTGGTCTACCAAAAATATTTGTTGCCGAGACAGTCTATTTCAAGATATTGCTATTAAGAGTGTACCTATACCTTTTTAGATCCACTCCGTATATATAGTTGTTTTTTTTTTGTGACGAAGTAACAGTTTATCTTGAATATAAGGCAACAAAGTAAATGTAGACTTAAAGCAAAAAATATAGTGAAGAAGAAATTCCTGAAAAATGTTTTAAAACAGAGGAAAAATAAATATGCCTCAATTTATTCTGAAAGCTTACGTTTTTTGAGATGTTACCTATTCTGTGTGGCTCCATCAAGCTGCCAACAAAAAGTCATAAGAACATTAGAATATAAAATGTTGACAATAAAAGTTTTAATTACATGAAAATAATGAAACAAAAGAATTTTATGTTAACAAATATATAAAAGAAAACCAATTTATTTAAATAAAACGTTGAAAAAAAATTAAGGCAAATAAAATCTCTCTTGTTCGTAGTAGATACAGCAAGTCATTAAACTACATCGACAAACCGTTCAATATATTCACTTTATCCAAAAATATTTCCTTAGAACAATGCCACTTTATATAATTTTTAATAAAAGTATTGATTTAACGAACAGTTCTGGACAATCGATAATAATAATTTTTAATTGGGTGCCTAAAAGTACAGTCATGCGTAGTGGAGTTCTTTAGTAATGGTGGTAGCAGGTACAATGGCGGCCGCGTTAGGCAGTTTGTTAATTTGTAAATTAAATTATGTTTTTTCGTGGGTTTTACATATTGTGTGTTGGAAATTGTGCTATAGATCAATGTCAATGCGAAGATGAACAAGGTGAGTGATTCAATTAAATGTTTCATGATAAAATATAGGTAGATATTTCCGGCATTATTGAACTTGTATTTGAGTGGCATCATTTCCTTGAAAACCTTTTGTAGGATAAAACGGTTCTATTTGTCGATAATGTTTAGGTCCTCTGTATAAAATATTCCAAAACGAAATTTTTTGGATCGATTTAAGAAAAGTACTCACCTGATCGAGAAATTCCAAGCGTAAATATTCCAATCATAAAAAAAGTTTTCTTAGATAATTTCACACGGTCGCATATAGGTGGCAGGATAAGTCTCGCTAAAATGTCAGTCATAGCTTGAAACGACAAAAACGTAGCAATGTCTTGTTTGTCGTAACCTAAGTTTAGAAAGAAAAATGGAAGTACCGTCTTGAAATTTTGCTCAGCTACAAAAGCTAGAGAGAGACCCAACACTAAATTCAGATATATAGGACAAGTTAAAAGATCCAAATCCATGAACTCGACGAATTTTTGCCAAAACGTTCTTTTAATTTCTACAGGTTTCGCTGGTGAAATGGGTCTTATTTTTTGGGCTGCTGCTAGAGGTATACCGGGATATGTCATATTTCTTCTTAATTGTCGAGTTGTTGGTTGCGATAGGTCGTCAGTTTCTATGGACTAAATTTAAACGTATAAAAGAGATTAATTTATTGACATTTACTGTGATTATTTAGTGATTTTTTTCGTAATTTTAACATGGTGAGTAAATGTGTGTTTTTATACTTACGTCAAATTGTAATTGGATACTAGATCCGGTGAAGTCCAATCTAGAATAACTAGAAACGAGAGATTCCGTTGAAAATTTTCGTCGTTTTTGTGTACCAGCAAAACTCATAGTTGAAAAATTACGAGGGAACGTCGATTTTCTAGTTAAACCAGCAGGTTTTTGAACTTCTGCTAATTGTTTAATTCCAACGTCTGAATAATTTTTGCTTAGTAAAGTTTCACCTTCCGTCAAGTCTTCGTCTTCAGTTTCATTTATAGTTTCCATTTCCTATACGAGGGACATTTAAAAATTATTATAAAAAAAATGGTTTTTAACATATTTCGTGGAAAATTACCTCTGTTGACGCAAAATAAAAGACAATCTTCTTTAGCAGCCAAAAAAAACGAAACCGTATTATTTATTCGAACTAAAAACTACTTTACAAACCTGATGGTATGCACCTTCTTCTTCGTCAATTTCTTCAGGTACCAAATGCCATTCAGCTGGTTGAAGTACAGAAGAACCAGCGATACCATTCATAGCAAACGCTCCCAATATTAAAATAGCCCCTCGAAATGAATAACGATCAAGTAAATAACGAATCGCTTGCGGCATTAGCATCATACCAACAGCTGTTCCAGCCAGTGAAAATCCAACAGCTTGTCCTCGTCGTTTTACAAAATAATTACTAAGAGCTACGAACGTTGATGATGCTGCTAGACCTACTCCCAAACCTGTAATTAAAAAGAAAAACGGTTGCCTATATATTTATCGTACTTAGTTCTATTGGACTTACCGTTAATAATGCTGTAGGTACACAGAATATGCGTCATACTTCTAGCTGGGAAAGTTAAGATCAATCCTAGACTACACAAAACTGTTCCGAACAAGGATATTTTTCTAAAGGAAAAGGCACGAATCAACGGTCCTACTAATAATCCTGAAAAATTAACTAGAGCGTCCAATGTGCTTACGATAACTGCAGCTCCTGTTGTTTCGATCTCTAACTCGGCTAGGAGATCTCCGAAGAGGAGGCCAAACGATTGTTCTATAGATCTTGTACATAACTAAAAATATTTATTACTTTCTTAAATGAACCCACTAAAAAGTTGGATAATTATTTATTTATTTGGGGCACTCGGTAAATATTTTTTTAAAAACTTACATTAACCATACTAACTCCAATAACAACAATCCATCCCCACCCCCCATCGGGGGGTACTAGTTTCTTTTCTCTGTACATGTTGACTGGGGTCCTAAAAAATATTTTTAATCTTTAAGAGTCTGGATGGATATAATTATTTTTAACGAAATTCCCCTTTCCATAAATTAACAAATAATTTGTATTCCAAATGAAGCTTTCCCTTATCCCTTCCCCTTTTTAAAAAAAAATTGGTATTGAATATAAAGTATTTTACTATTTCTATTATTTAAATTAAGTTTAATAAAATCTGCAATAACTGAAGGTATTTCTTATACGAGGGGTAGTTACTATGTAAAAAAAATATACTCATCAACATCAAATAATTATTAAAACTTTTTAACTCACCCAATTTACTTTTATTGATATTATATCTGTGTTTATGTTGATATTGACTAAACATTTTTTTTAAAGTAAAGTAAAAAAACAAAACTTATAATGGATTAAATTAAAACCACAATGAAATGTCTTTGACCTGGGTGTATTTTTGACATGTTTAAGATAAGATATATTCAGGAAGCATATTTTAAAGTAAATAATGATGATTATATATATAGTACTTACTTTTTCGATAATCTTTACTTATGCTATAATAATTCCAACTGTCATTATTGTCTTTCTCCATAAAATTTATTTAAAAATTCGTCTTGTATATAAATTTATGATAGTACTTTCTACAAAACAAGCGAATTTATATTTTCTACGAAACTATAAAAACAGTCTTTGTCTTACTTCTACCTTTTTTTCACTGATTGCAGCGAGTGTCGAATTGATAAATAATTTGTATAATTATGTGAAATGGTAAAAGTGATTCATTTATATTGAAATTATTATTCCGAGGTTTTTGAGATTTTTTATTTTGATACACGACCAAAGGAAGTTAACAACTGACAACACAGTATACGAGGAGAGAGTGCATGATTATTGAAATTACGAGGGCGTGATGAAAGTTTGATGTAGAGTTATTAAATTTGAAAATATACATTTTACTCGAAATTTTCGAGTGTGATTTACTACAAATGTCTTGGAGTTAGGCAAAGCAAGCCAGCAACGAATGCATCTTTGAGTTGGTTATAGATTATTCTCGATATAAAGATCAGGATATTGCATCATTGATATCTGGATTTTTCGGTGAGTGCTCTTACAATGAATAATTGAAAATCATGTAAAACAATTAGGACCAGAAGTTGCATATAAGAAAAAAATATTAATGAAAAATTGTAGAAAACATTTTTATATATTGGAAGAGAAGCACACTATGGTTACTTTTGAAAAAGCTGAAATCGAATCAGTATACATTGCAAAAACAATCAAATTTTGCTTGAAATTCCTATAGGTGACAATTTAAATTTTATTTCGGGTTTCCAAAACGAATTATTCGACCTCTGTCGACTGAAAAGTCGAACCCCGGTAAAAACTGACGTTTCATTTTTATCCGTTCGCCCTTTTAAATTGAAAAAAAGTGTTAAATATACATACCTTAATTATGAAACATCATTAAATATCATCGGGTACCATAATATACGTTTGTACTTTAACCCATTGTTCTCGCTTACTAAAAAACTCAGAGTTGTCTCTCTCTTATAACAATATCGATTCCTACGGGCACATCGCGAAGGACATTGCTCACTTACCATGTGCACGAGCTAAACACGTGTACTTGAAAGGCATCACGTGCGAGTGCGGTTGATAAACAGCTGATTCTTTTGGAATTCCAACAGATCCATCAACCGACTCTGACTAAACCAGATCTTTTTATTAGGCTAGCAACTGATGTAATTGATCTCGTAAAATGTGTCGACACAGCTGGGATTTTTTATTCCTTACAAATGTATACAGAGTGCGAGTCGTAAACTATTAGATGATTTGACGTTTTCGTAAATTTTCAAAGAATTTCGTTTTGTTTATACCAGGGGAACTAAATAACTTGTCTTATCTCTCGTAAAAAAGTTATTTCATCAAAATATTATGTATTAATTATAGCTTCTCTTTGAAAATACTCAAAGAATTTCCTTAATTTATATGTGGGGGACTGCTTAATTCTATTTTACTTTAGCTCCTCGTCAATATTTCCTCTTTTTTGGAAATTCTCCAAGAATTTTGCTGAATTTGTACTACAAGGGGGACTCTAGAATGTTTTATTATATTTGAAGTCTCTATTTTACTTAAATCAGCCTTTTTAATCTGCGCATATTCATATTTCATTTGATATAGATAAAAAAACAAATTTTTTATTTTTCGAAATTATATTTTTTACATTTAATGATAATATATACAATTTTTTGTGTGTGATGTATTGCATTCAATGCCCTTTACGCTGCAATTTTTCTTGTTCTGCGAATTTTAAGTTTAAAAGTTCCATTTGAACCTGATTCCCGTTGAGTTCGACGGTTTTTCTGAGTTCTTTTAGAGAATTTTCTGCTTCGTGGGATTTTCTCTCCAATTCCCCTCTTTGAAATGTAAAGGATTTACTAAAAACACACTGATATAGTATCAAAATTCTATTATAATAAAATAGAGAAAATAATGGCCATATCGTGATAAATTATAGAAGTATTTTTTTTTAAGGCACCACCAACTCGTAATTTCGAACTGCACTATATTGAACAGTGTTCTAGAATTTAAAATTGGTTACCTTATGTTTAAGGGTCTGTTAGGATTCAGGATTTATCAGGGAACTATAAAAACAACTCTAGTGAAAATTTTTCTTTCAAGTTACTTCTTCTTGGACTTTTCGTAACGCCTATAATTATAAATGTCTTAAAGCTACAGTTGATTTAACCATTTTCCTGCATGGATACTGTACTTACAAGATAGCTAGAGCTTGCAAACCCACTACAAAACTTGCTAATGTCAAACACACTGCTACAACTTTCAAATTGGACACTTTGCCCTGTCCTCCGATTCCATAATAAGGTTTTTCGGTGTAAAATTTATCTTTAGACTTATCACGATTGTTGTAAAAAGTAGGATCACTCCAGTAGCTAGAAAGAAAGTATTGCATTCAAAGAATCCACTTGATATAAACTTACTCATTTCCGGAACTTCTTGTGTAAACATTAGGTCCATAAGTGGTGTTTGTTTGGTTATTTTGTGGAATTAGTCCTAAATCATAGTTTCTTCTAGATTGTACGTTACTTAATACTTTGTAAGATTCGTTAATCGCCAAAAATTTTACGTGTGCGTCTCTGCTTTTATTCAAATCAGGGTGGTGCTAAAAAAAACATTTATTAAATGAATGGAAAATATAGTGGAAATGTTCTTACTTCTTTTGACAACTTTATAAAAGAGTCTTTGATTTGTTTTGCAGTACAATTTCTTGGTAAATTCAATACGTCGTAATGAGACTTGGAATAATTGCTGAAAGTATATTATTAATAGATAATAGTATAGAAAGTTTCGTATTGATATATCAAATACGTACCTTAAATGGTTGCCAAATATGGTTTTATGTGTGAGAATATACGAAAATGAATACATATCACTGAAAATTTAGGTCATTTTTTTATTTGTAAGGTGAAAATATGCAAAATGTAATCCTATTGACTGAACATTTTGTGTTATGAAAAAGGGACACTAACTTGACATCTTAAAAATGACAGTAGTATACAAATTGTCAAGTCGTGTATGTAGTGTTGCATACCTTAAAGTTTCATTCTTGATTTAAATATGTTTATGCAACACTGAATACTTATTGAACATAACCACACTTCTCGATGTTTGTCAAACCCTTTTCGTTGTTTTATTATTGTTCCTAGCAACAAAGTATTGTATGCAAAGCGAATACATCTACTGTGTCCCTAAAATGGTAGGTACTACACTTTTTATTTTCAAATATAACGTTCTTATTTTAATACATTATATATGTGGACATTAATTGAAATTGAATCTAGGCTGCAAATTATAAGAAACCAGCGACAACAGCAGTTAGAAAAAAGTCTGGTCCAAAGTTGGAACTTAATGATGAAATGAAAAATGACATAAAAGATGCTTTCGATCTTTTTTACAACGAAGGTAGTGGAAAATTAGAAGCTAAAGATTTGAAAGTAGCTATAAGAGCTTTAGGCTTCGAACCAAAGAAAGAGGAGATCAAAAAGATGATAGCTGATATTGATAAGGACGGCACAGGAGAGATATCATTTGAAGATTTCTTACAGTTGATGTCTGTAAAAATGGCTGAGAAGGATTCGAAGGAAGAAATCATGAAAGCTTTTAGGTAAATATCTGAAACTATCTAGCTACAAATTAAGGCTCATTTTTTTCTGTAGGCTGTTTGATGATGATGAAACTGGTAAAATTAGTTTCAAAAATTTAAAACGGGTCGCTAAAGAGTTGGGGGAAAACTTAACAGATGATGAGTTACAAGAAATGATCGATGAAGCTGATCGAGATGGGGACGGAGAGATAAATCAAGAAGAATTTCTCAGAATAATGAAGAAAACCAGTTTGTATTAGATTATGGAGTTTAGTTTTGAATGTGGTTACTTCCTTTGTATATTTTTTTATTATTTAATATTTTTATAATATTTAAGAGGAGTCATACGTATCTCACAGATTTAAATACTTAAGTTGAATAAATGAAAAACTCTGGTTGTGTGTCTATTTTTATTAATTTATCTGAATTTGAAGATACTGAAAATATGTTTGCAGGATAAGTTAAAGGAAGGATGTTTGTGGTGGAATAAAAAAACCTTCATCATAAAACAAACACCTTATATTATTAGACATTTGTTTGATTTGAAACCATAAAAAACTGCTGAAGTCTGAGTTAATAACAGGGTGTGAATTTTAAAACAATACAATGTAAAATTTCAGGATATTTTTTCAACAAAACATGTTTTAGTCCAGTAAATAAAGGCACCAACCTGTTCATCTCATTATTGTCGGACTTTTTTTTTGCAACTTGTAGGTATTCATGTGTAGTTTACTCTCTGAAAATATGTCCTCCGCGGGATTTGCGGAAGGGGCTGGAAAATGGCCCATGATCCCGAAAATTCAGTTGTTGGCCGATATCTCCCGAAATATGCTACTTAGAGAAGTGGGGTTTTGCTAGAAATGAAGTACAGTTCATTACCTACAAAAATGGTCCCTATCATTTTTGTCCCTGGATCAATATTTCTTGCAAAAATTTTCCGGAAACTAAAAAACTTAGCCAAAAATTTTAAAAACCATCGAAAAGAGGACATTTTCAGCTTTTCAATGGTGTGCATTAAAGACCGATATTGCCAATCATTGTTTATCAATTTGCGGTAGACCCGAGAATTTTCAGAAAACTCCGGAAATAAAAAAAAACGTCCCAAGAAAAACATGTTGTTTTTAGAAATACACAAAAATTATTTATTCATTCTTTCGGAATACATTCACCACCTATCAAAGTCCCATTATCCAAAAGGTTTCGCTAAAACTACGCTTAATTTAAAAAATATGAACGGATTGATAAGGGAGGTCAAATATTCAGGAAAAATAAAGTTTGGCCAGTTTTTTCAATATTCCTGGAAAATAAAAAAACGAAAAAGTTACACGATGTTATAGGTACAGGTCCCTCCTTTCATATGCATTTTGAATCATGAAAAAAGATTCATTTTTACTGAAGTTATGGGCCAATTTGTCTGCCCTCCCATGCCTACATTCACGGAGCGTGCTCCCGGAGACGCCGCGCAGCAGCTCGAAATCCAAGGTACGCTTGGGCCCGTTTATCTCGAAAACGGTTAAACTTTTGACAAAAATGATAAGGATCATTTTTGTAGATAATAAACTGCTCTCCATTCCAAGCAAAACCCCACTTCTCTAAGTGTCATATTTCCGGAGATATTAGCGGAAAACTCAATTTTTGGGATTATTGGCCATTTTTCAGCCCCTACAAGCTGCAAAAAAAAAGTCCGACAATAATGAGATGAACAGGTTGGGGGGTTTCTCGGTCTTTATTTTCTGGACTATTTTTATTTTTTGAATTATTGTCATTGTAAACAAATTGCTACTATATGTCATTAAAAGTATAACTACAAAAAAATTAGAGTAATTAAATAAATTGTATATCATTTGATTTCCAAGTTTTTCACACGATTACTATTCTCCTGACGAAATTAAAATGATACTAATCAGACGACATGATAATAATGGAGTAACGGGAACAAAACAAATTACCAACAATTTTCCACGACTAATAATTTTCTGGGTAATTACTTAAATATAATTAAAATTTAACCTTAAACCAAAGTAGCGTAAAATATATGTTTGTTTTCTTGTGTTGAACATTCTAAAAGATCTCTTCTGCCCACTTTAACTCATTTCCTTTAATCCTTGAAATAATTCAGTCTTCCTCTCTTCCATCCTGCAGGTGTTTTGGAATTCTATTTATATAAAGTTATGTGTGAATAGAAGTTTCCTAATTCATTCCACAGAACCCTCGTTTTATCTTCTCCACTATAGTTTTTTTGCGGCATTATTTTTATCTCATATATATCTCTCACTTTTTTAATACGAACTCCTAAGACACCCTGTATACATATAGTCTACGACTGCGTATTGCTCAATATTTTTGTCAAAGATAAGTTTTAACGAGATATGTTATTAGAACGCATTAGCTAGTGAAGTTGGCCTGTACTTATATAAAAATAGCTCCGTACCAATGTGTATTGTATTGTATGCATCACACTGTTTGTCAGTCGCGACGCGCAAGAGTTGATGTTATTCACGAATTTCTTTTCGGTCTAATTCTAGGGAGCGCTCTCTTGAATATTGATTTTCATTGTCGTCGTCGTATCCGATACGGTTTTGTTTTGTGAAGTTTTTTTTAAAAAAAATAAATAAATAGTTAAATTATTTTTAAATGTAAGAATTCTTAAGAAGATGGTGGGAACTGAAATAATTGTAAGTTTGTAATAATTTTATTTGTTAAAAATTTCCGTGTGGAAATTTGACATATTACATGGTCTATGCTTTCTTGATTTAAGGATAAAATTAATGTCATTATATATATTGTTTTGTCATCGGTCCTTGACAAGTGTGCAATGTTTGAATCAAATCTGTTCGCGTTTAAAGTGGATCAAAATCGAGTCCAAAGGAGGTTACAAACATGTAATATATCAGGGCCTCCTAGCTTGTTTGTTTAAAAGAGTATATACAGAATAATGTTTCAAAGAAATCGATAATTTTTTTTAATTATCCAAAAAAATTGTTTAAAATGGTGAAAAAATACTTTAGTACTAATAATAAGAGGAGTATTGCAATATTGCTCTCCATTTTTAGTAAAACACTGAATATTGCAAGTTTTAAGCGAGTACAGAAAAAAAAAATGCCCAATTGTAATTAAATTATTTTAGTTTAACGATATTATATTACTTTAATTATAATAAACAATCAATTTTTAAATTGAAAATCTATTTATTTCAGTATAATGATTAATTTTTAATCAGTAAGATGACATTTTTTCAATTTTTTTTTTAGTTTTTTGCAGGTAACTTACGGATGGGTGATGAATATCAAAAAAAAATTGAGAAATAAGTCATAGGAAATCGAATTATCTACAAAAAAATAAGAAAAATATAAAAAATTAAAATCAACACAACTTTAGCGTTAAATAACTTTTGAAAAAATAAATATATCAAAAAACCACATGAGATCTTTTTTGTAGAGCGTTAAATTTTCTACAAGAATTTATTTTGATCATTTTAAAATATTTATCTCTAACGTGAGTTACAAAATCCAATAGAACGTTGTTCCCGTGTTATTCATCAACTTTCACAGTATTTTTTGTTCACCATTTTCAACAATATTCTCAATTAATAAAAAAAATGTATCGAAGTAAAATATCATCAAACGTTATCTACACTGTGGGTCGAAAAAAAGGAGTACATTTTTTAATTGAAAATATTTTTGTTGTTTTTTGGGCGATTTATTTTCTTTTTGCAGGGCTAATAACCTAACATGTCCTCAACATGACTGTAAATTTGAAAGCAAAAATAATGTACAGGGTCGGAATTATAAACAAAATTATATAACAGTGCATATTAGTACAATTTTAGCTAAGACAGTTTTCATTTGCAGCCAGCTCAAATGTACTGTTATATAATTTTTTTTATAAGTCCGACCCTGTACATTATTTTAGCTTTCAAATTTACAGTCATGTTGAGGACATGTTAGGTTATTAACACTGCAAAAAGAAAATGAATCGCCCAAAAAACAACAAAAATATTTTCAATTAAAAAATGTACTTCTTTATTTCGGCCCACAGTGTAGAAGATTTCAATATTGTTTTTCGCCGTTTCGGGTCTCCAATTAATGTCGATCTGTGTTTCAACTTAAAAAACAATGACTTGTTAAATGAATAAATTTATGACGATTAGTAATTATACTACCAAATTAATCAACCATCTTAGTAGATATACAGTGTGACCCATTTTGTTTGGAAGCACCCCTATAAAATCCGCATTTTTCAACCGATTTTGATTTAGTCTTTTTTGTTAGATTCAGTATCAAAAACAGAATTTGAGCACAAATTTTCATACCATAATAACTATTTTCAAGGCCCTCTACGTTAATTTTTCTTTGCCAAAAAAGACGAAAGTATATTAGGCATTTTTTTTTCTCAAATATGACTACACCACTGGATTCAGAATCATCACAAATGTAAACTATCAAAATTTTATAAAAAAAGTTTTATTTACAACAAAGTTATCACTTCATGAATTTGGAAAAAGTTGTTTTTTAATCAATTTTTTACTAAGAATGTAGGCACATTTTAAAAATGGCAACATGGTAAACAAAAACTAGGACTCAAACATATTGCACTGTAAAAATTCGAAGCCGAAATTTTAAAAGACAGGATAATAGGTCCATTCTTTTTTGAGGGTAACATGAATGCCAATAACTTCATGGAATTCTTGGAAGGTGAGTTATCCGCAGTGATTGATGAACTGCCACTAGCAGAAAAAAGAAATTTGATATTTCAGTAAGATGGTTGTTCTGTACACTATTCTAGGATTGTCAGGCAGCGGCTTAACGAAAAATTTCCAAATGGTTGGATAGGTCGCGGTAGCGAGTTAATCGAATGGCCTCCTAGATCGCCCGATTTAACTATATTGTATTTTTGTCTGTGTTGGCTTTTGACACAAAAAGTGTATAAGACACGTCCAAGGAATAGAGCAGAACTGTGTGACAGAATACGACAGGCGTGTGCTGGAATAACGCCACATGAAATAAAAAAGCGCTAAGACATAGTCGCAAAAGATACGAGAAATGTGTGGAAATTAACGGAGGTCTAGTCGAGGCTACAAAAATGTAGAATTCAATTATTATTAAGTAGTTTAATAATCAAAATGTATTATTTGGTGTTAATTTGTATTTTCGTCACATCAGCACAATTTTACATTATTCTCAGAAGCTATAACTCCAGAACGGGTTAAGGTATCGGCTTCGAATTTTTACAGTGCAATATGTTTGAGTCCTAGTTTTTGTTTACCATGTTGCCATTTTTAAAATGTGTCTACATTCTTAGTAAAAACTTAATTAAAAAACAACTTTTTCCAAATTCATGTAGTGATAACTTTGTTGTTAATAAAACTTTTTTTATAAAATTTTGTTAGTTTACATTTGTGATGATTCTGAATCCAGTGGTGTAGTCATATTTGAGAAAAAAAAATGCCTAATATACTTTCGTCTTTTTTGGCAAAGAAAAATTAACGTAGAGGGCCTTGAAAATAGCTATTATGGTATGAAAATTTGTGCCCAAATACTGTTTTGGATACTGAATCTAACAAAAAAGTCTAAATCAAAATCGGTTGAAAAATGCGGATTTTATAGGGGTGCTTCCAAACAAAATGGGTCACACTGTATGTATCTACGTATATTAAAAAATATTGGAGATATTTTGTTAAAATTTCACTCTCTCTCTCTTGAAAATGCAACCGAAACGTATTTTTAGCACGAAATAACATTTTAACCGTCTACGAGTGTTCGAAGAAAGCAGAAGATGTGCATAATATTACAATAAATTAGCAATAACTCGCATGATACTGTGTACAACTTTTATTCGGTTCTTTTTCCTTTGGATTTAAATTTCTTGAAAAATTATTCCTTCGTCCTATTATTGGTGATAAATTTTGTATCCTCTGCTTTTTTTTTATTTTAATTAAATTATTTTAAACTAATTTAAATCTAGATAATATATAAACGTAATAATGGTAACAATAATTATCAATGTTTAACAAACGATTTAAATTGCATTTTGATGTAACTTTATATATATTACGTTCATTAAGAATTAGACGATGATTACAATAAATTGAAATAATCAAACTCCATTCCATGTAATTTTGTATCTCACAACTTATTAAAAAGAAAAAATAACTTCCTATATTCGACAAGGAGTAAAGATATAAATTAAAGACGAAATCTTCCAAAATGTGCACCAAACATATGGACACAAATTATTGCTGAGATGCAAAAATATGTGGAACGGAGTTGTAAAGTTTCGTAGTAAACTAAATAAATAATACGTAAACGTTATCTTTCTTTTGATGATTACAACTCAATTAGTTAAGAAATGGCTTGTAGCTTTTACCCTTTCTAATGACGTTTCACTCGACATCGCGAAGTGTAGAGGTGGGAAGATGTAATATGTACAGGGTAGAGGTAGGGAACAAAACAATAACTATAATATTTATTTCTGTACACAAATAAGGTAAGGTACAATAATTGTATTGTTTTTATTTTAACTGCGGAACTTTTGAATGTATAATACGTGTTATTTTACAAAAGTAGTAATATGGCATTATTATACAATGTTTTGACTTGAAGTCACGAAAATTTCCAAAAAAAAAAAATTAATTTCCAAAGTTTTAGCTGTCTGTGTTGACCCAGTTCCAAAAAAAGGTCCTTGCGGTGACAATCATAAGTCCTTGGAGATTCATCTAAAATCAATCGGATAAAAAAAATTAGTTTTATAAATAGATAATCGTGGGCCTGATCGAAGGATTTTTTTTTTTCAAAGATTAACAAAATGGCGGCCTCAGGAAATTTTTGTCTAGATTTTTGAAAAAAAAATCAATAGTTAATTGGTCTTAAAAAAACGAAATTTTTGTAAAGAAAAAAAAATCCTTCGATCAGGCCCGAGTTTATTATGTATTCTAAAAGCTGTATAAATTTCATTAAAATATACTGAGCGGTTTTCGAGTTACAGTTGTTACCAGTTCAAAAAACATAGTTTTGAGAAAAACGCGTTTAAAGTTTCTTGCAGCTGCCGCTAGCTACCTGTTCCCGAGCGCTTTGAAGTGCCCGAGCGCTTTGAAGTTCCCGAGCGCTTTGAAGTACCCGAGCGCTTTGAAGTGCCCGAGCTCTCTTTGTTATTTGTCGAATAACTCAAAAACTAATTATCGGATCAACTTGAAATTTTCAGAGAATATTTTTAAGATATTACACTTAACGAAAATGCAAAAAAAAATTGATTTATTGAAAATTGTGACTACCCCTAACCCCTTAATAATAACTGATGTTTAGACTGTGACAGACTGATGTATTTATTATCATCAATTGCATCAGTCTAAATATCAGTTATCATTAAACCGAGCAGGACCATCTTTTGCTATCTCGGGGCCCTTAGCACTTTTGAATTTGGGGTTAGTTTTTTGAATATGGCAAAAAAGACTACAATCATTTGGAACAAGTTACTTTTATTTATAGGTTATATTAATATTTAATAGGTATAAGTCTTATTTTAAAAGAACGTTTACAAAATAAACCAAAATTATTATTTACATAGATGCAAATGGCTTCTTCCTCGATTTTTTAAGTGCAAAAAAATAGCGATCGATTAAGGCTAAGCAGAATAACAATATCTGCTGCAGAGGCGTCATGTTACGAAGACAAATTAGCTTCTGCAAATAAATAATAGATGGTAGGGCAGTGGTTTATGTTGAAATAATTATTATTTGAATATTATTTCATTTGAAACCTGTGAATGAGGGATGAAGACAGAGGCCGTCGGGGGCCCTGGCCTTAATGGTTTTGATGAATGGAATAAGGATAGTAACCACCGATCGAAAATCGATGTTTCAGACCTCTTATCATTTTCAACAAAGGTCATTCATTTTGGATAACTAAAATAATTATAATAAATAAAGTTTGTTGATAGTTTAATCTTTTATTTAAGTGAGTGCAAAAGGTCATAATAACGTCAATTTGTAACTGCATACCAATTTGCAAAATTGCAAAAAAAAAACCAACATATTATTACAAATCGTACAAAATTGTGAGTTAATTTATTCGGTGAAGAAACGTTGTAATACAGAGATAAATTTGTAATTTTGTTATACCTACAACCTTTCCACGAATATTAAAAACTAATTTAGTGATTAATTTTTAATTATATCATTACAAATAATATTCCAGAACTGTGTGTAATTTACAATTTTACACTTTTAATTTGTACTTCACCGATACCAGTTTTTCTTTCATACATACTTTTTATCAGGAACAAACAACATAAGCTGTAGTTAAATATTTAAACAAAACGTTATGAATAATTCTATATATGTTAATTTCGTTTGATCGACCTTAATATTGATGGAGCTTTTCTTTCACATGTACAATTCTCATATTTGTTTTGTTACATATTGGAATCTACTGACGCCAGAAAAACGTAGACATTTTATAGTCTGGGAGAACAAATCATGTATAGTCCAGTAAATAAAGATACCAACCTGTTCATCTCATTATTGTCGGACTTTTTTTCTGCAACTTGTAGGTATTCATGTGTAGATTACTCTCTGAAAATAAGTCCTCCGCGGGATTTGCGGAAGGGGTTGGAAAATGGCCCATGATCCCGAAAATTCAGTTTTTGGCCGATTTCTCCCGAAATATGCTACTTAGAGAAGTGGGGTTTTGCTAGAAATGAAGTACAGTTCATTACCTACAAAAATGGTCCCCATCATTTTTGTACCTGGATCAATATTTCTTGCAAAAATTTTCCGGAAAACTAAAAAACAGCCAAAATTTTTAAAAACCATCGAAAAGAGGACATTTTCAGCTTTTCAATGGTGTGCATTAAAGACCGATATTGCCAATCATTGTTTATCAATTTGCGGTAGACCCGAGAATTTTCAGAAAACTCCGGAAATAAAAAAAACCGTCCCAAGAAAAACATGTTGTTTATAAAAATACACAAAAATTATTTATTGATTCTTTCGGAATACATTCACCACCTATCAAAGTCCCATTATCCGCTTAATTTAAAAAATATGAACGGATTGATAAGGGCGGTCAAATATTCAGGAAAAATAAAGTTTGGCCAGTTTTTTCAATATTCCTGGAAAATAAAAAAAACGAAAAAGTTACACGATGTTATAGGTACAGGTCCCTCCTTTCATATACACTTTGAATCATGAAAAAAGATTCATTTTTACTGAAGTTATGGGCCAATTTGTCCGCCCTCCCATGCCTACATTCACGGAGCGTGCTCCCGGAGACGCCGCGCAACAGCTCGAAATCCAAGGTACGCTTGGTCCCGTTTATCTCGAAAACGGTTAAACTTTTGACAAAAATGATAAGGATCATTTTTGTAGATAATAAACTGCTCTCCATTCCTGGTAAAACCCCACTTCTCTAAGTGTTATATTTCCGGAGATATCGGCGGAAAACTCAATTTTTGGGATTATTGGCCATTTTTCAGCCCCAGGACATATTTTCAGAGACTAATCTACCCGTGAATACCTACAAGTTGCAAAAAAAAGTCCGACAATAATGAGATGAACAGGTTGGGGGGTTTCTTGGTCTTTATTTACTGCACCAGTAGATATTCCATATAAAACGAATTACCATTTTTAGGGAAGAAAAGTGTGAAAAGGTAAACATGATACTTGAAATGATAAACGATATACTTTGAAGAGAATTCAATGTCTAATAAAATATTCACCGCCACCAAGCGACCGATAAAACCACTGAAATAAAACGATAATATACTATTTTATTGGGCGTTGAATTCCCTTTCAAATGATACCAAGTTTGTTAAAATCCATAATGCGGAACAAAAGTTATAACAGTCTTATTGAGTCAGCTTTTCCACTCACCCCTACCAGTTATTTTACAACATAGAGGCAGCTTTTTGTAGGCCAGTCTGTAATACAGATTTTTTTCTTTAAGCAGTTCGAAAAATAGTTTCTGAGATACAGCGGGTTATCTCTCATAATGAGACAGATACACGGTGTACAAAAACAAAGAAAACATTTTAAAATATTGAAATTAAAATTCGTATCACATAGAATGTGCGTGCGACAGACGAAACCTTGAAAATCGTACTTGTTATATAAACTGTTTTTTTTTATCTACTACACTCATTCTATTATTCATTTATTCATTTATATAGGTAGAACTTTTAGGAATTTTAAAACTAGAATTTCAGAACACAAACGTAGCTACGACAACCAAAAATTAGATTCCAACTACTCAAATCATTTATTAGCAAACCAACACACTTTTGATACAAAATTTTGTCCCAGACACTACGTGTATTTGGCGAATAGGCCAATATTTATCATTTGCACGAATGTTTTCTTGATCTCCCACCGTAGTATAGCAAAGGTAGTTTACTTCGTCGAACTACGGCGTCCTTTACTTCGTGTTAGTTTCCGACCAGTGCCGGGAAAATGACGAAGGACGAACATTTGTCAAAGCCAACTTCCCACACGCTACGCGAATAAGTCCGAATACCAAATGTTTGCCAAATACACGTAGTATTTAGGACCGGCTTTATACTCACACACCATTTTTGTTATCGAGTATCCAGTATTACTTTTGTTTATAATTTTTTTATTTTAATTATTCTGTACTGTATATTATTTCGATTTTTAGTAAAATGCCGCGTAGATTATCCAACTGAGTCACAGCATTACACGTTGCCGGGTTTTAGCCAGTTATGATAATAATATTTATTTATAGTATCGAGAGATTTTAGAAAATCGAAGTGTTTTACTATGTATAATGCGTCAATAGTTTGTTATTTCCGTTTAAACTGTACAGATTTGCGATGTCCAATCTATTCGCGAAATAAAGAAAGAAGACGGATATGTTCTATATTATGTATTTTTTTTGTTTGACTTTGAACACGATTTAACCGATTATTATGAAAATAACAAGATAAGGCGACACAAGGACCAGGCTCAAGATCAATTTTTCATTTTTATTTGGTCGTTTAAAATAAAGAGGTCATGTCACTTTCGTTTATTTGAGGTTTTTTTTTTATTTGGCGAATTTTATATAAAATTTATAAGATTATTTGCTGTTAATTCCACAATTTTTAATTGTTTTTTAACATTTTTACCCAACGGCATGATTTTACATATTTTCTTCATATATAGGTTTGGAAATTTCCCTTCAAAATTCATTTCCGTATGTAAAATTTTCTGCTGAATCGATTGCTGGCCGCTACTTTCCAATTAGTTGAGTTATGAGTACATTTTGGTTTCAAAATTTTATTTTCACTACTTTTATTTAGAAAATTTATACTATTGTAGAATTTTTTCCTATTAGATTGCTCTACCAAAATTTCAGCTCAACCTATACCTACAGTTTTGTGGTTTTTGTTAAGTTGAAAATATGTTGTTTGGAAAATTTCACTTCAATATTTAAAAGTAAAATTTTAATTTATTCAAAAAATGAATTCCATTAGTCGTTTTTTCATATCAAAAAAACTATTTCACAAAATGTCATTTCGTTTTTTGGTTAAAATTGCAATTGGAGATATTTTGGAAAATAAAAAATAAAATTTTTTGTTTCAGACATATTCGACTCTGAACGTTGAAAGCGACCGGTTAAAAATGAATCCACCGGAATGCTACAAATACCCAATTTCTTTGGACAAATCCAGTGACGAGGATCCAAAAATTCCATCCGAAAATTTCAACAACAATCATAGATTTCAATCTATGCACGATAACATGATAGATTTATTCCCGAAAAAACAAGCTGTTGATTTGAGTTTCGAAGATTTAACTTTCTCGTCAACATCCTGGTCTATAACTAAATTCAAAAAAGGTAAGTAAATCACCCTGTATATTTTATTTTATTGAAAAGTTTACGTGTCCCAGAGTTTCTAGAAAATAATTTTCTTATATTACTATATAATATTTTGTGAAATTTCTTTTTTTTCGATAAGTATAAATATCAATGAAAAACAAGTTTTTTGGGTCCAATGACCTTTCTCACTTTTACATTATTTAATATTTGCGTTGAATAAATCATGTCTGTTTAAGCTTTTTAAATTTCTTCTTTGTTTTTTGACGATATTCATAATTTTGTTTGCTTTTCATTGGTATTTAATAAACTAACTAGTAAAGGTTTGGTCTTTTTGAGTATTTTTCTAGAAAATTACTATGGAATTTTTTAAAAAAATTTCACCAATTACAGTCTCAAGATCAATTTAAAATTTGACCTAAAGTAAAGTTCTTCCAAAGTTAATGTGATGACCCATATTTTTAATCCCTTTGAAGGAAAAAGCCGCCCAATGGCGTGCATATAATTTTTTTATAAATTCGAATATTGTGAAATAATTCTAATCTACTATATCAATTTGAATGAAAAAAATTAACCTGCATACAAAAGACATAAAATGTGTAATACAATAATAAAGCGCTTTCCTCTAGAGCACGGAGTATCTAAAGAATAGTTTTTTGTATCGTCAACCCCCAACCTTATGTTAAAGGTGGGTGTAGATCCTCATACAGTTTTATTTATAATATAATTACTATTACTATTATTTTCTTACATATTAAGTTAAAATGTATTTTATTTTATACATTTATTCATGTATAAAACCGTAAGGATTGTTTGAATAACAAATAAATGAATAAACACTTGACAACATCATGTGTATCAAACCAAGTTTCGTCTAAATAAATTATAGTTGTATTTGAATCACGGTACCCTTTTGTTTTGCGCAAATACTCCTGTCTAAGTTCAGCGATACGCCGAGACTCCATTATTACCATTCGATTATCTAACTTCTTATATTTAAATCCACAATTCAATAATCCCGCGCATCATCTTGGACTGTTGTTTCAAATGGTCTCCAAAATGCCATTCTAATTAATTATATTATAAAACTTACCCCAACGTCTACGAACAAATGAATATTATATTAATATCATTTCACTGCCGCGACCTAATCACTACACCATCAAAAAGGTTTTATATTAATGATACCTTCCTACACTAGATCACCTACACTTTCCTATAAATACCTATAACAATTCACTAAACTCACTCAACCAAGAAATAGATATTATATTAAATATTTCTTTAATACAAAATTCACACCCGACACTGAATGATACTAATGGATTATAAGCCGAACCACAACACAACACCCCTGAACACCCTCAAGACCGTGGAATTTTTTCTGCCAAAAACGTCAAACGGAGTATACTTCGGTTATTTCGTTATATTACGATGAATACTGCAGTTGATGACTGGTTGTTTCGAAGTCTTGACTGCACGTGCAACTACGTTGCCAACTCTTCAAAATTTTCTTAAATATAGTAACATAAAAAGTGGTTTTAATTAATTTTTCTTTTTTCAGTACTTTCAAGCGACTTATTTTAATGTTTACTAATAAATTTACATTCTGTATTTTTTTAAAAATATTTCCAAACTAGCTTTCTTGTAACATCACGAACTAACAGTTTACTGAAGTAAGAGGAACATTTGTGTAGCGAGCCTAACAATTTTAGAAAATATATCTGACAACATTGCTTTATTTTATGGTCATCACACTAACTTTAGTTAGAGTATACTAGTTAATATTTCATCAAACTAAAATGAAAAATCTTATGTAATGTAGAACGGAATTTTCGGTCGCTTTTTCACAGGCACTCCTTACGACTATCAAACGATTTTAATCTCTAGTTATATTCCAAAGTCACAAACTAATAATTACAACACGCTCCAATTTTTTTTACGACTTTAAAACGTTTTGTTCGAGTCGAGCCGAAAACTTTCACATCACAACATTAAACTTGCATAGATAATGACACAGAAAGAAACGGTAAGAAATATTAAAAATGAACTCATCCGAAAAAACCTTCAGCTGTAATTTTACGAAATAGAAACTACAATTTATTTTGCGATTAACAAATAATTTTTTATATAAAGAACATATTTTTTCGTGCATAACCGTCTGTCAGAATTAAAAAAAGAACAAGGAAGAATTTAGAGAAAAAAATAACATGTAGACAATAATTAATAAGAAATCTAAAGGTCAAAAGAGCTCTATTTTATATTTTTTATATGTGGCCAACGTATAACCCTCATTTATAACTTTGTGGCTAATATTTTTCGAATTATTATTCGCCTCAAAACGAAAAACGTTGCATTTTGAAATATGCGTCATTTTTAGGTCAAAACTAAACAACAACAATTATTATTAGAATGAATTTCAAGGATATTGCAAATTTTCCAATTTAATTTTGAAACCACATTACTTCACAAAACATGCTGTTGTTAAAATATTTTAGTGGATTTTTATTGGCTATTATGGTAAAATACAATAATTATCGTAGTAAAATTTGTCACGAATCTTATTAAAAATAATTATATGTGGTGAAAACAATCGTATTCACTACAGTAAAAGTCACGAACGTTTCTCGTTACGTCATACTTTCCTGAATGCATCAAAGACACTCGAATTTTATGTGGATATCGCTGACCGCGTATGTCCAATTGAAACAAAAGCTACACCATTACGACTTCATCGGTTTGTCACCCTGTCTTGTGTTATAGACAACGATTGTACTTAAAAAGCGAAACGTCACTTTATGCGGAAATCATTCTGTCACCATTGAAGATCAAACAATTTATTTGTACAATTTCAAATTGTAGTCTGACTATGATATGTGTTAAATTTGGTTTTTATTTGTTACCTCCCATAGAAGGAACTGGGATAGGAGTGTACGGGCCAGGAACCAAACACTCTGAAAGCTTGGGAAAAACCCCAAGTATCTTTCAAGCGGAAATTCACGCAATAAGAAAGTGTGCCCAGTTCAATATTGACAAAGGATATAGAAGGCAAAGGATTATCATAATGTCTGATAGTCAAGCAGCCATTAAAGCGCTGAGTTCTTGTGTAATCAGTTCCAAAATGGTGTGGGAATGCCTAGGCAAACTTAATGAACTAGGCGAGAACAATATAGTCACCTTACTGTAGATTCCAGGACACACTGGAATAGAAGGAAACGAAATAGCAGATGAACTAGCAAAGAGGGGGAGTGAAATACCCTTTTGGGGGCCGGAACCTTTTTGCGGAATCAGCTCCAATATAATATTGGAAGAAATAGATAAAGCCGAAGAAAAGAGAAGATCTGACAATTGGAAAGATATAGTAGGGCTTAGGCAATCAAAGATTCTTCTGGGTGACTACAACCTGTTGAGATCAAATGAATGCATAAGTCAAAGCAAAACTGCACTAAGAGTTTTAACAGGAATCCTAACGGGACATTGTCGCCTGAATGGACACCTTAAAAAGCTCAAAATAGTGGAGGAAGAAGATTGTAGATTTTGTGGAATGGAAGAAGAAACCTCCATCCACATACTTGCGAACTGCACAGTATTTCAGAATCCTAGGGCACAGTACCTGGGAGACTACTGGATAGAAGAGGGACAGTTACCTAAGTTGAGGCCTGCAGATATCCTAAAATTCCTCCGGGAAATAGGAATAAAGGAGCTACTAGTATCTGAGACTCTCCTCAGAAACTAAGTAGAAGTAAGGGGGCACAATAGATCTTTTAGGTCTCAGTGAATGTTACCCCAAAATACATACATACATACATACATAATTAGATCACCTGAAATACATGCCGAACCCTTTAACAATGATGCGCCGCTGGTGAAAACTGTCTTATTGATTTTATTCGGTTGTTTATGAGCTATGACGTAACGAGAAACATTGGTGACTTTTACTGTATTTAATAACGCATTTTTGACAAAACAATTCTAAAAACTGAACATTTTCAGTAATGAAGAACCCAATTTAATAATCACTTCATTATTTTATATAGAGTAAGCAACTGTGTATAGATAATCCTAAAAAAATATCAATATCAAATCACCATTAAAATGTGTCTACTTCCATTGTTTACTGATATACAGGGTGAAATGTGAATTTTGATTTATTGATATTTAAATAAAATTTCGACTGATTACAGCCTAAAGGCTTGTCTTTTAAAATTAGTCGCAATTGTACAGCGTGTTCTAAATTGAAGGTAATTTTCTTTCTAAACGACACATTTATAAAAGAAAATATTACAGTTTTTTTTTTTATTCTCATGTACCTCGTAAAGCATAAATACAAAAAAACAGTAATCAATCATTCTATATCTCAATTACCATTTGACTATTTAGTATTTTACGTAAAGATATCAATGACAAACTCTAGAATCATCTTCAAAAACACTGGAAGAAATAGGTCAGTCCTATAATAAAAAGGATCGTTAAATAAATATAAAACAACCAAATTACAAATCTAAAATCTAACCAAATAATTGTTTTTCCTTATGGCTATTATCAACTGTCAGTTGGTGTACATGCCATATCTATAGATTGCGTAAATTACATCGGAACCGTCCGGATTACACAAGTACGACAGAAAAACAGCTGAAAGAGAGAGAAAGAATAATTATGCGCGGTCATTAAGGCGTGTACTTTGGTTCACCTTAGGGGTGTATACTTATTTCCCGAGACTGACCGAATGCACATTGCCCCCCTATTTTAACCGCTGTTGCCAGAAGCGCAGATTAATTTGTACAAATGATATTTTTGTCTCGTTATCGTCGACTTTTTTTCGAGGGTGAAAACACAGCACGTTTGTGCCAGCATTACGCCAAATAATCTTAGAGATATGAGATCAAATCTTTATCACAGATTTGGTTATTGTATGGCACAGGAAGGTGGTTTATTTGAGCACTTAATTAATTAAAATTATGTTTACCTTTAGAATGGATTTTTATTTTTTCAGGAAGTTTATATTTTATGTTTAGAATAGGTGTAGGTACCTACCTACTTATTTTATTTTTTCAATTTAATTTATTAATGGAAGGGATTTTTAGTTTATTAATTATGGTTCTCTCAAGAAATGCTGTTTTATTTTCAAGTTACAATGGCTAAAATAATATCCTATTGTAGTTAGAAATTGTCAACTTGGTCTGAAATTATCATGTTGACAAAAATGAATTTTAAGATGTACAGGTTACGTAATAACGATTGTATTTTTTTATTTCTTCAACACCCTCACTCCTTCCATGTTGGGAGCATACTGAATACCACCAACTAGTGAATTTTCTCTGTAAAGGACCATTCGGCCAGTCTCGGGAAATAAGTATACACCCCTAAGTGATGACCGCGCACAATTATTCTTTCTCTCTCTTTCATATATCCTTGTCGTACTTGTGTAATCCGAGGACAGGGTTCCGATGTAATTTACGCAATCTGTATGTCAATAAACAATAAATGACATTTTAAATCTAACCTCAATTGTGAAAAAATAGCTGTTTTGCCAGGTAAGATAAAAATTGTGGTATTTACGCCTGGTAAATTCACATTTATTCTAACAAACAGGAAAGTAACTGAAAATGACGTCATCGTCTTTTTATCGCAAACAAACTCATCATAATTCACTAAACCTGCTTCCATATTCAATAAACCGTATACAGGGCGAGCCCAAACTCGAATACATCTGCCTGTATTTTACATACATAATTTTAAAACTGGACGAGCGGCATCCCCAAGATCCAAGATCACCAGAGAAATTAATAAGTCGTTTTTTTCTTTTGGGGTTATATTAAAGATTAAATGTACAAGGTATCTCTCACAGATTGGTAACACTGTCACTACACTAGACAATATGAAAGAGAATAATGCCCAAATGCGACAGATTTCGAAAATCAGAACACTTTTCAAATGATGCACATCAGTAATATTTTCCGGTGCCAAATCGGTTCTATAAACTGGCTTTTACGGAACATTGCTTTAAATATATAGTTTGACAATTTTTTAATTTGTTTTAGAATCTAAAAAAATTCTTCATGGTGTTTCCGGACAATTTAAATCCGGAGAGTTATCGGTTATAATGGGACCTTCAGGTGCCGGAAAAAGTACTCTGCTGAATGTTTTAGCTGGTTTTATGTAAGTATGTATTTTGAATAATTATTAACCATTTTTTTTATGGAATTTTTTTCTGTGTCTTGCCTATATTGGTAAAATTCATTTGTGGTTGTTTATTTATTGTTTAAAATTACTATTTGTTTATATAGGAAATTTTAAAACAAAAATTTTAATCAGGATATTAATTTTTGTTTCAATCAAAAAACAAACAAGCTAATTAGACGAAATTCGGATTTAAGAAATAACAAATTTCGATTTTAATGCCTATACTACGGATTATAAAAAAAAGTGGAATCATAAAAATATTAGTGATGGAAAGTTTTGACAGTTGTTTTGCTTATACCACACTTATCAATGGTCAATGTAACTTTTGATAATTTAATCTGTAGGAGGATATTATACGCAGTCACCAAATAAAACGATTCTAATTAATATACAGTGTGTGCGAAAAGACAAACTAGTAGTTCCTATTGTTCAAATTTGTTAAGTATGTCAAAATATTTTCGATCAATTAATGGTAACTCGTGATTCTTATATACCAATTTTCATAAAAATCGTATTAGAGTTTCCAATATATACAGTGTGACCCACTTAAAATCGCAACACCCACTTATAGCTTTTTATTAAGATTTGATGAACCTTAAATTTTGTTGGTGTAAAAAGATTGTAGATAAAGGGAAAGAAAATTTGCCTCCTCAAATTCTCGAACTGTCTTATTTCATTCATATATAGAGATCTCTCTCTTACCTACATGCAGACGGGTTTCGAGCAGACTTGTCGCCTCTATCAAAGAATATATCAACTAACAAGAAGCGAAGCCCGACGCAATTTCTTTGAGATGTTTTGGTAACAAAAATTTATGACCTTGAGAGACCGACGTTGACAGATAACTTACTAAATACACTGAGAAAATGATCAAATTGGTCGACAAAGTGAAGTATGACAAGTATCTCATTATAAAAATGGCTCCTTTCAGACATGCGCATATAAAAAAAGAAAAGGCAGCTTCGCTAGAATATCTCTATGCCTTTATCTCCCTCAATGCATGCTTAAATAAAGGAAATTGTTATTAAAAATCGTCGTGTAAGTCTGAGAGATCCAAATTTTTTATTTTTTATAAAACGATATACCTATTTACCGAACATATTCTATTTCAACAGAATAATCTTTTTTTATTACTCATTCTGTCGTCCTTGCTGGATGATTCAAAGTGGAATCCCGCAATCGTATCACTACAACGCAAGCTTTTATTAATTTTATTTAATTTTTACAATGATACGAATTTTATAGTTTGATAAGCAGAGGTCAAACTTCAAAACTAAAATATCAAATATTAATCTAATCAATAAAATTAATTGACGCGAATATTATCATCGTAAATAAATCCAACAAAACAATATACAATCCGTTTATTTTTCCAAAATCTTTTTTATCCGAGGTTACCATTTGTCCACGTGTTTGATATCTACAGTAACGTTACAGTAATCTTTTTTTTTGTATTCCTTTTTTTGACAATGATATAATTTATACAAATCTCAGTTAGAACACCCTGTATATACACTAACGATGCGTAGATATTTATATAATATTCAACCCACGAAATGTCCTTGAAATAAAACAGCCGGTCGACTATTTTTTATCCTTTAAATGCACACGATATTCGATACTAGTCGAATATAATGAAAAAACAATGCATACTTTTTTAATCTGCAGCATTCGAATTGGTAACACCGTTACATTGGTAGCGTATATGTATTGGATGATAAATTAGAGATAAATGCCTTAACCTGTAAATAGCTGACCTCGTTACCCAGTTGCCTTGATCAAGAATTTATTTGAATGCATCTTGTTTAGATTTCGTAACGAGTCAAAATATGGGGGGAATGTGTTAAAATTTTCATATTATGATGTCGTAATTAATTAGAAAAGTTATAGAATTATTCATAAAACGGATAATTTTATTGAAACTGCTAAAACTCAAAAACAATCACGTTGTTTCTAATTATTTTGATCTTCCCTTTCACGAGTTTTTATTGTTGTAGATATTTTTAAACTGCTAATTTTCTTTATCTTCATTTTTCACCTCCACAATTCCACAAAACGATTGATGGACACAGTATTATAAAAAAAATTTTACAGAACTAGAGGCAGCACCGGAACAGTGAAATTAAACGACGTCGTACGTGACCAAAGCCCTCGATATAGAAAGTTATCTGCTTATATTCCACAAGACGAACAACTAAGAATGGCTTTGACTGCTAAGGAGGCCATGACTTTTGCTGCTCATCTTAAACTAGGTTATCACGTTTCCAGCGATTATAAAATAAAACAGGTAAAACATTATTTTCTTTCCGTTTTATGAATGAAAAAGTTTATTTACTTTTTATAAAGGATGTTTTATAAGTTATTTTATTTATTATTAACTTTATAACTGTAGAACAGTATAATTGTCATTTGAAAAAGAAATATTTATTTTGTAAATGACTTTTCAGCTTTTCACTCTATTGATTGATGATTGATTCTTGTCAATCAGTGAACATAAATTAGTGTTCCTGTCTTTACTCTATGTGGATGTTTTGATATTTCTATGATCTACTCTTGATGTCTACGAAAAAGAAATGTCACTTTATTTTTTGTTTAAAAAAAGAAGAAAATAGTTAAGATCGTGGCGGCTGTTGCTAATATGGCGTTTCTCCTCTTGTTACGATTTGAAATAAATAATTAAATAAGTAGTTTTTATGTAGAAACTACCTATTGTAAGTGAGTGTGCCATATTAATATTTTTTTATCAATATAAACGTTTTACACAAGATTCCAATCGTGTTCTAAACATAAATGTTTGTTGTGAATGGTTAGGGTCAAAGTTATGTGTTTATTTTAAAAAAGTGGTTATGCAATCAAAATAAACAAGTTTATTCACACCTGATACTAAAAGAAGATTCCACCAAAAATATGTGAGTAGTTTATTTTTTTTGAACGAAAATATTTGTCGTAAAAATTTAAAGTGCTTTTCTCATTTTTAATATCAGGAAAATTCCTATATTGTTAAACGTTTATTGAAACCAATAGGTAACGATGATAGGCCAATATCCAAATAATTATCAATAATAATAATAAACAGTTAGTTTTATTTAAAAAAGCAATAAGTTAGATTTTATCAAAATATAAAACGTATAAATTTAAACATTACATTATTACTTTTGATATATTTATCAGTAAGAGGCAATCTAAACGATTTTTACGAGTAGATTGAATATTTAATATGCTAGTCCTAATCTACTAGATCATAAAAAAATGTTTTTGTTTTGAGTGAAACGGATGGAAAATTTATATCATTAAAAATCTCGCTTTTATTTCTGGCCCCAATCGTAAATAAGCTTATAATTTCCATGACATATTATTCCCTTCGATAGAAATCCTTTGTTATATTCATTTAAAGATAAGGAACGCCCTTGACATCATCTATATCATACAGATTATTTTAATCTTTATCTTGGAAAACATTTTCAATTACAAACCTAAAGTCAATGTCGGGGCATTTAAAAAAACTATTTATGCACAATTAGAAATAATATTATTGCTATCTTCAACTAATTAAAAAGTTGTGCGAAATATATGTATAATATTATTGTTTGTGGTTCTTTAAGTGGGTTATCATTTTACTCTTGAATTTAATAATTCCGTGAAATAATTTAAATATCAATATTTCTTCGAACTGTATACAAAGTAATGAAACTTTAATAATAAATTGGTTGGATCAAAAATGGCCAATTTACAAGCGAGACGTTCCTGTATTATCGACTATTGACTATTGATGTAGAAAGTGGATTTATCGATCGTAACATTGAGCGGAAGCAGGAAGATCGGACAAGTGCGCATGATCACCGGCGAAAGTGAAGAGCAGAGAAGGTCATCGTGAGGCCTGATTGACTCCATTTTTGAAGGGAAGTTTGTTTAAAAATGGCGTCTTTTCATTTTATAGCTGTTAAAAAGTGTTTTTATTGCCGTTTTAATCATTTTTGTAAGTATTTAAGTACTGAAAGTTAATTCTTTTTAAAATATTCGTGTTATCGTAACCGCAGAAGAATGGAAAATTGTGTTTATACTACGAATTCGTTTTCTTTAAATTCCCAATTGAAAACTTGACAAATTTGCTGGAAACTAAAGCAGTGTATATTGTAAAAACAGTTGAGTATATTTAATATTATCTGTTTTTAATTGTTATAGGTGGCAAAAATCTTGCAAATGCTAGGTCTCGATCAATGTCAGCATACATTAACTTCTCGATTATCCGGAGGACAAAGAAAACGACTAGCCGTTGCTTTAGAGTTACTTAGTAATCCACCGATCCTATTTCTTGACGAACCAACTACGTAAGTAAACTTTATTGTTATTCAAACAATTCCTAGCCACTGTATTAATTAATAAATTTTTATTATTGTCATGTTTTTTTACGGTGTTTAAATGTTGTGCGTGATTGGGTTTTAGATATAGTTCCTTAATATTCAAGTATATACAGGTGGAAGGGAAAATTTAGCATAAAAATGCAGTCTAGTTAGTAATTATTGTTGAAAAGTGATAATATAACTTTAATGACACATTTCTATGGTACCATTTTATTATATTTTGTTATAAATTGTTGCTTATACAAATTACCATTGCATTAATATGTATAAGAAACATATTATTCAACCACAATGAGGAAACGGTTGAAATATACCTACACGTCACGGAATTTGTTTTTAGAAAGAATTTTATACAAATATTTACTTTAGTGTTTTTTTTTTCTTATAAAAACATCCCTGATTTAAGAAAACACATAATTAAGAATCATTAAAGATTACAACATCTATTGTTGATATTGCAAATTACATTTAGGGTTTAAGATGTTTTTGTCATTATGCTGGTCATTAATAAAATATCCCATTGTTTCTCTTTTGAACAACATAAACAAATTTTAAAATTGTTATTTTTTTTTTTGGAAAAGATTAAGAAATTTTCTACCTGTCGAAAAAAATATTTTGATAAAATTAGCTATTGCCAAACGATTCCTTTTATTATGTTAATTTTCGATTTAGTCAGTCAGATAATCTGTTTTGATACAAATAATAATTACAATATTTATTTGTGGGTTTAATAAAATTATTTATAAGGTTATTATCTTCAAATAATTATTTGCTTTTTGACATCCTACTTCTGAAAACACTGTAAGTAATTTAATGGATTTATTTGTATTTTTTTTTAAGAACATTAATTGTTCTTCTACTTTGTTACGAGAAAAGTATTATAGATCCCCTAAAATACGAGTGGTCAGTAATTTGTTATTATCAAATTAATTGCAAAATAGCAAGAAGCTAACAAATAGATACCGATAGATATTTTGGGCAAAAATAAACAGTTTTCAATTCTTTTGAACTTTGCGGGTGTCAAATGACTCGTTGAGACTTGTTTTTTTATGTTATATTTTTTTATCCTGGCACCACTTTTCCTACCAACTCAAATTTACGACTAAAAAAGTTGTAATTTTTACCAATTTACCCCCTGCTTCTGTATCTGGATCTTGCAGACTTCAAGAAAACATTAAATATCTTGAAAACTATACATATTTTGATATGTAAAGGTTATGCGTTTTTCACGTGAAAACCATTGAGGAATACAAAATAAAATGAAAATAGCTTCAAATGCCAGTGGCGTAAAAAATGGAAGGGGAAAGGTGACATATTTTTCTAAATGTACACCACTGGATCAAGAATTGAAAATTGTTATTCCATCAAAATATGCTCTTTTACATTTTAAAACAACCTACCAAATGTCAAATCAATTTATACATCCATTTTAAAGTTATCGAATGAAAACATTTAATTTTTCATAACTTCAACACCCCGTATCTCGAAAAGTAAATGACGTGGACCCCTCATTCCTTATATCATTTTCTTCAGTTTTATGATAGATATCTACATGCAAACGTTGTAAGTGTATCTTCTATAAGTTCCTTGTGGCATTACTTGTTATTTTTTCTTATTTTCTTGGGAATCAAATCACAATAATGTTTTTTTATTTTTTTATTTCAACGTTTCGGTAGCGTTCCAGCTACCGTTGTCAAGATTAATTAATAATGAATGAATGAAAAATTTTTGGTCCCTATCTGGCACAACGAAAAAAATTTGACAACTAGACAATCAATAATATTTTGAAGGTTAAGACTACAAAACTTTGTTGTCAAATTTTATTAAGGTCCATTCATAGTAGATCACACCTCTGGTAAAATGTGAAATAAAATATTTTATTTTATGACATTCTAACGATATGTGGTCCACTAGAAATGGAATCCAGTGAAGTGCACGTTCCAGGAACGGTTTTTATTGGCATAGCGCTTTTTTCTTGCTTATTTTGGAAATTTTGTTAATATAAACGCGTTTGTTGTTACTTTTTTGTGTATGATTATTTTTGTTTTCAAAATATGTATAAGTCAGTTTGGTGGTTTTGTGTATTGAAGTGTGTATCGATTAACAACCATTCCAAAGATAAATCATAAGAAAACCTGGATAAAAACTTATGATACTATCCTGATAACGCAGGTAATTGGTTATTGGAAATTTCTCTTTCTAACATTGGTAACCAAATTTGACTACATTCGGCTGAAATACTAGCTGCACATTTATCTGAAGTTAGTTGTATTAAAGCACTTTCTTTGATTTTTCGTCTTTTATTATTGGGCTCTTTCAATATTATTTTTGTCGAATCCCATTGAATTTTATGCCCCTTTTCCCAAGCATGTTTGCAAATACCTGACTTAAAGAACTCCCTATCTTTGATATACTTTTTATGTTCATTTATTCGGACTTTCAATGGTCTAGATGTTTCACCTAAATAGAATTTGTCGCATTCACAAGAAAATAAGAAAAAAAAAATAAGTTGTAAGTGTAATTTGAAAACACCCTGTATTATTGTTATTATTTCTTTTATTATACATTTTACAATTTTTCCCATTACATTGTAGATTTTCATGGGAAAAAAAAACTTCTGAAATTTTTATTCTATTTTTATTTTGCAGTGGTTTGGATAGTTTATCGTGTACACAATGTGTATCTCTTTTTAAAAACCTCGCCTTGGAAGGGAGAACTGTGATAGCTACAATTCATCAGCCGTCAGCGTTGCTTTTTGAAATGTTCGACAAACTGTACGCTCTATCAGAAGGAAAGTGCATCTACGATGGACGAACCACTGATTTAGTTTCCTATTTGGAAAAGTTGGATCTGCATTGTCCGGCTTATCACAATCCAGCGGATTATTGTAAGTATATTTCGTGCGAACCTCGTAAAATACATTATTTTTTAAATATTCACCAAATCATTGCTATTTTTTTTTATTATGAAGGAACCTGTATATACATTTTTTTCTTTTAATAATATTATTTATAATTTTTATTAAATTTAATCGAAAGTTCATGAATATTGATTTTTAAATTAAAACTTTTTTCGTATGTATATTTTTGACCTTTAACCTCATTGTACGTTTCATGTTTATATAACCGAAATGAATATTTTGGATCTTCAAACACATCATCTTCCACTTTCCTTTTTATTTTTCAGTCTTTCAGTTAAGGTATAAGATTTGTACAAATATTATAAAATCATCTATTGAAATATTTATATAACCTTACTCTTGTCTAAACAAACATACACGTGGACATTATTATTGGCTAATATTTTCATATTTTTTTTTCCCAACTCAAATTTCTTAATTTCGAAATACGAGGTTATTAACAAATATTCATTTTTTTTTTATTAGAAACTCCTTCAAATTTAATGAAAATAGTTATTTGTTTTACCAGACATAAAAGCACAAGATTTAACGCCGCGGCTGCCAAGGCATTAAATCTGCTTTTCTGCCGTGTGAAACATATAATTTTTTCTTCAAATTTGTTCCAGTTCCACGCAAAATCGACTTTTTCATATTTAAATTGCGTTTCATTTATTATCATCAGCATCATTTTGAGTTTTCTTAATGCCATTGTCAATTTTAATAACCAGTTTGATTTAAATTATTACTTGGAAGGTTGCCTGGCAACGAACTTTTTCTGCCTAGGCATTAAAAGTACAACTTCTAAGCCTGCCAAGTGTCATTAAAAGGCCGTTTTTAATGTAATTTGGAGAAAATAGTTATTTTTACCGACAAATTGTAATAGAAGATCTTTTTTTTCAATTTACAGTAATTGAAATAGCCATAGAAGAACACGGCGCCGATATAAACAAACTGGCGGATATGGTAAAAGCTGAACGCAAAAATAAACTAGAAAGTATTGAATACATCAATGAAAAAGGTAAGAAAATTACACAACTAATTGACTACCCCTCGTATATATTTTTTATTAAATTTATATTGACAACATATATTTATTATAAAATTTTTTCACGTTACCTCGTTATCTTTTTGCTGTTTTTTTTTTAAAATATTTTTTGCTACTTTTGACGTAATAGTTGTTTATGTACCAAGGACGAAAAAATGTCTATTATAGTCGAGCCTGCGAATTGATAACCCAGGCGTAGGCGAGACTTTAGTAGACAGTTTTTCGTCGAATCGCATATAACATATTTTCATCTATCTTTAAAAAAAAATGAGTAGTTTCCGAATGAAAAATCGATTATTAGTGCAAAATATATGTTTAATTTGAGGCATTACGAAGAAATATGTTTATTTTATATCGACTAAATGCTCTAGATTTTTTTGGTGTGTAGAGTCCGACCACAATAACTTTGGAACACCACTTGGTGGAGATACTGACTTGCACGTTGAATCACGTGGTGTTCCAAAGTTATTGTGGTCGGACTCTACCCAACGCCTTGTTTTTTCAAAAATGCCATAATTTTCGGAAATTTGTTTATGTTAACGTAGTTTTATCGGACAAAAAATACTTGCCTTCGTAAATAATCGATTTTAAATTAAATATTATATTGATATCAATTCACTAAACTCACTCGACCAAGAAATAGATACTAGATATTTACTACTATTATTTTAAATATTTCTTTAAAACAAAATTCACACACGCCCCTGAATCGACACACAATACTAATATCTCTCTAATATCGCAGGCCACCCTCGGAGTTTATTTTTTTTTAGTTACAGTTAGTCCGCCTTAGTAAGTGACCCGTTACTCCATTATAATATAAACAATAATGTACTTGATGATTGTATAACGCTGAACACCTGCAATGCGTTGCCAGATATACAAAATTTTCCTAAATATTTTAGGCATACAAAAAGTTGTTTTCATTAATTTCTATTTTTACAGCAATTTCGAGCGACTTTTTTTAATGCTTACCAATAAATTTATATTATGTATTTCTTTTTTAAAATTTCCAAACTAGCTAACAGTTTACTGAAGTAATTTTTAGAAAATATATTTGGCAACATTGCTTTATTTTATGATCATCAAACTGACTTTAGTTAGACTTTAAAATGTATTTATTAATTTTTTCAATATCTTTCAGAAAATGGAAAATTACGCAATTGTGATTTATTCCAAGAGAAAAAAATCGGTTTATATTCGGACGATTCGAAAGCCGTACCGGCCGCAATTATTATGCAATTTCTGCTGTTGTACAAAAGGAATCTTCTCACTATAAAGAGATGCTATGTAAGTCACGATTTTTTTTTCTTATTTAAATTTATTTTATTTATTTTTCTAATTTGCTTCGAAACATTTTTTCATCACCTTCCTCGGCGACTAATTAACGCTAATTATATTTGTTGATTATTAGTATCGTTATGAGGAATATTATTGTTTTTTTTTTCTTTTAAACTAATTATTGCAAATTAATTTTTTTTATTGGGCAATAAAAATGTTGTTTGTCATTTTTAATGGGGCAATCTATTTATCTTCTGCAACTTGATCAAATCCAGTGGAGGTGATTGATGGGATTTTAGCGGGAACTAAAAAATTGGCATACACAGTGGAAGAAATAATATTTTTGTCTTCCACTGTATTTAAAGGACACATGTATAACACACAAGGATTTACATCTCTAAAATTCTAATAATTAAAGCGAAATAATCTTGAAAAATTATAAATATATACAGAGTAGAAGATATAAATATTTTCCTTTATTTTAGTCTCGCACTGTATTTAAGGAAATATAATAAGCAACGATTACTTGATCTCTTGAAACTTCAATATTTGTTGCGAAATATCCTCAAATTAGTTGTGAAAGATATAAAAATACATACAGAGTGGAAGAAATAAATTGTTACCACTATTTTTGTTTCTCACTGTATTTAAACAACTCGCGAGAATTACAATTTAAGAAAAATGGCTTGTGCTTTCTAAAAACTCAAATATTTTCAGTTTAGTTGTAGAATTCAATTTTTTTGTTAAAATTTTTTCGGCTGTTTCATCGTCCTTGCAACTTTTTGTCTAAATTAGTTGAAGTGTGATAATTTAGAAAGGACATAAAAAAAATGTAACAAAATATTATCTAAGTACTTATGATTGTTTATTGGTAAAACATATCTCGTTAACTGAAATAATTATAGTAATTCTGTGAAATTACTGGTTGTTGTGGTGTTTTTAACGTTTGTTTTTTAATCAATTAATTTTTCATATGGCTACACAATAATTAAATTGATTACGTACATACCTAATTCGTTCAAATTTCAATGATACGAATTAATTCTTCCTTTATTTTTCCATCCCGTATACTGTTTTTTGATAATTTTATCATCTACAAATATTTTTCCGAAATTTCATTGCCATTGTATCTGATATACAAAAAAAATTTGCCTGCACATTTATACTTTTTTTCTTCAAACCAAACTCCACTTAATTTTCAAAATTTTACGTAGTTCTAGCAACTGTGTCACCCTTTTTGAAACCCCCTATACAGGGAGATTGATTAGTGTGATAAAGTTCAGTGCCTCCTTTGTCCTTTGAGATATCAATTTGAAAATTTGAGGGTTTATAGCCATCATCAGTCTCCACATTTTAAATTATTTACAATCTTACAGGGTGTTCCAGAATTCTGTGCCATATCAAAGTTACATTTTTTTAAATGAAACACCCTATATTTGATCGCATATTTGGAATCAGCTTGACCTCCGCATCACAATAATTTAGGGTTGTGATGTTTTTTACGGGGTATTTAAAAAGTTACAACCAATTTTCCATAAAAATCGTAACAAGTTCAATACCCTGTACATTGTAAGAGAAATTCAAGAATGAAAATCTGTTGCGGCCAAAGTGTTCGAATAGTAGTAAAAATTCTGGAAAATTATTTATTTCGTTAATATTCATTGAATCTGGTACAGGGTGAATCAAAATAAGAATACGTTATTTTCTTCGTTTTTTCAAATGGATCACCGAGAAAATAATGTATTCTTATTTTAATTCACCCTGTATCAGATTCTATAAATATTAACGAAATAAATAATTTTTCAGGATTTTTACTACTATTCAAATGCTTTGGCCGCAACAGATTTTTGTTATTAAATTTCTCTTACATTATACAGGGTATTAAACTTGTTACGATTTTTATGGAAAATTGGTTATAACTTTTTAAATACTCCGTAGAACACATCACAACCCTATATTATAGTAATGGGGAGGTCAAGCTGATTCCAAATATACGATAAAATATAGGGTGTTTCATTTAAAAAAATGTAACTTTGATATGGCGCAGCATTCTGGAACAAACACCCTGTAAGATTGTAAATAATTTAAAAATGTGGAGACTGATAATGGCTATAAACCCTTAAATTTTCAAATTGATATCTCAAAGGACAAAGGAGGCACTGAACTTTATCACACTAATCAATCACCCTGTATAATCTAAGTAGTGATTATATAATTTAATTTTCTTTTGTAAAATTTGACTCATTTCTGAAGTAATGTTATTTATTTCGATTTTATATATATATATATATATATACAGCATGTCCCAAAAAGTTTTCTAAAAATTTAGAAAACGTTATTTGGAACCATGTTGCTTACAAATTTATCCTTCTCAGGATAACAAAGTAAGCATTTATTTTTTTTTTCTATAAACGCCCTATACTTATTTCCGAAGTAGAAACAACTACTTCTCGTTAAGTATTTAAAACCAGTGCCTAGAAGAAACCTCAAGTCAAAATATAACGTTCCTGCTCTTGTCAAAATTCTTTAATTTTGTACCTTGAAGTCCTTGTTTTAATTTTCCCGTCCGGATTGTCGTCCAGTGTGGTAAAAAAAATTGGATTTTTTTTTATAAAACGATCGTTTCAACGAAATTTTATTTATTTTTAGGGTCCAGCTTTAAATCGAATCCTAGCTCACGTTGTTATTGGTTTAATTTTCGGATATTTATACAGGAGCGTCGGTAATGGGGCGCATACAATTCTAGCTAACTACGTTTATTTGTATGGTACTTTGTTACTTACCGTTTATACGGGAGAAATGCCGGTTACCCTATCATGTAAGTTTATTTATTTTTCTTTCTTTCATTAAAATTTACTTTGTCGATTTTTAAATTTTATTTTCCTTTCAGTTCCTTTGGAAATGAAAATATTATCGAGAGAACATTTCAATCGATGGTACAAGTTGACGCCGTATTTATTATCTGTGATATTAGTAGAAATTCCATTTCAAGTAAGTATATACAGTGTGTTTGTTAATAATTTCTTTCAAAATTGATATAAATTTAATATTTGCTGAAATTTTACTTGAAAATCGCATAAAATCAGTTTTAAACATGATGAGTACAATGTTGGTGGATTTGGGAGGGATTTTAACCATAAAAATAGTTTTTTTTGTAGCTCTATGACTTTTAAAATATTCAGTAATTTTTCATTCGCACCTCGTAGTTTCGAATGAAATCTCCCAAAATTTCTGTCGCACCCAGTATTTTCGAATTGTTTATCGAAAAATTTCGTCAATTTTTTAATCGCTTTTCATATTTTCAAACTAAATTTTAGAATTTTCTTGGAAAGTTCTGTAATTTTTCGGTCGCACCTCGCATAATTTTTGAAATTTTCAGTAATTTTTCATTCGCACCTCGTAGTTTCGAATGAAATCTCCCAAAATTTCTGTCGCACCCAGTATTTTCGAATTGTTTATTGAAAAATTTCGTCAGTTTTTCAATCGTTTTTCATATTTTCAAACTAAATTTTAAAATTTTCTTGGAAAGTTACGTAATTTTTCGGTCGCACCTCGCATAATTTTTGAAATTTTCAGTAATTTTTCATTCGCATCTCGTAGTTTCGAATGAAATCTCCCAAAATTTCTGTCGCACCCTGTATTTTCGAATTGTATAATGAAAAATTTCGTCAATTTTCCAATCGTTTTTCATATTTTCAAACTGAATTTTAAAATTTTCTTGAATAGTTCAGTAATTTTTCGGTCGCACATCTTCACACCTTTTCAAAATGTTTCGTCCCCACCCGGTTATTTCCAATATAACCAAAGAAAAATGTTAAACTTTGAATTATTTTTCGGAGGAATTCGAGAATTTCCAAATAAACCCAAAAAAATGTTGAAAGTTTTGACAATTTTTCAATAGCGACTCGTATTTCTAACTAAATCTCCCAAAATTTCGATACACCTCGTATTTTCGAAGTAGATTACTAGAAAATATTTGGAATTTGGTAAGTTTGGTGTCGCGACTCGCATTTCTAAATAAATCTTATAAAATTTTTGTAAATTTTCTGTCGCACCCTGTATTTTCGAATTGTATAATGAAAAAATGTTGAAAATTTCGTCAATTTTCCAATCGATCTTCATATTTTCAAACTAAACTGTGATTTTTTTAAAAAGTTCTGTAATTTTTCGTTCGCACATCTTCACATTTTAAGACATTTTCAAAATATTTCGTTTCCACCCGGTTATTTCCGATTTAAACATCGAAAAATGTTGAACTTTATGATTATTTTTCTAAAGGGATCCAAAAAAATGTTGAAAGTTTGACAATTTTTTGGTAGCGACTCGTATTTCGAACTGAATCCCAAAAAAAATATTAAAAATCTGGTGAGTTTGATGTCGCGTCTCGCATTTCTAAATAAATCTTATAAAATTTTTGTAAATTTTCGGTCGCACGTCGTATTCGATATCGATCTTGAAACATTTTCCAAAGCTTCTGTAATTTTTTGTTCTCACCATGTAATCAAAAACGAATTATTTATTTTAAAATTTTTCAGGTGATATGCACTTGGGTGTACATCGGAATATCCTATTGGCTAACCGAGCAACCCTTAGATTTTAGACTATTTTTATTCGTAATTTTCGTGACGGCAAGCAGTTTATGCGCCCAATCGATGGGATACTTCATAGGCGCCACCACACCAGTGAAGGTAAGTCCTTCACTTAACCACACCCCGTACATTAGAATATATTAAATAAAAAATTTTTCTTTTCACAGGTAGCAGTATTTACGGCTCCAGTTTTAGCCTGCTTCTTGTCAGTTTTCGGTTTCTGTATTCGATCCTACGATACTCCGTACTTGTTCAAACCGGTGTTTTTCATCAGTTATTTCCGAGCGGCTTTCCAAAGTGTCGTTTATTCCATGTACGGTCTAAATAGAAACCATCTGTATTGTCCTGTCGAACAGGAATATTGTCATTATACGGATCCCACTAAATTTTTATTGGAAATGGATATGGTCGATATCGATTTGGTGACGAATATTATTTTGATCGTCGTCATTTGGTGTCTAATGCATGCAGCTACTTATTTAGCTTTGTGGTTAAGATTGAATAAAAGATGAAAATATTGGTTTATTTCTTTATTTTTTTTTATATTGATATTGACTTTTTAATTTATATATGACAAACTACACATCTTAGTATTATTGAATTTTATAAAAATGTTAACCGAAGAGTTGTATGAAAATATTGTGTTGGAGCGGATGTTTTTTCTTTTTGTATGTATAATAAGTTGAGTCGGATACTGAGTGCCAATAATTGTTATCATTTTTAATAATTTAACAATGCAATTTTTCGATAGGTCGAATATAGGGTGAGTAAGAACTAACTTGTGAATATTTATATATTTTTTTTTAATTGAAAATATAGTATTTGAATTTTTTGCTTTATGTCGATTATTGTTACGTTATTTCAATAGATTTTAATCAGTTTCACATTATTTGAAGGCTGGTCCTAACTTGACTCTTGTTAATTTCACTTTATATAACTTGGTTTCACTTTATTTTAGTCATTTTTAAGTTTTAAATAGATTTTAATCAGTTTCACGTTATTTGAAAGCTGGTCCTTACTTGACTCTTGTTAATTTCACTTTATATAAGTTGGTTTCACTTTATTTTAATCATTTTCAAGTTATTTCAGTTGTTTTTAGTAATTATCCCGTTTTTTCACTTGTTTTCTATAGATTTTAATCAGTTTCACATTATTTGAAAGCTGGTCCATACTTGACTCTTGTTAATTTCACTTTATATAAGTTGGTTTCACTTTACTTCAGTCATTTTTAAGATATTTCATTTGTTTTTAGTAATTATCCTGTTATTTCACTTGTTTTAAATAGATTTTAATCAGTTTCACGTTATTTGAAAGCTGGTCCTTACTTGACTCTTGTTAATTTCACTTTATATAAGTTGGTTTCACTTTATTTTAATCATTTTCAAGTTATTTCAGATGTTTTTAGTAATTATCCCGTTTTTTCACTTGTTTTCTATAAATTTTAATCAATTTCACATTATTTGAAAGCTGGTCCTTACTTGACTCTTGTTAATTTCACTTTATATAAGTTTTTCACTTTATTTTAATCATTTTCAAGTTATTTCAGTTGTTTTTAGTAATTATCCCGTTTTTTCACTTGTTTTCTATAGATTTTAATCAATTTCACATTATTTGAAAGCTGGTCCATACTTGACTCTTGTTAATTTCACTTTATATAAGTTGGTTTCACTTTACTTCAGCCGTTTTTAAGTTATTTCATTTGTTTTGTAGTAATTTTCACGTTAAACCGCTCGTTTTCAATAGATTTCAATCAGTTTCACATTATTTGAAGGCTGGTCCTAACTTGACTCTTGTTAATTTCACTTTATATAAGTTGGTTTCACTTTACTTCAGTCATCTTTAAGTTATTTCAGTTGTTTTTAGTAATTATCCTGTTATTTCACTTGTTTTAACTAGATTTTAATCAGTTTCACGTTATTTGAAAGCTGGTCCTTACTTGACTCTTGTTAATTTCACTTTAAATAAGTTGGTTTCACTTTATTTCAGTCATTTTTAAGTTATTTCAGTTGTTTTTAGTAATTATCCCGTTTTTTCACTTGTTTTCAATAGATTTTGAATCAGTTTCACATTATTTGAAGGCTGGTCCTAACTTGACTCTTGTTAATTTCACTTTATATAAGTTGGTTTCACTTTATTTTAGTCATTTTTAAGTTTTAAATAGATTTTAATCAGTTTCACGTTATTTGAAAGCTGGTCCTTACTTGACTCGTGTTAATTTCACTTTAAATAAGTTGGTTTCACTTTATTTTAATCATTTTTAAGTTATTTCAGTTGTTTTTAGTAATTATCCCATTTTTTCACTTGTTTTCTATAGATTTTAATCAATTTCACATTATTTGAAAGCTGGTCCTTACTTGATTCTTGTTAATTTCACTTTATATAAGTTTTTCACTTTATTTTAGTCATTTTTAAGTTATTTAAGATGTTTTTAGTAATTATCCCGTTTTTTCACTTGTTTTCTATAGATTTTAATAAATTTCACATTATTTGAAAGCTGGTCCTTACTTGACTCTTGTTAATTTCACTTTATATAAGTTGGTTTCACTTTACTTCAGTCATCTTTAAGTTATTTCAGTTGTTTTTAGTAATTATCCCGTTTTTTCACTTGTTTTCAATAGATTTTAATCAATTTCACATTATTTGAAGGCTGTTTCTAACTTGACTCTTGTTAATTTCACTTTATATAGGTTGATTTCACTTTATATAGGTTGATTTCACTTTATTTCACTCGTTTTTGAAAAATTTCTACTAGTTTTTGACCGTTTTCGGTTTTTTATTATTTCTAGTAGTTTTCACTTAATATCAGTCGATTTTCACTTGATTTCGGTTGGTTTGAATCCATCTCACTTTATACTTGATTCCAGCCGTTTTTCATTTCATTTTAGTTGTTTTCACATGATTTTACGTCATTTAAATAATTTCCAATTGATTTAATGTTTTCCCTTTATTTCAGTTATTTTCACTTGAAAGAAAATAGTAGTGATTGTTGAGTTTTTCAATTTAACTGATTTGTTCACAATTTAGATTCAGTTGAATTTTTAGTACAAAATAGGTGGTGTTTTGATACGCTGGACGAGAAAGCATCTCCCTTTTGTCGATAACGTCAAAATCGACCTGAAAATGATACAATCCTCTTAAAATGGCAAAGAAAAAAGGAAAATGAAATTTTTTTGGTTTTCGACTCACCTTGTATAACAATTTAAATGTTTCATACAGAAATTCCGTAATTGTTTAATCTTATTCGTTGAGCAAATCTACTTTGAAAGTATTTTTTATTTAGTTTGTATTTTTTTAAATATTTATTAATATTTTGTTTTTCGTAGTGAAATGTTGCTAGTCATTTCTAACTAAATTGGTGGAGAAATTGTACTGGAATAATTATTTAAAAAAAAAAAATACGTTGTTTTATTTTATCCATTTTCCATATACTCGTTGACCTCCCTAAACAGTCTTTTAGACAAAAAACCATATTTACTCCACTCAGTTTAACCATAATATTCTTTATGGCGACTTCGACATAGAACAACTCCCAAATTTTTTACTATTAAAAATTGAAAAAAAAGTTGATTGATCTTTTGTAGCCTTCATTTGAATTCTACTAATGCCATGAACTTTGATTTTTTGATTAGATCGGTACTTTGTTTGCGACTCTCTTCGACCATGTCCTTGACTTTTCCTTTGATTTTATTTCAACCCTGACTTTAACCTCTTAAAAAACAGTTTGTTGAGATTCCATTTCACTCCCACTACATTATCTCGATTCCCACTGTAACCTTCAGCTTGACTTCCAGTCTAAACTTGACTTAAATGACATTTTTCAATTTTTAAAACGAAAACTTGTACCTACTTATTCACTTCGACTTTGAGGGTATTTCTTTGGCCATGACCTTGATTCTTCTTCCTTAATGTTACCTTGCACTTCCACCTTATTGCCTTTAAATATCACTTGAGCTTTTTGCTATTTTCAACTTGAAAAAATATTTACTTGACTTGAGGTCATTTTATTTGACCTTGACATGTCCTTAAACAAACTTTTTAATATTTAATTGTGTATTTAACCTTGGCTGTGACTTTTGCCCATTTCAGTGCATTTAGCAAATACAGGGACTTTCAGACATAACGATTTCCAAAATATATTGTATAGTTCCATGAAATTTAATAATTATATGGATTTATGAAATTATAATTTGTAAAAAAATACATCATTTGTGATAGAAAGATAATTTGAAATAAATTTAAAAAGAATAGCTACGAGTATATGGTAATGATTATTAGAGAAGGATTTTGAGAGATTATTTCCTTCCTATTAGTTTTGACCAATCGCTATCGAGAATTTGTCTGTCAAATATAAATTTTTAGTGGAAAAATTACTTAGCAACTGTCAGCAGTTTTTCCGGAGAGAAAAATCGAAAAAATTTCATGCAAGTTTGACATGTTGCCTTTTATTGTTTTTATTATTTTAATAAAAAAAATGTATTAAAATAAAATGTTTATTTAACTCTGGAAATAATCTTACCAAATATCTTTCGTGCATCACTCGTTTAAAATCCGAGTCGAAGACGAGGATTTTTCCATTTTCGCGAACTCGTTTTTCCGATTTTTTCCGGAAAAATTAAATGCACTAGGAATATTACCCCCGATTATTGACAGGAAGAAAAATATATTAAAGAAAATAACCCATAAAATTTTGAAAAATATTGGATTGGAAATTATAATTTAAATAATTTAATAAATTTGCGCAGAATATTTAATATAAAAATTACAAATGTATTAATATGGAAAAATAGAAGTTTGAAGGATTGCTTTTTATTGAATCACTTACAGGGAAGTAATATTTCAAATAAATATTTTGTGAGAAATTTAAAGAACTAAAATCGTAAAAATAGATATTTAATTTTTTTTTACGTATAAAAAAAAACTAATGATATTTATAAAGAGAAATAAAATCAATTTAAAAAAAAAATTAAATAGAATGTTTAATAAATAAGGATATTTAAAACAGAATATTATTTTTAAATAATTTAGTGCCGAATCCAAAACCCCGAGATAGACTTTTTGTAATAAATTATCACTTGAAATTAAATAAATAATTTAAATTAAAATAAAATTAATAAAATAACATTAAAGGATAATCAACTAATAAATCAATTAAATAAAATCAATATAAAATATGTACTTTTATTGCATAAAATCACAATAACTAATAATTAATATCTTGACATTTTTGTCGATGTATTTGAGAAAAAAAAATTTTTCTGTTTTTTATTTTTCTTAATACACCGGTGACAAGTTTCACAAAATAAATTACGCCGGTATTTTGTATAAATAAAAAAAAATCTACAAAAATCATAAATATATACAAAAAGAACTTAAATATTTAAAATAATTTTATTTATTTACATATACACATAAAAAGGGTAAAATGTCACTGGTGCCACCATTTATTTTTTACGTTAAATAAATTTTAATATTAATTTAATTTTTAAAAAATCGTCTAAATAAAAAGGGAAAAATATAAAAAAAAAAAAATGGGTACAGAATTATTCTTCATTTCAAAATGTTTGACAGCACAAATTTAATAAAACTACTCAAAAACGTGAAACAGTAAAATTTTTTTAAATACGTAAAAATAAAAAAGATATAACTACCGTACGGAAAAAAGTTTATATCTCAAAACCACATACGCGCTTATCCTCATAACGAACAAAAATATCAACAAAGCAATCATATCATTATCGAATTGATCCGATTTAACATCTACACTTTCCAAAAACGTTTTCGGGTATTTGTAATAGCAGTACTTATCTTCCGGACATTTCAAAATGCCTCTGTCCAATCCGTAAATTGCTCCTACCAATCCTTCCAGACCGTATTTTAAATAGGACACGTAACTACCCCAGTACATGTAGCTCGGTAGATCGCAGACGCGTACTCCGAACCCAGAAAACATCATCATCGGTACTGCTAACGTCGGTCCCACGAAAGTACCATTCTAATGAAAATAGAAAGAAAAAAAATTGTTATAGAAAAAGTCAACTTAGAGATTTTCTTTGCGCTCTACGCTTATACAGTGTGACCCATTTTGTTTGGAAGCACCCCTATAAAATCCGCATTTTCCAACCGATTTTGATTTAGTCTTTTTTGTTAGATTCAGTATCGAAAACAGAATTTGAGCACAAATTTTCATACCATAATAGCTATTTTCAAGGCACTCTACGTTAATTTTTCTTTGTCAAAAAAGACGAAAGTATATTAGGCATTTTTTTTTCTCAAATATGACTACACCACTGGATTCAGAATCATCACAAATGTAAACTATCAAAATTTTATAAAAAAAGTTTTATTAACAACAAAGTTATCACTACATGAATTTGGAAAAAGTTGTTTTTTAATTAATTTTTTACTAAGAATGTAGACACATTTTAAAAATGGCAACATGGTAAACAAAAACTAGGACTCAAACATATTGCACTGTAAAAATTCGAAGCCGATACCTTAACCCGTTCTGGAGTTATAGCTTCTGAGAATAATGTAAAATTGTGCTGATGTGACGAAAATACAAATTAACACGAAATAATACATTTTGATTATTAAACTACTTAATAATAATTGAATTCTACATTTTTGTAGCCTCGACTAGACCTCCGTTAATTTCCACACATTTCTCGTATCGTTTGCGACTATGTCTTAGCGCTTTTTTATTTCATATGGCGTTATTCCAGCATACGCCTGTCGTATTCTGTCACATAGTTCTGCTCTATTCCTTGGACGTGTCTTATACACTTTTTGTGTCAAAAGCCCCCACAGATAAAAATCCAATATAGTTAAATCGAGCGATCTAGGAGGCCATTCGATTAACTCGCTACCGCGACCTATCCAACCATTTGGAAATTTTTCGTTAACCCACTGCCTGACAATCCTAGAATAGTGTACAGAACAACCATCTAACTGAAATATCAAATTTCTTCTTTCTGCTAGTGGCAGTTCGTCAATCACTGCGGATAACTCACCTTCCAAGAATTCCATGAAGTTATTGGCATTCATGTTACCCTCAAAAAAGAATGGACCTATATTATCCTGTCTTTTAAAATTTCGGCTTCGAATTTTTACAGTGCAATATGTTTGAGTCCTAGTTTTTGTTTACCATGTTGCCATTTTTAAAATGTGTCTACATTCTTAATAAAAAATTAATGAAAAAACAACTTTTTCCAAATTCATGTAGTGATAACTTTGTTGTTAATTAAACTTTTTTTATAAAATTTTGATAGTTTACATTTGTGATGATTCTGAATCCAGTGATGTAGTCATATTTGAGAAAAAAAAAATGCCTAATATACTTTCGTCTTTTTTGGCAAAGAAAAATTAACGTAGAGTGCCTTGAAAATAGCTATTATGGTATGAAAATTTGTGCTGAAATTCTGTTTTTGATACTGAATCTAACAAAAAAGACTAAATCAAAATCGGTTGGAAAATGCGGATTTTATAGGGGTGCTTCCAAACAAAATGGGTCACACTGTATATCTGTAAAGTAAGGAGGGTGAGTTAGGCCCACATGTATACATCCTCCCGAGGACATCCTGTCCTTTCCAGGAAGGTGGACAGGTCACTAGGAGGTGTAGTTCCTTAATTGACAGTGGCCAGTCAGAAATCTTACGTTAAACGTTTTTTCCTGGTCATAGCCAAATATTTTTTCGACTCCAGCTTCCCAAGGTCGTCCAGAATGATCCTGGCATCCCTTGATTTCATCCCATCTCTTTCGAGATTGGATTCGTCAAATCGTAGTCCAAGAATTTTTGGTCCAGCCGCTTCCCTGGCTAAAGAATCATCAAAGCGGCTACTTTTGCTCCTGTCGTACCCACCTCAGGATAATATTATTGTTATCTACCGAGGCGTTAGCTTTTCGCTTGTAATTCTAATTATTCGGTTTTAATATTTAACTTACCACAACGTCGAAATAAGCACCAATCAATAATCCGAAACTTTGCGCTACGAAAACTATCATGATGGAAGTGAGGAGAAACATTGAAAATCTGACGGTCTCGAAAGGTTGGTCAGTCATGTAGTATATTATTGTTGTGAATAGAAAGCAGCACAGTAACTGAAAAGAAAAGAAGAAATGATAATTTTTTTATTTTCAAAAAAAAAACTGCCGTTTGATATACTCACAGATAGTGGGATATCAACTATAGTGACTGCAGCGTAATACATTTTCAATGAGTACCATCGATTGAAGTGTTCTTTTATTAAAATTGACATTTCTTGGGGAACTGAAAAATTACAAGAAAAGTTAGAAATTTTTAAATTTTATCTTTACGTATTCTTACATGTCAAAATTGTCAACATCATAGTAGCCATCATGTTGTGCATTAAAATAGCAAACATAAGATTATAATTGTCCATAACTTTTGAACCGTCACTTCCAGATTTCCAATAAATAGAACCTAACATCAATCCAACGACGATATTTGTACCTAACCTTAGGTACGTCAAAGTCTAAAAAAAAAACAATAACAAAATCAAACATCTGAAAGTGTGTCTTCCAAATCTTAGTTCAATATTCCCATTATTATAATTTTTTAAAGTTTCACAAACATTTTTTTTTCCGAAATTTCGTTCTCCTCGCTTTCCGGTACTCCTGTATACGAAATATCATATATACGTTTTCGCTAATTTTTTTCCATATTTGTTGATTATCTGGGAGTGTGCTTCTAAAATTTCAGCTCAAAATTTTCATTATTGTGTCCTATACGACTTTTTTGACTTAACGCGTAAATTTGCGTCTCATTTTTTGAAACTAAAGTACTTTTGTTATTATTATATACTGATTCAACCCCGCAACTTTCTAAAATGCCCATAAAAATTTTCTAAAGTATGTAATAATACTTTTTTTCCGAAATTTCGATCCCCTCACTATCCGGTACCCCTGTATACAAAATATTAAAGTTACGTTTCTGCAAATTCATTTCCCTCTTTGTCAACTATCTGAGACTGTGTTTTCCAAATTTCAGCTCAAAATTCGTATTATTATGGATTTTTGACTTTGCTCATATATTTTGAAAATTTTAAAAACCGGAACTGAGGTCTTTTTGACATTTTCGTTTATGAAAATCCATAATTTCGACCCCGTAGATTCCGAAAATGCAAATAAAAATTTTCTAAGGTCTCAATTAAATTTTTTTCCCCTCACTTTCCGGTACCCCTGTATACAAAATATTATAGATACATTTTCGCTGTTTTTTTTCCATATTTGTTAAAGATCCAATTTGAACTTGCCTCATCTCTAAACGACTTGAGGAAGCCTCTTTTCAATAAAACTTTCAATTGATGTTGAGGCGATGTAGGCAAACCACCTTCTGTAGTAGATATCACTTTGCTTCTATCTAAAAATCAATGTCTCACCATTTTTTTTTATATTATTCATATTTTACAATCTTACCTTTAAAACTATAAGTATTAGCTAAATTACCAGGTTCGTTAAAATACTGTAAGGATTTGCCATTGCACGTGGCTCTTATCATTTTCTCTGGTTTGTCGTCTCCGTATTCACCACATGCCAGCTCTATCACTGAAACATTGAAAAATTTTAATTTTTACACTTGAAAAATATCCCAAGGTTAAAAAGTTCGCCAAAATCGAAGTAAATAAGTTTGTTGAGTGCAAGATTTCATTTTTATAGAGTCAAGTGGTACATGGTTCAAGGACTACTTCCTCTTAAGAGCTTTGTACCATAACTTTCTGCAGCTGCTTAGAAATTTCAATTCCCTTTTCTGGAATTTTGTTCCAGTTTCTTTTGCAACATTTTCCACCACAGCATTTGCTGGTACTACATTTTTCCAATGATCCGATCAAACTAAAAGGGTCTGTTGAGTATCTAATGTGACATTAAAAATCATTTGGTAAAATATCTTCTATGCACTATCAAATATTGTAAACCAGCAGAGCTGGAGCAGTATATATTCTGTAATGTTTCACCACCAGTATCTCGGATCTGTTGGACTTTGATACATTTTGCCAAAAGTCCAAAACTCTTCTTACAATCGAGAATCTAAATGATCTAGTACTACTGTTATGACTTACCGTAATCAGCTGGGTTGTGGTACATTGGACAAGGAAATTCTACGTCGTTTAAAAATGGTACTAGGTTGCTGGTACTTCCTTGATACAAACAGTACCCGTCTGCTAGTACATAAACTTGATCGAATACAGAAAATAAAGAGGCAGCAGGCTGGTGGATGGTGCAGATGATGCTTTTACCTTGGAGTGTTAGTTCTTTTAAGAGTTTTATACAAGTTGAACAAGATGAACTGTCCAGTCCACTAAAAAATTAAAAATAATGGTCATTTTTGTATTAAATGCGTAAAATTAGTGTTAATTCTCTTGAATGTGCCATGAAAATGCGAAGTATTTAGCTGGACAGCTGGATTCTGAACCACTGTAAGAAACCCCGCCTTTTCTCCTTCCAATATTTGTTAGTTATGTGCGATTTAGTATTCAAGTGTCTTTTGATTTCCTTTGGCCATAAAGGCTTCCAAAATAAAAATGAATTCGTAAATAAAACAAAATAAGATTCTTTAAATTAAAAAAAAACTCAAAATAAATTCCAAAAAACAATTTAAAATCCTAAAACTAAAAAATAAATAAATTAAAGGTTCGAATAGTCCTCCTTGTTGAGCCAAACAAAAAACGAATCTATTGAACAAAGATAATTTTGTATCTCTAAGCTGATTTGGAGTAATGTTTGCACAATGCTGGACAATTTTCGACCTTGTGCCTATAAATTTCATTTTATTTTTTAAATCCATAAAAAGAAATCATTCGAGGACAAATCCGCCGACATCCTGAAGGGTGTACATTCTGATTTCTCTACGAATTTATTTTATTTTGAATAGTTATTGGCTTGAACAGTACTATTCGCAAAATGGGGATAGAACTTCGAAGGAGAAGTATTTATCCTTTCTAAACAATTCTGGATATTTACAAAATACATTGTAAAAAGGAATATAGCAATTTAAGTGCATGGGTACTAAAACCTTTGATATAAATCGAATTATTGAATCATATATACACTTATTACATTCACGAAACCTTGACCTTTGCACAGCATCTATCTACTTTTATCAAAATCGACATTATCTTTGTTTTAATGAACATGTAAGTGTAATGAAATCCCTGGGCAAACATAAATATGACTCAATTTCCTTTTTGTTATAACAATAACACTGTGGGATCATTAAACAAAGCCGTTCAGGACTTCTATTATTGTTTGGAGTTCATAAACTCCTTTATTATTTACCCCAGATTATTTAATTATGATTTACAAATAAATATTTGAATAGAATTAATAGAGGTGGGGGTTTATAAAATTGGAACAGTTAACGGGAACTTCTTTGTGTGAATGTTGTTTTATTGTTGATTTTTTGTTTAATTGCGTGTTGGGTTAGTTAGTAGTAATGTCAAAAATTGCTTTGTTGTATACAGGGTTCGTAAAAAAAGTGATAAAAACGTCACAAACGTCAAATATCACAATTTTTTCTTCTTTTATTCAAATCTAGTACCCAAATTTTTTAGTGGGCAAAATATCAATTGTCATTATTATTTACTTACGTTGTTGGTTCGTCTAGAAACATAACCATTGGATTATTAACCAATTCTAAAGCTATCGAAAGTCTCTTCTTCTGTCCCCCTGATAAACCTGCAGCTCTAACTTTTTTCGTGCCGTTTAAATTTAGGGTAATCAAAATGTCTTCTATCTGTAACAACAACAATAAAAAATTTTTTTACTACGTGAAATAAAACAGTTTATAATAATACCTATCCATGTTATTAAATAAGACTTGTTTGTAATTCTTCGAGAAACGCGTGGCTTTGTTGATACAAATTCTTTGACCTTTTCATTTTGATAAGACGGAATAGTCAACTAGGACAACGTTTATTTACTTACTCAGCATGGTATTCCTAAAGAGGAATATTTTGACCTTTTCGATCTTATTAAAATACAAATAGTGACCCGCCCCGTCAAGATTTAAAATTTTCTTTTTATAAAGGGCCATAGGAAAAATTAATTATTGCAATTGTTGTACTTACAATTTTATTTTTATCTCGACTGGTAACACTGGACGGTAACTTCAAATCGGCCGCGACGAGCATATTTTCTTCTACGGTCAGTAACGGTTGCAGCCGATCATCCTGTGTGATGTAACAAGAGGATTTTCTGAATTCTTTTAAACTTCTAATTCGACCGTTTATGTTTACAGTTCCGGTGACTCCCCGTATTCTATATCCACTTAAAATGTCTAATAAGGTACTTTTTCCGGCCCCCGAAGGTCCCATTATGGCGACTAGTTGACCTGGGGGGAATCTACCGGCTACGCCGTGTAAAATTTCTTTTTGGGCTGAAAAAATTATAAAAAAAAATTAAAAATAAACCTTTTTTATGTTATCGTAAATTACATGAAATTAAAACCATATCAATGGTCAATTAAAAATTAATTTGTTGTAACGATAATGATATTATTTTTTACTTATTTTTAATTATCTTCATTAACAATTGGTTTAAAGTGCAAAAAATGTTTGATTTTGGAACTTTGCTCTTTTATTTTTCTGCATGTCTACACTAATTACCTAATCAATTACAAACAAACTTGGACAATATCGAAAAATTTCAATCAAACAATACTTTTTTTTTTCAAGTTCAAACGTATAATGAAATTAATATTACATTTATTTTTATAATAGGCAGCAGGAAAAAAATTTATTTACTTTGAACCCAACAGTATATTGTTTGAATCGACTGAATTTATTTAAAAAAATTTATGTTAAAGTCTAACTAAAGTCAGCGTGATGAACCATATTTTTAATCCCCTTGAAGGAAAAAGCCGCCCGATGGCGTGCATATAAATTTTTTATAAATTCAAATATTGTGAAATAATGTTAATCTACTATATCAATTTGAATGCAAAAAAATCATCCAGCATACAAAATTCATAAAATTTGTAATACAATAATAACACGTTTTCCTCTAGAACACGGAGTATCTAAAGAACAGTTTTTTGTATCGTCAACCCAACCATACTTGACAACATCATGCGTATCAAACCAAGTTTCGTCTAAATAAATTATACCTAGTTCTATTTGAATCACGATACCCTTTTATTTTGCGCAAATACTCCTGTCTAAGTTCAGCGATACGCCGAGATTCCATTATCACCATTCGATTATCTAACTTCTTATATTTGAATCCACAATTCAATATAACATTGATAAGTATATTCAGGAATATCCCGCAATTTATCACGAATCCGTTCTAAACTTGGTACTATTACTTTATAAATTGTTGTAAACCCGATTAACGTTAATTCGTGAATTCTCGCGATAACTGCATTATCAGAAATTTCAGAATTTATAATCATAAAACTCACCCTAACGTCTACGTACAAATACATATTATATTGATATCAATTCACTAAACTCACTCGACCAAGAAATAGATACTACTATTATTTTAAATATTTCTTTAAAACAAAATTCACACATGCCCCTGAATCGACACACAATACTAATATCTCTCTAATATCGCAGGCCACCCTCGGAGTTTAATTTTTTTTTTAGTTACAGTTAGTCCGCCTTAGTAAGTGACCCGTTACTCCATTATAATATAAACAATAATGTACTTGATGATTGTATAACGCTGAACACCTGCAATGCGTTGCCAGATTACAAAATTTTCTTAAATATAGTAGGCATACAAAAAGTTGTTTTAATTAATTTCTTTTTTTACAGCAATTTCGAGCGACTTTTTTTTAATACTTACTAATAAATTTTTATATTATGTATTTTTTTTTTAAATATTTCCAAACTAGCTTTCTGAGAACATCACGAGCTAACAGTTTACTGAAGTAATGGGAAACATTTGTATAGTGAGCCCAACAATTTTAGAAAATATATCTGACAACATTTCTTTATTTTACGGTCATCACTTTAGTTAGACTTTACGTTTTAAATCAAAGTGAGAAAATCAAACCCACTAAATTCTTCCCTGCCTTAACAATGGTAGGATGTATTTCTTGTTCTAGAACTTGACAACATATCTTGCCATCTTAAATACTTATCTATAATTTGTTACGGTTAGAAAGTTATTTTTTTTGTGCATTTTAAATTTATTCTTATCGTTTTATTTTTATCATATTTATCTTGACAATTTTATTAGTTGCTACTATTGAAATTAACCAATTTTGTTTCATTGTTTCGTTTAAATTAAATTTGATTGGTTTTTCAAGTGAATATAATAAATTTTCTTAATGAATATTTTGATGTATGTATCTTGGTTGAAAGGTATTTAATGCATTTAGAACGTAGTTGGTTTTTCTGTACTTAATTTTTTTAAGATTATAAAGTTTTCGAATATTTTTGTGTTTCTCATATATATAATATTTTAAAATTTGATAAATAATAATATAAACTACATTCAGCTTGTTAATTTAAAAATCTGTAAATTTATGTAACCACGTTACATAAATTTTTTTTTTTATAATTTCTCTTTTCACTTGCATAATTTTTTTAATCTCACATCACTTTATTATCAACAAATTCCTATTTTGTAATAATTTATTTTCATAGAAATTATTTAAAGAAAAAAGGTAATTATTGATTGGGGTTTGGTAGTCCAAGTCACGTCCAAGTGTACACTTTAAAATGTGGTATTTCTTTCAAACATTAATTTGTCGATCACTGATATTTTTTTATACAAACCACGTAGAATAAAAACTTGTTTGCATTCATGAAACCAGTTATTAGATTGCCAGATGAAAGTTAAATAATAATTGTATGTTCAAGAAAACAAATTTTATGGACGCATATCTTTGACGTCATATACAAGGTTACGAAGAAACCTCATTAAGTACAAGATTTTTTTATAGCTGGAATTTTTAATGATGGAATCTTACCAAAAAAATGATCTGAATTCCTGAAAAATCTCAAATTTGAAGAAAAAAAAATTATTCTTCGTTCTCTGACAAGCGACCGTAGTCTTACTAAACAATTTTTAACACGCTTATAACTATTAGCTTTGTCAAGGACTGATGACAATACAATATAGTAATAAAATATAGGGTGTTCCATTTATAATGCAACCCTTAAACTTGATTTTTTTCTACTTTAATCTCTCAGATAAATTTGAAATTTACCGATGACAATACAATATAGTAGAAATCTTCTTTGATCTGGCAGATTATGAAAAAAACCTAGGTACTTTGCATTTCGGAATAAAATTAGTAAAAAATTATAACAATTGATATCAAGCACCCCACGCTATAACCATAATGACATTTTCTCGTTAATAATTTCACTCTTAAATTAAGAATTATTTTTTGGTTTTTAGCTCGATTTACTAGATACCTATAAAGCGTGTTTTTCAGTTTTTTTTGTAATTTATTAGTTTTAAAAAATAACAACAAATCCTTCTAACAAAAATTCTACGAAAAAAAAATTATTTTCTCCAACAAAGAACCCGAAGTTCTTTGTTTTCGACGTAAACATAACATATTATTATTATATATGTATAATTTATTACAGATAACATATTTCGATTAATCATTCCATTTATTTAAAATATTAACAATTGTGATTCTATAACATTTCCATATCTAAAGTGTTTATACATTCACATAATATTTATATACAAGGACTCTCGAAAATTTTAACATACTTTTTGTTTTTATCAAAAAATTCATGTTTCTAGAACACCAATTTTAACTTCCTGATCGATTGTTTATTAATTCGTAAATATTTTATGAAATACAGGGTGTGAAAGTTGAAATTTCCTTTTATAAATTTTATATTGAACTTGCAGACACTTTCACCAGATCAATTTAATATAAGACAGTAAAAGTGTGCAAAAAAGGATGAGTTTCATCTTGGGCATCATCAAAAAATCTGTTTATTGTATCTAGACAAAAAATACTTGCCTTCAAATATTGTTTTTATTCGTCGACAGAGAATATATTTTTTGAACTTAGAACGCGACAAGAAGAGTCAAAATTTGCAGATCCTCTTAGGCAATTTGTAAAAAAATCTGATATAAATCTAATTTAATATTTACTTACTCTTTTTGGTGAAAATGGTGCCTTCAGTGGCAGTAAAAACAATATTTTCGAACTCCATATCGACGGTATTTCTGGACGCATTCTTATTATTTTGATCGATATAAATATTGGCTTTTTCATCGTTCAAATTCACCTTCACTAAACATTTTTGCGAATCTTCGTTAGCACTTACCGGTTTATTAACCTCACCACTCTTCTGCCGATCGAATGAACTACTTTCATGTAAAATAGTTTCCATTATTTTTCGCGTTAGGTATGTGAATAATTCAGTCGAAATCGGTTGATCGCGCGCAGTACCACACGACGCGGTACTTTCCAATATTATGGCAAAAGTGTGATGAGAGTGAATTTGTTTATCAGCTATCTGACATTTTATAGAGGTTTAAATGTTGGACCTCGTTTAAAGTTCATTACATTGTTCGACTACTTACAGCCGTTATACCCATTTTTATTTGGGATAATATTTTTATTGTTATTAAATTTTTTTTTTTTTTTTAACTATTCAAAAATATAACGTAATATAATATATGCTGTTTATCTTTATTATCGTTTAATATACAGCGTGTGACATTGAGTGCATTGCCGTGTGCAGATAAATAAAAACAAGGAAATATTGTGAAATATCAACAAAGACCTTTTTCATTTTGCAATAAATTAAATTGTTGGTGTAACGACCGGTGATAATATTTTGATAAAAAACAATGAAACTAGATACCTATGCATCGAATTATTTTTATTAAAAAGGGTTTAATTAAAAAGTATTTTTTGGGGAGTATTTGAAATAATTATAATAGGATTGAAATAAATACACTTTGAACCTATTAAAAACGTTTTTAATCCACATAATTGATTTTTACAAATTTTTAAAATAAATTCATAAATACAGCAATATAATATAATAAATATTTGATATTTTCTTTTAATTAAATTTCTAGTTTACAACACCAAAAAAGATTCTTTTTAAATTCATACGAGATAAAAAATATTTTCACTTATAATTGCACAAGTGGTTTGTATTTTATCGAGTAAATTTGGGTTGTTTAATGAGAAACTGTTTCCTAGCAATTTGACAGTTATTCTCGTCAAATTGCTAAAGGAAACAGTTTAGAATTTGAACAACACAAATTTACCCAATATCAATACAAACCTCGAGTGTAATTCGGCAGGACAATTTAATGAATGAGAAATTTGGAAACTTTATTTGTGAAACATTAAAAATAAACACATTTTTATTTTAATGTACAATTATTAAAAACGCAGAAGTTATTGAAATTCATACTAGGAACAGTGATATCGCTGCGGGTGCCACAGCTAATCGTTTCTGTAGTAGATGTTGAAGTTTTTTCATTTTCCAAACGAATTGATTGAATAATGCTTGAATTATACTCTTTGTCAACTTGTAATTGTGGTTTTATTGATGATTAATTGCTGTGTCCTGTTATTTTTATTAGAACTTGTTCTTAAATTTCGCTTTTACTTAATTCGCTAACTGCTGCCGCTCGATTTGAGTGATTTGTAATTTGGCGTTGCGTTGTGCTGAGCGTTTAGTCCATTTGGAAATTTCATTAATTCCAATCGGCAAATTCTTGTACCAACATTTAGAATTTTTCTTTTTCCAAAAGGGATTTGGTGTAAGAAATACTCTGTCCGAAGTTATAAAAGTCTTTCGTTTTTCCATTAACTTTTTGAATAAACGTATTGGGCAAATATCTTCGTCGAAAATATTAGGCGTGATCCATTTGCTGTCACATAATTTATTGTTGCCGCCTTGTCTCGTTTTCGAAAATAGAGGATTATACTCGATACGTCCAGTTTCTTTTCCATTATTTTCAATTTCAGATACGAAATAAGTGGTTTTGCAGTAAGCTGCTTCTCCTCCGCACCAAGCTAGTTCAAACGCCAAAATGTTATATAATTTCTTTTGAAGTCCTTCCGGTTCATTTTCGTTATATAATCTGGCCATTGCAAATACTTCAGATTTATTAAGAGCTGATGCACTACATTTTCTCTTTTCGGGATGTGCTTGTAGGATTTTACGTTTAGCATTACGTGCAGCTCGTTATGAATTAAACTGAACATTGGTGAAAGGGTTGAATACAATATTAAATTTGTTATAATATTTACTTTGTAGCATTTTAGCGGTGGTGTTCCAAATTGTTTTAACTACCGCTTTTTTGTAATCTTCTCCGTTACTTTTTCGCATATTAAATGCCCAATCTTGCAATATTACATTCAATTTCTCGATGGAAGTATCTGGCTGAAATGTGTATCTTTTTGCATCGCAAAACGTAGAAAATTGTCGCCAGATTGATGATTGCGTCGCAACTGTATTAGTAGGCACACAGGTATTAACAATTTGACTAGGTAATTTCGGCGTTCGTAGACACACCGAATCGACTCATTGTTAGTTCTTGAAAATTCAATAAGTTGTTGACAAACATGCCAAACTATTTATTCTGGTAACCAACACCGCGATAATTGATGAACAAATGAATAAGTGAAAAAACCACTAGTGTATTAATTGTCGCTGTAAAAGTTAAAGCTAACTTTTGCCGCTGTGAAAGTGACAATTGCACTGTGGCATATGCGATTTTTTATACATGAATTAAATTGTCATATACATTTAATAATATTTTGACAGATTTTTTGCATTTAAAAAAACTGATGATGGTTTCAGTAAATATTTTGAAGTTATTTTAACTTAAAAATATTTAGGAATTTCCTTTTTGTCTTTTAGAATCTTACGCTACCACTGATTTTGTCTTTGATATTTAACACAAATCTACCACGTAAAATCTAATATTCTTCAAGATTTTTTATCTAAAAAATTAAAACTTTGAACATTTTGAACTTGTTTTTCTTAAATTTTAGTAGACACTGTTGATTTTCTATGTGATCCGTTAACGACATAAACTCCGGCGCTATCCACAGCTCCACCAGTGTATCTATAACTACCGAACCTTGAATTTCTCTGTCTGAAGCCCATTATGAATCCTTTTACGGCTTGTATGACATCCTGATTAGCAAAACAGAATAGACACGCGCAATACAGACCCTGAAACAAAAATATTCCTAATTATCAAACAAATTATCTACTATTCGATAAATTTTCTTTAAAAATTCATTTAATTTCCATAACGCTCTCTCACCAGCTTTTTCATCTTTATTTGTGCTCCCTTCTCTTTCTTACCTGAGCCATAGATTTGTTCTTTTGTATCGTGATCACTTTTTAATAGGTTCATTATAAAATTCACAAATTTTTAGACAATATCATAAACGGTATAAAAAATTATAGAAGGTTTGCTGACAGACCTCTGATTTAAGTATTTATTTTAAATAATTGTCTATTATTTAAAAAATTTGATATTTATAGAAAAACTGTATAGTAGTTTCGAAAGTAGATGCTTCAAAGTGTTTAGTAGTAAAGTTTCATTGAATTATATTAATTTCGAAAAAAGATATAATTGAATAAAGTCTAAAAAAAAACAAGTAAAATTACATGCAAAAAAAACAGATTTTTAAGAAGCATTCGTTTAAAATTCTAAATATTGATGGCTTTGCTTTTATAATAATAATGTTTTATGCTCATTTGCAATCCTAAATCCAAAAGGAATTTTCGCTGGGATAAGTATTAATTAAATAGGAATTATAATAAACTGATATTACAGTCAGAAAATCTACTTTTTCAAATTCGAAAGTATTCCTATCTAAAAGTTGAGATTTTTCTTCACATTTTACATGAGTTTATTTATTTTTTCAGAATGTTATAAGCCCAAAATTATTAACTTTTAAGTCGAGCGGTCAATAAATTTGGCTCACGCGTAACCACGAATTGAATACCACTTAAATTCATTTTATCTCGTAAACTTTTTAATTTACAGAAAAACTTTTTATACAAAATTTGTAGATAAATGCATCAGCTACAAATTTTTGATTTGGAAGTTTTTCTGTATATTTATTATTTAAACCATTAGAGCGAAAAAATAAAAACAAAAATTTTCACTCGACGATTTTCCTAACATCGTAAACTTTGTTTCATGTTAAACACCACCCTTTTAAATATCCAATTTTGAATTTTCAAGTTTTTTGTATATTTTGTGAGGTACTTTGATTAGGCTATAAGTCTTTTTAAATTTTGACTTACCTGAAATGGTACCATGACAAGAGTCAACCATTGATAAAAACGGTACAGGGGATGCTGCGGCTCTGGTATCATTGGCAGTAAAATATATTGGATGCCAAAAAGAGGAATTAGAATCAAAGCTGCTCTGGTAGCTCGTCTTATACCCACCGGTGCTGGGTTTTGGGAATTCGGATGCATTATAGTCAAGATGACTCTTAAAACGTTTATCAAAAATACTGAAAAGAAAAATATGTTTTAGTAATATAGGTATATCTCGGGTGGGTCGAATAATTATCTTACTTGTGCAGACTCCTAAGATAAGCAAAACTGGTATACTGAGAAACCAGTGGCTGAAACTGGATTCATCTAACCAGCATCTGTGAGGAAAAATAAAATATTAGTAACTAGCATTGATGTGGTCACTAAATTTATATCTTGTACTGATCTTAACTTGCTTGACCCTTCACCAGAAAGGTGATTATAAGTAATAAATTCCCTGGGATGAAGTACACCCTATACTCTCGTTCCCACTTAATAACTTTATCGGAGATCGCAACTTCCACTTCTCAACTCGAGAATAAGTGTCAACTTATATTTATCTTCTTGTAGATAAATTTTGTAATAGACTTTTGTTAAACGCACATTTACATGTTGGAAAAGTGAAAGATTTAAACCACTTTTGTAACTTTTGATTAGCTATAGAGTACAGTGAGGTGCGGAAACATTTTTCCCATTTTATTAAAATAAAATCTTACCTTCTCGTATCTTTCGTGTAAAAGTATCTGATCGAATTGTGCATTATAATTGTCAAGACCGGTACTCCCCATCCCAAACCGAAAAACCACCTCATCGTTCTTTCTTCTCTAACGAAAACCACTACCAACGCCATATGTAGGTGCAAACCTTCGCAGAACATCCACATATAATTGGCTACCATGAAATATTCTTTGAAAATGTGTAACACTTGACACCACAACTGAAAAATAAAATTAAACAAATTTCGTAAAAATAAAACGATAGTAATGAAATGTATTTACCGGATTTGCAACTGGAACTTCAATGTATGGAATAACTTCTTCGTACCAAATGATCCATAATAAGTTGTTTAATATGAAGGATATAAATAACTGTGTATGGATACGGATTCTTATACATTTTAGAGTTCTAAAATTATAGAAAAAAAAAATTATTGGTCGTAGAAAAAATATAGTATTCCATCAGCGTATAATGTGACTGACACAATTTAAAGAAAGCACAATAAAAGTGGCGCAGTCGAGCAGGACAACAATTATTCACTTACAATAAAAAATAACGTGACACAATATGAAAAAAAAATTTTTTTTCAATAAAAATAATACTCTTAAATCTTACCTAAACTTAAAAAATATGAGTAAAGATATTAGTAGTGCTGCCAAGGACACACTGTATCCAATTACTGATAATTTGTTCATGAACGTTAGGAACTGAAATAAAAAAATAAAAAATTAATAGATACGAATTTCAATATTAAATACTGTCCAAGATTTTCAGAACTACTTTTATATTTAATAAAATTCTCATAAAAGTGAGTACCTATTTCCTCAAAAGAAAATATCTTTCTGTCTGTGATTAGTTACCCATTTTGGGTAATGAAATATCGTCAATGATCAATTGTTTAACATCCATTTTCTCTTGGAACAATTTGTTGGTTTACGAGCAAATTGAATGTCTAAACCACACATTCGTCAGTCCCGCCTCAGGGTGTAAATACTTCCGACTTTTCGATTCCAACCCTTATTAAACATAGAGGAAGGATATCTCTAATTGTAGGGAACGTAGTACTAGTTTAACAATACGATAAAGCCCAGATTTTTTTTATTTAAAAATCCTTATCGCAAATCCATTATAATTTATAAATATTGTTATCTAAAGCAGTTGGCATATTTCCATTATAACGTTAAAGTGTACAATGAGAGACATTCTACGAGGATGCTTTGATAATTAAAGGATGTGTCAAAATTTAGCACATCCGGCAAATGGCCTTATTTATAAAAATATACTTTTAAAATCGAAAAAATATTGGATACAAATTTTACCACAAAATATGTATATAGGGGCTGATAACTATAAAAAGGTTAGGTTGATATTTCCAGAATTTCCCCAGGGGAACTGAAAGCCTGGAAACGATCCTGAGCAATACACAGGGATATCGCTAATAGCTATGAGTTGAATCGTTACCTAAAAAGTTGAAATATTATTATGGAAATTGCTGTCTTTCACCGACAGACGATCTATTATATAATTTCTTGAAGTTAATAAATCGTTTTTCTTTCGGATTAAAATAATTCATCCTTTCTGTGACAGCCCAGTTGGATGCTGTATTAAATTTCAAAATTGAGTGTGTTTGAACAAGGATTAAAGATATAACAATTTTTTTCAAACTCTCTTACTCGATAAAATGTATATAAGGGCTTTTCGGAAACTATGATCGGGTTAACCCGATCATGATCTGAATGTTCGGAAAGTAATCCCTCTAGTAACCTATTGGTTATAAGTTGAGACAAATTTCCACTCCATTTTGTCGTCTTGTCTGTATCGGTTTTATCCGAACTCTTGTCTGATGGTTAATACGTTTAATAAATAGATCTATTAATAATTGTTGGATTTATTTAATTTCGAACGTATTTAAAATGTTAATAAAGGAAGTTATAAAGTGGTTCAGTCAAAATAATGAATGTATGAATCACTGAATGTTTAAGTTTACATTTTAAATTTAGCCTTTGTATCCGCATAAAATTTTTTCTTATCTTTCCCAAACAGTGTGACCCACTTGGAAGATCGCAACACCCAATTATAGCTTTTAAATGCCATTTGATTAACTTCAAATTTTATGCAAAGGGATTATTTTTGTTTATTAACATTTGATATACGTCAGACTCTCCTTAAAGCTATCAGTAATCGAACAACTAGTTCTAGACTGGTAAAAAACTGTAAAGAATCCCTCAACAGGTTGGCTAGGGTTTCAACAAGTACGACAAGGATATATGAAAGAGAGAGAAAAAATAATTGTGCGCGGTCATCACTTTGTTTCATCTTAGGGGTGTATACTTATTTCCCGAGACTGGCCGAATGGTCCTTTACAGAGAGAATTCACTAGTTGGTGGTATTCAGTATGCTCCCAACATGGGAGGAGTGAGGGTGTTGAAGAAATAAAAAAATACAATCGTTATTACTTAACCTGTACATCTTAAAATTCATTTTTGTCAACATGATCATTTCAGACCAAGTTGACAATTTCTAACTACAATACGATATTATTTTAGCCATTGTAACTTGAAAATAAAACAGCATTTCTTGAGAGAACCATAATTAATAAACTAAAAATCCCTTCCATTAATAAATTAAATTGAAAAAATAAAATAAGTAGGTACACCTATTCTAAACATAAAATATAAACTTCCTGAAAAAATAAAAATAAAAATCCATTCTAAAGGTAAACATAATTTTAATGAATTAAGTGCACCAATAAGCCACCTTCCTGTGCCAGACAATAACCAAATCTGTGATAAAGATTTGATCTCATATCTCTAAGATTATTTGGCGTAATGCTGGCACAAACGTGCTGTATTTTCACCCTCGAAAAAAAGTCAACGATAACGAGACAAAAATATCATTTTGTACAAATTAATCTGCGCTTCTGGCAACAGCGGTTAAAATAGGGGGGCAATGAGCATTCGGCTAGTCTCGGTAAATAAGTATACACCCCTAAGGTGAAACAAAGTACACGCCTTAATGACCGCGCATAATTATTCTTTCTCTCTCTTTCAGCTGTTTTTCTGTCGTACTTATGTAATTCGGACGGTTCCGATGTAATTTACGCAATCTGTATGTGCCGGCACATGAAGTGATTGCAGGTAATAATTTTTTTGAAAATCGACTTTCTGAAGCCTCCTAAAAATATTCGTTACTGACGTTATCAAATGTTCGGTAATAAATACAATCCTCAAAAAAATGTCAATTAAAAGCTATAACTGAGTGTTGCGATCTTAAGTGGGTCACACTGTATAAGTGGAAGAGAAATTCTCCCGGATGATACGACACTGCATTTTTTGCGATATTTGGGTCTGTAAGTCCGAGATAATTTGAAGACTTTTTTTTTAAGAAAGAATATGATCCAGAAAAGAGAAAAAAAATCAATTATAGTTATGTTTCTTCATATCGTTATATCAGTTGAAAATTGTCTTTTTCCAAAGTGATCGAATCTTTGGAGATATTGAGGGAGAGTTGTAGGTCAACAAGAATTTTAGTAGGTATCTACCATACATTTTCCTAACTTTTTGTTTTATCTTTGGAAAATTGATAGTATAGTGAGGGATTTGACGAAATAAAATTTCGTGGCTAGAAAAATTTCGATTATACAGTGTGACCCATTTTGTTTGGAAGCACCCCTATAAAATCCGCATTTTTCAACCGATTTTGATTTCGTCTTTTTTGTTAGATTCATTATCAAAAACAGCATTTGAGCACAAATTTTCATACCATAAGAGCTATTTTCAAGGCACTCTACGTTAATTTTTCTTTGCCAAAAAAGACGAAAGTATATTAGGCATTTTTTTTTCTCAAATATGACTACACCACTGGATTCAGAATCATCACAAATGTAAACTTTCAAAATTTTATAAAAAAAGTTTTATTAACAACAAAGTTATCACTACATGAATTTGGAAAAAGTCGTTTTTTAATTAATTTTTTACTAAGAATGTAGACACATTTTAAAAATGGCAACATGGTAAACGAAAACTAGGACTCAAACATATTGCACTGTAAAAATTCGAAGCCGATACCTTAACCCGTTCTGGAATTATAGCTTCTGAGAGTAATGTAAAATTGTGCTGATGTGACGAAAATACAAATTAACACGAAATAATACATTTTGATTATTAAACTACTTAATAATAATTGAATTCTACATTTTTGTAGCCTCGACTAGACCTCCGTTAATTTCCACACATTTCTCGTATCGTTTGCTACTATGTCTTAGCGCTTTTTTATTTCATGTGGCGTTATTCCAGCACACGCCTGTCGTATTCTGTCACACAGTTCTGCTCTACTCCTTGGACGTGTCTTATACACTTTTTGTGTCAAAAACCACCACAGATAAAAATCCACTATAGTTAAATCGGGCGATCTAGGAGGCCATTCGATTAACTCGCTACCGCGACCTATCCAACCATTTGGAAATTTTTCGTTAAGCCACTGCCTGACAATCCTAGAATAGTGTATAGAACAACCATCTTACTGAAATATCAAATTTCTTCTTTCTGCTAGTGGCAGTTCGTCAATCACTGCGGATAACTCACCTTCCAAGAATTCCATGAAGTTATTGGCATTCATGTTACCCTAAAAAAAGAATGGACCTTTTATCCTGTCTTTTAAAATTTACAGTGCAATATGTTTGAGTCCTAGTTTTTGTTTACCATGTTGCCATTTTTAAAATGTGTCTACATTCTTAGTAAAAAATTAATTAAAAAACAACTTTTTCCAAATTCATGTAGTGATAACTTTGTTGTTAATAAAACTTTTTTTATAAAATTTTGATACTTTACATTTGTGATGATTCTGAATCCAGTGGCATAGTCATATTTGAGAAAAAAAAATGCCTAATATACTTTCGTCTTTTTTGGCAAAGAAAAATTAACGTAGAGGGCCTTGAAAATAGCTATTATGGTATGAAAATTTGTGCTCAAATTCTGTTTTTGATACTGAATCTAACAAAAAAGACTAAATCAAAATCGGTTGAAAAATGCGGATTTTATAGGGGTGCTTCCAAACAAAATGGGTCACACTGTATAAAAAGATGTTTTTTAAACCAAAAAGCACCTTTTCAACAAGAAGTATCAAATTGAGGAGTCGATTAGTTGAAAAACCTTACTGTAGATGGTGCTTCAAGTCAAAAATTTACTAATCGATATTTTTTATTGATTTATTCACTTACTTCGATAATTATTTCTTCCTAAAAACATCACGTCGACCTTTTTTTTTTTCAATTTTACATCCCTAACCATCTCTTACTCACCCAGATTCCTAATTCCAAGTAAATAAATCGTCAATATTGTAAACATTTTCGTATATTTTCAACATTGAAAATTTTAAATTATACTTACCCTGAAATTACCGCGATGACGTTAATAATTCTTGTATAAAATTAATAAAAATGCGATTAATTAAGATATGGTATACGCGTTAAACTTAATTTTCCGTATAAATTATGCAAAAATCGTAATATTTAAACCGTAGGGTTGATGTTTATTCGTAACAAGTTCGTAAAACACCTCAAAATGAACTTCTCCTCTGCTTTCTTTTTGTTAATATCCATCGGTGAGTACATATCGAAATAATTCTTAATATTCAGCTTTATGGGTGGTTTAATTACAGGAATTATCCAAACAACATTTAATTTAGTAGATGGTGCTCCGTTTAGAAAAAAACGAGATACATCAGAAGACCCGAATCAATATCCAGATGACAATAACTTTTTCGATTTCATCGGCAATTTAATATCTTCTATATTCGGCGGTCCATCTGATCAACCCCCTTTTGTAACTTTCCCTACCATAAATTGGGGTAACTGGCCTACTTTTCCAACAATGCCAACTCCAAAAGGCTGGCCATTTCCACCTCTACCACCCATACCGCTACCTCCTATAATTAACTTATTCGGAAGATAAAATGAATGCAAAATATTTTTAATAAAGTATTCGATAATTTCAAGATATTTTTATTTAAAAATTTACTTTGTAGCATTTTTAATTGTAAGTCAAGCTACTCCTGCTGCTCGAAGATCAAAAAGACAAGCTAATGATACAACTATTATTGAAGGAACTTCCACTACGGTAGATACTACCTATTTGGAAAGTAATACTACTACTACTACTCCTACTACTACTACTACTACTACTACTACTACTAGTACTACTACACCATCTCCTTCTCCTGGAACGATTGGTAATTGGGAAGACTACGAATTTTGGCAATACATTGAAAATCTTACTACAATACCACCGCTAAAACCATGTAAAAATCACCATCACCACCACAAACGTCCATGTCGAAACTAGAAGCTTACTTTCTTATATATTTAAAAACATTAAATTTTTGAAAAAAAACTCAATCTAAATAATTTTTTCACTTATAATTGCACAAGTGGTTTCTATTTTATCGGGTAAATTTGGGTTGTTTAATGAGAAACTGTTTCCTAACAATTTGACGAGAATAACTGTCAACTATTAAAAAAACACGACACCGAAGGTGGAGTGTTTTTAGGTTGACAGTTATTCGAGTCAAATTACTAAAGGAAACAGTTTAGAATTTGAACAACACAAATTTACCCAATATCATACAAACCTCGAGTGTAATTCGGCAGGATAATTTAATGAATGAGAAATTTGGAAACTTTATTTATGAAACATTAAAAATAAACACATTTTTATTTTAAAGTACAATTATTAAAAACGCAGTTATTGAAATTCATACTATAGGAACAGTGATATCGCTGCGGGTGCCACAGCTAATCGTTTCTGTAGTAGATGTTGAAGTTTTTTCATTTTCCAAACGAATTGATTGAATAATGCTTGAATGATACTCTTTGTCAACTTGTAAGTATGGTTTTATTGATGATGAATTGCTGTGTCCTGTTATTTTTATTAGAGCTTGTTCTTCAATTCCGCTTTTACTTAATTCGCTAACTGCTGCCGCTCGATTTGAGTGATTTGTAATTTTGACACGTTTGACATCTAAACCAATGCGTTGTGCTGAGCGTTTAGTCCATTTGGAAATTTCATTAATTCTAATCGGCAAATTCTTGTACCAACCTTTAAAATTTTTTTTTTCCAAAAGGGATTTGGTGTAAGAAATACTCTGTCCGAAGTTATAAAAGTGTTTCGCTTTTCCATTAACTTTTTGAATAAACATATTGGGCAAATATCTTCGTCGAAAATATTAGGGGTGATCCATTTGCTGTCACATAATTTATTGTTGTCGCCTTGTCTCGTTTAAGAAAATAGAGGATTATACTCGATACGTCCAGTTTCTTTTCCATTATTTTTAATTTCGGATACGAAATAAGTGGTTTTGCAGTAAGCTGCTTCTCCTCCGCGCCAAGCTAGTTCAAACGCAAAAAGGTGATATAATTTATTTTGAAGTCCTTCCGGTTCATTTTCGTTATATAATCTGGCCATTGCAAATACTTCAGATTTAATAAGAGCTCTCTTTACGGGTTGTGCTTGTAAGATTTTACGTTTAGCATTACGTGCAGCTCGTGATGAATTAAACTGAACATCTGTGAAAGGGTTGAATACAATATTAAATTCGTTATAATATTTACTTTGTAGCATTTTAGCGGTGGTGTTCCAAATTGTTTTAACTACCGCTTCTTTGTAGTTTTCTCCGTTACTTTTTCGCATATTAATTAAATGCCCAATCTTGCAATATTACATTCAATTTCTCGATGGAAGTATCTGGCTGAAATGTGTATCTTTTTGCATGTCAAAACGTAGAAAATTGTCGCCAGATTGATGATTGCGTCGCATTTGTATTAGTAGACACACAGGTATTAACAATTTGACTAATTTCGGCGTTCGTAGACACACCGAATCGACTAATTGTTAGTTCTTGAAAATTCAATAAGTTATTGTTGACAAACATGCCAAACTATTTATTCTGGTAACCAACACCGCGATAATTGATGAACAAATGAATAAGTGAAAAAACCACTAGTGTATTAATTGTCGCTGTAAAAGTTAAAGCTAACTTTTGCCGCTGTCAAAGTGACAATTGCACTGTGGCATATGCGATTTTTTATACATGAATTAAATTGTCACCTCAAAAAACTGTACTCAGGGATTATTCTCAGAGAACTGATGATATTATCGACAGCTTATTGAACTTACCTCTAATTCGTCCATATTGAAACATTGCGAGTAATCGACGTACGGAATGGGTGTACCGTTCACTAATTTTATGAACCAACTACCGTTGGATAAACATTCTTTGAACATAAGTTTCGAATGATCGAGTCCAATTACCTCTGGACACGAGTGGTTCGCGATACTACCAGGTGGTGTTTCAGGCCAACATATTTCAGTATCTGCGATGTAGTATAAATGGCTGTCGAATATTTCTGGGCAATATCCTATAAAAAAAAATAATTCTTTCACAGGAGTTAGGTCATTTTATGACAGAAAACAACTACTCTCCGGGTTATATGCTCCGACGAACATTGGTTTACATGGGATTCTATTATATCGTTTTGTTAGACAGGGCATCATCACTCTCAGACCGGTTTCGGAGTATTTACGCCATCATCAGTGTGAGGTAGATGATTCCTGTCCAGCATAATCAGTAAAAGGGTTTTTTTAGTTTTTGAAATTCTAATTAGGTATATAAACCTCTTTCTATATCTATCCCATGAACGATTTTTATTTTGATGAAGATTTATCTAAAGAAAACATTTCTACTTACAATATATACATTAGGAAAAATTCAGAATATGTACGTTTTGTTTATTTTCGATACATTTATCTTTTTGTGAAAACTTATGTGATGTTGATAAACAAAGCTGCTTACTAGAAAATTCGGATAATATTTACAGTTGATGCTATTTGAATAAAAAAAACCTTTGAACTAGTGTAGAATAGAATTTTTGGCAAATTTTAACAAAAATAACTATTTTCTATATTTTTTCGAAATATTGGGTGGGCAATTTGTCAAATAATTTTATTTTCTTGAAACATGTGCGTGGACAAAAGTTTTTTTCAATAATTTCAGAGATACTACCTTCAAAAATAGTCATTTTAAAATTATAAAAAATACAAATTAAAAACCCTCGCATTTAATAAGTCACAGTTTTCAAAAATTTATTTTTTATTAATTATAAAAAATTTATTTATTTACGTCACACTCCGTATTTGGGACACAGTTGTACAAAATTTTATTTCGATCGATTTCACAACTAAGGATTAAACTTTGCAGTTTCAACAACTTTTCTCAAATTTACGTAAAAATTAAAAAAAAAACTAACTCACCAGCTGTGGTATTTTCTAACCCACACTCGAAATAGACTTTGCTAGTGTTTAGATATCGTTGAAGGTCCTGTAACGAATTGATATCCATATCCTGCAAAAATAACCAAATTTTTTTCCACAAATAAAACGAAGTTTTCTATTAAGAATCTTTCAAATTTAAATGGCACATAACAACAAATTTAACTTTCTATATTCGAATTAAACTCTCTTATAACGATTTTTATTGCCGAATAATTTTAATCCTTTCAAACTAAACGAGCTATTAATGTCTGATTATTGTAAAGAAACATAAAACTGTGGAAACGAAACAGACAATATCGTTCAAATACATATAAATCAAACTTAAAATAACCCGCAATATTTTTTGAATTTTAACCAAGCACGACGAATTTATTGCCTTTTAAAAAATAAAAATGTATATTATCCACTTCCAGACGTCGCATTAAAAAAAAATGACGGTCGATCTAATGAGGAGGAAAATTTTATATTGAAATTGATGAATGAGGTGTTGAATTTAAATATGATGTTTTCTCAATGTTGTTACTTGATGGGGAATCAAGTGTGCAAGTATTTAAAGGTTGTGTTACAAACAAACATACATACAAGTGAAGTTAATGTAATGCGTAAATTTGTGTTTCCTTTTGAAATCTATTTCAAGAAAAATGTATTTAATTGGTTGATAACCATATGCTATTTTTCACACCATTAAACTCTAATAACCTAAAGCGTTTTAATAAGTTTACGTAAATTATTATAAAATAATTTTAATCCTGTTAAAATCAATCTACACCTTTATATAGTTTGTCTAAAATCAGAGTATATAATAAAAAGATATCGCACTGACTTTTAAATCTGTTGACTGGGGTGTAACAAACGGTGAATATGTTTAGTGAATCTATTTTTAATTAGTTTATACTATTTTGTAATAAGTGTGTGTGTCTAATACTGTAGATAACATTTCTGGACAAAAACGACGTTGGTTAGAATAATATTTACTTTATATTTTATAGCCATGTTATTTATGTCGTGATACCCTTTAAATGTACAGATGTACACGATTAATATCTGGGAAAGTAAGAGTGTATTATTCAGAAATTTATTATCGTCAAAAAATTGTTTCCAAAATGGCAAGCTCAAAATGACTATTATTATGGCCTCTACGATTATTTTAACTTATCTCGTGCATTTGCGATCTAAGGTCTTATTGATACTTTTACAAATAGACATTCACTAAATAGACTCTAAGATTCCGAAAATGCTCATAACAATTTTCTAAAGTCTAATAAAAACATTTTTTATATCTCCTTGTAACATGCCTATCGACCTGTTTCGATTTTACCAAATAAGTTCCCTAATTATCGCTCGCCGTCAAAGTAACCACTTCCAATAATTATAGTTCTGTGATCTAAATTTCTCCTATTCGTTGACCGTTAACACAATTGACATACTATGTCAACGGCCGATTCCATTTTGAAAACGATCGCCCTTTCTTTCCGTTACCGACAGTCTTACAGTAAAGACATACCTTATCGTCTCTCCAATTTTACCTTAATTGCTGTGGTAAGCACAGCTGCCAAGATACACTGCTAGGAGGATACCGTTACACCACTAGGATACCCCTAGGCATCTAATTTCCATTTTAAGCCATCTCTAATTTCACTTTCAAGACGTCTCTACTTCAACTTCTAGACATCTTTCGCTTCTTCTGTTTCTGCCAGACCTCTTCGTTTAAGCGAAGTACCTATATAAAGTACAGGTTTCTTTCCTTTTTGTTTTACTTCCATTAATGGCAGAATAAAGTTAATATTTTGAATTTCTTTTTTAATTTCTTATCTACCCGGCTGTAAGAGCTGTAGGAGATCGTGTCCGGATTCATGTAAGTTTGTAACTTCTTTATTTTCAATTTTTAATTAAATTCTACCTTTCTCACCTTGGCTTCTTTTCTTAAATTTAAATTCATTTTTTCGTCGATGTCCAAAGAGGTAGTGGTGCCCTAAATTCTTATAGTCTGTCAACCCTCTGGCATACCTAGTGTAACACTAACATAGAGTCGATCCACTCTTGAGAGAGTCTCTAGCCGGGATCTGTCTCTTGAGGAGAGAACAGTGTTACATCCTTACTTTCCGGTACCCCTGTATACTAAATAACATAGAAAATTTGTTTTTGTGGTTTTTTTTTTGAAAATCCGTGCCCTCTCTTTCAGGGACCCTTGTCTATCCCTCTTTTTACGCTTCTAACATTATAGGAACCAAAATTTAAATCTCTATTAGGTAAGGCAAACTAAATGGGTATAGTAAAAGTTACGAATGTTTCTCGTTATGTCATACCTCATAAATATCCGAATCAAATCAATAAGACAGTTTTTACCAGCAGCGCATCATTGTCAAAGGGTTCGGCATGTATTTCTGGTAATCTAAGTGTCTTTGATACATTCCGGGAAGTATAAAACAACGAGAAACATTTTTGATTTTTACTGTATAGAATCGATATTTTGTCACAAAAAAAATATTTTCTTATAAACATTTTTCCAACTACCTTGTATTATGTAAGGGTGTGGAATTTGTTATGGGCAATTAATTAAGCCGTATCTGTACCTATTACGTATGAATATTGTGTGTTTACTTAAGGGTTGGGCTGTTTGTTTTCATAAAGCTCGAACAACACCCTACTACCATTACCTACTGTCAGATTGATAGGAAATAAGCAGGAAAGCTTTTGTCGTGTTTTTTAAATACCACAACTCTATATTCAATGAAACACTTATTAGAATCTAAAAGGTGTATAAAACTATCAGTGGCGGATTTACAGATTTGCCGCCTCTAAATTTTGATGTCTTAGTCAACAATAATATCAATTTTCTATCAATAAAATTCCAACTTCATGGTTTGTGCTTCAACTTCCTCGTCACCTGAACAATATGTCGCTGGTGTACAAAAGAGCCATACGAAGTACTATATCCAAGTTTGGATAAATGTTTCCTAGATTCTGTTCTCGCAGGAATGAAGACAGACTTATTAATGATCCAGAAATTGGTTTTATTGAAATTCTTTCATACGAAAGGTAGCTTTGAAAGTGTAGAACTAACTCGGTTTCTAAATCATTTCTAAAAAAACTTGTTTTTTCCGTCAGAACTGATGGTAACAACTCACTCATTTTGGTAAGAAATGAAAATTTGTCGTAAAATCCTTGATAAGCCTTTTGACGTTCTACTAACTCGGATATGAGTGTATTTGTTAGGATCAAACACCGATTTCAGCCAATGGTCGAAAAATACGCCCAAAACGCATTCTGGCCCTCAGCATATTGCCAAAATCCGAAATTACGCTTTACGGCCGTTTAATGTAGACCAGAACGCATTCGAGACCTTTTGCGATTGCCAGAACGCGTCTAACACACAATTAAACCGCCCAAAAACCGATTTTGTGCATGTCTCAGCTTGCAAACGACACATACTTAAAACATCTACTTGTTTTTACACGAACTATTGTTATGACACTTGATGTTGCATAGTACCCTTGCGTTTATTTTTACAAGCTTTTGCTACCTTTACCACTGTAAGTAAGGTTAAGGGTACTATGTAACAGCAAGTGTCATAACAATAGTTCTTGTAAAAACAAGTAGATGTTTTAAGTATGCCATTAAGTCACCAGAAATATACGTAGACGAATACCAAAATTCTTTCAGACTAACTTGGGAAAGTCAATACACATTCTGGCAATTGCAAAGGCTCCAGAACGCTTTCTGGTCTACACTAAACGACCGGAAAACGATATTTCTGACATTGGCAATATACTAATGGCCAGAACGCGTTTTGGGCGTATTTTTCGACCATTGGCCGATATCGGTGTTTGATCCTAACATATCTATGACAACGAGAAACGTGTTAACCCTGAAGTAATGATTCGCAGCTATTCCAATATCTTCATCTGCTTTCTCATCAAATTTCTCTCTATGAACTAAATTTGCCGCTCCTTAAAATTTGCCCCTCTAGGCTCCAGCCTACTCAGCCTGCTGGTAAATCCGTCACTGGGCGTTATCACAATTTTTTTTTGAAAAACAAACTACTTGCTAACGGATATAATATTTTATCGTTCGAAAACGAAAATTCTGGAAATAAATATTTTTTGTCGATTTAAAAAACATCAAACTGAAAACATCAATGCTCTCTTTTAACGTACGTATAGGTAAACAATTTCATGGGAAGAATAATGTTTTTTTTTAAATTTGAATCGGTTCTTTTTACCAGAATTTTATTTTTGCCGAGATATAATCATATAAATTTGATTAAATTTCTCTGTGTCTGTGTTCCGTTTTCGGATGCTAATCCTTACCCCTTATCCCATTTCCATTTAATTATGTTTCAAATATGATTTGATGGAAAGTAAATTTGTTATCTGAGTTTCCAATACAAATAGCTGGTGTAGGCAAGTGGGACTCAGCATCAACCCCACCAAAACCATCTTGATAGCCTTCACTAAGAAAAGAAAACTCAACCTCAAAACCATTAAACTTGATGGGAACGACGTTGAATGGAGACAAGAAGTCAAGTATCTAGGTTTGACTCTAGACAGCAAACTCCTGTGGAACAAACACGAGAAGGAGATTACATACAAAGCAAAAATGGCTCTAATGGTGAGCAGGAATCTGGCAGGGAGAAACTGGGGTTGTAACCCAAAAATCCTGAGCTGGATGTACACTGCCATAGTGAGACCAATTATCACTTATGGAGCCATTGCGTGGAGTAGTAGAACTAGCCTCTTAACGACGAGAGAAAACCTCTCCAAAAATCAAAGACTAGCCTGTATATGCATAACAGGAGGAATGAGTACATGCCCAACGGCAGCAATGGAAGTGATTCTCAACCTCACACCATTACATATGGTGGTGGAGAGTGTTGCAGAAAGAACAAGATACAGACTAAGTAGAGAGGGAATCATTAAAAAGAAAACCACCTCTTCACTTTTTAGAAATCAGACAACCTGGGACATGCCACAAGATGGTATGATGAAAAAGTATAACTTTTCAAAGAAATTCGTTACGGAATTAAGCAACAAGAAGGAATGGGATCCAAATACCATTACCAGACTTGGAAAGAATGCCATTCAATGGTACACAGACGGCTCAAAAGCAATAGAAGGAACTGGGATAGGAGTGTACGGGCCAGGAACCAAACACTCTGAAAGCTTGGGAAAAACCCCAAGTATCTTTCAAGCGGAAATTCACGCAATAAGAAAGTGTGCCCAGTTCAATATTGACAAAGGATATAGAAGGCAAAGGATTATCATAATGTCTGATAGTCAAGCAGCCATTAAAGCGCTGAGTTCTTGTGTAATCAGTTCCAAAATGGTGTGGGAATGCCTAGGCAAACTCAATGAACTAGGCGAGAACAATATAGTCACCTTACTGTGGATTCCAGGACACACTGGAATAGAAGGAAACGAAATAGCAGATGAACTAGCAAAGAGGGGGAGTGAAATACCCTTTTGGGGGCCGGTCCATTTTTGCGGAATCAGCTCCAATGTAATATTGGAAGAAATAGGTAAAGCCGAAGAAAAGAGAAGATCTGACAATTGGAAAGATCTAGTAGGGCTTAGGCAATCAAAGATTCTTCTGGGTGACTACAACCTGTTGAGATCAAATGAATGCATAAGTCAAAGCAAAACTGCACTAAGAGTTTTAACAGGAATCCTAACGGGACATTGTCGCCTGAATGGACACCTTAAAAAGCTCAAAATAGTGGAGGATGAAGATTGTAGATTTTGTGGAATGGAAGAAGAAACCTCCATCCACATACTTGCGAACTGCACAGTATTTCAGAATCCTAGGGCACAGTACCTGGGAGACTACTGGATAGAAGAGGGACAGTTACCTAAGTTGAGGCCTGCGGATATCCTAAAATTCCTCCGGGAAATAGGACTAAAGGAGCTACTAGTATCTGAGACTCTCCTCAGAAACTAAGTAGAAGTAAGGGGGCACAATAGATCTTTTAGGTCTCAGTGAATGTTCCCCAAAATACATACATACATACATACATACATTCCAATACAAATTCTGAGGGAAATAGAGATAGTCTAGAAAGTTAACAGTTATTAGATTCAAGAGAAAGTTTTCAGTTTGACTAGTTCCAAGTTTTGCGGTGTCAAGTAAAAATTTAATTTTTATTTTATATTCTTTTAACAGAAATTTCAAATTGAAACAACTTTTTTCTCTCTGGAACAAATCACGACCCTTCCAGAAACGACGTTTCTCGCTAACTTTATTACATTCGAGTCGGAATAACCCAAAATTTTTGGGGCTATTTAATTGCTTAGACGACTAAAGTAATTCTCATTAATCAAAAGCCCTTATAAATATGTCTGATATTAGAATCGAAATATTTTCCAATTAAGCTTTTTGATGAAACTAATAATTGATCAATCAAATCGAGTTATTAGATTTTCTGGAAAAGAAAAGTAACAACCATTTCGGAATATTTCATTTAATGGAGACAAAAAAAATTGCTTGAGAATTTTGAGACATTTAATAATCTGCTTGTCCATTTTGATATATACCTACTAAAAGTTTAAAAACCATTGCTTCGATTCAATGCATTTTTTATGCGAGCTTTCTGTTCCATAAAAGTTCAAATAAGTTCGATTTGGGTTATATTACAACCCTCTTACTTATATTGAAATTCGTTGAAAAAAAAATGATATTACTTACAAGAAACATTTTTACATTTTTTCACACATTTGTAACGCTAAAAAAACTCACTTGATAACAAACCGTATGAAAAAAAATTGAAAGATTGTTCGACTTACCTGTAAGGAAGATCAATCTCAATTATTCGAGCATCGGAGTTCTTCTATGATATATTTGGTAGGATTCATATTTCAAGTGAATCACGCACTGTATTTAAAAGAGTAAACCATTTTTTGTCGTATATACTAATTACCCGATATCAAGGCGACTATCGAACAGTTCATTTTTAAGTGCCTTCACGTGCAGTGTAAGAAAATAAAATGCCGAATAAACAAAAAAGAAAGGCGTTGGCGTTAAAAGAATTGTTACACATGAAAAAGAAATTTGCAAAACTGGAAAGGGCATTTACAGATAACTATTCGACATCTTCCGATTCAGATAGTTCACAGGGTAAGTGTGTGATTTCAAACTTTACATTTCCAGCAATATGCAGTGCTATTCTCTATAAAATATGAAAGAGTAGAGATATGATTTTCAACATAGAATATACAGGGTGTAGTTTGTTTTTACTACAATGCCCGCAAACACTTGTTTGCTATTAAACGATGTTTTTAGGTTTCTTAACAGATTATTATATACAGGGTGTAGTTTGTTTTTACTACAATGCCCGCAAACACTTGTTTGCTATTAAACGATGTTTATAGGTTTCTTAACAGATTATTATATACAGGGTGTAGTTTGTTTTTACTACAATGCCCGCAAACACTTGTTTGCTTTTAAATAGTGTTAATAGGTTTCTTAACACATTCTTATATACAGGGTGTAGTTCGTTTTTACTACAATTCCCGCAAACACTTGTTTGCTATTAAACGCTGTTTATAGATTTCTTAATAGAATATTATATACAGGGTGTAGTTTGTTTTTACTACAATGCCCGCAAACAGTTGTTTGCTATTAAATGCAGTTAATAGTGTTTCAAACAGAGTATAGTCTGGCTTTTTGACTACAACAACCGCAAACACTTGGCTGCGTATTCCGTAGGGTTTTATCGTGTGTACAAAAATACATACAACCAAAAAAAAAAAAAAAAAAAAAAAAAAAAAAAAAATTTATGATAAATAACCTCTTTTCAGAGTCGTGCTCTAGTTCTACAAGAGGATCTCCTAGAGAAATCGAAGAGCCATGCCAAACTACTCCACCATTAGAACCTGTGGTCCTTTCTGATACACTACAGATACCACAAAACGTGGAGGTGAATAAAAAGATTGTTGAACTTTTGGGTGAAAACCCTATTAATCAAAATAAAAAAGGAAAAGCTCTACATGAAGAACTGGTAGTGCGTTGGTCGAATTACTTGACAGAAGGCATTCCAGTAGAAACTAGGAAGGAGTTAATCCTTAAATACCCTGCCTCAGAAAATTGTGCTCCCCTCCAAGCACCAAAAATGAACGATGAAATAAAATCCATTTTATCAGCTCAGGCTATGAAAAATGACACTTTTTTTACAAATTTACAAACACAACTAGGAGCTGGCTTGACTATTATTGGGTCAATTTTGACCGAAAAACTATCTACTACATCGAACGATGCAGATAATGAATTAGTGCAAAAATTATCAGATGCGTCCCAACTTTTTGCCAGTGTACATCATGCGGTATCAGTGAAAAGGAAATGGGAGGTAAATCCGTCTATAAATCAGGATAGCAGAGTGGCTGCCCAAAAAAGCACTATAGATGAGTACCTTTTCGGCTCAGGTTTTATCGACAGAGTTAACTCTTGCCAAGCAATGAAGAAAGCTAGCGAAAACATTAAGAAAAAACCCTTCAAGACATCATACAGCCACTCAGCTCCGGGAACATCAACTGGTCATACTTTAAACTCCAGGCGCCATGTGTTCAACACAAAGATGAAAAGGGACATGCAGAAAAGAAGACAGGGAACGAGCAGAGACCAGAAGAAAAAGTTCGAGATAACTCCCAACCGTTACCATCAACATCAGCCGAGAACACCGTACTACAAGTAGAGGTACCACAAAAAATTGCTTGTCGTTTAAAATTTTTTTACAAAGCATGGCTTGAAATTGTCCATAATAAACAAATCTTGAAATGGATTAAGGGTATAAGGATACCTTTTTGTATTCAACCAAAACAGAAAAGTATTCCGTTAAAAATTATATCACCTTATGATATGGGACTTTACGAGAAAGAAATTTCTACGCTTCTTAAAAAAGGAGCACTTTCAAAATGCAGAAACATTAAAAATCAATTTTTATCGTCCTATTTTCTTATCAAAAAGACTAATGGAAAAAATCGCTTCATATTAAATCTCAAAAAACTAAATTGCTTCATACCCACAAATCATTTTAAGCTTGACGATTATAGAACAGCGATTAAGCTAATAACAAAAGATTGTTACTTAGCCAACTTAGATTTGCAGGATGCATATTTTTTATTGCCAATTCATGAAAAACATAGGAAATATTTACGGTTCAAATTTAAGAATCAATTATTCCAATTTAATTGTTTACCCTTTGGTATAAACATAGCGCCTTATATTTTTACAAAATTAATGAAAGAGGTCGGTAGACATCTTAGAATTTTGGGGTGTAAGATATTAATATATTTAGATGATATTTTAATCATTGGTGAAAATCATGAACAATGTTATGAAAGCATAAATACAACGGTCACCCTCTTAAAATCACTAGGTATGGTAATAAATTATGAGAAAAGCGTTCTTCAGCCCGTTAAACAAATTCAGTTTTTAGGCTACAATTTTAATTCTCACGAAATGACAATTAGTTTGCCTAGCAATAAAATTACAACGTTATTAGAATTGCTCAATAAAACAAAAAACAAAAAACTAGTAAGAATAAGAACCTTTGCATCACTCGTTGGGAAATTGGTGTCCTCTTCGCCAGCAATAAATTACGGTTGGTTCCACACAAAACCTTTCGAAATTGCTAAAATAAATAATTTACGAAAAAATGACATGAACTATAACAAAAAAATGATAATCCCAGAGAACTTAGAACAAGAATTCAACTGGTGGCTGAAAAATATTTCTAACGAAGGTAAAAGCATATCACCTAAGCAATTCTCGTTGGAGATATTTTCAGACGCATCCATGACAGGTTGGGGGGCCTATTGCAATGGTCAAACAGCAAGGGGTTTCTGGAGTAACGATGACTCTAAGAGACATATCAACTATTTAGAATTAAAAGCCGCCTACTACAGTTTAAAATCATTCTCAAAAAACGTATTTGACCAGAATATTTTACTTCGAATCGATAATATAACAGCAATTGCAACTATTAATCGAATGGGTAGCATTAAATTCAAACAACTAAATGAGATGGCAAAAATGTTATGGAACTATTGCGAGAATAGAAAGATTTTTATTTATGCATCTTACATAAATACAAAAGAAAACATAGAGGCGGACTTCCTATCACGAGTTACATCACCAGAGACAGAATATGAATTAAACCAACAAGAATTTAATCGAATCATACATATTTTTGGTAAACCACACGTAGATTTGTTTGCATCCCAACTAAATAAAAAATGTGATAATTACTTTTCTTGGAGACCAGACCCCGATTCCTCATTAGTTGATGCTTTTACAAGTAGCTGGAAAAACTTAAAGTTTTACGCATTTCCACCTTTTGCCTTAATCCATAAAGTTCTTGTGAAGATTCGAATGGATAAAGCCACAGGCATTCTGGTTGTTCCAAATTGGCCAAATCAGTCATGGTTTCCGTGCTTTCATGAATTATTAATAGAAGAACCAATTTTTTTCCCACCACATGATTATTTAATTTATTCCCCTTCCAGAGAGATGCACCCACTACACAAAACACTTTCCCTGGTGGCCGGGAAATTATCTGGGAATCGTTCCATAGACGAGAAATAAGCCAGGCCGTTATTCCTGTGATGTTAAATTCTATTGGGGAAAAAACTATAAAACAATATTCAATTTGTTATAGGAAGTGGTGGCATTTCTGCCTAAAGCACAAAACTAATCCTTATACTTATAATCTAAATTTAATACTTGATTTTTTGTTAAGCTGCTTTAATGAAGGACTTTCTTATTCCTCCATTAATACATATAGGTCATCCCTAGCGTTAATACTAAACTTTAGTCCAGCTGATGGAAACACATTAAAACGATTTCTAAAAGGTGTTTATAACAACAGACCATCCACTCCAAAGTACTCAGCAACTTGGGATCCTAACCCAGTTTTACTTTATCTAGCAAAAATATACCCTTTACAAGATTTCACCTTGAAGGAAATAACTCAAAAGCTTGTCACCTTGTTAGCCTTAACATCTGCTAGCAGGGTACAAACAATATCCAAAATATCTCTGAAAAATATATCCTGTAAACAAGATAGAATCGAAATAAAAATCGAAGAGCGAATTAAAACATCAGGTCCGAATAAATCCCAACCCTTTTTAGTATTACCTTTTTTCTTTGACAAACCTGAATTATGCGTGGCAGAAACTCTTAATTACTACCTATCCATTACAAAACTATTTAGACAAGACGATACGGGATACTTAATATTAACACATAAGAAACCATTTCATTCTGCTTCTGCACAGAGTATAAGTAGGTGGGTTAAGGAAGTTCTTCAAAAAAGTGGAATAGACACAAGCATTTTTAACAGTCATAGTGTTAGGCATGCTAGTACTTCCGCTGCCTACAGAGCAGGTTTAAATATAGATTTAATCAAAAATACAGCTGGATGGACGCGAAATTCATCAGTATTTGCAACATTCTATAATAGACCCCTAATATGTGAAGATACGTTTGCAAATTCTGTTATTAAGGGATGTTCTAAAAACACCACGTAATTATCACTAGAACTGTTTATATAGGTAACCCATCATAGTTCTACTTCAAATTTTTCATTTCCTGCAAACAATAATTATAATATATAGTAGCTATAGTTGTTGTTATACTTACATTATATTACATTACATTATATACATTTTTTGTGTTGCGTTACTTTTTTGTTATATTGTTATGAATTTACTATTATACACTGCATTTAATCGCCCTAATTGTATCTTTAAACATCTACCAAATATATCATAGAAGAACGGAGATGCGAAGAATAATTGAAAGATTGTTCGACTTACCTGTAAGGAAGATCAATCTCAATTATTCGAGCATCGGAGTTCTTCTATGATAGAGCCCACCCTCCCCATTCTACCCAGTCAATAGAGCGATTAGTTCAGTCACCAATGAACTGTTCGATAGTCGCCTTGATATCGGGTAATTAGTATATACGACAAAAAATGGTTTACTCTTTTAAATACAGTGCGTGATTCACTTGAAATATGAATCCTACCAAATATATCATAGAAGAACTCCGATGCTCGAATAATTGAGATTGATCTTCCTTACAGGTAAGTCGAACAATCTTTCAATTATTCGAGCATCGGAGTTCTTCTATGATATATTTGGTAGGATTCATATTTCAAGTGAATCACGCACTGTATTTAAAAGAGTAAACCATTTTTTGTCGTATATACTAATTACCCGATATCAAGGCGACTATCGAACAGTTCATTGGTGACTGAACTAATCGCTCTATTGACTGGGTAGAATGGGGAGGGTGGGCTCTATCATAGAAGAACTCCGATGCTCGAATAATTGAGATTGATCTTCCTTACAGGTAAGTCGAACAATCTTTCAATTATTCTTCGCATCTCCGTTCTTCTATGATATATTTGGTAGATGTTTAAAGATACAATTAGGGCGATTAAATGCAGTGTATAATAGTAAATTCATAACAATATAACAAAAAAGTAACGCAACACAAAAAATGTATATAATGTAATGTAATATAATGTAAGTATAACAACAACTATAGCTACTATATATTATAATTATTGTTTGCAGGAAATGAAAAATTTGAAGTAGAACTATGATGGGTTACCTATATAAACAGTTCTAGTGATAATTACGTGGTGTTTTTAGAACATCCCTTAATAACAGAATTTGCAAACGTATCTTCACATATTAGGGGTCTATTATAGAATGTTGCAAATACTGATGAATTTCGCGTCCATCCAGCTGTATTTTTGATTAAATCTATATTTAAACCTGCTCTGTAGGCAGCGGAAGTACTAGCATGCCTAACACTATGACTGTTAAAAATGCTTGTGTCTATTCCACTTTTTTGAAGAACTTCCTTAACCCACCTACTTATACTCTGTGCAGAAGCAGAATGAAATGGTTTCTTATGTGTTAATATTAAGTATCCCGTATCGTCTTGTCTAAATAGTTTTGTAATGGATAGGTAGTAATTAAGAGTTTCTGCCACGCATAATTCAGGTTTGTCAAAGAAAAAAGGTAATACTAAAAAGGGTTGGGATTTATTCGGACCTGATGTTTTAATTCGCTCTTCGATTTTTATTTCGATTCTATCTTGTTTACAGGATATATTTTTCAGAGATATTTTGGATATTGTTTGTACCCTGCTAGCAGATGTTAAGGCTAACAAGGTGACAAGCTTTTGAGTTATTTCCTTCAAGGTGAAATCTTGTAAAGGGTATATTTTTGCTAGATAAAGTAAAACTGGGTTAGGATCCCAAGTTGCTGAGTACTTTGGAGTGGATGGTCTGTTGTTATAAACACCTTTTAGAAATCGTTTTAATGTGTTTCCATCAGCTGGACTAAAGTTTAGTATTAACGCTAGGGATGACCTATATGTATTAATGGAGGAATAAGAAAGTCCTTCATTAAAGCAGCTTAACAAAAAATCAAGTATTAAATTTAGATTATAAGTATAAGGATTAGTTTTGTGCTTTAGGCAGAAATGCCACCACTTCCTATAACAAATTGAATATTGTTTTATAGTTTTTTCCCCAATAGAATTTAACATCACAGGAATAACGGCCTGGCTTATTTCTCGTCTATGGAACGATTCCCAGATAATTTCCCGGCCACCAGGGAAAGTGTTTTGTGTAGTGGGTGCATCTCTCTGGAAGGGGAATAAATTAAATAATCATGTGGTGGGAAAAAAATTGGTTCTTCTATTAATAATTCATGAAAGCACGGAAACCATGACTGATTTGGCCAATTTGGAACAACCAGAATGCCTGTGGCTTTATCCATTCGAATCTTCACAAGAACTTTATGGATTAAGGCAAAAGGTGGAAATGCGTAAAACTTTAAGTTTTTCCAGCTACTTGTAAAAGCATCAACTAATGAGGAATCGGGGTCTGGTCTCCAAGAAAAGTAATTATCACATTTTTTATTTAGTTGGGATGCAAACAAATCTACGTGTGGTTTACCAAAAATATGTATGATTCGATTAAATTCTTGTTGGTTTAATTCATATTCTGTCTCTGGTGATGTAACTCGTGATAGGAAGTCCGCCTCTATGTTTTCTTTTGTATTTATGTAAGATGCATAAATAAAAATCTTTCTATTCTCGCAATAGTTCCATAACATTTTTGCCATCTCATTTAGTTGTTTGAATTTAATGCTACCCATTCGATTAATAGTTGCAATTGCTGTTATATTATCGATTCGAAGTAAAATATTCTGGTCAAATACGTTTTTTGAGAATGATTTTAAACTGTAGTAGGCGGCTTTTAATTCTAAATAGTTGATATGTCTCTTAGAGTCATCGTTACTCCAGAAACCCCTTGCTGTTTGACCATTGCAATAGGCCCCCCAACCTGTCATGGATGCGTCTGAAAATATCTCCAACGAGAATTGCTTAGGTGATATGCTTTTACCTTCGTTAGAAATATTTTTCAGCCACCAGTTGAATTCTTGTTCTAAGTTCTCTGGGATTATCATTTTTTTGTTATAGTTCATGTCATTTTTTCGTAAATTATTTATTTTAGCAATTTCGAAAGGTTTTGTGTGGAACCAACCGTAATTTATTGCTGGCGAAGAGGACACCAATTTCCCAACGAGTGATGCAAAGGTTCTTATTCTTACTAGTTTTTTGTTTTTTGTTTTATTGAGCAATTCTAATAACGTTGTAATTTTATTGCTAGGCAAACTAATTGTCATTTCGTGAGAATTAAAATTGTAGCCTAAAAACTGAATTTGTTTAACGGGCTGAAGAACGCTTTTCTCATAATTTATTACCATACCTAGTGATTTTAAGAGGGTGACCGTTGTATTTATGCTTTCATAACATTGTTCATGATTTTCACCAATGATTAAAATATCATCTAAATATATTAATATCTTACACCCCAAAATTCTAAGATGTCTACCGACCTCTTTCATTAATTTTGTAAAAATATAAGGCGCTATGTTTATACCAAAGGGTAAACAATTAAATTGGAATAATTGATTCTTAAATTTGAACCGTAAATATTTCCTATGTTTTTCATGAATTGGCAATAAAAAATATGCATCCTGCAAATCTAAGTTGGCTAAGTAACAATCTTTTGTTATTAGCTTAATCGCTGTTCTATAATCGTCAAGCTTAAAATGATTTGTGGGTATGAAGCAATTTAGTTTTTTGAGATTTAATATGAAGCGATTTTTTCCATTAGTCTTTTTGATAAGAAAATAGGACGATAAAAATTGATTTTTAATGTTTCTGCATTTTGAAAGTGCTCCTTTTTTAAGAAGCGTAGAAATTTCTTTCTCGTAAAGTCCCATATCATAAGGTGATATAATTTTTAACGGAATACTTTTCTGTTTTGGTTGAATACAAAAAGGTATCCTTATACCCTTAATCCATTTCAAGATTTGTTTATTATGGACAATTTCAAGCCATGCTTTGTAAAAAAATTTTAAACGACAAGCAATTTTTTGTGGTACCTCTACTTGTAGTACGGTGTTCTCGGCTGATGTTGATGGTAACGGTTGGGAGTTATCTCGAACTTTTTCTTCTGGTCTCTGCTCGTTCCCTGTCTTCTTTTCTGCATGTCCCTTTTCATCTTTGTGTTGAACACATGGCGCCTGGAGTTTAAAGTATGACCAGTTGATGTTCCCGGAGCTGAGTGGCTGTATGATGTCTTGAAGGGTTTTTTCTTAATGTTTTCGCTAGCTTTCTTCATTGCTTGGCAAGAGTTAACTCTGTCGATAAAACCTGAGCCGAAAAGGTACTCATCTATAGTGCTTTTTTGGGCAGCCACTCTGCTATCCTGATTTATAGACGGATTTACCTCCCATTTCCTTTTCACTGATACCGCATGATGTACACTGGCAAAAAGTTGGGACGCATCTGATAATTTTTGCACTAATTCATTATCTGCATCGTTCGATGTAGTAGATAGTTTTTCGGTCAAAATTGACCCAATAATAGTCAAGCCAGCTCCTAGTTGTGTTTGTAAATTTGTAAAAAAAGTGTCATTTTTCATAGCCTGAGCTGATAAAATGGATTTTATTTCATCGTTCATTTTTGGTGCTTGGAGGGGAGCACAATTTTCTGAGGCAGGGTATTTAAGGATTAACTCCTTCCTAGTTTCTACTGGAATGCCTTCTGTCAAGTAATTCGACCAACGCACTACCAGTTCTTCATGTAGAGCTTTTCCTTTTTTATTTTGATTAATAGGGTTTTCACCCAAAAGTTCAACAATCTTTTTATTCACCTCCACGTTTTGTGGTATCTGTAGTGTATCAGAAAGGACCACAGGTTCTAATGGTGGAGTAGTTTGGCATGGCTCTTCGATTTCTCTAGGAGATCCTCTTGTAGAACTAGAGCACGACTCTGAAAAGAGGTTATTTATCATAAATTTTTTTTTTTTTTTTTTTTTTTTTTTTTTTTGGTTGTATGTATTTTTGTACACACGATAAAACCCTACGGAATACGCAGCCAAGTGTTTGCGGTTGTTGTAGTCAAAAAGCCAGACTATACTCTGTTTGAAACACTATTAACTGCATTTAATAGCAAACAACTGTTTGCGGGCATTGTAGTAAAAACAAACTACACCCTGTATATAATATTCTATTAAGAAATCTATAAACAGCGTTTAATAGCAAACAAGTGTTTGCGGGAATTGTAGTAAAAACGAACTACACCCTGTATATAAGAATGTGTTAAGAAACCTATTAACACTATTTAAAAGCAAACAAGTGTTTGCGGGCATTGTAGTAAAAACAAACTACACCCTGTATATAATAATCTGTTAAGAAACCTATAAACATCGTTTAATAGCAAACAAGTGTTTGCGGGCATTGTAGTAAAAACAAACTACACCCTGTATATAATAATCTGTTAAGAAACCTAAAAACATCGTTTAATAGCAAACAAGTGTTTGCGGGCATTGTAGTAAAAACAAACTACACCCTGTATATTCTATGTTGAAAATCATATCTCTACTCTTTCATATTTTATAGAGAATAGCACTGCATATTGCTGGAAATGTAAAGTTTGAAATCACACACTTACCCTGTGAACTATCTGAATCGGAAGATGTCGAATAGTTATCTGTAAATGCCCTTTCCAGTTTTGCAAATTTCTTTTTCATGTGTAACAATTCTTTTAACGCCAACGCCTTTCTTTTTTGTTTATTCGGCATTTTATTTTCTTACACTGCACGTGAAGGCACTTAAAAATGAACTGTTCGATAGTCGCCTTGATATCGGGTAATTAGTATATACGACAAAAAATGGTTTACTCTTTTAAATACAGTGCGTGATTCACTTGAAATATGAATCCTACCAAATATATCATAGAAGAACGGAGATGCGAAGAATAATTAATTTCTCATCTACCGTTATTTGATTGTGAGATTATGTTTCTTATTATAACACGTAATATGTACATATACAGACATATATATGCGTAATCAAAGTCGTAAATTTAGATACAGTGTTTGTTTATTTTGTTGAAAATGTATACAACTTTAAGGCTCTTATACAGGGCGAATCATGAGGAACTGTCGTAATTACGTTGGTAATACAATTTTTTTTCTCTAAGCGGTAGATATCATTAATCAGACACCCGGTATAAAATCCAGACTAAAAATTATGATATCAGTTATTCACAAAGCACCATCTCGACGACCCGAAATTTAAGCTAAATTATTAATCTAATTTGTCTCTTTTGAATTGGCTTTAAATATAAATGTCCTTACTGAAACGATATAGCTAATTTTACACGGAGTTTTAAAATATTATATACTTTACACCGGTCTCCAAAACCACTGATTCGTATGAAAGTAGATGTCGAGCAATTCATTTAAAGTGGAAACCATATTTATAATGTAAAGCAAGAAACTTTTTATCTTCAATATGATTTACCAAAAAAGTAATTTTGTCCACGACTACCAGTGAATAATAATAGGTGTAGGTCACATGACACGAATAAATATAGGACCTATATTGAGGGATGGTAAGTTGACTTACAAGTCTTACAACCCGCCTTCAAAACAGTGTCAAGAAGCAGTATCCAAAAATGAATTTATTGCCGGAAAAGTCGAAATATACAGTGTGACCCATTTTGTTTGGAAGCACCCCTATAAAATCTGCATTTTTCAACCGATTTTGATTAAGTCTTTTTTGTTAGATTCAGTATCAAAAACAGAATTTGAGCACAAATTTTCATACCATAATAGCTATTTTCAAGGCCCTCTACGTTAATTTTTCTTTGCCAAAAAAGACGAAAGTATATAAGGCATTTTTTTTTCTCAAATATGACTACACCACTGGATTCAGAATCATCACAAATGTAAAGTATCAAAATTTTATAAAAAAAGTTTTATTAACAACAAAGTTATCACTACATGAATTTGGAAAAAGTTGTTTTTTAATCAATTTTTTACTAAGAATGTAGACACATTTTAAAAATGGCAACATGGTAAACAGAAACTAGAACTCAAACATATTGCACTGTAACAATTCGAAGCCGATACCTTAACCCGTTCTGGAGTTATAGCTTCTGAGAGTAATGTAAAATTGTGCTGATGTGACGAAAATACAAATTAACACCAAATAATACATTTTCATTATTAAACTACTTAATAATAATTGAATTCTACATTTTTGTAGCCTGGACTAGACCTCCGTTAATTTCCACACATTTCTCGTATCGTTTGCGACTATGTCTTAGCGCTTTTTTATTTCATGTGGCGTTATTAAAGCACACGCCTGTCGTATTCTGTCACACAGTTCTGCTCTATTCCTTGGACGTGTCTTATACACTTTTTGTGTCAAAAGACCCCACAGATGAAAATCCAATATAGTTAAATCGGGCGATGTAGGAGGCCATTCGATTAACTCGCTACCGCGACCTATCCAACCATTTGGAAATTTTTCTTTAAGCCACTGTCTGACAATCCTAGAGTAGTGTACAGAACAACCATCTAACTGAAATATCAAATTTCTTTTTTCTGCTAGTGGCAGTTCGTCAATCACTGCGGATAACTCACCTTCCAAGAATTCCATGAAGTTATTGGCATTCATGTTACCCTCAAAAAAGAATGGACCTATTATCCTGTCTTTTAAAATTTCGGCTTCGAATTTTTACAGTGCAATATGTTTGAGTCCTAGTTTTTGTTTACCATGTTGCCATTTTTAAAATGTGTCTACATTCTTAGTAAAAAATTAATTAAAAAACAACTTTTTCCAAATTCATCTAGTGATAACTTTGTTGTTAATAAAACTTTTTTTATAAAATTTTGATAGTTTACATTTGTGATGATTCTGAATCCAGTGGTGTAGTCATATTTGAGAAAAAAAAATGCCTAATATACTTTCGTCTTTTTTGGCAAAGAAAAATTAACGTAGAGGGCCTTGAAAATAGTTATTATGGTATGAAAATTTTGTGCTCAAATACTGTTTTTGATACTGAATCTAACAAAAAAGACTAAATCAAAATCGGTTGAGAAATGCGGATTTTATAGGGGTGCTTCCAAACAAAATGGGTCACACTGTATGAACGCACATAATCCCTTCCTCAATTGGAGAAATAAGGAAATTCATTTAAAATCAGGTAATTACTAATCGTGGACAAAATATAGTATTCTACTCGCATATACTGGCTAATACTTTTTTGTTTTTCCCGAGATTCGTCTTCGAAAACCCACGTTTCGATTTGTTTGTTTATTTTCCAGATGTTTAAAATATTGGAAAAATTACCGGAACCATCATATATATCATAAATTTTCAACATTTTGTATATATGCAAGCTGTCTAATTTACAATATTAGTATTTTCAAAATAGATGAAAGATGCGAGTTTGTGTATATGAATTCTTCACATAAACAAAAGTTATACAGGGTGTTTAATTATTGAGAGAGATGTTTAACCCTTTTACGTTTTAGCCGAATTTTGCCGTCATAACCGGACTATGTTGAGAATCTAGTAAATGTCAAAGTTAAGGTCGAAAATCAAATGAAAGGAGGCAATTTTTTTTTTAAATCGATCTCCCTATAAATTTCTACACCAATCAATATATTTTCAAAAATGTTTATGTGTAATTTTATATTCCTATTTATATAGCGGGTCTCTTAGTTATTAGGCTTGAAAAGTAGTTGTCTTTTACTGAAAATTAATTTCTAAAGAACGTATATTAGAATCTTGCAATATTTTTGTATTATAAGCTAGAAATATCTAAAGATATTTTCATATTTTGTACCATCTCTCTCTTTCTTAATTTTGGATAGTTATTATTGGATGAATCGTAGGCGATTCCAATCCATTGAAAAAAAAATATTTCGTGTGATTAATTTCTTTCCAGCACGAATCCGTTAAATGTGTTTTCCTGTTCTTTCAACATTCACACATTACAAAATAAATACAATCGACATCTTCTATTTATATTCACTAAATTTGTTACCATTACATTTTTATTATTATTAAGGTCAAAATATATAACGTAATATTACAATTCAAAGTAAAATCATTTTGAATAAATTCAAATGATACAGAAAATTGGTTAACGATAGATACGTTCGAGATGAAACAACATTCGATAAATATACTGTTGATACTTCTATGAAGTCATAACAGAAATGAACTAAACCCTCCTTGGGACGTTAACAGTCCATGTGGACTAACAATTAAAGTACATTTTTCATAGACCAATCAAAAGCTATTGAACACGCACGACGCATAACCTTCGATTTTCTAGTAGGCAATTACGTGCTCATTTAAAGAAAGGTAATTTACTTATGATGAATATTTTTCACACATACAAAATCTAATGGTGCTCACCTGAATTGCTGGTTCGCTGTTGTTTTGGGAGCTCCCACTGCGACTTCCTTTGGTATGTGAGTCTTCTACACTACCCAAACTAATTCTAAAATTGGTTTTGAAAAAATGTTTTTTTCGAAATTATTAATTTTGTGCGAAAATCACTAGAAAAATTTTAATTTCTCAACGAAATCGTGCCGTTCTTTTCAACGGTTTTTTTGGCGACACACTGTCTCTCTCGTCGCGCAGTTTCTTTTTGCCACGACGACAGGTTAACCAACTAGAATGTTGTATGTATTTGAATTATTAATAGAAATTGAAAATTATATTTTGAAAAATTATAGAAAAATTGTAATATAGAAAAAACGTACGTGCTATATTGTACCAATGAGAATCAATTGTTCGCTTGTGGGTAGGTCAAGACTAGAGATGATATTATGTGGATTTTTTATCTTTTCGGCTCAAAGAGACCTTGTCGCATACTGTTATTTTATTGTGAAACAGTACAAAATAATTTTACTCACTTTTTTTGGGAATCAAACCTCAATAATGTTTTTTATTTCGACGTTTCGGTAGCGTATCAGCTACCGTTGTCAAATTAACTAGTAATGAATGAATGAATTTGAAACTTTCCGTTTATTTCAGCATTTAAAAGTTATGTTACATGGTAAACGTTTGGATTCTAACCGTCAAAACGGCTGCAAAACATCTGTTTTAGTCCCCAGAATAAATGATCATATCCTGGTGTAAGGAATAACAACAACCCTTTGGTGAGTTTGCTTTTATTTTTATATTTATCGAACAGAAAAGTTGCTTTTAATTTGTCAAAATATTCTTTTTATATAAATAAGCGAAATTTAAAAAAAAAATATTCGAATAGTGTTTTTTGACGTCTTGTATTTTATTTCTGACTAATTCGACGAGAAATAAAACCTTGGATGAAAAAACAAACATTTTACTTTGTTTATAATAAGAGAATTACCTATTTTCGTTTTTAAGTGATTAATTTTAGCACTTTTTAACGATGTATTTTTGTATAAAAATTCCTAAGTATTCTAAAGGTGTCTGTGTGTTTTCCATTATTAACAACTAATTTATTTACTTTTATCAAGATGTAATTTTTCAGTATCTGCCTTGTATTTTTCTGTTATGCTTGAATAAGTATCTGCTGATGTTATAAAGCACCGATTTTAAGTGGATTTCAAACAGTGGCGCTACATTAAAGGCATTTATCTCAATAAATTTTCGATTGTGTCAAAAAAATGACGTTTTATGGTTTAGATATTTGGGCGAAAAGGTATAACCTTTTCTGTAAGGTATTAAATAATTCATTCCTACCTAGGCAACACTTTTCGTCCTAGTTATTTATGTAACAAGTGTGTAAAGTAATCTTTTTTCCACGAATACGACAATCACATGAGTCGAAAATATTTTTTCTACAAGCATTAGTAAAAGTATAATTTTTAACGCATGCTGTATGATGTATAAGGAAAGGGAGCTAAAGTTTTCTCAGCTATACGAGTATGTATTGATATCTAGTTATCCTAGACCAGTTCCATGCATAAACAAAATATTGCGTTACCATAGCAACGAACAATAACTTATTAGAAGCGATGTCAGTGTGAAGTTTGACGTCAAAAAAGTAAACCAGAGTTACGCAAAAAGAAAAAAGATTTCCACCGTATTTAAAAGGGTTAAGAGGTAAGCAGGTTTACGAAGATATGCTTAATACCCTTGGTGATCAATGTCCTTCGTATGCGACCGTGAAAAATTGGACTGCAAGCTTCAAAAGAGGTAAATTTTCCATTGAAGATGATGACCGATCGGGTCAGTCCCCGAAAATATCGATGCAGTTCATGACATGATTTTATCATATAGTTCACGTCAATTTGGACATGAGAAAAATTGCTGCAAAATGGATCCCCAAATGTTTGAATGTTGACCAAAAGCGTGCAGGGGTAGAAGCATCGCGTTCGATCTGTGCTCGATTTGAAAGCGATGTAGACTTCTTAAACCGAATTGTTACTATGGATGAGACTTGGGTACATTTCTACGATCCAGAAACAAAGCAACAATCGATGGAATGGCGACACTCTGGTTCTCCAAGCAAGACCTATAAAGAAGTTTCGTGTCCAAAAATCTGCTGGAAAAGTTCTTGCTTCAGTTTTTTGGAATTGCCATGGAGTAATCATGATTGATTTGTTGGATAAGGGTAGAACAATAACTATTCGACATTACTGAACACTCTACAAGAAAAAATTGAAGGGAAAAGACGCGAAAAGCTATCCAAAGGTGTTTTGTTTTTGCAGGACAACGCCCCTGCACACAAATCTCATGTTGCCATGCAAAAAATTCGTGATTTAGGGTTTGAATTACAAGAACACCCCCCTTATTCACCAGATTTGGCTCCGTCCGACTATCATCTCTTTCCTCAACTGAAAAAAAAGTTTAAAAGGTCGTAAATTTTCTTCCAACGAGGAGGTAATAAAAGTTGTGGAGGTCTGGTTTGCAGAGCAAGAAGGAGAATATGTTGTTTGGTTCTATAGTAGGCTAAGAATTTTTCAATATAACAGTAACTTAGTCAGTAATCACATTTCAAATAAACGAATCAACTCAAGTGAAATTGAAATTAAATCTAACAACACGTTCCGTCGCATGAAAATACAAGGAATTCTAAGAACGGTGGGAGACGGGTAGACATTTCCAATTCCCGCGTGACGTAATTGCGCTGCTCGGGCAGTGGAAATCAACATACCGTTGTAAGTGTACTGTGCTGCGGTGGAGATTATGTAAATGTAGCTATAACTGCGAAATTATGGCATTTAGTATAAATGTACTTGCATATCCTAGCTGTCATAACTGGACTATGTTGCCAAACAGTTAAAATAGTATGAGAATCTAGTAAACGTCAAATAAAGCTTATTTTATACAGATTGCGAAAAATCTATTCGAAACATACGATTTACACAAGTATGACAAGGAAAATATGAGCAAAACTACGTGAAAGAGAAAGAAGAATAATTTTGCGCTCAGCAATGGGAGTGTGTTCAGTTCCAGCTACCATAAACAGTTGAGTGTGTGTTCAGTGACCTTCTCTTTTAACCGCTGTTGCCAGAAGCTTAGATTAATTTGTACAAATGATATTTTTGTCTCGTAATTGTTAACTTTTTTCGAGCTCATGCACTAGTAGGTAAAACTAAACACTTTCATCCGGCAATAGTGTCACATTTAAACTTTTACACGCCCATCGTTGAGTGCAGAATTATTCTTTTCTTTCTTTCACGTAGTTTTGCTCATATTTTCCTTGTCGCACTTGTGTAAATCGTATGGCTCGTATAGACTTTTCGCAATCTGTATATTAAATAAATGCAAAAAATATAATTTCTAATATTATTCCACCGTAATATCGGGTATATCACAAGATCCTTGCGCATCAAAATCGTACTATCTGTTCCATACTTATAATTGACTCTGTATTTTAGTAAAGTTAACTGTTTATTCTGATAGATACGGTAAATTGATTTTATTGGTGGTAAAGTAAATGTACGACGTTCGTTCCGCTTTTATATTATTATTATACCTACACTGAAAAAAAGAAACTCTTGGAAGAAAATATTATACCTTTGGCCCAAAGAATTAGGTCCAAGAGCGAGGTTTCTTCAGCCAAAGGATTAATTGTCTTTTCATAAGTTTTTAAAATTCCTTCACAGAAAAACTTAATCTATTTGTTTAAAGTCCTTACAGTCTTAGCTTCAAACTAGTACAACTATAACAAAAAACAACTCTCTTGACATAAGAACCTTAGAACTTGCTTTGAAAGCAAATCTTTCTAGGGGCAAGGCCTAGATTTTTTACAAAAAAAAAAACAACTCTCTTGGCATGAGAACCTTAGATCTTGCTTTGAAAAGAAATCTTTCTTGGTCCAAGAGCAAATACATTAGACATAGACATTGAGAGGATTTCCACCGGGTACTTGGGAGAATTGAAATGTCTCTTGAATGAATGCCGTGATATTTATAATTTTCGTAGCTCTTGAAGCAAAACAAACTATACTTGGTTGAAGGGAAAAATATTCAAGAGATTCAAGACATTTCTTCAAGAGAACCACCTTACTTTAGCTAAGAACTTTTTTCTATAGGCAAGAGATATTCTCTTATGCTGAAATAATTTCTCTTGTCGCTAATAATTTCTTGTCAAGAGAGACATCCATTTTTATCAGTGTACAAGCGATAATAATTGTTATGTTATCGGCGTGTCGTTTTGTTAGCGAGAGATATTAAATGAAAATACACTGAAGAGAGATTAACATTTAGATACCTATTTTGGATATTAAAAAAAATTTGTTACAATACCGACTTTCATTTTTACTGTCAGATAAAACCGATTGTGTTTGAGATGTTAATTATAATCACTCAGCATACCTATTATCAATCGATTTTGTGACAGGAGAAAAGAAAATTACATTATTAAAGAGTAATGGTTAGATAAATTCATTCGTATATATACAGGGTGTTCCAGCTCAGCCGAGCCACCCCGTATATTTCTTATCCCATAGTGATTGGAAAAACTTCCCGAAACACGTCGGATGATTTTCTTGGGGGTACAAATTTCAGGCTTGAACAAGCAGCCCCCGAAGAGTGGGCGGCGCTTCAAGCTCTCAAACTGTACAGATAACTTTTTAAATGTGTAGATACTTATGCTATTTTAAAAAAAAACCAAATTCCTTGAGACATTTTTTTCAAACTGTATCACATCTTTTTTCCTAACAAAAAAATTTTTACTAAATTTTCAAAACAACTTACCAAATTTGAAGTGTTTAAAAAAAATCAAATTCCTTTAAAAAATGAGTCTCTTCTTAAAAAAAAACTTTCAAAGCTACAAACTATACCACCGTTCACGAAAAGTTTCCGACGGGAATCGAATTTATCCCGGTCTCCCGAAAAATACGTGATCAAGGAATAACGGATAACTGTGAAGACGCTCAAAGAGACGAACATCAAATGGCGACGACGCTCAACCAGTGTTGGCAGGGGACGCTTGTACAGTAGCGCGGATATTTGCGGGGAAAATGCGTATAAAACCTTTTGTTGAAATTTATTAAACATCGTGTGCATCGTCTGGAACTTGAAATAAAATCATCAGATATAAAATTTGTAGAGCCGTATACAAGGTTTGTCAAAAAGAATGAATGTTACTCAAAACTTTGACACGCTGTTTTCCAGAAACTGATCTATTTAAGAAAATATTTCAATAGTAGAAATGTAAAAATTTTAAACAAACAGTCAACTGCCAACTTCAACGCTGTATATCTCGAAAAACGAATTTAAAACGGGGCAATCAAAACTATACAAAATATTCTAATCACAATTTATTATTATTTCTACCTAAAATAAATACAAACATTAATCTTTTACATATAAAAAAAAACATCACAACAGTAATATCTTCGAAAGAGTATCCTTAAGAAAAATATAATTTTTTTTTTCATTAATGAGGCTACTTTATACAATAATTAAACCTCCAAAATTGTTATTAGTAAACGAAATATTGTTTACAATCCATCTCGTGTTGGTTTTTACACAAATTTACAATCGGATTTCGTACAGAAATCAGTCAGAATTATTCAGTCTATTTACTTTCCAAGTCCTTCTTAACAAGCTGGTTCAAAAAGTACTGTTTGAGAAACTATGGCCATAGTTACCATAAGAATGTAGACGATACCTAATATGACACCTACGATTTTCGACAATTTGAATTTATTCAAAGCCAACATAATGTACAAAATCAAAGCAGCAGCTATTAAGGACATTATTGTGTATTCAATGGATCCTGATTGTATTTGAACGGGATAAGTATGAGAAAAACCTCGTATGGCATTTTTAAAAAACCACGGAAGACCAAGAGAGTATAATACGTTCATAGTATTGGCTCCTAGAGAATTTGAAACTCCAAAACCGCCTTCACCTGGAAAATGTTTTCAATAAAAATGAGGATTTGAGATTTTGTTTTTAAATCCTTACCTCTTCGAGCGATTATAGTCATCGATACCGTTTCTGGTAGACACCCTCCTACTGCTATTAGAGTCATACCCAATAGAGCATCCGGTAATTTAGTCACAAGTCCTAAAATAACAAACCCAACTTTAAAATTCATTTAAAATATACGAGGTACGATCGAGACATTTTTTTAAGAAACGATTTTCATTTTTAAATATCTATCCATCGACGAACTTTGCGATTCTGCACGTTCGAATACTACAATATACTAAAAATTCAGACAATTTCACCGAGAACCATTTTACCTGTAAAAAGTGCGGGGTCCTTTGTATCAAAATTTTAAACCATTCATATTTTAATTGCGGCAATAATATCTATTATTATTATCAGGGTTAAAGTTAGAAAATGACTTACCGATGATGCTGATCATCCAGGATATGATGTAAGAGTTAACTCCAATCCAAAAGATACACATTAAAAAGGTAACGGGAAACCATTGGGGGTAAACCAACGGATTCGGAATAGTATATCTTGTAATTAATCTCGTCGGCCAGATATAGTAAAAAATAAACTTTTGAAACCAATTACCGTTCGGTTTTCTGAACAAAGATTTTTTCGCATCTAAAAAATACAAAGTTTATCACATTTTATCAATGAAACACTGAAGAATTGATCATTAAACCAAGCAAAATAGCGTGTATTTTAGTTTTTTTCAAAGTTATGTTATTTTTTTTCAAATGGCACATCCTATATTGTATAGTCATCGTTCATTGACGAGTGTGCCAAATCTCGAATTAATCGGATCGTTTAAAGTTGATAAAAATCGATTTTAAAGGTTGCGTTATAAATTGAATACCCTATATTGTATTGTCACCGGTCCTTGACAAGTGTGCAAAGTTTGAATCAAATATGTTCGTATAAAACGAGTCAAAATCGGGTCCAAAGAAGTCGGTTACAAACAAACAAACATACATACATACAAGTATAAAAAGATTGTCGTTTGATTTCCCAAAAAATTAACAAAAAGAATAATGATGAATACACCATCTAGTCGAGGCAATGAACTAGTAAAAAGGCCAAAAGTTGGAAAACTAGTTGTAGTGGAGGGATCGGAATGCGGCTTTCGTCATTTTCTTCCAAACAATATTTGTAAAAAATGTGTTCTCCCACAAATCACGCGAGAGAGAAGAGAAACTTAACGCCCAGGGGTTTTTTGAGTCGCTGAATCAAAATCTGGCATTGGTGAATACCCCACGGGCACTTGGTGCGCCGGACCCTGGGCGCGGACGTCATCTCCGGGAATTTTCCTGAGAAGAGTGACAAAAACCACCCGAAAATCGTAATAGGTGCCTTTTGTGGGGCGTTGAATCCGAATTTCACGTCGGAAATGACCCCCCGAACACCTAGCGCACCAGAACCTGACCACAAACGTCATCTCCGTGGCTTTTCCTGACATAATCAAAAAATGCAAACCGAAAATCGTAATGGGGGTTTTTCGGGGCGCTGAATCCGGATTTCACGTCTATAACGTCCCCCGAGCCCCTGGTGCACCGGACCCTCAGGCTGAACACCTTCTCCAAGGGGTTTCCATAGACGAACAGAAAATCATTATGGGGGGTTTTTTGAGTCGCTGAATCCAAATATGACATCGCCGAGCACCCCACGCCTACCTGAACCTGGACCGGAACCCGGACGCGGACGTTATTTCCGAGAATTATCCCACCAATATCGCTAAAAACGTACCAAAAAATCATTACAGGCTCATTTTTGAGCCGTGTAATTCAGACACCCGGTGTACCGAGGGACCTGGATCTGAACGTCGTCTCATAATTTGACACATCCATTAATATGTAACTCTCGCCTAGGGCCCTCTAAAAAGTTGTTTAACTCCTGTAAGAACGACGAGAACAATCTCCCGCCAGATCTCTAAACATTGCCGGGCGGCCTTTCACTTTTCACAGATCCCTCCTCACATAGCTTAACTATAATCAACATTTCCAAGGATGGCAAGATAAAAGTTCCAGTGCGCCAGGAGTTGGGAAGGTATTTTTGGGGCGTGAAGTTCAGATTAAGAGCGCCAGAAACACCCCTACAATGATTTTTGTATTGTTTTTATCACTCTTCTCAGCAAAATTCTCGGAGATGACGTCCACGCCCAGGGTCCGGCTCACCAGGTGCCCGTGGGGTATTCGCCGATGCCAAATTTGGATTCAGCGACTCAAATACCCCCGGGGCGTTGAGTTTCTCTTCTTTCTCGCGTGATTTGTGGGAGAGTCCCACGGAGACGACGTTCTTCGGCGCGTTCCTGAGCTCCAGGTGTTTGGGGGGGTCAATTTGAACATCATATTCGTGATCAGCGACTTCCTAAACCCCCGAGTACCCGATCTGGGCCAGTTCTGACCAATTATTTACCAAGTTTTGAAATCTTCCATCTACAACTAGTTTTCCAACTTTTTTAGCTCGACTAATAAGGAACATAATACAGAATATGTTCCTTATCAATTTAAACAATTCTTACCTTGCTTAGCTTCTTCTTGTACTGTTTCCAAAACTTTCAAATGCTCCGGATCATCGACATCTTTCATGTAACTACCAAACGCCGACATTATAGAATGCTTAGGCAGATCAACTATTTTAGAAGTTTCTCCTAAACTGACTTGTTTAAAAGCCTCGAATTCTTTTTGAATCGTACTCACTCCATTTCCATTCGACACAGTTATATCACCTTTATTTTTATTCATCCTTTTTTTAACCCACTTTGATATTCTTTTATTATTAAACATAATAACGAAGTAAACGACGTAGAAACCTAACGGAATCAACGTTTCGTACCAGTAAATACGGCCATCCCAGGTTATTACGATAAGTATCGTCACTGATATTATGTATATTATGGTATCTCTGGTAAGTGGATACCAATCTAGTTCTAGGGGCTGAAAATAAAAACTATTTCATTGTATTATCGTTATTTGAAGTTGGGGGTTTAACTTACAAATTTGCTGTTTAAACCACCGACTGCCGGTACTAGTAGAGCGTTACAAAGCGAGGATCCGACTATGGTACCGATACCAAGGTCGGATTTGGTGACGAAAGTACCTATTATGTTTGTGAAAAATTCTGGGGTTGATGTGGCGATGGACATGAACGTTGCCGCTGCTACGTCCTAAAAAATAAAAAGAATGTTTCGGATGAGAAAATTTGGGTTTATACTGGACCAGTTAAGTTGAAATTTGGAACCCAAGAACGGGAAATTAACGTAATTGAAAGAATTTTCAATATGGGTGTCACTTTTGGGGCGTCATATTAGAAAATAAGATAAAAAGTACCATGTGACATATCAAATGAAACTGCCCCTTTTTCCGAAATTATATACCCAGTTATATTTAGGTTTTTCTGATAGACGATATCTTTGTTGGATATTTAAAATATTTACGTGTTTTCCATCATTCTATGGGTCCTTTTCTAATAAGAAAATATCTAAAACTGGTTGATGGGGGACAGAATACCAAACTTTACTTCACATAAAATATATTTATTCGTCGACCGTTACAAAAAATTACATTTTACATATTTAGTTTCCATATTAAATATTTTTCGTCCGCTAAAACGTTAACATATCCAAATTTCCGAAACTTATTGCATTTTTGAAAAAACAAAGCGTTGTGTACAAAGTGAGTTTGTGGTCGAGATAAAACAAACAGATTTCTTCGTATTGCCTTTGCGCAAAGGAAGAAAAGAGTTTCCCTTCAAAACTAATCGATTGTTCATTTGCAAATTAGTAAATTTTTGCAAGCGACGAGGATAAAATGTAATATGCACCTCGGCTTCGGCTATCAATTTTTTGGCTCGACTATAACAGACAGTTTTCCGTCCTTGATACATAAATAACTATTGTCTATATTCTTAAAAATCATCAAAATTATTTTAAAATTTGTGTCTCTTAAAAAAAAATCTTTATTACGGTCTATTTTGCAAAACTTATCTTCAAAATTGTTTATTTTACCCACAAAAAGGGTACAGTTTCCAGAATAAAAATTGGAGAAAAAATTTTATGTTCCTGGTATATTTTTTCATCATTAAAATAATGATTAGATAAATATTAGTAGATACAGAAGTTTTATACTAAAGATAGCAAAAAGTATAATTTCCTCGTTATCTAAACATAACAATATCAAACAATCTCTATATTTTAAAATTTTTATGTTCGATTATCAGATATTTCAAAGATTTAGAGCCAACAAAAAAATATATATCTTCTGTAAGTTCCTTGTGGCATTACTTATTCTTTTTTCTCTTATTTTTTTGGGAATCAAACCATTTTTCGGTAGATTAACTAGTAATGAAATAATTTTTGGTCCCTATCTGACACAACGAAAAAAAATCGTAATGAAACATGTCTTGGGAAAGAGTTAAAGGATAAACAAGAAACGGGAGGTGGAGGAGGTGTTTTTTTTTACTTAGTATTATTTATTATTACTACTTACAGGCGTTAAATTTACTCTTTCGCAGATGGTTTCCACGCAAGGTAAGAAATAATCATTACACACAACTGCCAGTAAAGTAAAACCATAAATACCAATCAATATAACTAGAACAATACCTCCTTGTAAGATTTGATCTTCCGGTAAAAGTTCGGGAAAATCATCATCATCATCTTTAGTGCACTCGTTGCTATTGTTACTTGAAAAACTAAAAAAAATATTTATTCAATACAATCTGTACTTTGTTGGTTACCAGAATAAATAGTTTGTCAACAATTTATTGAATTTTCAAGAACTAACAATGAGTCGATTCGATGTGTCTACGAACGCCGAAATTAGTCAAATTGTTAATACCTACTAATACAGTTGCGACGCAATCATCAATCTGGCGACAATTTTCTACGTTTTGCGATGCAAAAAGATACACATTTGAGCCAGATACTTCCATCGAGAAATTGAATGTAATATTGCAAGATTAGGCATTTAATATGCGAAAAAGTAACGGAGAAGACTACAAAGAAGCGGTAGTTAAAACAATTTGGAACACCACCGCTAAAATGCTACAAAGTAAATATTATAACGAATTTAATATTGTATTCAACCCTTTCACCGATGTTCAGTTTAATTCATCACGAGCTGCACGTAATGCTAAACGTAAAATCCTACAAGCACAACCCGAAAAGAGAAAATGTAGTGCATCAGCTCTTAATAAATCTGAAGTATTTGCAATGGCCAGATTATATAACGAAAATGAACCGGAAGGACTTCAAAAGAAATTATATCACATTTTGGCGTTTGAACTAGCTTGGCGCGGAGGAGAAGCAGCTTACTGCAAAACCACTTATTTTGTATCTGAAATTGAAAATAATGGAAGAGAAACTGGACGTATCGAGTATAATCCTCTATTTTCGAAAACGAGACAAGGCGGCAACAATAAAATATGTGACAGCAAATGGATCACGCCTAATATTTTCGACGAAGATATTTGCCCAATACGTTTATTCAAAAAGTTAATGGAAAAACGAAACACTTTTATAACTTTGGACAGAGTATTTCTTACACAAAATCCCTTTTGGAAAAAGAAAAATTCTAAAGTTTGGTACAAGAATTTGCCGATTGGAATTAAGGAAATTTCCAAATGGACTAAACGCTCAGTACAACGCATTGGTTTAGATGTCAAACGTGTCAAAATTACAAATCACTCAAATCGAGCGGTAGCAGTTAGCGAATTAAGTAAAAGCGGAATTGAAGAACAAGCTCTAATAAAAATAACAGGACACAGCAATTCATCATCAATAAAACTACAATTACAAGTTGACAAAGAGTATCATTCAAGCATTATTCAATCAATTCGTTTGGAAAATGAAAAAACTTCAACTTCTACTACAGAAACGATTAGCTGTGGCACCCGCAGCGATATTACTGTTCCTAGTATGAATTTCAATAACTGCGTTTTTAATAATTGTACATTAAAATAAAAATGTGTTTATTTTTAATGTTTCAAAAATAAAGTTTGCATTGATATGTTTCCAAATTTCTCATTCATTAAATTGTCCTGCCGAATTACACTCGAGGTTTTTAATTGATATCGGGTAAATTTGTGTTGTTCAAATTCTAAACTGATTCACGTGTTAGACTTCATCAAGTTAACATCGTTTGCCGATAACAATTTTGCTAATCGACTACGAGTTTTTCTTGTTGTTTTCTGTTCATCTCCAAAATGTGATAAGGAAACGAGTTCCTAATTTGTTTATTACTTTGTTGAGTAAATCGATGTTAGTTGCCAGCAATTAATATTAGTGAATTCCAGTGGCGTACCATCTGACAACTTCTGCAGGGAACAGGTGAGCTCCTTTTTTCCCCCTCCCTTTTTAGGGAGTCTGTACTCTATATTACATACTTACACTTTGTGTTGTGGCCTTGGTAACCAGGACCATACACTAAATTAAATCAACAATGATCACTCTCACAAATAAACCACCATCTAATCTCGACCCCAATCCTATTTCAAAATCATATGTCGCAGCCGCACGGACCCAACCACCACCTCCTTCTTTTCCCACAAGGGATCAAGCTATTGTCATGCACTCCATCCCGAATACTGTACTGTTCGAATACATTAAGGCTATCGGGGAGATAGTCACCCCAAAAAACATTACTTTCGCCTCTAGAATCTCTAATAATCGAATCTGTATTTACCTCTCATCTATCCAAATCGTAGATCAGCTCCTCACTACTACCACAAATGTCACGATTAATTCCACTATTGTTCCAATACGACGACTCATCTCACCAGCCAAGAGACTCCTAATCTCCAACGTATGCCCCTCCATCCCACATTCCCTAATCGAACAATCCTTAAAAGACCTTGGCTTACAGCTTGTATCACCGGTCACTTTTGTAAAATGCGGAGCATCTGAAGATGAATATGCTCATATCATGAGCTTTCGTAGGGTAACCTTTGTAATCCCGGACAAAGATGATTTCAATCTTCACACATCCTTACTAATCAATCATAATAACAACTCCTTCAGAATATTCATTTCCACTGACAGACTTGAATGTTTTCTCTGTAAACTTACGGGACACACAGCAGATTCTTGCCCTAAAGTCCCTAATGATCCTATCACCCACCCTCTCTCTGCTGTCCCTTCTTCCTCCCTCCCAGTTGACACCTTAACATCGATCAATAACCCTATCACCACCTCCACTGTATCAACCAATACTACAATATCTACATCCTGTCCAACTATAACCACCCCCACACTAACCACAGGCCAAAAAAGAGGACATTCAACTGACAGCCCCCTCAACACCCCGCCCATTCTGTCCCCCTCTGATACCCCATCTACCTCATTTACCCCTATGGCTCCCCCGCCATACATTACACCCCAATCTTCATCCAAACAAGCCAAAAAAAAGATTAAATCAACCAGCCGGCCAGATCATACTTTGAACACGAATACTGTAGCAGTTATCAATACGCTTTACAACGACAACCCTTCAAACTTTACTCTTACCTCAACGCAATTAATAGCATTCCTTGAAAACTGTTATGGATGTCCCACTCCCCTCCAAGAAGCCCAGGAATTCTCCACTGATATTCCTGGCATTCAAAAGGATCTATCTCAACTTTATACAGCTTCTAATGAAAGATCTCTTAAGAATCGTATCACGAGAATATTAAATAAAATAAAACAACAACTTAACCCTGTTGATTTCCCCGATAATATAAGCATCTCTTCAGAACACCTTACCGATGAAGAATCAAATCACAGCTCTCAATCTGAATTTTAGCTCTCTCAATCCACCCTTATTTTATTTATTTTTCACATTCAATTTATTACAGTGGAATTGTGATGGATTCTTTCCTCGACTGGAAAGGATCCAACATTTAATATCACAGTCATCCCCAGACATCATATGTCTCCAGGAAACCAATGCAAAACACTCCACTCTTCCTCATTTAAAACACTACGAAGGATATCACTATATTAGAAACAACTGCATCAGAGCTAGTGGCGGTACTTCTATCTTCGTCTCCAGTGACATTTTTTCCTCTCACCTTCCCCTTTCCACTGAATTAGAGGCCATAGCCATAACCTGTTGGTGTCCTAATAAATTGACAATTTGTAACTTATACATCCCCCCTAACCACCCTTTAAAAGAAGAAGAATTACTAAATCTTATATACGAACTACCCCAACCCTATATCCTCGTAGGGGATTTCAACTCGCATAACACTATGTGGGGCTCCAGTCACACATTTGGTAAAGGTAAGACTGTAGAAAATGTCATTAAATGCACAGGTACCTGCCTCTTAAACACTGGTTCCCACACATACTTCAACATCTCGTCTGGCTCTTTCTCCAATATTGATCTGAGTTTAAGTGATCCCAAATCAGCCCCTTCATTAACATGGCACACGGCCGACGATCTACACGACAGTAACCACTTCCCTATCTTTATATCCACCCCCGATAACTCAAACAAACAAGTATTATCAAGAAGTTACTGGCGCCTAAATAAAGCTAACTGGTCGGAATACATCTCTGAAACTGAACATTCAGTGCCTATACTTCCCCTGTCGGATAACATTGATGAGTCTGTAACTTTGTTTGCAAACACTATCCGTCTTGCGGCAGAAACTCATATTGGGAAATCAATAATTTCCTCTGAACAAAAAACTGTCCCTTGGTGGAATTCTTCATGCGATAATGCTGTTCGGGAACAAAAAATTGCCTTTAAAACGTACAACAGGAATAAATCCGAACAAAACCTTATTAACCTCAAAAGAGCAAGAGCCAAATCCAGATACACTATTAAACAGAGTAAAAAAACTTCCTGGAGACATTACGTTTCCTCTATAAATGAAAACACTAACCCAAGTCAAGTCTGGAAGAAAATTGGGCAAATCCAGGGAAAGAAAACCAATCTCAAAATTAACAATATACTGTTCAATAATATGTTTATCAATGACAAACATGAAATCGCTAAGGTTTTAGCTGAGAACTATGAAGCAAAGTTTTGTAATAATTCCCGACCCACATCTTTAAACTCTCCACCTCAATCTTTCTCTCCAATTTCTTCCTCTATTTCTCAAGATATTAATATACTCAATGCTCCAATCACATTATTAGAACTAAAAGCTGCCCTAAAATCCTGCAAAAACACCGCTTCTGGCCCAGATGATCTCCCCTACATCCTTTTCAAAAAACTATCTTCCCCCTGTCTCCTAAAACTTCTTGAATTATACAATAGTATTTGGCTTTCTCGAAAATTCCCCAAAGAATGGCGTACCTCCATAATAATTCCATTAAAAAAACCCGATCATCCCGCTTATTCTCCTAAATCATACAGACCCATATCTCTAACCTGCACTTTATGTAAAATACTAGAAAAAATAATCAACAAACGACTTATTTGGTATGTTGATAAATACAACATCCTTCCAAAGGAGCAATCAGGCTTTCGAAGAAATAGATCTACCCGCGATAATCTTGTCATGTTGCAAAATGACTTATCCAATTCAATAAATAACAAAAATGAAGTAATCGCCACCGTTTTCGACTTGGAAAGTGCGTTTGACACCATCAGTAGGCAAGCTATAATCAATAAATTAACCGAATATAATATCTGTGGAAATATATTTTATTTCATTAAAAATTTCCTATCGCAAAGATCCTTTAGGGTGTCTGTAAATGGTCTGTTCTCATCCTCGTACCCACAAAACGATGGCGTTCCTCAGGGCTCAGTCTTAAGCCCAACTCTATTTAATCTTGCAATAAGCGACTTGTGTCATAATTTTCCTTCCCCCATCAAATATGTAGCCTATGCTGACAATTTAATAATCTATTGCCATGGCCGATCATCAACCACTACGTCCAATCTCTTACAAACTGCGGTGAACTTACTAATTAACAGGACACACTCCTTAGGATTAAATTTATCTGTGACAAAGTCCAAGACAATCAAATTCAGCAGGCGCCCACCATCGCCATTCCCCTCTATTTTTATTAATGACTCACCCCTCCCCGTGGTTGATCACTGTAAGATTTTAGGGCTAACATTCGACTCCCGCCTTTCATGGAAACAACATATCGTCGAATTAAAAGGTATATGCTGCAAAAGGTTAAACATTATTAAAACACTGTCCCATTATCACTGGGGTGCAGATGAAAAATCCCTCCTAAACATTTACAGAGTCCTTATTCGTTCTAAACTAGATTATGGTTGCATAGCTTACATGTCTGCGTCAAAAACAGTCCTAGATTCCCTAAATTCTATTCACAATATAGCCCTACGACTTTGTTTAGGCGCTTTTCACTCCAGTCCATCGGAAAGTCTCTATTGTGAAGCGATTGAACCGCCTCTCTGGATTAGAAGGCAATATTTATTCCTCTCCTATGCATCCACAATCTCCGCAAATCCCCTAAATCCTGTTTACCGCTTGTTTACATCATCTGCCCACAATCCTCTCAACACCCCTTTACCAACTTTAAGACCTATCTCCCTAATTTTAGCCTCATTCTCTAATGACGTCGACCTAACACTCACAAATCCCATTCCTCTTTCCCCAGTTCCTCCTTGGTCTAAGCACTTTCCACAGATTAACACATCGTTAAACAAGTACAACAAACACGAATCACCTAAAGAGCTCATGATTAAAGCATTTCTAGACATTATTCATACTAATCGCTTCGACCTAGTACTATACACTGATGCTTCCAAAAGTGATTCCGGCGTTGGCTGTTCAGTCACAACATCCAAAACCCCCATTTGCTCCTTCCTTATTTCCCCAACTTGCAGTGTGCACACTGGTGAACTGTACAGTATTCTACAAGCATTCAAACACATCGACCGTCCTAATAAAAAAGTTGCCATTTGTACAGACTCTCTAGCTTGTATCCTATCTATCCAGGAATTATACACCGAGCACCCTCTTGTCCAAGAAATCCATCAATCTTATCACCACCTCCGTTCCCTAAACACTACAGTTACCGTTATTTGGGTACCTTCACATATCGGCATATCTGGCAACGAACTCGCTGATGAACGCGCTAAAGCAGCCATTACTTCCACCACTTCCATGACACACACTCAAATCTGTCAGGATCTGAAGTCAAAGATGAAAAGAATTACCAACTCTTTATGGCAAAACCATTGGAACTCGGTAAACACCTCTCTTCATGCTATCCAGCCATCTCTGTTTAAACCTGTTTTCACCGAACCTACTGGAATTTCCAGGCAAGAGCTTGCTCTAATTCGTAGACTCCGTATTGGTCACACAAAGCTTACCCATGGTCACCGGATGTCATCAACCCCCAGTCCCTCCTGCCAAAGTTGTCAGTGCCGACTAAGCATTAAACACATTCTCTCTGAATGCCACCAATATAATGCAAAAAGGCAACAACTCAAACTAAACCGCAACTACAGAGAAGTACTTAGCGACTCAACCCAATTTAAGGCAGTATTGAAGTTCTTCAAAGAAATTGCAGTGTACCACAAACTTTAACCCCATCCTATTGTAAATTTTGAATATGTTTATATTAATTTAATGTAATTGCTCCCGTGCGAGTGGCCATAGTTGCCGAGCACGTTAATGATAATAAAAAAAAAAAAAAAAAAAAAAAAAAAAAAAATTCTAAACTGTTTCCTTTAGCAATTTGAACAACCCAAATTTACCCGATAAAATACAAACCACTTGTGCAATTATAAGTGAAAATAATTACTTGACCGATTTCACAAAATAAATAACATTTGACAATATCGTATCTCGACATATATTGTTGTATAGTATTAAGTAATTTTATATTTACTTTGAATAAGGCCTCGCAAATGGTATGAAAAATAATCTTCTTTTATGTCGTGTGTGTATTGTAGAGGTAACATCTACGTTGTCTACGCTACGTATCGTTAGATTTTTTACTTGATCTACTTCGTGTGATTCTGGAATAAAATATTGAACGTTAAAATTGTGATGAATAAAATAAGAAGGGTTTAAATACTCTTTTTTCTGTAATTTTGGAAAGCAATAGTGAAATTTAAAAAATTATGGCATTCAAAATTTGAAAATAGCTATTTATGGAACCAGTTATGAAATGCATCATTTTGTGTAACGAGTGAAATTTTTGCGGAACGAGCGAGCTCCCGTAAAATGACACGAGTTACACAAAAAAGCATTTCATAACGTGTTTCATACAAGATTTTATCTAATTTTGACAAAAAGAAAATTTGATATATTTTATGTGTTTTTTAACAATTTTTAAGATTTGATTCCTACAAATTATGCAACCAATATTACACAAGACAATACTTTTATTTTATACATTAATTTCAGACTTTTCTTTATTATTTTACCATTAATATTAAATTAAAATCGAAAATAGCTAATAATGCATAAAATAAAAAGTAAATTGTTTTAGTTGCTCTTATTGTTCTCTTCAGTTCTTTCACTTCTAGTTGTTGTTATTTTTCTATAATGTGACATTAAACTCTCTTCTTTTCTCTCTTGTTTTTATTAACAGGTGATAAAATTAATTTTTCATCACCAGTTACATAATATTTTTCATTATGTAACTGGTTACGAAAAATGTAACGTTTGCTAACGGAAGTCAGTTTTGAAAAATGTCACTTTATATGTCAAAATTAGATAATATGTAACTCCAAAATCGACTATGCTATATGAAAAACAACTTCTAAACAAACGATAAGTTGTTTGCTTTTTAAATAGTTAAAGCAATAGAAAATCTATGAATATTCACGGTTTGTCAATTTTAAATGTCCATAAATACCTACCACTTATCAATAAATTGAACATTTTTATCAAATTCTTATAATTTTATCATACTTATCTTATTTTCTTAAAACAACTTTTGACTTTTTTCTCAGTTAATGCAGCTGGTTGAATTTTCAATTAAATATTCAGTACTTGTTTCATTTTTTTTAATATAAATACTTATCTGTCATCTTTAAAGTAACATTTCTATTCAATCATAGCAAATTTTAAACCTTTTAAATTTTGAGTATGAAAACAATTCCGGTAAATTCTCATACTGAGAGAGATGACTAAAAAAATAACAATTTATGATCCAAGAATTGTTTCTTCACAAATCCCTGCGTTTTCTTCAAGTTGCTTCGAACAAACGACGTATAACTTCAAAATAATGTTAAAGAAACAGTGACAAAACCTCCAAATTACTTAACTCTGTCAAGATCTTTTCGGTCTTACCTTCCATTGGGATGATTTGGCGTTGCTTTCCACAATCAAACACCCTGTTTTTTTAACATATTGACACAACTAAACCTTTGGGCTACTGGTTAATTGATTAGATTTACGCTATTGTGTGTGTTTAAAATGATAAAACCTACTTTGCTAAATAACTGTTGATATCGTAATCTTATTAAACAGAGCAAGGTAACAATATATTTAATAAAAATTCAATAAAAAAAGATTAAGTAGTGAGTAAAGCCGAATAACAGTAGGTATATTATACAACAAGCATTATAATGATGGTTATTATTCACGATGGTGGAGTTTGTCGCGAGACGCAGGCGAGTAACCTAAGTGAAAACTATGAATAGTAGAAATTATATGCGAGTAGAATACTATATTTTGTCCACTACTATTATTTACCTGATCTTGTTTATTTCTCTCTAATTTAGGAATGGATGATGGGCTTTCATATATAATTTTCTCTGGCAATAAATTCAACTCATATAAATTATTTAAAACGTCACTTTTTTAGCTTTGACATTTATATAGGTAATTATTGTATAGAAAAAAACGGTTAATTAAAGTCGAATTATCTTTTTCTATTTACTTGGGACACGGTGTATAAATATAACCTTCGATATAATTTTTATTTATCCGTGTCACGTGATCTGTTTATTATCCACACCTACACCTACACTAGTGAATAATGTACGTCATTTTACAAGGTTAATTTAAACGTATTACCGTATTATCAAATATTCGTGAACAAACGTATTTTAAATACAGTTTGGTTAGGTGCATAAATTCAATTATCAATTTTTGATTGTTTGAGTATGAAAAACTTTTTCAATAAAATGATATGCGTGAATAATAATGATTTACCTGCAAATTTTATAGACCAAACGGCAGCTAATAGAACTAGACACAATAATTTCATACATGTTGACATGGTATCGGTTCTCTATAAAAAATTAACTGAAAACATGGGTTGAGGTATATCTCGATACTATACAACACTTATCATAATGATTTATATCTATGAAATGAAATGAAAAAGGAGGTTTTATCTCCAAGTAGTTGATTGATGATTATTGTAATATAAGAACAATATACAAAAATAGATACCATTGTAATTTTAATTTTTTTTTCTTTATTATACAGTGTGACCCATTTTGTTTGGAAGCACCCCTATAAAATCCGCATTTTTCAACCGATTTTGATTAAGTCTTTTTTGTTAGATTCAGTATCAAAAACAGAATTTGAGCACAAATTTTCATAACATAATAGCTATTTTCAAGGCCCTCTACGTTAATTTTTCTTTGCCAAAAAAGACGAAACTATATTAGGCATTTTTTTTTCTCAAATATGACTACACCACTGGATTCAGAATCATCACAAATGTAAAGTATCAAAATTTTATAAAAAAAGTTTTATTAACAACAAAGTTATCACTACATGAATTTGGAAAAAGTTGTTTTTTAATCAATTTTTTACTAAGAATGTAGACACATTTTAAAAATGGCAACATGGTAAACAGAAACTAGAACTCAAACATATTGCACTGTAAAAATTCGAAGCCGATACCTTAACCCGTTCTGGATTTATAGCTTCTGAGAGTAATGTAAAATTGTGCTGATGTGACGAAAATACAAATTAACACCAAATAATACATTTTGATTATTAAACTACTTAATAATAATTGAATTCTACATTTTTGTAGCCTCGACTAGACCTCCGTTAATTTCCACACATTTCTCGTATCTTTTGCGACTATGTCTTAGCGCTTTTTTATTTCATGTGGCGTTATTCCAGCACACGCCTGTCGTATTCTGTCACACAGTTCTGCTCTGTTCCTTGGACGTGTCTTATACACTTTTTGTGTCAAAAGCCCCCACAGATAAAAATCCAATGTAGTTAAATCGGGCGATCTAGGAGGCCATTCGATTAACTCGCTACCGCGACCTATCCAACCATTTGGAAATTTTTCGTTAAGCCGCTGCCTGACAATCCTAGAATAGTGTACAGAACAACCATCTTACTGAAATATCAAATTTCTTCTTTCTGCTAGTGGCAGTTCGTCAATCACTGCTGACAACTCACCTTCCAAGAATTCCATGAAGTTATTGGCATTCATGTTACCCTCAAAAAAGAATGGACCTATATTATCCTGTCTTTTAAAATTTCGGCTTCGAATTTTTACAGTGCAATATGTTTGAATCCTAGTTTTTGTTTACCATGTTGCCATTTTTAAAATGTGTCTACATTCTTAGTAAAAAATTGATTAAAAAACAACTTTTTCCAAATTCATGTACTGATAACTTTGTTGTTAATAAAACTTTTTTTATAAAATTTTGATAGTTTACATTTGTGATGATTCTGAATCCAGTGGTGTAGTCATATTTGAGAAAATAAAATGCCTAATATACTTTCGTCTTTTTTGGCAAAGAAAAATTAACATAGAGGGCCTTGAAAATAGCTATTATGGTATGAAAATTTGTGCTCAAATACTGTTTTTGATACTGAATCTAACAAAAAAGACTAAATCAAAAATCGGTTGAAAAATGCGGATTTTATAGGGGTGCTTCCAAACAAAATGGGTCACACTGTATATCGTCGGTACAAATTAAAGGTCAAACCGTGGTGGAAAAGAAAATAGGAGTAAAAACCCCACAAAAACTTTTAAAAACTGTGTTCGCAAAAATGAAGGGGACTTTTCAATTTAGGTTAGGATACGTACATTTAGATTTTCTATTTTTTTTTGGGAATTATGTTGGTACAGACTGTTTCCAACGTTACAATATTATACAAGCGTTGGATATGAAAAAGGTGTAAAACTTTGAAGAATAACTTTAATTTTGAAAAAAAAGTGTACCAAATTGAATGGTATATCTCGAAAAGTAAAAGAGATAGAGAAATTGTATATAATATCAAGACTATTATTATTGACTGATGAGCACCAAAATTATTTCGCGAGAGGCTTGGCCCCGAGCGGGATAAGGTGGGAGGATTATAAATGTCTTCACCACCGTAGTGTAAATACAATTTTTTCCACTACTATAGCCAAATAATGCGATTTTCTACTAATAAAACAAAATAGACTGGGCGACAGTGAACCCAAAATGTTAGGCATCTTAACACTGACGCTATTTATCACGGCTTTCCGCTCCATTATTTTTTGACGCTATTATTTTTTTAACTTCTTTTTGGTGGAAACAAATCAATTGCAGCAGATAGCGTCAATGTTTATACAGCTGTTTTTGGGTATAAAAATTTCGGAAAATCAAACACTTTTCACGGGTTTCCGCTCCATTATTTTTTGACGCTATTTGTTTCACTTTGTTTGGGCATCTTTGGTGTATGTATAATAGCAAAAATATAGCATATCTGCATGACTATTTTCGGGTAAGAAAATTACGGGAAATCAAAAAATTTTCACGAGGTCCAGCATGGATATTTTTTGACGCTATTGATTTTTTTTTATCATTATATTGTTTTTACTATCTTACTTAATAGCGTCAACGAAGAAATGACGGTTTTCGCGTTCCAGAAAATGGGCAATTCAAAAATTTTTCACGACTTTCCGGCGCAAGATTTCTTGACGCTATTAAGTGCGTTCGTTTTTATAGCGATTATTTTATCATACTTAATGAATAGCGTCAATTTTTTTTTCTCTGTTTTGCAACGTGAAAATTAACAATTTCCATTTTGCGCTGCGCTTAACCTCCTCATTACTGGACCGCCTAATATTTTAGAAACCTATTGTGGCATGATAAACTACCTTTCTGGATAAATAGCGTCAGTGTTAAGATGCCTAACATTTTGGGTCCACTGTCGCCCAGTCTAAAAAATCAACTAATCTAATGCAGATTGACATTTCCACTAGTAAAACTTGTTTGTAATTATTGTGTTTGCGTGATTTCCGGTTTCCATCAACAAAAGACTTTCAAATTCCTCTCGTAATAATTTAAAGGTAAAAACATTCCTCCATCCAAGTTTTCCTGCAATCAACGTAAATTAAACAACATATTTCAATGTCAAAATCAAATCCTGACAGTGTCGATCTATTAATCGGTACACTGTCTGTTTTTGCTCCTCACCTAACCCATAGATTATAAACGCACTCCTTATGTCATCAGTCATTTTTGATTGTTCGCAAATTTTAAACTATTGGCATTTTTATTCAAATAATTTTATCTTGTTAGGTGGTGTGAAGCAGCAAATATGTTAAAGACAATCTCCTGGGTATACAAAATTATGTTTTTGTTAAACCACTATTTTGCATTCTCAAAAAATTTGAATTTGTCCATTATTGAATTAGGTTAACAATAGAAAAAATTATTAACCACTAATATTCAACTTCTCAAGTGGTTAGAAGACGCTGTAATTATCAACTTCACAGTTAGTAGAGTCCGTTTCAATAAGGAAGAAGCCACCTGAAGTTGGCGTACCGACCTGTGCGTAAGTCAAAATCTGTCGAGCGATCGTTCCATGCCATTGGCGTTACAAGCGATGTTTCATGCCGACAGCAATTAAATTGTTGACATTTGAGGTTGTGTTTGAAACAATCATTTACTGTCGAATATTTTTCATTTTTGAATATTTTAAGTCGTTCTGCTAGTTTATTTGTGAGTGCTGTGTGTTTTATTTGATCTAAAACCATGCCTCCTACAAAACTGGTTGGTGTTAAAAGAAAAGTTATCCACAGTGAAGGCCGACAGATTCTTGAAAACGTTGCAACTTTTATGGAGTCTGAAGCTGAACATGGAATCCAAATTCCTTTAAAAAATCATCGGTAAGTCAAATAAGAAAGTATAATAATCCAATATATTACTCATGGCATTCAGATTGTTGTAAAATATATGGAAGAGTATACATTACTCCAAAAATAATTGAATTCTGCTAATAATTCATATAGTCTTCTGCACTTTTGTGTTACCCTACAAAATGTGAAAACGTCACGCTACTGATTTAGATTAAAATATCAATTTTTAAATATGGCGCTGGTTTTGACATCAAGGTCGCGCATCGACTGCAACTTCAGGTGGCTTCTTCCTTATTGAAACGGACTCTAGTGGTAGTGAGTAGTTAAGATATCATGATTTATATTTTTCGTATGTTATCAATCCATGGTCCAACCATATCTTCATTTCCGAGTTATAGGGTGATTTCCCAACTTTAACCCAAAGTATTATCTCATCTAAAATCTAACGTTGCTTTCTGGGTATATATTTTTTTTTAAATTCAAATAATTTTCTATAAATTATGGCATCGACTAAAAATATTAAACAATTGCGATATAAGAAGATTCATTTTAAATTAAAATTTCACCGATATCATAAAATAGGGGCAAAATTTTTAATGTCATCTTATATCATTTATATTATAATAAAAATTACATTTTCTTTAATAAATATTTAAAATTGTTTAAGATATCAAATATAGTTTTGTATTTATTATACAAGGGAAAAAGTATTAGATTTTAGCTCGATGTTGTCTCCCGACGCGAATAACCGTCTCAACAAAAAAAATTTTTTGTAATTGGTACAAAAAAAATGTTTTGAAGTCATAACAATAAAAGGAGTCTTAATATTTTAATAATTAAGCTTGGAATAAAATTGATAAAATTTAAATGAAACTAGGTACTCGAGGTTGAATCCACTCGAAAAAGAATTGCGTACATTGATAGGGATATAGACGTCAAAATCAGTTAAAATCAAACAATATTATAGGGATAATCGAAAAACAACAACACTTCTGTCACTGTTGACGTTATATGTAAAATAAAACAGATGTGTAATTTTTTTATACAGGACGGAGTCGATACATTTTTTTTTCATACTAATTATTTATATTCACACTTTATACATTTTTGAAAAATAATATTTTTCAAAAACAGTGACCGTTTAACTAAGGAGCAACAACTACTTCTCGTGCAATATGCACCGCCGGATATTGAATTACACTCCAAAGTCAAACGGGGTTGGTATATCTACAAACCAACCATTCTGGTTTGCGATTAGAAGGGAAAGGTTGGTTTTAAATTATCTTGTAGATATACCTACCCCGTTTCTCAAAATTATATTCTAATATACAAGGTGTTTAATACGATTACAACATATTAAAATTATGTTTTTTTTTAAATTGAACTCTCTATAAATTATTTATAATATTCATCTATTTAATTCTTATCTAAAATTTACATATTTAAGAATATAATATCTATAGTACATGAGATAATACGCCTACTTTTTATATACTTGAGCTTTTAAGCCGAAATGTATAAATTTCAACAATGCGAAGCCAAAACTAATCTCTAATAATTCATTTTTATCTGTGATATCTTCTTAAGTGTATTAATAAAAAATTATAATATTTACAAATTAAGTTCAATGCAATTTAAATATTTTAATATCGCTATTCTATGACATTCCCCCCCCCCCATACACACACACAATTTCAAGGTTTTGTTATGTATGAAAAATTTTTCGGTAAAATATTTCGACTGCTTGAAAATCCGGTTATCTGGTTTCACACATTTGACTTCGACTCTCGAGTTCTTTTGTTGACTGGCGCGAGCTTGTAACTAAATCCATCAAAAAAAAAAATTTAATACAAAGGATGTGATTTGTTGTTGACTTACTACACTAAAAAAAATATCGATAGAAAATAAGTTTTAGGAAAAAAGTTATTATAATAATAAATAAAGTTTTAATGATCACACGTAGGTACATTTACAATAAAAAAGACGTTGAGTTCGACGAGTGTCGCTAACAACAAAAACATACAGTATACGGACAGGCAGGCCAGGCCTATCTTCCAATCCAACCTAAAAAAAAATTTTTTGTAAATTTAAAAATAAGAACAATAAATAACAAATTGGGATAATTGAAAACAAGTGTTTTCTGGGATTTCTGTTTTATGTTATCTTTTTGTAGAGCCATTTAAAGAAATACTGGGTGTTCCAGAAGTTTCAAACCCATTTTAACTGTAAACATTTAGGAACTCAGGAACGATAGGGAGGTGCGGTTTTCGAGGAACAATTTCTTTTTTTATAAAGTTTTTTCAGTATAAATGTTTAATTAGTGGAATCTTATATAGGGTGTTTTTAAGAAAATGGTATTTTTAAACGACAATTTAATTCATGTATAAAAAATCGCATATGGCACAGTGCAATTGTCACTTTGACAGCGGCAAAAGTTAGCTTTAACTTTTACAGCGACAAATACACTTGTGGCTATTCCACTTATTCATTTGTTCATCAATTATCGCGGTGTTGGTTACCAGAATAAATAGTTTGTCAACAACTTATTGAATTTTCAAGAACTAACAATGAGTCGATTCGGTGTGTGTCTACGAACGCCAAAATTCGTCAAATTGTTAATATCTGTGTGCCTATTAATACAGTTGCGACGCAATCATCAATCTGGCGACAATTTTCTACGTTTTGCGATGCAAAAAGATACACATTTGAGCCAGATACTTCCATCGAGAAATTGAATGTAATATTGCAAGATTGGGCATTTAATATGCGAAAAAGTAACGGAGAAGACTACAAAGAAGCGGTAGTTAAAACAATTTGAAACACCACCGCTAAAATGCTACAAAGTAAATATTATAACGAATTTAATATTGTATTCAACCCTTTCACCGATGTTCAGTTTAATTCATCACGAGCTGCACGTAATGCTAAACGTAAAATCCTACAAGCACAACCCGAAAAGAGAAAATGTAGTGCATCAGCTCTTAATAAATCTGAAGTATTTGCAATGGCCAGATTATAATATAACGAAAATGAACCGGAAGGACTTCAAAAGAAATTATATCACATTTTGGCGTTTGAACTAGCTTGGCGCGGAGGAGAAGCAGCTTACTGCAAAACCACTTATTTCGTATCTGAAATTGAAAATAATGGAAAAGAAACTGGACGTATCGAGTATAATCCTCTATTTTCGAAAACGAGACAAGGCGGCAACAATAAATTATGTGACAGCAAATGGATCACGCCTAATATTTTCGACGCAGATATTTGCCCAATACGTTTATTCAAAAAGTTAATGGAAAAACGAAACACTTTTATAACTTCGGACAGAGTATTTCTTACACCAAATCCCTTTTGGAAAAAGAAAAATTCTAAAGGTTGGTACAAGAATTTGCCGATTGGAATTAATAAAATTTCCAAATGGACTAAACGCTCAGCACAACGCATTGGTTTAGATGTCAAACGTGTCAAAATTACAAATCACTCAAATCGAGCGGCTGCAGTTAGCGAATTAAGTAAAAGCGGAATTGAAGAACAAGCTCTAATAAAAATAACAGGACACAGCAATTCATCATCAATAAAACCATACTTACAAGTTGACAAAGAGTATCATTCAAGCATTATTCAATCAATTCGTTTGGAAAAAGAAAAAACTTCAACATCTACTACAGAAACGATTAGCCGTGGCATCTGCAGCGATATCACTGTTCCTAGTATGAATTTCAATAACTGCGTTTTTAATAATTGTACATTAAAATAAAAATGTGTTTATTTTTAATGTTTCATAAATAAAGTTTGCATTGATATGTTTCCAAATTTCTCATTCATTAAATTGTCCTGCCGAATTACACTCGAGGTTTGTATTGATATTGGGTAAATTTGTGTTGTTCAAATTCTAAACTGGTTCCTTTAGCAATTTGACGAGAATAAATGTCAACTTTATAAAGGAAACATTAAACAACCCAAATTTACCCGATAAAATACAAACCACTTGTGCAATTATATAAGTGACAAAATTTTATAAAAAAAGAAATTGTTCCTCGAAAACCGCACCTCCCTATCGTTTCTGAGTTCCGAGATTTTTACAGTTAAAATGGGTCAGAAACTTCTGGGACACCCGGTATAATTTTTTATTTCCTTTAACATCATGTCATCTACATATCCATCTGACGTTTCGTATTCCCACATTCATTATAACTAGACTACTCACTTGAATTTATTCAAAACTACACTGAAATAAAATACAATCAACGTCGATAGTAGTGCGCAAGCGCTAATATTAATTCCATCCGAATGTATTTCAATCCAATGCTGTCCTGGAACTTTTGGATAAAAAGCTGCCTTGATCAACCAAGGAATTCCCAAACATAACAAAATATCAAACGTATTCGAACCGATCGAACTACTTATACCCATCGTAGCGTACCCTGAAAAAATATAACAAGTCAAATTAGTGCACACTATATTTTTTGTACGACTGTACCTTGTTTCGTGACTATAACGCTGGATACGGCTTCGGGTACGCTTGTTCCGGCTGCCAAAAACGTCAAACCCATTACGGAGTCTGCGATATTTAACGTATCACCTATGGTGGTGATAAGCCACGACACCAAATACGAAGTACTGCCTATCCAACATATGCACATGATAAAAGTAGCAACGTAGAGTCTTGGATATTTTCGACAATCCGGAATGGTTAAATAGAGCAGTAGAGATATCGGCCAAATTAGTACCCACCAAATTTTCCCTTTGACCGTTTCTGTTTCAGGCCATTCCCATATTTTTGTGGATTCGTCTGAAAATGTCTTATTAAAAAAAATTGGTATGTCACTTATTTTACTTACCAAATTTTTCACAATCTTCCAACGTAATATCTTCCTGTAGGATCTCTTCGATTCCTTGATATTTGCCGTTTGGACAAAATAGTAAAGGGTGAGTTTCTCCTATAATTTCGACATAATATTTTCGGGATCTAACTTTTGCCACGCATTTGTGAGCTAAACCACTGAGTCTTTCATTGAAACACATCACTATAAAGAAAGCACAGAACAAACATTATTAGGGGATGCAAATAAGTTCGATATGTATTTAAGTGAGAAAAGGATATATATGGTAAAATTACTTACGTAAAATATACAAGGAATATACTAAAACTAATGCCGCAGCTTCTACTAGTAAAATTTTACCATCTTCTAAAACAACAATCAAACAAATTACAGAAATGCCATACATTATGCTATCTCTTGTCACCGGCCACCATTCGACTTCCATAACCTAGAACAGGGCATAGATGCTAGGGGTGTTGTGGTAAAAAAAACCAAAAACTTTATACTTACCATGTTGGCGAAAAGACCACAACACGCAGGTACTGCTAAAACATTAAATACTGCCGATCCCACAATGGTACCGATACCTAAATCTCCTTCAGTAACAAAAGTACCGACGCAATTTATAAATAATTCTGGACTGGAACTAGCTACTGCCATTATGGTTGCCCCAGCAATATCTTCTCTCATTTTCAAATCTGCGTAAAAACAAAAATAAATTTAATTGATTTTAAAGAAATAACCTAATCATAGTACACATAAAACCTTACAAAAAACTTGAAAATTCAAAATTGGGTATTTAAAAGGGTGGTGTTTAACATGAAAAAAAGTTTACGATGTTAGGCATGCGATTTTCCGGAAAATCGAGTGAAAATTTTTGTTTTTCTTTTTTCGCTCTAATTGTTTAAATAATAAATATACAGAAAAACTTCCAAATCAAAATTTGTAGCTGATGCATTTATCTACAAATTTTGTCTAAAAAGTTTTTCTGTAAATTGAAAAGTTTACGAGATAAAATTAATTTCAGTGGTATTCAATTCGTGGTTACGCGTGAGCCAAATTTATTAACCGCTCGACTTAAAAGTTAATAATTTTGGGCTTATAACATTCTGAAAAAATAAATAAACTCATGTAAAATGTAAAGAAAGATCTCAACTTTTAGATAGGAATACTTTCGAATTTGAAAAAGTAGATTTTCGGACTGTAATATCAGTTTATTATAATTCCTATTTAATTAATACTTATCCCAGCGAAAATTCCTTTTGGATTTAGCATTGCAAATGATCATAAAACATTATTATTATAAAAGCAAAGCCATCAATATTTAGAATTTTAAACGAAAGCTTCTTAAAAATCTGTTTTTTTTGCATGCTTAATTTCACTTGATTTTTTTAGACTTCTTTCAATTATATCTTTTTTCGAAATTAATATAATTCAATGAAACTTTACCACTAAACACTTTGAAGCATCTACTTTCTAAACTACTATACAGTTTTTCTATAAATATCAAATTTTTTAAATAATAAACAATTATTTAAAATAAATACTTAAATCATAGATCTGGCAGCCAACCTTCTATAACTTTTTATACCGTTTATGATATTATCTAAAAATTTGTGAACTTTATAAGGAACCTATTAAGAAGTGATAGCGATACAAAAGAACACACCTATGGCTCAGGTAAGAAAGAGAAGGGAGCACAAATAAAGGTGAAAAAGCAGGGGAGAGAGCGCGGAAAATCGATGATAATACATTAAAAAATTTCAAAATTTTTAATGTATTTGTAGATACCCCATTTTAGAACACATTTCATATGAAATTTTTTTTCCTAAATGTCATTGTTTATTTTACTATCATAAAATTAAAAACTTGAACATTTTTTGATGTTCAAAAATACTACTATGGAAATTTCGTATATATTTTAAAAACTAATGCAGATACAAAAAAAATGTCCAGACAAATTTTGTAGATAAATGTATTAGCTACAATTTTTAATTTGAACATTTTTCTGTGTTTTCATTATTTAAACAATTAGAGCGAAAAAACAAAAACAAAAATTTTCACTCGACGATTTTCCGGAAAATCGCATGCCTAGCATTGTAAAGTTTTTCTCATGCTAATCACAACCCTTTTAAATACTCAATTTTGAATTTCCAAGTTTTTTGTGTTTTTTGCGGCATTTTACGGACATTTTGTGTACTTTGACTACGCTAAAAAGAAGAAGAAAGAATTCAGGAAAATTAAATAGAGACAATGCGGATAATTAAATTGGACTAATTTTTGTTTCATCCTCTTTTTGACGTAACAATTTAAGAATTGCAAAAATACTGATAACCAAAGTTTTTTGTAAATATTCCAATTTTTTATATCTTTATGCGTATAAACGAAAGATAATTTTAAAAAAAACAGATTTAACATGTTGACGAAACTATTAAAGTGCGTTGATAATAACGTATGTGACGACATGATTTGTTTACTTATTTCCATGGTCGTTAAATGAAATATCATCCCGTAGACAAAATACTTACTATTACAGAATTTTTTGACGGCCGGTACGAAATATTCGTCGCAAACTGTAGCCAATAATATAAACAAATAACAACACAACAATGCGTGTACGACAACAGCGCCATCTTGACGCTGACGTCTTGTGAAACCGTCTGAAGGAAATTCATCGATAGCCGGCGATGTACAATTTTTAATAACTTTACTTATGGTCACTGTATCGTTATCTTGATCGTAATCGATGATCGTATCGTTGTTTTTGATAGCTAGAAGGTGTCTTCCTGAAGGATTATCTAAAATAAATAAATAATATTATTTAGAAGTTGAAAAATTAGGATTTATTGTAGAATGCGGTCGAAATTATCCATGAAAATGATGGTAACACAATTATTTACTATTTTTTTTCGGGCCGAGATGGAAAACTCATGTTTTCCAGCTCCTCCACGTTCTTCCAGCATCTGAATACATGTCCCACATCATCCTCCACTTCACATCTCTCGCACAATCCATCAGTCTCTCTTTTCCCAATCTTGTGGAGGTACCCTACTCTCGACCCATGCCCAGTGAGCACCTGTGTCAAGAAGTAGTTCCATCCATTCTCTCATACTCGCAATCGCTCCTTTTAGACTTTTGAGTAAATAATGTAACAAAACTCACTTCCTTTTATAGAATTCGAACAAAAATAACAACAAAACCGTGAAAATAAGTGTATATACAAATCTTCAGAAATCCAGATGCAGTGCGACATAAAATGGTACATATCTCTTGATACGTTGGTTTTATCGAGATGTTATTTAAAAATGTTTTTCCGAAGGTAGTGCAGATCTGTTTATTGCTCTAACAATTGCGCATTTATTGTTTTTACTATAACAGTTTAAACTGATTGATTTTAACGAAGGGTGTAAGGCGCAAATATAAAACTCTATCATTTATTTTTATTTTTTTTGGGCACGAACTCCTGACGCACTTTGTTTTCAAAAAATATAAAAAACAATATTTTGCATGTATCAGAACCAATTCTTGACACGTCACTTTTCTTACGCAAATTGGAGTAATCTAAAACTAATTTGAAATGAAAAAAAAAAAATAATATTGTAGATCAATCAGAATTGTTTTAATATTCGTCAAGCCCAACCAATTTTGGTTCTATAGTTTGATTTCTCTTTCCCTTAAATCAGACCCGTCATATTTGCAAAATTTCAACCATAAACTATTTTCATTTTTTACACCTATAATAATTTTACTCACCTAAAATTTCATATTTAACCGAATTATCTTGACGCGATACAATACCAATAACAGTATAAATTAAAGTTATAAAAATAACACAAAACACTCTTAAACTCAAACTAATTTTGTTTCTAGTCCTTAGTAACATTGCCATACCCTTTTCGAAAAAAATTATAACGTCACGAACACATAAAAATGTATGTTTTATGTGTATATTATTATTTCATTGAAGTATACACAATTTTATCAGCGCTGATACTTTGACCTTTTGGGGTATTTTTAAAATCGGTATGAATTTTAAGCGGCGTAGTTGATTTAATCTACCGAAGACGTTGAGCTCGAATAAACTCATATACAATATTTCCCTCGATTAAATAACTTTTGATTTACCTAAACATCATAATATTATAGACTGGTCGTCATAACAAATATTGAAAATAATTTTTTTATTTTAGAATCGATTTTTTTAATAAAATCTCTACCGATAAAAAAATCTTCTAACCTATTTTTTCCCAGCAAATCTTTTTTCGCGTGAAAATGGAAAAGGCAATTTTTTTCTTGAAGCGAGTTGAAACGCATGTCCTTTTCTAAACAATACGCGACGAGCTGCTTGTTTTCCTCCAATAGTGTCGTTCTTTTACCTACTTCCCGTTCACTAGTTCTACCGGGTTTTCAATAACATTTTTCACAATTCATCATTGACTGCTTATCCCATTGGCTTCTTCGTTTGGTTTATTAGCTTTTTCGTTTTTAACAGGTTCCTAATACCGCACCCCTCGGGGTGACATAGATAATGGCAGGAAATTTTTTGGACACCCTATATACAACTCGTACACAAAAATCTGTAATTCTCTTCCTAACAGTAAAAGTATTCCTTTGCCTATACCACCAAAATTTTGAAATTCATCAAATGTCAATTAAAACCTATAACTGGGTGTTGCGATATTAAGTTGATCACACTGTATATTCAGTCTCAGTAATTTTCCGCTAATATTTGTGATGCAACTTGAATGAAGAGATTAAAAGTTTGTATTTATTAATAAGCTTAAGAATATTTTATATCGGAAATGTCAACCTACAGATAAGTTTGGTGTAGATGTAATATTTACTCGTGTTTTTCCATAATTTTTTTTTTGTATTATCTGGCCTTTGTCCCGTTAAATATTTTGATAATTATAAAAATAAATCTCCAATAGATAAAGTGGTTTACAGTGAATCCCAAAAAAACGTTTAATATACCAAACAAAAAGAGATAAAAAGGTAGTCAAAACATCAAACTTGGAATAAAGGTTGTATTAAATTTTGATCAAATTCGCTACATTTTTTTGAGAACAAATTTACGAATAAATACGTTACATATAACATAGCAATCTGTCAAAATTAAGATAAAATTTCCAAATTGATATGTGTTATGTGATACTGTTTATGGTGAAAAAAAAACTCCTAATTATTTGTATGTAATTTACTTATATTAGGACAAATTAATAAGTAGTGTAGGTACAGCATCTTTAAAACAAAAGGAATTGTATCTTAAACAAAATATGTGTCGATCTTTCCATCTTTCATTTTTCAAATAGTCCAGTAAATAATGGCACCAACCTGTTCATCTCATTATTGTCGGACTTTTTTTTTGCAACTTGTAGGTATTCATGTGTAGATTACTCTCTGAAAATATGTCCTTCGCGGGATTTGCGGAAGGGGCATGATCCAGAAAATTCAGTTTTTGGCCGATATCTCCCGAAATATGCTACTTAGAGAAGTAGGGTTTTGCTAGAAATGAAGTACAGTTCATTACCTACAAAAATGGTCCCCATCATTTTTGTCTCTGGATCAATATTTCTTGCAAAAAAGGCTTGCAAAAATTTTCCGGAAAACTAAAAAATTTTAAAAACCATCTAGAAGAGGACATTTTCAGCTTTCCAATGGTGTGCATTAAAGGCCGATATTGCCAATCATTGTTTATCTATTTACGGTAGATTCGAGAATTTTCAGAAAACTCCGGAAATAAAAAAAAACGTCCCAAGAAAAACATGTTGTTTATAAAAATACACAAAAATTATTTATTCATTCTTTCGGAATACATTCACCACCTATCAAAGTCCCATTATCCAAAAGGTTTCGGTAAAACTACGCTTAATTTAAAAAATATGAACGGATTGATAAGGGCGGTCAAATATTCAGGAAACATAAAGTTTGGCCAGTTTTTTCAATATTCCTGGAAAATAAAAAAACGAAAAAGTTACACGATGTTATAGGTACAGGTCCCTCCTTTCATATGCACTTTGAATCATGAAAAAAGATTCATTTTTACTCAAGTTATGGGCCAATTTGCCCGCCCTACCATGCCTACATTCACGGAGCGTGCTCCCGGAGACGCCGCGCAACAGCTCGAAATCCAAGGTACGCTTGGGCCCGTTTATCTCGAAAACGGTTAAACTTTTGACAAAAACGATAAGGATCATTTTTGTAGATAATAAACTGCTCTCCATTCCTAGCAAAACCCCACTTCTCTAAGTGTCATATTTTCGGAGATATCGGCGGAAAACTCAATTTTTGTGATTATTGGCCATTTTTCAGCCCCTTCCGCAAATTTCGCGGAGGACATATTTTCAGAGAGTAATCTACCCGTGAATACCTACAAGTTGCAAAAAAAAAATCCGACAATAATAAGATGAACAGGTTGGGGGGTTTCTCGGTCTTTATTTACTGGACTAAAATAATTCATCGTAAAGATGAAAATATCGTTTTATTAAAAATTATTTGAAGTTATTATACTACATATACCTATAGTAACGACAATTTTTGCTATAGAAAAAAATTAACATTTAATAAAGTGATGAATATATTTACGTGAGTGAAAAATTTGTCAAAATAAATGTGGATAATGTACAAAGTGTAATTATATCTAATTTGAGATACGTCTAGACTATTTTTGCACAAAATAAAAATAAAATTACAAGTTGGAATGTTTTACACCCGCACTCACTTTAAAGTACATTTTTTTCTTCTTAAAATTAGAACAAACAAAAAGTATTATTGGAGGTCTCTTTAAACACATAATCTATACATATAAAATGTTTGTATGTAAGACGTAGAAAATTCCGAATTAGGGGTTGCAAAGTTTATATGGGACAACGTGGTTCCTTGGTCCAATCTACTTCAAATTTTACGTAAAGAAAAAAAATATTTGAAATTGTGGCGAATGCGACGGGCGAAATTTTTAAGATTGCGGCGAATGCGCCGGGCCAGATTTTTAAAATTGTGGCGAATGCGCTGGGCAACATTTTAACTTAACTTAACTGTTTATTTTAAATTTTGTTTAAGGACATAATATACTATTTAAATTATTAAAAATCAAATTTATTTTATCGACCAAATTCGCTAGAACTGGAACAAAATAACCCCAAAAATAATTTTTGCTTGTTCCGATTTTTATTATTTCATAAATTCACCGTCCACAAGTCGGTAGATTTACCCTGAAGAAGGCGTTCAACTCGATCAAACTGGCCAAAATAAGAAAAACGGCGTACATCAACAAACAAACCCTGCCTACTCTTTTGTCCAATTGAAATTTGTTCAAAGCGAACGCGACGTACAACATAAGTAGAGTCGATAGAAGAGAAATTGCGCTGTATTCTATACCAGCCGAATTAATACCAACCTAAAAAGAAAATAAAAATATAAATTTTAAATAGGTAATTAATTTTTTGGCTTACCCAATGTCTTCCGGCTATGGTCGGCATAAATGTGGCTTTAATAAACCACGGTAAGCCCAGGCAGAGTAATATGTCAAAAGTATTGGATCCAATGGAATTACTTATACCCATGGATCCATGACCTGGAAAATAAATATTTTGTAATGAAATTTCGTCCGTCGTTTATAATATCTATGAATTTATACCTTGTTTAGCAACAATAACACTGGAAACTGCTTCAGGTACGCTAGTGCCGGCTGCCAGAAAAGTTATACCCATAACGGAATCCGGGATTTTCAAAGTGTCACCTATACAAAAAATAATCAATTAACGCATCGATGAAAAAAAAACCAATAATTTTTACCTATAATTGTAATCATCCAAGCTACGGCATACGATAAGGATCCAATCCAAATAATGCACATCATAAAAGTGATTGGAAACCATCTTTTGAATCGTTTCGTTTCACAATCGGGTATTGTAAATAAAAATATCAAATAAATCGGCCAAGTTATAATCCACGTTACCTTAAAAAAATCAATCACATCTTTTAATACAGTGTGAAACAAAAAAAATGTATACGTACTTGCGCCAATTTTCCACTCTTTCCCGGCCACTTCCACAAAGAATGACTTCTTTCTTGATTACTCAGAACGGTTTCTTCCTTTTTAAAATTATCCGATTTTTTCATCTCCTCTATCGCCATGGGAAGTTTCAATGAACCATTGACGTGCGTGGAGGAATTGATAACGTAAACACCTTCGTCTGGATCCGAAAGATTATTTTGAAAATCGATAGTTTTCGTCCCGGTGGAGCTGTCTTTGATTTTTTTGTCTTTTTCCGTAGGTATTTCCGGTAGTTTAACGTTGAAGTGTATATCCAAAGCATCTAATAAAAACATTGTTAATTATAACTTTTTTTTTTAAATACATTTAAATTTTCTTACCTGGATTGTCTTTTGAACTGCCACGTCGCGATTTTGGAATCGGTGGTAAATTAATTACGCCTCTAACGCAATTTTGGATGGACTTGTCAAAGTACATTATAAAAATATACACTGTATATAAAAGAACCAGACACAAAGCCTCGTACCATTCCACTCTTTCATCGTGAATGATGCAAATCAAAATTGAAACCGTTACTCCATACGCCAAACAATCCCTTGTCAAAGGCCACCAATCCAACGGGACAATCTGAGCACCACTCTAAAATACGATTAAAGACTTCCTGTATAATTTTGAAACAAAAAAAAAACTAAATACAACAGGTATATATTTTTTTGTTTATTATCTAGGGACTTGCTAGTCCCAAAAGTATTTGGATTTAGGTCAGCAAGGATCCTTACGAAACAGACTCTCGATTCCTGTAGGATTAATAATTGAAAATAAATTTTTCACAAGGATAATTCTTACCATTCCTGCTCCAATTCCACAACACGCAGCTACAGCCAATATATTAAAAACTGCAGATCCTACAATCGTCCCAACGCCAATATCACCTTCTGTGATGAATGTCCCAATTACGTTAACGAATAATTCAGGAGCAGATGTTGCCGCCGCCATGAAAGTGGCACCTGCGACGTCAGCTGTCATATTCAAGGCTAAAAAAAAAATAAACAAGTTTTTCGAATTTAGGTACCAGAGATTGAAAATAATCGTAACATACCATGACATATTTTTTCAACTGCTGGTACGAAATATTTATCACAGACTACAGCTAAAGCCAGAAAGAGGTAGAGAGATACCACTATATGAACGATGACCGCTCCTCCTTGTCGCTGTTCTTCTGTAAATAGGTCTCTTGGGAAATCGTCTATGGCGGGTGGGGTACAATTAAGTCCTGAAATAATATGAAGTTTTTAGTTCAATCGTAATTACTCGTACATGGGAAGCAAAAGTTTTTGAACAGATTTTGAAAGGCTTATACGACTCGGTAATTTAAAAGTAACGTATTAATATCAAATAACGGTATCGTTTCGATAACGGTCATATAACCAGCTCCGTTTGGTAACAGTTAACTAGACGAGATATTACACACTGTGGCAACGTTGTGTCGGTAACTAAATCTGTAACGTAAGTGTCGATCATACTTCAAATTCAAACTGTAACCGTTTGATTTCATATTTCTATGATTGTTGAAAGTTTTTATGGTAGAAATTCATTTTCTCGATCACTTTCCATCAAAAAAATAATAATTCGTGATTTATTGACTATTGTCGACAAAGATAAATCAACAAATTCGTTGTTTGTTTACCTTGGCAACTTGTTTCATTGAATTGATTAGATGAAATTGGATTGGATTCAAAATATAACTAATGTTGTGAATGCGGGTGTTAGTGGTGAATCAAAATCTTCCTTGCTGTTTGAATAAATATTTAAGTGTGCTCAGTGCCGGACTGGCCAGGTGAGATAGTGAGAAAAATCTCACGGGGACCACCCCCCATTTGGGGTCTCGGGGCCCCTAGAAAAACAGACATGGAAACAATAATTTAAAATTAATTAAGAAAAAAGGTCAAATTTCGAAACCGGTTATTGCCAGAAACACGCAAAAAGAAAAAAATGCCTGGAGAACTAGCTAATGACTTTGTTCAACCTGATCAGTACAAGAAATTTGAAACTGAAGTATACAAAACGATAACCAATCAAACTGTTACTAGTCTTCAAGAAAGGTTTGGCGCAAACGAACAAATTTATAATGATTTTTCATCAATGTATTTTTATAATTTCGTCTTTCTGTGTTTATTTCATTTTTAACTCCAAGAGTTCATCCATATCTCAAATGTGGTTTTAAATCCAAACAAACTCAAAGTCCAAACCACAGCAATTTAGTTTGTCCACTCAAAGAACAATCAATCTGCTACTAGTTTCGGTAAATTAATTATCATCGTCAGGCTTCATGAAACATATACAACTGGAAAAATCATAGGTTGCTGTCACCAAAATTATTCATTATGATATTAAAGTAAGATCATTGAATGAAAAAACCAATCAAAAGTGGTATGGAAAACGAGAAAAGAAAGGAAAATTATTATAAAAGACACCAATATATAGAATATAAATATGAGAAAACTATAATATTTCTAAGAAGAAAAAAGTTATTTAACTATACTAATATTATGGGTCAAACCCAAGGGAATGGTTTCTTATATGTAAACCGAAAAAAGACTGGAAAATAATTACATGGAAGACAAGTGTAGAGCTGATCTTGCACCTTAATCATTAATAGTACGAAAACCAATAATTTGTTGAAATTTCCGTATGCGATTCATGAAATAGAATGAACCTGGTATAATTGGGAGCCCCAATTTTTCAAAATCTCACTTGGCAAAGATAGGCCAGTCCGGCACTGACTGTGTTCTAGGTGAAAATTCAACAGTTTCTCAGTGTATAATAAAACTTTTATTAAACGTCGGCTTCCGATTAAAATTGAAATAACTCGTTTTTTTCTTCTAATTTAAAAAAAAAGAACGCAGCGGCGCCTATACTTATATGATGAATTATTTAATTTTTCTTTATTAGTTTTCTTCCTACGTCTATCATTTTAGGTTTTTAAATGAATTGAAGCATGCTAAGAAAATTTTAAACAATTTGTAGGTACGTGCGTGTTTCCTTTAAAATTTGTGTTTTTTTCTTGAATTAGAAAAATTATGATGAGCATAATTAGGTACTTAATTTCAAAAGAATTTTAGGTACAAAATTTACGGAAAAAAAAACAATTTTTTTTTCTGATTTCCAGTTGAATATAGGAAGGAGGCCTATCCTTTTTTTAATGTTTGGTTCGTGCTTAATAATTGTGGAATGAATAATCTATTGAAAATAACACAATCGCGGTCACACCTACAATTTTACAAACACTTTGTAAACCCGACGTTAAAAATTTGCTTGTTTTGTTGAATAAAAATGAAAATTCAAAGCATTTTTTCATTGGATCTTAAAACTTTGTTGTGTAGTATGTTTTTATTTCAAATATTTCTCAAAGAAAAATAATTTTAAAGAAGTCTCAAAAGTATAAAACTTGAACAGCGACACGTTCGTTTATTTGATAAGTTCGAAGATTTAATAGTAATGAGGGGTCCCTAACTCTTAAGTACACAAGTTCAAATATCCTATTCAGAGGTCAAAACGAATGCTATGGTCGACATATAAAACGTACAAACAAAACACACAAAAGTATCCTCCTATTCGTTATGTAGAAACAAATTTTATTCAATTATCATAATTTCCGACTTAATTCCAATCGACACACACACACATACACACACACTCACCGTGACCGTTGTAGTTCTATTTTAATCAAACAGGTTGTCTCACGAAATACATCTTATATAGGAATATTCACGAAAAGATAGAACCTTTACACCATTTTTTCTGCACCCATAAATTAAACTTATCATTTGATATGCAAAAACTTTGAGAATTTCGAGAAAATTTGATAAAATTTAATTAATTAGGATTGCAAATATTGGGATTATTATCTAATAATTAAAAAATTAAAGCATGGGAATAGAAAAGCATTATAAATGCTGACGTTAGAAGCAGATCTGTATTTGTATTTCGTTTTCTTCACATTTTCTCAAAATTCTTCGGATATTTCTTCACAAATGAACAGTTGAAGAAATATGGATAATTTTTTGTCCCACTGAACACCGATTTTTCGTTTCTTACCCTTACAAGTGTGGACAGGAAAATATTTACATGAATTAATATTTATTTTAATTATAAAAATAAAATAAAAATGATTCTCGGAACCCTGTAGCTTTTTTAGAATTTATAGGTATTTATTTTTACAGTTTTTAATTTTTTTTTGTCGTATTTTCATATAGTCTGGGGAGTAAGTCTCAAATTTTGTGCTATAGGTAATTTCTAAAGTACGAATTCCTCCAGAAACTGTATAAAAATTTTCATTTGATGATATAATATGTGGAAATTTTGTTTTTCTTTCTGCTTGTCTTCAAGCAACAAGCAAAATTTTTCCAAAAAAAAAATAGATGCTGTTTTAAATTCAAAACTGGGATGAGCCTAATGTAAAATTGAAAATTTTTAATTTAATATTTTCAGAGTGATTCCAAACAAAATTAAAGGATTATTCTAATCACGTTTGACCGAGTGTAAAAATATTTTATATATTTATATTTTTCTGTTGAAATTATTGTTAAATTTAACTATTTAAATAAAATTAACTTTCCTTTGGAAGTTTTCAATTTTTAAATAGCAAAAAAAGTTTTCCTTCATGTATTTAAACATAAAAAGTTACATAGACATAAAGGGACGTATAGATATATGAAGCAAACATTTCTTATTGTTATTAAACTGTATAGAATAATCATTCACTTAAATCCAAGAGAACGACCTACGTCGCCACTCTAAACACGATAAAATCATTAAAAAACCGTATAATCTTTGATATATTCATTCGAATATATTAAATTATATAAAAGAAATAAAATGTTTTACCTGCTGCCAAACTTTCAAAATCCATGATATGTCGAAAAACTCGTCTTATTCACAGAGATGTCCCCCGCCCCGGCACTCGATATACTTCTGACGATCATCGGCTTCACTGGACCTAAATTATCCACTACATTGTGCCTCTGTAACAACTTCATTGTTATCTCCGTAAACATCCGAATGATCTTCATTGTTTGTTCCATTTAAACTACACATACACTAATTTAGACATTTTGTTTTTTTTTCAAGGAATGGCCCATCTATACGCGTAGAAATTTTGATTTTTGATCAAATTATCAATGTATTTTTTTTGCCTCGGTGTCCCAAAACAAATTTTTTCGAAACTTTAGAGTCCTCTACTTCATTAACGACTCATTTTATATGTAATATACTATCATTATTTTTGGACCTTCTAGTTTGCCCTTTAATAAGTCATTTCCACCCCCAAATAGGCATCTAAAAACAGTCTATCTTTATATTTTTTAGAGTGCTAAAGACTAATACAAATCTTTTTTCTAAAAATGCGAAAAAAACGATTTTCAACGATCAACTCGCGGTTTCTTGGCGAATAATTAATATTTTCTCAAGAAATTTTACTCCAACCAATTCTAGAGACAATGAAACTAGTCCGAACTCCCCAAATCGAGCAATATAAATTGAAGAAATTTGTATTTCCAGCTTCTAACTTTTTACGTTCGATGAAAAAGGTTTAGTGAGGAACATTTCAACAGTTCATATCTGAATACGCAGTATTAACATTTAGAAATCGAAGAAGTTTTTAGAAAAGTTTGAGCTATTTAATATGCGGATCTCGCAGTGGGTGCGCGGACCTTTGATATTTTTCGTCCGTCTTTCCGATCGCATTCGTGATAATAGATAATTGTAGTAATCCTTAGTATTTTCAGTCTGATAAATCCGATTTTATCAGAGATATAGAGTAAAATCAATTGCAACTTTACGAAAAAAAATTTATATTCGACTTAATTCATTGGAAATAATATATTTAACCATCCTGTAACAAATTACGCCACTGTTTTTTTATTTATTCCATTGAATATTTCCGTATACAGATTTTCCTTGCGTTAGGCAACACTTAATACTCAGAGGTGTAAGTATGGTTAGCTATACTCTACACGATCGTTCGAATGAAAAATCGATTCGGCAAAATTTGATGATATATATTTCGAATTCGTCGATCATGTATTGGGATAGTGAACTTAATAACTCAAACTTTCCCAAAAACTTCTTCAATTTCTAAATTCCAATACTACGTATTCAGAAATAAACAATCAAAAACGTGCTCACTAAACTTTTTTCATTTTACGTAAAAAGTCAAAAATTAGATAAAAAAATTTATTGCTCGAACATAAAACGCTTTGGGTAGTTCGGACTAGTTTCAATGTCTCTAGAATTGGTTGGAGAATACGTCATTAAATTTTAAAGAAAAAATATCAATTATTCGTTTCTTTCACACACATTTTTACCATGCTCCATTAATTTTAGAAAAAATTAAATGTCATATTCAAGTGCTCAGCTCACAAATATATTTAAGCATCCTGTAACAAATTACGCTACTGTTTTTTTAATTTATTTAATTGATTTTCCTTGCGTTAGGCAACACTTAATACTCAGAGGTGTAAGTATGGTTAGCTATAAGTAGGTTACCTCTACATGATCATTCGAATGAAAAATCGATTTGGCAAAACTTGTTGGTATTTAATTCGAATTCGTCGATCATGTGATCGTGAAATAAGCGATTTTAACATTTTGAAGTTTCGATTCGATTAGTTTTCAGTTTTGGAGTTCCACTTGGGACGTAGTTGTCGTTGGTGTTACTTGGAAGAAAAGAGAAGGGTAAAAATTATAAAGAAATTTCAAAAATGGCATTATTTCGACGCATAACACCTACAAAATTAACCGAAACCCCTGTAAGTCTTTAAATATTTATTTCTAACCTTACTTTTTATAAGTGCTGTATGTTTGTTCATTTTGCTAAATTTCAAATGTTCTCTCTAAGCAACTTTATGGAAAGATAATGCTTGAATAATAATCTATTAATAATCATTCACTTGAGTAAATATTCATTCAAAAATAAATATCTTAGAAAAAAAAACTATTACGTAAACCCAAATTATAATAGGTATATCAAGTACTAGTTATTTTATGTAATTTGATAATATATGCTAGTCGATAATTCAATTATTCCTACTTTAGTTGCTTGTTTAACTCGATTTTACCCCGTTAGTTGCGTTTTTTTAAGTTACGACGATTACATAATCAAAAACAAACTCGAGATCATGTCGAGAAATTGATTCCCGCTCAAAATGTCTTGATAGTATTTTTTTATATAAAACGTGAAACATAAAACTGTAGATTCGAGGAATCCTATATATTTTTAAATAATTTAAATGAGAATTCTTTTATTGCTTACCGATTTTTCATAGGTTAAACTACGAAGCATGTTCTAAGGTCATTGGACAGAGCCAGACTCGCCTTCTTGAACACCAATTTTTATTTAAAAAAAACTTTAAATACTCAAGTTATTGTTTCAGTAGAATCTAGATGAATCGTCAACTGTTTATTATGAATAGTTTTTTTATAATAATAATTGTAGTTTTACGTACGGTATAGAATTAAAAAAAATTTTGTTACAATCGCTAGTTCGGTGCTGAAAATTAATGGTATCCTTCAGATCAGGTATAATTTGTAATTATCACCTATTACGGTATATTTAACATTTGTTGTAGAATGTTTTAAGAGAGTATTTCTTAGTTGCGATGTATTTTTTATTTAAATAAAAAAATCCACTAGTGTTTAACGATTTAAAATGTCTATAAATTTCCAGCTAATTTCTTGCTTATTAATTATGCTGTGGTTGGTATTTCGGTAATTTAAATCTACACTCATTATATGTAAATTTATGTACTTAATTGAATACGGATATGACAAAATTATCGTTTCTAAACAGTTTTTTTACATAGACCAGTTTATTATGTTATATAATTTAGGAAAGGGTGTCTCTAATTTTTTAGAAATTTGCCTCACAAATAATCAGACAGCTAAGTGATAGTTCTACAGACCTCAAAGCCGTACTAGCAGCAAAAATACCAAAGGAACAAGAACGGGTAAAAAATTTTCGCAAATCCCATGGAGGAGATAAAGTTGGAGAAGTTACCGTCGATATGGTGAGTGGATAATAAGTTTTTTAATTGCATTATGCAATATAGGATGATAGTACAAAAACATCAAATTCTGTTTAATGTCAGGGTCAAAAATTTTGGCAATTCGCCAAAAATATCTTGCATCTCGAATTAAACATAAATCCTGTGGGAAAGTTACGAAGCAACATTTTAAATTGTACTACAAAATATTAAAATTCGTTGGATTTTTATATTTTTTATTTTTCAAATTATCCAAAAATTGTAAGTAACTTACTGTTATTTATTCAATGAAAAATATTTACTGATTTTTAACGAACTCAATTTTAGACGAGACGTTGTTAAATTGAATAAATAATATTAGGTTTGTTGTTACTCAAAATTTAAAAATTTATTCTTTTTTCTTATTTTTTTTTGGAAATCAAACCACAATAATGTTTTTTATTTTTTATTTCGACGTTTCGGTAACGTTCCAGCTACCGTTGTCAAGATTAACTAGTATAGAAAATATTATATAATTTAGGCCAGTATTTTAAATAAAAACGAAACGTTGCACAATACAATATAGATTTTTTTTATCAAATATTTTAAATACGGCCCTAGGTATCCTAAATTTTTATGATATTAATCCTATAATAAACAACTTTTAAACTTTTATCCCACTTAATCGAGAGATCTTAATAATTTGAAATTTCTATTATTTTTTGAATTTAAACCATCAAAAATTAATAATCTAGTTAACAAAATTGTTCAAGGTCTCTCTCTTAGAAAGGTTTTATCATTAAATTCTTGATTGTTTTTTAATATAACATTTATTATGAAAGTAGAATAATTATACGATTTTTAAATACAGGGCTCGGCAAATTTATGTCGTAATCCCATAACTCTTAAGACATTTATTAATGACTGTTAAAAACATTTTAAAATATTTTTACCAACTTTTTCAGATTTCACGCTAAAGTTTTAAAATCACCAATGTACAATGACAAAAGACTGAAAATTATTCTAGACTCAGTTTTAAATTTTGGATATTGAATTTTATTCTTTTCAACTTTGCTATTTACTTTTCGTTATTTAAAAAATATTTTTGGTAAAAATTTGACAGACCCTGTATATATTCAGCTATAAACACATTTTAACCGACACTTTCTAACTTTGAACGAAAACTTTGTTCTAAATATATATTTTTAGATCTCTTGTTATTTCTCAATACTATATAAATAGTTTTATATTTTTCTCATAATAATATACAGTGTGTTTCATATAGATGTACGGTGGTATGAGAGGCATCAAAGCTTTGGTATGCGAAACATCAGTCCTCGATCCCGACGAAGGTATCAGATTTCGCGGTTTATCCATTCCAGAATGCCAAAAAGTCCTACCGAAAGCTCCGGGCGGAGAAGAACCATTACCGGAAGGTCTTTTTTGGCTTTTGATGACCGGAGACGTACCTACCGAAGCACAAGTAAAAGCACTTTCGAAAGAATGGGCCGAAAGAGCTGAACTACCATCGCATGTCGTTCAAGTATTAAATTCCCTACCGACGTCGGTACATCCCATGTCTCAACTTTCGGCAGCTATCACAGTTTTGAATAGTGAAAGTAAATTCGCTAAAGCCTACGCCAGTGGAGTACACAAGTCCAAATATTGGGAGGTATGTACAAAAAAATGTTGATTGTAATTTATTTTTTTTGGCATTTGATAAAATTTCATTTACATTGTTATCAATATTTTCATTTGGGATTAAATTTAATCATCTTTTTTTTTATTCTCACGTGTTTGTGACGTTCGAATGAATGTGATAATTTATTTTATGTACGAAGGTGGGTATTAAAATCGTAAAAGTGTCAGTATATCATTAAATAAACGAAACAAGTCAAAATTACTAAAAAAAATAATATAAAAGTTTGTGTAGGTATACACATTCCATGAATTTATTTCAATTCTCACAGAAAGTTCTAGTTTTCGTGTTGCAATTTTTATGCAAAATTACTTTCTCTACACTTTTTAATATTAAAATTACGAGGTGAAAAATTCCATTACCTAAGTAAATTTTACAAAAGTTGAACAATTTTTTTTCATCTTTAGTACACTTACGAAGATTCCATGGACCTGATAGCCAAATTGCCAGTAGTAGCAGCTACCATTTATCGTAACAGTTTCAAAGACGGTTCCGGAATCGGTGCCATCGACACATCCAAAGATTGGAGTTACAACTTCACCACCATGTTAGGTTACGACGATCCCAAATTCATCGAACTCATGAGACTTTACCTAACCATCCACAGCGATCACGAAGGTGGTAACGTTTCCGCTCACACCGTACATTTAATCGGATCAGCCCTCAGCGACCCCTATCTATCATTCTCCGGTGGTATGAACGGTCTAGCCGGTCCTCTACACGGTCTGGCCAACCAAGAGGTAAGTTTATTGAAATTATCGAAATTTTATCTTTTCTGGCACGCGTTGTACATTTACTATAATCATTCGTTGTGATATTATTGCAAATAAATTTATGTTAGTTGTATCAATTTGATAAATTGTTGCACTTGACCTTTGGGTTTTCGTTGAAATTTTATCATTTGCGCTTTGAAAATTATAACCGTACCTATAACTATTTTAAATATTGCTTAAATACAGTTAAATATTTTTAAAATGTTGTTGGTTTGTTTATAATTTCTTCTTGAAAGTATTTCAATTTCTAACTTTTTGTCTACCCCTCGTAAAAGTTGTTTGTCGATCGTAGGATTAAACTTTTTTTTCCATACGAACAACCAAAATAGGGCGAAAAGTATTGTTTAGTATCCCAAGGGCGGAATATTATTAACGTTACGATTTTTGAAGTTTTTCACCATTTGTCACTTGTAATTTTAACTTTTCACCTAAATTTTTTATTTAACGTCAGCTAGGAAAATTCCAAATCGGACAAAAAACTATTACATTATGTAGTATTATTAGAGAAATATTCTATATTATAATTTTGTCGCAAGGTCATATAATAAAAAAACATATAAATGAGTCAGTATTTGTAATATTTTAACAAGTTGGTAATTCCATATATTATATATTTATGTCGATATTCGTTTAAAATTAATTAAAAAGTAATTCTATTCCAATACTCTAACGCTTCGACGCTTTTATATTATATTATATTTCATGAAAAAACTAAACTAAGTATGGTTACGATCTCAATAAAGTAGGAGGTAATCGAAGCAGGAAAGGAAACTTTTGACGTTTCGTCGGTACGATATCGAGAAATTCGAGTCATGGTTTTCAAATTGTCTATTCAAGGTCTTGTGTGTATCTCAAAAATCTAGAAGTAACTACGCGCAGGAAACAGATATTTATTACATCATCAACAAGACAATATTTATAGGCAATTTTATGGAATTAAAATGTTTATATGGAATTGCCTTTTACGTGATAATAAATAAAATTCAATGTTATCTTAAAATCGTGACTAATGTATTGAAGTTTTCGCCGCAAAATTGTGGTTGCGTGTGTAATACGAGTAATAACAATATTCGAATGAAAAATTGAAATACTAGCTGAAACCTTGAATCGATCAATTTACTCGAATTGTTCAGTTATATGTACTGCACTAAAAAAAGAATTCTAAATTTCATCGTTATTCATTACCTTCTAACTTTTTTTCTACCCCTTGTAAATGTTTTTGTGCGATTTGGATGTACTGAAGTTTTCTCTTATTATATATATATCCAACGTTGTTTTATTTATCAGGTACTCGTGTGGCTCCAAAAAATCCGTCAACAAGTAGGCGACAAGGCGACGGAAGAACAGCTCAAAGATTTCATCTGGAAAACGTTGAAATCCGGACAAGTAGTACCTGGATACGGACACGCTGTATTAAGAAAAACCGATCCTCGTTACACTTGCCAAAGAGAATTCGCTTTGAAACATTTACCCGACGATCCATTGTTCCAAGTACGTTTTTTTTAATTTTTTTGTAAAATAGATACAGTTTTAAAAAGAAATTTTCATTTTCTATTTACAGTTGGTATCCAACATTTACAAAGTTGTTCCTCCAATTCTTCTTGAACTTGGAAAGGTCAAGAACCCATGGCCAAACGTAGACGCTCATTCTGGTGTTCTTTTACAGGTGAGTAATAAAAATTTCTACTTAAGTTCGTTTTCCAACCGAGATGGTAAAATTTCTAGTTGACAATTCTTTATATCATTATCAGTGTTCCATGTCACACATACAGCGCCCATGTAGAGGACGTTTTTCGAGTGTTGACTAATTTATAATTTTCTTGTTTTCAGTATTATGGACTCAAAGAAATGAACTATTACACCGTCTTGTTCGGTGTATCGAGAGCTCTTGGTGTAACGGCATCGCTGATTTGGGATCGCGCGTTGGGTCTACCTATCGAAAGACCTAAATCGATGTCGACCGACGGTTTAATGAAACTGTGTAAAGCAAAGTAAGAGAAACGTTCTAGCTCATCGATGAAACCATATTTTACGCAAATCCAAAACGGTTACTTAAGGGCATCATACCCTATAGTAATTATTTTTAATCTAACGGGAAAAAGTGTATGGAACGCAAACGTAGTTTGTTAGGAAATAGATGTCGTTTTGTGTAGACAAAAATGTATGTGCTCTTGAGTAACTGTTTTTCTTTTCTTTTTTTTTTCTTGTTGTTGAAGTTTAGTATTTTTATTTATTTTTAAATGATTGTACAAAAAAAAATAATGTTTTGTAGGATGTACATTTTTATTCCGACGTAATTTATTATTCTTTTTTTTTTCCTCTCTCTCTACGTCTTCGACTCTGTTCTACTTTTCTTTACTTTCAGCATACAATTGAAAAAAAAAAATACATACTGCAACAAAAAAAGCGATCTGTATTTTTTTTTGCTGACAAGTACAAACACGGATGTTCTGTATTATATTTTGAGTTCTTTTTCTTTATTTTTTTTTTTAATCCTTCCTTTTTCCTCTATATATAGGGCGTCTCAAATAAATTCGTAATAGATTTTCCCTCCTTCCTAGTTTGAAATGATATAGTTTTTTGGGACGCCCTATATAACGAACGGACGTTACACAAACTAAGGGACGATAATCAGGGATCCGATTATACAGGGAGGGTCAGCTCTACTGACATACAATAACATTTTTATTAGATCCTATACGGGGTGGTGTCAAAATGCATTTTTGTAACACCCTCTAATTTCCAATAACAATTTTACAACGAGTGTCAATTGAAATCAATTTGTAGGCCGATCATTTCTGAAACATTTGTTGGACGAACTTTAAAGAAGCATCCGTCAACTGCCCACTTTACCGAACAACCTTGAGTAGCTGCGAATGACAAAGATTTTATGTAATTCCTCGAGTAAATTTTTTGAGCTGTCAAGACTATCAAACGAGGTAATTTTTGCGGGTTAAAATTGTTTCAGATCGAATTGATAGGGCTACAGTTAGATATATCGGTTTGATGTCTCAACTTACAGGGTGCTATAGCAAAAATTCATTTTTACACTCTCCGTTCAATATAGGAGTGGTGGCGTAAAAAGTACAAGGGTAAAAAAGAAACGTTCCAATCGACCAAATTAGAGACGATTTAACGAAAATTGTGGGTGGTTTTTTTTTTAGAGATTGGTGATTATAATTTCGGCAATTGGACATAATTTTAATATATATTTTTTGCTTTTTTAGACGCAGTTCTAAAGAGCAGTGTGCGGCTGTTTTGTAGTACTTAGCTGTTATACTTTTTAGTGTTTTGTTTTCAATAAGACAATATTTGATGTAATTTATAAAAGCAAATTAATAAATTCCTTCGATAGTAATTTTTATTGTATGATTTACCCTTTCCATATAAAAAAAGAGTTAGTTGTGGCATACCATCGCTGTACTCACTGAAGAGTACTAAGGTAAGTGTCCAGATAAGGGAGACATCTATTCGGAATCTCTCCAACTATTTTTTTTTTAAATTCAGATGTTCACGAAAACAAACGGAGCGAGTTTCTAATAATCCCACCATCCTCTCCCTTATCTGGACACTTACCTAAGTACCCTAAAGTTACTACGATGATGGTGTACTATAACTAGCGCCATCTATTCGAAATCTCTCCAACTATTTTCTTCTCGTTATTTTTATTGAAGAATTCAGATGTTCACGAAAAGAAACGGAGCGAGTTTCTAATAATCCCACCATCCTCTCCCTATTCTGGACACTTACCTAAGTACTCTACAGTAAGGACTATAATGGTGCACTATAACTAGCGCCATCTATTCGAAATCTCTCCAACTATTTTCTTCTCGTTATTTTTATTGAAGAATTCAGATGTTCACGAAAACAAACGGAGTGAGTTTCTAATAATCCCACCATCCTCTCCCTATTCTGGACACTTACCTAAGTACTCTACAGTAAGGACTATAATGGTGCACTATAACTAGCGCCATCTATTCGAAATCTCTGGAACTATTGTCTTCCTTTTTTTTTTTGTTCTAAAAACTTAGAAATTCACGAAGGAAAACAAACGGAGCGAGTTTCTAATAATCCCACCATCCTCTCCCTTATCTGGACACTTACCTAAGTACCCTAAAGTTACTACGATGATGGTGTACTATAACTAGCGCCATCTATTCGAAATCTCTCCAACTATTTTCTTCTCGTTATTTTTATTGAAGAATTCAGATGTTCACGAAAAGAAACGGAGCGAGTTTCTAATAATCCCACCATCCTCTCCCTATTCTGGACACTTACCTAAGTACTCTACAGTAAGGACTATAATGGTGCACTATAACTAGCGCCATCTATTCGAAATCTCTGGAACTACTGTCTTCCCTTTTTTTTTTTGTTCTAAAAACTTAGAAATTCACGAAGGAAAACAAACGGAGCGAGTTTCTAATAATCCCACCATCCTCTCCCTATTCTGGACACTTACCTAAGTACTCTACAGTAAGGACTATAATGGTGCACAATAACTAGCGCCATCTATTCGAAATCTCTGGAATTATTTTCTTCCCTTTTTTTTGGTTCTAAAAACTTAGAAATTCACGAAGGAAAACAAACGGAGCGAGTTTCTAATAATCCCACCATCCTCTCCCTATTCTGGACACTTACCTAAGTACTCTACAGTAAGGACTATAATGGTGCACTATAACTAGCGCCATCTATTCGAAATCTCTGGAACTATTGTCTTCCCTTTTTTTTTTGTTCTAAAAACTTAGAAATTCACGAAGGAAAACAAACGGAGCGAGTTTCTAATAATCCCACCATCCTCTCCCTATTCTGGACACTTACCTAAGTACTCTACAGTAAGGACTATAATGGTGCACTATAACTAGCGCCATCTATTCGAAATCTCTGGAACTATTGTCTTCCCTTTTTTTTTTGTTCTAAAAACTTAGAAATTCACGAAGGAAAACAAACGGAGCGAGTTTCTAATAATCCCACCATCCTCTCCCTTATCTGGACACTTACCTAAGTACTCTACAGTAAGGACTATAATGGTGCACTATAACTAGCGCCATCTATTCGAAATCTCTCCAACTATTTTCTTCTCGTTATTTTTATTGAAGAATTCAGATGTTCACGAAAAGAAACGGAGCGAGTTTCTAATAATCCCACCATCCTCTCCCTATTCTGGACACTTACCTAAGTACTCTACAGTAAGGACTATAATGGTGCACTATAACTAGCGCCATCTATTCGAAATCTCTGGAACTACTGTCTTCCCTTTTTTTTTTTGTTCTAAAAACTTAGAAATTCACGAAGGAAAACAAACGGAGCGAGTTTCTAATAATCCCACCATCCTCTCCCTATTCTGGACACTTACCTAAGTACTCTACAGTAAGGACTATAATGGTGCACAATAACTAGCGCCATCTATTCGAAATCTCTGGAATTATTTTCTTCCCTTTTTTTTGGTTCTAAAAACTTAGAAATTCACGAAGGAAAACAAACGGAGCGAGTTTCTAATAATCCCACCATCCTCTCCCTATTCTGGACACTTACCTAAGTACTCTACAGTAAGGACTATAATGGTGCACTATAACTAGCGCCATCTATTCGAAATCTCTGGAACTATTGTCTTCCCTTTTTTTTTTGTTCTAAAAACTTAGAAATTCACGAAGGAAAACAAACGGAGCGAGTTTCTAATAATCCCACCATCCTCTCCCTATTCTGGACACTTACCTAAGTACTCTACAGTAAGGACTATAATGGTGCACTATAACTAGCGCCATCTATTCGAAATCTCTGGAACTATTGTCTTCCCTTTTTTTTTTGTTCTAAAAACTTAGAAATTCACGAAGGAAAACAAACGGAGCGAGTTTCTAATAATCCCACCATCCTCTCCCTTATCTGGACACTTACCTAAGTACTCTACAGTAAGGACTATAATGGTGCACTATAACTAGCGCCATCTATTCGAAATCTCTGGAATTATTTTCTTCCCTTTTTTTTGGTTCTAAAAACTTAGAAATTCACGAAGGAAAACAAACGGAGCGAGTTTCTAATAATCCCACCATCCTCTCCCTATTCTGGACACTTACCTAAGTACTCTACAGTAAGGACTATAATGGTGCACTATAACTAGCGCCATCTATTCGAAATCTCTGGAATTATTTTCTTCCCTTTTTTTTGGTTCTAAAAACTTAGAAATTCACGAAGGAAAACAAACGGAGCGAGTTTCTAATAATCCCACCATCCTCTCCCTATTCTGGACACTTACCTAAGTACTCTACAGTAAGGACTATAATGGTGCACTATAACTAGCGCCATCTATTCGAAATCTCTGGAACTATTGTCTTCCCTTTTTTTGGTTCTAAAAACTTAGAAATTCACGAAGGAACACGAAGCGAGCGAGTTTCTAATAATCCCGCCATCCTCTCCCTATTCTGGACACTTACCTAAGTACTCTACAGTAAGGACTATAATGGTGCACTATAACTAGCGCCATCTATTCGAAATCTCTGGAACTATTGCCTTCCATCGAGAGTTTTCGAATAGATGGCGCCAGTTATAGTACACCGTCGTAGTCACTGTAGGGTACTTAAGTAAGTGTCCAGATAAGGGAGTGGATGGCGGGATTATTAAAAACCTGCTCCGTTTTTCTGAATTTTTGAGACAAAATAATGAAAATACTAATGTCAGAAAAATGATGTTACACAACTCGATATAATTAAGAGGTTAAATAAAACACAAAGTTCGTCAATACGTTTTATCATATAATGTGACATTATCCCTAAAGTACACAGATATAAGAAGCTAAAAGCGCGTTTAATACTAAATATTTTAGCTAACAAATACTTCCAAAAAACAAGTTATATTATCGGCGTCAATAATTCATAGGTTTGTAGACTTTTTTTATTGCATTATCAAAACGATTAGTTCATTTATATCTATTAGTGCCATTAAATTCTTCATTTTTCCTCAGTTCTAATTTTTGTTATATTAGCGTGCAGCTAACTAGAATAATCCAGATCTTAACTTTTGAGCTGTGTCTACTTTAATACTTTTAAGATTTCGGTATTTTAATTTGTCTGTCTAATAAAAGCTATAGCGATCAAATTAAAATACATATTATTGAATAAAATATCTTATAATTATTCATAAAATTCTCATTATCATCAGAGCTAGGATTAAATGAAATTAATGCACTCAACCATAACTGAAACTTGAAATAAATCAAATATTTCAATACAGTATTTCTTTATATTTCAATCTTTAATCTGACCCACTCTGTATTTTGTTGCCAAAATACTAGAGCTTACCTATGATACCGATTCGAAATATTTTTGTATTTACTCCTGTATACAAATATCTTTAGAACCGTGAAAAATAAATGCTCCTAGTAAGTTGTTCATTTGAACTAACTTATAGTTCCGCTTGTTTTTCTCGTAAAAACGAAAGAAAGATGCTGAAAAGAAGGTTGTTGCTTTATACTATCACACCAATAGTAAGCCAAATCCGTCGCTTGTATACATAAATAACTGATTTCTCATTCAACGATAAAATTTTACCTCGGTCTCTACACAATCTTTTAAAAGCTCGTCGAGTTCAGACAAATCGTCTCCGATTCGATCCAGAACCGATCCTAATTCTTTAACGCATTCATCTTCCATGTTTCTCAGTAGCTCCTGTACTTCGTCCTTGTTGTCTTTTTGTAATGCCAAAGAATGTAAAGAGTACAAAGTATGGGGTTCCTACAAAAGAGAAATTAGATATGTCATAGAATGTTTCGAGTTGAAATTGGTACCTCTAAATTTGTGCATTTGGTGTGCTTGGAAATTGCTACTCCTTTTGTAAACACAAATGGTTTGAATACAGATTTTGAAGGATCTGGCGTTGCTGTGAACCAATGAACGCTTGGTCGAGTATTAGATAAAACAGAAACCTGTAAAAAATAACTGTAAAGTGGATAACATGGTGAAAAATAATCATACTTACTTGACTGCCTTGCGTGACACTTCCAGCACTATCAGCTGTCATACAAATTCCTGATTTAGTATCACGTAAAATTTTAAACATGTCTACTTCTTTAAAATCCTTTGGAGCTGTCAGCTCTTGTAACAATTTCTCTCCTGCTAGGAACCTGTTACCATACGGTTTTTTTTCACCACTAAATGCTTCCCGGAAATTAAATTCTCCCTGGAAATAGTTTATAGGTTGACAAAATTATACACCACAAACAGATATTACAAAAAAGAACTTACTTCACCATTCCAAAGTCCTTTCGATTTTGCATATTCATGTAACCCATCCGAATGTCTATCTATTTTTGTAGAAATAGTTATAGCATTAGATATATTTCTAGAACCACCTAAAATGATAGAAATTAGTTTCTACATAAACTGCTATCTTTCTATCAAATACTCACTATTGATTTGTTCTGCTACCCAATGTTTTCCTGAAGTTTCCAATACCCAAGCAGTAGTTGGATCAGCTATTATAAATGAATTGTGATAGACTAAAGTTGCATCATTTACAGAACATGGTCCTCCTTGTCCATATTTTTCTAACAATTGTGTTATCACTTCCAGAGCTTCAGTAGCTGTAGAACTTCTCTCCAAGCCCAGCCTATAAGATACAGAAAGGTTTTATTGTATTCAAATTTAAAAAAGATTTTGTACCTACCTAAGTAGGTCCATTCCAAGAAGCCTTTTCACAGTAGGATCATGATCTCCATCATTGTCGTTAGTCCAAATTGCTTCATTTCCTATACATACTCCACATTCATTTGCTCCCATTTCAGCTCCCCACATCCAGTTTGGTTTGCTTAATATCACAGCCTTTGTTGGACCAGCTGCTTCAACTTCTATGTAAGTACACTAAACATTAAACACATTTAGGAAAATAAAACACAAATTTTATTGAATGAGTGGGTATACCTTGATTGAGCCTGAAACATCACTAGCTGGAATGTATACAACTTCTTGAACCTCATCACTAGGTCTATCGGAATTTTTACCAAAAATAACTCCATATTTTGTTTGGGATGGTAAAACTACAAACGTATCGCAAGAAGTTGGTTGCTCCATCTAAAACTATTAAATGGAAACTAATTTAATTACATCACTTATTATGGTAAACTTATTTTTACTGATTAAGTTTACAGTATTGATTTATCTGATTAACATAAAAACTGTTTGCCATTGATACTATTCATCAGATTTTATTAATCATAATTTTGTAGAATATAAAATAGATACGTTTGCAATGCTCAAAACATAGGTTTTGTAAAAATTTTTATTAAAACAAACATATGTCTAATACTTACATTGCTAATATCAAAAAAGGAGAAATTATTTAAAACTTTCGAATTTTCTTAGCGAAAAAACAGATTTTGCCAAATTTCAGATTATGACAGTGACAGCCGGCACCGGAAAAAATATTTTTATAATTAACAGAGCTGTCTATTAAATTGTTTTATCCTTTTTTAAAAAGTAATAACAAAAAAAGATAGCAGACGATCACAGAATTAACAATCTAAATGATCAGTTCTGTAGAAATTACGTGACCTAATTCTTCTGTTAGATGGACTTCAACAGACTTGTTATTCAAGTTGTACAAAAAACCACAGAACTCTACCAAATGATAAGTTCTATTGAATGGACTCTTACATAATAGTTATACAGGTAATAGAAACGATCACAGAACTCACAAACTAAATTAATAGTTCTGTAGATAAAACCATTGTCAAAGAAAAAATTTTTAAGCAATGATAAGACATAACAAAAATCTTGTTAAATGGGCATATTTGTTATTCAGGTTGCAAATATTTCAAATTGATAACTACAAATTTCTCTAAAGTTTAGTCACACATTAGTATCTATTGAAAAAGTCCATAAAACAATAAAAAATTCTTTTATTTAAAAATAATTTTGTGTTAACCACAAGAGTCTTAAGAGTGTCTGCTGCGGATCACTAAATTATGCAGGATGTTCTTCTTCTTTAGATGGTAGTATTTTTTGAATCCATTCAAGTAAATGCAAAATTTCATGTTTCTTAAGTTCGTGTAATGCATTTTTGATGGGATGGAATTCGGCATTAACTCCCAACTTTTTCAATTCCTCATAAGTTTTTATACCCCACGAAATAGGTACCATTGTATCACGTTCTCCGTGACACATGTACAGAGGTGCATACAAGTATTTTGGTTCATGTAATACGAATGAACTATTATTCAAAAAAGATGATAACGTAAAAACTCCTGCTAAACCTGGGTGATATCTGAAAGCTGTATGTAGAGCTAAAGCACCACCCATTGAAAATCCTCCTAAAACAATATTTCACTTAACCGTTGCACACAATTTTTAAAAAAGGGAAAAGTTACCTATAATGATTCTATTTGCAGCAATATCATTTTCTTTAGCAATCTTAGTAATAAGGCTATTCATTTCTTTACCAATAGAGTCTAATGTTTCTATATGTTCAGGTACATCTGGTGTAATATTGTATCTATCAAACCAAACGTTACTTAGCTGCAACAATAATTCAATAATTTATAAACATACTAGTAAATTAGCTATTGCTACCTGTCCATTAAGTGGTGTATAAGGCCTTAAAGGAGCTGTCGGAAAGTAAAATTTTATATGGGGCAAAGCAATGTCTCCAACTAGAAAATTCACCCATTCCAATATACCTTGACCAGTATCCCCTGCAAATAAAAACGTATTTAAATAAAATAATATTATATTGAGCCAGTAAAATACTATTTATATATTTTACTGGCTACTTATACATCATATTTTTGATAGAATACCAATATCTGATTTTGTTAAGTTAAATATGTTTTGATTTTATATATTTAATGTCACGTATCTGAAAGGTTTTCATTCCTCTGAATTAATAATTCTTACCTCATCTATAACTAAATCACATTACTAAATTTGAAGTATATCTTACCAGATCCATGTAGGAATATCACAGCTGCAGAGCAAGCATTTTTTTGTTGTTTGATCACATGCACAGCACCAAGAGACATAGTATTTATTTAAATGGAAGTTTATATAATAAATTATCTAAAAAAACTAAAATATATATCTTTGGAATTATATCCCAGTGATTTGATCAGGTTATCTAATTATCTATGATTTGATATTTGGTTCATCTGTGATTTGATTATTGTGATTGTAGTGCCAAGCCAAGCAATAGGCAACTAATTATACATGTAACAGTGGCTCTTATTCCACCAGATGGTCCAGTATAAAGGTTTGTTTGTAATATCGTTTTTTTCGAAGTAGAAAACAAGACAAATTTTTGTTTATTGAATGATTAAAGAATATATTTATGCGTTTTTATTTTCAAAATTCTACAGAAAGGTATGACCTTCTACAAAACAATTATTTATTTATTATTTACAATTTTGATTGTTTAATTAAAAAATTCCATTGAGCGGTAATCGTGATTATTTAGGTATAAATAGATTGTTTTGAAATTGTTTACATTTTAGAATAGGTCAGTATTTAGTTGAGTCAATAAAAAATGGCATGTCGTATGGAGGATGGGTAGGGGAAGAAAGATGTATGATGAGTGCTCTAACTAGCCGAGATCTAGACTAATTTTGAATAATAAACAAATCATAAAGGAATTTTTTTTAAATTATTTTCAGAGTATGACAAATATTAGCAATTATAACATGTAGGAGACCCTGGCCTATCCCATATTGCACTATACTGCGCACTTCACCTAAAAGCGAATCAATACTACCTACGATGTTTATTTGAGTGTTGTTGGCAGTCTAGTTTGGCAAATTAAAAGGTATTGTTGATTACTACACTAACGAACCAGTTTTTTATCATCGTGTGCAAAATGTCTCAAGTAAGACAAAATTTCCACCGGGATTGCGAAGATGGTATCAATAAACAAATTAACACAGAATTATATGCAAGTTACGTCTACATGGCAATGGTACGTATAAAATGTCCATTCAAATATTGTTTTTATCAAGTTTTATTTCTTCTAAAAATGCAAGTAGGTACTTAGTAAAAAGTTGTAGAAACTGATGTAACATTAAAATGATGTTGACTCGATAAAATATTCAATGCAATGTAGTCATTAAATATAAATTTTTTTAATTTAATAATCAGTTTCGCAAACTGGGTAATTTTTACCTCATTAATTTATGTGGAAATGCCGAATATGTTTAAGAACGTGAATAGACCTTCATCATTACCTATACATATAATTATTAGAAAACGATTTAGTTTGATATACCTACAACGTGTTTGTTACAGGCTTACCATTTCGATAGAGACGATGTAGCCTTACCTGGTTTCCACAAATATTTCAAAGAAGCTTCAGACGAAGAGAGAGGCCATGCTTTTCTTTTAATGGAGTATTTAAATAAACGAGGAGGAAAGGTTGTTTTAACCGAAGTAAAAGCACCGGAAAAACAAGAATGGGGATCAGCTGTAGAAGCAATGGTAGACGCTCTTGGTTTGGAAAAAGAAGTAAACGAGGTAATTTAAAAATCGTTTGGGTAATTCATATTCATAAACTGTTTTTTTTTGTGTGTGTAGAGCTTGCTTAGTCTCCACAACGTTGGATCGGGCCATATGGATATAAACCTTTGTGATTTTTTGGAAACTCATTTCCTTCAAGAGCAAGTGGATTCTATCAAAGAAATAGGAGATCACGTTACGAATTTGAAGAGAGTTGGGGAAGGGTTAGGGGTATACATGATGGATAAAAGACTGGCAGAATAAACAATGTCACAAGATTAAACTATATTAATAAAAGTGGGTCAGTTTTTGGTGAAATAAAACTATATTAGAAACTTGTGTATTTTCAAAATTATATACAGGCTGTTATTGTATGCACATTTTTTAAAATGAAAATATAGAATAGCTTGTTTGAAGGTTTTTGTGCCTTTGTTTAATTTAAATTTACAAATAAGAATACTTACATCAAAATAAACAATACTTTAAAATAACCCTGTATATACAATTATCGTAATTTTATTTCACTAATTACTAGTTCTCTATGATATATTGTCAATTTAATTTTTTTTTGCTGTTTAAACGTACGTGATATATAATATATAAGAAATAACCATGTTTTTTCAGTTGATTTTTGTAGTAACTTTATATCCTAAATAAATATTTATTTAGTAAAATTTTTTGTTATTTTGAATTCCAGGATATTTTTAATACCCAATAATAATATAATAATACCTCAATTAACTGCATATATCGACAAGTGACTAGCATTGTTTCCAGAAACAAAAGGATTTATATGATGACAAAACAAGACCAAGTAATTAATACCAACACTTACAAGATATTTGTCATAATTGATCTAAACATCGTGTCGAACAAGTACAGAAGGTGTCAACAAACAACAGAGACGATACAACATATTACGTCGGGATGTTCAGCCATAGCTAGGTACTAACATTGATTACTTACGCAAACACAATCAACTTAGCAACATCATCCATCAGAAGTTGGCCAACAAATTTGGATTAGTGAACGTCTACAATTACAAGTACCATCCGTATTCAGTTCTAGAGAATGATGATTTTAGACCACTACAATAGGTCAATTATCACCAATAGACGGGTGACGAAAAACCGGTCTAATATTGTAGTTGTACGAGGCCGAGGGTTGCTATTTATATTTTGAGACTTGGCTTACCAAGTGTTTACAGGCGCCATCTGATGTTTAAAATTGAAAGTTTGATCTTTTTAACCATAACCTTCTTCAGAACTTTTTGTCATTCAAGTATAACTTGTGTTATCTACAACGACTTGAAAATTTTGTCTCAGCGAAAAAATGGAATTAACTCGTGAACATTTTCGTGCGATGATTTTTTACGACTTTCGACGTGGCTTATCAAGACAAGAGAGCATCGATCAACTCACTTCGACTTTTGGCGATGAAGCCCCATCCTCGGCCACTGTTAAACGCTGGTTTAACGAATTTGATCGTGGCCGCAGTTCGCTCGGGGACCAAAGTCGTGAAGGTCGTCCAAAATCAGTTGTTCTGCCACAAAACATCGATGCTGTGCATGAACTGATAAAGCAAGATCGACATGTGACATATAGCAAGATAGAGGCATCTTTGGGCATTGGTATGACAAGATATTGCATGAACATTTAGCTGTTAAAAAAATTTGTTCGCGTTGGATCCCGCATAATTTGACAAAAGCTCAAAAGGATGCTCGTGTCAATTGGTGCAAAGAAATGCTCAAGAAATACAATCGCGGTGCATAAAAAGCTGTGTATAACATCTACACAGGTGAGGAATCTTGGATCTATGCATATGAGCCCGAAACAAAACAGCAATCCACTGTATGGGTCTTCCAAGACGAACCCAATCCGACAAAAGTGGTTCGTGCGCGAAGCACCTCGAAGCAAATGATCGCCTGTTTCTTCGGAATAACTGGACATGTGGCAGTCGTGCCGTTAGAGCAACGTAGAACGGTGAATTCTGAATGGTACACAATCATTTGTTTGCCAGAAGTGCTTCGTGAAATACGAAAAAACAACCGGCAACGAAGGATTATTCTTCATCATGACAATGCCAGTTCTCACACATCGGCTAAAACAACCACCTATTTGACTTGCCAAAACGTCGAATTGACGGGTCATCCTCCGTACAGCCCTGATTTGATTTTTTATTTCCGCATATCAAGAATAAATTACGTGGCCAACGTTTTTCGGCGCCTGAAGAAGCTGTTGATGCATTCAAAAACCATGTTTTGGAGGTACCTCAATCGGAATGGAAAAAGTGTTGCGAAAATTGGTTCGAGCGCATGCAAAAGTGTATTTATCATCATGGAGAATACTTCGAAAAACAATAAAGCCATTGTTAATAATAAATTACTGTTTTTTCATTATTAGGCTCAAAATATAAATAGCAGCCTATGTAGATAAAAAAGATAATTTCGGTTCTTCCAGTGAATGTTACTGTACCCAATAACAACAATATTTGAGACAAATAAAACGGTAAAATTGCAAAATACCCGATCTTGCAATTGAGGTATGTCAGAATATGTGGCATGCAGAAAAAATAGAGGTGGTGCCGGTCATTGTTTTATCTACGGGACTATGGTGATTTGTGACAGGACTAATTCCCAAAACTCTACCAGACAGCCTCACCAAACTAAGTCTTCACAAAAACACATTGAGATGCTGCGTTTAAAAGTCAATTTTACATTAAAAAAAGTTGCAAAAAAATATATTTTTATTTTCTCGCACTCACCTTGTATATAAGGGTTTATACATCTGCGGTAATCCCCCTTTTTAATTTTCGGCGGCGTTTTATACGAAAATTATGTCAACACAACTACACCCCCTTTTGTAATACTAATAATAATGTAATACGAGACGTCGGGGAAAAGAAACGGTTTTTGTACGAATGAATGAATGAAGCTGGATCAGATTTACACAGCTTACAAAATAAAGGTTTCAGTTCTGTCGGAGACGCGCTCGTGAAAGCATCCTCGTAGAGGTTTAATCTCCTGGTGAATTTCGTACACAATATACACGCGTGCTTCTGAATATTATTCGGGTTATTTATAAACTTCGTAAATTATGTATTCTAAAAACAACAGAAATTTTTAAAGGAGAAAGAGTGGTTTATTGTAATCTTTTTTTTTTTAAAAAATACCAGTGCAGTCGAGATAACAAAAGTGCTAAATTTTATTATAACTTGAGAAAAATAAGAAAAAGGATATTTTATAACAACGTTAAGAGAGAGGTACGGTGAATATTTGATGGGCTTAAACAACCTGTTTTGCTTTTCAGAAGATTATCTTATTTTGGTGTCACTACTTTTTTTTAAATCTAGAGTCTGCATTTTAAAAAAATAGTTTCAAGAAATTTACAAAACAATAAAATGTAGTGAGTTCCTATATAGATGAAATTTTTTTATTCTTTTTAGTCAAGTATCTAATTTCAAATCAAGTTAATCTCGTACCAAAACTACTTTTAACACCTTCCTGTATATTCAATTAAAGTAGTTTTTCTTTTTAAAGAAATTATGTATATTTAAATTTAATATTTTCTTTTACATATCACGCCGACACACATATTAAATGGAAAATTATTAATAGATACTTATTTTACTTTCAAATCCATGTTGATATATCAATGTTTAGCATTAGCACGTTTAATACCAATTTATACCATCGTTATAGCTACTGAATGAATAAAAAAATGTCCTACTGATATTTAATAAAAGGTCACATAAACTTTTTAACGTATTCAATTTTGACATTTTAGTCTTCAAATTAATGAGCCTTAATTATACGAGGTTTGCTCAAAAAGATCCATACGCTTTTATTAACTAAGGATATTTCTGTTTCTTCTAGATTCCTTCGAAAATAACGATGCCTTATTAAACGATACCAAAAATGTTAATCAACCTAGTGAAAATAGTGGTGTGTTTTTATTTGTGTTTTTCCGTAACGACATCTTACACATACTACAAAAATAGTGATCGGACTTCTAAGAAACCACCCTTAAAAATGGTAAAGTCATATAACCACGATATTTATTATAAACAATCTAGATATACGAAATTCGATAAAGTGTTATCGCGTATAAACAAATTAAATTACGAAGATGACGTTTCGGACGACGGGGTTTACAAAATTAGACACAAGGGTTGGGGCAATAAAAAAGTAGTTTCCACCACTCCCTCCACCACCACCACCACCGCCGCCGCCGCTGAAATGGATCTGTTCGATACTTACGGAGATATGGAAAGCGAAGAAGAATTCGATGATTATGATGGGAATTTGGTAATTACTAATTTTTATTTTTTATAAGTATGAAAAATATGATTTTCTGTACGACTTACTAGGACAACCTGTATAAATTGACCTGTAAACCGTTTATACGTACATATAAAATATGGCAGTATAAAATGTTGGTGTGTATTTATTTAAATAAAAAAAATATTCATGGTTTGTTAATTATTCTCGAATAATAATTAATAATTGATAACCCCTATATATACTACGTGTTGTTATAAGTAAATTAGTACAATGTATGACAGTGATAATGTAAACATGCTCCAAAAACTAATTCTGTATCCGTTTTAAAACATTTCTATTTAAATTTAGATGGAATAACTGACCTATACACATTTCTCGGCAACAATATTATTATATTATATTTTAAAAAATTGGTACCCCCAGTAAATTAATTTTTTTAAATGTATTTATAGCTAAAAGTGCAGATACTAACAGACGCAACTTCAGAGATAATTATTTTTATGATGTTAAGGAGTCTAGGAATTTATTATAATATCGATACTTTCGCAGATCACTTAAGTGCATTCGAATAAAAATAGATTTAGAATTTTCTTCGAATACATCGAGTATTTATAGATTTGGCACAGTCGCTATCAAAGTTAATCGGCGATTTTTAAATATACACACGTTCTTTGTAGAGTATTTTTTATAAAAAAAATGTTTATTTCGTTCAAAGTTCCCGAGTTATTTGCTGTTACGTAATACACCACGATATACAGGGTGTCCAGGAACTTAATGCCAAAAATTCGGGAGCAAATAGAAGAGGTCAAAATAATGTTAGAAGTTCAAATAAATTTTTGTCATACGAGCCTTCGTTTCCGAGTTATAGACCTCTAAAGTTTCGAAATAAAAACCTTTGTTTTGTCATAATTTCTAAACTATACATTGGAATACTATAAAATTCCAGTGACGGATTGCATACATCCATGTCCTGTGTTTGACGGTATAAATGAATCTACATTACGTACAGATAAGCAGAGACGGCTTGTGCCCATTGGTTTATAATCCGTAATTTTAATAGGGACCATCTGAATAATATTTAAATTTCAAAAATAAATTTTCCAATCCATTTACTAATGAAAATGTACTCTTGTTTGAACTCGATAAAATTAAGGGTTTAGGAGAAATTTGAACTTTTAGATCTGATCGCCATATTTTGTAAAGACAGACATTCTGAAGAGAACTATCAATAATTGTCACAACTTATAATTAAAAATTCCTTAAGATTGTATTTAAACGCAATAAAAAAATTGCTTTGCAGTTTTAGTTTTAGTTTTAGTTCAAGCGTTTAAAGTCTGACCATGGGACTGGCTTAAGAAAAAGTAAAATTGAACTGTTTTCATCAAGAAGGCTGCTGTCAAATAATGACTAGCCGGCAAAACGTATTGTATTCTTAATTTACATCGAGTTAGTAGGCGGCTTCATTTATGTCAGCTTGTTGTCAAATTTTTAGAGACTTTATCAAAAATTATCTTTATTATTGTGTTTGATTGTTGATATGGCACAATTTACCTTAAATGAATATGCAGATATGCATTTAATGTACGGTTTGGCTTCTGGTAACTCGTCAGAAGCAAGAAGATTGTATACTTTACGCTTTCCTGGGAGAATTATACCCCATAGAAGAACCTTTGAACGAACCGATCGTAGCTTACGAGAGACAGGTATTTACATAAGCAAAATAAATTATTTTCTACTAGTTTGCATTAAATAATAATTTTAGGAAGTATCATACCAAGAAAAGGTGGCGAAGGTCAACCAAGAACTGCACGTACACCAGCTGTAGAACAAAATGTATTGGATGCAGTCGATGGTGATCCCACAACCAGTGTACGTAAGCTCTCAGCACAATTTAATTTGTCAAAAACAAATGTTCACAATATTCTCCAGGAGCAGCTTCTTCACCCCTTTCATATCCAGAAAGTACATGCCATGGATGTAGAAGATTATCCAGCAAGACTTGCCTACGCTCGCTGGTTTTTAGATACACAACGGAATGATAATGCATTTGTTGGAAAAGTTTTGTTTACGGATGAAGCCGGTTTTACACGGGACGGCGTAATTAATTCACATAATTTACATTTATGGGCTGATGAAAATCCGCACGGTATTGTTGAAACCAAAAATCAACGACGATTTTGTGTAAATGTGTGGGCGGGAATAGTGGGCAATAATTTAGTGGGTCCATATTTTTTCGATAATATTTTGAATGGTCAGATATACTTAGAATTTTTACAAAACGATTTTCCACCGCTTTTAGACGATGTTCCTTTACAAATTCGAAAAGACATGTGGTTCATGCACGATGGAGCCCCTCCCCACTATCTCATTGATGTACGAAATCATCTTAATAACATTTATCCCAATAAATGGATTGGACGAGGAGGTCCAGTTCCATGGCCAGCTCGTTCCCCAGAATTCAATAGCATGGATTCATTTTTTTGGGGATATCTTAAAAGCTTGGTTTATTCAACTCCGGTGCAAACAAGGAACGAAATGGTGGATAGAATAAGGTTTCATTGTAACGTTATAAAACAGAACCAGGGAATGCTCTACAAAGTACAAAGAAATATCCTTCGCAGACTCAGAAAGTGCGTCGAAGTGCAAGGTGGTCAAATCGAACATTTATTGTAGCAGTTTTAGGTTTTGGTTCTTATTTTCTTACCATTGCATTGTGAAGTATTAAAATTTATAGGCAACTACAATGGCCTAACATGTACGTAATTTTTTTACTGCGTTTAAATACAATCTTAAGGAATTTTTAATTATAAGTTGTGACAATTATTGATAGTTCTCTTCAGAATGTCTGTCTTTACAAAATATGGCGATCAGATCTAAAAGTTCAAATTTCTCCTAAACCCTTAATTTTATCGAGTTCAAACAAGAGTACATTTTCATTAGTAAATGGATTGGAAAATTTATTTTTGAAATTTAAATATTATTCAGATGGTCCCTATTAAAATTACGGATTATTAACCAATGGGCACAAGCCGTCTCTGCTTATCTGTACGTAATGTAGATTCATTTATACCGTCAAACACAGGACATGGATGTATGCAATCCGTCACTGGAATTTTATAGTATTCCAATGTATAGTTTAGAAATTATGACAAAACAAAGGTTTTTATTTCGAAACTTTAGAGGTCTATAACTCGGAAACGAAGGCTCGTATGACAAAAATTTATTTGAACTTCTAACATTATTTTGACCTCTTCTATTTGCTCCCGAATTTTTGGCATTAAGTTCCTGGACACCCTGTATATGTAAGTGCGCTTCTGCAGATGTGGTATATTTTATTCATTAAATTGTGTTCTGGGTATTTGTAAAATTATAGTCTAGTAAAAGTATCTATTTGAAAGTGAAGATGACATGGAAATTCAGAGTAAAATATGTACACTTTTCGAAAAAATAGTCAAAATTATACAGATAACACATGGCGCAGTCATTAAACTGCCTCTGAATTAAATAAAATAATAATTAACATGTCAGACCACGAAAAAAAGCGGAGTTATGTGATTCAAGAACAACTGATTCAGGTGCATAGAAAGATCAATTAAATAGCCACGGTTAAAACAGCCGGAAATCGAAAAAAGATACATTATCTCTTGTTCCCCGCATTGCCCACTTGATAATACGATAGCATTCTGGATAATTTGAAGAATTAATTGTAAATAAAAGCTTTGAAAACTAAATAAAATATGGCACGAGGACCCAGAACAATATGACCGACCTGTCAGTGACGTCATTATGCAATGGTTTATACTTTGTTTTGTTGATAAAGTACAATTTTTACAGAAACTTTGACGTCGTTTTCAGCTAACGAAGGATCAAATTACCTTCTAAATATTCAAATTATTTCTACATTTAGACAACAAACAGCTTCTAAAAAAGGAGATTTTCAATATATAAAAATTAAATAAAAAATGTATGGTGATTGAAGTATTGTTTATTTTTCTAACTAGTACTGAAAGTGATATGGTTTCTCACGCGACTGCATTGTCATGTGTTGGGAACAATATTTTTTCTACGAGCAGTCGAAAAATGAAAAAAATAGACGTGAAATAACCAGATACAAACTAGCAAGTTTTTCAATTAATAAAAATCTTTCAATAATTCTGTAATCCTGGTCTATAAATATAAAAACCACTATATACGCTTTGGCATTCGCCATACTATTCGTCTGATATATTTCAAAACTGAGAGAGATGCATATGAATGACGGTATAATTTAAGAGAGAAGAAAAAAACTGCATTTACCAAAGTAATGTAACTGTACGACGTTGTATGAAAGAATTACACACAGTAAAGTTGAAATTGTCTGTATGAAACATTCATTGATGATGATCATGTGGCTTCGAAAACGTCAATTATAAATTAAACGAGCTTCTTCATCGTTTCTACAGGGAATTTATATCGAGTTATTTTTTGGTAAAACGATACATCGAACAAACGATTTCATCGGTTTGTTTAATACAACAAATAGAAAATTAAAAACAGGAAATGGTTATTATGAATAAAAATACTAATTACAGTAGAAACGGTGGAGCTTTACCATCACGTGACTATTACGCCATATGAATCAAATCAAAACTTCTGTCAACTCAATAGAAATAATCGTTATGACTAATATTCCAAAGGTCGGCCTTTTACGAATTGGTAATTATACAAGAAATTTAACTTTTTTAATTTTATTTTTATGGTTAACATCGACATATTTATTAAAACTGGGTGAATAAGTTACGAAGTCCATAATTTATTTATATGGTTAACATTCTCATATTTATTAAAACTATCGATATACTGGTTGAATAAGTTACAAAGTCCAAAATTAATATTAACCATGCTGGCTTATTGTAATATTCCCGTCTCACGGCATTTTAGGTGTTATGAAATGTCAAAAGTTAACAAGTTGATAATGTATTACCTATATTCGTACTTACCAATGTCAAATGGAATAAAAAATCAAATTAGCTCTTACAAGAAATGATTTTAACAATATGTGTTGCATAAATCATAGATTGGGTCACGTGGTGGTAAAACTTCAACGTTTCTACTGTATTGCAGGGGGATTGGACACGGTCTAACAGTTTTTAATGATCCATACCTTTTCTTTATAAGACTTTTCTGTATAACCGCTTTTTACCTCTGTCCAATTCCACCTGCAGTACTCCTGCTCGAAGGTACACTCCTATCGTCTTTTGCTCTACTTCTGAGACAAATCCCGGCTAGAGACTCTCTCAAGGGTGGATCGACTCCATGTTTGTGTTACACTAGGTATGCCTGAGGGTTGACAGACTATAACAACTTAGAGCGCCACTACCTTTTTAGACATAGACGAAAAAATGAATTTAAATTTAAGAAAAGAAACTAAGATGAGAAAGGTAGAATTTAATTAAAGTTAAAAATAAAAAAAGTTACAAACTTACATGAACCCGGACACGATCCCCTACAGCTCTTACAGCCGGGTAGATAAAGAAATTTGAGATATTTACTTTATTCTGCCATTGGAAAAGTAAGAATGGAAGAGTGAGAAACTTGTACTTTATGAAGGTTTGGTAGAAACAGAAGAAATGAAAGATGTCTTGAAGTTGAAGTAGAGATGGCTTGAAATGGAAATTAGATGCCTAGGGGTATCCTAGTGGTGTATCCTGGCATCTAACGGTATCCTGGCAGGGTATCTTGGCAGCGGTAACCTGGCAGCTGTGCTTACCACAGCAATTTAAGGTAAAACTTAAGGTAAAATTGGAGAGACGATAAGGTATGTCTTTACTGTAAGACTGTCGGTAACGGAAAGAAAGGGCGATCGTTTTCAAAATGGAATCGGCCGTTGACATAATATGTCAATTGTCTTAACGGTCAACGAAAGTAGGAGAAATTTAGATCACAGAACTATAATTATTGGAAGTGGTTACTATGACGGCGAGCGGTAATTAGGGAACATATTTGGTAAAATCGAAACAGGTTACAATATAGATCTTTTTCTTTCATGTAACGAAATTTTCCAAAACGTGACGTTTATTTAAAATTTCGCTCTCTGTTATGCCTGTAATATCAACGGTCTAACGAGTTTCACAATAATTATACGACACTTTTAGATACCACGGTAGTTGATTTAATAAAACATTTACATTATAAAATAATGTTGTTGACGATGTACTAAATGGTTTTTCATATTAAAAAGTAAATAGATTTAACATTGTTTATAGGTCATAAAGATATAAATTATGAATTAATTTAATCATTATCTTGTGAAATTGTATTCATTTTGAATTTCCGTGAACATGCACTTGTTGAGTATTTAAATAATTCTCTATTACTTTAATATAGACCTAAATTTTTTAGAGAGAGACTACACAAATTTTAAATAAAATATATATGTATATTTCAGTTAAAAATAGTTCGATTCTAAAGATGCATTCTGTCAGCTCGTTAGCGTCAAATTATTAATCGTTGTCTGTGAGTTAAAAGATAATAATTCTATTTACAAACATATTTAACATATTAATTAGAATAAAAATTATAAATGAATGCATCAAATTTATAAACACTAAAATCAATAAGGTCAAACTCATTAAATTATTTACTGAAATTAAAAAAAATAAAAATAGTAATCCTGCTTTATAGAAAGTTCTGTTGAATTTAACTACCTTTTTTTGTTTAAAATTTTTTGCAGCATCGACACAAAAACTTGAGAATTGATGAATTTACCAAGAAACAATAAATATACTGTTTGTAAATAACATGGACATCATTAATAATAATAATAATAGCTTTACTTGTAGCAAATGTCAGCAGCACGTTGTTCACATGACATTAATTGTATTTTCTACGAGTATTCAGTAAACAGTGTGGAACAGCCAAATGAAATAAATTCGATAACGAATAATTAAGAGCGTGTTGGGAAAAATACTTGGACACGTCGATTTGTATTTTTAAATGCAAATAAAAAAAAATGTTATAAGGTTCGTCGTGAGACAATTAATTTTTGCAATTAATCTGAAAACACTTGAAGATATATGTATAGAAAATTGTAGACTTTTCTGAAGCATCCAAAATATAAATAATATAAGAAAATTGGTATTGGCCACTGTCACATGTCACACTCTATATATATATTTTTTTTTAAATGCGCATTTAAAAATACAAATTCCAAGTGTTTTTCCCAATACGCTTTCATTTATTCGTTATCGAATTTATTCCATTTGAATAAACATACAATATATAACTGTTGAATATTTGCAAAGTAATTGTGAAGGGTCAGTTTCTTTATATTTAATAAATTTTGGTAAATTGGTCCATATTCTGATTTATTCATCATTTGACACGAGTATACGATTTCAAAAATTCCGTGTTCTGTTAGGACACCTGTCAATACTCTTGATCATACCAGGTCGTAAAAATGGTCAAATATCCCTGTTTTTGGATTACCAGAGTTAAGAATCAGAAGTGAGTAAATAGAAATATTTGGCGCTTATGTAAAAAGGGTATACGTGATACAAAAAAATTGAATAAAACATGTGGGTGCAGGCACGTATCCAGGATTTGGTTTCGGGGGGGTCCAACGAGAAAAAAAAATGTCGCCGCAGGCGAAAATTTTTTGAAAAGGTCAAGGTCAAAGGCCTTAGATGAAAAGTAAAAAATTGTCAATGTACAAAACAACACAGGTTTTGTTAGAAACATTTTTAATCTTCTATTAAAAATCGAGTTATTATTATTACCTATAGTTACATACAATCTCATTATTATAAAAAGTATTAATAGGTAGTGTGAATAATGGTTACAAAGACAATATTCGCTTTTTTTTTATTAGCCATAATGTCAAGTATTTTATCAGGAAAAACATCGATGTCCCAGTGTATTGAGAACACAACCAGGGAACTTAGTATTTCGTGTTATATTATTTCTCAGAAAGGTTTTTATCCTTTTAAAATTAGAAAAAGATCTCTCGACACTGGCTGTAGCAATATGTAAAGTAGAAAGAATAACCAGTAAATGATGAAGAGCAGGGAAAACATTTTTGTTACAGTGCTTACAGGGTTTCGGTATTTCTGTCTAAATCTTCACCCACTTGATTGCACCATAAGTAGTATTAAAACGATCTAAAGTTGATCGACGATAAGTTTCTCTGTGTTTGCCAATAGTTAAGCAATTGATTTTTATTTTTAAACTTAGACATTTTAAAAATAATATTTTCAAAACTGTATGCCGTTCAATATGTCTATTACTGTTGTACCTACATAAAAATTATGGAATTATCGTTTTTCCAGTATGTGTTTGAAAACATTTCGAGGGGGGTCCGGACCCCCTGGATACGTGCCTGTGTAGGTGTATCGTTGTACTGCGTTTTTACGATTTAGAAACGAGTATTTATATATGGTGGGTGCGGATTATTTTCTAATTTCCACATTAGACTTGCAAATTCCGTTAGGTGCATTTTATAGTTTTTTTTGTGGTTTCTAAAGAAATGGTAATTTTAATGATGGTGTTAAAAAAAACTATAAATTTCTACATTACATTTTTCTTGGTGTACCTACAATCTCTTACCGAATATCCAGCGTACAAAATTGTGGCCATTGGTTAGGTTAGGTTTTTCCATATTTAAATTAATAAAAAGTACTAAATCTACGACTTCCCATTTTATAATAATAATTCATACAAAAAGTTTTGTAATTTTATCAAAAGTATTTACTGTCAAGTCGACGTGGTATGTACAGATTTTATTAGTTTTAAGGTGTGATTTTCTAAGGTGGTCCCTAGTAGTAAGCAATCCTTCTAGATGCCAACAATATTTCGTAATGCTTCAAACAGAGGCGTATCTTATAAGGATCTACTCTTAATTTTAATAAAAAATGTTTACCTTTCATGCAAGGTAAACCTTTTGGAATAAAAGCGCGCTACTGTTTTATTTTCTTTTAATACAGATACCTACGATTATTTTGTTAATGATCCTCGATAATCTCTCAAACAGATTTATGTAACATTTCAATCAATCTTCCGAATTGGTATGGAAATTTTGGTTAGATACTGATAGGAATCGTTAGGATAAATTGTGGTGCAATATTCAGTAATAATATAACAAGAGAGTGAGAATAAATTGAAAATAATTTGACAGATTTTTTGAAAATTTGTTGCCAGGAAATAGCCACTCGAGCTCTGTCTAATTTATGGAACTCGCGAGTTATATTTGACTAGACTATTTTTTGATTCGAAGTAGTTTCTAAAATCTTTTTTATTATTTCTGCATCAGTAAAGGTACTAAACGGATGTATGTATGTATTTTGGGGTAACATTCACTGAGACCTGAAAGATCTATTGTGCCCCCTTACTTCTACTTAGTTTCTGAGGAGAGTCTCAGATACTAGTAGCTCCTTTAGTCCTATTTCCCGGAGGAATTTTAGGATTTCTGCAGGCCTCAACTTAGGTAACTGTCCCTCTTCTATCCAGTAGTCTTCCAGGTGCAGTGCCCTAGGATAATGAAATACTGTGCAGTTCGCAAGTATGTGGATGGAGGTTTCTTCTTCCATTCCACAAAATCTACAATCTTCTTCCTCCATTATTTTGAGCTTTTTAAGGTGTCCATTCAGGCGACAATGTCCCGTTAGGATTCCTGTTAAAACTCTTAGTGCAGTTTTGCTTTGACTTATGCATTCATTTGATCTCAACAGGTTGTAGTCACCCAGAAGAATCTTTGATTGCCTAAGCCCTACTAGATCTTTCCAATTGTCAGATCTTCTCTTTTCTTCGGCTTTATCTATTTCTTCCAATATTATATTGGAGCTGATTCCGCAAAAAGGTTCCGGCCCCCAAAAGGGTATTTCACTACCCCTCTTTGCTAGTTCATCTGCTATTTCGTTTCCTTCTATTCCAGTGTGTCCTGGAATCCACAGTAAGGTGACTATATTGTTCTCGCCTAGTTCATTAAGTTTGCCTAGGCATTCCCACACCATTTTGGAACTGATTACACAAGAACTCAGCGCTTTAATGGCTGCTTGACTATCAGACATTATGATAATCCTTTGTCAATATTGAACTGGGCACACTTTCTTATTGCGTGAATTTCCGCTTGAAAGATACTTGGGGTTTTTCCCAAGCTTTCAGAGTGTTTGGTTCCTGGCCCTAAACCATAAACGGATAATTTTCACTCATTTTATATATCGGGTTGATACAATTAGGTAATTATTTTGACAACTATCTGACACTTGCTAGGCAAATAAAAGCCAAAAGGATTATTACCGATAATCATCACAAGAGATTTATTCCCACTATAATAATGACATACTTAATTGGTTGAAACTTACCCTTGTGACAAATGAAGAAGCATTTCATTGGCTTTAAGAAACGTCAAAAAATAATCATCAAAATCTAATACTGTTTGATATTTCTATTTCAACTAAAATTTTGTCGATTTCTAAAATTCGTTGTCTAATGAGAACTAAAAATACTTTAGAAGTGCAATAATTAGTAAAGGTTATATAATTTATTATGCATAAACCATAAATAGTAAAATTTATGGTTTTAGAATAAATAAATTTTACAACACAGCCCGAGGTGCACAACTGCATTTCTTGTAATACCTATCAGGTGAAATACGTTTTCTAAAATTAAGTAGGTTAATTTGTTCTTATTAAATAAATATTTGTTATCGGGTACCTATTCATACTTTTGGGAGAGACAATTGCAAGACAATTAGGTACACGCATATTTCATATTTTGCTTAGATATTAATTTATAATAGTAAAGTTGATATCAAAAATAACTAATAATAGGAAATAAACCAGTTACTTCCAAATTTTAAAATAAAATTCTAATTTTACTGCAATTTCCGACCACCACCCGAGGATTTCCGAACGCTACGTCCATCTGTCGCATGTCGCGTTACAACCGGTCGCGGAGTAGGAGTAAAGTGAAAGAAAATTTACAGTTGTATTTTTTTTGTCTAATATTGTTTTTCCATTACCATTCCCATTTTCCAAATATCAAGTTGAGATTGAAAACGCGTTATTAAGAGGTACCCTAAATATAATAATTAATTGTCTACAATCCAGAAAAAAATATTTCAATTTCATCGTGGTTTCATAAAACCACACACTTCGTTCGTTCCGCAAAAATCTCACGCGTTACACAAAATTTGACATTTCGTAACTGATGGCATAAATAGCTATTTCATTATGGTCCTCAGTACCCTAATGAAATCATTATAGCACTTAGTTCAATAAGGTATGTAAAAGTATAAAACATTTTTGTTTCAGTACCTACTAAATTTTTAGTATTTGAAAACTAATTTCCACTTAATTTTTCACTAGTCTATTTATTTAGACATAACGGCCGTGATCTTACCCTTTGTGCTTGATCGTTAAAATTTCCTTTTCTAAATATTTGAAAACTATAAAAACTTTTTGTTTTAATTACCCGCCAAGAATTCCGACACAGTATTTCTCCAAGCAAAAGACGTTTATTTACGTTTAAGAAAATGCGATCAAGCTGGTAAAAGCGATGTTTTATGATATTTATATAAACCAAACATAATTCAATGTTTTGAAAATATGCTGATCAGATTTATCGGTATCGGACTTCCGTCTATTCTCTTTCGGATTCGACTATAAATTTTTATGTTTGTTTTCTTATAATTTGCTTGGGATACTTATTTATTTTTTTCCTTAAACATAAGGTAAAAATTCATCATCTCAACGAGGAATGGTGTTGATACGTAATTATGTAATCGACTAAAAAACTCGATGAAAGAAAGGAACAAAAAATAAGGAACTGTCTATAAACTGTGAACGAAAAGGTGCTTAAAATCATAACCAAGAAAAAGCCGACTCTTTCTAGTCGATTGACAGTGGCGTATCGCTTCTACCGCGAACCCCCGCAGTTGCGGGGTGGGCCAGGCTTAAAGAGGGGCCCGAGTGTTACGAAGCCAAAACGGTAAATAAACATTTAATAAAAAATTTAGCATAGGCAAAAGCTAGAAAAAAACAATTTACCACCTTAAAGCAATAATGAGATAATGGCTATTAGTCCAGTAAATAAATACCGAGAAACCCCCCAACCTGTTCATCTCATTATTGTCGGACTTTTTTTTTGCAACTTGTAGGTATTCACGGGTAGATTACTCTCTGAAAATATGTCCTCATTTTGTTTATTATCTACAAAAATGATCCTTATCATTTTTGTCAAAAGTTTAACCGTTTTCGAGATAAACGGGCCCAAGCGTACCTTTCGAGCTGCTGCTTTCGAGCTGCTGCGCGGCGTCTCCGGGAGCACGCTCCGTGAATGTAGGCATGGGAGGGCGGGCAAATTGGCCCATAACTTGAGTAAAAATGAATCTTTTTTCATGATTCAAAGTGCATATGAAAGGAGGGACCTGTACCTATAACATCGTGTAACTTTTTCGTTTTTTTTATTTTCCAGGAATATTGAAAAAACTGGCCAAACTTTATTTTTCCTGAATATTTGACCGCCCTTATCAATCCGTTCATATTTTTTAAATGAAGCGTAGTTTTACCGAAACATTTTAGATAATGGGACTTTGATAGGTGGTGAATGTATTCCGAAAGAATGAATAAATAATTTTTGTGTATTTTTATAAACGACATGTTTTTCTTGGGACGTTTTTTTTTTATTTCCGGAGTTTTCTGAAAATTCTCGGGTCTACCGAAAATTGATACACAATGATTGGCAATATCGGTCTTTAATGCACAGCATTGAAAAGCTGAAAACGTCCTCTTTTCGATGGTTTTTAAAATTTTTGGCTAAGTTTTTTAGTTTTCCGGAAAATTTTTCATTTCTACCAAACCCCACTTCTCTAAGTAGCATATTTCGGGAGATATCGGCCAAAAACTGAATTTTCGGGATCATGGGCCATTTTCCAGCCCCTTCCGCAAATCCCGCGGAGGACATATTTTCAGAGAGTATTTATTTACTGGACTATATAATAATTATACTAAAATAATTTTTCACCAATTAGGACAGGCAGTTGCCCCGTAAAAACTATTGAAATATTCAAGTTTTGATCGCTTAATTCAACATATTTTTGTATTTATCTGTTGCTTTCAAGTATATACAGTATCGTGTTTAGCTTTTGGTTTTAAAGAATGTTTTTTTATTTTCTTGTTCCTTTAGTCCATTTATTGTTAAGTTCTTTACATATTGTGTATTGTATTTTCTTGACTGTTTTTATAAGCATTTAATTTAAATTTTAGGGGTGAGTAGTTTAAATAATAAACATCAGTATTACCTAATTTTGTTTGGTAGTAATATATTATATTCTTAATATAGGCACTAAAACTCAATTTTCGCGAGGGGGGCCATAATTTGTCGCTACGCCACTGTCGACTGATACATTTTTTTGACCGTTCATAAATCAAAATTGATTATTTTTTAAAACAATTAAAATTTTAATATACAGCTGTCAACGGACATAACAATAAATAATAACGTCATATTAAAACAAGATCGGCGGATAAAGTGATGCAAATTAGTTCTCATCCTAATTTCAATGGTTGTTTGTCAATAAAATTTTTAAAAATTTCTCCGTTAGAACATGTTTATTCATCTACAGCTGTTATCTCTTTTATGACTCTATTAAAATATGGTAAAACGTTTTATAAATATGACATAAGTAATATCAACTCGAACAATTATTAATACCTACTAAATAATCTAAATATAAATATGATTAAATTATAATAAAATTTTTCACATTACCCTGGTATATAAACGCCTCCGGGTCGTTACTCATTAGGCAGACAACTTCATCTTGTACAGGGTGAGTCATAACTATTAAGACTTAGGCTAAGGGCGAATTGTTTGGACCAAAATATTGCTTCACGTGGCGTCCCCTGTAACAAAATATAAATAGTACATAAGATAATATTCCATGTATAAAATTATGCAACTGTACCGATTTTGATAACAATTTGTAAATAGAAAGTGGAATTATTAGCAAAAAACGAAAAAAAATTCAACTTTATCTTTTTCCACAGTAATATTTTATTAAGGCATATTTAGTCATATTTTAGTCTAAAAAATCTACCCTTAGCATACAATGTGACCCATTTTGTTTGGAAGCACCCCTATAAAATCCGCATTTTTCAACGGATTTTGATTTAGTCTTTTTTGTTAGATTCAGTATCCAAAACAGTATTCGGGCACAAATTTTTCATACCATAATAGCTATTTTCAAGGCCCTCTACGTTAATTTTTCTTTGCCAAAAAAGACGAAAGTATATTAGGCATTTTTTTTTCTCAAATATGACTACACCACTGGATTCAGAATCATCACAAATGTAAACTATCAAAATTTTATAAAAAAAGTTTTATTAACAACAAAGTTATCACTACATGAATTTGGAAAAAGTTGTTTTTTAATTAATTTTTTACTAAGAATGTAGACACATTTTAAAAATGGCAACATGGTAAACAAAAACTAGGACTCAAACATATTGCACTGTAAAAATTCGAAGCCGAAATTTTAAAAGACAGGATAATAGGTCCATTCTTTTTTGAGGGTAACATGAATGCCAATAACTTCATGGAATTCTTGGAAGGTGAGTTATCCGCAGTGATTGACGAACTACCACTAGCAGAAAGAAAAAATTTGATATTTCAGTTAGATGGTTGTTCTGTACACTATTCTAGGATTGTCAGGCAGTGGCTTAACGAAAGATTTCCAAATGGTTGGATAGGTCGCGGTAATGAGTTAATCGAATGGCTTCCTAGATCGCCCGATTTAACTATATTGGATTTTTATCTGTGGGGTCTTTTGACACAAAAAGCGTATAAGACACGTCCAAGGAATAGAGCAGAACTGTGTGACAGAATACGACAGGCGTGTGCTGGAATAACGCCACATGAAATAAAAAAAGCGCTAAGACATAGTCGCAAACGATATGAGAAATGTGTGGAAATTAACGGAGGTCTGGTCGAGACTACAAAAATGTAGAATTCAATTATTATTAAGTAGTTTAATAATCAAAATGTATTATTTGGTGTTAATTTGTATTTTCGTCACATCAGCACAATTTTACATTACTCTCAGAAGCTATAACTCCAGAACGGGTTAAGGTATCGGGTTCGAATTTTTACAATGCAATATGTTTGAGTCCTAGTTTTTGTTTACCATGTTGCCATTTTTAAAATGTGTCTATATTCTTAGTAAAAAATTAATTAAAAAACAACTTTTTCCAAATTCATGTAGTGATAACTTTGTTGTTAATGAAACTTTTTTTATAAAATTTTGATACTTTACATTTGTGATGATTCTGAATCCAGTGGTGTAGTCATATTTGAGAAAAAAAAATGCCCAATATACTTTCGTCTTTTTTGGCAAAGAAAAATTAACGTAGAGGGCCTTGAAAATAGCTATTATGGTATGAACATTTGTGCCCAAATACTGTTTTGGATACTGAATGTAACAAAAAAGTCTAAATCAAAATCGGTTGAAAAATGCGGATTTTATAGGGGTGCTTCCAAACAAAATGGGTCACACTGTATGACCAAATAGTTGACTCACCCTGTATAGTCGAAAATTTTAGTAAGTCAAAAACACAGCTTCTGTGAGTTTTTTTCTATTTTGTTTTGGAGACAGTTAAAGAGATCATATTCTTAGATAAAAATAAAAATACAGTCATCTATTATTTTTTTTTTTTGTTAATTAATATTAACATAAAAAAATATTACAAAAGCTGAGCGTTAGAATGAAAATAGTGACATTGAATGTTGTAATATTTTATGTAATGCCAGATGGAATTCTTTATAGATAGTTTTACAATTTGTTTTTCCAATTGAACCATTAGAAAATATAAATTAATAAATAAAAAATTTAAACAGAAAAATAAAAATATCTATATGAGATTATATTCAGTTTTAATCTAAATGCAAATGACCTGAGAGATAAACTTTAACAATAAATACAACATTAATTTATGGTGCTGAATTAGTTTTTCTCTTATTATTAGGGGATTTCCAGGATATTTTTAATTAGAAATTGTGTTAAATAAAACAATTTTCCTATTTCTATGGAACGTGCTTGCATGTCGTTTTTCTTTCAGTGTATCTCAACTACTAATTAGAGAAGAGTATGCATCATCATCATGGCATGGGTCGTTGTACACTTCAATCCCAGCTAAAGTAAGGCCTGTTTTGATTAAACATGATGCAAATCACCTAATCAACCGTTCTGGTCACAGCTTGACATTCCTTTGTAACTTAGTCACTGTATTTATTGTAACTCAGGACGAAGATTAAAATTTTTTAATGTTTCAATTTGTTATTTATACTCTCTATAATATACACAGACCGCTGATTCGTCAGAAAGTTTCTTTACAAACAATTTTTGTTTTAATTTAAATGGGTATTTAGTTTTAGAGCGTTGCAGATCGAATATCACAGCTCCCTGTATATCTAAATATTTACATTTTAAAAACTTTAGTTTTTAGATCGTTTGAAACATTTTTTTTTTAATAAAAAATATTTATACGTGTTTGCTTAAAACAGTACAGGACAAATTTTGCAAATAGCATTATCAGAAATCCTTATCATTTTCCAATAATATTATACCATAATTTTGGAGGCGTCAGTTGAATTATTTTTAGAACAAGTCGTATCTAATTACTATATAATTTTTATTATTGCCAGGTTTAGCGGGAAACTCGAAGATAAAATTAAATATGTTGAACAATTTTCAAAAATGATCTTACTACGATGATATAGAGAGCAAAACAGTCGAAAGAAAACATAGAATGACGTGATGGGAGAGAATCTAGCGAGCAGAAAAAAAAATTAAATAGAAGAAAAAGGCATAGAAAGAAAAATAAATAATTACACCTTAACACCTACGGGTATGATGAGTCTATGGACCTTAAACTCTGTCAATGTTTTTTTAGCGATGTATGTATCACACTAATTAATAAACCAATTAGTCCAGTAAATAAAGGCACCAACCTGTTCATCTCATTATTTTGTCGGACTTTTTTTTTGCAACTTGTAGGTATTCATGTGTAGATTACTCTCTGAAAATATGTCCTCCGCGGGATTTGCGAAAGGGGCTGGAAAATGGCCCATGATCCCGAAAATTCAGTTTTTGGCCGATATCTCCCGAAATATGCTTCTTAGAGAAGTGGGGTTTTGCTAGAAATGAAGTACAGTTCATTACCTACAAAAATGGTCCTCATCATTTTTGTCCCTGGATCAATATTTCCTTTAAAAAAAGGCTTGCCAAAATTTTCCGGAAAACTAAAAAATTTTAAAAACCATTGAAAAGAGGACATTTTCAGCTTTCCAATGGTGTGCATTAAAGACCGATATTGCCAATCATTGTTTATCTATTTGCGGTAGTCCCGAGGATTTTCAGAAAACTCCGGAAATCAAAAAAGAAACGTCCCAAGAAAAACATGTTGTTTATAAAAATACACAAAAATTATTCATTCATTATTTCGGAATACATTCACCACCTATCAAAGTCCCATTATCCAAAGGGTTTCGGTAAAACTACGCTTAATTTAAAAAATATGAACGGATTGATAAGGGCGGTCAAATATTCAGGAAAAATAAAGTTTGGCCAGTTTTTTCAATATTCCTGGAAAATGAAAAAAACAAAAAAGTTACACGATGTTATAGGTACAGGTCCCTCCTTTCATATGCACTTTGAATCATGAAAAAAGATTCATTTTTACTCAAGTGTTATGGGTCAATTTGCCCGCCCTCCCATGCCTACATTCACGGAACGTGCTCCCGGAGACGCCGCGTAGCAGCTCGAAATCCAAGGTACCCTTGGGCCCGTTTATCTCGAAAACGGTTAAACTTTTGACAAAAATTATAGGGATCATTTTTGTAGATAATAAACTACTCTCCATTCCTAGCAAAACCCCACTTCTCTAAGTGTCATATTTCCGGAGATATCGGCGGAAAACTCAAATCAAATTTCGCGGAGGAGATATTTTCAGAGAGTAATCTACCCGTGAATACCTACAAGTTTCAAAAAAAAAAGTCCGACAATAATGAGATGAACAGGTTTCTCGGTCTTTATTTACTGGACTAAATTTTCTACCAAACAAGATTGATGACTAATTAATTTTAGAAAGTATTTTTAACCACACTCCACCTATTTGATTATAATATTATTACCAAATAAAATTGTTTATAAACTTTATTTTGAAAATAAACAAAGTCTACACCCAGTATATTATTTTTGACTCGTATTTCTGGTTAAACTCGTAATTTTTTTCATTGCTTTGAACCTTTAGTTTTGTATAATTTTTTTAATGGTCGAGTTATGCAAGTTCTTCTTCCTTTATAGTGTGATATCGACTCCGGCCGTCACGACCGGAAGAAAAATATCGAACAAGACTTTGGAATACTAGAAATAATATGAAACCAGTTTGCATTGTGCAAAGTGCGCGATGGTGTGTACATTTTCAAGGACAGTTCACCTTAAAGACGACTTCATGTAGGAGAAAGGATTTATGTTGCACAATCTGTCAATTATATTGAAATTTTATTGTTATTGTTTTTTATTTTCACGTGGGATGTTCAACGAGGTGTTAATTATTGTCTTCCACAGATTTTTAGTTAAAAAGTACCTAATATATCGGTAATTTTTTGGCTTTAAATTAATTTTTTTAAATTATTCAAAACTAAAACCCTTTCGTGACCGATTAAAATCTCCTCACCTGTCAGACCATGTTTGCTGCTTAAGGAATTATCTTTTAAGTGGAACAACCATAATCATGTAATTGGATTTCATCGAATCCGTCTGAGCATTTTTTAAACGTCATTGGTGTAGCAAAAGGACTTCTTATTGTTTTTTCTTTCAGCTAGGGTATCCTTTAAAAATTTTAAGAGTACGCCATTGACCAAGTTGAAATTATCTAGCTACCCACACGCTCATTGGAGATTATCTTTACTAAATTGATTTTTATTAGACCTTTCTGTAAAAATTGGGTGAATGAAATTTTTTTTTCAAGTCTTATACCGGGTGTCCCAAAAATCGTTTACCTGCAATAACTCGCTTAATTTAAAAGATAATTCAATACTGTAAAAACCGTTGTGAATGGCATCAAAATTCCTTCCTAATGACGTATCAGAAACTTTATTTCGCTTGACAGTCCCTGTATGTTTTCGTTGTTAAAAAATGTTGATATAATAAGTTTGGAACAACAATCATTTGCGAATAGTACCTACCTAAGGTTTTGTAGTTAATAGACGAATTACATTTTTATACTATCCACAACTTTAACCATTTACATCCAGTCCAAACTAGTACACTGCTCGACGAGTGCCCCGTTTATACCAATAACATTTTCTTCAACGTCTTCAAAGGTTTCGCACATGGTGTTTCCCAAATTGGAACGGAAGTTGCGCATTTAGTTCAAGAACTGATTTCGACATAATAGAATTAATATCTGTAATCGGTGTTTTGGTTGACGACAATACCTTAATATTAAATCAAATTAATATTCTTTAGTGATGAAAGCCGCTTTCACAACGATGGTCTAGATAATACAAACAATGCCCATTATTGGTGTGTGTGTGTGTGTTGTTCAACTCGTTTTCAAACATTTTGGGGTATACCGGGTGGTGAATGGTCGGACGCACCATAGGAAATCCCATGGAAAATCATAAACTCTTAAATTCCTGCTTCCCAAATCATTTTAGGTGAAAACTCAATAGGAACTTTTCTTTAAAGAATTAAATACTGCATCAGATGAGACTATTAAAAATATTTTTCAGCTTTTGGTAGTTGAAAAAATTGACCAATTTATTTACCGTTCTTGTACAGCATCAAGACAGCAATGATATGTCAGGATGACTAAAATATTTAGATGTCAAATCATTTAAATAGTCAAAAAAATAGAAAACAAAGTTATTTATTGTTAAATAAATACAAACGCTAAATAAATTACAATAAATGCTCAAATAAACCACCGTTTTGGGCTAAACAATATCCTAATCTATCATAAAACTCTCGTCGAACATTTGCTAGAATGCGAGGCGTTATTTTTGCACATTCTTCTCGGATGCCTGTCTTTAATGCCTCTAAATCTGGAAACCTTACCGTGCCGTAAATTTTGGATTTTACATCTCCCCAGAGATAAAAGTCATTTGGGGCAAGATCTCCAGATCTTGGGGGCCATTTAATTAGACAATTTGGTCCTATCACACAGTTATTAAAACAATTATTGACAAATTCTTTCACTTCACGGCTGTTGTGAGCAGGACAACCGTCCATTTGAAACCAAATTTCTTCTTCTTCGGAAGCTACTTCTGCGAGTGCTGGTAAAATTTCTTGTTGAAGCAAATCCAAAAACCTTCCTGAGTTTAGATTTTCCTCGTAGAAAAAAGGTCCAATAAGATGATGCCCCAGTATTCCTGCCCAAACATTGATTTTTTGGTGATATTGAGTACGAGTTTCCACAACAATTTCAGGCCTTTTAGTTGACCAAATTCTACAGTTTTGCACGTTGGGTTCATTGTTTAACGTAAACGTACACTCGTCTGTAAAACAAACATTTTTTAAAAATTGTCGGTCTGCATTCGCCCTCTCCAGCATCTCATAACAAAACTCTGCTCTTCTCTCATAATCTCCCTCAAGCAACTCTTGATGACATTGAACTTTATAAGAATGGAAGTTATTCTTTTTTAATATTTTTAATGCAGTTGAATTATGCATGTCGAACTGCTGTGCGATTTCTCGAGAACTTATTCTGGGATTTTCAATAACTGCAGATAATACATTTGTGGTATTTTCATTTTCAAACACATTTATTTGAATGTTTTGGTCATTTTTGTTACACTTGCATAAAGGAAGCAATGTGCCAGTGTTTTCAAATTTTTTGATTATTCTTCCAATTGTAGTATGGCTTGGAATCGGGCGGTTTGGATATTTCGCGCTAAATAAAGCACTTACCGTGCGCGTACTATTGCCGGAATAAAACATTTTTACAATTTCTACTCGTTCTGAAACGGTGTACGACATTTTTTACGTTTATTGTTGTCACTAATTGAATAATAGAATGACAATCTTGATAATAGCTTTTAAAGGTAACGTCATCCTGACATATCATTGCTGTCTTGATGCTGTACAAGAACGGTAAATAAATTGGTCAATTTTTTCAACTACCAAAAGCTGAAAAATATTTTTAATAGTCTCATCTGATGCAGTATTTAATTCTTTAAAGAAAAGTTCCTATTGAGTTTTCACCTAAAATGATTTGGGAAGCAGGAATTTAAGAGTTTATGATTTTCCATTGGATTTCCTATGGTGCGTCCGACCATTCACCACCCGGTATATATGTATGGTGTGGGTTATTCAATGGTTATTTGATTGGGCCATACTTTTACGAAAGCACATTGACTGGATACAGGTATTTAGATTTTCTTGAAAACAAATTACCAGAAATTTTGGAAGATATTTCTTCAGGAGCTTCTATAGCTATAGCTGGGCCACCCCACTCACTTTTTTGTGGGATTATCTTATAGTATTGGTATATCAACACACGGCCTGTAGATTTATTTAATTTTTCCTTATAGTTCTGTTTTATTTGAATAGGGAAATTTAAAGATTAAAAACTTGGGACTACTGACTCACCACTTCGAAGACGGAATTTAATTTTAATATTTTTTACGTAAAAGCAATGTGGTTTCGTTTATCGAAAATGTGATCTTCATTTTATAACCATCGTCACTGGAAGTTCAGTGGTATGGCAAAACCCAACCAAATATGTCGTGGTGAATGTTTAAATACACTGAGAACAAATATAATGAAAAATAATTTAAAAAAATCATTCGTTACCGTTTTTTGATATTTTGGTCGACCCTGTAAAATACCGAATTTATGACGTGTCGAGATTCAGGTGTTTTGTCAAGATATAAATTTAAAGAAGACAAATGATTTTGCACAATGCATATATCAGATGAATTATTTATAGACCAAGAGAATGTGCGTTGTAGACCATCTGTCTCTATACCACAACCTTTCCTTTATGATAATGAAGCAGACTTTTATCAATAAAAAGGATTATACCACAGAAACTAATAGAGGTTATAAAATAATTCAGGTATCTTACATTTTATGACAAATTTTGTTTTTACAAACGAGTTTTCTGTCTGCGAACTTTCTGGCCCACAAAATTAGACTACAAGGAAAAATACTGGAAAATATTGATTGACATTTTCTTTTTTTTTAGTTTTAGAATTTGAGTTTTTACTTCTCCAACTTTGGCGATTTATAAAATGAAAATCCTTCTGGTTATGGTACTGTTGGATTTTGTGTGTGTGTGTGTGGGAGCAGGGATGGCCTCAGCCAAAGGCTATTGGCCACAGAATTTTTTTTTCTTTCTTTGTGTCTATTAAATGTGCATAGGTTAAAGATATATTCTTGCTTGCTTAATGAAGTTTATTATACAGATTGCGTAAATTACATCGGAACCGTCTGGATTACACAAGTACGACAGATAAACAGCTGAAAGAGAGAGAAAGAATAATTATGCGCGGTCATTAAAGCGTGTACTTTGTTTCACCTTAGGGGTGTATACTTATTTCCCGAGACTGGCCGAATGCCCTATTTTAACCGCTGTTGCCAGAAGCGCAGATTAATTTGTACAAATCATATTTTTGTCTCGTTATCGTTGACTTTTTTTTCGAGGGTGAAAATACAGCACGTTTGTGCCAGCATTATGCCAAATAATCTTAGAGATATGAGATCAAATCTTTATCACAGATTTGGTTATTGTATGGCACAGGAAGGTGGTTTATTTGAGCACTTAATTCATTAAAATTATGTTTACCTTTAGAATGGATTTTTATTTTTATTTTTTCAGGAAGTTTATATTTTATGTTTAGAATAGGTGTAGGTACCTACCTACTTATTTTATTTTTTCAATTTAATTTATTAATGGAAGGGATTCTTAGTTTATTAATTATGGTTCTCTCAAGAAATGCTGTTTTATTTTCAAGTTACAATGGCTAAAATAATATCCTATTGTAGTTAGAAATTGTCACATTGGTCTGAAATGATCATGTTGACAAAAATGAATTTTAAGATGTACACGTTACGTAATAACGATTGTATTTTTTTATTTCTTCAACACCCTCACTCCTTCCATGTAGGGAGCATACTGAATACCACCAACTAGTGAATTATCTCTGTAAAGGACCATTCGGCCAGTCTCGGGAAATAAGTATACACCCCTAAGATGAAACAGAGTGATGACCGCGCACAATTATTCTTTCTCTCCCTTACATATATCCTTGTCGTACTTGTGTAATCCGAGGCCAGGGTTCCGATGTAATTTAGGCAATCTGTAGAATCTAAAGTAGCTTTTTCTGTGCATGCCAGGAGTGAGCTAATGTTCAGAGGAAGGGGAAAGTTGCAAAATGGAAACTGTAGATTACCCAATGGTTTAGTTTTAGTCGGGTTATAGTTGCTTTGTATTTTCTACTATAATCAAACTTTGTTATGTGTGGTAAATTATTTGGTAGATTTGGATGAAGCTGGAAGTAGGAGCTTTTTGATGTTTTGCTGTTGGATTTTGGTCTTGTTGCTTTCGAAAATTTCATTTGCGAAAAATACATCAGATATGATGTTTTCTCTAAAATTTTCAACTATTATTGTGTTATAAGATTTTAAAAATGTAACGAGATAAATGAAATTACGTGTAGAACGGCATGGGTTGCGTTAACACCGAGTAAACAAAAAAAAATCTTCTGTAGACACAAGAGAGTTTTATCTGTATAAATCCAAAAATAAACCGAATTATTCAACGAACATTTCCCAAAGGAAATGTAAATTTATTTTGTCACACGAGAATGTCCAAATAAACAAGCTACGCCACCAATAACAATTAAATTTAAACAAGTTCTAGACATATGTGTGTCAACTGTGTATGTACATTTATTTATTACAGTTTGATTAGGTGAAAAAAATGTAATATTTTTATAATTAGGATATTTATTTTCGTATCTGAAGATGCAGGTAGCCGATGTCAAAGTGACAACTACACTGTGTAATATGAAATTTTGTGAAAAGTAAAATCCTTCAAGGACAAAGGGAAAATTCAGTGCAGCCTTGCGTAATAATTATGATGAAATAGTATTTTCAACTTATTTAATACACGTCTTAATAATTTTAAAATACATTTTAATTGATATACTCAGTATTAAATGGGTATTTTATTGAAACATTTAAAAAAAAAATGGGAACGGAAAACCTTGAGGGTCATTAATGACTTTGATGGTAATGATTAAAATCACATTTACACTTTTTATGGCGCCTCATCCATAAAAATTAACAATTGCAATAAAATTTATTAAAACAAAAATGTCGCTCGGTTCTTTTGTAAAATAAAATTGCCGAAAAACTCATCTGTGTTTGTGCTCGAATTTTATTTATATGGTCGTCAATCAACGACAAAAAATATATATTCGACTTGAAAGAAAAAATATCTTCCAAGGTAAAATTATGATGAACGCAACATGAGCAATAATGATTTCGTTATGAAATATTCAAATATTATTTGAAAGTTTTTACTCATACAAGTCATACAGAATATTAGGAAATTGTGTTCTTCTGTTTAACAAAAAGAGCAGTAATATCTAAGCGAAGCATTCTTAGGACAAAAACTTGAATAAAATGACAATGAAAATACATACAAAACTTCCCCTAAAAAATGTTAATAATAATAATAAGTATGTAAGGCTTCCCTTAGTTTACCACTTTCCGGTTAGAAACATATAGAGATAAGGTGTTCAGATAAAACTATAAACGAGGTGAAAAAGTCCAAAACTAGACTACATTTAGGCCACTAGCGACTAGCTACAATTAATTTAACAACGGGAATTTTTCACTTATAATTGCACAAGTGGTTTGTATTTTATCGGGTAAATTTGGGTTGTTTAATGAGAAACTATTTCCTTTAGCAATTTGACGAGAATAACTGTCAACTATTAAAAATACGACACCGAAGGTAGAGTGTTTTTAATAGTTGACAGTTATTCTCGTCAAATTGCTAAAGGAAACAGTTTTGAAAATTTGAACAGAAATTTACCCAATATCAATTAAAAACCTCGAGTGTAATTCGGCAGAACAATTTAATGAATGAGAATTTTCGAAACATATCAATGCAAACATTATTTATGAAACATTAAAAATAAACACATTTTTATTTTAATGTACAATTATTAAAAACGCAGAAGTTATTGAAATTCATACTATAGGAACAGTGATATCGCTGCGGGTGCTACAGCTAATCGTTTCTGTAGTAGATGTTGAAATTTTTTCATTTTCCAAACGAATTGATTGAATAATGCTTGAATGATACTCTTTGTCAACTTGTAAGTATGGTTTTATTGATGATGAATTGCTGTGTCCTGTTATTTTTATTAGAGCTTGTTCTTCAATTCCGCTTTTACTTAATTCGCTAACTGCTGCCGTTCGATTTGAGTGATGTGTAATTTTGACACGTTTGACATCTAAACCAATGCGTTATGCTGAGCGTTTAGTCCATTTGAAAATTTCATTAATTCCAATCGGCAAATTCTTGTACCAACCTTTAGAATTTTTCTTTTTCCAAAAGGGATTTGGTATAAGAAATACTCTGTCCGAAGTTATAAAAGTGTTTCGTTTTTCCATTAACTTTTTGAATAAACGTATTGGGCAAATATCTTCGTCGAAAATATTAGGCGTGATCCATTTGCTGTCACATAATTTATTGTTGCCGCCTTGTCTCGTTTTCGAAAATAGAGGATTACACTCGATACGTCCAGTTTCTTTTCCATTATTTTCAATTTCAGATACGAAATAAGTAGTTTTGTAATAAGGTGCTTCTCCTCCGCGCCAAGCTAGTTCAAACGCCAAAATGTGATATAATTTCTTTTGAAGTCCTTCCGGTTCATTTTCGTTATATAATCTGGCCATTGCAAATACTTCAGATTTATTAAGAGCTGATGCACTACATTTTCTCTTTTCGGGTTGTGCTTGAAGGATTTTACGTTTAGCATTAGGTACGTGCAGCTCGTGATGAATTAAACTGAACATCGGTGAAAGGATTGAATACAATATTAAATTCGTTATAATATTTACTTTGTAGCATTTTAGCGGTGGTGTTCCAAATTGTTTTAACTACCGCTTCTTTGTAGTCTTCTCCGTTACTTTTTTGCATATTAAACGCCCAATCTTGCAATATTACATTCAATTTCTCGATGGAAGTATCTGGCTGAAATGTGTATCTTTTTGCATCGCAAAACGTAGAAAATTGTCGCCAGATTGATGATTGCGTCGCAATTGTATTAGTAGGCACACAGGTATTAACAATTTGACTAATTTCGGCGTTCGTAGACACACCGAATCGACTCATTGTTAGTTCTAGAAAATTCAATAAGTTGTTGCCAAACTATTTATTCTGGTAACCAACACCGCGATAATTGATGAACAAATGAATAAGTGAAAAAACCACTAGTGTATTTGTCGCTGTAAAAGTTAAAGCTAACTTTTGCCGCTGTCAAAGTGACAATTGCACTGTGGCATATGCGATTTTTTATATATGAATTAAATAGTCACTTTCAATTATTAATGTATCTATGAGAAAAGTATTTGTTACGTAAATTTGTTACTCTATTAATACAGTGGAAAGTACACGAAGAGTTTTATAGATTTGTAAACAAATTTCACTGATTACTTTGACCGACCTCTCTTTGACTCTTTCAATAGCAATTATTATATTTGTTTAGCTGTTCATATGGCAGTGAAACTTTCTTTCATTTTGTTTTGAAGATGATACTTGAAGATTTTATTTATACAATGTGATTCATTATTGATACTCCACTATATAGTCCAGATTTGGTCTCGAACAACTTGTTAAAACCATATTTTCGGGAAAAATAAGCACGTATGTTTTTTTTTTTCGAAATTTCAATGACACTTTTTATAGGCGACGAAAAACGTTTATAATTTTCTGATTCACTCTGAACGTCTCGACAAAGATATTAAAAAATTTACGAATGTGAAAGTGAAGTGACTATACATGTAATGTTTTTTGTTGATATATTATCACTTGTACTTTTGTATGATTCAGTATTTTGCAATAGAACGTTTAAAAAAAATACCAACAAGTAAAAGCTTTTAATTACTATAAAAAAACATCAAAACAAATTACATTTACACTCAGTCCAGCAAGCGGAAAAAGGAAATATTACTTTTAGAATATTTAATGATCCTTTTAGGAATGCTGAATTCAGGATTTAAAGCTAGTTATCCTCGAAGGATTTATATTTCAATCATAATAACTAAACCTCCCACGTAGTTTATCGATAATAGAGACCAAGTTTTTATTGTGTATTTTTGGGCTTGGAAATTTTTTTTCTATAAAACCTTTTGTGTACACTTCTAAGGTTATTTATAGGTTAATTCTTTCATTAAAATTATTGACACGTATCTCACTGTCCGCTTCAGACTTTAAGTATTATAAATGATCTAGAAGTATTAAATCCGTTTTGCGGTGTTAATTCAAGATAAATTCAAACCTCACTTGCCCTTCGGCAACAGGGTGGTAAAAAATAAAATGACAATTTTGTGCTTGTTTTAGGATGATGACGAGGACGAACTCGATTACGCTGACGATGAGGACGATTCTGGTGAAGAAAGTGAATTTTTCGATTCTGTAAATGATGAAATTCAAGCAGAAGAACCAACAACGAGTAGCGTACCAACGAAAACTATTTCTAAATTAACCGAATACAAATGGAATCATTTCGGTACTAGAGAACGAGTGGACGAGTCGATGAGACAACAATTGAACTTGAAACCTTCTAAAGAACGTAAGATATTACGTAATGTACCGTTATAGTACCTAAAAATTTAAATATTCGTAATTATTAGATCATTTAACGTAAGTTTGCTTCAGTACTTTTTCCTCTATCTTGTAAAATAACTGGTAGGGGTGAGTGGAAAGCTGACTCAATAAAAATGTCATAACTTTTGTTCCACTTTGTGAATTCTGACAAACTTTGTATCATTTGAAAGGGGATTCATATCATAATAAAATACCGGGTGTCCCAGAAGTTTCTGACCCTTTTTTACTGTAAAAATCTCGGTTTTCGAGGAACAATTTCTTTTTATATAAAGTTTTTTCAGTATAATTGTTTAATTAGTGAAATCTTATATAGGGTTTTTTAACAAAATGGTATTTTTAAATGAAAATGTATAATTTGTTGAAGTTTAGATGAAAAATAAGGTAAGTTATTTGCATCTCCCTATCGTTTCCGAGTTCCGAGATTTTTACAGTTAAAATGGGTCAGTAACTTCTGGAACACCCGGTATTATATTAACGTTTTATTCCGCTAGGTGGCGGTGGTTGAACAATAATGATTTCTTTTCAACTTTTTTCGGGATTGTATATTAAAAGAATGCTATTTTTGTGTAATTATTAATTAAATAATATAGAAGAATATTTACGAAAAATTTTTTCCATTTGTTACGCCACTGGTACAGTTTTCAAAACAATCATCAACTGTGATTAGCAAATAGCGCGGTTCGAATAAGTAAGACTGCAAATCGGACCCCACACACGAATTTATCAATAATTATTTTCAATGTCTACCAAGTATTTGTTCGCAACCGACTTAATAAATGTCTCTCCTCAATCGATCATTTAAATTGACCGAACAAATTTCAATTATCTTATGGGGCTTATCGCATGGGGTAACAAAAACCGATACTCACGCTTATTAGATGCAATAAAAAGAAATAATACGTCCGTAATTATCATTCTTATAATTCTAATATACAAGGGACGTGGGAAAATTAATGTACTTTTTGTTGCAGAATTGAAAGTAAAAGCAGTTATAGAGCACTATACTCGCGTCAATCAGCAATCTAAGTGCCTTACTCCGTTACCGAGAGTCATTTCAGTGCAGCAGGAACATCCAGATCCTTCTAAAACATACATACCATCTTGCACTGTATTACATCGATGTGCTGAAGATTCTGGATGTTGTAAAAGAGATACTAGATGCCAGTATAAAACTAGGGTTTTGGTATCCCTATATTTTTATGTAAGTACTTACACCTTTTTCTTGGTTCTTTATTCGTTGAAAATGAGAAAGATGCTTTTACTTTGTGGATTGAATTACACATTTGTCAAAACTAAAAAACGATGTGTAGTCTTGGAAAATGCAAAACAAAATTTGCGAATAATGATCATGCTTTTGCCAACTGCATTTTGTAAACACTTCCTAGAACTATAAATAAATTACAAAGTACAGAGACGGACTTTCAGTCTTCAACTTAAAGTGGCTTTTAGATAAATATTTGGAAATCGAAAAAAAATACGAATAGGATGTTAATTGATAGGAAAATTATTTTAATATAACAAAAAATTGTCATATTTGAAACCTAGAACTGTTTTTTAACATAAAATAGCCATTAAAGCCATTAAAGCGCTGAGTTCCTGTGTAATCAGTTCCAAAATGGTGTGGGAATGCCTAGGCAAACTTAATGAACTAGGCGAGAACAATATAGTCACCTTACTGTGGATTCCAGGACACACTGGAATAGAAGGAAACGAAATAGCAGATGAACTAGCAAAGAGGGGGAGTGAAATACCCTTTTGGGGGCCGGAACCTTTTTGCGGAATCAGCTCCAATGTAATATTGGAAGAAACAGGTAAAGCCGAAGAAAAGAGAAGATCTGACAATTGGAAAGATCTAGTAGGGCTTAGGCAATCAAAGATTCATCTGGGTGACTACAACCTGTTGAGATCAAATGAATGCATAAGTCAAAGCAAAACTGCACTAAGAGTTTTAACAGGAATCCTAACGGGACATTGTCGCCTGAATGGACACCTTAAAAAGCTCAAAATAGTGGAGGAAGAAGATTGTAGATTTTGTGGAATGGTGAAGAAACCTCCATCCACATACTTGCGAACTGCACAGTATTTCAGAATCCTAGGGCACAGTACCTGGGAGACTACTGGATAGAAGAGGGACAGTTACCTAAGTTGAGGCCTGCAGATATCCTAAAATTCCTCCGGGAAATAGGACTAAAGGAGCTACTAGTATCTGAGACTCTCCTCAGAAACTAAGTAGAAGTAAGGGGGCACAATAGATCTCTTAGGTCTCAGTGAATGTTACCCCAAAATACATACATACATACATAACATAAAATATATCTATGTCAACAAAACCCTCTAGGTTGGCTGTCGAAAGATTTTGTGAAAATATTTTTTTAATTTTTAGGTAAAGCCGATTGGACAAGACCACAATACGATAGAAAGACTCGATTTTTACAATCACACCGAATGTGAATGTAAGGAAAAAACGGAATACATTCCTCTCGAGATTGGCAAAGATACCGATGATGGTTTCAATCTTAAATCTAAAGAAGAAAAAAACTTTATAGAGATCAACGATACAAGGTAATAAAAACCAGATAATAAACATATTAATATAGCGAAAAAAAAAATTTACTCGGATGGATACAGGGTGTGTAATATATTACGTTGTATTGTAGTTTATTTTATTTCCAGTTGCATTTGTCCAAAACCTTACCAATCTTTTACGCGGACACAAAAATGCACCTGTGACTGTGACAAAGCTGACCAAGACTGTATTATACTTAAAAAGGGAAAAGAGCACTTCAGTATGACTAACAGAATGTAAGGATATTTAATTTGAAATAAATTTTTTTTTATACCTTCTAAATTTTTTTTTGTAGATGTATTCAAGATAACCAATGTGGTTTGCCGACATGCGAATACGGAGCTTACATGTTCAACGAAGGCAAATGTCCAACTAAGCAAGATAAATTAGAAGAATTTAGAAAGATAAGGTTACCCAATTGAAAACATAGAATACTAAAAATTTTTGATCCGATAAATTTTTCAAATATCTTTTAATAATAATAATTTACAATATAATATAATAGTTCATGTTTATTTATATTATTAAAAGGATAATAATTTAAATTATATATAAAATAATTTAAAGAATCGATCGGATCAAATATTGCTAAATGTACAGATTGCGAAAGGGCTTTTCGAACCGTACCATTTACACAAGCACGACAAAGAAAATATGAGAAAAACAGCTTGAAAGAGAGAGAAAGAACAACTGTGCGTGGCCAGCGAGGGCGTGTATTTAGTTCCGAATGTCCACTGCCCTCCCATTTCAACCGCTGTTGCCAGAAGCGCAGACTAATTTGTAAAAATGATATTTTTGTCTCGTCATCGTTGACTCCTTTTGGAGCTCATGCACTATTAGGCAAAACCAAACACCTCCATCCGGCAACAGTGTCATTTTCAAATACAATGGCATGCGCTTCCAATGTGATCAACGTTTATAGCGAAAAGACCTAGGAATAGCAATTTAAATGTGTAAAGTACACTGTTGCCAAATGGAGGTGTTTGGTTTTGCCTAATAGTGCATGAGCTCGAAAAGGAGTCAACGATGACGAGACAAAAATATCATTTTTGCGTTTCTGGCAACAGCGGTTGAAATGAGGTGGCAGTGGACATTCGGAACTAAATACACGTCCTCGCTGGCCACGCAAAGTTGTTCTTTCTCTCTCTTTCAAGCTGTTTTTATCATATTTTCCTTGTCGTGCTTGTGTAAATCGTACGGTTCGAAAAGCCCTTTCGCAATCTGTATATTTTACATTTAAATAATATTAAGTTTATTTAATTTTATTTACCAAAGGACCCAACATCAAATTTATACAGGATGTTGAACAAAAATTATACATATTCACTTTTCTGTATAGTGCCCAAGTAAAGAACAATTTTATAATAATAAGTATAATATAAATATAATTGAACTTCTTTATCAATTGGACACTATTCAGAAAACGAAGATAAGAATTCATTTAATTTAATTTTACACATTTTTAATAAATATCCGAAATACGTGTACGAATACCCTGTATAGCATTTAATTCTGTCATTTAATGGTCTTCATGTAAAAAATTGACAATTTTTTGACAGTGATATTTATGTGTTAAGTAAGTAAAAAATATAACAATACGACTGGGTTTATATTTATCTGGTTCATAAAATATTAACATCGTTTTTTCTGTTTTTTTTTATCGGCATCAACAGTTTTTTTTTGTTTAAAGTAGAAGCTGAGGATTTTAAGAAACACTTTTTATATATTTTATGAAGCATAGATTATATAAACCGTTTTTTTTATATTTAAATATCAATAAGACAAGTTCTATTATACTTATGTAACTTCATAAGATTTTTTGTATCTAAAAAAAAAAACTAGTCTTTTCTTCTTTTTTTTATTTAGGTAGGTGCTGATTTTAAAAAAATGTATATGTAGCTACATAAGTAAATAAATATGTTAAACTATTTGTTTTATTTTATTTTCAACCCTTCAAAATTTCTTTAGATAATTCTAGGGAATTTTTATTTTTTAACAAACAATTTTTATCAGTGTGACAAAACAAAAAAGAATCATCGTTGCGCTAGTTACGTCGAACGAAAAAAAAAACCGATTCATCAATTTTAACACAAAGAACAGCCCCGTGTCTCTCTCGAACCTGCTGAAGGACCACTTGAAAATATTCGAAACTTCTAATAGCTGTGACATGGATTCAGTCTCCTTTCTATTTTTAATCAGGATGAATCGCGTTCATCCTATTTACAAATCATTTATTGTTGTCGCCTTATCACTGGCTTTACTCAGTTTCAGTTCAATTAGAAAAAAGTTTATTTCCAGTGAAAATAATGTTTGTGAAAACACTACAAATGAACGTATAGAAGATTATGACGATGTAGATGATTATTTTATCTTTAAAAAGTACGTATTTTATAGAACAAAATATTTATAATGATTTTCTATAAAATTTTAGTAACTTCACTGAACCTCTTAATACACAAAAATTATATATACTGGGTCTTTTTGAGTTATCCACAAAATGGGGAAAAAGAAAAGAAGGTAACGTGGAGGTGTTAGGTGCGCAATTGGCGGTAAAACAAATAAATTCTTTAATAAAAACATCGAAAAACTATCATTTGGAATTATTGATAAACGACACTATGGTAAGCGTAACTTTTACAATTAACTCTATTTTATTTATAAAATATTTTTAGTGCGACCCTGGCGTCGGGGTGGATAGATTATTTCACGCTTTATATTCCAAATATTCCATTTTTATGTTACTTGGTACAGGGTGTTCGAATGTTACAGAAAGATTAGCTCAAATAGTACCTTATTGGAATATCATCCAGGTAAATGTTTAGTCTTAACAAAATGAACTTGTAAAGCATTTTTATATTTCCACAGATATCTTACGGTTCTTCTTCTCCTTACTTAAGCGATAGAAACAAATTTCCATTATTTTTTCGAACGGCAACATCAGATTCATCTCACCATTCTGCGAAAGTTCAATTCGTAAAAGCATTCGAATGGAAAGTGGTCGCGATGTTTACGGAAAACGAACATGATTTTTTATTGCCTGTAAATAGTTTGATCACCGATTTGGAAAAAGCCGATGTTATTTGTGGAGCTTCCATAACTTTTTCTTTGGAAAACTACAAGGAACAATTGGAAGTTCTAAAGGTAAAATATGATATTCTTCGACATCTGTTAGTAAAACGCTTTATTAAACAAGACAGGAAACTGTAATAATCTGTAAAATTCCTTTTTATTGAATTCTAATTTTTTTTTTTTTAGAATCTAAACGTTAGAATTATATTTGGAAGCTTTTCTACGAAAATGACATCAAAAATAATTTGTGCCGTAAGTACCTATTACTTTTTATTTTAAACAATATATAAATGATAATTATTATTCCTTTAAAGGCTCAAGAAATGGGAATGTTGGACAAATACGTTTGGATCATACACGAAAGACACAATTTTAAATGGAAAATCTCTGAATGCAAGTTAGAACATGATACAACTGGTATAATAACCATGTCCGATTTTATTTTCAATTCCATTGATTGTTTACCCCAGCAAATGGTAATAAACGATTTTTTTTTATATACTTGGTCTCTTAGTAGACTATAACACAATGGAAATATTATTTTAGGAAAACGTGAAGTTTGCCAGAGAAGTAGAAATTTTGAAAAACCATCGTTCTCCTTATCCTAAATACGCTTATGATGCTGTTTGGTCGATTTTTTATGCCTTAGAAGGTGTTCAAGTTAAAGAATGGTTCGATTTCAAAAACGATCTATATTATTTGAAACAAACAGTTGTGGATAATTTAATTGAAAAGATGGATTCTTTGACGTTTTTTGGATTATCAGTAAAAATACATAGAATTTTATTTAATTTATACTTTAATAAAATTAATATATCTTCACTTTTTAGGGTCCTGTGAGATTTAATAAAGGTGATAGGATTGCAAATTCTTTATTTCGACAACTGCAAGGTCTGTATTTTATTAATTTATTTATTTTTTTCAATTTATAACAGAAATTGTATAAAAAAATCGTCTTTTTCCATTACCACTTGAAATCTTATATATGTTTGAAACATAATTTTTCACTTATAATTGCACAAGTGGTTTGTATTTTATCGGGTAAATTTGGGTTGTTTAATGAGAAACTGTTTCCTAGCAATTTAACGAGAATAACTGTAAACTATTAAAAACACGACACCGAAGATGGAGTGTTTTTAGGTTGACAGTTATTCGAGTCAAATTGCTAAAGGAAACAGTTTAGAATTTGAACAACACAAATTTACTCAATATCAATACAAACCTCGAGTGTAATTCGGCAGGACAATTTAATGAATAAGAAATTTGGAAACATATCAATGCAAACTTTATTTATGAAACATTAAAAATAAACACATTTTTAATTTAATGTACAATTATTAAAAACGCAGTTATTGAAATTCCTACTAGGAACAGTGATATCGCTGCGGGTGCCACAGCTAATCGTTTCTGTAGTAGATGTTGAAGTTTTTTCATTTTCCAAACGAATTGATTGAATAATGCTTGAATGATACTCTTTGTCAATTTGTAAGTATGGTTTTATTGGTGATGAATTGCTGTGTCCTGTTATTTTTATTAGAGCTTGTTCTTCAATTCCGCTTTTACTTAATTCGCTAACTGCTGCCGCTCGATTTGAGTGATTTGTAATTTTGACACGTTTGACATCTAAACCAATGCGTTGTGCTGAGCGTTTAGTCCATTTGGAAATTTCATTAATTCCAATCGGCAAATTCTTGTACCAACCTTTAGAATTTTTCTTTTTTCAAAAGGGATTTGGTGTAAGAAATACTTTGTCCGAAGTTATAAAAGTGTTTCGTTTTTCCATTAACTTTTTGAATAAACGTATTGGGCAAATATCTTCGTCGAAAATATTAGGCGTGATCCATTTGCTGTCACATAATTTATTGTTGCCGCCTTGTCTCGTTTTCGAAAATAGAGGATTATACTCGATACGTCCAGTTTCTTTTCCATTATTTTCAATTTCAGATACGAAATAAGTGGTTTTGCAGTAAGCTGTTTCTCCTCCGCGCCAAGCTAGTTCAAACGCCAAAATGTGATATAATTTCTTTTGAAGTCTTTCCGGTTCATTTTCGTTATATAATCTGGCCATTGCAAATACTTCAGATTTATTAAGAGCTGATGCACTACATTTTCTCTTTTCGGGTTGTGCTTGTAGGATTTTACGTTTAGCATTACGTGCAGCTCGTGATGAATTAAACTGAACATCGGTGAAAGGGTTAAATACAATATTAAATTCGTTATAATATTTACTTTGTAGCATTTTAGTGGTGGTGTTCCAAATTGTTTTAACTACCGCTTCTTTGTAGTCTTCTCCGTTACTTTTTCGCATATTAAATGCCCAATCTTGCAATATTACATTCAATTTCTCGATGGAAGTATCTGGCTCAAATGTGTATCTTTTTGCATCGCAAAACGTAGAAAATTGTCGCCAGATTGATGATTGCGTCGCAACTGTATTAGTAGGCACACAGGTATTAACAACAATTTGACTAATTTCGGCGTTCGTAGATACACCGAATCGACTCATTGTTAGTTCTAGAAAATTCAATAAGTTGTTGACAAACATGCCAAACTATTTATTCTGGTAACCAACACCGCGATAATTGATGAACAAATGAATAAGTGAAAAAACCACTAGTGTATTTGTCGCTGCAAATGTTAAAGCTAACTTTTGCCGCTGTCAAAGTGACAATTGCACTGTGGCATATGCGATTTTTTATACATGAATTAAATTGTCACAAATAAAATAATTCACCATCAAACACACCTCGACAAAAAATGAATAAATAGATACAATTTTTTTAGGCGAAGACTTAAACACAATAGCGATATTCGATTCGATACGAAACAAATTAAACTTCAATTGTGTTACTTGTAAGAAAATTATTTGGAAAAACAACGAAATCCCAGTGGCGAGAAGAATTTTGAAAATTTCAAAACGAAAAATACCCGATATAGTATTCGCTGCGATAGTATTATTTTCAATATTAGGAATAACAGCTTCCATGAGCTTTCTATATTTCAATGTAAGATTTAAAAGAAGAAGATACGTTAAGCTGTCCAGTCCGAATTTAACCAATATCACAGTGATCGGTTGTACTTTTGTCTATTTATCTGTCATCATATTGGGATTAAACAATTCTTCTATAAGTTTAAATTCCTATTTCGATATTTTTTGTTCGGTAAGTACTTATAGAAAAAAAATTAGACAAGTCTGGTCATTTTTTGACTGATCAAAAAGGAACGTTGTTCCTATCTCTACACTCGTCAAACTTTAAAGCCAGACCAGACGGTCTGGTTGAAAATATGCTGTTCGGAACTGCTAAACACACTCGCAAGTCTTGTGATAAATATGACGAACTAGTGCTTTTTGCCATATTTATAGGCACGTTAAAAACCTACAGCTATGGTCAGTAAAAAGATGTCCAGATCTGTAGAGAAATACTAAAAACTTTCTTTTAGGTTAGAGTCTACTTGTTATCGACAGGATTTTCTCTAACTTTCGGATCGATTATGGCGAAAACTTATCGCGTACATAGACTATTTACATTTTTAAAATCCGGTTCGGTTAAAGATAAACTATTGAGAGATCAACAATTGATAAGTTTAATATTCGTCCCATTAATATTCGACGGTTTCATTTTGGCTTTATGGCTGACGATAGATCCTTTAAAAAGAAAATTATACAATTTGACTGTAGTTATATCGTTTTCGGAAAAAGGAGTCGACTATCAACCGCAGGTAAATAGGCCAAGCAATAGGTAAATATTTTCAACAAAAATCCTAGTAGAAAACTGATAATACAGTGTGGAAACCACTTATGGAATAAAAATGCCGAGACACGTCAACTAATGAATTGAGTTGTGCGTTATGTAAACATGAATTTAAATTCACGTAAGTATGCCATAGTCGGTGTTGTTTTTTTTAATGAAACACCCTGTATATTTGCATATTTTTGGAATCCTCTTAATGGAACCGATTTCAACAAAATGAATAATGTATGGTAAATTATGAATTAAAATAAAACAACACCGACTTTGGCATACTTGCGTGAATCACCCTGTACATTTAAATTTATGTTTACATAACGCACAACTCAATTCAAAAGTTGACGTATCTCGGAATTTTTTATAATTTTCTAAAATAATGACATAAAGAATTTTATTCCATAAGTGTTTACCACACTGTATATAAGACATTACGTAGTATCATTTTGATATGTTTTGGAGACGCAAATGTTTTTCAGTAATTTGTTATAAACATTTAAAACTAAAAAAACCTTGTCTTTTATACAGTGTGACCCATTTTGTTTGGAAGCACCTCTATAAAATCCGCATTTTCCAACCGATTTTGTTTTAGTCTTTTTTGTTAGATTCAGTATCAAAAACAGAATTTGAGCACAAATTTTCATACCATAATAGCTATTTTCAAGGCCCTCTACGTTAATTTTTCTTTGCCAAAAAAGACGAAAGTATATTAGGCATTTTATTTTCTCAAATATGACTACACCACTGGATTCGGAATCATTACAAATGTAAACTACCAAAATTTTATAAAAAAAGTTTTATTAACAACAAAGTTATCACTACATGAATTTGGAAAAAGTTGTTTTTTGATTAATTTTTTACTAAGAATGTAGACACATTTTAAAAATGGCAACATGGTAAACAAAAACTAGGACTCAAACATATTGCACTGTAAAAATTCGAAGCCGATACCTTAACCCGTTCTGGAGTTATAGCTTCTGAGAGTAATGTACAATTGTGCTGATGTGACGAAAATACAAATTAACACCAAATAATATATTTTGATTATTGAACTACTTAATAATAATTTAATTCTACATTTTTGTAGCCTAGACCAGACCTCCGTTAATTTCCACACATTTCTCGTATCGTTTGCGACTATGTCTTAGCGCTTTTTTTTATTTCATGTGGCGTTATTCCAGCACACGCCTGTCATATTCTGTCACACAGTTCTGCTCTATTCCTTGGACGTGTCTTATACACTTTTTGTGTCAAAAGACCCCACAGATAAAAATCCAATATAATTAAATCGGGCGATCTAGGAGGCCATTCGATTAACTCGCTACCGCGACCGATCCAACCATTTGGAAATTTTTCGATAAGCCACTGCCTGACAATCCTAGAATAGGGTACAGAACAACCATCTTACTGAAATATCAAATTTCTTCTTTCTGCTAGTGGCAGTTCGTCAATCACTGCGGATAACTCACCTTCCAAGAATTCCATGAAGTTATTGGCATTCATGTTACCCTCAAAAAAGAATGGACCTATTATCCTGTCTTTTAAAATTTCGGCATCGAATTTTTACAGTGCAATATGTTTGAGTCCTAGTTTTTGTTTACCATGTTGCCATTTTTAAAATGTGTCTACATTCTTAGTAAAAAATTAATTAAAAAACAACTTTTTCCAAATTCATGTAGTGATAACTTTGTTGTTAATGAAACTTTTTTTATAAAATTTTGATAGTTTACATTTGTGATGATTCCGAATCCAGTGGTGTAGTCATATTTGAGAAAAAAAAATGCCTAATATACTTTCGTCTTTTTTGGCAAAGAAAAATTAACGTAGAGGGCCTTGAAAATAGCTATTATGGTATGAAAATTTGTGCTCAAATTCTGTTTTCGATACTGAATCTAACAAAAAAGACTAAATCAAAATCGGTTGAAAAATGCGGATTTTATAGGGGTGCTTCCAAACAAAATGGGTCACACCGTATGATGGCATCATAGGATTTTTGTCAAAAGTTACAATACTCCCGTGCTCCGTTGCTTGGCCCAAAATTCAAACAACTATTTTCATCTATCGTTTGGTGTTTATCATATTTTTTTTTAGGTGGAAATATGCGACTGTAACAATATCATAGGTTGGTACATGGCGCTTTTAGGTTATAAAACGATGTTTATACTCATGGGAATTTATATGGCGTGGAAAACGAGACATATAAAAATACCGGTACTCAACGATTCCCAATACATCGGTATCTGCATGTACACGACAGTTTTCAGCATTGTAATCGTCGTTACGTTAAATATTATATCAAATCAAAATATAATATTAACGTATATCATTCAATCGGTGATTATTTTGATAGTTACCACTATTATTATGTTTTTTATGTTTCTACCGATTATAAAATCGGTGTATGGAAAACGAGACAGCGCCGATCCGATTATGTTGAGTATGGGTTTGACGAATGTTTGTAATACCAGAAGATTTATATTTAACGATAGTCGAGAAGTGTTGAACAGATTAGAGATTCAGAATAAGGTACATAGATGTCGATTGATAAAGCTCGATAACGAAATTATGCATTTGGAAGGTTTGTTGAAAAATTCGGAGAAATTTTAAATTATTTTCATAGTAAAAATAAATTCAAAGACCGCCAAAAGCATCAGGATCAACATAATCAGGACTATTCTGTATCTAAGTGGCTGTCAAGCAGCTTTATAGCAACTGACTGACAAGCAAAATTGCTATTCTGGTGACTACTAGTGGTTAAGAAGAATAATTAGTCACTTTTATAGTGTAAATCGACTCTACTTTTCCACAAACAAATCTAACAACTGAGAAAAGTGAGGTTAGAAGAATATTTTGTTGTTAGTGTTCAAATGTTCATAGATAAAGATTTGTTTAGTAAGATGGGGACGTCCTGATAAAATTAGAGGGTGTTTCTTTTCATAGCTAAATCTAGAATTTGACAATGTCCTACCAACCCTTAAAAAGCCAGAATCGTCAATGAATAGCTTTGAACTAAGAATTTTTGTTGAATGTTTTATTTTATTAGCCATTATTTGTTGAAAATCTTCGGAAAAACAATTTTCTGGTACATGAATAAGCAATTGATCGATTTCACTTATTATTAATGGACCATACTTACGGTCATTTGGACATTTTTATAAATTATTTACAGAAATAGAGACAATAATGAATTCACGTCCCATTTGTCCCATTAACACTTGGACATTTAATCATCGGGCACCAGTGTATTTCATAATCTATGTATGTATGTATGTATGTATGTCTTTTGGGGTAACATTCACTGAGACCTAAAAGATCTATTGTGTCCCCTTACTTCTACTTAGTTCCTGAGGAAAGTCTCAGATACTAGTAGCTCCTTTAGTCCTATTTCCCCGAGGAATTTTAGGATATCTGCAGGCTTCAATTTAGGTAACTGTCCCTCTTCTATCCAGTAGTCTCCCAGGTGCTGTGCCCTAGGATTCTGAATTGCTGTGCAGTTCGCAAGTATGTGGTTGGAGGATTCTTCTTCCACTCCACAAAACCTACAATCTTCCTCCTCCACTATTTTGAGCTTTTTAAGGTGCCCATTCAGGCGACAATGTCCCGTTAGGATTCCTGTTAAAACTCTTAGTGCAGTTTTGCTTTGACTTATGCATTCATTTGATCTCAACAGGTTGTAGTCACCCAGAAGAATCTTTGATTGCCTAAGCCCTACTAGATCTTTCCAATTGTCAAATCTTCTCTTTTCTTCGGCTTTACCTATTTCTTCCAATATTACATTGGAGCTGATTCCGCAAAAAGGTTCCGGCCCCCAAAAGGGTATTTCAGTTCCCCTCTTCGCTAGTTCATCTGCTATTTCGTTTCCTTCTATTCCAGTGTGTCCTGGAATCCACAGTAAGGTGACTATATTCTTCTCGCCTAGTTCATTAAGTGTGCCTAGGCATTCCCACACCATTTTGGAACTGATTACACAAGAACTCAGTGCTTTAATGGCTGCTTGACTTATTCCTACCGCCACACTTCTAACTTTCTCTGACAGTTGCTAACGTTAACAACCACAAACATTGTGGCTGCTCGGAAATAACTAATACTTTTGTAACCACTGGTTGCCTCTACAGAATACCCAATTGAAGACAAGTAGCAACCTAACCACTGACCTTGTTCTAAACCACTTGCTCAGTAGCAACTTTGCGATACAGAATAGGGCAGGAATTTCCACAAATAAGGACTAGGAACGCTTATTTTTAGACGTAACGACAGAAAGATTCATTAAAACTATTTTTCTTTGTTTGCGATTCATTTAATAAAGATTTAAAATATATTTTCATGAATTTTTAACCTGCTATTAGTTCGACGTTGCCCATACAACAGGAAACGATCTCTTGGTTCACTCTTTTTCGCAAGATATAATTAAATTTAAAGGTTCCAGTTATTGGTAGCATAGAGTTTACTTCGTATTGTGCACTGATAAATAGATTCCTTAAAGTGTGGTTGCCCTTAAACAAAAACTCTACAAATTATATATACTCTGCCACCATACAATATTGATAGATATGTTTTAAAAGAAAATTTCACACCAACTAAAAAAATTTCCGCAAATTCTTTCGAGGCGGCACGATATTTAAGTAGACATTTTTTGACAGTTGAAAATGTAAACATATGATCTACAGCCATTAACAGGATGACCGCCACGTGTTTCCTTGAGGGTACACAGGATGTAAGGCCATGGGTAAAACTGAGGTGTAAAAAATTTTTCATGTATTTTATTTTTCTTTGAAAATGTAATGAAACCTTATTTAGTAGCTCAGTTATGCTAGAAAACATGTTTTTTCTTGAAATTTATTGTTTTTTGTGTGTGTGTCTTGAGGATACACCTGGCCTCTGAAATTATTTGGGCTTGAAATAAGCGTAAGGGCCACGTGTCCTCAAAGAAAGTGTACACTCCTGGAAGGAAAGTCTATATAGACGAAAGCTTGATACCCTGGAAAGATAACCTAATGAAAGCATTTGCCATCGGAAGTTCTCAATACAAAGTTGCGAAAAGGGGAACTTGCCGCTCAGGAAACCAGTGACGGAATTGTGGTTCTGAAGTGGAGGGACCAGAGGATTGTCACTGCACTTACAACAAAACACTCGGCACTAAATACATCACAAAAACAACGAGGTATGGTGCCACTATGCATAACTGATTATTACACAGGAAAATCAAGCATAGACCTGAGCGACCAAATGGCATCTTATGGTACCGAAAATTATTCATTGAGATTCTCTGGGGGACAACTGTGGTAAATGCGCACTTCCTTTATAATATGACAACAAGAAACAAAGAGTTGAAAATCACAGAATTCAGAGAAGAAATATTACGTGAAATCATTAAAAAATATCCTCGACAAAGTGACCAAGTTTCGCACCCAACGGGTGCCCCTACCACATCTACCAATGTTTCAAAATCTGAAAACCACCAGTTGGTTATCAAAATGATAGGAAACTCCCCCTAAAACAACGAAAGGACGTTGTACTGAATGTTATAAGGTCTATGGTCGGAAAGGTACTATTGTGGATGGAAAACTCAAGTTTGCCACGCAGACTCAAAGAATATGTTCCGTGTGTAATGTCTTTTTGTGTCTTAATTAACAAAATTCACTGAATTTTTTATGTATACTTTTGTTTCAAGTGAAAAAAAAATAATAAATTTAAATGTTCAGGAATACATTTTTCTTACCCTTCAATTTACTAAACTACAAATCTTACTCAGAACCCACAAGTACTGACAGATTGTCAGAGGCCTACGACTAAACTATGAATGTGTGCCTTGATGATACACATGGCCTCACATGGTGAAAGCCTGTAGTGTGTATCCTCATGGAAACACGTGGCGCTCAAATGTAACACCTAAAATTCACCCGTGGCGGTCAACGTGTTAAATAATTATTGTTGATTTTCTTTACCTTATCGCGACATTTCGCTACACCTACTAACTTTGATAATATTTCGATTTCCGGCTAGGTTTACAAAAAAAAAAGTTGACAAAAGTTTTTTCAAATAATCCAGACCATCCTCATAAGTCGATTAGAAGTATACAGGGTGCACCGTTGCTCCAAAATAACTTATCAACATATTTTTTTAAATGGTACACCATGTATACGTTTTCAGTTTTTCAAAATCTATTAAATTACAAATAATTTCAAAGTTACATTGGTTTGAATCTAAAATTATAAAAAAAGTAATAGCTTTATTTTCTATCATTAATATTAATTATTAATAAAGTTTTAGGTATAATTTTGAAAAATAATTTTCTAAAAATATTCGTGCCCTCAAAAAAATTTACGGAAATAATTTGTTTTAAGTGACAATTTACCGCTGGTAGAGGACACTTAACGGGTAGATTAAAATGTTTACAAACATCCACAAATTGTTGATGAAAATATTTCGAAAGTAAATTACAAGGATCGGGCATGTACGGTAAATATGGTATTTTTAACCATCTTCCATTTGCGAATTTTTCCATCAAAACTGTTGCCTAAAATATTAGTCATGTAATAAAAGAATGTTGAAGTTTTTTTTTTTCTATATTTACCTCAAGATTATCTCCAAACGGTTCCGTTAGAACTACATCTAAATTTAACACTTTTGTAGTTCTATTAATTTTTGTTAATTTGAAATTGTGGACTATTTCATTTTTTGCTTTTACATCCGGGACAGTGCAAATTTGCATATTTTGTATTTCGTACAAAACGTTTACTGAAAACTAGTTTTTGTGAAAATTTTAAAAATAAATCTGAATTTTTATAATCAAAACTGTGTAACAAATTATTTCAAGTATAATAACAGATCTAGATTATAATAAATGATAAAATACATTATAAAAGTTTATAAGAGCTGCAATCAGTATTAAATTGGTAATTAGTATCATTTTTTGGCAATTTATAGTCGGGGGGTCGTCTTTTAGCTCGTCCGTATCGTGAAAATATTTTTATGTGAAAAAACCAAGAAAAGAAAAATTTAATACACGAAACAAAAGATGTGAATATGAGTTGAAATTAGGAGTAAGAAAGAGAGAAAAAAATATGCTTTAAGCTCATAGAATTTATTTTTACTTATAAATATACAGTGTGACCCATTTTGTTTGGAAGCACCCCTATAAAATCCGCATTTTTCAACCGATTTTGATTTAGTATTTTTTGTTAGATTCAGTATCGAAAACAGAATTTGAGCACAAATTTTCATACCATAATAGCTATTTTCAAGGCCCTCTACGTTAATTTTTCTTTGCCAAAAAAGACGAAAGTATATTAGGCATTTTTTTTCCTCAAATATTACTACACCACTGGATTCGGAATCATCACAAATGTAAACTATCAAAATTTTATAAAAAAAGTTTTATTAACAACAAAGTTATCACTACATGAATTTGGAAAAAGTTGTTTTTTAATTAATTTTTTACTAAGAATGTAGACACATTTTAAAAATGGCAACATGGTAAACAAAAACTAGGACTCAAACATATTGCACTGTAAAAATTCGAAGCCGAAATTTAAAAGACATTCTTTTTTGAGGGTAACATGAATGCCAATAACTTCATGGAATTCTTTGAAGGTGAGTTATCCGCAGTGATTGACGAACTGCCACTAGCAGAAAGAAGAAATTTGATATTTCAGTTAGATGGTTGTTCTGTACACTATTATAGGATTGTCAGGCAGTGGGTTAACGAAAAATTTCCAAATGGTTGGATAGGTCGCGGTAGCGAGTTAATCGAATGGCCTCCTAGATCGCCCGATTTAACTATATTGGATTTTTATCCGTGGGGTCTTTTGACACAAAAAGTGTATAAGACACGTCCAAGGAATAGAGCAGAACTGTGTGACAGAATACGACAGGCATGTGCTGGAATAACGCCACATGAAATAAAAAAAGCGCTAAGACATAGTCGCAAACGATACGAGAAATGTGTGGAAATTAACGGAGGTCTGGTCTAGGCTACAAAAATGTAGAATTAAATTATTATTAACTAGTTTAATAATCAAAATGTATTATTTGGTGTTAATTTGTATTTTCGTCACATCAGCACAATTTTACATTACTCGCTCAGAAGCTATAACTCCAGAACGGGTTAAGGTATCGGCTTCGAATTTTTACAGTGCAATATGTTTGAGTCCTAGTTTTTGTTTACCATGTTGCCATTTTTAAAATGTGTCTACACTCTTAGTAAAAAATTAATGAAAAACCAACTTTTTCCAAATTCATGTAGTGATAACTTTGTTGTTAATAAAACTTTTTTTATAAAATTTTGATAGTTTACATTTGTGATGATTCCGAATCCAGTGGTGTAGTCATATTTGAGAAACAAAAATGCCTAATATACTTTTGTCTTTTTTGGCAAAGAAAAATTAACGTAGAGTGCCTTGAAAATAGCTATTATGGTATGAAAATTTGTGCTCAAATTCTGTTTTTGATACTGAATCTAACAAAAAAGACTAAATCAAAATTGGTTGAAAAATGCGGATTTTATAGGGGTGCTTCCAAACAAAATGGGTCACACTGTATTATAATTTAATAATAAAAAAAAATCTCACAACTTCTTATGAAATTATCACTACAATGAATATTTTTAAATAAACTTACCATTGCCTGTATTTTTATTAAAAAAATAACAATCGAGGTATAAGAAATTATTTTCGAATGCATTACAAATTTAAAAAAAAAAAGCATCAACAACAATGATATTATTATAGGTATGATTCAAAAACCATTAGTTGATCGACAGTAAAAAAATGATTGTGATAATGTTACATTATTTATATTATGCAATGAAAGGTAGATAATTGTAGTTAATATCGTGTAACAATTGACAGTTTACAATGTTTGATTCCTATCGTTTAATTGCATCTTATAGAGATCTAATCGAACTGTACAAAAATACAGACAGGGGAAATTGTTTTTTTTTTTTTTTTAAACAGAAATAAATTAAAATCTTGTTCAATTTTAAAAAATAAAAATTGAATTGTCAAACTCAACATATAGTGAGGATTAAATTTCCATTTCTGAAACTCCTTCGAACTGGTGGAGATTATATTATAATAAATAAATGAAATAAAAAAAAAATGCTGGGCAGACTTTGGGGACTGCAGATAGCAGTAAAAACTAAGTAACTTGTGAATTGTGTCGACGAGCTATTAGATTATTATTTTTGGGGAGAGATATTAAAGTTAATTTTCAATAAATTAAATTATATTAGGTAAAAATATTGTAATACGACTAAAAGTTTCACGCTTTTTGTTCACCTATAAAAAGTACACAGTATACGTATGAGGATATACACCCACCTTTAAAATATGGTTGGGTTGACGATACAAAAAACTGTTCTTTAGATACTCCGTGTTCTAGAGGAAAGCGCTTTATTATTGTATCACAAATTTTATGAATTTTGTATGCAGGTTGTTAATTTTTTTCATCCAAATTGATATAGTAGATTAACATTATTTCACAATATTCGAATTTATAAAAAATGTATATGCACGCCATTGGGCGGCTTTTTCCTTCAAAGGGATTAAAAATATGGGTCATCACGTTAACTTTGGAAGGACTATAATTGAAACTTGGTAAATAATAATAATAAAAAATAAAATAGGTTCCAGTAAAGTTGGCGATCCTCAGATTTTCGCAATATATTTTCCCGATTGCTAAATAGAACTGTTTAAAAGAAAAAAATCCTGGTTGAATCACCTTTGAAAGATAAAACTACAAAAGACTAAAAAACTAGAAAATTTAGAACGAAAAATTTGCCAGAATTTCTGAAGAAAGATTCAAAAAGCCGTCTTTCACCTGCACATGAATTTTTCCAAAAAGGGAAGGTAATTTTTTTCGTTGTTCAAGTATTTTGAGAACTGCTGATTTGCATTATTTTAAATAGCTAGGTTATTATAAAATAATCAACATATCATTTACACAAAGCTAATAGTTAACGTTAAGTTGTATACTTAGTGGACTTTTTTGAGTTTGAAAAAAAATTTGTACTCGGCTTGGCAAAAAAATATTTTAAATTTTGTAAAAAAAATTACTGATAGATATTTTAACTCCAAAAAAGTTTTGAAAAAACGAAAAAATAAATACAATACAGTATTTTAAAAAGACTGTGTACTATTTTTAAAGTTATTAAGTAATATAACAATAACTAATTTAACCGAATAAATGTTTCAATTGACCAAATATTACGGACACAATAATTACCTACAAAAACTATTAGTAATAAAAATTTACAATAGATCTTGATAAAAATTAACAAACAAAATATCATCAGCTATACAGTTACTATTTACCATCTGATGATACACTGTCCAAAAATGTTTTTCAAAATTTCGAAGATCTTCATTATTATCATTTTCACGAACATTGATAAAATGGTACGTACAAAATACATCAATAATTTCTAGTCCAGCTTATTACATGTAGTGGACCGAAAAAGGGGCAAAAAGGTTTCAATTTTTTTTTTGAAGGTACAACCACATCTGAAATCGGCAATTACAACATTTTTTAATAGGGACAACACTTTTTACTGCGATATTTGTCAAAAATCTGTCAAAATTATGTTTTATTACTTTTTCACACATACCTCGCGATATCTCCGAAACTAATCAAGATATTTTCAACTTTTTTTTTTACTCGGTAGAAAAAACGTAAGCGGAGACTACTGCGTTAGTTTCATTAGTATAGAAAACCTAGTTTTTTTGTAAAGCTAGACAAAACTTTAATCTTTACTTTTTTTGCACCACTATTTTCAGTAATCGAGAAACTTTTTTATTTTTCAAAATTTCACCAAACTATCTGCGTACCAAATAAAGCTAAGACTTCAAGGAAGTTTTTAAAACAAGAATCACTATTCTAAGTATCATAGTTTTTGAGCAATAAATACGCAAACTTGAAAATTTCTAACGAGCAGACATCTCTTCGCTTCCCGCATACGCATAATGCGACCTGTCTATTTCTGACAAATTTGGCCGATAACTTGATTCAGTTGCTAACAGTCTTTGTTTTATCTGCGATTAGGTAGATATTAATTTGGATGTGTGTGTGTCTATGAGATTTTTTGTGTAAACGATGGAGTGTTTATTTTGTGGTCAGACTTAGCAAGAAAAACACAAACTTGTGACGCAAAATTCGAGATTGAAAGGATTAAATACAATTATATGTACTGCAGAAAAAAGGAAAGTCACTTGTGCTCAAAAGATTTTGCATCAAAAAGAAGACATATTGTAAAAATATTGTAAAAGTTGAGTTACGTTCGTTTAAAAAATCTTGCTTCACATTTTTAATAGGAAATTATTTACTAAACCGGAAAATACTGATTTAGGTAAAAAGCTTTTTTCTTCGCAAATTTTTTTTTCATTAACAGTTATAACCGTTAGATATCTAGTATTATGCTGTTCAGTTTTTTTTTTCGTATTCAGGGACCGGCAAAAATACGTACTCCAAAATAATCAAAGGTGTCCAAGAACGACAAGATATTGACATGGTTTCTAAATTAGCTGGTAATGAGGACCTCTTTGCCTATGATGTTAAATATCACAAAAGCTGTTATTGTCAGTATATTGGTAAACGAAACATCACAGCTTGTCAAAATAAATCTGATAGTACCACGACTTTGCAACCATTGCAATTCCACTGCCTCTTACAAAATCAACACGAACGAAGATTTCCAGGTTATCGAAGAGAACGAAATCCTTATTTTAAATAAAGCGGCGGGTATTTTAAAGAAAAAAATTAGAGAATTTGATATCCCACAAAGCGGTGGCCCATGGAGGTGCGGAACCTTTTAACTTCAAGTAACTTTGCTTGAAAACTATGATACTTAGAATAGTAATTATTGTTTTAAAAACTTCCTTGAAGCTTTAACTTTATTTGGTACGCAGATAGTTTGGTGAAATTTTGAAAAATAAAAAAATTTCTCGATTACTGAAAATTGTGCTGCAAAAAAAGTAAAGATTAAAGTTTTGTCTAGCTTTACAAAAAAACTAGGTTTTCTATACTAATGAAACTAACGCAGTAGTCTCCGCTTACGTTTCTTCTGCCAATTAAAAAAAAAAAAGTTGAAAATATCTTGATTAGTTCCGGAGATATCGCGAGGTATGTGTGAAAAAGTAATAAAACATAATTTTGACAAATTTCGCAATCGAGAAGGAAGCGACTTTTTCTCCGTTTTTCAGTCGACTAATATTAATTTATACAATTAAAAATGTTTATAACTATAGAAAATTTCAGCAATCACGTAAAGTAACGATAGAAACTCAATATCTTATTCGCTGTACCAACCCCGATCTGAAACCGGTGGACGATATTTTGACAGACCTAAAATTAACCAGATTGAATGGTACAACGCTGTTGTTAAGTTATCACATGCATATAAAGGATTCTGATAAACTTGAGGTTTGAAAATATTCAATAAAATCATAATAAAAGTTTATTTATTATTTTGGTTTTTATTTTTTTTTATTAGATGACAATTTTGTTGCAAAAATTTTCCCATGGAAGATGGTTGAAAGAACCTTTCATACCTTATTTGCCCGAACCGTGTAAATTATGGTTAAAACTGTTTTCGGGGTCGATGAACGAAGTTATAGGGAAAGATAGTACTTGTCCCTCACTCCCTGTAAGTAGTTTTTTTTATAGGGTAACAGAAATTGTACAAATTGTATGTTTAAGGGACATTATTCTATGAGAAAACTCTTACATCAACGAAGAACATTGGAAACTAGCATACCCATATTTGGAAAGATGAAATTTGAAATAGTTCTAAGAAAAATTGTTTCGAAAGATATTGTATTCTGTGTAGAAGGTCTAATTATACTGTCATAGGTAAAAGATAGATGTGAAATTTATTTTGGATTTTTAATATATTTCACTGTTTGGAATAGAAAAATTTATCAGCCACTGCTGATACACCTGTAAGTAGTAGATAACAAAATACATGTTACATTTTTTTTTGGAAATTATTATGTTCCCTTCCCCTTCTTTTATATTCCCTTCCCGTTCTTGGTATTGAAAATTTAGTAGCCCTAACTACTTCTAACTCAGAGATCTTTTTAACCACCAACGGTTTATCTTCCGCATCCTGTATACGTATTTTTTATTATCAAATTTCTCTTTTATATCTAAATAATTTCCGAGATAAAAAAGGATCAAGTTTATCGCACCAAAAGGATTAACACTGTAAGACGATAAATAAAGATGTTTGGCTGTGATTGCTATATCTATGTACTCTGCTCTACCATAAATCTCAATATAAGTTTTATTTGGGGTTACCTTGTCTTAATGTTTTAATGACTTGGCCTGTATTTGATACGCGTTAGTTTTGAATTAAAACTGTGATAAGTGTAAGTTTTCTACTCGATACATACAATTTGATATTTTTGTCTAACAAAAAATTAAAGATTTCGATGGAAAACAATTTTAAAATTACTTAAAAGTTTGGATATAAAATAGGAGGTATGTATATGTATAATTTTTGATCGTTTAAATAGGAAAGAAGATTTCGAAGCAAAATATTTTATATACGCTTTTTACTAGAAAATACTTTGAAAAATTTTTTTTTAATTAATTTCTATAAAACAGTGTTCTATTATTAGTCCAGTAAATAAAGACCGAGAAACCCCCCAACCTGTTCATCTCATTATTGTCGGACTTTTTTTTTGCAACTTGTAGGTATTCACGGGTAGATTACTCTTTGAAAATATGTCCTCCGCGAAATTTGCGGAAGGGGCTGAAAAATGGCCAATAATCCCAAAAATTGAGTTTTCCGCCGATATTTCCGGAAATATGACACTTAGAGAAGTGGGATTTTGCTTGGAATGGAGAGCAGTTTATTATCTACAAAAATGATCCTTATCATTTTTGTCAAAAGTTTAACCGTTTTCGAGATAAACGGGCCCAAGCGTACCTTGGATTTCGAGCTGCTGCGCGGCGTCTCCGGGAGCACGCTCCGTGAATGTAGGCATGGGAGGGCGGGCAAATTGGCCCATAACTTGAGTAAAAATGAATCTTTTTTCATGATTCAAAGTGCATATGAAAGGAGGGACCTGTACCTATAACATCGTGTAACTTTGTCGTTTTTTATATTTTCCAGGAATATTGAAAAAACTGGCCAAACTTTATTTTTCCTGAATATTAGACAGCCCTTATCAATCCGTTCATATTTTTTAAATTAAGCGTAGTTTTACCGAAACCTTTTGGATAATGGGCCTTTGATAGGTGGTGAATGTATTCCGAAAGAATGAATAAATCATTTTTGTGTACTTTTATAAACAACATGTTTTTCTTGGGACGTTTTTTTTTTGATTTCCGGAGTTTTCTGAAAATTATCTGGTCTACCGCAAATTGATAAACAATGATTGGCAATATCGGTCTTTAATGCACACCATTGAAAAGCTGAAAATGTCCTCTTTTCGATGGTTTTTAAAAATTTAAAGTTTTCCGGAAAATTTTTGCAAGCCTTTTTTTTAAAGAAATATCGATCCAGGGACAAAAATTATAGGGACCATTTTTGTAGGTAATGAACTGTACTTCATTTCTAGCAAAACCCCACTTTCTAAGTAGCATATTTCGGGAGATATCGGCCAAAAACTGAATTTTCGGGATCATGGGCCATTTTCCAGCCCCTTCCGCAAATCCCGCGGAGGACATATTTTCAGAGAGTAATCTACACATGAATACCTACAAGTTGCAAAAAAAAGTCCGGCAATAATGAGATGAACAGGTTGGTGCATTTATTTACTGGACTATATCCCCAAAAATTATATTTAGATTTTGTTATCTAAGCAATATAACTTATATTTCATAAAATTAAAACAAATAGAATGTTAATTTATATTGTTACTTTTCATATATAAGATATTCGATAAAAAAAAAAGTTTTTACGTTTCAGAACTAATTTGACAAGAAAATGAATAATTTTTCTGATCAAAACTTATCAATATCCTTAAATATTTGTATTAAAGATGCTGAATCTTCTACGAATATAAGCACAAACCCCTGGCAACTAATCCACTGTTACCGAGGACCGCAGATGCAAGATTTGAACGTAGCCTTGGCACTTACTGTGATAAATAGTGTCATTTTCTTGACAGGACTTTTAGGAAACCTGATAGTATGCATAGTCATAATTAAACACAAATCTTTGCACGGACCTACTGAATATTACTTGTTAAATTTAGCTGTATCTGATTTAACTCTTTTAATATTTGGTAATTATAAAAATTTTACTGTTAAAAAAGAAATGCTTAACGTTTTTTTTTTTTCACAGGATTGCCGTATGATGTTACTCTTTTTTGGCATCAATATCCTTGGACTTTGGGTGATATATTTTGTAAAGGAAGGGCGCTAGTTTCAGAAACGTAAATTACATTTTATCTTTTTGGATTGAAAAATATTAATATCTAGTAACTCGATTTGTTCACTTCTGGGTCTAATTTTTAGGGCTTCCTACGTATCAGTGCTAACTCTAGTCGCTTTCTCTACCGAAAGATACCTAGCAATATGCCATCCTTTATACACAATGGTAATTACGAACCTACAAAGATCCTTAAGGATAATATCTTGCTTATGGATAGTATCATTTTTATGTGCAATACCGTTTGCTTATTATAGTGGAGTTGATTTTATAACATATCCATTCGAATCGGATAATATTATACCGGTGAGTATAAAAATCTTTTCCGCAGATCTTTTCCAAGCAAAATTTCTTGAAAAAAAAATCAATATTTCCTAATCACTTCCTTACTCTAATGAATTAAACGTTTATATCTATCAAACCTAACCTTATATTTCAGCAATCTGCTTTTTGTGCTATGACTTCTCAACCGGAAAATATTCCTTTAGCAGAGATAAGCACAATTATATTTTTTTTCATACCTTTAATAATAATAATTTTCCAATACGTAAAAATGGGAATGGTTATAAGAAGAACTACAAAAACAGGGTATTTCGCCGACACTGGTATGGTACACATAAGAAACAATAGACAAATGAAGCAACGTCACAAGGTCGTCAAAATGCTGTGTTAGTATTTACCTAGTGTCAACTGTCAATAAATACTTATAATAATTTTTTTTTATTAGCTTTTGTAGTGTTTGGATTTTTCGTCAGCTGGTGTCCGTTCCACACTCAAAGACTCTTATCGACATATTTGAGCAGTTCTCCGCATTTCGACGAAGTGAATTATTGGATGTACATAGCCTCTGGAATATCTTACTATTTTTCTTCTACTCTTAATCCTATTTTATATAATCTTATGTCGGATAAAATGAGACATGCTTTTAAGGAAATAATTTTTAGATCGAAAGTAGGTCCGAGATATTCGAGAGGAAGCTTCGTGAAGAGCGATTTTAGTAATATTACTTTGTTTAACAGAGATACCAGTGAACCTTCTAGAGTTTCGAAAAACATTAATAAAAATGATGACGATAAATCGCGGCTAATGAATAAGATGAATAGATGAAGACTGATTAGATGTAATGATGTAAATTTACTTATAAGTTGTTTGTTGGAAAATATCGATGTATTATAAAGTACCTATACCCATTTTTGTTTATTAAAAAAGTTACTCCTACTAAAAAAAGCTATCACAGTTTCCGATTGATTCACAATTTGCGCAATACATAATCCAAATAACAATATAATTTAAGTTTTACTTACATTTCTGGATAGTCAGATCAGGTGACTCCATCTTGTAGCGTCTAATTTTCTCAGTATAAAAATGTTTCTATAAATAAATACCTTACACACCCGTATATTGTTTATTGCACTTTAACACTAATTATATAGTCTTTCGAAGGATTCACAATAATTTATTATTTCTAATAATATCGTTTAACATAATTTTTTAACCTACTCTAACAACGCTTTGAAATTAATTCAGTGAAATGTCAAATTATTTCATTTGTTTTAAGAAAAAACCTACTAAGTTCTAATTAGACGTCGATACAGTTGATTGGTTAATAATTTTGATCTATAATGGAAATTTATAGAATTATCAGTACAATTTTAGAATGTTTTAAGGCATATTTAATTTAAAAATTTACGTAAATCCGCAATACCTAATCACAAATAAATAAAACAACCTACTCGTGAATTACTAATTCTAGTAGTCATACAGCACCCATCACTTCACTGTATGACTGGTTGTCTACTATGCCAAGCATATTTATTTAAGTGAAAAGTAAATCGTTTTAAATTAAGTTTACAATTCCGTCAACAATTATATATTTGTGAAAATAATTAGTTATTATCATTAAATTAAAGTGAAGTGAAATTTCGGCACCTACTTATGGTAGTTGCCTGTCTTGTGATCGCTGGTAGTTGTATCTGATTAAAATTTATAAAGATAGATGACGTTGACAAGGTGATGACTAAAATTTGATGACAGATAAACAAATTATGGGCTGGAGATATTGACAAATATTTTAAATATAAAAAGGATATTTGAACATTAATGATGGATTCAACAAAACTAGAGGTAAAAAACACCATACGTTTAAATTGTTGTTAACTTGACCTATTTTAGATGTATGATGATGAAGAAGGTTACGTGGAAGGAGAAATGAATATCCCAAAAGCCCCAAATACCACACAAATAGGACAGCCTGATTTTAACACATTAAATGAACCTATTAGTGAAACAATAGTAAGTGTATTACTATTAATATTTTATATTTATGAATCTTAAAACTTTATTTTCCAGTTGCGAGATTTAAGAGCTGTTGGGGTGAAGTTTGCTTACGTTTTATTTCCAAAAGAGAAAAAGACTTTACTAAAAGAATGTAAGTCAAATATTTTACTTATTCAATGTAAGTAATAAGCTTTTTTTAGGGGACTTGTGGGGACCTTTACTTCTTTGCACTCTTATGGCTATGTAAGTATAATAAGTTGGTCAAATATTTTCTTCACACTTAAACAAATATTTGATCTTCTAGGTTTTTACAAGGCTCATCTGCTGATGATCATCTTAAAAATGATGGTGGGCCCGAATTTGCACAAGTATTTGTAATTGTATGGGTCGGCTCAATGGTTGTTACTTTGAATTCCAAATTACTCGGAGGGAATATGTAAATGTTACCAAATATGTCAGTTTATGTAGAAATTAATGAATGTTGTTTTTACAGATCCTTCTTTCAAAGTGTATGCGTATTAGGATATTGTTTACTGCCTACAGCTATTGCTTTATTGATTTGTCGGATAATATTGTTAGCAAATCAGTCAGTTTTGTTGTTCTTCATCAGATTTGTTATTTCAATGATGGGATTCCTGTGGGCAACTTATGGTAAGTAAATAATCTGTGCGAATTTTATGAATTTGGAAAACTTATTGTTGTTTTAGCTTCAATGATCTTCTTGGGTGATAGCCAAAAACCGAACAGAAAATTGTTAGCAGTGTATCCGATAGGTTTATTTTACTTTATTATATCATGGTTAGTTATATCAAAAACAAATACATAAATATTAAATAAAAAAATGTATTTTATGTATATATTAAATCCTTTTAACAATTTTATTCACTTCTTACATTTAATGCTCTCTATATCACGTAAGATCCTTCATATCTTTGCAAATAATTGGAGAACAATCTTGATTTTTGACTGCTTCCAAAACGTTCGTAAAAGATGTTTCACTTATACCAGATCTAAAGAAATGTAAGTGTTTAAGTGCAATTTAAGTCAAAATTTAACATTTACCTTCTAGCAAAGTTATCTAATAAGTTTCTAATGTGCTCTTCGGCGTTTTTCGAAAGCATTGCGTTCACCATTAGTTCACAAAAAACTTTCTGTTCACAACCGTCCTGTTGTAATTTTTTTAAGGATTTCAATGAATTTGCAACTTGATCCATAACCATTTCTGTTTCATCATCTTTCCTATTAAACCTAGTTTCTCTAAAAAAAAAAATTCACATTTAATATATACAGGAATATCAATAAAAAATTAGAAACTTAAGCTTACGTGTCATTTGTGGAAGAAACCGTTATAATAGTTGGAGTCAAAGCACTTAGGAGCAACCCCAAGGGAATAATAGTAGCCAATACTTTTAAAATCTTCTTCCAAGGATTTATTCCTCCACCTCTATGTGATTCCATAGAATTATAATGTTCCTTAAGATTGTAATAATTTTGGTTATAATGATCTAAATTATTACCGTGAAAAGAATTATGATCGAAATCATTAAATTGGAAAGAATTAGGATCTACATGATTGACTCCGTGGTAAGAACTATGGTCTGGTTGAGGAGGATAATCGTTGAAGTATGATTTTGGAGAGGACATGGGTAATTTATTGTTGAAGCCAGTTAAAGTCAAAAATTTGTTCCACATGGTATCTGGTTGTTTTAAGGGTAGGATTGTAGGTTTTATGGGTGGAGGTGGTTGGATTGCTGGGTGTTGATAAACCAAATCGATGGAATTCGTAACTACTGAAGGTTTTTCATAAGTATTGTCGTTAGGATACGGTCTGGCTTCTGTGGGAGCGGGAAATTTAACTTTTGAATATCTCCAAGGGGATTCTATGGAAGTTTCATCAGAATTTTCACCAACTTTAGACCACGACCAGTTTTTAGTAGAAGGAAGATCAAAAGTGTTCGATTGCTGGTTACCAAACAGACTCCCAAATCCTCCAAATTGAGTACTAGGTCTGAAATCGTCGAACTTTTTGATTTTATTAGTATTAGCGATTGTTTGATTAATAACTATGAAATTTCTCTGCATAATTTCTTGATGCGTTGCATTGTTCACTGTCGTATTTAAAACTTCCACTGTAGACACATTTTTTTGTTCACTGTTATTCACTAGCTGTTGATTTGTTAAAACTAAATATTGAACCGACAAAAAACAAAACTGTAACCACATCGTTTTGCGTGATGTTATACATATTTAATAAATATTTCTTCCAAATATTGTTATATTTATAAATTTTAAAAACAATGGTGACATATGTGGTAGAAACAAGTATTGTGTTTATCACGGCGTGTAAAAGAAAGTTACGTTTTTCTATTGAAAAAAAAAAATAATATTATATGCTCTAAAAAATGTTGTATCTAAACGTTTAAATAATTGTACATTAGAAACTGTGATTGTTGAATTTCCTTTATTGCTTAAGGTACAGTTGGTGCACAGAAATGTTTGATGTTCATTTAATTTAGTTTTTAAAAATAACCTAGTTTTGGATGAAGAATTTTTCAGGCGCGAGGCAGTCTGCCACGAGGCGGTTGTGTGGTCATCATAAATCATTTTTGTAAATAATTTTCTCACGGTTGAAAAATGTATAATAATGAAAAGTGATAGGTAGATATATTTCTGTAATACCTGTGGAATCTCTAAATTATTGTCGCAAATGTAGGTTGGGCTGATGACCAAGTGCGGGCCAAACAGGTGGAAAGTGAAAGAACTATACAGAGACGGATCCAAGCTTTTTTCCCCACCAAAAAACAAAAAAAATAAATATTAGAACTACATGTTACATTCAGAAAGATAAAGAACTTGATAAAAATCGTATTTGATAGGTTCTTCATGAATATTAGTTGATCTTTACAAGTACTTTTCGAATTAAGCTAAAAATAAATTCAAGTGCGTTGAATCAGGAGACATAGGTGACTACTCTATAAAAACAACCCTCAATTTCACTGAAAAAATCGTGCATTTAGGCATTATTACATTTAATAACACAAAAATTTTTATAATTCTTTATCCATAATTACTTGTTTCTCCGTATTTGTACCATCTTCAGTACACGACTCAATAAATACAAGTATTACTAAAGCCCGTGGATATATATTTTTTTTAATTTCCGTTTCCTCATGCACTTTATCAAGTAATGAGAAAGTGGTGCCACAAGCAGTAGGTACGAAGCCGTACCTGTAACCGGAGGTGAAATTCACGGTTATCACAGCTGTTTTGGTTTTCATTCACAGTGGACTGAGTGCAATTGACGGACTAGACACAATCATCTTTTCATTATACCGGTTCGGTTAAATTTCGGATCTGCTCCGTTTCGAAGGACCAATATCGATATTCGGGAATCGAGTGGTGAAAGATTATTTTTTTATAACAAGTTCACATTTAAAATGATTTTAATAGGGGTAAGTATTTTTTTATTATAATTAATTTTTTTTAAGTGGGGTTATTTGGAAAAAAATAGTTTAATTTAAATTCCTAAACCTAAATACAAAATATTTTTACCATATAAATATTAAAGTTTACTAAAGATATAAAAAAAAATAATGTACTGTAGAAATAAGATTCTTTAACATTTTTTAATAAATTTTAAAGATATTTAAATTGTTGAATTAATTTTTATTTTTTCATCCACAATAAAGAAACAGCGCTGCAAGCAGTGGCGGATCCAAGGGGTAGTCAAAAAGATCTTTAAATTTAGATCGGCTGCCTATATATTTTTTGCTAAGTAAATTAAACAATTTTGATCCCAGCTGCTGAATAAATCATTTTTACGTTAAAAAATAAAGAAATAGTAAATCTGAGGGAAACACTCGCCACCCTCCTTTTATACAACCCTGATTGATTAATCAAAGTACTTTTCAACAATCCCTTGTACACACACACCAACTAAAAACGAAAAAAAAAAGAAAAGCAAAAGTAATGTTAGGTAATAAAGTTTCAATTCACAATCGAAACATTGGCATTTGTTTCAAGTATTCAAATTAACCGAAAAGACGAAATTCAAAGGTTATATTTTTTTGTTCTTCTCTGCCTCTCGTGGAATATTTAATGAATTTTAAGGTTTTGTATTGCATTTAAATAAATGATTACCAATTTATATGTGGGTAGTTATCGTATTAACACACATAGTTTGGTGTCTGATTTATGTGTGACCCTCGAGGAGTCAGCGGCGCACGATGAAGAAAGTCGTAAATTTTGTAGAATTATTTGAAATAACTTAGTAAGGGTCAAGTTTACTACTTTTTCAGTGTCACAAAAGTAATAATATTTCACACTTTCTAGTTAATTTGTTTATTTAATATTAAAATATAATGATTTGGCTTTTGAAATGATTTCCTGATTGAGGTAAACATCGACAGATGGGGCTGTAAAGCTTATCTATAAAAGGCGAAGAATAATGCTGAAATTATTATTAATTATTCTTCAAAAGAATCATTAGAAAGGTGGTAACCGCATAAAATACGAATGAAAGTCACATCGTCATTATTCTTTCTTATAAATCTATTGTCTTAAATATAGAATAGGATTGTTGTGATGTGTTTAATACCAGCTATTTTTTATTAACATACTTACTTGCCAAATAAGACAGGGTAAAAGATCGAGATCGTGGGAAGTGTATTTTGTTGCGTCAGAAATCGAAAATTTGGTTTTTACACAGTTGCCACTTTTCCATTTTTTTTTCCTGAGAAGCTTATATTTTTGTAAAATTTAATTTTGTTGCGTAATGTATAATTTATTGAATGCTGATACCAATTTTGATATCTTAAGTATATGGTAATAGAGAAAGTGCGATTTTATATTTTATAATCGTTACTGATGAATGAATCATTTTCGATTGAAAATAGAGGAAAGTTTAGTACTATCTAAAACGGAATTTCTTCATAGTATTATTTCAATCATACGCATTGTAAATTTAAGAGAAAATCACCAGAAATAAGTTTTGATAACTCATCACGTCTTCTGAAATATTTTTCACAGTAAATTTGGCTATAGATTGCCCATCTCGAAACATTTGCAGATAGAGGCAACAATTCAGAGTAGGTAATGTTTCTGAATAGAGACCAAAAATTCACACATTTTAGCAACCAATTAGTTCATTATGTCCAAAATGCGTCGTCTTTATCTAGCAGTGGACACATTTTGGAATGTTTGTGTCTGAAATTCGGCCGACATTCGAACAGACTCGTGTACCTCATAACCTTACTTTTTAGTGCTTTATTTACATGGACGTTATTTTCACTTCCGAATATTTATAATGTCATTTAAAATCGTTAAAACAATAGAAAATGATACAGTGCAATTGTGCATTGTCCCAACAGCGTGGGAGAAAAATGGTCTTCTATACTGGGCAACAAAATCTTGTAAAGACAGCGAGAAATTAATTAGAGACTCAGAATCTGTTCCTCGAATAGACTGGGACAAAATACCTTACAGTGTAAAGGAGGCAGACATTGAGTCATTAAAAATCGCCAACAAGTTGTGTTCGCTCTATTCGACGCCTACCTACACTTTGACTAGACACATTGAAGGAACAAAATAGAAATTATGTGGGTAAGATGTTTCTATATGAATAGGTATGTGTCTGGACGACGCATTGTAGAAACAATTAAGAAAATCTATGTTTAAAATGTACCCAAATGGAAATTATTGTGTCAACATCTTGTTGAGAAACAAATTAGACAAACTTGAGTCTATTTAGTGTCGACTCGCCTGTGTCTAAATATATTCGAAGAGTCCAAACTGACACAAAGTAGAGACATTTGAAACACATGTATTTGAGATGTTGCTATTTAGACTCGCTCATCCTTTTGACGTAATAAAATTGGAATGTGTCGACACAAACTTGAACATTTTAGATAGAATTCACATTGTGACAGAAGCGCTCCGAAAAGAGTCGACACAATCCAGGCACAAGTAAATTGTGTCCGAGATTTTCCAAAAATTGCTACTACTAGTGGATAAAACTGCAATTATAATGTGATTGTGGTTAAATTAAATTAATCTATACTCTATCATAAGAAATTATTTTTAAACGGGTTTCTATTTAACAAATAATGAGAAAGTAGGTAGATACTCTTCAAATGTACGTTAGTTACGGTGTTACGTATCGGTATGTATTTTTTTTTTAAATAAAACAATTTCTATTCCAGATTTGCTTGATGCTGGCCGGCACGAACAGCTTGCAATTGCCGAAATCTTCAATGACCCGAACGGAATTAAAAGTATCTAGAAGTTTAGATCCGAAAACAACAGAAACTTTGAACGTAGTAACAAAAGACGGAGGCATCGCTCAGTTAATTATCAAACGGAGAGACTCCAAAGCAAAAACGACTCTAAATTATCCAAACAAACCGCCGGAAAGTTACAAAATAAATTTTTACAACGATTTCGGTAACGAACAACAAAACAAACTTTTTCCAAAAATATTAGATGAAAGTAGAGATCCTAAAGTTATAGAAAATAAAAGAATCGTAGCTAATTGGATACCGATATCGTCTTTTTACTACAATCCAGATGTAGTAGGAACAGCGACGATTTGGAAAAACTTGACCAATAACAATTTGATTTCTATGGCGAATCTTAAAAGTTTATTCGTTAGCGACAGGTAAAATAAATAATTTTTTTTTTATTTGACAATTTAATTCATGTATAAAAAATCGCATATGCCACAGTGCAATTGTCACTTTGACCGCGGCAAAAGTTAGTTTTAACTTTTACAAAGACAATTAATACACTAGTGGTTTTTTCACTTATTCATTTGTTCATCAATTATCGCGGTGTTGGTTACCAGAATAAATAGTTTAGCAACAACTTATTGAATTTTCTAGAACTAACAATGAGTCGATTCGGTGTGTCTACGAACGCCGAAATTAGTCAAATTGTTAATACCTGTGTGCCTACTAATACAGTTGCGACGCAATCATCAGTCTGGCGACAATTTTCTACGTTTTGCGATACAAAAAGATACACATTTGAGCCAGATACTTCCATCGAGAAATTGAATGTAATATTGCAAGATTGGGCATTTAATATGCGAAAAAGTAACGGAGAAGACTACAAAGAAGCGGTAGTTAAAACAATTTGGAACACCACCGCTAAAATGCTACAAAGTAAATATTATAACGAATTTAATATTGTATTCAACCCTTTCACCGATGTTCAGTTTAATTCATCACGAGCTGCACGTTATGCTAAAAGTAAAATCCTACAAGCACAACCCGAAAAGAGAAAATGTAGTGCATCAGCTCTTAATAAATCTGAAGTATTTGCAATGGTCAGATTATATAACGAAAATGAACCGGAAGGACTGCAAAAGAAATTATATCACATTTTGGCGTTTGAACTAGCTTACTGCAAAACCACTTATTTTGTATCTGAAATTGAAAATAATGGAAGAGAAACTGGACGTATCGAGTATAATCCTCTATTTTCGAAAACGAGACAAGGCGGCTACAATAAATTATGTGACAGCAAATGGATCACGCCTAATATTTTCGACGAAGATATTTGCCCAATACGTAAATTCAAAAAGTTAATGGAAAAACGAAACACTTTTATAACTTCGGACAGAGTATTTCTTACACCAAATCCCTTTTGGAAAAAGAAAAATTCTAAAGGTTGGTACAAGAATTTGCCGATTGGAATTAATGAAATTTCCAAATGAACTAAACGCTCAGCACAAGGCATTGGTTTAGATGTCAAACGTGTCAAAATTGCAAATCACTCAAATCGAGCGGCACCAGTTAGCGAATTAAGTAAAAGCGGAATTGAAGAACAACCTCTAATAAAAATAACAGGACACAGCAATTCATCATCAATAAAACCATACTTACAAGTTGACAAAGAGTATCATTCAAGCATTATTCAATCAATTCGTTTGGAAACTGAAAAAACTTTAACATCTACTACAGAAACGATTAGCTGTGGCACCCGCAGCGATATCACTGTTCCTAGTATGAATTTCAATAACTGCGTTTTTAATAATTGTACATTAAAATAAAAATGTGTTTAATTTTAATGTTTCATAAATAAAGTTTGCATTGATATGTTTCCAAATTCCTCATTCATTAAATTGTCCTGCCGAATTACACTCGAGGTTTTTAATTGATATTGGGTAAATTTGTGTTGTTCAAATTCTAAACTATTTCCTTTAGCAATTTGACGAGAATAACTGTCAACTATTAAAAACACGACACCGAAGGAAACAGTTTCTCATTAGACAACCCAAATTTACCCGATAAAATACAAACCACTTGTGCAATTATAAGTGATAATTTTTGATTTACATTTTAGAATCCCTAACGTACCAAACCCAGTAGTAATTCGTTCTGAAGAAGTTTTTGTAGACCCAAACAAAAGTCAGAAACGAGCCAGATCGATAACACACTTAGACAAAGACGGAATTCCAGTGGTAGAGGGCGTAAGAGTTCCCGACGATCCTAACGATAAAAAAACCTGGAGAAACGCTCGAGTCATCAACAACAAACTAATTCCATACGAAGAAGGCTACAAACCACCGAAAGCCATAGCTATCGGAGAACTCATTTATCCAAATACCGAAAATAAAGATATCGACAAATCGACGGATAAATCTATCGGTCCTTTTACTAAAGAAGATAATTTTAGACATCCTGGAAGTAATAAAAATTCTTTCGGTCCTTTTACCGTTAAGGATAATGACGATTTGGACGAACTCGATAAAGAACGAGCTAAATCTTTTATTAAATTCAGTTCTAGCGAACAAGTCACAACACCTAAAGTTAGTAATAGCGATTTGGTTGATTATATTAAAGAAATTAATTCCAGAGAATCTTTGAAAAATTATTACAGTCGACAATATAGATCGAACGAGCCCAAGGATAATAACCAACAATTTCAGAGAAGGATGCTACAGTATCCTAGTGAGTATCAATCTAAAAATCGCGTAATAAATAAATATTTCCTTCTCTTTTATTTAATTTATTTTTTGTTCCACATCTCTTCACTCAGTTTCTTTCACTCTTGACCTAAATATGTCATTCTCTGAATATATGTTTTCTCCCTACTTCTCTCTATTAGTTTCTTTTTTGGTACCTCTGTACTTTTTTTCTTCTTTTATTGATTCTTTTGAACTTTTTTCTTGATCTTATTTTATTGTATTCTAATTCCGTTATTTTATTTATAGCAGTAGACATAACATATCCAAATTCGCAATTATATAGTCCGCAACCGACCAAATTAAGTCCTGTAAATTTTAACGATGGTATCAGAGCTCCCGTACTTCAATACGCCCATCCGGAATTAGGAGTTCAACCAGCTAAACCGACTACTGACGACGAATACAAAGAATATTACAAAGAAAAAAATACGCAGACAACTCAATCCAGACATTCCCAATATTACAGCAATCCGAACAGTTTAGATTATCACAGTCACAGGTAAGAAACGTCTCGGTGTTTGTCTCAAAATAACTTTGGTTCAAAATTTAAATCCGGTACAGTAGGAATGTTGTTATATTGTATTAGAAAACGCTCTTTTTCTCTTTTTTTTTATGTAAATACATACACGTTTACCTTGTTAGTTGAAATCGCAAGTACTTTCAAATATTAATTAAAATGACCCCTTTACGCAAGTACTGCTAATAACAATTTTCTTTTTACTCTAAAAAACAAACAAAGCTTATTTCTTTAATTAATCGATAATCAAAAAATGGCGAAAATAATACAAACTTTTGAAAAATGTTTTTCAAAGAACAGAGACCCTTTACTAAAAAGCAACAACTACTTCTCGGGCTATATGCTATATGTTTGTAATTAGAAGGAACAATACCACTTGTATGGAGACAACGCTGAAATCACACCAATAGCATAAACCCCAATAAAGGAAATGTTAAGAATGCAATAACAGCGACATCCCCACTTCTAACAACTACTTCTTGGGATATATGCCCCGACAGACATTGATTTACACTTTTAAGTCAAACGGGGTTGGGTTGTCGCATTTTTAACATTTCTTCTACTGGGATTAATGTATAGGTATGATTTCAGCGTTGCCTCAAGTCCAGGATTATACTCTTAGATATTCTGGATGGATGATATACAGATTGCGTAAATTACATCGGAACCGTCTGGATTACACAAGTACGACAGATAAACAGATGAAAGAGAGAGAAAGAATAATTATGCGCGGTCATTAAAGCGTGTACTTTGTTTCATCTTAGGGGTGTATACTTATTTCCCGAGACTGGCCGAATGCTCATTGCCCCCCTATTTTAAACGCTGTTGTCAGAAGCGCAGATTAATTTGTACAAATGATATTTTTGTCTCGTTATCGTTGACTTTTTTTCGAGGGTGAAAATACAGCACGTTTGTGCCAGCATTACGCCAAATAATCTTAGAGATATGAGATCAAATCTTTATCACAGATTTGGTTATTGTCTGGCACAGGAAGGTGGTTTATTTGAGCACTTAATTCATTAAAATTATGTTTACCTTTAGAATGGATTTTTATTTTTTCAGGAAGTTTATATTTTATGTTTAGAATAGGTGTAGGTACCTACCTACCTACTTATTTTATTATTTCAATTTAATTTATTAATGGAAGGGATTTTTAGTTTATTAATTATGGTTCTCTCAAGAAATACTGTTTTATTTTCATGTTACAACGGCTAAAATAATATCCTATTGTAGTTAGAAATTGTCAACTTGGTCTGAAATGATCATGTTGACAAAAATTAATTTTAAGATGTACAGGTTACGTAATAACGATTGTATTTTTTTATTTCTTTAACACCCTCACTCCTTCCATGTTGGGAGCATACTGAATACCACCAACTAGTGAATTCTCTCTGTAGAGGACCATTCGGCCAGTCTCGGGAAATAAGTATACACCCCTAAGATGAAACAAAGTGATGACCGCGCACAATTATTCTTTCTCTCTCTTTCATATATCCTTGTCGTACTTGTGTATTCCGAGGCCAGGGTTCCAAAGTAATTTACGTATACTTTGTACTGTTCCGTTTAACTTGGAGTGTGTCGGGGCACAAAGCGCGTGAAGTTTATTTATTGGTAGCACGCTTTACTAAAATATGACAATTTTTACAGGAAACTGTAATTAAATAGTAAATAAACTACATTTTTCTTTAGAAAAGACGTTCTAAACTACCCCTACAACACCTACTACATAGAAACGAAAACAGAACAGCCCTTTTGGTTAAAAATAACGGAAAGCATCAGGGACAAAGTTCAAAACGGTTTCAATCAAATGCAGCAACTGACGAAACCTGTTTTCGATCCATTGGTTGAAGCTACTCACAAAATATCCCACAATCTTGGATTTTCCAATCAACACCGTTACGCGCAAGACAAAGTTGGAGTTGTAGGAACTTCGGTAATTTTACCAGCACTCGGATTGGTAGCAGGAGGAGCAGCTTTAGGTAAAAGTTATATACAAACAAATCTAAAAATTTTTATTGAAATGAATTTCTTCAAGGTTTAGGAGCAGCTGCGGTAGGTCGTTACTTTACTCCAATAGAACTACAAAGAGGGCGTTCCGACAATATTGTTTGGATAATGAACGAAGAAAACGAAGATCATAAAAGGATCAAACGAGCCGTACAGGACGATTATTATCTACAAGAATTATCGGATAATTTAAAACAACAAGGAGGACTATCCAAGGCGAACATTTGGGCGGATACACCTTGTTCTAAAAAAGTATTTTGTGAGGTTATGTTACAACAACATCCCGACGAGGTGATTTTAATGGAGAAAAAGATGGAACAACTAATTTCGACGTAAGTACATATTATTATTTTTATGGAGTGCAGGTGTTAAATAAATAAATTACTTTCGTTAAGTGATGACGATTATAGTCACGGTACACCGAACGAATTCACTCGTCACAGGATATTCATAATAAACATAACGCAGACTGTTTATAAGAAAGAATACTTTCTCCGTAGTAGAAATTGTTATAAGACATCACTTTCTCCGAGATGAGTTCGCGTACGTTCACCTTCGATGTTAGTACGGTGAAATCTTCTAAACATTAGTCCTGAATGACTGACTCGGTTTCAGTCTGACCGGCGGATCAACGCGCCTCCTAAAGGCGCGTTGTATCAAACACCTTAACTCGGTTTAATAATAACTGATGTTTAGATTAATGCAAATATTAATAATAAAAACATCGATCTGTCACAGTCTAAACATCAGCTATCAGTAAACCGAGTTTAGGTGTTTGTTATGTATGTATGTATGTATTTTGGGGTAACATTCACTGAGACCTAAAAGATCTATTGTGCCCCCTTTCTTCTACTTAGTTTCTGAGGAGAGTCTCAGATACTAGTAGCTCCTTTAGTCCTATTTCCCGGAGGAATTTTAGGATATCTGCAGGCCTCAACTTAGGTAACTGTCCCTCTTCTATCCAGTAGTCTCCCAGGTACTGTGCCCTAGGATTCTGAAATACTGTGCAGTTCGCAAGTATGTGGATGGAGGTTTCTTCTTCCATTCCACAAAATCTACAATCTTCTTCCTCCACTATTTTGAGCTTTTTAAGGTGTCCATTCAGGCGACAATGTCCCGTTAGGATTCCTGTTAAAACTTTTAGTGCAGTTTTGCTTTGACTTATGCATTCATTTGATCTCAACAGGTTGTAGTCACCCAGAAGAATCTTTGATTGCCTAAGCCCTACTAGATCTTTCCAATTGTCAGATCTTCTCTTTTCTTCGGCTTTACCTGTTTCTTCCAATATTACATTGGAGCTGATTCCGCAAAAAGGTTCCGGCCCCCAAAAGGGTATTTCACTCCCCCTCTTTGCTAGTTCATCTGCTATTTCGTTTCCTTCTATTCCAGTGTGTCCTGGAATCCACAGTAAGGTGACTATATTGTTCTCGCCTAGTTCATTAAGTTTGCCTAGGCATTCCCACACCATTTTGGAACTGATTACACAGGAACTCAGCGCTTTAATGGCTGCTTGACTATCAGACATTATGATAATCCTTTGCCTTCTATATCCTTTGTCAATATTGAACTGGGCACACTTTCTTATTGCGTGAATTTCCGCTTGAAAGATACTTGGGGTTTTTCCCAAGCTTTCAGAGTGTTTGGTTCCTGGCCCGTACACTCCTATCCCAGTTCCTTCTATTGCTTTTGAGCCGTCTGTGTACCATTGAATGGCATTCTTTCCAAGTCTGGTAATGGTATTTGGATCCCATTCCTTCTTGTTTCTTAATTCCGTAACGAATTTCTTTGAAAAGTTATACTTTTTCATCATACCATCTTGTGGCATGTCCCAGGTTGTCTGATTTCTAAGAAGTGAAGAGGTGGTTTTCTTTTTAATGATTCCCTCTCTACTTAGTCTGTATCTTGTTCTTTCTGCAACACTCTCCACCACCATATGTAATGGTGTGAGGTTGAGAATCACTTCCATTGCTGCCGTTGGGCATGTACTCATTCCTCCTGTTATGCATATACAGGCTAGTCTTTGAATTTTAGAGAGGTTTTCTCTCGTCGTCAAGAGGCTAGTTCTACTACTCCACGCAATGGCTCCATAAGTGATAATTGGTCTCACTATGGCAGTGTACATCCAGCTCAGGATTTTTGGGTTACAACCCCAGTTTCTCCCTGCCAGATTCCTGCACACCATTAGAGCCATTTTTGCTTTGTATGTAATCTCCTTCTCGTGTTTGTTCCACAGGAGTTTGCTGTCTAGAGTCAAACCTAGATACTTGACTTCTTGTCTCCATTCAACGTCGTGTTTGTTACAACGCGCCCTAAACCGCTGATCGTAGAGACTTGAAACTTGGAGGGGGTGTTCTTTGTATGACGTATAAGAATAAGACAGGATTTTCCGAAATTCTGTCCCTAAGTCGCGGGTAAAAGTAGTAGTAATCTTGTATTTTCGAATAGAAACCAATATTTGGGCTATGAAAGTTGTAATTTGACTGTACTAATAGTAAAAATAATATCAAATTGTATAATACGAATGCATCTAGGTGGGTATATAGACGTGTAATGTGAGAATAAATGCATTTCTATAGTAGGTATGTGTGTCAATAAGGTCATTCCGTGTCATATAGAATGACCGGCAAGTGTTGACCATGACGATTTTTACCTTTTATGGTAAAAAACGATGGTTTCTATATTATACAGAGTGGTACACAACAAAATATGAAACTGATTTCTGTTGAAAATTATTATTAACAAAAATAATAACAAATTTAAGAAAAATAGTACAGGGGTAAAGGTAAAATTACCGACAAGAAGCAAAAATATGTGATTTATTGGCACACAAAGGAAAGAATATCAGGAAAAAAAAGGTATAAGATAACAAACACGTAATTATCAACATACAGGGTGGTTTATTGAAAAAAAAAACGAATTTTGTTCATTATATTAATAAAAAACACAATTTCTAATAAAAATTATTGTTTTTTCCCAGATTGCATCCAGATATATCCGTACACGCATCGGAACATCTTCGAGAAGTAATGGAAGCCATTAAATTAGGCAAATGTTCGCAATATACTTGTCGATTACCACTCGTACTTTCTGCTAAAGCACTCTAAAAACATTCTATACGATAGAATATGATATTTATTATGAAATTTATCAAATCCTGATAAAATTAGGATTCCAAAGTAGTTTCTTGTGAAACATTACACTTTTTTTTTTCATATACGAGTGATTTTAAAAAAAGTTTATTTTGCACCAACTTCCAGGATAAAGTTGTGTGATGTGTATAAATATTTGTAAATCTGGCAACGCCGATAATTATGTAGAAAAAGGTAAACGCCATATTATATAGCATAAAAGTGATGTATTGCTAAGAAAAAATTATACATCTGGCAACATATTTACTTTCAAGTAGGAGCTGTTTTCACTTTTTTTTTTCCAAAAAAAAATTGGGAAAATATAAGACAATTCAAGACAGTTTCTATCGACTTGTGAAATATTTATTTCTAACTTTTAGCTACTTAATGTACCTATATATGATAACATAATATTAAATAATTTTGCAAAATCAATTTACGAAATTAAGAAAGTTTGTATTTATGTATTAAATAAAGAAATGAAGTCATCAAGTGTCGGAAATTTATTTTTTTAAGTAATTCTAGAAATATTGTTAATAATATTCAGTTTATAGGAACAAATAATATTTTTTTGTCTGTTCCATTCACTGAAAAGCGAAATTTTCTTTAAAAAATATTTTATATATTTATATTGTACCTATTATACCTTCAATTTATTTTTAATTTGTTGATTAAAAAGAGGTTTATCTTTATTGTTAATAAACGAATAAACAAAAATAAACAAAGAGTTTTATTTTCATCCATATATTTTTTTCGTTCACCCTGTATATACCCAATGCCAATCGTAACAATGTCTGTTTTTTTTTCGAAGCCTTATTAGGATCAAATTTATTTTTGTTTTTGAGTATACCAAAAAATTCATTACCCAGCTCGGTAAAAAATCTTTTCGGACGTAATTTTTCCGGAAAAATTCGGAAAAACGAGTTTCTCAGTAATTTGTTAAAACAGGTTACTTAGAAACGAGTGTTCCAATTTTTCCACAGGAAAAATTAGATGTACGAGGGATATTTGGTAAGATTATTTCTAGAGTTAAATAAACATTTTATTTTAATACAAGTTTGGTTTTACAAGGCAACATGCATGACATTTTTTCGATTTTTTTTCCTATATTTGATATACCAATTCTTGATAGCGATTAGTGATGGGGTACTCGAGTACAAAGAATCGGAATGTACTCGATTCTCAAGAGTACTCGTTAGTATTCGAATAATCACAGTACTCGAATATGTTTTCATGGAAGGCAAAGATAGACTGTAGGGGACAGGGGCGCACTTGATTATTTGAATGAATAACATAATTTCATTAACATATATTCAACCTTATACACTGCTTCTGCGAAAATTTACATGGACTCAGACGGAAGCACTTTGGAGAGGAAATATAATACAATCATTAAAAATACTGAAAATCCCTCCAGTCAAACATAGAAGACACAAAGCTTCTGGAATGGAAGCAGATGACATGAGAAATGGTACAAATATTTCAAGTGCCTGGTGTTCAGATTCACTAAACATTCAATTGTACGGAACGTTTGGTGCTAAAACACTTCTGGTTAGAATGTCATACACTGCTACATATTGAAAATGCCTTTTCATCAGGACAAGCTCTGGTTGCCAGGATAAATATTATATACAAATGACAGTTTTTGTAAAACCCCAAAAAAATTATCCACGTTCAGTCAATATTTGTAGCAATTAGTTTAAGTTAAAATATATTATAGTGTTTTTCCAATTGAATGGTCTTTCATTTAAGACAAACTACGCCAGCGACCTTTTCTTCGAATTGCTACAACTTCCAGCACACTTTTAATTGTGGAATATCCACCTGGGCTGTTGAGCACAACTCAAATAAAGCAAAAAACTGGAACTTTCTTTGGTATCTAATAAAAAAATAAACCCAAATTCAAAATTTAAAAAGTATATTTAAAAATTTTTTTTTAAAAATTATTTTGTCAAGTTCCAGTAACGCATTCAAAATGTTCACAAGATCCTCCAGCTAACCCCACATTGGAAGCCTGTTCGATTTCTTGTAGAACCATATCATAGTCGAGGTCTGTTGTTAGAGCAAACATTTTGGAAAATTTTAATACCAAATCTCCTGCTGCTGTATATTTTTTTGCTTTGAGTGGTTGTTGACAGGCGATGTTCTGAAGACATCCAGAAGACCCTACATAATAAAGTCAAATCATAAAACATTTACAGTTAAAATTTTTTAAAAAATAGGAAAATTTCGTATTTTTGACCGAGGATTTAAAAAAAAACTTACGATGCAGACTTAATTGCTTAATATTTGAAAGACCTCCCAAGTAGAAATTTTTGGAAAATCTCGGACACAATTTACTTGTGTTTGGATTGTGTCGAATCTTTCCGGAGCGCTTCTGTCTCTAGAATGTTCAAGTTTGTGTCGACACATTCCGAACTTTATTGCGTCAAAAGGATGAGCGAGTCTAAATAGCAACATTTCAAACATATGTGTTTCAAATGTCTCTACTTTGTGTCAGTTTGGACTCTTCAAATATATTTAGACACAGGCGAGTCGACACTAAATAGACTCAAGTTTGTCTAATTTGTTTCTTAACAAGATGTTACTATTATGTTACTGAAATTAGTTGAGTAGACACAATAATTTCCATTTGGGTACATTTTAAACATAGATTTTCTTCATTGTTTCTACAATGCGTCGTCCGGACACATACCTATTCATATCGAAACATCTTACCCACATAATTTCTATTTTGTTCCTTCAATGTGTCTAGTCAAAGTGTAGGTAGGCGTCGAATAGAGCGAACACAACTTGTTGGCGATTTTTAATGACTCAATGTCTGCCTCCTTTACACTGCAAGGTATTTTGTCCCAGTCTATTCGAGGAACAGATTCTGAGTCTCTAATTAAATTCTCGCTGTCTTTACAAGATTTTGTTGGCCAGTATAGAAGACCATTTTTCTCCCACGCTGTTGGGACAATGCACAATTGCACTGTATCATTTTCTATTGTTTTAACGATTTTAAATGACATTATAAATATTCGGAAGTGAAAATAACGTCCATGTAAATAAAGTACTAAAAAGTAAGGTTATGAGGTACACGAGTCTGTTCGAATGTCGGCCGCATTTCAGACACAAACATTCCGAAACGTGCCCACTGCTAGATAAAGACGACGCATTTTGGACATAATGAACTAATTGGTTGCTAAAATGTGTGAATTTTTGGTCTCTATTCAGAAACATTACCTACTCTGAATTGTTACCTCTATCTGCAAATGTTTCAAGATGGGCAATTTATAGCCAAATTTACTGTGAAAAATATTTCAGAAGACGTGATGAGTTATCAAAACTTATTTTTGGTGATTTCCTCTTAAATTTACAATGCGCATGATTGAAATAATACTATGAAGAAATTCCGTTTTAGATAGTGCTAAACTTTCCTCTATTTTCAATCGAAAATGATTCATTCATCAGTAACGATTATAAAATATAAAATCGCACTTTCTCTATTACCATATACTTAAGATATCAAAATTGGTATCAGCATTCAATAAATTATACATTACGCTACAAAATTAAATTTTACAAAAATATAAGCTTCTCTGGAAAAAAAATAGAAAGGTGGCAACTGTGTAAAAATCAAATTTTCGATTTTTGACGCAACAAAATACACTTCCCACGATCTCGATCTTTTATCCTGTCTTATTTGGCAAGTAAGTATGTTAATAAAAAATAGCTGGTATTAAACACATCACAACAATCCTATTCTATATTTAAGACAATAGATTTATAAGAAAGAATAATGACGATGTGACTTTCATTCGTATTTTATGCGGTTACCACCTTTCTAATGATTCTTTTGAAGAATAATTAATAATAATTTCAGCATTATTCTTCGCCTTTGGGTACATTTTGTACACATAATGGACACGCATTTAGCACAAGTTAGAAACAAAATAGACAGATTGTGTTCAATTTCAGGTATATATTGGAAACGAAAGACACAATCCAGACACATTTTCGAAACAAAATTGTTACATTTCAGACTCACTATTAGATGAATTTCAGACCTTAATCAGTACACATTTCAATCACCATTTTGGTCACACTTTTGATGGTCCAAAAGTCGACAATGTGTCTTAAAAATGTGTCGTGTCCAAATTACAGTGTCGACACTTCGCCCAAAATGAGTCAGAAATTGCTACTGTAAATTTGTTTGAATAATATTTATGAGAGGAACTTTACCTGTCAAATAACTCAGATACATCAAAATTTCATCATCGGTTAAAAATTTGTCATCGTCAACTACTGTCCTAGCATATTCTCCTCCTTTAAAATGGCCAGCTCCGAATGTCCCAGCAGCAAAAATAACCGCTTTCAAAAGCACCAGTACTAACAGGTTGGTAAGATTTAGAGAAACAATTTGCGATGCACCACTTCCGGTAGAAATAAAGCCTCTACTCATTAAATTCGATGCTAGCGATGTTAGGATACTCCTCGCGTTAAGTTGTCGACTACAAAAAAGTGTGTTTAGGTTTAGGTTTAATTATTTGTTGATTGAGATTACGTACCTTTCTTTGCTATCGTCATTTACTGGATTTGCCGAAACGCAAATCCAAAATTGGATAACTGCACACGAAAAAATTGCAACTATAGACGCGCGTTTCATTTTAACAGCAAACTTCAACTGTGTTGAAAGTCTTTAGATTTATTTCTTATATAATCGACAATCACATTTTCGTGTTATGTTTAATATCGTTTTCAAAAATGTCACTATTGTCTTTTTTACGCTCCGTATAGTTACAAATTATTGTTTCTATGTATCGGTTGTTAATTTTATTAGTTTTGTTTTCGTGCTCAAATAACCAAAACACTTTCACTTTTAAGTGAGATTTTATCAGGCGTAATTTCGAAAATTATTAATGAAATTGAAACAATTGTGATTGTTTTAATAATTTTTAAGAAAGTCTTAGATTTTATTATGAAGTATCTTTCGAGTTGATAAAAAAATATCAGTATTTTGGTTGTAAAATTTTCTTCTGAATCGATTAGTGTCCATAAAAATCATTTTTTTGGGGTTATATCACGTTCCTTCCAAATACACAACCAAATAACATCCCGCACCCTCAAATTTTCTGTTCAATACTACCCCTTTTTTATTGTACGTCTATGTTGTTCAGCATACATAATTCGAAATGAAACAAGTTTTCAATTTACTATTTCTACGACACTGTTTCAACGATGTGTGTACCCCGGGGAGGGTCATTAGCGTTTGATAACATCTCTGGTTACAGATAGAGGGCGTGCTGCTCCATATGTGCATCAAGAGTGTCGGCCTCAAGTGTTCCCTTGTTTCGGCACTCTCTTCAAAAAAAAAAAGGGGACCGGTGCTGATGATCGGAAATTGAATGCTTTTAATGGGTAGGAGGGGGCGGTAGAATGCTAGAATCAGTTATTCATGAGGGGGGCGATGTAACACCTGTTATGTTTGATGAATCCTTTAATCTGGTTTCGACGCGAATTCGATATTGACGTCTCTATTTAAGTCAAGTACCTAGATATTATTATCATTATAATCCTCTTGTTTTTACATTTTTACATATTTAAATAAAACAATATGTTTAACAAACAATTTTCCATTTATCCAACTAACTTTGTTTGAATTTAAAATGTATTTGTAACATAGAATGGGAAAATTAGTATTGCGCATGAAATATAATGAGGTAATTATTCACTTTTCCCGCGTTGCCACGTATATTTTTGTTATCCGAGAAGTAGAGAAAAGTATCTTTATATAATAAACAATAGAGGCATCAGAGAATTTATTGTACAAAAGCCTGGGAGGCTGTTAAAGTGATGGATCCATGTTTAATCCATTGTCACATATCGACGCAAAAATTCCGGTTTTTTACGTTTAAACGTGGTCAAACAATGCTCAGAAGCATCAACACGTACGTTCTTGTTTTTGGTCAACAGTGAGCAAACGCGGCAATCGCTGTAAACAGAGCTTTATCATAGACAATTGCTTTAGATGTTTTCTGGTGTTACCGTCTCATTTGGACGTCCACTGCGTTCCGTTTCCCATCAAGTAGCAGTGTGAAATTAAAACACGAAACTGTTTTTGATCCATTGTTTTGAAAATATTAAAAGTAGCGTCACTCTTAGCACAATATCATGAAATTTTGACAGTTGTCTTAGTACTAACTGAAAAACAGGCGATTGCCATAAAACTAGCGGCATCTATGAGTCAGGCCTGGGATTTTTCAGCCTATGTGTTATTCCAGTGAGTCCTGGAATCCACAGTAAGGTGACTATATTGAAAGATACTTGGGGTTTTTCCCAAGCTTTCAGAGTGCTTGGTTCCTGGCCCGTGGGTACACTCCTATCCCAGTTCCTTGGCACGACAGGAGTAAAGGAAATCGCATTGCTGATTCTTTAGCCAGGGAAGCCGCTGGACTAAAAATTCTAGGACCCAGTGACACCTACGGCCTAACGACTTCGACAATTGCGGAACTAGCCAAACGCTACACCCATACTCAATCCCTTAAGAGATGGGATGGAATCAAAGGATGCAGTCTTGCCAGGATCACCCTGGGCGACCCTGGGAAGCTGGAGCCGAAGAAGTATTTGGCGATAACCAGGAGAAACCTACGTTTAACGGTAGGATTTCTGACTGGTCACTGTCAACTAGGGAAACACCTCCATACTATGGGGCTAGTGGACACGCCTCTATGCAGGATGTGTGGACAGGAAGATGAAACTGTCAGGCATGTCTTGTGCGAGTGTCCGGAGTTGTCGTCAATAAGAGAGTGTGTGTTCGGAGAGTCTTGGCCTACACCTGCCGATATAAAGGAAATGTCTCCTAGTGACCTGTCCACCTTCCTGAGAAGGACAGGATGGACAATGACCTAGGAAGACAACTCCTCGGGAGGATGTACAATGGGTCACATGTGGCCTAGGTGCTGTGAGCCTACACTCACCCTCCCTATTCTACAGATACAGATACAGAGAGATCCCAGTTCCTTTTATAGCTTTTGAGCCGTCTGTGCCGACTTGATTGGCATTGTATTCAAGTCGGGTAATGGTGTTTGGATCCCATTGCTTCATTCCGCAACGAATTTCTTTGAAAGCGACCAAATACTGACCAAGAAAAACTAGAGTAGCACAGTTTATGTTTCATATTAGGGGCCATCCATAAAGTACGTCACACGGATTTTAGGACTTTTGAACCCCTCCCCCCGTCCTTGTCACAGGTTGTCACATTTTTATAACCCCCCCCTCCTGATGTGACGTCACATATTTTTTAAATTTATGTATGTATTTAAAAATAATCGAGAGAAAACAGCTATTTTCATTTTTTACTTTGCATGAGAGATTATCGCATAGCGAGAATGCTAAATTATTAATAAATATAGATCAATTTCGTAAATTTTTAAAATTTTTAATTCACATCCAAACTTTGCGTTTTAGTATTCTAAATTTTAACATGTGACGTCACAAAAGTATTGACCCCCCCATGCCCCTTGTCACACGATGTCACACTTCGGTGATACCCTCCCTCCCCATTAACGTGTGACGTACTTTATGGATGGCCCCTTATCCATAAATGTATAGAGCTTCTTAAGAGGGCCCTCACAATTTAGACAGCTCTAAACAGTTGGCACCCCTGACTTGCAACAAAATTTAGGTCATTTTGTATGCAACAAATCTAAAAAATGCAGTAAAATTAAGAGTTTAAATTTGAACATAATATAACTTGGACCTTTGTCCTGGGGATGAGGTATTTTGGTCAAGTTTAAGATTGTTATAAAAAAGATATAAGCTATTAAGTGATGGTGTAATTTTGACAATTTGTGGTCACCAATTTGAACGCCAAGACCTTATCCCCAAAAGAAAGCCTAGAGAATTCGATTCTGGAAATATGAAATCTCAATTCATTGAGATTTGTTGCATGGAAGATTCTGCAAACGAACGCTTCTGTACATTAGTTCAGCTGTTCCACCGTTTTGATGGATAACGCTGTAAGGAACTTCAATGACAGATGACGACGGAAAAATGTCGTTGTCTTGTCATGTGTTTTGTATACATAAAAATATTTATTTACTGTTTATAGCTTGTTAGTATTTGTAGGCGGTTATAATAAAATAATTTTCATGCTAGAAAAGTAAATTTGTGCTTCGTAAATACTCTGTTTATTTTTATTCCACATGTGTATAAAATATGAATAGAAAATTTTATCGATGGTCAGGAATTATATTGAAAGTCGACAACGTCGCTCGGTAGCTATCGCTGTTGGAAGTCTCTTGTATCCCTGATTCGCTCAAAATAAAACAATTGCGCCGAGGAAACGTTGATGTGTATCATCCCCCGTCGACTGCTTTACCGGAATCGGGATAATTTTCTTTTTAAGATAAAATAGAATTACACGGCCATGAAAACTTGCAGCAATTACATTTTACATTTAATCAACTGAAAAATTGAAAGATATTTGATATTGTCACATCCGCTTTCACTTTAGATATTCTTTTCGAAATTCTTTTGGATGATTTTGTTTTTTTGGCAGAAAATAGAATATCTTCGTTAGAAAATAAACAAAAAGGAAGGGAAAATTAAAAAATTTGAGTGAAAATTTGACACCACTACTTTCTAACCAATAAGATGCCTTAATTTTGATTAGGGAATTTCCGGGAATGTTTTCGAGGCGTCAAGTGGAAATTTTTTGAAAGTTGAAAAGGTACAAAAATGATCTACAACCATTAAAATTAAATAATGTAGACATAATTGTAAATAATGCAAAATTTTCTTTACCAAATCGCGAAAAAACCGGTTAAACAAAAATGACAAATCAACATAATATGTCAAAAACAACAATACCCTGTCCAAATTTTCTTACCGAATACCACGCAAGCTTAAATTATTTCCGGAAATTTTCTTTCGGGCACGAATATTTTAATAAAATTATTTTTCAAAATATTCGTGCCCCCAAGAAAATTGCCAAAAATAATTTAAACTCTTGTGATATTATAAGTGAAAATTACCTTAAGATGCTATAAGTATGAATAGTAAATTTTGGTGGCAAGTAAGAGAAATAAATAGTTATTTAGTTATTTTTTTTTTATTTCGATAATAGAATTTCCAAATCCGTAAACGGTGTAACTGATTCTATAATTTCCGATAAATATTTCCCGTATATTTAATGAAATTTCCCAACGTTAATATAATTATATTTATTGTAAAACAATATTTTTCGGGTATGCACAATAATAAAATGTCATTGAAACTATCAAATTCATTATCACCAACATTACATTTGTCAGTTAAGTGAATTATCAATTTTAATAATGGCATTTTAATTCATCCAATATCATTTAGCTCCCAACGTTTTATTAATCTTATTAATTTATATTGTTTTATTATATTTTAATTACTTAACAAATAAATTTGAAACGCAATGTGCCCCAAAAAGTTTATTACGAGAGACACTCTTCAAATTTTACTTTAAAAAACGACAGATACTATGTGAAACTACCAGTATTACTCTGTTACAAACACTCTCCTCAATAGGAAAACTCAATAAAGGTGTCTCTAGAGAGAAAGAGTTCTATCAGATCAGAACCTACTATTGGCATTTCAGTACGTTTTGCAAACAATAAATAAGTACCTGGAGTATGAAAAGAGTTATAGACTCTCGGCATACCAAGATTGGTTCATTCAAAGTCATTTATACATCTTTGAATTAACTTACTGGAGAATTGGACGTCTGGAAGTTGATGAAACAGCAGAGCATATTATACTTTGTGCTTGCGCTGTCGTGGCTCGAATCAGGTATACCTATTTGATGTTTAGCACCTTCTCGTTCTTTGTTCTTTGTTAAGGAGCTGAATTTGTCTGGTGAAATATCGATAGGTCTAAGCAACTATATGTTGAAGTATAGCCAATAATACAGATATACTCTATGAAAAGACTTTCATGTTTGTAGAAAATGTATAATTATGACAATTATTAAAAATTATATATGACAAGTATTAAATTCTCTATTATCAACAAGTACCTAACAACTAGTGAACTTTAAGTAAAAACCCCAAAATGATAATACTTCAACACTTTCCCTCATTAAGTGGTTTTTCTTTTCACTTAGTTAGTTTAATTGTACAAAGCTGTACTAATCTAGGTTTTGGAAGAGCTTTGGTCATCATATCAGCCAACTGATGCTCGGTAAATACTTTTTCGCCTTCTGATACCAATTGCCGTACAAAAAAGTGCCTTGTTCTAATATGTTTGGTACGTCTATGGAATTCGGGATTTTGAGCCAGCCTCAATGCTGGTTCATTGTCAATATGAAGCTCTGGTACAGCTGTTAAATCGGTTATTTCTGTCAAGAGACGTTTAATCCAAACAATTTCGCGAGCAGCATCACTTGCAGCAACTATGGAAATTGCTACTGAAGTTTGTTTTTGGCTTAACCATGATACCGCACCTGCAGCATAAATACAAACAATTCCTGATGTTGATCTACCAGTGAGTGTATCACCACCATGATCAGCATCACTATAGACTCTTGAAAACATATTTTTTCGACATACCAAGTACGTTCCTGATACGTAAAATATTTTGAATTTTCTGGTTGGAAATTTTGCAAGAATAAAATAATAACGTTACAAAAAAAAAGCATATTAGTTTCTTTGTATCGTAGCAAAGTGTGTATGTGTATGTACGTATGTATCTATCCTGTGGTAGAATTTCGTAACCATAGTTACCGCACATAGCCGCCGGGTTCTGATGTATTGATCATCGCCATCCGTTATGTTATACTGATGCCGATGTTGCTGATGCCGGTGTGCCTTGCTATTTATTGTTTCTTTCGTCGAAACATTTTCGAAAAATATAAAAAAATCGACAAATTCCTACCAAGTAAAGTAGAATTAATACTGTTTAATTTTTAAGATTATTCCAAATATAAATAAAAAGTATATTTTGGAATAAAATTTGGTAAGAACATTTTCAAAAATCAAAAAAAAACACAGAGAACAGTCCTCGTCTCTCTCTCTCTCTTTTTCAAGTAGTGTCGTTCACATTATCTTTGTGTGAATCGTATATATAACCTATTATACTTTTTTGCAATCTTTATATTGTAGGTACGAGCTAGGGTATCTAAAATATAAATAAACAATTAAATAGAATAAAACGGTTTTATATTCGAAGTAAAAATTCATCCATCTATACATAAAGCAGCAAAAATGGCTCGAAACGTTTGAGTTTGGCTTTTAAGAGTAAAAAGGATCATCATGTATGCAAGGCTTTTTAGAACAGTAATTGGCCACTACGCTTACAGCTTTTAACTTACATAAAGCTGTAACTTCCATGTTTACGTATTTATAAAAAGCCAGTATGATAAAAGGTATGAGGGGTTCTTTAAAAAAAAATATATATATAAAAATAAGACGGGAATTTCAGTAAATATTAAGTAAAATTTGAAATATTCACACCCATTTGTCTGTCCTAAAAGTATATTATGCTTTGAACATTCGCACTGCCAAAACGTGACATTTTGAATTTTTTTTTTGGAATCAAACCATAATAATGTTTTTTATTTCGACGTTTCAAAAAACTGCATATATCAGATATCTTGTGAATGCGACAAATTCTATTTAGGTGAAACATCTAGACCATTGAAAGTCCGAATAAATGAACATAAAAAGTATATCAAAGATAGGGAGTTCTTTAAGTCAGGTATTTGCAAACATGCTTGGGAAGAGGGGCATAAAATTCAATGGGATTCGACAAAAATAATATTGAAAGAGCCCAATAATAAATGACGAAAAATCAAAGAAAGTGCTTTAATACAACTAAATTCAGATAAATGTGTAGCTAGTATTTCAGCCGAATGTAGTCAAATTTGGTTACCAATGTTAGAAAGATAAATTTCCAATAATCAATTACCGGCGTTATCAGGATAGCATCATAAGTTTTTATCCAGGTTTTCTTATGATTTATCTTTGGAATGGTTGTTAATCGATACACACTTCAATACACAAAATCACCAAACTGAGTTATACATATTTTGAAAACAAAAATAATCATACACAAAAAAGTAACAACAAACGCGTTTTTATTAACAAAATTTCCAAAATAAGCGAAAAAAAGCGCTATCCCAATAAAAACCGTTCCTGGAACGCGTACTTCACTGGATTCCATTTCTAGTGGACTACATATCGTTAGAAATATTTTATTTCACATTTTACCAGAGGTGTGATCTACTATGAATGGACCTTAATAAAATTTGACAACAAAGTTTTGTAGTCTTAAACTTCAAAATATTATTGATTGTCTAGTTGACAAAATTTTTTCGTTGTGTCAGATAGGGACCAAAAATTATTTCTTTACTATAGTTAATCTTGACAACGGTAGCTGGAGCGCTACCGAAACGTCGAAATAAAAAAACATTATTGTGGTTTGATTCCCAAAAAAAATAAGAGAAAAATAATAAGTAATGCCACAAGGAACTTACAGACGATATTAAGAAAAGAATGTCCATGTTGTGTAAGTCGGTCTCATAAAATATTGTTTTGCAATGTATTTTTGGTAATTGATGCTCAGAAATTGTGTATTTGTGCAATAAACGTTACTTGTGTTGTTAACCATCTTCATTAATGGAATCCCCAAAAAAAGATTGTAAGAAAATTCAATTGTCAAAATTTGGAAAGAAATCGCGTCGAAAAAATCGTCACACTCTCTCCTGGATATGTTTTTGTTCCCATGTGCATACTTGGAAGTGCCCCTAACCTGTTAGGTAAACTATGCATGTTTTCTAATGAAAACTTTCTCATTGCTCTCCAGTAATGTTGCCATGATTGGGTGAAATTGTTTCATATGACACAAAGTGACAAAACTTGATTAGTTTTGACGCTACAATCAAAATAACTTTCAAGATTTTATATCTTTATCCCAACAAATTTATAACACTCAACTTAATACAAACAGAATTAATACGAATTTCTTGAAAATTTACGACAGACGCGTCAGATCAAGAAAATACTTTGTCATGTGGTTGTCAGTCAATAAAAACAATGTAGGTACATTGAGTAATTCGCTATAATACAAATAAAATAGATGGTGCAATACGCATATAAACAGACGGCTCAAAAATCAAAGAAGGCTCAGATCACTATAAGCCGAAGGATTAAGTGCGGAATGGGAACAACCAACAGCGTGGTTCAAACAAAACTGGCTGGTATATCTCAATTGCCATACAAAGGAACTAACCCGAAAAGGAAATTTCTGTGCCTGGAGTTATCGTCAATAAAAGGGTGTGTGTTCGGTGAGTCTTGGCCTACACCTGCCAATACAAAGGAGATGTCTCCTATAGTGACCTTCCTGTAAAGGACAGGATGAACGATGACCTAGGAACAACTCCTCGGGAGGATGTACAATGGGTCACATGTGGCCTAACTCACCCTCCTTACCGTACAGATACAGACAGATGCTCACTATAGGTAATAATGTTTTGATTGGCTAGAACGTATATGAATTACTGTAATTGAAAATTTCTATTAGTGAAAAAATAATCAATCAAATAATTTCGTCATAAAACAATTTAAAGTTAAAAAAGAGCTTGATCTTTTGGAATATGTTTTACGCAAATTTGGTAATTATTCGATTTTTTATTTAATTGTGACCCGATCACTTTAATAACAAATCGCGTTTCGGTTATTTTTAGGGACCTTTGCAACACACGTCGTAACAATTCCCAAAATTACCCATTGAAAATTTATGAGCTCATTGTGTTTTAAAAAAAAACACACCTACTCTTTAACAATAAAAACCGAAAATAAGCAGGGAGCGTTTAAATCAATTGTCACAGTCTCTATTTAATAAAAAAAGTACCCAAGTTAATAACCAAGTGCCAATATGACGTGACGACATGATTACCAGTTGCTCGATTGGTTGAATACAAAAAGGCGGATCGTTTTGATTTCTTGCTATGTAAATATTTACGGTCGCGTGGCTGTTGATTTTTGGAACGCGAGCGGCACGTGTCCGTAGAGGGATGTCCTATATAGTTGTGTGAATAAAAGGGATGGTAATTAGTGGGTGCAGGAAATAGCACCAATTTTCGCGTTTTATTTATGTCAAAATATTGTATAGATCATCTTAATGAGCTCAATTTAGATCTTAAATCATCAGATCTAACAAAAATCAAATATTTCATCGTAACAAGGTCTGTTTACTGTCCAACTGGTATTAACATGTTGTAACCTTCCACGAATATCTTCTGTATGTTCTTTGTAGTGGTACGTATTATTTTTAAAATCTTTTAATTTAACGTTTCGGTAGCGCAGAAGCCACCATTATCAAGGAACAATTATGTCTTTTATAACTTCTGGTTGCTATATGATGAATTTCGACAACTAGACAATCAACAATATTTTGAAGTTTAAGACTGTAAAAAAATTTGTTGTCAAATTAAGTAGATCACATCCCTGATAATCCGTGCAACAATAGTTATTTTACAGTGGAAAATGGCATATTTGTTGCACAATGCATGAAGTTTGCAGCTCGAGACGAAGTCGAATGCAACAAATATGATTTTTGCACGTGTTGCACACAATATTTTTTCTACGATCGAAATAAAATAATATATATCCGTGTTTATACCAAATTTTACAACATTAAGTACCAATTTTACTTTTTTGAGTTGATTTCGCAGTTATACTCTAACTATTGTCAGTGTGATGACCATAAAATAAAGCAATGTTGTCAGATATGTTTTCTAAAATTGTTAGGCTCGCTACACAAATGTTCCTCTTACTTCAGTAAACTGTTAGTTCGTGATGTTATAAGAGAGCTAGTTTGGAAATATTTTTAAAAAAATACATAATGTAAATGTATTAGTAAACATTAAAATAAGTCGCTTAAAATTACTGAAAAAAGAAAAATTAATTGAAACCACTTTTTATATGTTACTATATTTAAAAAAATTTTGAAGAGTTGGCAACGTAGTTGCACGTGCAGTAAAGACTTCGAAACAACCAATCATCAACTGCAGTATTCATCGTAGTATAACGAAATAACCGAAGTATACTCCGTTTGACGTTTTTGGCAGAAAAAATTCTACGGTCTTGAGGGTGTTCGGGGGGGTTGTGTTGTGGTTCGGCTTAGAATCCATTAGTATCATTCAGTATCGGGTGTGAATTTTGTTTTAAAGAAACATTTAATATTTCTAGGTTGAGTAAGTTTAGTGAATTGTTATAGGTATTTATAGGAAAGTGTAGTTGATCTAGTGTAGAAAGGTATCATTAATATAATACCTTTTTGATGGTGTAGTGGTTAGGTCGCGTCAGTGAATTTATATTAATATAATATTCATTTGTTCGTAGACGTTAGGGTGAGTTTTATAATATAATTAATTAGAATGGCATTTTGGAGACCATTTGAAACAACAGTCCAAGATGATGCGCGGGATTATTGAATTGTGGATTTAAATATAAGAAGTTAGATAATCGAATGGTAATAATGGAATCTCGTTGTATCGCTGAACTTAGACAGGAGTATCTGCGCAAAACAAAAGGGTACCGTTATTCAAATAGAACTATTATTTAGACGAAACTTGGTTTGATACGCATGATGTTGTCAAGTATGGTTGGAGGAAAACGCGTTATTATTGTACTACAAATCTTATGAATTTTGAATGCAGGTTAATTTTTTTCATTAAAATTGATATAGTAGATTAACAATATTTTACAATATTATATGCACGCCATTGGGCGGCTTTCTCCTTCAAAGGGATTGAAAATATGGGTAATCACATTAACTTTGGAAGAACTATAGAGCAATTTAAAATTGTTAGTGAAGGTTGCGAATTGCACATAGGAAATTATTCGAGTACTCAACGAATGGTTCCTCCATCTTGCAGCCCCGATCTTAATCGTATTGAACGTCTCTAGCAACAATTGAGCTTTCCGCAGTCTCCTCTCAAAGATACTTTCATAGAACTATTAAAAACTGCCTTTCTTATCGATTTTAGTGAACTTAATAGTGATTTTTTAACAAGTAGTAGGTATCTACCTACTGTGAACGAGTAGCCCTGGAAAATTAAAGTAAAAAAGGAACTGTTCACTTTCCACCGACCGAAATGAATTTATTGATACGTGAAGCAAACTCTCTTCCTCTCTCTCTCCCCTTATATTCCCTCCCGACTGCCATAGCGCCCTTTTTATCAGTCAGAAATGATTGAAAAATAAATTCGATTTCAAGTTCAATCGCTTTTACTCTATGTCGGACTTTCCGGTTTCCAAATCTCAACAAAGATTTGAGATAGATATAAATATTTTTCTAAATTTCAATTATTATATATCCCGTTTTTCCAATAAATAAGGGTTCCATATGATGCTATTTATATTTCCGGTATTTGTAACGCGTCAAATTTAGACGTTTGGACATTTTCCGCCAAAAATTGTTTTAGGTAGTATTTTAGGTTTATAGGAATCCCCAATTTCTAAATACAATAAGTTTTGTTAAAAAAAAATTATTACATCAGAAGATCTGATATAAGTCCACAGTGGCAGAATTTTTTCGAATAAAATGTTGCTTGGCCTATATACATTTGCAATTGAGCGAGTTTATATATAACTACAAGCCTATTATTTTTTTTCGTGTCTACTGGAAAAAGCTTTTAAGTTTAAAAGCATTGCATTTCACTGGAATGTTGTTTTTTACACATTTTTACTGAGATATGCATATAGAAATTAGGTTTGTTTAAAAAAAAAAAAAATTGAAAATATCAAATGAAAGCGCACCAGAAGCTTTCAAAAACGTATATTGGCAAATTCGAAAAGGTAAAAGAGAATCAATTAGTAGTCAGGATATACGAATAACATAACAGGGTAGGACTAAGCACTGAAATTTTAGATTAAAAGTTTTAAAAACAAAAATCCGAAATTTTTTTTTACGAATCCGCATTTATTTAAAGAATTATTGACGTTCTGGAGCTATAGGTTATGATACGTTTTCATATACCAATACATTTTTTTATAAATATATTAAAATATTCGATTTTTTAACTATAAAATTTACATTTTTTCTCAAAATATTGGATTTTGGCCATTTTTATCTATTTATTGTTCAACTTTCTAGCACCATATTTCAAGAAAATCTTAAACTTTGAATGCGAATTATAAAAAAATGATTTTTAGGAACGATTGTTTTCTATTCTGTCAGTTGTTGATGTGTTGACAGTTTATACTGAAAAAGTAAAATCTTTGTCAAACACTCTTTCCTTGTCGACATAACATTGAAATATTTAACTGAGACTCACCGAATTGAGATTTTAATTATGATCGGGTACGGGGATAACTACAGAAGTCAAGTAGAAGTGGCAAACTTATTTAATCACAGGTATCCCGAATTGCCTAATATTTCACAAAGTACTGTGTCTAAAATTCAAGCACAATTCAGAGAACTTGGACATGTCAAACCATTGAAAAGAAAACCACACTTCGTTGAAGATGATGTGAAAGTGGATATTTTGTCAAGTGTCGAAGAGAATCCAACTTCAAGTACACGTCAAATTGCCCGTGAAAATAATGTTAGTCATACAACTGTTCTAAGATGTCTTCATAAAGAAAAACTTCATCCCTACAAATTAACTTTTGTGCAGGAGTTAACAGAAGACGATCCAGATCGTAGAATGGATTTCTGCGAAAGATTGATGAATAAGCTGAACAGAAACGAGATAGTTCTTGGTACCATTCTTTTTTCTGACGAATCAAGGTGAACGTTTGGGCCGGTATCATAGGCGACCATATTAATGGTCCTATATTTATAGATGGAAATTTGACAGCTGAAAAATATTTAAATATGCTTAGAAATGAAGTTATTCCTGCGTTGGCGAACTTATATCCCAACGCAATAGATCCTAGCTTACCGAATGAAAATGTTTGGTTCCAGCAAGACGGGGCAATGCCCCATTATGCTTTAATGGTAAGAACTTATTTAGATGAAATCTTCCCCAATAAATGGATTGGACGAAGAGGTACTATTGAGTGGCCAGCTAGATCGCCAGACCTTACGCCGTTAGATTTTTTTCTGTGGGGTTATCTCAAGAACAAAGTATATGCAACACAACCAACTAGCATTGTAGACCTCAAAGACAGGATAACTACAGAAATACGGAATATTTCACCTCAAACTTTAAACAAAGTTAGTGAACCAATGTGCTGGAAATGTGAACTCTATGATGAAACACCTACTCACACACACTGCTTCTGCGAGAACTTACATGGACTCAGACGGAAGCACTTTGGAGAGAAAATAATAAAACCATTACAACTATTGAAAATTTCTCCAGTCAAACTAGTGGCCTACATAGAAGACACAAAGCTTCTGGAATGGAAGTAGATAACATGGGAAATGGTACAGTTCAAGTGCCTGAACTGTTGAACAGAGCCCAATCGAATGAATGAATAGCTGTTGAATTTTTTGGCAAAAATTTTCGATAACAGCAGCTGAAAATGAAAATTAATATTCTAAAAGACATTCCCTTTAAATTTAAAACAAATAATGAATAAACCACAAGGAAGATGTCGATTAGTATTTCAGCTTTTATAAATTATTTAATAATTTTGCTTAGAAGTAGTGCTACAAATTCCATCCCATTAATAGTACAACCCAACGCCAATAATTCCTTGCTAAACTTTTTAAAATGTTCCTTTTTCTAAAAGCATCCCCTATGCATCCTTTTCGACAGAACAACACGAAAAGTTCTCTATCAAAGTATAAAAATCGAACAACTCATGCCTAGGGGTGCTTTCCACCATTTTATCAACCCTCTGAATCGATTGGTGTTACCAACGGCAACCACCCTCCGACCGACGAATCAAATTCCAACAGGCAATCCAAGTTATTTCTCATTGGTCGTGTTGAAAGATACATACGTACGTCCACAGGGTACGCGAACAAAATAGGAGGATGGTATTATCCTTAAGTTCGACAAAGACGGGATATGACGGGGCAAAATACAAGGCTATCAGGATTTAATGTAGTTATAGTGACTTGGCGTTTGGATGGTTCAGACATAAGCTATCAGCTATATAGTCATATTTAGATTCAAGTTAAACTATACTCTCAAATTTTAATTGTGTTAGTCACAGATATTAACAATATCAGTGCTAGTCAATTGTTGGAGTTATAGACAGGTAGCTTTAGTTAGTTAAAGGATTTAAGCGATGTCGGGTGGTGAACCAATCACGGTTTCGGTAATCGTGGATAGTGATTTTAACGATAAGGTATGTATATATTAGATTCATTTTTTTTTTTCGATTGTCCTATTGACTGCGCCAATTTTAAATTTTATTAAACAGAAACCGGGTTACTATATAAATTATCTTTATTATCATGCGACACGACGTTCCTTATTGAGTACTACTTTTATTTTAAGTCGGTTAAAAAATGTAGGTACCTACGGTATTTGGAAAAAAAATTTCTGTTCTCTAATTTCTTTATTCGGAACAATTATTTTATCCTATTTCAATCCTAAACTCTCTTCTTTTCCGTATATATTAATAACTTTATAGTTTTAATATATAAAATTTGATGGTAGGAATCTCATCCTTAAAATATATCCTTCTTACATCAGTTAATAATAATTAACTACCTTCACAACCGATCATTCACATTTCCGATTATTTTACTCATAATCAAAGTTCCCTTTGAAGGAAAATTACTTTTTAATGAGTTATCCTTATTTTTATTTCTTCAGTTAAAACTTTTTTTTTGGAAAAGTATGTACCGTTTTTGAACCCTGGATATATCAAATAATCACATTTTTGTCCAAGGCTCTATCAAAACCAACAATTTTTAAAACCAAAACCTCAAATTCCACCATCATAAGTTCAAACCAAAACCTCGTTGATTTGAGCTCGAATATCTTTCCTATATAACATTCGACAAAATTTAAATCTCAAGTCTCTTTTTTGAAGAAAAAAAAAGCCTAACCTAACCTTCTAGATCCCTACATTGGTTCCAGAATGCCTGCCTACTTTCTTCCAAATCTGAATATATCTACCTACAGCTTCTTATCCTGTACGTAGGTATTTGAAAATAATTTGTCAACCAAAAACTTTCACGCTAAATCTAGATCAAAAACTGGCTAAACTTTTTTACTGATTTTCTTTATTTTTGGTTCCAGATAACCTTCAACACGATTCCAGTAATGTAATAAATCATATATTAAAGTGTTGTGAATCTCGTGCAATTAAAAAAAAAGTCTCCAGTGTACCACGTCAACCCAAAAAAAAACTAACTACTTATCAAAAAAAAAAACATAAAATTAACAATTCATCTGTCCTAAAAGTGATTGCAGTCCCTTTCAAGTGACAGCCAAATTTCCTCCAAGTTTCAAGCAGCTTCAAGTTGGATTTCAAAGGCGTCTCCTCCTGTTTGGGGGCTTTGGGAACGTCCCCTGCCCCCTCGGTCCACGCAACCTCAGAAGAACTATCCCATCAACAATTTAACATATTTCCAGCTATCTTCAGTAGACAGCTTAATTTTAACGCTTGTCCGCAAGGCAAGTCAATGATGGACGAGTTGAGGCCTAATTTGGTAGGAGTAGGGAATCTTTTAGGAGTTGGAGGACTGCTGGATGAACACCACGGGCATCTAGGCGGAGCTAGTAATAACGTGGAGAAGACTGGGAATTCTAGAAAGTGCAATAGTACTAGTGGATCATCGGCTGAAGACTTCAGCTCTATTTATGGTGGATTGCCTCATTCTCACGATCATCATGGACATACACCTGCCCATACGCCACCTTCTGCTGGACGATCTATTACAGATCATAATGGTAAGTTTTTTTCATATAAGTTATGAGGAGTAGATTAGATTTGATGAGGTATGGTTATTCCACTGAGACCTTTTCAGATCTATTGTGGTTCTCTGAATCTAGCCCGACGACATTTTTTACAATCAGCCTCGCGATTGAATCGTTCACTAGTATAGTTGATTTAAAAGATATAGTGCCCGCTATCTAATCTTATATCCCCTTTAAGTTATGTTGCGAAGCTAAACTCTGAAAGGTATTTATATTATTTTCACCAAACACAATTCTATATGTATTTGTATTTTGACCCATTCTTTCTTAACCGTATCGTGTGTATCATACCGAGTTTCGTCTAAATAGAAAATTGCTAATAAATATATGTATACAATTTCCACACAAACACACACACACTTTCTTGATGTCAGACCACCGACTAAAGAGAACACCTGCAACCATCTCTCAAAAATAGTTACCATTGTCAAACAGTTTCATTTATTAATCGCCTTCATTAACAAACTAGTTTATTAAATAGGTAACTATTAATGATTTTTAGTTGAAATTATCACATTAAATGAATGTATCGTCAACTAAGTAAGCATTTTAAATAATTATAACATTGACTGGGCTATGACGGTATACTCTTAGTCTTAGAGTCAAACAAAAAGCCGGTGACTTTAAGTTCGCACTATATCTTTTGCGTCAACTATACAAGGAACATCCCCTATGCCAGGCAAGTCGCAGAATCTGCAAATGGCTTCTTCGTATGTCAACCATATTAGCTTTGCGTGCCCTGAACAAACCTACTGGAATTGAGTACAGGCAATTCAAGGTAGAAGTACGAGGATATATTGAAAAATTCTTAGCCTACTATAGAACCGAACAAAATTTCAATGTCAAAATATTTTATTACTCTTAATTGGATACATTTATTACAGCAAACCTGTAACGACTCTAGACTTTTAAAAAAAAATGTTTCTTCTTGCTCTGCAAACCGGACCTCCACAGCTTTTATTACCTCCTCGCTGGAAGAAAATTTACGACTTTTTTCAGTAGAGGAAAAAGATGATAGTCGGACGGAGTCAAATCTGGTGAATAAGGGGGGTGTTCTAGTAATTCAAACCTTAAATCACGAATTTTTTGCATGGCAACATGAGATTTGTGTACAGGGGCTTTGTCCTGCTAAAACAAAACACCTTTGGATAGCTTTCCGCGTCTTTTCTCTTTAACTGTTTCCCGTAGAGTGGTCAGTGATGTCGAATAGTAATTTCCAGTTATTGTTCTACCCTTATCCAAAAAATCAATCATGATTACTCCATGGCAATCCAAAAAAATTGAAGCAAGAACTTTTCCAGCAGATTTTTGGACACGAAACTTCTTAGGTCTCGGAGAACCAGAGTGTCGCCATTCCATCGATTGTTGCTTTGTTTCTGGATCGTAGAAATGTACCCAAGTCTCATCCATAGTAACAATTCGGTTTAAGAAGTCTACATCGTATTCAAATCGAGCACAGATCGAACGCGATGCTTCTACCCTTGCACGCTTTTGGTCAACATTCAAACATTTGGGGATCCATTTTGCAGCAATTTTTCTCATGACCAAATTGACGTGAACTATATGATGAGCGCGTTCGTATATGAAATATTCAGTGCTTCAGATATCCGTTTTAGCCCAATTCGACGCTCTGATAAAATCATGTCATGAACTACATCGATATTTTCGGGGACTGACACAGAAACTAGTCTTCCCGATCGGTCATCATCTTCAATGGAAAATCTACCTCTTTTGAAGCTTGCAGTCCAATTTACGAAGGACATTGATCACCAAGGGTATTAAGCATATCTTCGTAAATCTGCTTACCTCTTAACCTTTTTAAATACAGGTACTTGATGATGGCTCGATACTCCAATTTTTCGATTTCCACAATTTCGGTGGACATTTTTTTTCTTTTAATTTATTGCGTAACTCTGGTTTACTTTTTTGACGTCAAACTTCACACTGACACTTCTAGTAAGTTATTGTTCGTTGCTATGGTAACGCAATATTTTGTTTATGCATGGAACTGGTCTAGGCTAGGCTAACTGGACATCAATACATCCTCGTATCTACAGTTCCTCGTAATTCACCCTGTATAATTAATATATTTACTTAAAACTTCCTGTAATAACTTAAAAAAAATCAGCTTCACTTCCCTTTTTATCCGTCGCTCATTAACATTTATCGAGCAAGGTATTACATTTAAAGGATAATCACTATAATCCTTATTGTCGATGTGAGTACTTATTCCAACATGTGTACATATGTCCATTTTTTTTGTCCAACTACCGCTCATGGTGTCTTAATGAAGTGTCAATTTACTGGTGGCTCTCCGGCCCCATACAGCATATGCATCTGGACAAAGGACCTCGGTTAACACTCAATTTGACATATTGTGTACTGTTCTAGTGACATGTGTGTGTGTATATAGGGAAATATTTTCGTCCCCTATATTTCGTCTATCTCGTTCATCGCTCTATAATTATCGGTTAATTTGAAGACCTTTTACAATGTATATTTTGATAAAGGGCTTTGTTATTTGGAAAATCAAAAGGGAGCGAGAGAGAAAGAGAAAGTAAAGAGCAGGTTTATTATTAGATTATAGATTAAGATTTTACTTAGATATTACGGAATTTTGTTTGTCGAGGATAAAAAGGAGTCGGACAATAGAAAAAGTAAAAAGATAATAGGTTTTTAGGATCGCATTGTATATTTAAACACAATATTGTCAGCAGAGGCGGAACAATGTATAGACACAGAACTGTATGCGAAATTTTTTCCGGGCCGGAGTAATTTAGGTATGAATTTTAGTTACATAAAAACCTGTTTATACCGATAAGTATGTATTTTCCTGATAAACATAGAAAAATATGTGTGCAAGTACAAATCAAAAAGTAAAAATATATTTTCCAAATTAATATGATGGAAATAAAACAAAATATTGGAAATACGTCAACAACAAACAAAAAAGAAGGACTTACGTATTAAATTGTATAAAATCTCTGCCGAAACTCGATTCTGGCTCAGAGGTACAACGTTCTACCGACGGAGTCATATCTTTCGGGATTGCAACTTGAATAAGAAAATCTTAAATGAAAAAATAATCGAATTTCATTATTTTAACTTTTTTTTTTTAAAAGGAGCTTCCCTTCGCCGGCACCACCTCACCTCTTGGGCTTATTGTGGATTCTCCTAATGTTCTGACTACAGCCTATTCAGCCAATCCGTTCCCTGAAGTATTAGCTTATACAGGTTCTTTACTGGTTGGTTGTAGAAGTCTTCTGGAGTCATTTGGAGTCTTCCATATAGTTATTGCCTCCTGTGGTCCAGCGTCTCACAGTTGCATAATATGTGCAGAGCTGTTTCGGTGTCCTTTTTGCATCTTCTGCATATAAGGTCTCCGTTATACAGCCCTATTTTGTTCAGGTGCTCCTTTGTGGGAAAGTGTCCCGTGAGAGAAGCCCCGTTATGGTGCGTAGTTTGTTTCTGCTCATTGAAAACAGTTTTTTCGCTACTTTTTCTGATGGTTCTTTCATAAATTTCTTCCCATATGTTTGCCTGGGCGTATTCTCCAGTGGAGCATCTGAGGATGCCCACAGATGGTTCGGATACGTTCATCAGTGTTGACGATCCTGCTCTTGCAAGTTCCTCAGCTTTTTCATTGCCAGCGATTCCTTTGTGACCTGGGACCCACTCCAGTGACTTAGTTTGACTACTTATTAGTAAAAGCCTCTGCGTTTTTGAATACCATATTTATATTTGTTGGTATTCATTTTTGATATCTTTCCACTAGCAGGTACGTTATTGGACGTAAATACTAACGACACAGTACTCTTACGCAATTACTTGAAATTTTAATATTACCAACAATACTATTTCAAGACCTACGCCTATGGTCGACACAACGAAATTGAGCCGAAATGGACGGAATTCCTCATTTTATTACCCTATACCTTTCCGAAATAGACTATAGATTAACCTGTCATTACCGAACAACCATTTGGTTGCTTAGTGTAGAGTGTCAGCTTCTCAAAGTTCCTACTTATCAACTTTTAGTTTTTTTTAATGATGAATTTTGTATTTATAAGGAAATACATTTGAATATATCGCAAACAGTTAATAATTTTTGTTGAGCAGTTTACTTACTTTAACTAGCACTGATGGTTAAGATTTTCTTAAAATTCGTATAAATTCCTCCACTTTGGTTAGATAGATATACCTACCTTTGGGGCCAAAATGAATCCCGAATGAGTTTATCCATAAAAATCGTCCGATTAGCAAATTATGCAAACGTATGAATGACGCGGACGGGCGCGTCGGTTTGTAGCATCTTCTGAGTGACGACGCTAGCCGTCGCTTCGCCACGACCGACATTTGGAGAGATAGAAGCGAGAAGAGCGTCCTAATAAGATTGTGTGAGATTCTTTGTGGCGCGCGCCGGTGTCAGTAATTGTAATTAGGTTTTCAACTAACTGCATTAATAAACATTAATGAATTCAATAAGGTTTGCTTGCCGACGACGTTTTCCAACCAACAGCCACCGGTTGGTATTGCATACAAGCGATGTTTTACCTGTGGATAGAACACGCTTACATACATTAGGTATCTTTTGCTCTTTTGTTATTTTTAATATCGAGAAATTAAAACGTTTATAAACTTATAAATTATTTATCAACCCTTTCAATAAATATCTTTTGTACGTTCCTTGTAGTATTTTCATTATTTAGATTTTTGGATATTTCTATAAATAAAATACCAAAAAGGCATTTAAATTTTGAGCCTAATCCTTTTATAAGCATAAAAAGAGGGATAGTAAAATCACTATGTGATAGAGCTTAAAAACATTTATTATGTTCCAATGAAGATTTTTTGATAGCTCTAACAACCAATCAAATTTTGTGTCATATGAAACAATTTCACCCAATATGTCAACATTACAGTGACAATTTAATTCATGTATAAAAAATCGCGTATGCCACAGTGCAATTGTCACTTTGACAGCGGCAAAAGTTAGCTTTAACTTTTACAGCGACAAATACACTAGTGGTTTTTTCACTTCTCATTTGTTCATCAATTATCGCGGTGTTGGTTACCAGAATAAATAGTTTGGCATGTTTGTCAACAACTTATTGAATTTTCAAGAGCTAACAATGAGTCGATTCGGTGTGTCTACGAACGCCGAAATTAGTCAAATTGTTAATACCTGTGTGCCTACTAATACAGTTGCGACGCAATCATCAATCTGGCGACAATTTTCTACGTTTTTCGATGCAAAAAGATACACATTTGAGCCAGATACTTCCATCGAGAAATTGATTGTAATATTGCAAGATTGGGCATTTAATATGCGAAAAAGTAACGGAGAAGACTACAAAGAAGCGGTAGTTAAAACAATTTGGAACACCACCGCTAAAATGCTACAAAGTAAATATTATAACGAATTTAATATTGTATTCAACCCTTATTTCACCGATGTTCAGTTTAATTCATCACGAGCTGCACGTAATGCTAAACGTAAAATCCTACAAGCACAACCCGAAAAGAGAAAATGTAGTGCATCAGCTCTTAATAAATCCGAAGTATTTGCAATGGCCAGATTATATAACGAAAATGAACCGGAAGGACTTCAAAAGAAATTATATCACATTTTGGCGTTTGAACTAGCTTGGCGCCACTTGTTTCGTATCTGAAATTGAAAATAATGGAAAAGAAACTGGACGTATCGAGTATAATCCTCTATTTTCGAAAACCAGACAAGGCGGCAACAATAAATTATGTGACAGCAAATGGATCAAGCCTAATATTTTCGACGAAGATATTTGCCCAATACGTTTATTCAAAAAGTTAATGGAAAAACGAAACACTTTTATAACTTCGGACAGAGTATTTCTTACACCAAATGGACTGATACCATGGTTTAGTGTCAAATTTGTGGTGGAAGTTTGAGTTGATTCTTCTAAATCGATTGCAATATTTTGTTCAACAGTTTCGTTCGTTGCAGTCCGCGGTCTTCCAGGTTTTAGCAAATTTTTTACCATCCCACTTGCATTAAAACGTTGTAATGTGTAAGTTACTGTTGAGCGTGATATAGTATATCTCTCCGATGCTTATTAAAAATATGTATTTCGTACGAAGTCAACGTTTTCTGTTCATTCTACCGAATTTAAGATTTTTTACCTTTCACTGTGTTTGTGAAATAGTCTAATAAAATTTCACTCGTGACTGAATTTATCTTATAATTATTTTTTATATTTCACAACTCAACTGAGTTGCCTGAAGAAAAGCCACCTTACAGTACAGATTAAGCTCCTAACCACCAACTCTTATAGGATCTCGTATATATTCCAGCTTCTAAAGGTAAGGTTGATGAAAGTTTTGGAAGTACCTCAATCAATCAATCAATTTTCTATTCTCTAAATATAAATAACTCGTCATATTACAACTTTCAACAAATTTTTTGCATTGTTACAGATGGAGCATTCAAAAAATTAAAACCAGAACCTCAAACAACACCAAGTGGAACTACTTTAGGAACAGTTTCACCTAGTGGAGGGCCTCAGCATGCAGGTCACACTCCTACCACCGCCTCGTGTCCTACGCCTGCACGAAGGAGACATCGTACTACTTTTACTCAAGAACAGTTGGCAGAATTGGAAGCGGCTTTCGCAAAAAGTCACTATCCGGATATTTACTGTCGAGAAGAACTGGCTAGGAGTACAAAATTAAATGAAGCTAGAATACAGGTGAGAGAATTTTTGAACCCTCTACGTATCTGATTTGATTCCAATTGATATATATGAAGTGAAAATGTTGAAATTAGACTATCGTATGATATTTTCTTTGTTTTAACCGTACCAGTGTTCAAATTCCACTTCCCCGAAGCGACTACACTTAGAATTTCTAATGTGAGCTTCTGATTTCAATTGAAAAACCGACCAGGTCGCATCTCTGATTGAATTATGTGCATTTGTAATGGGAAAACGGAAGGGGGCCCCTCGAGACACAACTGTCACATTTGGGAACAGAAATACCTCCTGGAGATGCTGCAAACCCCACTTCTGATGTGACTCATGTATTAGTGGACCCTTTCAATAATGATTTTCTCTTCTCCCGTTTGACGATGATAACAATTGAATTTTTTTTTGATGTTTCTAAAATATCTATAGATAAAATATAATGTGAACAAATTTTCAATATTGTATAAAAGAAATTTCGTTATGGGCAGCGACAGAAAGTCAACTATAAAATTAATTGACTTTTATATAATTTAAAATTATAGAAAAAAGACAAAGACAGACCATGAAAATTATTATTTACCCCAACAAGGGAGTGTGTGCAACTAGTTTCGGTAAGTAACTACCATCTTCAGGCTGTAAAAGAGAACACCGTGATAGATACTTGATCGAAAGATCTTCGTAAAATACAGATTGATATACAGGGTATTTCCAAAGTAAACTGAAATATTGTTTTGGGCGATAAGCATCATAGAAAGTTGGTGAATATACTTAAATAATTAAAACAAACACTCAGTATCATGTAACTTAACGTCCAGCTAAAGTACAAGCTTCCGCTCGACGTCTAAAGCACCATTCACATCTACCAGCACGTGGCGTGTCCTGCTCGTACCAGCAAAGACCCAAAAAATATTGTTACATGTAGAATATTATATGAGTATTCACATCTACAGACATTGAGCGGAACGTGTACGTACAGACACGTACCAGCAACGGTCAGTATTGTCGTAAAGAATATTTTGTCTGTGCTGACGCGTGTCTGTGGCGTCAGGAACTTTTTTTCATATCGAATCAGGGATGAATAACGAAAAACTAATAGAATTGGTGCGAGGGTATTCCTTCCTATATGATTTAAGTGATCGCAGATACAGCGACACTCAAAGAAAAGATGACGTTTTTTATTTAAATTTATTGGATGTACACCAAACCTTCTTTTCCTTTTTTGCTCTACTTCCATACAATCCCAACCTACCAACTCCTATTAAGCATACAAATCTTAACGAAACAATCTAAAATTTTTAATAATTAAACAGTTCTAAAGAGAACGAGAGTCCTTTTTCTCCCCCTTTCTCAATATTTCACATTTATCAAATGAAAATTAAAATTTCAACAAAATCGTCATTATTGTCATTGAATTGATGGTCGCAGCGAGTCATTTTAGAAAAACGTCGAAAAAGGGAACGTGCCTCTCTTCCCTCCTGTTATAAAATTCACAAAAAGAAGCGAAATTTAACGTACAGGGCAGAATTAAGCCCAAGTTTGTCACAAAATAAAAGTGTAACTGGAAATAAATGGTCAAAGAAAATGATTACTTGAAGTCTGAAGAAAAATTTGCTCTAAAAGGTAGAAAATTGGAAAGGAATTTCGATTTTAAAAATATATTTATACAACATTTGATTTGTAAAAAAGAATTTGTCATTCAAATCCGACGCTGTGTTTTCGTTTTCGTCAGCTTCGTCACGGATGTCGAGAGAACATCATATCGTCATCGACTGTACGCCCAGTGTACGGCGTCGCGGCGTTCCGCGCGACGTGCGGTGCATGAATTTTAATTTCAACTCGTTTATTTGCGTCTCTTTGCTTTTAAAACGAAAACCGCCCTTTTACTCAGGACTCGGTTAATATTTTATCATTTAATAACACAAATTGGCATTAGCTTTAATTAAAGAGTAATCATGCCGATATTATTCTTTTTTAATTTTGCAATCTTTTCTTTATTCTAGTAATTTATTATTCCTTCCTATAACCTTCGACGCTATCATTACCCAATTAAAGTTGTTTTATTTAAATTCGCGATAATATTGTAGGTTCAATACAAAAATACAAAATAATGTTACTTTTTAAATGGAAAAAATTTTCTGTAAAGGCGCAAATTTACAACGTTCCGAATGAAAAAAAGGTATATTTACAGAGTCTCCCTGAGCCTCCTACCAAATACTTGAAAAATAATAGAGATGCTAAAAATAAAATAATAGTAAAGTCTAACTAAAGTCAGTGTGATGACCATAAAAGAAAGCAATGTTATCAGATATATTTTCTAAAATTGTTGGGCTCACTATACAAATATTTCCCATTACTTCAGTAAACTGTTAGCTCGTGATGTTCTCAGAAAGCTAGTTTGGAAATATTTAAAAAAAATACATAAAGTAAGCATTATAAAAAAGTCGCTCGAAATTGCTGTAAAAAGAGAAATTAGTTAAAACAACTTTTTGTATGTCTACTATATTTAAGAAAATTTTGTATATCTGGCAACGCATTGCAGGTGTTCAGCGTTATACAATCATCAACTACATTATTGTTTATATTATAATGGAGTAACGGGTCACTTACTTAGGAGGACTAACTATAACTAAAAAAAAAATAAACTCCCGAGGGTGGCCTGCGATATTAGAGAGATATTAGTATTGTGTGTCGATTCAGGGGCGTGTGTGAATTTTGTTTTAAAGAAATATTTAAAATAATAGTAGTAAATATCTAGTATCTATTTCTTGGTCGAGTGAGTTTAGTGAATTGATATCAAAATAATATTCATTATTTGTTCGTGGACTTGAGTGAATTGATATCAATATAATATTTATTTGTTCGTAGACGTTAGGGTGAGTTTTATGATTATAATTTATTTGTAATTAATTAGAATAGCATTTTGGAGAAACGACAGTCCAAGATGATGCGCGGGAATCTAATAATTTGGCGCCACAAACAAATGCAAATGACTTTAAGTTGGAAATTGTTTTTTATTTCCAGCTTTAGACGCCTATAGTTCGTTAACGACAGGCTCAAGACACAAATTTTGTGTGAAGTAGGGAGGTACTATTATTATTTTGAACCTTTTTATCACCTCCCAAATTTTTGGTGCGAACTCCTGTATATTCAGAAATTTTCCAATATTTTTTTCGCACAAGCGATTTCAGTAATTTTATGTCAACTTTTTTTGTTTCGCCAAAAATTTCACATTCAACAATCGTATACAGTAAAAGTCATGAATATTTCTCGTTACGTTATTGATTTGATTCGGATGTTTATGACGTAACGAGAAACATTCCTGACTTTTACTGTACTTAAGTATAGCATTGTTTAAAATTATGACCCGTAACGGTCAAAATTACTGCTAAATCATAAAAAATTGTAACTAAAACCATTCTTATTACCAAAAATGATAAAAAATATAATAAAATGTTTAAGCCAAAGTTAAAATTTGTCATTCAAAATGTATTTAAAAGGCGGGTACGTCCGTAATCATAGTTAGTGTTTGGAATCCTCATAAACCCCAAAATTTCATAAATAAGCATCATAAAAAATTTATAGATTTTACAAATAACTTCCCTTACGAAAGTCCATCCCTCTTTCGCGATGTATATAACGGAAAAACGTATTTTCTATCAAAACAAAACAAAACATAAAAATAAAAGCACCAAATTCAGAGTTTGTTCGTCTAAAATCGTTAAAGAGTATAACAGCCGAATAGGCCGCCTCTGTTTCGTTGGGAGAAAAGCGCGCTAGGCACGTCTTACAGTTATCTTCTCCCTGGATCCCATCAAATGGATCCGTAATGAAGTTAGTCCGCCCCCAAGATAAGCCGCCTCTCCCTGTCGTCCCCCCAACCTTTCGGTCTCCCTCTTATTTCTTCCCTCGCTCTCTACTCAGTGGCTTACTTTTCAAAAATTCTCATCTCTACGATATTTTTGAACAAAAACAAATAGGTACATTTAAGTCAGGGCTTTTTGGTTACCAGTTTATACAGGCGAGCTTACACTATCCACAAGGTGTCACGGAATAACTCTTCAATAGACAACTCGATTTTCTAACGGTATATACAACAGAATATTCAAATTTTCCTTATAAAAATATGTCATTTCAGATAAATTAAATCTCCCTTTCTACTTTAGATTGTTGCGCCATTGTTTTTTCCCGTAACACGTTTCTCTTTAAGACAACCTAATGCATATAAGGCCCCGCGACCTTATCGTTTCTTTTGTTTGTATTCGTTCCTCGCCCGCCGCTTTTAACTAAGAAGGAGATTGTCTATTGTCTCTGTTTTCGACAAAGTTGAATTTGATGACTAAGCTCCAATCGAATTAAGGATTATGATGATGACGCCATCACGATAAAAGAGCTCGTTCGCCAGAAATTGCTTGCCTGGATAATTTCAAATCACTACCTATATATATATACAGATATATGCAATGAGAAACCGAACATAGGAATTTAATGTATTCTTCGATCTAAATAGTCTACCAACAAAAAATTTCTAGCTGGATTCTGAACTACTGTAAGAAACCCCGCCTATTCTCCTTCCAATATTTGTTAGTTACGTGGTTATGTGCGATTTAGTATTAAAGTGTCTTTTGGTCACAACGGCTTCCAAAATAAAAATGAATTCGTGAATAAAACAAACATAAATTGAAAATAAATTCCGAAAAACGACTTAAAATGCTAAAACTAAAAAATTAATGAATTAAAGGTTCAAATAGTCTTTCTTGTTGAGCCAAACAAAAACCGAATCTATTGAACAAAGATAATCTTGTATCTCTGAGCTGATTCCGTGTAATGTTTGCACAATACTGAACAATTTTCGCCCTTAATTCCATCAAAATTTTGATCCCTTCAAAATTATGCTGATAAATTTCATTTTTTTAAAAATCCCATAAACAAAAAATCATTCGAGGACAAATCCGCTGATTTCCGTTTCTCATCGCATGTATTTGCATATAGGTAAAGTCTAACTAAAGTCAGTGTGATGACCGTAAAATAAAGCAATGTTGTAACATATATTTTCTAATATTGTTGGGCTCACTATACAAATGTTTCCCATTACTTCAGTAAACTGTTAGCTCGTGATGTTCTCAGAAAGCTAGTTTGGAAATATTTAAAAAAAAATACATAATATAAATGTATTAGTAAGCATTAAAAAAAGTCGCTCGAAATTGCTGTAAAAAAAATAAATTAATTAAAACAACTTTTTGTATGTCTACTATATTTAAGAAAATTTTGTATATCTGGCAACGCATTGCAGGTGTTCAGCGTTATACAATCATCAAGTACATTATTGTTTATATTATAATGAAGTAACGGGTCACTTACTAAGGCGGACTAACTGTAACTAAAAAAAATTAAACTCCGAGGGTGGCCTGCGATATTAGAGAGATATTAGTATTGTGTGTCGATTCAGGGGCGTGTGTGAATTTTGTTTTAAAGAAATATTTAAAATAATAGTAGTATCTATTTCTTGGTCGAGTGAGTTTAGTGAATTGATATCAATATAATATGTATTTGTACGTAGACGTTAGGGTGAGTTTTATGATTATAATTTATTAGTAATTAATTAGAATAGCATTTTGGAGAAACGACAGTCCAAGAAGATGCGCGGATATCTACTAATTTGGCGCCACAAACAAATGCAAATGACTTAGCAATAAATGATACCGATGATAGGGCCGAATTTAAGAAGTATGGTTGGGTTGACGATACAAAAAACTGTTCTTTAGATACTCCGTGTTCTAGAGGAAAACGTGTTATTATTGTATTACAAATTTTATGAATTTTGTATGCAGGCTGATTCTTTTCATTCAAATTGATATAGTAGATTGACATTATTTCACAATATTTGAATTTATAAAAAATTTATATGCACGCCTTTTTCCTTCAAGGGAATTAAAAATATGGTTCGCCACACTGACTTTAGTTAGCCTTTACATATTATATACTTATATTTAAATACACAATGAGATAGTAATTTTTTTTTGTCCTTAGGTTTGGTTTCAAAATCGTCGTGCCAAATACAGGAAACAAGAAAAGCAGCTTCAGAAAGCGTTGGCTCCCAGCGTATTGCCCGGTTGCAATGGCGCCATGATGCGGAACATTTATCCGGGGGCGGCGCGAGGGTATCAGCCCTATCCACACCCCACGGCTATCAACAGATACCCCCAGGTTAGTCCGCCTTCCATTTCATATTCTTTCTCAAACTTTGAAATATCCAATCATGAGCTCGTGATAAGATGGAAGCATAATTATTATAAGCAGAAATTTAAAATTTTTATAACCGATTAAATCGATCGTCATAAGTTTTTATTGGAATAAAATATTCAAGTTTATTTACTTAATTACAGTTTCCTGTAAGTCAATAGACGTCAAGATAAAAGTAGGTAATATACAATTTGACAACGCCTTACTAATTGAAAAATGACTTTTCAAACAGTAGACCGTTCACTAGGAAGCAAGAAGCAACATCTACTTCTCGGGCTATATGCCCCAACAGACAATGAAATACACCTCCAACCCCGTTTCATTTGGAAGTGTAATTCATTATCTGTCGGGGCATATAGCCCAAGAAGTAAAATTAGTGTGCAATTTTCATTAAAAAATTGTTGGGATGTATTAAAATAAACGTATACATTGTAACGCTTCTAAGACAATTTATCTACCGCTCATTCTTGTTATCCAATATCCTTTACCTTTAGAGGTTTTCGCGGCCGACCGAAATGTACGTAATATTAATAAATCATCAACAAACTGTCCTCGAAATGGAAGTTCCTCGAGATCATTCATCTGCTTATACATATCTACATACATATAGATGTAGATAGAGACGATTTCGAGTGCCGTGTCCCAGGTAAATGAATTAAGTGAGGTCAAACAGATTGAGAGATTAGTTTACCTTAAACCGCATTTCCTGAGTGGTTGCCGTCGGGAGGACGTTGCCGGCCTATACCGACGACGTCGACGTCTCTTTACTCCGTCGGGAACATGCATATACCGACGCCCAGACACTGTGTCTATCCGACGGATAAGATACGAAACGTCTTCAAAACAGAAATTTTTATTATATACGAAAAAAGAAAAATAGGCAACTTTTTGGAAATTAATTAAACCACTTTAATAATTTGATCGTATGGCGATAATTTAGAAATACAATAAACCTGTTTTAAAAAAAAATTCGTACGCCCATGGTAAATGAAATTTTTTACAAATAGATTATAGAATAGAACACCTTTTAAAAATTCTTTAACAATTTGATCGTATGCCTTTAATAAAGATACAGGGTGATTGATTAGTATGATAAAGTTCAGTGCCTCCTTTGTCCTTTGAGATATCAATTTGAAAATTTGAGGGTATGTAGCCATTATCAGTCTTCACATTTTAAAATTATTTACAATCTTACAGGGTGTTCCAGAAAGCCGTGCCATATCAAAGTTACATTTTTTTAAATGAAACACCCTATATTTTATCGCATATTTGGAATCAGCTTGACCTCCCCATTACAATAATATAGGGTTGTGATGTGTTCTACGGAGTATTTAAAAAGTTATAACCAATTTTCCATCAAAATCGTAACAAGTTCAATACCCTGTACATTGTAAGAGAAATTCAAGAATGAAAATCTGTTGCGGCCAAAGTGTTCGAATAGTAGTGAAAATTCTGGAAAATTATTTATTTCGTTAATATTCATTGAATCTGATACAGGGTGAATCAAAATACGAATACGTTATTTTATCCGTTTTTTCAAATGGATCACCCTGTATTTTATGATAGTATCGAAAAGTACTATCAAAATACTTCTTTTTTTATAAAGCATTCCCTATACCTTAAATTGTTAGTTCTTGAGATATTTTGATTTTTCTATGCAAAACATTGATTATATCAAAAAAAATATGGTCCTACTACATATTCACCAAAATACCTCCCCACACATTCAACGACCATCTAGTTTGACTGTGTGTCGCTATGTGATATGGATTAGTTTATGAATAATAGTGAAAGTTGTACCTATTAACACAACCATTTTTATGAAACGTACCTCCTTACACTGGTGTGTGGGTTTTCAGTAACTGCCTGCAAAACATTAATTTCATTTTCTTCTGTTACAGAAGTTTTTGTTTTGTAGGTTGCCGCCCTTCAGGAAAACGTTCATGGTATTCTCTTGCTGATAGTAAGGCGTTTTTATTGCATTCTCCCAATATCCAGATTATATCAATCATTTCATCAATAGTGAAATTCATTTTTGCCCAAGTTCAAATTCTTCAAAACACCAAAAAATATACCAAACCGCTAAATCAAAAAACACTAATGTACCTACTGCCATGTCATGTTATTGTCAAATATCAGTTTTTGACAAATCAATCACACCCAACTAACAATTAATTATTAAATAATTAGATATAATCAATGTTTTGCATAGAAAAATCAAAATATCTCAAGAACTAACAATTTAAGGTATAGGGAATGCTTTATAAAAAAAGAAGTATTTTGATAGTACTTTTCGATACTATCATAAAATACAGGGTGATCCATTTGAAAAAACGGATAAAATAACGTATTCGTATTTTGATTCACCCTGTATCAGATTCAATGAATATTAACGAAATAAATAATTTTCCAGAATTTTCACTACTATTCGAATACTTTGGCCGCAACAGATTTTCATTCTTGAATTTCTCTTACAATGTACAGGGTATTGAACTTGTTACGATTTTTATGGAAAATTGGTTATAACTTTTTAAATACCCCGTAGAACACATCACAACCCGATATTATTGTGATGGGGAGGTCAAGCTGATTCCAAATAAGATATAAAATATAGGATGTTTCATTTAAAAAAATGTATCTTTGATATGGCGCAGCATTCTGAAGACCTATGATGGCCGTAAACTCTCAAATTTTCAAATTGATATCTCAAAGGACAAAGGAGGCACTGAACTTTATCACACTAATCAATCACCCTGTATATTATCTTTACAAATAAATCGACATCGTTTAAAAAAATTTCGTACGCCCATGGTATCAATAAAATTTACTTAAGTACAAGTTTATTAAAAAATTTGTTTGTTTTCAGATGGGTACGACCACTTATCCCGGCATGGCTCAATCGTTTTCGATGTCTCATGGTACAAATATGAGCAGCGTTGCTGGAATGAGACAAGACGCGATGAGTAAGTATCTAATTAATTTTTTCGAAAAATTATTATTTACCCCGTTCGAATACCGCTACTGATTTTCTCCTACGTAACGAAAGTAAGAGATGATTGAGAAAATGAATGACGTTACTTACGGCTATGACCAAAATTTCATCTTAGAACAGGAAATAGAAAGACGTCTTCGAAGGCGTTCTCCATAGTATTAAAGGAAACTACCCCATTTCCTTTCGTTTTAACGACAATTTTATTATTTTTAAACCTTCTGAAATTATTCCCTCCCATCAAAGTTGAAGTCGCAAATTATTTTCTTAACATTTTTTATTCTTAAAGTTAAATCGTTAGTAATCTGTAACTTTCTGCTCAAAAAACTTGTAGAATACTTCCCGGTCAAATAGTAAAGCTTCGAACTCCGTTGAAAGACGCTAGATGTCACGATTTTAATTACTTATATATCTGTTGCAGGTATGAGTGCTGAAGATGAATGGTATAACAAAAGCCTGTCTGCCTTACGAATGAATTCAACACATCATCCAAATTTAGCAGCGCCAATGCTGCAATACCAAACGTAATAGAGACCGTTTTCGGATTCGTTTTCATATTATTAACGTTAACATTTTTTACTAAGAGAAAACAAAAACGTGACAAAAACGGTAATTTATAAATAAAGTTTATATTAAATACAAAAATGGAAACAAAATTTTAATTTTACAAAAAAAAATTATTCAAAAATCGCATTCAGATTAATTTTGAACGTGTACCGAAGAAGAAACAACCAATGGGGATTCAAATTAAAATCGTAGCGCCGTAGCGGCGATAACTGAACTACTTCTTTGTACATTGTTGTATAACCTCAAATATCTTTTACATAAACATAAGATTTTCATTGACTGATTGTAGTTTAAACGTTGACTTTGCTTTCTTTTCGTTTTTTTAATTATATTCGTAGTATTGTTAATTGTATTTATTATACAAATATATGTCAGCATATATTGCAATGAGAAGCAAGGTTATAAAACAAAGTATAAAGAAGTAGTTCCGTTTTATGCCACCAAATAGAATATCCCATAAATTGAATTCCCAATATAACTAGTGGAGTTTGAAGCTCAAGAAGTTCTTTAAAAAACTTTCTGTTCCAGTATTCCAGTATCTAATATAGGTATAACTAAATTTTGTAATGGAATATTTCTATTTTTCGATTTAATAATTTACAATTTAAATTATCAACATTTTCTCATCAAATTATTTGATGGATTTTTCAAATTGTATTTAAAAAATTGCAAAGCAGAGTGTCGATTATAAAATCAAACCCACAAAAATGAATCAAACTCTGCGTAGGTATATTAATCAAATTGGGTTATTCTTCAAGTTTGTGGTTAAGTTTCATTACCTTTATTTCAATTTATTTTGTTAGTTTATAAGATTTTTAAAAAAATATAGATATTTTTCTCCATAAGTTTGTAAATCTCATGTGCAATAATTGATGAAGAGATACTTTGTATTTTTTTTGTGTAAAAACTGTACAAAACCATTTTTATTCCATCTCAAAAGACCATAGCTTATTTTGGACGTTAAAAATATATGTCTTACGAAACTTAATTAACATAAAATTCGTAGAATTTTCTATCCTCCATACAAAAATAAAACTCCGTCTAATAAACTAATTAGTTTAGTTCATTTTTATCATTAACTATTATTATATTATTTCTAACTTTTTTTGTAAATACGTAAATAAGAATGTGGATGTTACCAAAACAATATAAAATAAAGTACCTATAGGTACCTACTTTTCTTAGAAAAAGAATTCATGGAAAAACAAAATGTTTGTAAAAAACTTTTTACCAAATGTATTCGTCTTCAAGTACTAGGATTTGTTTTTATTGCATCTAACGACTTAAAAAAATATGTTTTTTGTAGAATTCAGATAGCTTTTTGAAATCGCAAATAAAAAACCGTCCAGCACTATAGGATACTGTAAATATAAAAACCACTTACCGTTTTTTTTCACGATCAGATGTCCCATCATGGACTATATAGATAGTATTATCTCCATCTCCATATTTCCCAACTTTGAAATCCAACGATTATCTTTCAGCATACGCGAAACATACCGATTCTAAATTGTTAGATGTGTTCATATTAATTAAAAACGGATCAAGGAATTCCAGATAGCACAGAGCAACATTAATATTTTTGAGCAAATTTTTTAGAGAAGCCATCATACCTATTTATATTATGTCTAAATATTTTTATCGGGAAAATGTCTTGGACAAATTTGATATCAAACACTATAGTTTCACCGCACAAACTTTTAAATTAATGATATTTAAATGAAAACCATCAAATTGGAATCCTTCTCCAATAGTGAGGTTATGAGATATCCACAAATTTGAAATTTTACTTTTTGTAATTCACTTTCCGTAATATTATTGCTGATAAACAGTAACATTGAATAAGTACGCATTTGAAATAGTAGAATATAATGTTTGTTCACTAACACAAACCGTAATATACACTTTTTTTAATTTAAATATTCACGACAACCTCAACTGACGCGTCTGAAGATCATAGCACACTATGTAGCAAAAATTAATGCTCTTATGTGATTGGTTCTAATTAATATCGTATGACAGCAGTAATTTCCAAAGCAACTTGATAAAGTTGAATAATACTGAGTACTTAATGAAATACCTATATACAAGCGAAAAAAAGATAAAATTGCATTTTATACACCAGAACTTCTTGTCGTGCCGTTTGAGGTTTTTCCTATACGCGTTGTTTTGATGGAAATGATATTTATTAAACATCTTTAAGTAATACTACTGTGCTATCTAGGAACATCAATTTTATTAAAGAATGTAGTAAAAAAACAAAATTATTACGTGTAAAATACTTACTGTGCATTTCGTGTGATTGTATTTAGACTTTTAAAATGTAAAATTGTATATAGTAAATAAACAAGTACATACACTATTCACTAGAGTTTTATTACCTAATAAAAATCTAAGAGATATTATGATAATCACGGTAGAATAATATAGGTACCTATACCTATAATCACTAATCAGATCTTAAAAGTCTCTAGAAAGGGCAAACTTTAGTAACTAAAGCCGATCCTGATACAGGATTCAAGAGCGATTTACAGTAGAGCCACCTGCATAAAATGCCTTCTGACACAATTGTATGTGGTAACAATGATCTACTACTACGTCTACTTGATCACTTATTCCAATCAGTAATCACTTGTCTTTCTCGTTCTCCTCTTTATCATCTGTCCTCGTTTCATTCGTTTTATAGAAAATGAACAACAATTGATTTGTATTTTGAAATTGGTTTTGAAATGTGATAAGTGTTGCAAATTACAAAAATCATGCAAAAATCATTTTTATTAAATCTACGTAAAAATGTAAGTGTATACTAAAATTTTTATATATTCACTGTTACTAATTATTTTGTAGCAAATTAAATTCTTTAGACATAAATCGAATCTCGAAGCTTTAAAGGATCGTATTAAAAACGGTCCAGCATTACAAGAGTTTATCCAGTCAGAAACAGAACCAACAACACAGGACTGGTCCCACTATCAAGGAAAGTTAAAGCAAGGAAAAGGAGAAGACCAAAGATTAAGGTTACCTCCATGGTTAAAAAGAACCATCCCGACTGGCAAGAATTTCAGTAGGATAAAGGAGCAGTTAAGAGATCTGAATTTACATACAGTATGTGAAGAAGCAAGATGTCCTAATATTGGCGAATGCTGGGGAGGAGGTGAACATGGAACAGCTACGGCCACAATAATGGTAATTTTACTCGAAATTTTAATATAAAAATTGCTTATAACTTTTTATCTATAGTTACTTGGTGATACTTGTACAAGGGGCTGTAGATTCTGTTCAATCAAAACATCAAGAGCACCACCTTTGCCAGATCCAAATGAACCTGAAAATACTGCCAAAGCTATAGTCTCATGGGGTTTGGATTATATTGTTTTGACTTCTGTTGATCGAGATGGTTAGACATTCCTCTATTTAAAGAATTCTGTATTTGAAACAACTATTTTTCAGATTTACCAGACGGTGGCTCTAATCATTTTGCAAGTACTGTGAAAAAAATAAAAGAACAGTAAGTAGTCTGAATATATATATTTCTCTTAGATTTCAATGTATTTTTTTAAGGAATAGCAATATTCTCGTGGAATGTCTAGTGCCAGATTTTCGAGGAGATTTAAATCAAGTAAAAATTATTGCAGAAAGTGGTCTGGATGTTTATGCTCACAACGTTGAAACTGTAGAGGCTCTAACCTCTCATGTAAGAGACAGGAGAGCTAAATACAGGTGAACTTTTTTGTTTTAAAACAAATCCAACATGTTAATGATTATTTGTTTTTCAGGCAGTCTCTTTCAGTCCTAAAAGCAGCTAAAGAATTCAACCCCAATCTTATTACAAAATCATCTATAATGTTGGGTTTGGGTGAAACCGATTATGAAATCAAGCAAACTCTAGAAGATTTAAGAGAACATGATGTCGATTGTGTAACTTTAGGCCAATATATGCAACCAACTAAACGTCATTTAAAAGTATTGGAGTATGTTACCCCAGATAAGTTTGAATATTGGGAAAAAGTAGGAAATGAATTAGGTTTTCTTTATGTTGCTAGTGGACCACTTGTTCGTAGTTCATATAAAGCTGGAGAATTCTTTATAGCTAGCATTTTAAAGAACAGAAAATCTAGTACAGTGTAAACATATTTATCAATAGGAAATGATAAGATTTTATTTAAGGATATTTCAAAAAACTTATTTGTGTTGACTATTAAAGATTTTATGATTTTGTTAGTAAAAAACGGACATAATTTGTAGTTTTTTTTCCAATACCTTTAATCCTAATTAATTTAATATTTACAATCTATATAAAAGTATTTTAAAATATATCTGAACCAGTTTGTCTTGCTTTTAGCTTTGCTTCTTCAGCTGTAAGTTTTTCATCTGCTGATGGCTCTATGGGTTGACCGTCTTCACGTAACTTTTGTTCTTTAAAATCATTTACTATTTTTGGGGCATATATGACATTAAACAAATCTTCAGCTGTATATTCCGACTGAACAACGTCTGGTGCTCTATAAGAGACATAGGGCTTCAACTGAAATTTAAAAAAAAACATGAACATGTGTTGGGATAAAAATAACATTAGTTCTATACTTTGAAGTCTGTTAAATCTGGTACAATAAGTTGTGGTATCATCTCTGGAATTGTAATGAATTTGTTCCCTTCTTTGTAACCTACATCTCGCGCTCCTCGTTCTAAAATATATTTATTAATGAACAAAATATTACATAAAAGTCGATTGATACCATACTATAAATTGGAATTTCAGGATCTGGGTTTTCAGCTTGTTGTTGTTTAAATATTTTAGTTCCTCGCTTGTTATATATTGGAAACTTTCTAAAATTACGTTTACCATATCTTTCAGCTGAAGTTGATATAGTTCTTTTTATAAAAAATATTATAGAAGACATTCTATTTACGAAACAATAAGTGAGGTTATAGTTTTTTCGCTTGTGTCTAAAATCTCGGTCCCTAATTCATAATTTCAGACTTACAAAAAAAGTTGAAAGCTCAATAAGTAGAATTTGATAAACATAAGCCAACAGAAATTCCGGTATCTAGTGCGTTATTATGGTTGACGTCTTCAAAACTACCGGTAAAAATTGGGCCACCGGGACTCTAGACACAGCGTAATATTTTTTCGCGACACGTAAGAAAAAGTTTTGACGTCAATAAGTAACCAGATTTATGAAAACCGACTATGATTACGATTGGCAGAATTTTAAGTGATAGATTCAGCGCTACTACGGTTGTGGTGGAAAATAATTGAACTAAGCGGAAAACTACGGTTTCTCGACGAAATAAACTTAGTCTCCGTGATTTTAAAATAAAGCAAACGTACTGCGTGATTCATAAGCTTATATATCTTCTGTGAAAATTTTCTCTAAAACTGGCGAAAATGGTATTAGCTGAAAAAAATAGTGAAAATATTCGGAACGGGAGAAGAAGTCAGGGACCAAGTCCGAATGGTCATGTTCAAGCAGATTCCACTAGCGAAGATGAGAGTAGTGGTAAGCATCATTTTGAAGCCCCCCTTTTTATATCTTATATTTTGTGCTTTAAAAAGTAAAGAATAGTGATTTTAATTCTTTATTATTATAGTACCAGTGGATAAAATAAGAGTGGGACGTGATTACCAGGCCGTTTGTCCCGAATTACAACCTGAAAGTCAAAGAAAACCTGAACTTCTAGCTGATAGAGCACTCCTAGTTTGGTCACCAACAGAATCTATTCCAGAATCTAAATGTGAGTATTTAATATTACTTTATGAAAAGAAACAATAATTGACGATTTTCATTAAATATTGTCAATGTCCCCTTGATATAATGTGGTCTTGAATGGAAGAAGTAATTTTCTTATCATTACTTGAGTCTTCATATGCAAATTTCAGTGGAAGACTACATAGTGCTTGCTAAAGACAAATATGGTTATAATGGAGAACAAGCCCTAGGAATGCTATTTTGGCACAAACATGATCTTGAAAGAGCTATGCTTGACTTGGCAAATTTCACCCCATTTCCGGATGAATGGTCGGTGGAAGACAAGGTGTTATTTGAGCAAGCTTTCCAGTTTCATGGGAAAAGCTTTCACAGGATACGTCAAATGGTAAAAAACCCAAAAATATTAACAAAAAAACCTATTAAACATAATCAATTTTTAGTTACCTGATAAAACGATAGCAAGTTTGGTAAAGTACTACTACAGTTGGAAGAAAACAAGATCTCGCACAAGTCTAATGGACAAACAAGCCAGAAAATTAAATACTCCTAAAGAAGAGGGAACACCTTCAGAAGCAGGATCTGAAAATGGCTCAAATGAGGAATCTGATCATGACGATAAGGTAAGTTGAATTTAACCATATTAATTTGCATGGTTAATTCAATTTTTGGCATGTAAGGGATTGTACATCTCATAATTGATTGACCTGTGGGTAAATGAAGAAATAAAATTTAAAAATTTGTATCAATATATCAATTTTATATATTGTGTTATATTTTGTACATTTTCCTGTACAATTCATTAATTTTGGGACAGTATTTACACAAAATGATGTATCCTATGTAGGTAATACTTATGACAACATAGGTTTCAATAATGTAAGATTATTTTTTTATATTTTAACAAGGAAACAAAAACGACTCTACGCATAATTTATTTTCATCTCTTATATCCAAATTTTTGCACAATATAAAAAGAATACATAGTTTTTTTTTTACCTTTGTATTTTATGAAGCATTTGGTATTGTTTTATTTACTTTTTTTTTAACGGGATACCAAAAAGTATAGAAAAAAAATTACTATTCCAGAAATGGGTATTTCATCGCGGTATTCAGCGTAAAACTGGATCTGCCTGTAGCTCTTATTCTAAGGACAGTAATTCTACACAGGTAGCTTATTTTTGAATATCATTTGTCGCACACTTTCACCAAAATTATTTTTTGCATTCGCTATGTTCTTTTATTTTTAGAGCTACAGTTTTAAGTTATCTTTCTAGCTGTGAAAGGTATTCATAAATCTCAGTGTTCATCTTTAAAGAATATGTGCCTGGCCACTTGGATATTTTTCCTAGTTTTAAAAAGGATTGTTGAAAACTTTCTCACACTTAACAATTATTTGTCTTTTATGTGTAAAAAATCGTCATAGCTAGAAAGTTAACTGAAAACCATGCACCAATCTGTTATTTTTCCCTTTTAACACAAAAAATAAGAAGGAACTAACCTAATATCTCATTACTTTCTATTTCATTCACAATTTTCTTCATATGAGATATAAATCATCTTTGTTTCTATACGTTCTATCTTTTCTATCGAGACAATTATAATTGCTATTTAAAATCATGTTTTTAAACGCATGTCTACTTGATTTCTTTGAGCACTTATAGGATTCGAAAGGCTTCACATATATAATATATAATTTCTATGATTATAAAAAAGAAATCCAAACGATAACTCGAAAATTCAAATTATAAAGTTAACACGAGCTAATCTCACATACATAGTTGAAATAAATTCATGGATTTTAAGTTGTATTGAATTTTCGAGATGTCCAATGTAGAACAAGTTCAAATGTAAACTTTTTTTGAAAGTTCCAAAGGGTTTGTTGGTGAGTTTGGTTGTTGTATGTGTGCAGGGTGAGGGTGGAGCATGCTCTAACTGCGGAGTCGTCTGTACGGTCACTCAGGTAACAACAAAAGGGAACCTATGTAATTCCTGCTTCCAGCACTGGAGGTACGTATTTTCATTGAAAAAAAAATAATAAAAAAATATGGTACTGCTTTCAATATAGGTACCTAATTTGATCACAATATTTTACTTTAATATTTGATTTAGTTTGAGCTTATTTTCTGGCAGAAAAAAACATATTTCATACAAGGTGTTCAGTAAAAGTGGCCTCGTTGCTAGGACATATAGAACACTGAAAAATAGTTGGGGCTTGCTTATTAAAAACAATTTTTGTTACACCCTGTACCTTGAATACCATAATTTATTTATTTTTCTGTTCTACTTATCCTATCAACAAGACTACCTTTTTTTGAAACTCCTGGTAGGTTAAACATCTATTCAAGATTTAAGAATATTTTTTGAAAGTCAATTTAAATTGAGGGAATCCTATAACATTTTTGTTGTGTGCAATTGCTTTTTGTTTAACTGTCAAAAGGGTTTGAGATTGCAAAATTAAATTTTGAATGGGTGTGTGTTGTATTAACTTTCCAAAAAAATATTGGGATCACTTTATATATACAGTGTGACCCATTTTGTTTGGAAGCACCCCTATAAAATCCGCATTTTTCAACCGATTTTGATTTAGTCTTTTTTGTTAGATTCAGTATCAAAAACAGTAATTGAGCACAAATTTTCATACCATAATAGCTATTTTCAAGGCACTCTACGTTAATTTTTCTTTGACAAAAAAGACGAAAGTATATTAGGCATTTTTTTTTCTCAAATATGACTACACCACTGGATTCAGAATCATCACAAATGTAAACTATCAAAATTTTATAAAAAAAGTTTTATTAACAACAAAGTTATCACTACATGAATTTGGAAAAAGTTGTTTTTTAATCAATTTTTTACTAAGAATGTAGACACATTTTAAAAATGGCAACATGGTAAACAAAAACTAGGACTCAAACATATTGCACTGTAAAAATTCGAAGCCGAAATTTTAAAAGACAGGATAATAGGTCCATTCTTTTTTGAGGGTAACATGAATGCCAATAACTTCATGGAATTCTTGGAAGGTGAGTTATCCGCAGTGATTGACGAACTGACACTAGCAGAAAGAAGAAATTTGATATTTCAGTAAGATGGTTGTTCTGTACACTATTCTAGGATTGTCAGGCAGCGGCTTAACGAAAAATTTCCAATTGGTTGGATAGGTCGCGGTAGCGAGTTAATCGAATGGCCTCCTAGATCGCCCGATTTAACTATATTGGATTTTTATCTGTGGGGGCTTTTGACACAAAAAGTGTATAAGACACGTCCAAGGAATAGAGCAGAACTGTGTGACAGAATACGACAGGCGTGTGCTGGAATAACGCCACATGAAATAAAAAAGCGCTAAGACATAGTCGCAAACGATACGAGAAATGTGTGGAAATTAACGGAGGTCTAGTCGAGGCTACAAAAATGTAGAATTCAATTATTATTAAGTAGTTTAATAATCAAAATGTATTATTTTGTGTTAATTTGTATTTTCGTCACATCAGCACAATTTTACATTACTCTCAGAAGCTATAACTCCAGAACGGGTTAAGGTATCGGCTTCGAATTTTTACAGTGCAATATGTTTGAGTCCTAGTTTTTCTTTACCATGTTGCCATTTTTAAAATGTGTCTACATTCTTAGTAAAAAATTAATTAAAAAACAACTTTTTCCAAATTCATGTAGTGATAACTTTGTTGTTAATAAAACTTTTTTTATAAAATTTTGATAGTTTACATTTGTGATGCTTCTGAATCCAGTGGTGTAGTCATATTTGAGAAAAAAAAATGCCTAATATACTTTCGTCTTTTTTGGCAAAGAAAAATTAACGTAGAGTGCCTTGAAAATAGCTATTATGGTATGAAAATTTGTGCTCAATACTGATACTGAATCTAACAAAAAAGACTAAATCAAAATCGGTTGAAAAATGCGGATTTTATAGTGGTGCTTCCAAACAAAATGGGTCACACTGTATATAAAAAAAAACCATATATAAAATCAAGAACCATAAAAATTAAACTTACAAATTATTATATTCTGTTGAATTTGACAACTAGAAATTGTGATTAAATTCTTAATTGTATTTTATTTATTTATCAAATAAATTTGACAGAATTTTAATATTCAGTATAATTTCAATTACACAAAGTAGTACAAAAAAATCATGTGAGAAAAATTTGACGAGTTTTACATTTTTAAATAAGAAATATATACAATATACAGAGTGTCTTGGTCAACATCGTCTACAGTGATAATAATTTATTCTAATATTAGACTTTTTGTTAATCTTCTATTAAAAACAATTCCAGTAGATAAATTATTAGAAAAATTGATTTTACCAATAAATATTACTTTCAAATTTGATGGTGTGTAGTAAGAAAATATTTTAAATCAATCAAAGACACTCTGCGTATTGTATTTTCATTGTTCACCATGCAGTCTTAAATCCACCGCTCCAAATTAAAAAAAAAATGAGTTTTTGTCTCTACAACTAAATTTCAGTATGTTTAATATCTCATATACTCAAACACCTTTAAAATATGTTCAATATCAGATACCGGGCTTAGATTAAGCATTCTACTATATTTATGGGACACTCTGTATATTAAAGTATTTTAAAAAAAATGTAAAAAACTCGGCAAATAAAAAAAAAGGAAATTGATAAAAACCCTTATTGGTATATAGACGAACGGGTATGTTGAGGCCCACTTCTGGGCCGACTGGTGGTAAGCGTGGTACCCCGTTAGGGGCACGTCATAAACGCAAGCCACCACGCGGCATGTTCATCAACCACGACGATCTGGCAGCAATGGCTTCAGGCAATACGGGCGTCGTCATGCTTAAAGCCATGGATAGAGAACTAGATTCCCTACAAAGACAAGTAAGTACGTCCCTGATTCATACATTTTGTGATTAGTACGCCCGGGTGGTTCCCACAGCTTTTTCTATAAATTTGATGGATAAAAGTATGTTAAAAATTGACTTTTTGGTGCTTAAACTAACATTTTTAGATAAACGCTGTGGCTTCACTATTTGTTTTTGTTTCCTTGCTTTACAATAATATACACATTATTTTTATTTAAAGGAATTTTTTTTTATTTTAAAAAGTTTTAGCTTCTTATAGGCCATTCTACTATATATAGTATTCAAAATGGGACAGTACCAGTTGACAAAACACAAAAAAAAAAAATTGTAAACATATCGCCAAAAACTTGTTTCTGAATGTGATTTCCATTGTTCCAGATCCAACAGAACAAACAATCCATCAGTTCCTTAAAACGTAAACATTCCGACTCGATCGAAGATTTGCGTCCCAACAACGAAAACAACTCGCGTTTCAACGCTCGTTGGACGAACGAAGAACTCCTTTTGGCCGTCCAAGGAGTTCGAAAATACGGTAGAGATTTCAAAAGTATCGCCGACGTTATTGGTAACAAGACGGAGCATCACGTGCGCACCTTTTTCATCAACTACAGAAAAAGATACAATTTGGATAGTATCTTGAAAGATTGGGAAAAAGAACACGGACCTTTACCGGAAGATATATCCGATTTGAAAAGCGAAAACGACGATAATGATAACGACGTCATCTGCATATCGTCTTCACCTACGCCCACTACGAAAAAGGAGGTTAAAAACGGGAAGGTAGCTCAAGTAGCCAAATGATGATTTTACTTTTGTTCTTCGTGAGTTTCGTTATAAGAAGTAAGAAAAAAATATATGTTAGACTCTCCATCTCTATTCAAATTTTTTTTTTTTTCTTTTAAAAACAACGTTTGTAAATATTGAAGAAAATAAAATGGAGCTCCTTTTGACTAGGCGACTTAAGTATAAATTCAGGAATCAAGACGGTTATAAATATACCCATAACTTTTTAATCACCCCGTATATATATTTTTGATATTTGGTACGCATGTTTTTCAATCACAGCCCAATTGAATCACTTGATAATAACCATGAAAATCCAGGTACGGATTCAGTTACAATTGAAAGGGATTGTTAGTGTAAAACAACACCCTGTACATTGAAATTTTGATTATTTTCTTGATCTCGACTAGAATTTTTATTGTTATTAGTAACTGTTTCAATATCCGAATGTCAAAAATAAATACAGTTATGACGTTACAAAGAAATAAATAAAATTGACAAAACACCATGTTCCTTTAAGTATTTCCTTTTTTATCGATGAACAAAAATTGTATTAATTTTTTTTCTTCTTTAGCTTAATGTCGCCAGAACTCCCTCGGCAGATTATATGTGCGTGTGTCTAAATTTTTTACAAATTTTTGTGTCTAGCTGTTGCAGATAATTTTTTTTTTGTTTTATGCAAAAAATGTTAGCCAAAAACGTCAAAAATCAAAAATTTTTGGGGTGGCAACTTTGACCGAAGTTCCCCATTGACTTCTGAGGCTCCTTTTACGGAAATTTATAAATAATACGAACCTTTACATGACAAATTCGTTCTGAAATTTCCCTTCACCAGTGGTAGAAAAATATGAAATTTTTCGGGTTGGCAAATTGGACCGAATTCCCCCATTACATTTTGGATACCTCAGAGTAACTTTTCATTTAAAACGCTGCCAATGTATTTTAAATTCACTACTGATATTAAAAACCAAAAAAAAATCAGGACACGCACTACTAATGACATATTGTGTCATTACTAATATTTATAGTATTAAAGCTAATTTTAATTTTGTACATTTATATTTTTAAATATTGGCTACAAATTTTGTATAAAGTTGAAAACCAAAAGAAATTATTCTTTGCTTTTTTATAGATCCAAAGTTACACCTAGACAAATAAAATTCGTTAGTCACCAAACGGCTAGGTGCAGTAGACTTTGGTCTCCTCAATAAAATATTCTAGTTTAAGTAATTTATGTTTTTTGATGTTGATTTTTTTATTTATCAAATAAAGGTTTAGTACAACTGAAACATTTCTTAAAACTATTTTTGTTCGCATCCAAGGAAAAAAGATACGAGTGTTGTAGAATTGCACCAACAGATCTTTTAATTGTAATTATTAAATATTCTCAAATTTTACATAATAATATAATATGTTAATTCCTTTTTTTTGCTTTAACAAACACCTTAAACCTAATAATGATTAAAATTACAGCAAAAGCCAGTCAGTTTAAAGACTGCGGAAAAAATCTTGGCTATCGAAACAATCAACCAATTTTTTTGTTCTAATTTGCAGTGATTTGGCGGAAACGACGAATTTTCTGTAAAGCGATGTTTATAGTTTTAGGAAATAGTGGAAAAGAAGCAATATAATAAAAATTGTTTCCTTCGTTTTTGTATAATTGATCAAACTACGAAAATTGAAGGAACTATACGACTGAATTAAATGATTGTAATATAAATTTAAGTAGTTAATTTCATATCAGAAATAAATATATGTATTGTGTTCTGTAGGAATTTAAAATTACAAAATTAAATAAAAAAATATAATTAATTTTCCATTTTAAGTTTATTAACCTCGCAATTTGAATCTACAGTCTTTAGTTTACGAAGAAAAATACGAAATTATAATAAGACCGTCTCACGAACATATTGGCATCATTAAGATCGACAAGATGATTCAAATAGCAATTGGAAGATATATTTAAAGTGGATTCATGCAATTTAAGATTAAAATTAAATAAGAATTGTCAGCTGTTCATGCAACATAAATTAAGAAATTAATGCACCAAAATAGTGTTAATTTAAATCTTAGTTTCTTACATGAACATGGTTTTATCTTCTTAGTTTTAGTTTTAATTTTTGCTTACATGAATCCACCTTTTTGTTTTGATGTAGTTGTATCGGAATGGTACATTATGTAAAATTATAAAAACGTCAATTATGTAATTACATATAGAAATAGGCCGGAACTAAAACGTTTATTGTTAAGAAAATAATGCATGTTTTCATCGTTTCCATGACTATTTAAGAGCCACAGTAAAAATAACTAAAATTTTAAAAGCGGTAGATTTAATAATAAGAATAATTAAGATAACGTCAGGCACTATAATGGCAAAATGAATAACACTGTATATTGATTTTTGTAAAAATATACAGAAAATATCGTAACTAGGGAAAAAAGTGGTACAAAATAAAATGTATCACCCTGTATAGGAAATAAAACACATTTCCCCGGTTTCCTTTATTTGGGCACTTTACAAAAATATTAAAACGTTCTTATCAAACAACCCCTGTATCATCCAGTTTGATGGTTTACGCAAACAATTTTTAAAAATAAAATACTATACTTTTTTTTTGCTCTCTATACAGAGTGCCAAAAAAAAAATGGTTAACCATACTAGCAAATTTATATTTTGATTGTAAAATATGTGTACATAGTTGAAATATTGTAAATAGTAGTTTTACATGGAGATTACGTTTAAAAAAAAAACAACTTGGTTTTTCGCAGTGTTAAGAATAAGACTTCGTATTATTATTTTTTTAGTTCCGAATCCAAAAATTTCTTTTTTGTAGATTAAGTATGTTAATGTATTTTTACATAAAAATAGTTTGTAAGTTATTACCAGTAGGTTATAATAAAAATAATTATTAGTATAATCTAAAATGATTGTGTTTCTATTCTTACCTTGTACCGAAAATTACAAGTGGCAGATGGTAATTTCAAAAACCGTGGCGTTGAGAATTTTTCCGCTTATGCTCAAGAAACAGGAGCCTCTGGAACTTCAATTTTATGAACTTTTATTAAATAATTCTTTCCCAAACGTAGAAATGGCCTTGTGCTTTTACTTGTCTCTCATTATCACTAACCTGAAGTGGCGAACGTTCTTTTTCAACATTAAAACGTATTAAAAATAAGTCAAGGAACACGATGGTTGGCCCGTCTCACTTTGATGAATATAGAGCATGATTTTCTTGAAAACGTCGATATGAAAGTGTCATTATATCTCCAAATTTGCCCATATTGAATCCAGAAAAGTTTATTTGTAACAATTTTATTTTATTTAATACCCTAATCCTGAAACAAACCAAGGGCTTTTCGACAGAATTTGCCACAGACCCCTCGCTAACAAAGTTAATGACCACTTAAGAAGTGAGACTTTTTTCAAGTGTGATCTGTACTTTTTTTTATCTTAAATTTCTTCCTCCTGGAAGGCTAGTATGGAAAAAGTTGCGATGGTTGATCTGGAGGTACCCCAGTGATGAGTCGTTAAGAGTTCCTGATGTTGTCCTATGGCTGAACTTTTTATTCCAGCGTGTCCTGGGAGTAGGATCTGTGCTTACCACACAGCAAACGTTGAACATTAAAATATAAAACATTCAAAAAGTCGACATCGAAAATGCGATTGGCTCGTACCGATCAGAGGAACTTCGGCCACAGCATAACCCCACGGCGGTTGCAAAATGGAGGCGGTTATAGATAAATCTTTTATTTAGTCTATGGAGGTGGCCGTTGGTAGATGATCAGGGGAGTTGGCGGACTGGAAGTGGCCAATGACACGTCGAGCGGGAATTAAAGAATTTGCGCTATAAAAGGGGTACAAGAGAAAAAAAGTCTCCTTTTTAGTGTATATTATGTACAATTTTATTTACATTACATTAAAATACATTACAATACTAATTTTATTTACACTCGTTTTATATAAAGACTAAAAATACAAGTCGAGAGGAACGCCAGTGATTTTAATTTACATAAGTTATAATAAAAATATTAAGTAAACATACAACTTCTTGCTTCGTAAGAAAATATCCTATATCGAACCACATTTTCAAGTTCAATAAACCGGAAAAAATAATAAATGCAAAAGTACTAAATATTATGCGATACAAAATGAAGCAAGAAGAACAATTACATCATTATGGAAACGACAACAATGCAGAAGTTTAGTTTAATCAACAAATCAACTGATGATAAATTAGATTTAAACGTTAACGAGAAAGAAAACCACCGGGGTTTAATACTAGATTTGTTTCACTAGATACAATGTTTGCCAAGAAATACCGATAACATTTCAGGTGTGTCTTTGTTACTCGTACAATAGAATACTATCCCATACATTAACTTTTTATCAAATAAAGGTATTCTTCGCTTTCCTGTTAGAAGATTTATTGAAGGAAACTTTAAACAACCACGTCGCCATTTCAGTTGTGTACCGAGATAAAGTGAAACTTGAGTAGGTTTTAGAACTGTCGTAATGGTGTTTTGTAGAAAACTAAATTTATATTAAAGATATTATCACAAATTGGTATATTTTATGAATTTTATCAATAAAAATGCTAAATGTGGATCTCGAATTATTTTCTTTTCATTATTTTATCTTCAAAATTCAGAAATTCGTACAGCAATATGGTCACAAAGGTGAAGTAATTATTTTTTCGGTACAACAATAAACTTTGAAAGTTCTTGGATAGAACCAGTTCACGTTACCTCTATATTTTTGTAATATTAGAAACATTTAACCTATTTAAGCAATTTTAGAAAATAATATGACTAGAAAAGTATTATTTTCAACATAAAAAAAATTAATAATTACTTCAAGCTTATTTAGAGTTATATTTACTGGACACTTATAATTATTTTTTATCAACCAAAAAACCAAGTCTCCATTTTTAGTGAAATTTAATGCTCCAAAACATAAATTGTTCCCAAGAAATTAACCCTACTCATATCTCCGGACACTTCTTAGTGGTAATTACATATCTAGACCATCCTAACATTTTAGGCTTAATAGAATCTGATCAGCTTTTAACGAAAAATTGATTCGTAATTTGCACACAAACTTTTTTTTAATATACACCAAAAATTTTATTTCGCCAACAGAACAAAACACTAACATGAAATATGTTTAAAGGATTTATTTGTATATAAAATGTCCAGTATAAATTTTAACACAAACAAATATGAACAAAACTGTATGGGAAAAAAATCCCAAATAACTTTTTCCCCACAGTATAAACCCGCTCAAAACTAGTATACAGTTTGCCCAATTGAAAAAAAAGTACTACCCAAATTGTCTCGACTGTTATCCAAAACAAAAATAACAAATAAAAACCGCATCTACATATAATATAAATACATGGTACTCACTGTAACTTTCCTCTCTTACTCAAAAATAATCGAAATTCGCCACCAAAAGGAATGTAGTAGAAAAGTTTGGATTTTTATTCATGATTCATGCAAATTAAATGGTCGTGCTTACATTTTAAGTGATATCCAATTATAGTTTTTTAAACAAAATGCAGTTTTTACTTTCAAAATTAAAGCACAGTCTAATTCCCCTGAAATAACAAAAAGATGTGTTTATCTTCTAAATCACAAGTTTGTGACAAAAAAGTAATTAGTTCAAATGTCCCACATCTAAAACTAAGGCAATAGATCCTCCACAAATTTCCAAACTCTTCTCCAATATGAATATCGATTATTTTTGCTTTCCTATTGATCTCAACTATTTGTATCATCGTCCTTCACATCGTCGTTATCTTCGAGTGGATTTCCTTTACACTTTTCCTGTAATTTATCGTAACTTTCTCCATGGAGAAATGTCACTAGAACTACAGTCATATTGTCACATCCTAGTCCGGCCATCTGACAATCGGGCGCTAAGCATCTCATCATCAATTCCTCGCAGATTTCTTCAGGATCGAGCCCGTTCGCAATATTTTCCCTGATGAAGGAAACGACTTCTTTGTTGCTCATAACGTCCCAAATACCGTCACAGGCCAAGACAACGAATTCCCAATCGGGAGTTATAGTAAATTCTGTAACGTCGGGGAAAGCTGAAATAGTAAAAAAAAGTTTTAATTTTCAACTAAAATTAAGTATTTTACTGTCTACCTGTTACAATCTGTTGTTCAGGAGGCAACTGCGTATTCTTCTTAAATGCAAAATCTCCCAAAGCTCTTGATAGAGCTAGATTACCGTTTACTCTGTTAGCATCCACCCAACCACCAGCGGCTCTTATCCTCTCGAACTCCGCTTGATTTGATGGCTTGTGGTCTTCAGACAAAGCTTCAGCTCTACCATTTATACTGGCTACTGCTCTGGAATCTCCCACATTTGCACAATAAAGTTTATCGCCTTTTACTAGTATTGTTATTGCTGTTGATCCAGATGGTTTGTTAAAGAGACTCTCTTCTTCCAGCATGTGTGCATCTATGTCCAAGAAAGCTTGTCTTAGAGCCTCTGAGATATTGCCTTCTTTATAATCATTTCTCTTCATGATAAATTTGTGTAAATGTTTTCCTGAAAATATGATTAAGTATAGTTTTCTTACTAAATAATCAACTAAGAAAAATATCAACATAAGTTTACTTATATGATAATCAAAATTATTATTCATTATGAAAAAAGCAGATACCAGAACAAGATAAACATAGAAATATAGAGGAAGGATTATTATTTTAATCAACACACCACAAACATTATTTGTGGTTTTTTTGCCCAAGGTAAGTATTTAACTTTATTTTGAAGATAAACTTTCTAAATGATTCATATACAATTTGCAATTGAAAACATTTACATTTATTTGTAATTCCTGAAGCTAGTGTATTAAAAAAATAGATACCTGCATAATCTGCAATTTCAGCTCCCCCATGTCCATCATAAACAGCAAAGAATGCAGCATTAGGATCATCTGGTAACTCTAAAATATGTGTATGTGAATCTTCCATGTTTATCCTCCATCCTTGCATACAACTGGACCCAACTCGAAAAGATGCATCCTCACAACAAGATGTGTCTTTTGCAGTCACAGGCTCAGACAATGTTTGACCCATTTTCCTGAAGAAAAAAATAGAATAACGTAGTATCCAATGTTTTTGCTATTTTTATACACCTTATTCGAATAACCAACTGTGCATATAAATGTTTATATCTATTTATTATAAGTACATGAATGAAAAATATAAAGCAAGTTTATTCAAATATCAGACTAATCAAAGTAAAATGTTTATTAATGTAACCTTAAATAAACAAATTACATCTTACACTTTATATATGGGTCCTGAGAATCTGATGTATAATATCAACATTGGTAATTCACACTATTTTAAGAAAAGAGCCATTAGTAGTTCTATAAAAAGGTGTAAAAGTACTTTTTATTATAAAAAACAGTTGTTAAATTTGCCACAAATGCTTCAGAATATGTTATTCTGTTATAGCAATTATTTAAAACATCACTTTATTGTTTAAGCACAATCTACTTTATGTGAATCAAATTATCAATTGATGTAAGAATTTTCAAACTCAATTAACAGTTTTAAAATTTGGGTAATATTGTACAAATTTGCATTTGTTTATAATGTATTCCAAAAATTAATAGAACGCATTTCACTACAAAATTATTAAATATCACTGCTTATCCAGTTTTTATCATATTAAAAAAAAGTAAAAGTATTGTGTAAGTAACCGTACATAAAAAATTCAGGTGTCATTCTTTGACAATGGATTAGAACTATTAAAGGAAAAGTTGACTAGATAACCCATTATATCTGTACTTACTTAAGTGATACAAGTATATTTATGAAAATAATTGGATGCTGAATTATACCATGTTCTTGAGGTTTGATGACTAATAATAATTTCTTTAAATTTCAATAAGATTACAAGGTTCAATATCTAGCACTGTCCAAATATTTATATAGGATTTAAGATTTAAGACAGAGACTTTAAGGTTACAATTGCGTGACACACAGGGTGAGCAGTTCATCAACTGAAACTATAAAAGTTACCACACCCAATTTTTGGCGACTATTTATTGTACCACAGCATAACCGGATTTGTGTGATGGAAGGAAATCGCAAAAAAGCGCCTAAAACAAAATTTATTTCAAATTGTTTATTAGATTAATGTTTTCTAGATACAATTTAAATCAATTGTATAATCAGGTCCAATTAATAATTGAATCTGTAATTCACTTTATGAGTTAGTGATCGTAAAATAACACCTAAATTTTCAATCAAAACAGTTGATAAATGTTTCAAATTTTTAGGGATTTTGGTGGACACTCGTTAAATTGGTAGTATTGCAAGATGGCGTCGGAGAAACCCGGGAGCTTTCAACAAGGTAAAGTTTTATGCACTAAAAATCTAAATAAACTAGTTTTATCAAACAAATTACTATATATTTTCAATAATTTGAAATCCTACATTCTTCAAGATACAATAATAATATATTATTTATATTTTTAGAATGTAACCAAGGTATGCTTAATTTGTATTCTTCCCAACTGTCAAAACTGTACATTGATTTTTGATTGCAGGAAGTCCAGACCCAGATCCCGAAGACCTACAAGAATTTGGTTCCAGCTTACTTAGTATGGAAAATTTAGATAGGACTTCTCCTGAATTGTGGCCAGAAAAAAGTAACTAAAAAAACAATGAGTATCGTGTAAAAATAAACAACATTTTTTAGTTCCAGGTGTGACAGAATTCATCAACAGCTTCCAAACGACACCAAATAGCACTACCAAATTGCCATATTCCAAAGAACTAAACCATCAAGATGAAGATTATTTACATCGTGAGTATTTGTTTTGATTGGAATTTGATTTTATTAAACGCCCGAGTTTATGGGTAAACATAAACACTTCGTTTTTATACATATTTAAACTAAATTATTTTTTTGAAAGATACCTTTTAATGATTTAGTGATATAACATTTCACAATACAATAATTGAATAAACAAAATAACTATTAGATTTGATACTCCTCTAGTTAAATATAATAAAGGTTTTGTTACATTATTGGGCTACATTAGGTATATTGCTAGAAAATGTTTATTTTTTGTTGGAGTTATCTTTAGTTGTTTTTTTTTAGAATTAGCTGCGCTTTCAACTTCAGGACTTATAGGAAAAGTGAAAGAGCTACACGATATTGCTTATCAGTTAGGTGTTGAGGAAGCAAAAGAGGTTACAAGGGGAAAATATTTAAATTTGTTTAATAGAAATAAAAAGGACAAGTGATATTTTGTAAAAGTCTTTTAACAGGCTGTGTATGTTATGGGTGATGTCAGTAGTGGTAGTTTTTTTTTTAGAATTGTACATAAATTATTTATGAAGCTGACAAATTTCTTTTCATTGAAATGGGAAATGAATATTTTAGTTAGTTTTTTGGTGGGAATGACATTGCCTTTTTTGAACTTTTTATTAATATTTAGTGAACTGTAAGCATTTAGGGTATAATATTTTTGTACAGATGGTGAAATATAATACTTGAGATTTTAATATTTGTTTTCTTTTGCATAACCACACATTTAACTTGTTTACAAGTGATGGTAATATTTATTTTGATATTTTTGTTTAGTTTATTATATCTTTGGTTGATATCTATATAGACCACTTGCCAAATGTTAGTTTTTTCAGGAAATCTATCAATTACCTAATATTTATTCATTTGATTCTGTAAATAAAACAATTATATGGGTATACTCAATAAAAAAGTAGTTTCACAATAATTGCAATTTTCACTTTTATCGACTTTTTTGGAACTTGATTTAATTCGTTATGGCAAAGAAAGTTTGTATCGGTATTCTATAAATAAGCATCTCCAATGGGTTAATATTTTTCCAGCAGGCAAGGTGACACTTCGTAATATTATAAGATAAGTGAACAAAAGTGGAGTAGGTATTTACGGATTTCAATTTGTTAAAATATACATTGTTTAATATTTTTTGTGCTTTGGCACAATAAATGACCAGGGTCCGGATTATTGTGAGGAAGTAGAGCTTATTTTGGCTTTATATTTCTTGTTTACTTTGTCATTGCGGTGACGAAGACAAATTATCTGTTCTCTCTGGAAGCTCTACTCCCTCAACCAAAAATCAAGTCTTTACTTGTGGCTGCTTTGTTAAAAAAAAATGTAAAGACATTATTTACTTGTTTTATTCTAACCTATATTGGTGAGCCACTGTTAAAGACAACTAGGGCTCGTCGTGTCATAAAAACCCCCAGCTAAGTTGAATTTGCAAGGGGAAAGATGTGTTAAGGTTGACTACTACATAGTAGGCAACCACTTGTCTGAGTAGGTTGGCAAACAGTTTACAAGGCAGTTGTTGTCAGTCACTAGAGACCACAGGCTTATTAGAAGTCAAATAAAAAACATAGTTACAATCAGTAATAACATCATTTCAAATAACTCCTGACCCAGCTACATAATGATACAGTTCTTACGACAGGAAATATAAGTTCTACTAAAAATACTCATTCTGCAGTTGTTTAAACAATAAATAATAATACATTGTTGTTTGACATGTGTTTTAGCACCAGTTACTCCAACATGTTCAACCCTTAAAAATTATATTTTTTTGAAATAATGAAACTGTTGGTACAAATTAACCAGACGTTTTTCTAATTCCACCTTTCACCCAACTCTTGAATGTATTTGATGGTAGATATCAATTGTACTGATTAATAAAAGATATAAAAAAATCCAAACTGACAATATAGTACCGCCTCTGTATTAATGATAATAACAAAGATTGCTTTGCTGTGAACTGTGAAGCGAAATATTCACACACTATAGAACGGAATAGAATACCCTACTACGCGATTACGATTCCAATGGCAATTAGAGAGGGACAGGTAAATTAAAAGGTAAAGAGAGGAAGTAGTGGGAGATATACGAAACGTTCACCTGAAAATTATGTCGGTGGTCGTCCCGGTCGTCCGTTCGCTGTTGGCTGTTGGTTCGTAGTTTGTAGCTTTGTAGATACAAAAGGTGAATATAACGTTTAAGGACTTGGTTTTAACTGTTAACGCAAATTTTTAACATTGTTTTGTGAGTGAGAGTGTAGTGGATAGTGGAACTTGAAGCGATTTTTTTGTGAATACTTTGAAAGTTTTAAATAGTGATATGAAAAAGATAACGGCTACCTAGTTGAAGTAAGTATGTATTATTATGTGTGATAATAGTTTATATGATTACTAAACCAGTATTTTTCACAATTTTGTACAAATATCTATTACGTAAGTACATAATATTTACCCAATTGTCTGCTATAATTTTATTTTAAACTTCTAAAATTTGGTCTAATACCTATACGATTTTTTTCAGGCATTACATAAATAGTGTAATGTGATGTATATAATCTCTAAATAAAAAGAGGTTATCTATTCTAGTCAAAACAAATTATACAACATTCCCTATACTTTAGAAGTAACATTGGAATACCATTATAATATGTAATTTATATTTCTGTTTTAAATTCCAACTGTGTTGGTAACATCGTATAGTGAATTTATTAGAATAATTAATATACCTACTGTTACCTAAAATCTCAAAACTTTATTTTTAATAAATTGAAGATTCTCTACAAAATATCCACTATCTATGATGTGAGAATTATATAGCGAGTATTGTTTAATAGTTCAATTTTAATAATGGGATTCAGCAGTCGAAATTATGAGGTTCTGAAAAAATCTGCTACCCTATATACACCTATAGCCCCTTTCTAGCTTTATCCTCGTCTTCACATTCCGGCGTCCGGCTTATTATTCATTAAAGAGTCCGTTCACGACCATTAGTTCAATTTTAGAATGTTTATGTTGGAATTTTTTTGTGCTTTCACCCTAAATACTCCCAATCTATGCAAAACTACTTTCTCTGGCTTTAGAACAGAAACTGCATATTTATTTACAGTAATAAGTACTTTAATATATTTTTCCGTATAAAAAAATATTATAATTTGTACAATTTCTATTTTTTATTTGATATACTTAAATAAAATTACCTTTTTTAAAATCGATACATAATATTTATTGTTATCGTCAATATTAATTTTACGTCAATCAGAATTAAACATAAATTTTTTTCTCCCATAGTGTTTAATTGTATAATACGAGGGGAGTTAGAAAATGTATCTATATAACCAGAATTAGGTAATGCCATTATTTTAAAACTGGGTCGATCTGCCGATGTACTTTTTCATACTTCTTAGAATCTCTGCATCTATTGCGGCATCGTGTATACCTACATGACCAAGTTTGTAGAACTAACACTCGAGTTTCAGGAGTGTACATGTGTAAAATTTTTAAACAAACATCAAAATTGAATAATATTTAGTAATTACAAAACCATGTGATGATAATAACATTATTTTTAGCGATCGTTTGAAGGTCTTTCAGATATGCAGACACTCGATATGCTCGTTTGGATTATACAAATTAACATAAATCTTTTTTACTTTAAAAAAGCGTCAGTGTTTTATGAAATAAAATTCTTTGATTGAAAAAACACAATTTTAATTTCTGCGTTACAAAACAAAAAGATTTTTTTCTTTAAATTAATAAACCATTATAAATTATTCAAATTATTAACCAAATGTTCATTGCCTGCCCGTAGAATATTCTATAGGAAAACAATACACACGAAAAGAACAGTAATCTAACAAATTGAGTGAGTGATAGAAGATCGAAGCAAGTTATTAAATACCTAAATTTAGGATACAAATAATTATTTGACATTTTTTTATATCTTCAATAATTATTATTAGATACCTTAATAATTTAAAAATAAGTTATCGTTTTGTTGTTGCATAACCCGTATCTATTATTTTCTTGAAATATTTATTTTTTAATCGGAAAATGTGTTTAAAATATATTTTACTCTAGAATTTCGAGCAGACATTTGTACAAGATATTACAATCGATACGTTTGCTTTCAAAATTAATTGGTTTAAATTTCACCCGCCTATGGTAATATGGTAATATAAGTATCTAATCTACTCGTTTTACAACTGCTTTTGTTTAAACGGTCGGTAGACCTCTACGTCTTACATGGACGACAGGAAATGATACCGGAAATTGCATCGACGTGTATTTCATATTATAAGGGTTCCCTTTTTTTTCTATAGATATTTTATGACATCACCCCAGTAAAACATCCTTGATGAGAATATTAAGTCAAATTAATTAATTTTTTTTTCAGATTTTATGATGGAAAATGGTTACATTCTGTAATGAAAACATATTGTAGTACACTGTCTGAATATGCAGTTGCGAAGCAACTCCATGGAATCCCCTGATGAAAACCGTAAGTAGCTAAAAAAAAACTACTAAATCGGCGACTCCCAAATACGCATAGATACTCTAAACAGTATTATATAGTCTCTCTAGTGAGACATTTTAAATTTGTGGTAGGCACTGTATTTAATCGATGACGATTTTTTTTTTTCAAAAATGGTTATTTAAATTTGTTTTTAATGATAGTAAAATCAATTATTTTGGGAATTGAAATATTTTGCTGAATAACAGGTTACGATTGTAAAACACATTAAAAATTAATTAACAATGATTCACTGACAAACATCGTTATTTCCAAATGATAATAGAAACTACAAAAATCGTTGTTAATTTGGGTAAAGTTGATATAAAATCAATTTCAGAATCGGCGGACACGTGTTTCCTTTGATTAGACATAAGAACTCATTTTGATCTGTCGCACCATTAATCTAGATTTATTAGATACAGATAAGATCATAACCTTTTAAGAAGATAATAATCGACAAAGAAAATTAAAAAAATATGCACACATACTTTTTTCACCTTGTTCTTTCTCCGCACATTTATTCTATAAAAGGTTTTACGAAATTGTTAAAACTATCATAAGTATCAAGTTCTATTAATTACATAAAACATTCCAAAACGTTCAACTTCTAATAATGAAATAAGCAAAATCCCAAATAGGAAACGTAATTACCAGTACCTACAGTGAAAGTTGTGTAGAAATTTTTTGTCTAATGTTATCAGTTTGTCTAATGTTATCAGTATTGCACGAGGGGTGTTCTAAAAGTTTAAACAATTAAATCCTTCGTATATGTTGATTAACAAGAATTATAAAAATATTTTTTACATGATATTCCGGATCTGTATTTGACCCGCAGGCAACTGTAATTACTATTATTACACAAGTTTATTCTTCTTGCCGGAGAAGTTTTCACACAAATTGTTATTCAAAATGTGGGAATATCATTAATTATATGAGCTAAAATAGTAAAAGCAAATGAATATTAATGAAAAATATTTTCATTCAATATTGCCGTTTTTGAGAGACACTTTTACGAATGCCACCACACAAAAGAGCAATAGTAACGATGATAGGGGGTGGGTAATGTATAATGAATAACCAGAGGGCGTTTTTATTGTTCAAAAAACTAATTTTTTGCAAAGAACTTGTTTTTGTCAATTTGGAAAGCAACCTTGTAAAAATTATTAAACTAGTTTCTATTACATTTGGACTTGTACCAAATATGGTTTTATTTAGTGCATTAATATCGTTTATTAACTGCATATAAATATATTTTTCAATGACATACTTATTTTTTTTAATCTCTTCTTGATTGTTGATCTAAAACGTGATTACGTTATGTTCTAATGCAATTTACATTGTGCTAAAACCATTATTTGTAAATATTAATCATTATTACAGGATGTTTATTTAAAATGCTACCTTGTGATTCACGAAAATCCTGAAGTTTTTTTGTATTACCAACCCTGCTATAGCCATGAATTTTACAGATGCATTCCATTTTTAATTCAACATTTAATTTATTAGGAAACTTAGCTTAACTAATAACCTTGTAAAATAATTAGCAAAATTTAAAAACTACAGGGCGTGACACCTCAAATTTCTTAAAAATTTATTTATGTTTGTCAAGCATTGAGAAATCCTCAAGATTTCATATTGTCGCAACCAGAGAAATATGTCATGTCCGTTCTCAGGATTTTTTTATCCGTTTGTATTTATACAAAAATTTTTTAGACACGCTGTATTTTATAAAAAAAAAATGAAATTTTGCACGTATCTTCTTCCACTGTTATGCAAATCCGTTTTATAAATAAATAGGCGAAGTATTCTGAATAACATTTTGTATTTATTTATAACGATGACAGAAACATTATAAATTCTAGAGATAGGTGAAGATAATATATTTATACTTTTGATAAAACAATAACTAGAGGTAATCAATAATGGATATCGTTAATCAATAGAAAATATTTAACTAAAAATAAACATTTGGTAATATTGCGGTTAATTATTTAAAAAAAAACGACTTCAAAAAACATCTTTAGTGTTTGTTCGTTGTTGTATATTCATTATTCCAACTGAGAACCTTCTCTTAGTTGAAAAATAGCTTGAACTACAATTAAATTTTTTTTTAAACTTACAATAATTTAACCAAATAATCAGTAAAACGATCAATTTATTAAAATTAGTCATGCTGTTTCTTTTTTCTTTCTTCAATTTCTTAGTACTGTTAGGTCTCGTTTAATTTCTCTCTTTGAAGACCAACCACGATTTATTTATTATAGATGTTAAAGAAATACGTTGCGTTGATGATTAATAATGTTTAGTTTATCTTTTTATTTGATCTCTTTAAAAAGATATTTACAACTTTGTCAATACGGTCGTTCAGATTAACTCGACCATTAAGATTTTATAAATAGGTACATTTTTTTTTACATAACTCGAAACTTACTTTAGTTATTATTTTTTATATACCTATACGATAAACGTTTGTATTTTTTTTGCCATTTACCTGCATGGATATTATCCTCGATGACTAAAAAACTCTTTCCTCTTCTTTTCTTTTTATGTTTTAACGCCACATCCAGATCACGTCACCTAATATGGCCTTCAGGGCAAACAATTCAATCAGCTGGTCAGTTTTGTATTGTCTATTCAATGGTAAACAGTCTTCAAGAGTTTTTTCGTCGATTTTATTTTATGTATTTTATATAATATTATGTTATACACTGTGGATTTTAACCGTATTTGAGGAATGGATGAATTGGATATGGATATAAATAGTCACCTTAGTATTTTCACACAGTTTTTGCACCAAAGAGCGTATGGAGGATTTCAAAAGTTTTTACATGCCTACAAGTATTTTGAATTTGGCTTTCTGCTGAAAGTGAATCTAGGTACCTACTTTAGTCAATGGAGTTTTTGTTTTAATAGGCAAGAAAATACTTGTTTATTATTTTGAATCTCACATTAGCAATATCTGAGAAACTCTACATACTAACATGAAGAGAAAGTTTCCATAGATGAATAAGAATAGCTAGGTGGAGAAATAGTTCAAAATTCATCCTCATTCCATGCAGAAGTTTGACGAAAGAAAGAAAGAAGAGCTCTTTTTTGTAATGATGATGGTAGACCAATGATTTCATTTTGATTGCGTAAATTCAAAACTTATATCCTTAAAGCCAAATAAAAACTTATGATATGTATACCAAAAGACCAGCACAATATTTTTGTTTGCCCTGGGACGCCATATTGAATTGTATTCGACAGGTCGCTGGAATGCCTAATTGACACAAAAATGTCCCCTATCTATCAAAATTTTAAGGTTATGGCATTTATCGCATTAAACGTCATTACTTTTCTATTTTTATCATGTGAAATTCAAACATTCATCTCAATAAAATAAAATTTACAGTTAAATTCAATATTATTACTATCATTAGTAGATGCCTTATAAATCACTTATACCTAGGTTTAATAAAAGTAAGTAGGTATGCCATATTGTCAATCATTATTTCAAATAGTTTGTTTGTTGTTCCAGATGAACTTCTAGAACCCGACAATCACATCTACAATGATAGAATTGCTGAGTTGGAACGCAAAGTGAGCGAACAGCAAGATGAACTCGTTTGCCTCAAAGCAACTCTCGCCGAAGCTTTACGACGACTTAATAACCTCGAATTATCACACACCAGTTCCCGTATACCTCAAACTCCATCAGCATCTTCTACTCCTACCAGATTAAACAACAATGTCAATAAGGATGATTATAACAAACACAGTTATTCGACTTCGAAGTTGGACGGCACGAGAAAAACGTTTATCGGATCTTCTTTACCGCAGAGGAAGCAAGTACACTACCGGTCTACAGGTAAACTTCTACATGTCTTCTCCATAGTTAATTTATGGTAAATTTGATTTTGTAGGATGATATACAAAATACTTGGGGAATTTAATCTGATTTAAACTCGTTTGTAGGCAATGACACTTTAGAATTCAGAAGAGAAAAAACTTTCAGCATACGTTTTTCAAACAACGTTGTCCACCACGAAGTATAATTTTTTTTTTTAATAAAAACATTGTTATTCCAAATAAATATTTATATGCAACCCCTTTTTAGTTTCTTTTTTTTTCATAGTAAAATTATTAAATTCTATTAAACATAAATTCCCCAAAGTATTTAGAATTTAATATTAATTTGACATTATAATTAGCATTTTATTTGGCTCGTGTTGTACAGAGGAACAGTTTATTTAACAGGTAGCCTACACAGTGACAGTCAAAGTTCAAGTAGCGTAAGTCCGATTCCGTCTCCTTCGCCACGAGCCACTCCAGTACCTCTAAATTCGATCAAAAGATCCACTACAAGTGCAAGTTCGAGATCATCTACGAGCAGTTCTTCTTTGCATAAAAGATGGAGTTCTACGGGAGATTTCAATCTAGTACACCAAAATGGAATGGTATCCAAGTAAGTTCAAATACTTAAGTCAATTTCTACAAAAAATTAAATTTGTCCCTATGAATATTTTTTTTCTTTATTTAGATACTCCACAAGATCTTTTCTGAATATATCTTCAAAAGCGAATAACCACTTTTCGGCCAACTATAAACATGGGTAAGTTATTTTTATTTCGAAATAACAATACTATTGCACCCTGTATATAGAAACCGGTGAAATATTTTGGTGGAACCTTCGCACAATGCTCCATTGCGGTCTGTTTCCTTCCTCTTTTTTTTTTAGCTCATATCACGTTTTGTTCGCGACCAACCGCATGGAAAAATTGTCTACTTCATTATAGTCGGTAGATTCAGAATAAACAAGTGTATAAACTCATATTTGTTGATACGTTGAACCGGTCGGGCTTTTACTTTATTTGGTAGTTCAATTGAACTCGATATAATTATTGTACCAACATCGAAAGCATGGATAAAAAGTAAGAATTTATTTGATTTATTTTTTAAACACTTGTTAAATTTTATATTATAGCGGGTGTCTAACCTTGGGTAACTTAGAAGGACGTCGCTCGCTGAGAATATGATTCATTTATTAGAGAATTGATGTAATCTAGGTATATTTTCAGGGTCATCAAAGTGGGATAGTATATCGACGTGAAAACGTACCTTGTCCTGAAAATAGAACAATAATAAATGAAAAAGTTTCTTCATTGTTTTTATTTTTTAAAGCATTACTTTTCATGGTCATTCTAAGGGTTTGTCTAGCGTACTTTTATCGATTACTTTCAATACACTGCAATATTATCTCGTAACGGTCACTTAAATATTTTAATATTGCACCACTACATACAGGGGTTATTCCTTATCTTTATTCAAACTTTTTACATAAAATGTCCTTCAGCAATTTATTTTTAAGGAAATAATTACTTCTAAAACTGTTTACAATTTAACCGGTAATTTTCTGCTTTTAATCAATTTGTTTCTGATAAACTGGATAATTTTAACGGAACAGTTTATCGCGTGCCAAATTTGATAGTTATAGCGTGTTCATATACATTTATTTGCATTTGTAGGAATTTAACTTGAAGGGTGTGAAACGGGTCACGAATCAATTATTTATGTATTCATTTTCCAAATTGAATTAAAGTGACAAAATCGAGTAGTTTTTTATTAACAATTTTGATTGGTTTTTGTATAAATAATCGAGAAACAAATTTATACTTTCAAGACTCGTGTTGATATTTTATTTATCTTCTAAATCAACAAAAAAATTCATGTAAACAAATATTTTAATTTGCATTTAGTGGTTTTTGCCAAACAAGATCATAATTTTTTATAAAAACTTGTATGGAAGTGATTAATACTCAAATATATATTTAATTCTTATTTGATTTTTATTTCTACACCCGTAATTTTTTTTATGTATACTTTCTCTTTCCAGAACTAAAGACATAACTTACAATGAAGAAGAAAAAAGTCTAAGATTCTTCCTACGAGGTCGACCCATCGTTGTTTACTCACCCTTAGATCTAGCCGACAACTATGAAATAACCAAAGTCTCCACGACTCCTTCCAGAAGACTTAAACTGGATTGGGCATATGGATACAGAGGAAAAGACTGCAGATCCAATCTTTATTTTTTGCCAACAGGAGAAATGGTTTATTTTGTCGCAGCTCTAGTAGTTTTATATAACCCAGAGGAACAAAGTCAAAGGCACTATTTTGAACACACCGACGATGTTAAAAGGTAAGTTTTTTTTATCAAACTTTTTCGTTCGTTATGGTTTTTTCTAATATTTCAGTTTGGCCATTCATCCCAACAAAATGATCATAGCAACCGGTCAGTGTGCAGGACATAATGGAGTAGAAAAGCGACCCCACATCCGAGTATGGAATTCCGTATCTCTGCACACTCAAGCCGTTATTGGAATGAACGATTTTGAACTGTCAGTTTGTTGTTTATCTTTCGGAAAAGCCGATGGGTCTCTTTTAGTAGCCATAGACGAAGCACCCGATCATACTATTTCCGTATGGGATTGGCAGAAAGGGGAAAACGGCTACAAAATTACCGAAACAAAGTGTTCCGTGGATACGGTCGTAGCAGCGGAATTTCATCCTTTAGACCGTAACACAATCGTCACTTGTGGTAAATCTCACATAGCCTTTTGGTCTTTGGACGTAAACGGTACTCTTTTTAAACGTATGGGCATTTTCGAAAGTAGAAATAAACCTAGATACGTCACTTGTGTGAGTTTTCTACAAAACGGAGATGCCATTACCGGAGATTCTAGCGGAAACTTGGAAGTTTGGGGACGAGGTACTAATACGATTTTAAAATACGTCAAACGCGTTCACGATGGATCCATTTTTACGATTTGCGTAACTAAAGATGGTACTTTTATCACTGGTGGAGGAAAAGACGGAAAATTGGTTGAATTTAGCCCTGATATAACAGCAACTGGGGTTGTCAGTCAAGTAAGAATTATTATATATCAACATTGAAAGAGCAAATAGATACTTTACTTTACCTTTGTTAGACTGTTTGACCGATATATTTTAATGTGTTTCCACCTATCTTTCCTAAATTCTGCTCTTCACGAAAATATGTACATATATACACCTTTTAACTTAGCTAATAATACACTTGTTTACTTTATTTAATTTCACTATCTATATGATACCTACTACACTATCTGTGTGGGATTTTGATTGAAGTAATGTAGCATTCAATTTTATTGCATTTATTCTTTAAACTTAAACATCTTTGCATAGGTTAATAGTATAGTTTTACAGGTTATACACGTGGTAATGTCTCTCTCGAAAAATCAATTAATGCTATGTCAATGTCAGATGTCAGCGGGGTGAGCAGTGTTGCCACAGTCACATATATAACTGACGTAATGGTGGTTGCATAAACGGCAGCAAATAATGCTTAACACTATCCTACCCTAAAAGTATTCCTTAGATTTCCTAGTTACTTTATAAACAATGTTTTCATTCTCCATTCATAAACATCGAAACCGGTCGGGTCTAAGTTTTTTGTAAAATATTGTGAAATAAAAATAATGAGTATTTTTAAACATTGATATTGAAATATCTTTTTTTGTATGTTTTTATTTATAGATTGAAGGACATTTTGGTGGTATTCGCATGATTTCTGAGGGTAGAGGTTACCAATTGTTAATAGGAACCACTCATAATTGCATACTTTTGGGTAGTTTTGAACTGGGATTTCAACCAATCGTTCTAGGACATTCCGATGAAATATGGGCTTTGTCTCCTCATCCGAGCATACCTCAATTTGCTACTGCTGGATATGACAGGGTGTTGCAACTGTGGGATTCTATGTCGCATACGATTTTGTGGAGCAAAGACATCGAGGTGAGGAAACTATATAAAATATTATTAACAGTATTTATGTTAAATATCTACACAAAACTTATTGACTATTGAAAAAATGACGAAGATATGAATTTTCAAAAAATAAATAAATAATTTTCCGGTTTTTTCCGATTTTTTCGGTTCCTAATTCACCGATTGTCTCGCTCGACCCCTCATTTTGTTCGTATTTTAATTATCTACAATTTATCTATACATATCATTGTTATTGCTTCTGTACGTTTTACGTTATATGAAAAAAACAAAAAAAAATAAGGTTTTTTTCGTTTTAAATGTTTATAACAAATTACTGAACAACATTTGCGTGGCCAAAACATATCAAAATGATACTACGTAATGTCTTTTATATGATGGCATTATCCGTTTTCTACTAGGATTTTTGTAAAAAATATTTACTTGGCCTAATAGTATTTTGGAATATTTTACATTATCATGTGTCCTACGTAGTAGGCAACCAAACCAACGTGATTGTATAATCGAAAATACCTATGTAATTTGAATATTTGAAGTGATTAAATTGTTTAATTTCTCTTCCAATAACTCTATTTTTTTTTTCAGGAACAAGCTCAGAGTATATGTTACACCCACGATGGAATGTGCGTTGTAATCGGCTGCCTTAGTGGTAAATGGATGGTATTTGACGTACAAACTCGTGAACTTGTAGCTCAACAAACAGATGGAAATGAACCAATTCAAGTTATCAGGTAATGACATATACCTACTTTTAATTCCGATAGATTATCAATTTGCGGGATAATCGTTTTTCAGGTTTTCACCAGATGGAACTTTATTAGCGATAGGATCTAGAGACAGCCAAATTTACATCTATCAAGTTTCCGAGGATGGAACGAAATATTCGAGAGTCGGTCGGTGTTCGGTAAGTTTTCTTATTAAAAAAAACAAAGAAAGAGAAATAAAGGACGCTCGTAAAATTTATTTCTATTTAGGGTCACTCCAGCAGCGTAACTCATCTCGATTGGGCTAATAATAACCAGACCATCAGATCAAATTCCGCAGATTATGAATTGTTATTCTGTAAGTAAACAAAATGCTTTTGTTTTTAAATTCAAATCTATATAGTTGTTTTGTTTTAGGGAACGCTGGTACCTGCCGTCAAATACCTCAAAGTAGTATTATGCGCGACGTAGAATGGTCTACGAATACTTGTACGATAACTTTTACAACGGTAGGTATATGGCCGGAAAATGCTGACGGTACTGATGTCAACTGTTGTGACAGTAGTCACGATGCCGAGCTGATGGTTACTGGAGACGATTTTGGTAAAGTCAAATTGTACAGTTATCCGACAAGTCAACCCAGGGTAAGATTTTTTTTGAAGTGAAAACTTCTTTTGCCGCCTTGAGCACTTTTTGAGTGAACAAGAATCATGGAGCTACTAATACTACACACAATACTTTTGGTTATGCGACACAATTAACAATGAAGCGTATATAGTGTTGCATATGTCATCGTCACACTTTCTTTGTTACATACATAGAGATACTACAGATAGAGGCAACAAGCCAGCTCGGAACCCGTCAGTACATAAGAGAGAGACAGGAAGTCGGAGGTTCAGGCTATCTTTTTCTAATGGCTCGCACGCTATATACACAGACAAAGACGGAAAAACCTTTTATCCTCTGTCTTTTTCTATCTCACCGGAATTCAGACGGACATTTCCACTTACACAACGACCTATGGCTTGTTGCCTCTATCTGTAGTATCTCTATGGTTATATAACCACCAGTAATAGTACTCACAATACTTTTGGTTATGCAACACAATTAACAATGAAGCGTATATAGTGTTGCATATGTCATCGTCACACTTTCTTTGTTACATACATAGAGATACTACAAATAGAGGCAACAAGCCAGCTCGGAACCTGTCAGCACATAAGAGAGAGATAGGAAGTCGGAGGTTCAGGCTATCTTTCTCTACTAGCTCGCATGCTATATACACAGACAAAGACGGAAAAACCGTTTATCCTCTGTCTTTTTCTATCTCACCGGAATTCAGACGGACATTTCCACTTACACAGCGACCTATGGCTTGTTGTCTCTATCTGTAGTATCTCTATGGTTATATAACCACCAGTAATACTACACACAATACTTTTGGTTATGCAACACAATTAACAATGAAGTGTATATAGTGTTGCATATGTCATCGTCACACTTTCCATATTATGTATACTGTGTTTATGGAACTCGCGTCATCGTCAAGCTTTCCATGAGACTTTTAATCATATTACAATATTTTTACCGAATATAAGGCTTAGTTCATTTAATTTGGGTAGCTACAAATATTGTGCCGATTGATATAATACTCTATATTTGTACAGGAGAGGGTAGTTCAGTACAATGTAACACTTCCTTATAAATCAAAAATAATTCGAAAATAACATACCTCGACGATACAATTCACAAGTTACTCTATTTTCACTTCTATCGGCAGTCCTCTAAAACTGCAACGCATGTTATTTTTTTTAGTTATTCTCACCCTGTATGCTAGGGTGTAGGAATATCCAAATAATATTCATCTTTATAATAAGAGATTTTTTTGCTTTCAGTCTTTGTGCCATAGTTATAGTGGCCACAGCAGTCATGTGACAGGCGTCAGTTTCTTGTACGATGATTCCAGACTCATTTCGATTGGAGGAAATGATACTGCCGTTCTCCAATGGACAGTTTCTTAAAATAAGATTTATATGGGCTTAAAATTTTTCTCGATAAGGAGCTTTTATTATAATTTAAAAGAAGCTTAAGTTAGGAACCCACGATTAATGTAGTTTTTTTTTGTTATTTATTATCCTTCCAAATATTGCACTATTATTAGAAAGTATATTATTCAAAAATGTTAATTTGTGCCAGAGAATGTGTATTTAAATTGTCGGTAATGGAAAATTCAACCATCTCGAGATTACCCTGTATATTTTTATCTATAATTTACAACCGTGTGATAATAAACAATATTTATATACATACTTGATATTTTATTACATTGTCCAATTCGCAGAACAATTAGTCCTGGAAAAGGATTCATGATGGATAATCTCCACTGCACCACATGCACGGTGTAGGAAAAATTAAAAGGCCTACGTTATAATTCCTGATATTTTTATTTAAAAAGGGCAAAACAAACGGTGTCATCGAATATCCTGAGACCAAAAATAACGCGTCGTTTGTACATTATTTAATTTATAAACGTATCAACAATAATTTCAAATAAACGGTCTTCAAATTCATTCAACAAACTTTATTAAAATACACAGAGTGAATTTAACGTTTCAGCTCTTTTAATTTTCGTTTTAAGAACAGCAAAATTATTTTTAGATATCTTAGATTAACAGAAAAAACACCCTGTATATTCGATCAAGTTAAAGTGAGATAATTTTCCATAAAATACATTTTATTTACATATTTACAATATACAGGCTGTTTAACTGCGAACTTATACTATCTATACACACGAATTCTATAAAAATTGGCATAGAAAGAGAACACGTTATGGGGAATTTATGGAAAATATTTCGACATACCGAAAGTGAACTACAACTTTGTTAATTTAAATGTAACCATCAACTTTTCTGACTCTACATTAAAGTTCAATGTCACTTTGTGTAGAATACCCTATATCTAAAATTTATACTTATCGAGATAAAAATTGACAGCTGTCACTTTCGGTATGTCTGTCAAAATATTTTCCATAAATTCGTCATAACTTGTTCTCCATCTACTTCTGCCAATTTTTATAGAAATCGTGTGAGTAGTCTCCATTATATAGAAAGTGTAAGCTCGTCGTGAAAGAACACGTATACAATTAACAGGATATCATAAACTTTCCGACAGATCTATATTATACTGTTTTTTTCGCTTAAGTCAGGGTAAGTGGAGAGCGGATAATCAGTTTCATTTTAGGTAGAAAAGAGAGGGACGAGGTTAATACAAGAGGAAAAAAATTAAGCCACGATGAAAGAAAACATTTCGTTACAAAACCACCCAGGATTGAGACAGAATGCGAAACTAAACCATCGTTCTTTGCTGTAACTAATAATTAGATGACCATTTAAAAAAAAATGTCCGCGATACATCTAACGAGGATATTAGTAGGTACATAAAAATTAAACACGTTTTTAGTATTGGAAACGTGCTTTTCTAACTCGTGCAAAGGTTTTCATCAATTGCAGTATTTGCCATCATTTTAATAAAACTTGCATTTTCCCGGTGCACACATGCAGAAACACAGAAATTCGATGCATATAATGTTTTTGTCTCGATTCGGATCTGTGTATCTCCGACCCTCTTTAATATGAAATTATGATTCTCCTCGATTTTATTTGTTCTCACAGGCATCATGTTACAAATAAAGGATTTTTAGTTTCATGAACAACTGATTCTTCTAGCCAAAGAATGGCAGAAATTGTACAGCGTGTAGCTAGTTTACTATAAGTGCGCACCGGGAGTTATCATTAACTTAATTTTTTTTAAAAAATAAAAAAATTCTACGGTTCTTGGAAGGAAACACGCGGACTACAATTGATCCAAACTGTATATTTTACAATTAACAATTTGCTATATACGCTAAAGTGAACGATGTATAGGTATAAAGTATATTTTCATCTTGAAATGTCTTGATAAAAAATTCATCAATTTTAACAAATAAAAATTAATTCTTCTGGTAGGATAATTTTTTTGGTATATAAAGTATGTATTGCCAAACAAAAATTGAGATTTAATTGGGAGTACAATTATTATTACACAATAAAGAAGAAAATGTACTATACACGACACAAACCGTGTAGATATTCTACTGAAAAAGGTCATGGTTACAAATAAGTAACACCTAAAAAATCAGTCTATTATCATTTTAAGGCAACCATGTAAAAATCTTCAATATTACTTTACATTTTAACTTACAGCTCCTTTCAACTAATTACATAATATCCAACTGTATTATATACTTCTCTCACAAGATTAACAAGTGTCGAGTTTCTGTTTCTATATACAGTTAACAACAATTTAGGCAGTTACAACAAAAAAAAAACTATTTATATCAACGTAAAGGAAAACGCGGAAGACCAGTCTGCGTTTACCTGGAGTCGAAATTGGGCAAAAGTAACCTAGCAGAAAATATGATCCAAAAAATATTTTTGTTTTTACTCAAACAAAGAATACACACAACAACAAGAAGTTAAGCTTGGCGAAAATCCTTTGATTTTGAACGGACAAAAATAAATAACCTTGAAGGTGACAGCTAACTCTGGCATACACTGAGAATCATAATAAATAGGTACTTACATCTTTACTCGAAAGTTTTACGAAAAAAAGTTATTCTTTATGAAAATCTCTGCTTTCCAAACTAATAATAGTCAGGTATTTACTTTTTACATCAGATGTACAGGGTGTCCACAAATTGCAAAATATTAATAGGAATATTTTGACCATACCTCAAACGTTTATTTGTTGATTTGAAATTGTACCAATTGTACATTACTACAAAACCTATAGGGAAGCTGAAGTAATATTCAATAATAGACATCCCGATAAAAATGTACATTATGCAACAATTAGTAAAATAGTGAAAAAATTCAGGAGAGATGGAATTGTCGATAATAAATTGAGAAATAAACAGATGTTGCACCATGTCATAGTACCAGAAATGTTCGAGAATATCTACTGCAAACTTTTAATAGCTGAGTATTAGGAAGATTTTTGGAATTTGCTGGGCTTGCAAGATCTCCACATCTGAACCTACTGGATTTTTTTTTGTGGGGATACCTAAAGCAAAAAGTGTACCTTGAAAGATCATTCGACAATATTGATCATTTGGAAAGAACAATTCAGGAAGCATGCGACGATATTACTCCGGCTGTTATTAGGAATATAATTAAAGCATTTTCTAAAATAACAATCAAATGCTTAGAAAGAAACGGTGGACAAGTTGAGAAGCATATTTAGTGATTTTCTTGTTCATGCACATAAAGTTTGACGTTACATTTTCGAAATAAATAATTCTAATTATATATTTGTCTATTCGAGATAATTCTTGACAGATAAAGTCAAAGTTTATCAATTTTGCAACGAGATAATTAGTGAAGTAATGAATAATTGCAATTAAACGTAATTTTCAATTCCTATCGTCACTTTTAAATGACATTAAATATTTTGAGAACAATTTGTAAAAATAACATAATTTTGCAAATTAAAACAACTTTTTATAATTAAAGTTTTCGATATTATAAAAAATAAAGGTACTTGTATCAAAATTATATTCCTGGACAAACCTCGTATACGATTTAAAAAATTGACATCTGACATTTGCCAATTACCTTATGGGTCATGCAAAACTTTTTATAAAGAATAACTTTTTTTCATAACATTACAAATAAAAAAAGTTTCTCATATATCTCGCCAACCTTTTCAGACATACTGTATATAGGTATTTTTCCATCAGTAGTTACTTCTGCACTTTTCGTTGAAAAAATAATTTCAACCTACAAGCCATTTTGGGTCTGTAAAAACCATAAGAGGCCCACATGTAGGTAATCGTATGACATAATATGACGACTAATTGAAAACATGGCGTCTGTAGACACGGTTTTATGCGAAGTTTCGCTTCTTGTTGTTGGTGTATTCTTTGACTCGATTAATAACCTCTCAATACTATAGACCATTCCAGAATGACGTCACCGACAGGTCGGCCGTATTGTTCTGTGCCCTCATGTCATATTCTTTTTAATTTTCATTGTTTACTGATAAACAACGGATGACAGTTCAATTCAGAGACAGTTTACCGACCGCGCCATGTGTTATTTGTAAAGTTTTAATTATTTAAATAAAATATACATTACATTGACATTGCTCTACAAAGTATGTATGACAACTGATCGGGTGAACTAGCACAATATAGCCGACCTGTCAAAGTCAGGTGTTCGTTCTATTGTCAAACAGAAATACTAGGGACAAATATAGTTACTATCAACAATCACTCCATATAAATTAAAACAGCTACGAATATGTTTAAAAAAAAATCCAGTCTCCATAGAAAAACACGTTCAGGAAGTTACGAACTAGGAGTCTGTCCCAAAATACTTTTAAAAGTAGATGGACGTATGTTAATGATAAGTGGTACGGTGTATATACCATATTAGTTGATGCTATACTTCTGCTCCTAAATCTTGAACGCCGTTTTCTGATATTGGAACATATTTATCGTCAATATTTATAAGCAGAATCGTCTTTTCAATGTGAGACCTTTTGCCGGGGTCCTTGTGACAGGGTATCCACTTGTGGACGACCTAGAATTAGAATAAATTATTAGAAAAACAATATTTCTATAATATTAAAAAAGATGTAAATATTTATTGTAATCGTTTTAGACACTTACTGTTCCGTCCATTCCTGCTTCCGGTTTCCAGTCTTTCCAATACGTCTTTCCTCCCCTAATTCTTATAAATTCATTTGGCCATAGAATATCTACTTTTCTTATCTGATTCAACGAATCGTATACTGCACTGGGGTCTATAATCTAAACAAAACCAAATAAATTATATTTCAGTCGGTCGATCGTGATTCCCGCTGCTCAAAAATGAAACATTGAAATCACATGTATTTATAAAGCGTTGTTATCTTGTTGTTTTTTTGTCATTGCTCCCAACCGCAAATCTATTAGTCAAAATATATTCTTAGACCAGGTGGATAATTTTTAAAACATAAAAAAATAATAGTAAGATGAAACCCATTGGAAAAGGAGGAGAATATTATGAAAATGAAGGGAAAAATAATGTACGTGGATCTGAGGTCGAGAAAGGGTAGAGGGTGAGTTTTTAAGGGTAAAAAACTGTTTATCTCGATTTCCGGCAAAACTACAAGTCCTATGGAAAAAAGTCAAATGGCAAAGTTGTAGGTAATAATAAGATCTACAACTTTTGTATCCACACTTTATTCACATAACCTCAAAATTTATGTGAAAAATTCAAAAAACCAAGTTTTTTTATTTGTGTTACAAAAAAAAATTTTTTACCCGTCAAAATATCAGCTTTTTTCAAAAAGATGGTGTGCTTTCTGTTTGGTTGAAATCTCTACTTTCCGATGGTGTAAAAAAAATATTTATTACTATAGTAAATCTTCTCAGAAAATGAAAAAAACTCGAATATCGAAAAAATTTTTAATGCTATTTTTATACAATTCCATCTAAAAGATGTGACTGCTGCAATTTTTTCAATTAAAAATTTGATTTAACTCACAAAATTTCGGGAAAAAAAGATATTTTTTTGTAGACGATAAAAATAAAAAACCAAAAAGTTGGTTTATTGAATTTTTCACATAAATTTTGAGGTTATGTGAAAAAAGTGTAAATACAAAAGTTGTGGATCTTTTTATTACCTACAACTATGCCATTTGACTTTTTTTCATAGGATTGATAGTTTTGCCGGAAATCGAGATAAACCGTGTTTTACCCTTAAAAACTCACCCCCTACCCCTTCCCGACCTTAGATCGCCCGTAAATTATTTTTTCTTTGACTATGCGCGCGTGTACTATTTATTGGTCATCGCATATTATTTTATTAACTATAATTAATGGAAAATCAACTGTCCCATGTAAAATAAATATAATTAACAAATATATCTGGTTATCATGTTTAATTATCTGGAATAAATAAAAAATACATTCATGACCTTGTTCATGTTTACATTGTTGATTTACTGAACCGAAACGTGTGATAGTTACTTTTCAAAATATCGAAATTTGAATGAAACTTTCTAAAAAAGTAGTCGATGAAATGGCACGTTTGTATGTTATATTATTAATATGGTGCGTTTCAAGTGTTTTATTTGTAACCGGGCACTACAGTAATGTTACTGTATCAATTTTATTCGGTAATCAGTCATCGACGGTGGAATCTATCACTTATAAAGAAATCACTCAGTTAACGAAGATTGATGCTGAAGAGTGGAATGTTACGGTATTAGAAAAGGATTTTTTCCGAAGGATGCTGTTTTTATCTACGATAAAAATTCAAAAATCAAACGTGGTGAAATTAGAAGAAAACATATTTAAAGGATTAAATTTTTTGAAGCAAATAGATTTGAACTTTAACAGTATTGTACACATACCAGCGAACGTTTTTAAAAATATCCCAGTCGTAAATATCTCTTTAAAAGGCAATGGAATCCAAAGTATAAGTGAAAACGCATTTTTTAATCTACCCAATCTACAAAATCTGGATTTAAGTAACAACAACATAGAATTGTTACCTAGAAATATGTTTGTACATACCACGAATGTAAAAAAAATAAATTTGAGTTTCAACAAATTACGGCATTTTCCAGCAGTCCCGTATAGACCTTACAGTTTCTTCGACGTAGCTTTTGCCAGCGCCGTAGAAGGACAAGAAACCGAGTTGGACTTGAGTAACAACAATTTTACTTTCATCAGTTATTATTTACTAAGAGGAATACATTTTATACGAGATTTAAAGCTGAACAACAACAATATAGAATTAATCAGTGAATACGCTTTTGACGAGTTTAAAAAAGTGAAAAATCTACATTTAAACTCGAATTATCTTAAAGAAATGAGTGAAAATTTATTGCAAGTTCTTACTACGGTAGAAAATTTAATGGTTTATAATAATAAATGGAAAGGAGATTTCGTTTGTGTTTATCAAGATTGGTGCTTAAGAAACCATAAGTTGAACTATATGGATTTGAAGTGTCCGAAAAAAAGGATTCTGTAATAATAAAGATTTCTTTTGTAAACTGTATTTTATGTCTATTTAAAGAGTGTTTTACTTTTTTTTTGACTCACCCTAACTCTGATTGCACAATCCCTTTCAGCGGCCGGATTAGTATCGACAGTTCTTTCTTCTCCGCCACGAATTTGAACATCCGGTATTTGGGAGACGGATCTTTCATCTCTTTCTTTAAAAAGTCCCGCCAAACTGACTAGAGTCGAACTCGTCGGTTTTCCCACGGAAACTAAACTACCTCTATTGCCACCTAGCGAAGCTCTACTAAGACTCGAACCTCTGCCGATGCTACCTCCTAAATGGGACCCATCCGTAGACTGACTTCCCGTATGGACTAAAGTAGACACTGGTGTCATGGCATACATTCCCTCGTGTCCCATGCCGACTTCCTCTCTATTCGCCGATCCACTAGAACATCCTTCGCCGCATCTTTTCCTTATCCTGAAATCGATCTTAAGAATATCGCATTTTCCAGTTTTTTTTTTTTAAATTCCTACTTTACCTTCTAAAAGTGTTAAAAAAATGATTTTTAATTTTCTTCAAGCTAACCGATCCTCCCACTAGACTAGAGTATTGTTCGTTGGTTTCCGCATAACTCGTGGTTAATGGAGAAACGTATATGGGGTACCCTATGGGTTGATCACATGATGAATTTATTATATTTCTAAGAGCTTGTTTGGCATTTTGGATGCTACCCCGTTCCGGATTTCGATTTCTACAATAAAAAAATCAATGTAAATTAAAGAAATCTATAAAATTCGTCTAAAATTCCTACCTGAAATAAACCAATTCCTGTTGTTGACCAGCCCAAAGACCTCTAACGCATTCTTTATTTACTTTGATGACACGAAAACTCAAATATCGTTTATTCAACATAATTATTTTATATTCGTCGTTACCCTCATCGAAAACGTGCCTTAAAGCTAAAAGACTAGGAGCCCCGCTTAACACACCCCTTCTCCAGGCAGGATCTCCTTCGTGGGAAATAACCAATTCCTCTTCGTGTTTGCAAATGGAATCATACAAAGTAGAGAGCTCTTCATATTCATCGGCTGCCATAAAATGATCTTGATGGAGTTTAAGAGACATTCGTACGCCCGGAGCCACCACAGTTTTTAGAAGATCCATATCGCTGAATACCCATTCATCTCTTGCGCACGATATTCTAAAATCACCTTTGAAAAGAGCGTGAAGACCGTAGAGAAAAAATTCCACTCCAGAAACGGTGTTGTGGGAGACAGCACCCAGCGTTCTTCTACCTATTAACAGTTAATAAAATCGTTATTTGAATTATTATGCATCTTTTTCTATTCGCTTACCCAACAAGCTTAGAGCAAAACATAACAAAGTCAACGGCGCGTTTAATCCACATTCGATATTCTTTCCAGATCTTTCTACGCAATATTTTATCCAATCCCCGTGAATGTGCATAAAACTGTTCTTCGTTATGCCGCTATTAGAAATGTCGTAATCTTCGTCGATGTTACTGTTAAATGTTGGGTCCAAGTCTACGAACGTTTTATGTTCCATAGGCGATAGAGCTTTCAATATTGTTGGATTAAATAACCAAGTTTCTAATTTCGGGGATCGGAGTAAATAATAAATTATACTCTAAAAAAAAAAAAAACAAAGATTAGACACAATAATAAAGGGAACTGCTCATCATGTATTTACCTTTACGTAATAAGATACCAATACTTTTCTAAACTCAAACACTTGCAACATGGTAACTGCACTATTGTCGGATATACTATAACCTTCCAAGATGTATTTAGCAGCCATCACTTCCCATGCCAACCATCTTTGATTAAAAGCTGCGTTAATGCTTAGCATGTTAGGTAGGTGACCAGTATCGCAGCAGCAACAGCCTTAAAATAAATTTTTGGTTTTTATACCAAATGAAAAATTAGAGCACAAATTTTCAGTGTCTACTCAATAAGTAGGTTTGAAATTCAATAAAGACTCACCATCATTTTCTTCGACGCCTTCCGTAATAGCCTCAACTTCTCTTTGTTGACAATACGTTCCTCTAAATTCTAAACCTCTCATTTGAAAAGTAATAACGTCATTACCCATCTCTATAATATGCACCAAGCAATTCAAATAATCCGAAGCTAATACGAAACAATCTCCTTGATTTACAGGACCCCATCTGCCCATCTTCAAATCCCCGCATAAAGAAGTCTGTAAAGATCTTGTGAGATGTTCGTAAAACAGGGAATTTAAATTGTTATCGTCAGCTCCTAAATTTCTATCTAAATGGGAAGAAAGTGGAGTATTCGAATGGTCTACTCTTCTCGTATTATAGTCCCGTTCCCAAAATTTTATAGGACGAACGTAGGATATTATAAATATGGCGCTGCCTAGGAAGGGATTAAGCGGCATCGAGAGGCAGGACGACATAATGGCTTGAAGGAACAACATAGCCGAATGCGGAACTGAAAATGGTTGGGCGAATGCGTGGAATGCGGAGCCCCACGTTATCTGCCAAGGCGCTATGTACGTTACAACAAATTGAATCTAAAAAAAAAAAAGTTATGAATTGAAACAATAAAAATAATAATTATCTATTCCGTATAAGTATCAATGAATGAAGAAGAAACGTTAAGAACTGACACAAAACTTCTGGAACTCTTGTCAACAGATCAAGTTTCTTCATTCAAACATAACAGCCAAGAGCACAAAAAAGGTTCCGAGGAGGTGAAGCATCAACTGATTAAATAAAAACATAAATCCACATGGAAGAATATAAAATGAGTAATAATAACAGAATGTAGTGACTTACCTTTAGCAACAACTCGTATATTTTATTATAAAAAGTAACCATAAAAAAGTATATAACTAAAAAAGTTTCTCCGATGTCCCTTACATCGTACTTGTAAAATAAAGCTGAAAAGACTAGGATCAAATATTGGGAGCTCTGGTTCGAATAACTGTTCCTTAGGCACTTTATTCCGCATATCACAACTATAAATGAACCTCGAAGCGTACCGTATTTCGAAACTATTCGAGGTGAGTCTTCGGTCAAAACGGAGAGAAACAAAAGAGGATACACTATGTTTCGTTCTAAAAATGAAAAGTATACGTAGACCTAAAATTAAACACAAAAATTAAACACTCTGTCCTTAAAAATAAGTAAAGATTTAGTAAATGGTTTTTTTACCGTTTCGAACCACATAATTTTGGCAGGTCCTTTGACTTGGTAATGTTCGTGTTCTTGAGATCTAAAAATCGGTCTGGCGATACATAACCAAGGTAGATGTTTACGCATCTGAGGAACGATATAATGTAGGATAAACCCCAAGGTAGCACCTATCGACCATAAAACTGGACCCAATTCCGGTTGGAGTACAGTGAAAACGGTACTTGCGTGTACGGCAAACACTGTAAACGAAAAAATATACAAGGATTTTTTTTCTGACAATCTTGTTTTGTATACTTACCTAAAACTGCTATTAGACTGCATACGATCACGTCGTTTTTTAATCTGGCATTGTTGATTTTCTGAAGTTTGGAAGGCAATGGATCCGCAATGTCATCTTCTAGATATTTTTCCTTTTTATTCGGAAATTTTACAGTCTTTTCTTTAATATCTACGCTTTTGGATTCGTATTTAGAAATTTTTTCCTGTAACCATAGAAAAATAGCAATTGATAAAGATTAAATGTTTCTTTTATTTATTAACCTTAGTTGTATTTTCTTCATTTCGCCTCCGTTTCTCTTCTTCGCTGTCTTGATGTTCGCTGTAGACATCCGGAAGCCATAGGTGATTCTTCAGCATATTCCATATATGTGTAGGATCGCTGGTAGTTCTGCTGAGGTGGTAACAAGTAGCTACTAAAGACGCGCAAAACATCGAAAATAAAATATGCTGCGCTCCTTTACTTTCGCTCAAACCGCCGTAACAAACGCCACCTAATATTATCACAGTCAAAATAGATCGAAAGATGCAGTAGAACGAAGCCGATAAACTCGACATGGCGTTACCGCCGAACACGTGCATATCTAATTGTTCGAGTATATACATCAGAAACGTATTTATCTGAGGAAATAGACCCAAGGAAAAAAGTATAGGAAAAATTAATATAAACATAACGAAAAAATCACAGAAAAGATTCAAATATTGCTGGGATGTTAAGTGAAAAGAATTTAGATCATAACCTAAATCTCTGGTTTGTTTCAACAATTTCGAATCGAGTATAAGTACTATCGATGAAAAAATACAAAAGTACAAAGGTCTCGAATAAGCAATTACTCTATTGAATCCGTGTGTAGGAGACGCAGCATCCGGTTGAACGCTTTTCACCAAAGAATATTGACAACTCGCTATAACGAAACAAAGAATAAAAGCGGATATATCTCTGTAGAATTCTTTATATAATAATACGGCTCCCAATATGCAAACTAGGCTTCCTAATGTAATCGAAGCGATCGTTTCTTGCAGCGTTAAATTTCGATCTAAAAGTGCCAACAGTTTTAATCTGTCCATACTAACTTTTACGTAAGTCCACGGCCACACTTTAAAAACGTAATAACTTTTCGTCCTTTTCACATTATTGTCTATGGGATTTGCTATGATGCACTTGTATCGCGCAGCAGCGGCCTACAACGTGAAAAAAAAAAAAACTTCGTCAAAGAAATTATTAAATTATAATATATTATAAATACTTACTTCTGCCAATAACCTATCGTGTTCGAAAGGAGCTTTTAATCGATTGAACTGATCAGAAGCAAGCGGTAAATTCAACGGTTGCATCGACTTTTGCAAAGAGACGTCTAATATAGTAGAGACTGAACTGTTACAAATCGACTCGGTGCTATTACTATCCCAAATATCTACGGGTTTACGTCTGGTAGTGTTCGAACTAACGGCGGTTTCACGTCGACGATTTAGAGAGGATTTTTCTACAGGAAGACCGGCGTGTGAAGTACTAGGAGCGTCTGAATCCATACCAGTAATTACTGAATTGTCATCATATGATAGAACACAGAAATCCCCATATTCGTCCAAAGAGCATTGATTACCACTATCAGCGGTGTCTTTAACATGTTTGGAAGTGTACGTCCCATATCCCGATAAGAAATTCTCCTTTTTACCAACAGGATTAGTCCTTGAACAAAAAAATATATATACAGTGTGACCCATTTTGTTTGGAAGCACCCCTATAAAATCCGCATTTTTCAACCGATTTTGATTTAGTCTTTTTTGTTAGATTCAGTATTAAAAACAGAATTTGAGCACAAATTTTCATACCATAATAGCTATTTTCAAGGCCCTCTACGTTAATTTTTCTTTGCCAAAAAAGACGAAAGTATATTAGGCATTTTTTTTTCTCAAATATGACTACACCACTGGATTCAGAATCATCACAAATGTAAACTATCAAAATTTTATAAAAAAAGTTTTATTAACAACAAAGTTATCACTAGATGAATTTGGAAAAAGTTGTTTTTTAATTAATTTTTTACTAAGAATGTAGACACATTTTAAAAATGGCAACATGGTAAACAAACACTAGGACTCAAACATATTGCACTGTGAAAATTCGAAGCCGAAATTTTAAAAGACACGATAATAGGTCCATTCTTCTTTGAGGGTAACATGAATGCCAATAACTTCATGGAATTCTTGGAAGGTGAGTTATCAGCAGTGATTGACGAACTGCCACTAGCAGAAAAAAAAATTTATATTTCAGTAAGATGGTTGTCCTGTACACTATTCTAGGATTGTCAGGCAGTGGCTTAATGAAAAATTTCCAAATGGTTGGATAGGTCGCGGTAGCGAGTTAATGGAATGGCCTCCTAGATCGCTCGATTCAACTATATTGGATTTTTATCTGTGGAGTCTTTTGACACAAAAAGTGTATAAGACACGTCCAAGGAATAGAGCAGAACTGTGTGACAGAATACGACAGGCGTGTGCTGGAATAACGCCACATGAAATAAAAAAGCGCTAAGACATAGTCGCAAACGATACGAGAAATGTGTGGAAATTAACGGAGGTCTAGTCGAGGCTACAAAAATGTAGAATTCAATTATTATTAAGTAGTTTAATAATCAAAATGTATTATTTGGTGTTAATTTGTATTTTCGTCACATCAGCACAATTTTACATTACTCTCAGAAGCTATAACTCCAGAACGGGTTAAGGTATCGGCTTCGAATTTTTACAGTGCAATATGTTTGAGTCCTAGTTTTTGTTTACCATGTTGCCATTTTTAAAATGTGTCTACATTCTTAGTAAAAAATTAATCAAAAAACAACTTTTTCCAAATTCATGTGGTGATAACTTTGTTGTTAATAAAACTTTTTTTATAAAATTTTGATAGTTTACATTTGTGATGATTCTGAATCCAGTGGTGTAGTCATATTTGAGAAAAAACAATGCCTAATATACTTTCGTCTTTTTTGGCAAAGAAAAATTAACGTAGAGGGCCTTGAAAATAGCTATTATGGTATGAAAATTTGTGCTCAAATTCTGTTTTTGATACTGAATCTAACAAAAAAGACTAAATCAAAATCGGTTGAAAAATGCGGATTTTATAGGGGTGCTTCCAAACAAAATGGGTCACACTGTATATATTATTATTTAATCATAATGTATTATATTTATTTAACGTTTCATTACCTTCGTCTATGAGCTCTGCTCATTCTTTTCAACCTCATACGATTAGAACTAGATCGTATACTTTCCAAACCCATGGTGGAACTTATGTTGCTCGGTCTAGATTGTAAAAAAGCCGATAATAAGGGCGCAGGTGGTAATAAAGTGCTCAACTCGTTATTAGAGCCGTTCGATGAACCATCTTCATTCTTAGATTGGGGATCGTTTCTATTCAAATCACCTGTCGCATCTAAATTTTAAAAAAATTTTAGTTCTAAAATCCTAGCAAAAGTGAAAAGAAAAAAAAGTCTCACCTATTTTAGGTCCGGATTCGATTCCGTTATCAGGGCTGAAACTTTCGGAATGTCTTAACTGGGTTTGAGTTACTTTATTTTCTTTTGTTGGTTCGCTTCTTTCTCTTTCCAATCTCGACATTGGTTTACATCTACAGACGCTGCATTTTTCCGATTCACTCTTTGGTAATTTTCTTGCAATGGAATTTTGGTTGTCTCTAGATGTAAATCGGGTTTTCTTTGGTATGGCGCCCAGACTGCTGGTAGATGGGACTGGATCTTGAAGAACTTTACTAACATCATGTTCTAAAGAGACAGTTGTCGTACTGCGCCATCCTATATCATGTTTCAGAGGTTCTGAGAGATTGTTACCTGTACTGGAACATTTTCTTTGATGTTGACATTTCAAATGTCCTGCTTGATCGTCACTCATGGCTCTTCTTCTTGTCTTGGCGATTTTCTTTTTTCTCACTAATACTGGAGGGTCATCTTCTCCAAGTTTAATTATTCTGCATACTTTTTGTGGTTTTCTTTTTATCGGTCTCTCAATCTTCTCTTCCGTAGCAGGATAAATAGATCTATAAAATCAAAGAGTGAGTTCAAACAAACCTGTTTAATCCTATACTTACCCCAGTCTATTATCGTCACATTCCATGCTAGAATTACTAAAGGAAAGATTTTTATCACTAACATCATTATCTGTATTATAAAAATCCGTTCTGGCGTCCTGCATATCGGGAGTAGTACTAGAATTGGAATTGTCATTATTTTCTAAAAGTCTATCTTTGGAATTGTTGCAATCTTTTGTATATTGGTTGGAAGTGAGATTTGCTTTGCTAGAAGGTATTTTTATTTGTTGATGGTACTTGTCTTCGTTAGAATAAGGCACACTTTTTATTTTTTTCGGTTTGATGTACATCAACGGACTGTGGCTACCTATGAAGAACAGTTAAATTGTGAATCATCAGGTAGAGTCAAAGACAAAAAAAAAACTTACCTTGGTCATTTTCCTCACACTCAGACTCTGAGTGATGTTCGATACTTTCTAAATCAGTATCCGGACCGTGGGAAGTCTGATGTTCATCTGATTGTTCCGCTATAGGATAGACGATCTCAGAACCATAATAAGAACATAAATTTAGATGTTGATTTCGAGTCAGGCTGGAACTGGGTGGAGGTAAAGGATTTTTCATCAAACTTTTACCACCTACGTATATATAAAATCAAAATTGACATCTTCACAATCAATCATTTGGGATTTGTAGTAAAACAAGATATTTAAATGTACTAACCAAGTATTTCTAAGCTGATTGGATGAAGATCTAGCAATATTGGAGGGCAACAAGCTTCAAGGACAGTTGATCTAATACGACGTACTCCCATTGGTTTGAAATAAAAACCCGAAGTGAGTGGTTGATTCAGATTTTTGTCTATGTAACCTAATTCAAGAGAACCTAAAATGGAAATTTTTGTTTTCATGAGCACCCACTTACAGATACTGAAAAATTATTTTTTTCTGAAATTGAAAGTGTGCACTAACCTGTAGGTTTAATATCGACTTGTACTCTGGATCGTGAAAAACTCAAACTAGTAATATTGGAATGTCTCCTTCCAGTACTTTCCATTTGATCAAAATTTGCCGAACCCCTTTCCAATTCAGGCTCATCACTTTGCAATAGTGTTCTTTGATTCAACAGCATACCTTGCCCATCCAATCCTATGTCTTTGTTGTCTTCTTTAACAAAAATTACATAACTATCAGTTTTAGAACGTTGGTGTTTTGAGCGCCTACCAGAGGTATGCTTAATTTTGCATATTTTAATAACTTCTTTTTCATTCGGATCAGCATATCCTGATGGAATAACTCGGTTATCATCACTACTTTCTGACGAATTTTTGCGGTGGACTTCTGCTTTTAAATCTAAAAATAATCATCAAAAGTATAGAGAATACTCTTCAGCATGGATCACAATAAAACGAGCAATAAAAGAAATATGAAATAATAATGTTAAATATTTTCTGTATGTTCATTATTCTTTTTGAGAAATTAAACTACAATATTTTTTTTTTATTTTCAATTCAATGTTTTGGTATTGTTCCAGCTAATTAATTATTCTTGATAACAGTAGCTGGAATGCCACCCAAATGTTGAATTAAAAATATAATATTTCCCATAATCAATAACAAAAAGAATAATAACGTTAAAATTGAAGATTACCAATAGTGCTGCTAGGCTTACAAGCCCCTTCTGCATAGTCAGTTTGTTGTAAATCAAATTCTAAGCTTTCTGCATCTGTGCTATGTAAAGGACCAAACTCAATGTCATGAAGATGATGCAATTTTGTTCCTGCACGATTCGTTTGCTCTGTAGATTTGCTAGGAAGCTCCTGAAGCTCAATACCTTCCTCTTCCCTTAAAGAAAACATGTATAAAATTAACAATATATAAAGCAATTAAACTATTTATGTCATCATGCCCAATTCCTATATGAAATATTAGTATTTTACTAAGTAGTTCTTACTTTTTCAAATCTTGTGATGTATCTTCAACTTCTTCTAGTATACATTCTTTGGTATCATACATGTAGTGGAGGCCATAATTAACAAGTTTCAATAGAGAAAGGCCCAATGTTACTGAACCACAATAAAAGTACCAAACTGTCCATGATGGTGGACAATACTGTAAAAAAATAATATATACTCAAACTGATTCATCAAACTTCTCTATTTAAATAGTACAATAGTAAAGGATTTGAAAATCATTTCTAGCACTACCTTAGTAAAATATAATTGTCCTGAATAATTTTAAAATTTTTGTCATGTAATAATCGATTTGAGGAGCTTAGTGCTGTCAGTTTATCATGATCTGCAAGTCATTTCTAATAAATAATAAAATGTGGTTTTTCAATTAATTATACTAAATGCACCTTTTAAGTTTAAATTTAAAAATTTGATAAAACGATTCTAATTTTTGTAAGAAAACCGTAACTTACCACATAAATGCAAAAGGGGACACAAAGTAAATACAGCCAAATGTATAAATGAAAAGTGTTACAAAAAACATCCTGGTGAGGGTCATAGAACCATCCTCCTGTTAGTGAGGCCCAAACTCCTTGTCTAATAATTTCTAATGTTTGTGATCCCATTTGACTCTCTTCTATCATATTTGAAATAGGAACTGCGTAATGTTCATACTTGCTGAATTTTCTCCTTTACAGCACTTTCTCCAAAATGGTTCCATAATAAGAATAACTTCTCAAGTTATCACAGTTCATTGATATGAATCATACTGCTGTTATCAGTTTTAAAATTGTCAATTCTTTTTTCTTTCAAAATAGCTATAATGATAATTTTTTAACATTTATTAATAGTTTTTGGAAACCAATTTGACAATTGATGTATTTCTCAAATCTTTTTTTCAAGCTAGTTTCTCGCTAGTATTATACGTGAGGCAATTTTTTGCGTTGTTTTTCAAGTTAAACCTGGTTAAATGAAGTGCGCTTTACTCTGACTCTAGGTACACGCCATCGACGATACGATCCAGTATCGATCCTTTTTCTTTCGATACTCGATTCTATACGTTCCAATCCGTATCGATACTTATAAGAAATACCTTATCCAATCGAATAAGATATAAGATAAGCAATAAGAGAAGAAGACAAGACAACCCGCAAATTGTTTAAAAGTTTCTATTAAGAAAATAATGTTATTTAAATAAAGTTAGTTATTCCTTTTATGTATAAAGATGTTTAACGATTATGATGAAAATTCTACAACGGTATTCGTGGAAGACTGGCTTTGTTGCAAAAATACTCTTGGAGAAGGTGCTTATGGTGAAGTTAAACTTCTCATTCACAAACAAACTGATGAAAAAATAGCTTGTAAAATCATTAACCACAGCAAATATAAAGATGCCTTCGCAAACATTAACAGAGAAGTTACTGTTCACAAGCTATTAGATCATGAAAACATTATTAAATACTATGGAAGAAGACAAGAACCGAATAGAGAATATATTTTCCTTGAATATGCTGCGGGAGGAGAACTTTTTCAGTTGATTGAACCAGATATAGGTATGCCAGTAGCAACTGCTCAGCTGTTCATGAAGCAGCTTTTATGTGGTGTCAGTTATTTACATGAGAAAGGTATTGCTCATAGAGATATTAAGCCTGAAAATATATTGATTAGTGCTGAAGGAATTTTGAAAATAAGTGATTTTGGTATGGCTACTTTATTTAGGTAAGAGTCATAGCATTCTATTAGAAACTATTCTATTACTTATAGACTTAAATTAAAACAGGTAGAACACCTGCAAAAAATTTTTCTCGTTTCAGTCAAAAATATTTTCGAATTGTTTTAGATTTAAAGGAAAAGAGAGACTGTTGGATAAGAAGTGTGGTACAAAACCATACCTGGCACCTGAGGTTCTACAACGACCTTATAGAGCAAAACCAGCAGATATCTGGAGTTGTGGAATTGTTTTTGTAGCAATGTTGACTGGAGAACTGCCTTGGGGTGATACCACAAATGAGAATTGCGAGTTTTCAAGATGGAAAACAGAAAATTACATTTTAGACACTCCTTGGTCCAAACTCAGCAACACATCATTAGGGCTGGCAAGAAATATTTTAAACATTGACTCAAAGAAAAGATTTACTTTGGAGCAAGTAATGGATCATCTTTGGATGCAGTTTGATTTCAAGACCGAAACCAATTTTGATGCAGTCGATAGCAGTTCATCACATACTGCAAAGCGCTGCAATTCCATGATAAATGCTGAAATAAACCACCATAGAGAAACACCAGTGGTGACACTTTCCCAGCCAATTCCAACACATCGTCATAATAATATTATGAAAGCTCTTGATAGTATTAAGACCTCAAGGAATGATCTGATCTCGTTTTCCCAACCTACGCAAAATGACAATCTCGTTATTCAATTTACTCAAACTCCCATTACCAAAGAAAATTTCGATAATCTTATTAAGCGTTTGACTCGATTTTATATAACTGGTGGCAAAGAAAAAACTCTTGAGACTCTATGCTCAGCTTTAGGATCAATGCATTTAACTCATAATATAGATATAACTGGTACAGTGTCTGTTAGTACATGGGACATGAGGAAAAATCAACTTGTTTTCAAAATTAACCTTCTAGATATGGATGGTAAAGTTTTGTTAGATTTTAGATTGTCTAAAGGCTGCGGTTTACAGTTTAAGAAATTATTCCTTAAGCTTAAAGAATATATAAGTGACAGCTGTCACTAAATGTGACAAATTAAAACAGTATTGATACAGCCATTGTTATAGATATTCTTGTAATTGAAGTATTTTAAGTGTTGAAATGTTTTTGAATTGATAGTTTAATTGTTAAAGAGTTAATGTATGACAATAAAAAGTTCATATTTTTAAGTTCTTTTTATTTAAGAAAGTATGGTTGGGAGGGGAAGATTTAAAGATGGACCATTTTCAAGTTCAGCCTAGATACATTATATTCAAACTACCCATTAAAAAACTTCACTTATTAATGTACCATTTATTGATAATAAAATTAAAAGTATAAATCAATCTTAAATAATCTATAATATACCTAAGGATTTTTCAACAACAGCATGAGGCTGTCCCGAATACTCGGTGAATTCGGAAGTATTGAAAATGTCTTCAGCCCCTATGTCTACATCTTGACCATTTAAAACATCATACATAATGTTTGATGATGGTAAAAATGGAAGGTGTCCTATTTTCTTTGAAAATTTCAGTTCCATTGCTAAACGAAGTGGCGCATGTAATCCTTGGGTGTTTCTTAGAACAGTCATGTTCATTTGTTGTTTGCTAGTACGATACTGAAGAGATAAAAAGGTTTCCGATTTAATAATTCATATATATTATTTAAATATTTACCTTGGTTTCTGATGTAGCCAAAGGATGTAATGCATCTGTAGACAATCGTGCTGATTGAAGACCATATTTCATTAGGTCCGATGCTCCAAATGAATCTTCCTTGAAATCAAAGTTATCGGGAACCGATGGTTTTACTTTTACGGATGGTAATGCAAACCTCTAGGAAAATGAATATTACTTAATAAACTTTATTATATCTATACTAATTTCCCTACTTACCATTGTCAAAAATCTATAATATTCAAATAATACTAAACTTTAACAATTTTTGTTGGTCATTCAATAAATTGAAGTTTGTTAAATCAAATAAAAGACAAATGACAGCTATTGTTGGTTAAGCTTTTCATTTTAGCCATTTTTCTTTTAACTTGACCACACAAACCAGGTTAATTGTAAGTTAACCAGTCAATATTCCAAACCATGACGTAATAGCTAACCAACCACACAAACCAGCTCACTGAGACAGTTTGACCTTGCGTGGTTAAGTTCAATGAAAAATGGCTTTTGTTTTGTGGCATTTTTTGGCGCTCCAAATCCATGGAGACTTTGACGTTTAAGTATTTATTAAGAAGATATATAATTTTTCTTTTATATTTTAATTATTATAACATTAGTTCAAAATAATCTTTGTTATCCTTAGATAAGCTACTCTGATGTAAGGACAACGATTATGATCAACGTGATTTATTAATTTTAGATAATTCTTGAGTGCATCCACCAATTCTAACGATGTATTCTTCAATTTGGAAGGATTTCTTAGCAATATGTATACTATTTGCAGTTGTTATATCTGCAGAAATAGAGCCAAAAGAAGACGATGCTAAACCTACAGATGTAAGTTATTATTATTAAGTTATCCAACAGAAATAACGTTTTTTTCTACTCATTTTTTAGTTTTGATAGTTGGAGCTTTGTTTTAGGTATATTTTCCAAAGCTACTAAACTCATTAACTTTTATATTACTTTTATATGTTTGTTCTATTGCTTCAAATTCTGTGATAATCTGAAGTGTCTTTTACACATTCTGAATATTACTTTTAGATTGTATCTATTACATCTCCAGGAGGCACTGCAATTACAGAAAATGTTAGTTTTCTTCATGGCTTTGTGGCCAGTCTTAGTGTTATTTTGGTGTCTGAAATTGGAGACAAAACCTTCTTTATAGCTGCAATAATGGCAATGAGACATCCAAGATTAACAGTCTTTGCTGGGGCCATAGGTGCTCTTATTTTAATGACAGTTCTATCAGGTAGGCATAATTGTACTAATGAATATTAAACGGTCTATATTAATTTATTGTACAATTGAATTCAAATAAATGTTCAATACAAAAGAAAATACATTTGAGGTATTCAAATCTGTTCATTTTTAAAGTAAATTTTAGAATTGGACGAAAATTGCCGTTCAACAGAAATACTGTATAACAAAAAATTGTCAGAAAAATATACAAAACATCAATAACATAGGAGGTATATTTTTGTGCTCTTCAAACAATTGAATTGAAGTACTCATTCTGTTTTATAAAGAATGTACGTGTTAAGATTGTAATAAAAATATTTAACTATGGTGTGAAACAATTGTATCTATTGTTTGTACAATACTGCTACTTAATTCCATAAAAGTCATAACCCTAACTACTGTATAAATGGTTTGTTTATCTTTTTTATTGAACACCAGAAGAAAAAAAATATGTTTTTATTAACAGAATAGCAAAATATTTGTATATACATAATCCTCTAGTTTATAGACAATACAATTTTTTATTTTTAGCCTTATTTGGATGGCTGGTGACCTATATACCCAGAGCATATACTTATTACATAAGTACTGCTCTTTTTGCCATTTTTGGTCTAAAAATGTTGTGGGAAGGGTATCACATGAAAAAGGATGAAGGTAGAGAAGAACTAGAGGAAGTACAAATGGAACTTAGACAGAGAGATGAAGAGGTAAGATCAGCTATAATAAAAAAAAACATGAACAATAGATCAAATTTTATGAATTTTTAAGTATGATAGAGAAGCTATACCAGATGTAGAGATTGGTGGTAATAGAAGAAACAAATCTGTATGGTATGAAGTATCCAGAATATTTTTGCAATCATTTACTTTGACATTCTTAGCAGAATGGGGTGATAGATCTCAATTAACTACAATTATTTTAGGTGCTAGAGAGGTGAGTAAATATTGATAGTCATAAATTTAGTCTTACAATTTCAATTTTTTTAGAATGTATATGGTGTTATACTAGGTGGTGTATTAGGACACACTGCATGTACAGGAGTGGCTGTGTTAGGTGGTAGAATGATTGCCCAAAAGATATCGGTTAGGACTGGTAAGTCATAAAAATATTAATTTTGCTAATTAATGGTTAACATTATATTGTTTTTTTACAGTTACAATTATTGGTGGAGTGGTATTTTTGGTGTTTGCATTTTCAGCTCTATTCTTTGACCCCAACGCAGCATAATTTAAATATATTAAGGTGCATTTAAATGAATAATATTTGATCAATTTCTTATCATGCACATCATCACATTTTTTATTCTGTCTTAAATTGTGTACCTATGGATAAAAATGATATTCCCGTTTACAACGATAAATGTAAAAAGAAAATGATCAAATATCTCTAGGGACCTAAAATTGGTGTATAATAAAATAAAATCATTACAGGATGATACTGTAATTTTGTATATTTGTGTAGAGCTAGTACTTAATAATATATTCAATTAGGTATTGTTTTTTTTTCAAGTAAGGGATAATTTGGATTTTTTAAAATTTTTAATGGTAGATTTTTTCATAAGTAATCACCAAAAAAAGACAGAATTTTTCTGAATAATTTATGGAATATTTGTAAGAAAAATATTATTAAACTCATTTTATGTGAGTTTTTTGTTACTATCATATATAATATGTATTATTATTTCAGTATTTACAAAAATTGTTGAATTTTTACAATAAAAACGGTTGTTTTCAATTTATCAGTTGCTGCAAGTTAATAATATCTTTAAATAGTCAACTCAATCATATTGGTTATAATTAAAAAGCTTATCTGAAGAAATAATACAATAATTATTAAAAGAAATTTCGAATTTACAAAGAAAATTTCACCCCACTACTTTTTAACCAATAAGATGTCTGACTATAGCTACTAAAAATATTTCCGGATATTTTTGTTGAAAAGGTAGACATTAAATAATGTATATATAACTGTGAATAATGCAAAATTTCTTGTCAAATTATTTGTTGATTTTCTTTACCAAATCACGACCTGTACCTAAACTTATTAAACTCAACATACAGACGTTTTAAACTAGTAATTATTAAGCTGAACCTGTTAAACGAAAATGACAAATCAACATATTATTATGTCAAAAACAACAATACCCTGTAAAACTTGGCAAGCAGTGAAGAAATTAATTTAAAATGACAGCTTGGATTAATATTTTTTTTCCAAATGAAGGTGTGAAATTTTCTTACCGAATACCACGCAAGCTTAAATTATTTCCGGAAATTTTCTTTCGGGCACGAATATTTTAATAAAATTTTCGGAAATAATTTCAACTCTCGTGATATTTATTATAAGTGAAAATTCAGATATTGCCGATTATTTGTTTAAAAAAATTTAATAACAAGGAATTATCGACAAATTTATTTGTAAATAACGAAAATTGATTGTATTTTTTTTTTAATTTTGATATTTTGTCCTAATAGGTTAAGAGCAAAGAATGATGCCGAAAATTAATCTGAAATTTACCCAAAAATTTTCGTCAATAAAATTTGCTAATCTTTTTACTGAAAATAAATAATATTAGGTTAATGTTTGCTACGTTTTTAAGGAATTCTAATCTGCAACTGGCATACAACAACTGCAACGTCTGCGCGTACGTATCGTATGAATTCCTCCGAAAATTTTATTTGTTCAAGAAAATGTTATAAAATTTTTGGATAAATTTCATGCAAAATTTTCGTGTTAAATTTCAAACTAATTTTCGGCATAATTATTTGCTGTGTAATACGGCTATAAGTTTTAAAAATATACCTACTCGATTTTTGTTAATATATGATGTGACTATGTAAATAACTGATTTTGTATTTATTTTCTTATACATTCTTTGGAAAAAAATATAATATATATGTCTTGAATGGAATTATTAAATTTTAACTATGCCAGTTATAATTATTTAAGGTTTGTCTAGAAATTTTCAAAATTTTAAAATTTTATACGTTAATAGTGTCGCCATCTAGTAGGCGGTAGCTTAATTGATCCGATTTATTCTTTTGCTTCTTGCAGTGTATTCGAAATACAGATAATTATGCCGCTCGATTTCAGTGTTGTAATTTTCCTTACTCCATGAAAGCAAATTGTCACACATCAACGGTTCTTACCCTACGCTTCTATTGGAAAACTCGCGAAAAAGGCGCCGTCGCACAGCTATCTATGTGTGGCTGTTATCGATTTTGGGAAAATTATCGCATTAGTCACGTGCTATAAGGTGGTAAACGCAAAATAAAAATGCCGTTATGACTAAAATGATAAACGTACTTTTGCCTATTTGAGAGAAAACATTTATTTTAATATTATTATTAAGTGCGAATATGGCTTTTTCCAATTCTTCCGTTATTAAAACACCCACTATATTGGAACAACTATTAGAAGAAATTAATTTTCAGAGAACAAAGGAAATGAGACAATTATTAAAAGACGGTAAGATAATTAAATATTCTAATTTTGAAAAATGTAAATTTTATAGTAAACATTTTCTACATTTTTATTTTTACACTAAATAATATACCCACTACATTTTCAGATAATTCACCTTAGTTTCGTCTTTAATGAATACTTATATTATTTTTTAGAATCCGGATTTGTTATGCTTCAAGGTACAACTTATTGGACTGATTTGTTCGTTCGCCATTTTTTATTTCAGAACGAGTCTACAATGGATTGCGATGACCTTTTATTTTTCGTAAGAAAAAAGCACGTTAAAGGTTCTCCGAGATATTTGCCAAAATTTGAGGTAAACAACTTTTTTTTGGCAGATATTCAAATTTTTGAAAATAATTTCTACATATTACAACCTACAAACTGTATGTATAATAATTTCAGACCGAGGTGGACGTTTTCCGGAAAGACAGTAGAAAACTACCAATAGGAGATCCTGATATAGATTGGGAAGAAACTGTTTATCTAAATTTAATAATTCATCAATTTGAGTATACATTAACTTTAGCAATATGTACAAGAACTAGCCCTAAAGAATTGCAAGTGTTAAAAAGACACTCACAAAAAGTGTACGCCTCACCTAGTCGTAGAAGAATGGATACCAAAGGTGAAGTGGAAGAAATAACTTACCCGCACATTTGTTTTATGGTAATAATAATTATATACATAATTCCATGAGTAGTAGTTCCGTTTATCATTTTTACAGGTGGATAATTTTGACGAAGTCTTCCACGACATTCTTGTTAGAGATGGAGAAATGGTTTGTGTAGAACTTCTGGCAGCCGACAGAACTGGTAGTATACAAGGAGTTATTTTTTTGGGTTCAATTAGATACGACGCACTTAAAAAAGTATACGATGCTCGGGTAAGTGTAATATATTATTTGATGCGACAGATATTTAAAACTAAAATGCATTTTCACTTTTAGCAATCGAGCCTCAGCACAAAAATGGCCCAAAGAATGACTTTTGGTCTGTTTTCGTCCTCCACGGCACAACGATGTGAATTTGTCCGAATGAAAGGTCCACAAGGCAAAGGCCACGCCGAAATGGCCGTAACGAAACCCAAAGGTTCCGGGGTAGAGACTCCTACCTCCGAACCCGGTTTCTGTGCTACTGATATGTGGGACTCGGATTGGGAAGAAGATCCCGAGGATTTTTATGTATATAGAACCCAGAGGAGACTCAGTGATCCCAGTGCGAATTTGAATAATTTTATTCGAGGTGGTTGGAAATCAAAGCTGGATGTTAAAGCTAGATCCGAGAGCGAGGGGTTGGATGCTATAGATAACGGAGTTAGTGAGATCGAAGCTGGTGATCTCAGAGATGGTATGTATGTGTAATAGTCAAAAAGGTGTATAATATTTTGTCAAACGAAAAGCTTTATATTTTCTTATTATTATTATTCACCTTTTTATATACTTTTCACCTTTTAAATAACAAAATAATCCAGTATATATAACAAGTAAATAGCATAAATTCCCTGAATGCAAAAAAAATTCTTATTTCTTTTTCCATAAATTAAACGATAAACAAATTTTAATCGGTATAGTGATTTGAATATAATTTTTGAAGGGTAAGTTGATATTCACAGCACAAAGATGGGTCACAATGGACATGTTCATCTTCCCATTCACATTTTCTAATATGAGGTTCATTTAATGTTTCATGACCATTTGTTTATCTCAAAGTGACCACATTGGTATTGGATATTTGAATATATGTTGTAACATTTAAGTCTACAGAGCTATATTTCTTTTTATAATGTTGCATTTAAGAACTATTTGCTTTATACTTAATCAAAACACTTGCTCTAAAAATATCTACCTTCAGTGGAAAACAAAAATTCTGGACCGAAGAGATTTACGGCAAAAAAATTACTGTTATGAATTAGGTTTAAAATATTGGTCCTAAAAAATAAAAAATTGGATGTAAAAGCAGAATCATTCGATTGATAAACTCAAATGAAAGAAACTTTTTTTCCAGATTCCCAAAAAGATTACTAATATTAAAATTCTTGAAAATGTTTACCAAGTATCTTAATAAAAACGGAAATCCTTTCTACTTGACAAACTCATAATGTACGAATCATATTTATCATAAAATGTTATACTTATTTGTCAAAAAAATGAAAAGCTTGCTTGGGTAGTAAGGTCATGACCATAGGCTGGAAATATGTTTTTTTAAATAATCTCGTATTGTACATTGTTCAGTCTAAAGTAATTGAAGCTATATAATATATATGTGTGGGTACACTATTTTGTTTTTTGGTTTGTGGTTAGATGTGGGGATGTCGCTGTTATCGCATTCTTAGCATTTTCTTTACTGAGGTTAATGTATTTATTTATTGATTTCACTATAAGATCTCCAGTCCAGAATTATGCTCTCAGAGCTTATCAGACCTTGTACTGATGAGGCTGAAACCAGTTTTGTGGATTGTTTGCAAACCTCTTAGATTATGTATTTTGCTAGAAATCAGATCAGGAATAAAATACACAAATTACAACTTAAAAATAAGCCATAAAAACATGAATAAAAAAAGTATTTAAACAAAAAAATTTAAAAAAAAAAATCAATAAATGATTTGTATAAGTAAAATCTGTTGAGGACTAAGTTAACAAATCCCAATTTTAATTGTTGTAGAGACTGGTTCTGCTTCGACATCCAATACGGCGTGCTGTGGGTGCTTCCAAAGAAGAAATCGAGAAGCCCTACTCGAAATGTACAGTATGAGATGTAGTGATCATAAAAAATGTTCGGAAAGGGCTCGATTAGGACCGATTGATAGCGATTGTGCTTTTGCAGTAAGAACGTGCAGGTCAAATAAGAAAACCCAAAACGCCAATTATTCCGAATACGAAGTCGCAGACGACGCTATTAGTTTGGATAAAAAAGGCATAATAACCGACTGTATTTTAACAAATAGCAAATGCTACGATCACGCTAAGAATATGTATATAACAGTTAGCGGTAAAGAAGAATTGCCTTGTGTGCATTATTTGCATGACAATACCAGTAACAATAAGGAACTGTCCACAAATAAAGTTAAAGATAATAAAGTCGTTAAATGTAATAGAAACGTCAATGAAAATTATAATAATCTTATTAGTATGAGAAGTATTTATAGCTATTGTACTCTTCCTAAAACTAGAAGGAGGATTAATGGACAAAAGTTGCTTAAACATATCATACCTCCTAAAAGAATTACTCCGGATGGGACGCATATTTATTATTGGTGTGATTTAAATAAAGAAGATTGTGGTAAGAACATTTTTTACAATAAATAAAAAATCCTATTGTCCACGAAAATAAAATAAACATGTCATATATCTAGCTAACGGTTACTTAATCTACCACGTGTACAAGTTTGAATTATTGATATCGGCTGCAAATAGCTTCATTATATTGAAAAAATTATGTATAATATCCCATCTTTGATTTGTTTGGTAGGGGGTGAGTTTTTAAGGGTAAAAAACGGTTTATCTCGATTTTCGGCAAAATTACAAGTCCTATGGAAAAAAATCAAATGGCAAAGTTGTAGGTAATCAAAGGATCTACAACTTTTGTATTCACACTTTTTTCACATAACCTTGAAATTTATGTGAAAAATTCAAAAAACCAAGTTTTTGGTTTTTTAGTTTAATCTTTTACAAAAATCAAATCAAATAAATTACAGTGTATTTGGGACATAAAAAGGTAACTTTTCACCAAATTTTGTGGAGAAAAATTTTATTTTGTAAAAGATAGAAATAAAAAACCAAGGACTTGGTTTTTTCAATTTTTCACGTAAAGTTTGAGGTTATGTGAATAAACTGTAGATACAAAAGTTGTAGATCTTTTTATTACCTTCAACTTTGTCATTTGATTTTTTTCCATAGGACTTGTAGTTTTGCCGGAAATCGAGATAACCTTAAAAACTCACCCCCTATATACCCCTTCCCGACCTCAGATCGCCCGTAAATTATTTTTCCTTTCTCCTCCTTTTCCAATGGGTTTCATCCGACTAATTTTTTTTTGCGTCAAAAATTATCGATCCTGGTCTAATAAATAAATTTTGTTGTAAAACTTTTTAGGTTTCCGCTAAAATGCACATTCTGACAATTTGATAGGTTGTTGATTGTAGATTATTGTTTTTTCTAATAAAAAAATTTTGTTGCAGAATTAGACGACGGTGCATACAACCCCTTATGGACGATGCGTGGCTTTACGCAAACGTTTCATTTTTGGAAAGAAAATAAAAGGGCACAATCTGTACCGCTGAATGCTTTTTTGACTTATATAACACTACCTTGGTGGAGTATAGCTAAAGGTTAGTTGAAAAATTAGATAATAGGTTTGAAAAAAAGTTTACATTCTTGTCCCATGCTTGGTTATTTTATTTATTTAATTTTTTTTCTTTTTCAGATATTTTGGATCACAGAGAAGGTCCCATATTGACTTTCTAGCTTCATTTTTAAATAACAGTTTTGGATTAATTTGTTAAAATACGAATTAGATATAATTATAATGTTTGACTATATAATCTTGTTTTAACTTCTCCGTTAAAAGTCGTTTTTTTATGCAAATAATAATAATACTAATCTGAAACTGTTTTTTATACTTCGAAGACGCTTTATATACCTACAAAAAAAAGGAGAACAAACAAAATTTCTATAGTTGATTATATTTTTTCTTTTTCTATATTGGAATTTTTATTTATATCCTCCCTTTAATCAAAATTGAAAATCTGCACTGCCTCCCAGTAAAATTTGCCGCTGAAAAATGGCTAGAGAACAAAAAATTAGAATAAGATTAATAAAAATTACTAAATAAAAAATTTGAAAACTTGCTAACCAGACTAGAAATATAAATAGTTAAATATGGATTAAAAAAAATAAAATGATAAGAATAAATTCAGAAAAGTACATAAAAAAACTGGTTAAAGAAAAGATTAAAAAACAAACAAGGATTAAATTTATATTTAATAGAGAAATGGCAAAAAATCATGAGAGATACAGAAAATCTTTTAAAAATCCCTTAAATTTCTGAAATTATATTTTTAATTTTAGTTACAAATATGCCAAACAATTTATCATCTATAAATCCTTACTTACGTTATTATTTTGTAAGATATATTTATGTAAATTAATTGATTTTTAATTAAAACTTCATGGTCGACTAAAGAATTCTTGAACAATAACATTCTCTTATATCAAAGCAGAATCCCAATCCGCGGTGAATTAAAATTCGAAGTAGGAGAATTCGACGAGTGGGCAAGCATCACGAACAATCTACTTCTTGTTTACACTTTCGACCACAACCAGTATAAAATTTATTTTGGTGACATTGTGAGTAATCCCGCTTATTGAGAAGTTCCGAACCACTAATATGGTCATTTCAAGATCGAAAAAATGTACAGGATATAATAAATATGTTCATTAGTTTTTTGTTTTTGGTGAAAATAGTGTGAAAATTGTTGTTATTGGAAAAATATAGTGAAAAAGAAGTGATTTTTTTAGTTTAGACAAAAAATGTGTCGTGTGTCTTTTATACTATTTTCTGCGATATTTTTGCTAGTCCTTAAAAAATCTAGTCAAGTAGGGTAAGTGTGTCTTTGTATTACCAAAATTGTCATTTCAAAATAATTTAATATAAATTTTGTCCTTGAAGCAAGTATTCGTATATAGTCGCGAATCCAAATAAAACGTGTGACATATACATATATGTATGTGTACCTTAATATGATTCATGTATTACACCATCAGAATCACCTATTATATATTTAATATTATTCAATATACGGGGTATATATGCCCCGAAATTAAAAAAATATAATACGAAAAGTGTGGCGACTAAAACACTTCAATCGTACAATATTCCTAGGTATAATAGTGCTTTTATCAAATATGTGTCATATGTATATCGACTATGTAGGTTTATCTATGATATCGACCAGTATAGACGGTGTATACCTATATATCGTTACGTTTCTATTGTACCTATATAGTATATATATATATAGGTACAAAAAATAGATTATATTATACTAATAAAGGTACGGCCTAACGATATAAACCCCCTGTTAATTGTAGGTCCTAAATAACTTTTAGTTAGAGTCTTTGATATATAAATCTAGGTATAATTTAATTTGAAATTGGATTTTTGCATGATGAACTACCTAGATGCATCTCAATTTCGTGATAAAATATATTAGGTATATAAAAAGATAATATATACTTTTTTCATAGATTTATATATTGTTATAATGAAAATGAAAGTTTCATTTATTCTCAAATTATGTAGTCCATTGAACCTCTTTGTTTAGATATAACTACTTATATATGTGAAAGCGCGTAAAATGTCGTAGAATTAAGAAGAAATAAATCGGAAACCTGTTACACTAATTATAGCAAATAGTTATTTGAATTATTGATTAAACTAAGCCCGACTATTAAAGTATACGTAAACATTTTTTTTCGTAAATGCACCTAATTTATGACTATGCTTACGTTAATAATACCTGATACATTTCTTTGAATTTTCAAATAAATATTAAATAGAAAAACTCACCAATTTTGTAACAATCCCAGCTCACCTAATTATTCACTACACTCCACTTAATTGTTCACTATTCAAATAAAATTGTAAATAGAACAAGATAAAATTTTAAAAGCGCGCTTACATTTTGACACGGACAACCAAGAAAGAATGACGCATGAACACATCTTGTTATAATGTTTCGTGACACTTTGTGGTAGAAGGTAGAACTAAGGAGTTATCTATGGCTAGAACCACAGAAACGTCTGCGAGAAGACCGCGGAATTTTTTATGGTAAAGGTGGCTCTGGATAGGCAAATAATACACCTACACAAACCGGGTTCACTATAAGTTAACCAGTCAATATTCCTCGACTTGTATTTTGTATTCCAAACCATGACGTATCAGTTAACCAACCACACATACCAGCTCGCTGAGATAGTTTGACAGAGTAGTTATCTTATTTGAGGTTAGATGTTGGTTTATTTCAGATAAACCATTACGTCATAAGTTTACCGTGACGTCATGGTATTGTTAACCCGGTTTGCGTGGTTAAGTTGAAAGAAAAATGGCTAGCGTGTATTTTTGGGGTTGGTAAAGAGCGCCATTGTGTTTGAAAATAATATATTTACAATGCCTTCAATAACATTATAAAATGGTATTTTGGAGGTCATTCGGTATTTGAAAATCGCCCAATTCCTTTAAGGTCAACGATTTTGAAAATGGTTAATAATTTCGAGAAATATGGATGTGTTTCATACTGTAGAAAATGCCAAGCGTCGGAGGATCCAATCGAACGTCCAATAAACGACGAAAGGCAAACTAGAGAATTAAGTTTAGTGGTTGAAACAGGACAACCATCTTCTTCAAGACAAATTGCTGAAGAGGTCAGCATGGATAAGAAAACTGTACAGAATATTTTAAAACAGAACGGGTACCATTGTTACAAGGTTCAGACAACACAGTCCATCCATCACAAATTGATCTCTGGAAAACAAACATCTAAGCATTCCAATCCGAACACAGTATCCGCAGAAGCTAAATGTTTGGACTGGTATTTTAGGTGACCACATTATAGGTCCTTTTTTTATTGAGAGGAACTTAAATTCCGCCAAATATTTAGACTTATTACAAAACCATGTAATTCCTGCAGTTCTCCTTGTACCCAATGTTGATCTCAACAATATGGTTCGGTCCATAATACAAGGATAGTAATGGAATTTTTAAGGTTTACATACTCCGACAGAATTATTGGTACTAATGGTACAAAGAAATGACCTCCACGATCACATTCCAAATATAAAGGGAGTAAGTAACATAAACACCTATATACTCTCTTCTGTTCCTGGTTTAATACATTTATAACTAATAAAAATTTAGTCTAAACAATGAATACACAACTGTATTCTTTGTTCATTATGATTATGATACAGTTCATTCATTTTGTTGTAGTGTATTTGTTATAATTTGTGTAATGTTTTATTTAGATATTACAATGTGGTTGGCTCAAGAGTAATAAGACCTAATAGCAGCTACCATTGTGTTATTAGTGTACAGGCAACATCTCAACCAACTACTGTAACTGCTGTACTTCGTGGCACTTCTCATGATGGTACTCCTCTTTTAAGTCAAGATCAAATTGTAGTGCAACCCTATGGTACCAGTACATGTGAATTAAAAGTAAGACATTTAAAAAATATTACAAAAAAGTGACAATTATTTTTTAGGTTAATGATTTAGAAGATGGTGACTACGAGCTTGAAGTTCGTGGAACTGGTGGAATAGATTTTGTTACTGGATATCCTTTGCAATATCTTCAAAAATCGTATAGTGTGCTTATTCAAACTGATAGACAGATCTATAAACCAGGTGGTACTGTACTTTTTAGAGCGCTTTTATTAAATTCAGAACTCAAACCTGCCCCTGAAGTAAGGAATGAAGTAGTACATATTTTTGTTACAGTAAGTAAGACTTTTCAAGACAACCAGGAAAAAATGTATATTGTTTTTATGTACAATTAGACTGAGAAAGACTTTTTCATCTTAGTTTGTTGATTTATTTTTTTAGGATGGATCTGGTAATATTGTAAAAGATTGGAATCCCGTTAAACCCATAAGAGGAGTTTTTACTGGTGAGGTGAAACTTAGCAAGAGCCCAGTTTTGGGAAATTGGAATATATCAGTGGAAATAAATGAACAAATTTTTCACAAAACAATAGAAGTTGCAGAATACATGTTACCAAAATTTATTGTGAATATCGAGTCAAAGAAGCATATAACTTTCAAAGAAAATGTCATAAGTGCAAAAATTGACACCAAGTAAGGAATTTTCAGACAAAATTAGTTTCTGTACCTTTTAAACATATTCTTCCGTTGTAGATACTACTTAGGTGACAAAGTTAAAGGAGAAGCTACAGTAACAATGTTTCCAACAATCTACTCTGGAGTAATTCAACCTATATTCCAAAATCCGATTAGAAAAGTGTTCCAAATAGATGGTAGCAAAATAGTAGAATTTGACATTGAAAAGGATCTCCATCTCAATGATGAATATGAACGAATAGTTGTTATAGATGTTGCTATAGAGGAACAACTGACAGGTAGAAGGCAAAACAACAGCATGGAAGTACATATTCATAAATATGACTACCATATGGATCTAATCAAAACTGCTGATTACTTTAAACCTGGACTAAAATATACAGCTTATGTAAGCAGCATTTCAGGTTTAAGTAAGCCACATTAATGAATTCATTTATGTAGGTTCAAATTTCTAACCACGATGGATCACCAGTTCAAATAAATGAACGAGAAGTGATAGTGAGGCATGGTTATTCTAGAGTCGATGAAGTGTATGAAGAAAATAGGTACACATTGGATAAAAACGGCTTTTTAAAACTGGAAATTATTACTTCAAGCATTGTTACCAATAGTACAGCTTTACGATTAGAGGTTAGTAGAATTGAAATTTAGACAAGTTTAAACATTTACTTTTGTTCTAGGTGGAATTTCGTGATCAAAAAGAAAGAAGCACTCCAATACCAGCAGCAGTATCCTTTAGCAATGCTTTCCTTCAAGCTACACTGGAAACGGATCGTCCAATTATAAACCTTGATGTGGAAGTATTCGTGAATAGCACTCAACCAATGAAAACATTAAACTATATAATCATTGGACGTGGTGATGTAATTTTGACTCGTACATTCCAAATTGAAAATAAAAGACAATTTAAATTTCATTTTACTGCTACCCACACCATGGTTCCCGTTTGTCATTTGATTGTATACTACGTCACCCAAAATGGAGAATTAATTGGAGATGCTCTGGATATAGAAGTTGATGGGCTTTTGCAGAATTTTGTAAGTTTATTTTTAATTATATGTACATATTACTTATAATGTTGTTTTTGAAATCATATTTGTAGTTTGATGTCAAACTGAATACTTTAGAAAGTGAACCAGATCTAGATGTAGAATTTAGCATAACTGCACAACAGAATTCCTACATTGGCTTGATGGCTGTTGACGAAAATGTAGGACAAATTAAAAACGGCTATGATTTATCTTTGGAAGGAATAGCAGAAGAGTTGAAAGAATATGATGCAGCTCATGGAACTCCTTATCCTCATTTTAAACGGAATTCTAAAAATAAATTACTTTGGTATCCAGGCGCTAGTAATATACATAATGCAATTTTTGTGAGTAAAATTTCCCTTCTCCAATTTATTTGACCTAATTGATTAAATCTTTCAGGAATCTGGCGCAGATATAGCTACAAATTGTCGCATTAACCGAGTAAAGCCCACATGTAAATAATATTTTTTCTTCAAAAAAAAAAAAAAACTGTTGATATTCATGACATATTATTTTTTTAGTGGAAGATATCTACCTGCGCCCCGTTTTTTACGGACCTTCAACAGTAAAACCTGACAGAGGTTTAGGTCTTCCTATACATGCTGTTACAAGGCCTCCATTAGCAGGTCCTTATGCTTTTAGCAGGATACCCAGACCGGTGTGGAACAAACCTAAAGTGTATCTATCGCAGAACGTCGTGGATACTTGGTTATTCAACAATTTTTCTACTTATGAAGGAAAATCTTTCTTAAAGAGAAGATTACCAAATAGTTTAACAACATGGTCGATAACAGGTATGCCAAATGATCTATTAAATATGAGATTTTATAACATTCATACAACATAACGCTATTTTATGTCATACAACTGACATAAGTGACAGATATTTATATCTGTCACTTAGAATTACACCTACATCAAGAACTTGTTTAGATAATATATTATATGTTCCTCGATCCTTATCTTATGATATTAAAGTGATAAATTCAAATGTCTCAGACCATAAAGGCCAATGTTTAACAGTTCTTGGGGACAAAGACACTTAATCTCCTATTAGAAATGTATCAAACCCAACAAATACCAAAAGATGATTTTAAAGCATACAACCATTACTACTCACAACTATTAATTTCAGAGAAAAGAACTTTTATAAAAACAAATTAAGGGATTCTGATAATATGTCTAAAACAGTATGGTCAATTGTTAATAGTGAAGAAGTAGGAAAGCGGAAGCCGAATGTTACACAAACATTTAACGGGATCAAAATTAATGATATTCTTATACACTCTCCTAATGAGGCCAGTACGCATTTCAATGAGTTTTTCATCTCGGTAGCTTCTAAACTTATTGGAAATGATAAACCTACTATTAATGTAGATCTAGATACTATATAAAAATTTGATTCAACAAAGAAATCTAAGTTTTTCTATCTAAACATACGTGTATGTTATGAGATTTTCATTACGTGCATCTTATTGTTAAATGTCACTTAAAAGGAATGTTGAAATTTTTTATGTATTTTTTTTCTCAGGTTTCTCTTTAGATCCCTTACATGGTTTGGGAATATCAACAACAGAAAAAAAATTAAAGGTGATCAAATCTATGGCTGTAATGATAGACCTACCATATTCCATACAAAGAGGAGAAATTTTAAGTATTCCAATTGTCGTTCAAAACAATATTAATGAAGATATAACGGTTGATGTTACTTTACATAATTCTGTGCAAAAATTCGAATACGTCGCTTCTACCGAAGACAACAACGTAAAAAGTAAGTAAAAATTTGTCAGTTTGGAGTTTTGATCACTTGGGACTGAATGATAACATTTTTTTATGAAACTAATCGTAAATGTTGATGTTTCTTATACATTTTTTCAGAGGTTGAACTTTACCGTAGAAAACGTGTACAAATTGGAAAAAATACGGCAGCGTCCACATCTTTTTTGATAGTTGCTAGTAAAATTGGTACGGTACCTATAAAGGTAACAGTAAGCAGTCCTAAAAATCAGGATGTCATCGAAAAAGAATTGTTAGTTGTTGTAAGTAATTTATATATTATTTTTAGTTACTCATCGAGAAGTGTTTTAATGAATTTTTTTTTATGTTTCAGCCTAACGGAGAGACGGAATACTATACAAAATCCGTTTTAATCGATGTTAGAAATAACCCGAATTTCAAAAAATCGATAAACTTTACGATCCCCAAAAACGCCGTTGAAGGTTCTGAAATAGTGGAAGTATCAACAGTCGGTACATTCTTAGGACCTGCAATGATTCATTTGGATAACGTTATAAGACTACCGACCGATTGTGGTGAACAAAATTTAGTCCATTTTATGTCAAATTTGATAGTATTGCAATATTTAAAAATTACCAGTCAATTGACACCAACAATACAAAATGAAGCTTTGAAAAACTTGGAAGTCAGTTACCAACAACAATTAAGTTATAAAAGAAAAAATGGATCTTTCTCTCCGTTTCCATGGAAAGATACTGAAGGAAGTGTTTGGTAAATACTAAAATTATTAGTTTATGTTGTTTGCATTAATCACATATTTTATTATTTTTAGGTTGACAGCTTATACTGCCATGGCTTTGAGCCAAGCCAAATATTTTATTTATATAGACGAAAGTGTTGTAGAAAATACCGTCAAATGGTTAACAGAAGTTCAAGCTAAAAATGGTAGTTTCTATGAAACGGGCAACATTATTCATACTGAGCTACAAAACAATTCTGGAAACAGTTTGGCTTTGACGGCATTTGTAATAATGGCTCTCCATGAATCAAATCAGGTAAAATGTAAATTGCAATAGGTGGTTCGTCAACTGTCATTTGTTACCCCATGTGTGATAAGAGACAGTTGACAAAGTGGAACAAGACTAATTTGTTTTGTAACAAATGACTTTTATTAATAGCGAAACGACCCTACAACTGTAAACGTCATAAACAAAGGCTTGGATTACCTTGCGAGAAATATAGAAGAAACTGAATCTGTCTACACCATTGCCCTCTGCAGTTACGTTCTGCAACTAACTGGACACGCTTCTCGACAAAGTGCATTTAACTTATTAGATTCAAAGGCACAAACTAAAGACAATATGAAATGGTGGGCAAAAGAAACTCCACCGAACGAACAAAAAAATCCTTGGAGGAAATTACCTAGATCGATTGATGTAGAAGCTACCTCTTACGCTTTGATGACATTAATAGGTATTTTTATGTCAAAAAGAAAATATAGGTATATATATAAACGTATGTCTCTATATCTATTTCAGAATTAAATTTATTCGACGATGCGTTGCCGGTGTTGGAATGGTTACTTCATCAACAAAATAATCTAGGTGGATTTACTTCTTCGCACGATACCGTAGTAGGATTACAAGCTTTGTATAAAATCGTAACCAGACTGGCCAGTCCGACGAATATACAAATCGAATTCCAATACGGAGAGAATGGAAACGGAAAATTTAGCGTAAACAGAAATAATTTGATGATACATCAAATCGCAGAGGTAATTATTTTATGTTTCGATCTTTTTTTTTTTTGAAAGTTGTTTCTGTACGATCCGGTCTTAGGGATCTATTCTTCTTTAGCTCCTATGTGGAGTGGTATAATTTACCCCTAAAAACTTGTTTGAAATCGGGTTTCAATCTAGAAGATGCCAAATTAGCGAAAATACAAAAAAATGACTGGTAACGAATAGAGATTTACTCACCTCCGCTTTATCCCCTATATTTTCATAGAGCTCTCTCTAACACAGCTTCGTTTACCATCACAAGAAGTCTTTGTTTTTTCTATCTCAACACGTAGAAAACAGTAGGTACTAAACGCACATGTACGTATTTTAAACTTTACATGAATTCTTGGCCCAATGCTGGCTGTCGATTGAATTGGAATGTTGTAAATCTCTAATTAAACGCGAGCATAAAGAACCACCCGATTACAAAGGTTAGTTGGTTTGGTTGTCTACCTCGCAGGAAAATCATTAAATTATATTTAAATGTAGACCAAACAGTTTCACGCTTTTTTTAAATTTTGCAGATCGAAAAAACTACTCGAGAAATAAATGTCACCGCACAGGGAACTGGACTAGCGATGTTCCAAGTATCTTATCGATACAATACCAACGTGACAGGACCTTGGCCAATGTTTACTTTAGATCCTCAAGTTGATAAAAGTTCCAACAGTTACCATCTACAGTTATCAATTTGTATTGCGTAAGTATAGACAATCAACGTTGATTGTTAGTCACTATTTTTTTTTGTTTTTTTTTTTTTTAGATTTGTAGATACTAATTTAACCAGCAGCAAACAAAGCAACATGGCTGTAATGGAAGTAGAATTTCCATCAGGATATACAGCCGATGTAGACGCTTTGCCCAGTTTGGAACTATCAGAAAACGTTCAAAAAGTCGAAACGAGAAATAAACTAACAAAAGTATTACTGTATTTCAACAATCTTACAAAAATCGAATATTGTCCCACTGTTTCTGCTTACAGAACTCATAAAATGGCTAATCTAAAACCAGTTTCAGTTATTTTATACGATTATTATGATAGTTGTAAGTATTTTAATTGCAATGCATATAAGTACCTATAATACAATTTTTTCTTCTTTTTTAGCGAGACGAGCTAGGGTATTTTACAGATCGCCTACAACTCACCTGTGCGATTTATGCGAAGAAGAAGAAGATTGCGAAAGTATTTGTACGGCTCAACCGAATGCAAGAGAAGGTCGAGAAAGAGAAATCGGTTATGATAACGGTGGGGGAGCTGGAAATATCCAAATTCATTTCATTTGGGTGATTCTTATACTGATTGTTACCATTTTCACTTATCATTTGTAATATTTATAGAGACTTTCTAATCGATGTAACAAATATTAATTTGAAAAAAATTAAGTCGACTTTTCAGCAACATCTAAATAAAAACCATTAATATTTACTAATTTTCTTTAAATATTGTAGTCTGCCATATTTTACTAAAACTAATGTGCTGTGATTTTATTTAGTCTCAAAACTGCAGTAAATTACTTATATAAGACCAATTGGGATGCTAAACGAAACAAGTTGTTTAACAAATAAAATATATTTTCTTACAAAAAAAAAATTGTTTTATTTAAAAAATATTTCAATTCAGCCTTGTCATTATATAATGTATAGTGGTTCGCACTTATCAACTGTCACTTGTCTGTTTATGGCAATAACAATTTGAATAATAAACTGTCAAGCTCGAGAAGTTCATTATTTATTTATTCAACAAACCAAATATAACACAATACAAAACGAATTTGAAAATATGTTTGATAATTTTTATGATCGGATTTGGTTACAGTACAAATTTTACCAAACACATCATAGCAAAAGAAAGAACATCTTGCAGGTCTAATCACATTAAATAAAGAAAGACATTTGACACGATTGTGAAATACTCTGTGTACAAATCATGAAAACAAAATGATAATTTAATTTTTGTCTATTTTTTAATTTTGGCTAGCAGCTTCTTGACCTTCTCTATCAATGATTCCATTTTCTTTGATTTCAACACAAGTTTCTTTGTGGTAATATTATGCATGGGTCCAAAGGCAAGTGCAACTACCGTACAAGCCAAACAAATTACATTATAAGGCATACTGAAATCAGGTGTTGGTAATGTTATTACTATATTCTCTGTACGAACTTTAACCAAATATCCCCTTCGTGAAGCATTAAAACTATCTGAAATATATGTTCCATCTTGAGGAATGCCTGTATAATTCCTAGCAGTAGGTAGATAACAGGATATTACTGCTGGCCCAATATAGAAGCCAAGATTAGCATCTGGAGGGTATTCTTGCCATTTAAGGAAAACGTAGTCAAAATCTATAATAACATTTGTTGAAGAGCGAGGTGGTAAACTCAATAAAACTTCTAAATAATTGGGTCTTTGTCGTTGCCTTGCTGGAATATACGTTAAATCAATGGGTTTGATTTCTTTACCATTAGCAATAACTTTTAAAGTATGAAGGTAAATTGGTATAAACCATGGTATGTTCTGCATCAAAATTACATCTAGTTCTGCCCAATGGTTATTCACAATTTTTGTTACTATTCCTCCTCTCTCTTGACCGTAACCTGATAAATATTGATTAGCATAAAGAGGTGGAGGTATATTTACAGATATAACATCAGTACTTGGGTATTTTGCATAAATATTCAAAAACATATTAGAAACAACATATTTTTGAAGTACTGTTGTCTGCCCGCCTCTAACTGAAGTGATGGTTTCATCTGGACTAGGTTCTAATTCAATACTTTGGCTTGTAGTATCTACATAAACTTCACTTTTACTAACAAGAGCACATTTTTTATTAATTCCTTGACCAAATAATTTCCTTAAAGACCAGTTTTTTGTTCCTAAGATAAGATAGTCATAAACAAGAGACACAGTTTGTTGTAATTCTAAAGACAATGATTCACAAGATTTATCTCTACAAATAGGACGTAAATGTAAACCTATGGAGTGGTACCTGGTATTATGTATATAACCTGAAGTTAGTAAGGATGCAAGACCAGTCTTTGAATGACATGGTAACAGCTTCTTCCATGGAGTTAAATTTTCTGTACACACAATTTCTTGAGGTAGAGTGGCATACCTAGGATTTAATTTTAAAAAACTGTATAATGAAAGATTTAAAAATAGAATGTTATGCTCACCGTACAAAAGTATTATTTACATAACCAGATTCAAGAGCACCTTTTGGTCTAAATGAAAATTGTGGACTAACAGTATTGGAGCTGTCAATGAAATTTAAAGAGGCGCAAAGTAATCCAGATAGGGAATTGGCAAGCAGTTTCCAGTTTTTATCTACATTGATAACAGTAGGCTTGAACCATACCCAGACTTCTGCACCAGTAGGAGCATCTTCTACTGGATAACCCCAATTCTCATACCTCCATAAACCTGATGTGAGGGATATATGTAACTCTTGAATACCAAATCGTTGTATTAATTCGCCTATTGGTCTTGGAAATAAAGGACTGTGTCGATCTAAAAATAAATGGGATTACACAAAAATTGAGTTTTGTACCTACCTATATAAAATAAAAAACTAAGAGAATACGAAGAAGAGTGTGTTTTAATATTTACATGTTTCTGTGTCTGGATCTATATCCCACTTGGTAGAAAATTGGAAATGATTGTAAACTTGTTGGCTGTGAAGAGGTTTTATCAACAGTTCTTCAGTTATTGTACCATCATAGGAATGTACTATATTAAAACTAATCAATACACTAATTATTGTTACTAAGATAGTCATAATATGTATTTTCTTTAAATTTATTATTTGAAAAATGCCTCCCGGTTTTGATCGTTTATCCACAAAAATAAAACAGCAAAACTACGATATGACAAAACGTAAACAATTCGCCATGATTCGCCGCTTTTAATTTTTCAGCGCAATAGGATGCGCACTCGTTCTTCAGCTAAATAGAATTTTATTTTGGTTTGGATTCCTAATCAAAATGTAATTTATCACAAAAATGGAAAAACCCATATAAAATTTTAGGCTACATTTACAGTCAATTTCAAACGCGCTTACTTGCTGCTCGATATATGACTTCTACCAATACTATTTACTTTGAGAATTTGACATTAGAATTCTGTCAAGAAGCTTGCAAATGCAAGCAAGAACGAAATTTTAATAAAATCATAATTTACTTATTGAAATTGAAAATTAATAACCCAGACTATACTGCTGGCAGAAATTGTGTTTGAAACCAAAACATTGAAACAGCTGACCCGGAGAGGCGTTTGTTTGAATCGTCAATAGATGCATATTAAATAAAAGCCGATTTAATACTACTAGCGGCATCTATCGTAAATATTTTGAACTTAATCTGCTCTTTAGATTTGGAAGATTTCTTTAGTACCGATCAACGCAGATATCTGTATAGAGTTAAGTTGAGCTGACGAGCTGTAGATGTCAGTAAAACACATAATTTATTACAATTTTGTACTTTATGCATTTTTTATTTAAACTATACTCAAAGCAACTTTAGATTGTACAGCAGATAGTTTCATAGAGAAAATAATATTGTTAATTTGTCTATGCAGAGTTTTGTTAATTCGGTAGTAGATGTCGTGTTTATATGCACTGAATCAACTGAACATTGAAAGTTTGAACTTTTGATTTATTAATACTGTAATTGAATATAAATAACAGAAAATAAAAACAATTCATATTAAACAATAAGAAAATAAAAGAAATAGGTAACTAGGTTAAGCGGAAGTAAAATTATTGGCAACTTTTATTTTAAACTACATATTTTGATCTAGATTTTGTTAACGTTTCCCCGGAAAGTACTATGATCCTAAATTAAAATACTCAAGAATGTTGTATTTATACTCTCTTAAACTTTTGGCAACATATCAAGTCGCTTGGCTTACCTAATATTAGAACGACGTATAGTCACCGCCGGTTGAACAGCATCGGTTTTGTGATTATCTCTGTGTATCCAAGTTGCTATTTTTTCCTAGAAAATTTGTAGCGCAATGAACGTAAGTTATTATTTTTTACCTTTTTACTTTTTCGGGATTTTGAAAAGTGCGTTATTAATTCAATGTTATAATATACAGGTATACATGCATTCATATAATTTTGTGAATAAACCCAGGCGAGTTTAAGTAGGTAATTCTATAAAATATTATATATTGAAGTAAATAACATTTTATGCAATCTTTTTTTAGTATTTTTCTGTCGCCTACATATTTTATAAGACATAATTCAAAAATGTTAATCCTAATAATTTTTGGTGGTCTATAAATGTTGATACATTTTTTTATTAGCCTCTAGGTATATCTAAAATAGATAGATATAAATATGCAAATTCAAAGAAAGTTAATAAATTGTCGTTCATATTTTGAAAAGTTTAATAATAAATTCGTCAAGAGCAATATCAGATAAATATATTATTTATTAATGAGTATAATTCAGATAAAAATAATTACACAAAATACTCATACATTAAAAACAAAGGGAAGTACCATAACAAATAAAAAACAGTAGTATCACCATAAATTGACGATTTTGATTTGTTATAATATTCCATTTAAATAGATTCGAAGAAATTTAATTTTTTATTTTAAATAATATGCACCAAGTTTTTATTTGAAGAATACGTAAGCTAAAAATATAATCATAAAAATATCAAATGAAAATTGGAAAAATTTTCAATATTATATTTGATTAAGAAAGAAACATTTCCATATCTTCTGTAAGTTCCTTATGGCATTACTTATTCTTTTTTCTTATTTTTTTGGGAATCAAACCATATATTAAGTGGAAAGCTACTTCAATCACCAGTTTTGTTTGTGAGGACATGCATTATTCGCATTTACCTTTGTATGTCATAACAATATATTATACACCTGCATGCAATATATTTTTTTTATAGAATAAGGGTGAAAAATGGAAGCCGATGCATATATCCAATCCTTCCACTAGGCTTAGAATGGCAAGAAATATGCCCCAATGGATGGTGAGTTTATTTTCTAGTTTCATGACCATGGAAAATACCCGAGATTATCCTTAATTAATTTCTTTAATAATCCATCATCGGTCTTCTAATTCTGTCACAAAATTAAACTTTGTTTGTATGTTGAAATTAGCGCACAAGTTTCTTTTTTGGTTTTAATTAAGATAGGATTTTTATCTTATTCAGGTTGTTCCAGTTGACTGGCTAATATGAGGAATATAAAATAAAATAAAACGCTGAATCATAAAAAACGTTTTATTTCTTATCTATTAGTGCAAAATTTAAAATTTGGGCTTGTCAGTCATGAAAGTAAGCACTTAACTTTTCGTCAAGTAGAAAAGCAAAAAAGTATATGTACAAATTATAACAAAAAATGTCTTACGATTATCAGGGGTTCAAGGTATATATAAAATCTTAATGTAAGTATTTCATAAAAATAAAGATTACATAATATGCGCTATAATAGAAAAAAAATCCTAATTATTTAACCTAATTAATAGGTATGACGATGTAAAACAAAACTCAAGGTTTGGTCATTTTTAGCTTAATCGAGTCCATTGACGAACGTAATGTTGAAAAAAGGACAGTTAATTTTATCACACATTTATTTATTAATGACAGAGAACTTACAGTTTTGTACACAATCATAATTATTTTGATATGTTGTAACTGATATTTTATTAAATATTTTTTAGAGAATTAATATAATTTTAAAATTAAAACTACGTCAAGATTCGATCTATTTATTATTTTGAATAAATGAACTACAATCATTCCTTAAAAAAAAAAAAGAATATCGTTTGCTAACATTTCTCAATTTAACTTTTACAAACAATACTGTCCTTTATTCAAAAACGTAATACGACAATCGTTTAAAAAAAAGTATAATATATAAACATAAAAATTCTCCAGACATACCAATACTGTATTGCAACGAGACATTTTTCAAAATGCATATAAAATTTTAAAAGGTTCTTGTTACCTCTCCCCCCCCCCACACAATTTACATTACTGTTTTTTAAACTATATCCGAAAACATTATATAATATGATATCAAGTCATTATTGTCACTTTAACTACAGTTAATATGTTACCACTTTCTTCTATATGTGTTATTATTAATATATTAAATATTTACAAATTTTGAGTCTCGTTTGGTCCGTAAGAATGTTTTAGCTTTGGTCCTAAACTGACGTTTTCTTTAATAACTCTAATAAAATTCATAGTCCAAATTTGAAAAAATAGATTATTTCTAAACGTGAACATTTTAAAATATTATAAATTTATCAAATGATCCCTAAATATATTGCGTTAATATTATTGCCAACTTACATTGTAAATAATATTTATTCCATTAAAATAGAAAGCGAATAGATTTTTTGAATATCAAACACAATTTACAATTTTACATGCATTTTAAAGTGAATACATACGATTAATTTTAAACATATACTTTGTTGATATTCTCGTTATCCAAAAAAACATTTCGAGAATATCCCAAAATGTTTTTACAATAAACGTTATATTAATTTATTGCATAATAATGATTTTTTTATGAAAAAATTAAAAATTATAGGGTAGGTAGGTAGGTATACCTATTTGCCAAAATCACATTACATATCTACAAAATTTTATTTGACTCACATTTTCTTTGTTAAATTCATTTCATCTGAGGATGTTAAAGGGCGAGATCAATACACATATGTACTGTTACTATTACATTTTAGATCTATATGCAAAACGAGTTTCTTTCTAAATTCCGATAATGTTGGTATTACAAAGTAACCTAATTGTACATAATCCTTTTAGTAGCATCATTTTTCGAATTGTGAGCTTTATAATTTTTTTTTCATTACATGAACAAGTACGTCTATATGAATATTACGAAAAGATATAAATTTAGTTTCAACATACCGCTTCTACGACGATTATGCTTCAGTACTACAATTTGATTTTTCCTAATAATATCAAATACTTATTAAGAAAAACCACACAATATTATTATGATGATAGCTATAAAATTTTAACTTGAAACTATGATTGTTAATAAGTATTGATTGGACTTACTAAAATGGAAATGCAATTAAAGATACATCCAACCAAGTGGGTTCAAAAGAATGCATAAGCCAGAGTGTAAACTAAGGTAACATGTAACATGAAATTTTCGCGTAAATAAGCACCTCAAAAAAGTCAAACTAGTAGAGGAGGAAGAATGTAGATTCTGTGGAATGGAAGAAACTTTCATTCGCATACTTACAGAATATAAGACTTTACAGAATACCAGGAAGACTATCTTTTAGAAACCTGCCAACAACCTAAAATTCCTTAAGGGAATGGGACTTATGGAACTGCTGGTCACTGAGTAGAAGAAGAGATATTTTAGGTGTCAGTGAATGTTCACCCAAAAACAATATTATAAAATATATAAAAATCGCTAATTTTAAAAAATGGTTAAGGCACTTTAAGAAAAATAAATTGGCAATTGTAGAGGAAATATTTTTGAATCACATAATGATGTTGATCTAGCAATGAAATATTAGTAACTCTCTAATTAGTATTTTGTTTGATACAGAGTGATTTCTTTGTGTAAAGTTCAAAAAGGATTGGATATGAGTCAAATGGAGTGCTCCCAGTTCATATTTCCATCAAGACGATAACATTTATAGTGACATTTTACTCAAATCATATTGTACAAGTCAATGGTAATCATTTTGAATTTTGTCATATACCGAGTTTTATTTACCAATATTTATTGTTGTAGATATTTCAGTTGAAGCTAAATTTATTCTTTACAAACGTTTGGTTTTAAATGGAATAAAATATTGAAACAATACATTTTCTTGCAGCATAATTATTTTTCTTTTGTCAACTACTATGACCAGCTATTATCAGAATAAAAAACCAGTAACTTCTTTTTAAATTATCTTGACAGACAATGGAGATGACTACCTATATTCTAAAAGAAAAATTTTAGATATCAGTATGAATATTCCACTGAAGAGGTGAAGTTATTTACAAACAACTCGTTATATAATATTGAATAATTTGACTAAACCATATTCATTCTAATTTAATAATTATTATTTATTATTACTTACACTAATCACTTTCCTCATCTTTCTTTATCACATCTGTATCTAGATTTATATTTAGTTTTGAGTCTTCCTCTCCTTCTTCATCATCATCATCATCTGTCTCATTTTCTGAATGATTGTCTTCATCTAATTCCATTTTAATATCTGTACTTGTTGAAGGATCATATTTTTCTTCATTGCTGTCGTCTTCAGTAAATATATCTGGAGTAACATCTAAACTTTCAACTTTACCATCTATACATAATTCTTCATCTTTCACTGGATTATAGTCTTGTTTACCGTTCCTATCTATATCTCCATATTTACTTTTTCCAAATACTTTGTATTTATAACCAATGTCATCACGAAGATGTAACTTTTTGTGGAGTTGCATATATGATTGTGTTGAAAATTCCCGATTACATATATCACATCTTGCATTTTTCATACCTTTAATAAAATATTTTTTCTTATTTTTTTGGTTATGCTTGCGTACCTGTAAAAATAGAAAATATTAATTGAAGAGTCAATGAATTAAAAGGTTCTAGAATAGAATAAAATTGAACTTACTTTATGCCTTAGGAGTCCAGTAGAACTGTTAAATGGTCTACTGCATACGTCACAATTATATTCTCCATTCTCTGATGGCTGTATAAGTGCTTCTATATCTGATAATTGTAAATCTGTTAAATTTGTGGGATTGTTGGTAAAATCTTGCAGTGTTACTGATTTGTTTAATGCTTCGGTTTCCTTTTTATGCGTTTTCACACATAATTCATACTCATTACGGGTAGCAAATTCTGTATAACAATATTGGCATTTAAATGGTAGTTTACCTAAATGAAATTGGTTAATATGTGCTTTCAGAAACTTTTTCGTAGCGAACGGTTTTTGGCATGATTCACAATTAAATGTCCCTGGGATATCCAATGAAGAGAACAAAAAATGTTGACCTATATTGAAAAAATAAACAATAATTGAAAAAAGTTAGAGCCAAAGTGGTTTTTTTACACTTACCCGATGAAATAAAATCCTCACTATTCTTAGGTAATATAGGAACATAATGTTTTTCTTCTGGTTTACCATTTTGCACTTTTTCTCCGTTTGTTGCTTTTACATCCTTTAGATTAATTTTTGCTTGGGATATAACCTCATCATAATCATTTGCCTCTTCTTCTTCTTCTTCTTGAGTGGTTTCTTCCTCTTCCAGTCCAAAAACAGTGGGATCTATTTCCACACTCAACTCTTCACTTTTACTTTCAGTTAGAATTTGATTCACTGTTAAGTTTGAAGTCTTTTGTGGTTCAGGAGATGTTTTAGCTACTTGTGACACAGGTATGAACTTTTGAATTGTGTTATTAAGATTTAAAAATATATTCTGATTATTATCCTTAGTTTTAATTCCATTAGTAGTATCTACATTGGGTGCTACTACAGAATTTAATGTATTTGCAGGTATTAGATTCAAAAATACATTTTGAAATGTATTTGTACCTTGATTTTGAGCTCCTACTAAAATTTTTACATATTTTTGGTTAGGGAGGAGCATGTAAGCACCTCCTGTTGTTGGTATGACACCCTCGGCTTTAACTGCATTTTGTGATTCATTTTTTTTCTGAGATTCTTTTACCAGTTCTATGTAGTTCTTTAATACCCCTGAAGACTGTACACATTGTTTTTTGAAACTGTATGCTATGTTTAATTTTTTAATACAGGGATGACATAGTAAGGGTTTGAAAATTGTCCATTCCTAAAAATAAAAATGTATAAAAGTAGTACCTAGGTACAAATTAGATATGATATGAATCCACTTTTAATGATAATTCATGTTTTAAAACAGAAATAAAAAAATAATTGTCATAGTTCACTTTTTGTAAGATATCACCCATAATATTACGCATAGACACAAATGAGTAATACATAATTGCAATTAAAAATATATTTTTGAACATTAGGGATATTTTTTAATCACTTAAAGAAAATACTGTTAAAAATCAAAACTTGTGGTTATTCAAAATTGGCGACTTTTATACACCCTTATTGCCTTGTGTACATGGTCTAGCATGAATATTTTAACTAATTATGAAAAAATTAATAGAATACACACCACTTCTGATACACAATGCTGAAGTTTACTCATTAATGTTTCACTTGGCTCATTTTCAATGTGTGCCAAATCTATAAGATTTTTATCATATTTTAGACAAACACGACAGAAATTTGGTAAAGTAAACATCGTCATGAGAAATACATGTAAAATTAGTGTTTTTTTATTAAAATAAACTGTCAAAGCTTTGTCAATTTATTCGCCATATTAAAAACACCTCACCAGAATACAAAAAAAAACATCAAAACACAAAAGCGGATATACCAACTTTAAAATATTAAAATCTACTAAATTAACAGTGGTCTGTTGAAAATTCAAATTACACATCATAGAACTAGTGTAGTTTTTAAAAAGCTCAACATATTTGCGCATGCGTAAATATGAAATTTACGAATGGATTGTACATGGAGACTGTTATGTATGTTAGCGTAATTTAGTATTAGGAGTGTGAACTGGACTTAAGTGCCAATAACACCAGTGACAAATGACGTTGACACTGACAAGGCATTGGCTTTCCCACCAAAGATTATATATACCGAGGGAATCATGTTTATAATCTAATGTTTATAATCTAATAGATTATCTATGGGAATATGGAATATGTGGTTTGTGATGGGAATCCGGAATCAACGACACAGACCACTTACCCTATAGACAACCCGCGCAGGTTACAAGACCTTGAACGAAAATATAGTTACAATCCTGATCATCGGATGTCGCTAGTAGTCTGAGTAGGCAAATATCATAGCTCACGATTGTAATGCTGGTTGCCATAATCGGGAGTTCTTTTGTTAAACGAATCTAAAGTGATGTCGCTGTTAAGGTGTGGTTCCATTTTATCGTTGTTATTGTCAGTTGTGACTTGTTTTTGTTTTTGCTTACCGTTGTTTGAACTATTTACTTTTTTTTATTATTGCCAGTTGTGTGTGCTTTATACTATAAGTAATAGTGATTATACAAATAGACAAAATGCCTTCATTCAAAAAGTGTTGCGTTCCTCATCGCGTTGTTCCTAGGAAAAATTTTTTGGTAACAAAATTCCACGCAAAAACGTAATGGAATGCTAAAAAAGGTAATAGATTTTAATTTTTCTTCTTCTTTTTATATACAATGTAGTGGGGTTTATTCAGTGATGCCAGCTCCTTGGAAGTTAAATAGCTAGATATGATTTTTTTGTATATAAGTTAATTGTGGTTTGTAGTTTAAATTTCTATGTACTTCTAAGTGTTAAGATACTTTGTTAGATTTGTATTATTGCAACGAATAAATAAAAAAAGAAAATTTGTAATTGTTTTATTTTTTCCGTACTCTCACGTTATTCTTATTGGGTTTGAATTTCGCGCCATCGTTGGATTTGAATTTTCCGCCATTCTTGTTACTTTTGACGAAGAACAACAGATGGATCTTGACGCTCCTAAAATTGTAAGTTGCCTACTAAGCAGGTGCCAGAAACTACTAGCGACATCCGATGATCAGGATTAGAACTATATAATGGGTACGACGTTCTATAACGGGCGTGGGGTGTCTATAGGGTAAGTGGTCTGTGATCAACGAGAGCGAGGTTAACATCACTTTAACATCAGTTAACATGTTGATATTTCGTCTAAAATAAATAACTAAAATACCCAGACGCGGGAGTCTTATTCAAAACAGAGACTATTGTATCCATGAGTTTGTAGTTTGTTTTGTTTATATCGGACGATGTTTTTTGTATCAGAACCAAGAAACGGTACTAATTACTTTAAAAAAGGGTTAGTTGAATATTATAGATAAATAAGTTGTCTTTTATGAAACCCATAAAAATACAGCTATAACCAATTTATTTTCAAAAGGGATTACGGAGAAAAAGCAGGTTTTTGACGAATTTAATTTAGTTTTTTTGTTTGATCATTTTTGTAAGTCATTATTTTTTAATTTAACTACAATTTTTTAACAGACTAAAACAGGGAATGGTATCCCAGCACCACCCGTACCAAAAGAAGAGAATAAAATATTACATTTAAAAAATAAACAAAAAATAGAAGAACCTGATTATGAAGTTATCGAATTTGGACAATATTCAAATGCTACTCCTCCACTACCAGCTAAAAATATTAATAGTAAGTTTAAATCAAGCAATTTTGTAGATTGTTCTTATTAAATTATTTTAGATAGGAAAAAAGATGGAATGCACTGTCAACTATGTGGCTCTTCTGCTTCTGGTGTACATTGTGACCAATGTAAACAAATATTCTGCCTTTCCTGTGATGATATGTACCACAGACACCCAAAACGACAATCACATACAAGACGAGTAAGTGCTTTGTTAATACAATCTTTGGGTTTTATCATATTCACCTGCTCCATTAAAATATATAAATAACAATTATTTTTAGCGGCTAGAAGAAAACATTCGACCACCTTTGCCACCTAAAGGACAACCCATTTCACCACCTGTACCACCTCCGAGACGTCATCGACGAGCTGGATCAATTGGACCCTCTCCCTGTCCCAGTCCAGTACTAACTAGGAATGCTCAGGTAATATATTTTGTATTGTTTAACAATAAACACTGTTTATTTAAATCATTTGGCAAAATACATTTAATATTTTCAAATTAAAATTTATGACCAATAAATTGATTAATCTTATAAAAAATTATAACCCTTTTATTTTTGAATAATAATAAAACAAGAGTTCAAAAAAATCATAATACTGTGTGTTCATCACTTCAAGTCATTCGCGTTGGTTAAGCTTTAAATAAACTGTGTTACAAGTATTTTGCAATTTAATATTGATATAATTTTATTCACAGAACCTCTAAATTCAAAGCCTTTAAACATGGTTATTATATACTACTAACACACTTTCAATTTGTGATTTGTTTATTTATAGATATGTTTCCTCTTCATTTGAATTTACCATATTTTATATGTACTAGATGGTTCTTTTTAAAGTTGTAAAATCTTGAAGCGATAATTTAATTTTTATTTTAGGTGAACAGATCATCAACAATGCCAAGGCGAGAAAGTCATGGAGGGTTTTCCTCTAAAGATAAAATGTCTAGTTTTCAAAGAGATATGTTTGGTAGTAGACCGCTACCTCCTACTCCGAATTGTAAGTACTAAGTTAAGTAAATCGTGTCTTCTTGTACCATGTGTTGGTCCTGTTATATTCACCTTAATACCCAATTTTCTTACAGCTTTTCAATCTGACATTTCCACATTTGATATGAACAGCAGACTTATTCCAAGTCCAAGTCCATCTTTACAACAACGTTACAGGCAACACCAGTTAGCAATGAGAGGAACATTATCTAATGCATCTTCAGATTTTGACCAGGTACCTAAATTCGTAATATTCGATCAAAGTTTTATATTATTATTAAAAAAAATAATTTGTTTAGAATTCCAGTAAAGATATGGGATTCCCAGGATCAGAAGGTGGACAGTGGAATGGTAGGGGAAGAACTGGTAGTGTATCTGGCTCAGACGTAGGAAGAAATCCCCCAAGTAAATTCAATAACATGTTTTATCCTACTCCTGAAAGAGATGCTTCAGACCGCAATTCTAGTTTTAATCCTATGATGCATCAACAACACGGATTAGTGCCTATACAACAGGTAGGTTAGTTTAAAGAATTGCTGATATAATTTTGACAACCGTATTATATTTTTTTAGGCACAATCACTTGCCAATTTAAACTATCCACCTCCATGCTGCCCAACTCCTTGGATGAACCAATTTGGATATGACCAACAGCTGCATGGTAGCAACCTTAGTTTAAATATGGTTCCTAGAGGATACATGGTTAATCCTGTTTGGATGAATCATTGGCACAATCCAGCAAATGTACCTATGTATCCACCGTTTTCAATGTCAATGAGTAATATGCATCCTGGTGCTGGTGCACAAGCAGGATTTCAACATTCAAGACCTGCTTCTCCCACACAAAGTATTAAATCCAGGAAATCAACTATGAGTCGTAAAAGTAGAAAAAAATATGTTGAGGATACTGAAGATGAGGATGGAGATGACAGAAGATCTACTTTCAGTGATAGAAGATCTTCACGTGGTCGATTTTCAGCGAAAAGAGAGAATGCTTCTGTGACCAGGGAGCTTCCGGGACGGAATAGTTATCCTGAAAAACAGCCTTCTGTACCAAGGAGTAAAATAAGTTTACATACTCCTTCTAGTGATACTGACGACGAATTATCAGATGGAAGCAACAACCATTTAAAAGTTGTCGCTAACGAGGAAACCGGTTCCGAATATGATAACATTCCTAAAGACGTCTCTAAACTTGTAGAAACCCAATGGGAATGTGAGCATTGTACTTTTGTAAATGAACCGAACACAAAAATTTGTCAAGTTTGTTGCAAGACAACTTCAGTGGCTAAAACTATCAATAATGAGGTAGAAGAGAACACCAAAGAAAAGGAACAACAAAAATTTCCAGCCAATATATCTAGCGATGATTTTAGCAGGGATTACAGCGAAACTGAATCAGTTTTAAACAAATTGGGTAAAATGAGAACAACGGATACAGATACCAAATTAGGACCTTCAGAATCGAAGAAAGGTAGGAGTAGTAGAAAAATTTCATTTTGGCCAGGGACCAAGTTTAGTGCATTTCAGAAAAACAAGTGATACAGAAAAATATAATTTCTGGGGTTGAATCTATCAATATCAATATATTTTGCGTGGATTTGGTGATTAAGTGAATTTTATATTTTTCTGATTACTAAACAAATTTTCATAATAGATAAGTTCAAATACTAATAAAACAATCGGTTTTAATATTATTATTATTACTTAATTTGTCGTGCGATTAAATATATTTCAATCCCAGAATATTTTATTTTATTTTTTTCAATTTTTGATTGTGGTGTTGAAGCCTCAATTAACTACTACCCTTATTTCCTGTGTCTTTTATAGTGTGTGTTTTTGTGTTAAGAGTGTTAATGTTGTCCTGTTGTTGCAGGAGAAGAAGAAGAATCTTTTTCGTGTATCAGTGACATGAATAAAATAAATAACTTCGGACGTGAATCGAAAGAAAATCTTAATTTCAGTGAAGTGCAAAAAAATGAAGTAATACAGTGTGCCGGAGAAAGTCGACAACCAAAACTTGAAAAGTATGTGACTTCTATTTCTACTGGAACTTCGCCGCCTCCTCAAAATATGTCTACACAGGTAAGATTGCAATATTTTGGGAACATAAAAAAATTTTCAACATTAATACTTAATTATTATACCTTACAATATTTTTAGACTTATGAAGATGTTCCTTTAGAACAAAATCAACAGGCCTTTAGAGGACGAAGTCGCAGTCGTAATAATTATTTAAAACGTTCTCAATCTCTGCATTCGCCGAATTCAGAATGGTCTTCATTGCACAGATCGACAAGCAGAATGTCTTATACATCTGACTCCCAGGTAAGTGAGAGTTCATGTAATTTAATTTTTTTCGTTTACTACATTTTTTAATATTTATGTACTTATTATCACTGTTTTATTTTTAGAGTTTACCAGGTAGCAGGGAAGCAAGTCCTATGCCACACGTCGTCGACGAGTCGCAGTTTTTAAAAAAATATTGTCCTCCCAAACACCGTCCTTCTCAATCGGAAATTAGACATTCATATAGCATAATGGACTTGAGAAAACCAGATCTTTACAGAAGACCGAGTCAGATCGATCTGGCATATTATCGCAGGGTGTTTATTAATTTATTCTATAGTTTGTTACTCATTTCAGTACCTAGTGATATAACCAACCATACACATACATTTATCATTTATACAAACTAATGCTTTCTTTTCCAATTCAAATTTAATCATCTCAGCTTTTAACGAATCGTTCTCTATAACAATAGGCTTTGAATTTAGAACATTTCATTTAAAAAAAATACTTTTTGTCCATATTTAATCTTATCATTTAATTTTTCGTTATTTAGATAGAAAATTTGAATCCAAGTCACCTACGACCTGAAGCTCTTCAACACCATTTTGAAAGAAATTCCACAGAAATACAACAAAATGGATATGATCCTTTTCAAACATCCGGTATGGAAGTCGTGAAATTGTTAAGAGTAAGTATTAACTTTAATTTGACGTAAAATCTAATTATAAAACTGCTTGTACGTATCATTTTTAGGAAGCCGAACAATACAAGTACACAGCTGACGAACTACAAGCGGCACTTTTACACTGTAAAAATAGTAACCCCATAGATTGGTTGAAACAAAATTGGGAAGAGACAGTTTCCAGTGTTCAAACGTTAGCTACCCAAATGGGTCGCGAAGGACCAATCAATATCGTGGGTACTGTTTCTAAAACAGAAGCTAGAGAAGCATTGAGAAAACATAAAGGAAATTTGTGGCCTGCAGTGGAAGAATGCGTAGAGGTGCGCCAGAAAAAGGTTGGTTTTTTATTTACTACAGTTACATGTTCATTTTAATTAACGGGAACAACATTGTTTCTTAGTACGCTGATTTGGCATCTCGCGGAGACTACAATCGCGAAGATATAATAACGGCTCTAACGGCTAATCACGGTGACTTGGAAACCTCTTACAATGAATTGAGTAAAATGCAATTAAAACCGTTTTTGATGAGAATATGGGGACCTCCGATTGGTAATGATAACGAGGCAGGTAATGAGGGGGTTGACTTCGGAAGTCTTGAAAGACAAGGTAAGTTTTTCATTACATTATATTATTTTAATTTATTATCATTTCCGATGTCCTAGAAAGTTGAGATTATTTCTAAAGGACGCTTGACATGGTGTAATGCAATCCAAGGTGTGCAAGATTTCTTGGAATTTTATCAGTTTGCTGCCATTTCTATTGCTAGTTTCTTTTGTGTTACCAACCAACTATTTCCAATCGAATGAAACCTTTTAGCTGATTCACTTGGTAATTTTCTCTGAGCTTTTCTCACCTTCGCTATCTTCATTTTAAATAAAAATATAACTTCTTTCAAATTGCACGATGTCAAACAGCATGTACGATTCATATTTTGCATTATATTGACCTTACAAGAACTTGCAGCAATTTCTTGCAAATTGTATTGCTCCATGTCAAGCGCTCTTAAACGATTGTCAATAGTTGCAAGGTCAAAGTGTTGCTGCAATACTAAATACAGACAAATATTTTCTTAGCTTAAAGTTGACTGCATCAAAAATAAGTTCAAATATTTCTGGTACATCCGGTGCAACGATTAAAGTTCCTCCAATCATACTTTCCTACTTCCTACATTTTATTGTCGATTAGTATGTTTTAGGAATGAATGAAATATAGTAAAATATTTTGATATATTATTATATTTTGTAGATGTGTCTACAGATGTACATTTCTTCAAAACGGAATCGAAAGCAGTAAGTACCCCCTCTTCTATAATTAGTATGAATTCCAGTGAAAACTTGAGCATCCAATATTCAGAAGACAACAATAAAAAAAAACAAGAAGATTCTGTGGATGCAAATAAAGAAGCTTTAGATAATTTAGAATTAGAAATTTTAAAAAATTTGGAAGATATCAGAATGTTAAGTCAAAATTTAATTAATGACACCGAAGATGAAAGAGAAAATAATACCGAAGGAAAAAATATAAACAATATTGTTACTGAAGTTGTAGAAGAAACTATTGATTTGAAGTCCGATTCGACCAAAAATGTCACTGAATTTAGTCCAGTTAAAGAAACATTTGAAAAAACGGAAACCATTCATAATCCAGGTGAAATAAACACAGTGAAAATGAATGATGGCGAACAATATATGATAACAAAAAATTATTTAGAAACTAATGCTGATGGAGATGAATCACAAAAAGAAGCATTTCAAACGAAAAGCATTGAAAATTATAATAATAATAGCAAGGATGACCAAAAACCTACAAGTACCAAAGTATATATAGAAAAAAGTAGCACTGTCATCCATATTGCTGACTATCCAAGCGAATTGAAAAATTCGAATGTTTCTGATGACGAATTAAGTGACGATTTACACAACCAGGAATTTGTAGATGCACTAGATACACCTCATCATGAACCAGATTTAACTAATCCAGTAGATAAGAAAATACGAAAAACTAGTATTTCTTCCATAAATTTATATTTTGATGGAATGAAAATGGATAGTTTGGATACATTTAATGTAAAAAATGCAAAATCCGACTGTGAAGAAAACGGTTTGGAAGAAAGCAGTGCTTCAATTTTGTTAAAACCCATTAGTAAGGATAATAAAAATAAACAGATGCAGAGTGAAAACAACATTGAAAAAACTTCATTAGGGGAATTATTAGAAAAAGATTATTCTACACTAACAGAAAATATAAATAAAGTACCTGAATCAGTTAATAAGGAATTATTACAAGAAGTTAGTGAAATATCGGATGTTATTACTTCTGACATATTAACCAATGAATCTGTTGAAAATAATGACAAAGATGTTGAAACAAACGCTGATCAATCTGAAAACATAGTTCAAGTAAACATAAATCAAAACGGTTCTAAAAATATCATCAGTATTACTGAACAAACTGATAATACAGAAAGTAATGTAAAAATAACAACCGAGTGTAATAATGAGAATGCAAACAATTCAAATTGTAATGAAGCTGGATCATCTTCTAGAAGTGTAACGGCAGAAATGAAAGAGGTTGACAGAAACAATAGTAATTCAGAAGAAACAGTAGTAGTAGAAATAGGTTACGAGTTTAACCGTGATCAGAAAAAAGAACAGCACATTGAACTAGATAGTGGACAGACGCAAGAGACTTTTACAAACTCACAAGAAAATACTAATAATTCTGAAATAGAAGTTTCCATAAAAAATAATGCAAATGAAGATATTCTTAAACAAAAAACTGAAATTGGAAAAAATGTAATAGAAAAATTAGCTGAACCATGTTCCAGTACTTTGACTAGAAATACCACATTTAAAATAAATAGAAGAAGACCTGTTAAAAAACGAAACAAGTCTGAAAAGATCAATAAATCTAAAAGCTTTAAAAACGATGAATTCGGCGAAAGGTACGACGTTCATTCCAAGACAATCAATATACGTGATTTTGGCGACCACGACCAGATTAGTAGTTCTTCCAGGTTCCAAATAAAGCGAAATGAGGAAAATATAGAAATTATACATGAACAATTAAATTCAGATCACCAGAGTAAAGCTTCATCAGTAGAACAATCCTCAAAAACTAACACTAATATCTCAATGTCAGACAATATGAACAAAGATAAGCAAAATTTATCCACCCCCCGACAAAATGAGGAATTTATTGAACATTTGAATCAACAGAACATATTATCTGAAGAAGGTTTAGTAGGAAGCACTACAGCATACAAATCCTCCTCAGCGATAGAAACCAAAGATAACATCAATCAACCATGTAACAAAATGCAGGTTCAAATGAGTCAAAACCAAACTACAATCCCTATAACAAAAAAACCTTCTAGAATACCTCTACTAAAACAACATTGTATATCATTAACAAATGCGTTATTGTCACCAATTGCGGCTAGTCCTAGCAAAATACCAGTCAAAACAAAATTTTCTTTTAAAAGAGAAACTAAAACACCTCAAAAACCTTATGATACTAAAACGAAACTAAATACAAAAAAAGAAATACAACATGTTGAAACAATGCCTAGCTCTCGAGATAGCAGTCCAGATTTGACCCAACTTTCTCCAACAAATAAACAGAAATTACTTTCTTCTAACAAAAATTCCTTTGACTCTACCACAAGCTCCAAAAAACTTTCATACACTAAATCTTTGGATAACGATAGTGAATCTTCGGTATCAGACAGTAATATAGAAGATTTGCTAGAGGACGAGGATAGTTATGAAGAATTAGAAGAATATGATGATGAAGAAGAAGAAGAAGAAGAATCTGACGATTTTCATAGGATTAACTCAAATATGGAAATGTTGAATTTGAATTTAACAAAAGATAGCACTGTCATTGATATGAGTAAAAGTAAACAGTTGAGAAATTACAGTATCGAAGAAACATGTGAATCTGAAGAATATTCTGATTATGATGATGACAAAGAAATCGATAACGACGAAATAGATGAAAGTGATAACAACGATAATCGAAAATCCCTATCGGACTTGGAGGTAACTATTTGAGTTTGCATTTAAAAAAAAAAAATAATATAAAATCGTTTTTATTCCCCAGACGTCATCCTAGCTTTGGATACTTAATACTACTAACCATCAAGCCATTTCATGTTAAGGTATGCACACATTTTAGAAGTAACCAATATCTTATTAGATTTTAATTTAAAAACCTTTTTATTATTTTCTAGAAATACAAGTAATTATCCGTAGTATAATTGATGTAACAAAAGACACACATTATCCAGTTCGACTTGGCTTTTTTTAGTAAAACTACTCGAAAGTTTCTCACAAATTAATATTAATAAACATATCGAACACAAATACATGGTTAGTCATGAGAATCTCCTACCTCGTATGGCCATTTGACATTCCACATAGGGGTACCGTACCTCATGACTCACCCTGTATGTACGAGTAAAACATTTTAGTCCACGATTCATAATTTCTAGAGAAATTAGTGTAGGTATATATAACATTCATGAACAAACATATTAATTATTATTATTTAATCTCCTCATCGAATATTTCAACTTCCATCTGTAAATAAATACTTTTTATTTTCCACATAGCGCATCTTCTAACATCTCTTCTTGTTATTATGTTCTTGATTGATACAAAATTAGTAAAATTATAACGAGTTTATTTTAGCGGCAGAGCAGAAAGCTTTTGGCAGAAGGGCAAGTCGAAACTTACGAACAAGCCGAACTGGCTTCCAGCTTACTATTATTAAAATTTTCTACAGAACAAGCACTTGAAGCCGTCAAAAATTGTCATTCGGTCGACACAGCGATTTCATTTTTGCAACAAGACTGTGAACTGTGCGCAGGCAAATATCCCATGAAACAGGTAATTCTAAATACTATAGGTATCTTTAGGGAAGGCAACACTAATATGTTTGGTGTATTATTGGTTGCCTATAGGTACTAGTAGGACAATAGATATTAGTGTCATACCGAGCGTACCTATAGGCAACCAATAATACACCAAACATATTAGTGTTGCGTTCCCTAAAGATACCTACAATAGATACTATTTTTTACTACTTTCAAGCTTTTGGATTTATTTGAATCCTTTCCCAGGGTCAAAATACGAACAAGTTCTGATATTTACATGTAAAAATTATAATCGGTTTGAACTTATGTGCAAAGTGAATTTGTACAAATTAAGTAAGCAACTTTTAAATACAAGAATACATTTTTCACCCAACGTGATAGTTGATAGAATCCATTTTAAAAACTAAATTAAAATATGTACGAAGTTGAATGTGAAGACAAAATTTTTAATTGAAATTCTTGAGTTTCCTATATGTATAATAATGTAAAAATATTATTTCTTTTCTTTAGTGACATGCCTACTTTTAATATTGTATTAGCAATATGAAATTATTTTTTGTATCGGTCTATAAACATTATTATTAAATGAAGATATGTATTTCCAAATGGATAAAAATTCAAATTCTTTAATCCTTATTTGTTTGTTTACCTTTTGTATAACATTCTTAATGACAAAAAAGCATGGCTCCTGTAATTTTCAATATCTACATCTATAGGGTTGTCACTCCTATAAACTTAGAAAAAACAAATACCACCTATTTTTATTACAATGTGTATATACCAAATATTAATACTTGTTTATATTTTATACATATATTCATTCATTTTAATGATCTTGTATTGTTTTTAATATCTTAGATGATATCGATGCTGAAATGTATCCACATATGCTGCCAGGAATGTGCTAAAAATTATTTTACCATTCAAATAACCGACAGGAGTATCATGGATTGTAACTGCCCATTTTGTAAACAACCCAATTTGACTGGTGCAGAAGTAAACGATGAAGATATCACTGAATATTTCGGAAATTTGGATATTCTTTTGAAAGGAATTTTAGATGAACCAGTACACGAATTGTTTCAAAGAAAATTGAGAGATAGAACCTTGATGCAAGATCCTCATTTCAAATGGTGTATTCAGGTATGTCCCACTTTTATTTTGCTGAGAGTAATATAGGATTTGAAACAATATTTTATTTATTGAATTAAAAAAATATAGTCATTTTTATGCGTAGGTAAAATTATTTGTATACCTAACCATATAGAATAATGAAAAAAAAAATGTAATTCTTAAAAATTGCATGAGTGGCTATGTGTGTTGGTGATTACAATTTGTCGTTATTTTCCTTTTATTGAGCCTGATTAATGACTAACTAAAAATGGTAAGTAATTTGTTTGTATTTATGTTCTTTTAGTGTTCATCGGGGTTCATTGCTCATCCTCGACAAAAACGTTTGATATGTCCGGACTGCAAGTCGGTAACATGTGCAAGTTGTAGAAGACCGGTATGTACATATTATATTTTAATAACACACTAACTAATACTTTTGGCAAGTCTTATTAAATAGCTACAATTATTTAAATTTATTTATATTCAATGTAAAGTCCAATATAATTTTATGAAGTAATTTACATCTACATTGTTTTATATAATATTAGTACACCTATAGGTATATATTTTTGTATTTGTTTTTTTTTCTTATTATTATTTATATTTTAGTGGGAAAAACAACACGAAGGTATCACTTGTGAAAAATTCGGCGAATGGAAAGACGCCAACGATCCAGAAAACCAAGCCTTCGGAGTTGCAAAACATTTGGCAGAAAACGGTATCGATTGTCCCAAATGCAAATTTAGATATTCTCTATCGAAAGGTGGATGTATGCATTTTACTTGCACGCAATGTAAACACGAGTTCTGTAACGGTTGTGGAAAACCATTCATGATGGGTGCAAAATGTACAGTGAGTCAATATTGTGCTAAATTAGGTCTACACGCTCATCATCCCAGAAATTGTTTGTTTTATTTGAGAGATAAAGAGCCGCACGAACTGGAAAAATTACTTACAGTAAGTAAAAAATTAAAAGTTGTTACTTTTTAAAAAACCTATTTACTACAAATTGATAAGAAAGTACTACAACTATTTTAGGACAACAATGTACCATTTAAAATATATGCCACCTCAGACGATAATGCATCTTCAGCAATACTCAAATGTTTAGTACCACTGCAAAAAGAAACACCTAATGGTTTAGTAGACTCTGTTTGTAATAATGAAGTACATTCCGGACAATCTGGATTATGCAGGTAAATTGTCAATTTTTTTAATTTTTCCAATTTTTATTTTTAAATATCGCACCTTTGGAGCAACACCGACACAAATGGAAATTCATTCATAGGGAACAGCCGTTATTGCTTTCTTTACTGTGCTGTTTACTCGAGTGTTTTCACGTGTTTTTTTTTTTTTCGTACTTTCGGTTCATTCAGATTTATTAGACTTTGTGAAATATTTTTTTTTGTGTCCATAATATTTTTAACATGACTGAAGAAGGATGATATTACGAGGGCCAATCTGCCTTGTGTTAATATGATTATAGTAGCAAATTTTATCAAAACAGTGAAAATTTTTCTCTTTGAGAAGTTTGGGGTGTTAAAGCAAATAGTTAATCACAGATATTGTTATGTATTTTGGTTTTTCAAAAATAGATTTTAATTCAAATGCTCTTATTATAAACATTAAAATTAGGTTGCTACTTTTGATATTGTTAATTTTAATTTAAAAATTATGTGAAAAATAACTAACAGAAGAAAAACAAAAATATTGCAGAACACAAATTTTAAGAACGAAAATAATACGGAATAGCTCTCCTCGTGCAGTTTTGCCAGCAGAGTAGAAGAAACTGTCCCTGTATCAGACGATCAAATTAGCTTCAATTTGGCTGTCAACTAGTTCGTCACTGTTTCTCCAAAGGTGAATATTTAAATGAAATCTTATACAGTCCGTGCATTTTTGGTGAAGGGCGTATAAGTAGGTACCTAATGCTCAATTTCTACTATTTATATAGCAACAACTCATTTCCAATAGGTTAGGTTAGGTTAGTTTCTTTATTATGGTGAACTACTTTTTGGTCTAGAAGAATAGTTTTGTTGAGCTGCCAGTTAACTTGATAGTAGCAGTGGCGTAGGTAGGGGGACAAGGGCCCTGGTGCATAGGGAAAGAATCGAGCCCTCCTCCCTTCTTTCCGCGTAGTTTGAACTTATATTGGCCTTCAAAATTATTGATAGGAATAAGAATAAGAAACAGTGAGTTGAACTTATCCCTAGTAAAGCTAAATCCATACGTCGTCTCTAATATTAAATAATTATTTTTTTTTTCAAAGCTGAGGTTAGAGGGCCCCCTGAGCTCCGGGGCCCTGGTGCACTGCACCACCTGGCCCTATGATAGCTACGCCATTGGATAGTAGTCAAAATAACATTTCATCATTATTTCTTCTTTCTCGTGAATCGTTTATTGACATTTGCGCTTCAACGTTGTTCAGACAGTGCTTTATTATAAGAAGTCAACTATTTTAGGAATCACTATCTTGAATATTTGTGTACGTTGATGTGCAAATATAAAATTGAGACTTTGGAAATATTAAGCACCGACGATTTGGAAACTGTTGTGAGAAGAGCCGCAAAAAAGCTGCCTCCGAACGCATTCGGAACCCCCCGAGATATGTATCGGTTACGTTTAAAGCAGGTATACGAAATGTTGTTTGCCTACCCAGTCGAACTACTACTACAGATCTTGTTAACATAATATTATAATATCATAACATTCACCACATCCGATTGTTTTGAATTGACCTAATTGTCACGTAAATGTTAGACTGATTATTATAATATACTAAAAATATTGTTGGACATGACGAAAATAAAATAATGTAAAAGCTTGAACTCTTCATATTTAGATTAAGAGGTGCTGCATTGATAATTTCTTTTTTCCATTTAAATAACATGGAAACAAAATTGTCTTGTGATTTGGAACTTTATAACTCGCATCGGAAGCATTATTGCGAAATGACTAAGATGTATTCTTGTAGGCTATTAATTTGACTCTCTACAAAAAAGGGCTACCTACCTACTATAATTTTTACTCCTTTCAAAGTTATTCTAGGTTAAAGTTAAATTATTAATAAATTTTGTCATTTTTCAAATTTTCGACGATATAATCAAGTTTATGGAAAAAAATTGAAGTATATTTTTTGGTACTATAGCGTTTTATTGGCTAAAACTTATCTTTTTAAAAAAAATTCTTATCTTTTATGGGTCGTAAATTATTCGCATCAATCTGCATTAAATAAAAGAATACATTCCTGGTATATAATAGAAATATATTATTAATGATTTTATAAGTTCCTTAGCCGGTTAGGACGGACGGACGGTACAATGAATGAATGAATGAATGTTGGCGTAGTTTTGAATAATACCAGATGAGTTTCTGGAATGCTAACATTTATCTGATTGTTTTTGGTTTTTGTGCATACCCAGGCTGCATTACATCGAATATTTAGTTGGGCTCATTGGCAGACATCAACTGGACCCGATAGCTATTTTGGATTTGATTGAAGTAAGTCAGGAATTGCGTAGAAGGGGCAGACAACTGCCGGAAAGATCAGCTTGGTGTGACGATCAAGAATACAAAAATATTTGCGTCAAGGTAGGTTCATAGGCATAGCTGAATCGAGAAAATAAATTACATTATGTAGGTACATGCGTTAATAAGCCAAGGGCATTTTAAATTTCTTTTTGTTTTATTGAGATTTTTTAAACTTGAAAAACGATTAAAATATACCCGCGCCAAGAATTCCTATATTGGTTCGAAATAATTGTTTTAAAATATTTGATTCAATTACTATAATTAGTAGAACTGATATTCTACAAACAATAACACAACATACCTAATTTGCTTAGTCTGTCAATGTGCCCAACAATTTTTAATTTTTTTCTATTTCCAACAATTTTGAATGTTGATTTTGCTATTAACAAAAAAGTAGTGGCTTAATATGGTTTCAAATATAAAATTAACTAACAAAATATTATGTTTTTAAATTGTCTTTCCACAATATACCTATATAGAGGTTACGTGACGTGCACTGTCTTGCTTAGTAAAAAAAAAAATTCTTTGAGTATTTAACAATATTTTTCTTTCAGATTGTAATGGACCAAATTCCTTTGGAATAATAAGAAGAATTTATATTTTAAAACTATGGCGGAGTGTTCGTTTTATACACATATTTACATATTTAAACAATTTATATATTCAATACATACTTACTTCCTGTATCATGCTTTTTATTTCTTATACTTGGTAGGTTTCTGGATGTTTTTCGGACTCATAGTTCTTCTTTTCCAACAATGTTTCAGTCAGTGTAAGGAGGTCATAAAAACAGTTGTTGGTTCTTCGATCCCATTGATATGGCAATTAAACGGCGCCCCCAATGGCTGGCATATATATTTTGTATTAATTTAAAAATTGTGAAATCATTATATTTTTTCAATAGGTAAATGAGTATTAAAAGGTCTTTAGGTTAAATTTCTAATAACACATACACGTAATGGGATAATATAACAACTTTTCAATTATATCGTTATTAAGGTGCACAACTTATTACGGTTGGTGGCTGATTATTATATTTTCGTAAACGCTTTTTACGGCATGTTTGTCTAAATTTAATAAACATCTTGCACATTTTTTTATTTTACTGATATTATAATCTAGACATTTCCAATAGATCGTCTACCGAAGGATTTTTTCAAATACCTTAATTTAAAGAAGTTCAAAGTGTTTGAAAAACATAGCGCGCGATAACGCCAGTTTCAAATTACCTATAGTACGCCCCCAAAAAATTATCTAAATTTTAAGAAACTGCCACTTATAATGCAAATGTGAAAGCAACTGTACATACCTACAACAAATAAATAATAACAAATAATGTTATAGTAATTATTATTTCACACTATCTATCACTACGACACTGTTTAACAATAACCATGCAGGGCTGGTGCGTAAGTAGGTAATTGATATAGGTACTTCTTGCCGTGCCAAAGTTTATTTAAATCAATGATTAATTTCATTGCGATTGAAATGTTTGACACAAACACAAATCTGTGGAGGTAAAATAACAAAACTATCATTCTTTTCTCCGGGTACCTATATTTGTAATCTCACATTTTGGTAAAATCTGTGTTTTCTGATTTTATACATATGGTTAGTGACTTTTGGACCCGCACGATAAGAGCGCTTTTGACATTTTTTTATATTTATTTTAACAAGCTATAATGTGCCTACTTATTCACATTGGTGATACTTTAAACTGGTTATATGATTTTCTCTTACTCAATTAAAAATAATAGTTGTCAAACATTCAAGGCATAAACAAAATTGTCAATCTACATAATCGGATAATAGGTACAATGTCTTACCTTCGTCTGTGTTTACTTTTTCCTTAGCTATATTTGAATATTCATAAAATGGTTTATCAACTCAGTCTTTCCGATTTGAGTTTAGGTAAATATAGAAAAAAAATGTTAATATACCAAATTGTTTTTAATGTTAATAAAGTTCTCTTTGGATACCAATAAAGAGCATACCTACCAATAAAAAAAGTCAAAATCAATGCACAGAAATGTCATTGTCAAAGAAAGATTCAAAGTTTAAATAAATGTAATGACCAGAAATGTGTAATAATTATTACTAGATAATAATTATTATATTAAAAAATATCCGAATTACTTCTTAATTAAATTTAACGAGATAATCGGCCTGAATACAGATTAATTTTTAAAATTCATTAAAAACAATATGCTGCCGCCATCTAAGTAAAGATGGCGAAATTAGTAGTATGTTCAATATGATGGTTAATATATTATTGAACAAGAAGCTACTTTCACATAGATGGCGCTATGCTATTTTCATGAATATAGAAATTAATGATATTATAATACTCTATTACCTCCGGAAAATACTATAATTATATTAAAAAAAATTCAATTCTTCGTAATCGATTGATTTTGTGTCGAAAATCAGAATTGTTTCATATTCAAGTAAGAAAAGGCGATGGTTAGATTGAGCAGAATACTACTTTGGCTACTCCCACATAGATGACGTAGTATGTCATTTTAATTAATTTCGAAATTAATAGTGTTATAATATTTTATCAGCATTCGAAAATATTGTCATTAATTTACAATAATTTAAAAGTCTATAAAGGATTGATTTTGTGACGAAAATCATAATTATGTTATATCGAACTTGGAATAGGTGATAGATTACTAAGTTTTACAAAAGATTACTTTGACGACTTTTGCGTAGATGGCGCCAGGATGTTGTTTTGTTAATTTATTCTATAATTGAATGCATTCGTTATTGGGGGTGTATATTATCATATATCAAATAATAGTTGTCAAACATTTAAGGCATAAACAAAATTGTCAATCTACATAATCGGATAAAACAATGTCTTACCTCCGTCTGTGTTTACTTTTTCCTTAGCTATATTTGAATAATCATAAAATGGTTTATCAACTCAGTCTTTCCGATTTGAGTTTAGGTAAATATCAAAAAAAAATGTTAATATACCAAATAGTTTTTAATGTTAATAATGTTCTCTTTGGATACCAAAGAGCATGCCAAAAAAAAGCTGCTTATTTAGTATCAAGAAACAGTTAGTTTAATTTATAACAGTAAGTATAGGTAAGAGGAATATTAAAACACAGAATGAACAATAGTATAAATATTATTTTGTTTGACATTCTCTCAGTTTTTTACGAATTCATTTTACTAATGTTGGTATATAAAAAAAATCAATGTTTAACATAGTCCCCAGTGCCCAGATTTTTTCTATTGGGTTGAATTTCAGATGATAAGGCAACACTTTATGCCAATGTTTTTATTGCTTCATATAAAGTGGGTTTTGTTTTACTGGCATCATGGACAGACATTCTAACATTTCTGTTTTGCTAGATGCTGATGTAATATTTTTTTCAGTTTTCACATAATAAGAAGCGTTAATCACAACCAGAACTGATTTCTGAGGCAAATTGGGTAATAGTTGTTCCTGAACCCACTCCATAAAGTTTGAATGGTTCACATCATCATGGTAATCTCCACTTTTGGAACCTACAAAAAAGAAAAAATTTTATCAAGGCTCACGGTAACAATATGTTATATGAGACATTTTTAATTGTGTTTGTCTTATTTGACTAATCTATTGTTAAATATTCTTTTAAAACACAATGATAGACTTGTAAGTGACAATATTATAACTTTAAATTTCATATTATAAAATTAAGATCACCACATTTAAAAATTGTATTTCTTTAAATTAAGTTGAAACAGGTTTTATATCTGATATAAGTGAAGTCTTTACAAATATATGGAAAAACAGTTACTTACAAAATATCACTTTTTGATAAGTATATTATATAATTAATACAGACCTGAACGAAATATTAGTAGGGCATTAGGAATTAATACTTTTTCTCCACATGCATGCACAATCACAAGTCTCCTCCCTTTTGAGTTTGGCTTTCTCAAACCTTTCTCTAATATATCATGCCATCCCATGGGAGCTGTGAATGTATGTTTCATCATTATACACAATATTCCATCTTCGGTTCTACATTTAATAATTTTTTCTAAGAAAGTAATTACTAGGCAAATATAGTGTTGGCAATGGAAGTTTCATTAATTTGCCATAAGTGTCTTTGCCAGCTTCTTCAAAATGATTATCACATATTCCATATGAGGTCAATAATATACCTTCAGCTGTTAACTTAGGGTTGTTAATTCTTTGCAACCAAATTCCACAAACGACCTCATTGGAGGTAGGTACGCGATGTCTATAAAAAAGAAATTATAGATAAACCTCATTCAATGCTTCTAATTTTAACATATTTATTTGAAATATAAGTGCTTATGTTCAATTGTTACCCAAAATTGCCACTGTTAAATTCAACAATATGATTCCTTCAATACATGTATTAATCATGTTTGAAAGAAAAAAATTCATCCAGATGTAAAAAGTTGGATTCAACTTGAATAATGTAATTGAATAATTTGGAATGTACACGCTTACCTTTTCGAATGTTTATCAGTACATGCTGGCACACAGCATTTCTTTACTGTTCCACCAGAGATAATATACACAAGGATGCCATTGACATATAAAAGGTTTGTTCTCACAGAAAATCTCTGACAAAAAATAATAGCAGAATATAGCAGAGGGTTGTCCTGTCTGTGATAATAGATCTGATCCATCCAGATCCAAAGATCCAGATCCAGATCCAGATCCAAAGAATATTCTTTGGTATCACAGATTACCCATGTTTGGTATGAACAAATAAAACTGACATCTGACATAACTAGTGACAGAAATGAAATGGTGAATTTCCAAAAGTTCCTAGAAATATTGGCCACCAATGCGTTGAGTATTCAGCTAAAACGTCATTTTAAATTTTAAGATTTACGCTTCGGGGGTGTATTCATTGTCTTAATAAAGCAGTTTAGATGTTCGTAATGATAAAAAAACCTGCAAAAATCTTATGTTTTGAATGGTAGACATTAACTGTCATTATTGTCAGAAAAACCACTTTTTGTTTGTTGGCCACACTGACCTGACGAGTGACGACCATCTTGTGACTATCTTTTCGCGCTTTTTCTTGGTTACGGCAAAGTATTCTTTGGTTACGACATAATCTGTTTTAGGAATTAAGTATACTTATTGTAAGTATAGTTCGTTTGTTGTATGTTTCTAATTGTGTTTTCTGCTTATGTGGTAAATAAAACAAGAGACTTCCATTATTTGTAATTGCCTGCCTCTCCTGGTAAAACAACGACGTACATTGGAATATAATTTGAAGAAAATGGTTTAATAGGCCTAGTCCATTCCACTTGGTTCACACCTTTGAAACAAGAGGTTTTTTGGCCCCCATATAAGACCAGTGGAGCTTTTGTGAAGGCACTCACAACTCCGGAATAACCTGATGAACGTTCATGGAAGGTTTTCGCAGTAAACCTCTCTTGTTTCGAATGTGATGTGTTTGTGTTTATTTTGTATCTATAATTAAAAAGTATTTCAGACAACTCTTACCAGAGTGTAATCTTTATGATAGGACCTTTGTTTTCTGGTTGAATAGACATTAATTATTTGGACAAGTATTTTGGACAGCAAAGTTAAAGTACAATTGGTAACCTCAACCAATGTCCTCTGGTACATTCACTTATGTATCTTGAATGCAAGTACTGTAGTAGAGGCAATCCAGAAAAGCTTTCCTATGATGAAGTATTTCGATGATAATTATTATAGTATAGATTTCCATAACTGAATAGTTTGTTATTGCCTACTAGTTGTATATTTATTTGAATTGTAAATGTAATATAATCTGTATCTGTTTTCTTTAATACCAGATGATATCGAAAAAAAAATTGAAGAAGTGTGAACAGACTTCAGCCATTTTAACGTCAGAGGTGTCTGACATAGAAAGTAGGCCAAAACGTAAGACATCATGGAAAATATATAATTGTTATTATATAAAAGTTCCCCAGAAGTTTCCAGTGATGATGAATTGAAAAGTACCAACTTCAAGAGACTCCCAACTCTCCCGAAAATAAATTCTGGTATGTATTTAATATTACTTATAAAATTATCACTGGTTTATTTTATGTTTCTCCAAGTTTTTTTTTTAATCTTCAATACTCTCATTGAAACATTTTTGCAATGAAAATCCAACAATATTGATTGTCTCTTTGGTGAATTTTCAGTAGTAATAACCTAAGGACATTGATAATTGTTCAAAAAAATTTTATGACAGATTTTGAAAGCTTGTTGCTTGTTGCCTACAAGCAACAAGATTGAGAAAGTTGTCATACAATTTTTGAGCATTTATCAATGTCCGAGGGTTATTCGGATAGAATTTTTTTTGCAAATTATAGAAAAAATACAGAGCTAAAACAATTTATTTAAAGGTGACTTTTTGAAATATTAAATATTTGAAATTTCAAAATCGAAATAAATCAATATGTGTCCATAGCAACGTTAAAATAGCCCATGGTCTGTTATCAGTGTAATGTTGACATGATTGGGTGAAATTGTTCATATGATAAATGAGGAAATTTGATTGGTTCTCTGGAACTGTCGAAAAATTTTCAGAACTGTTATTAATTTGAAATTTTCACAGGCAAGCCATGCTCTCAGTCAATAAACACAGAAAATTTATCGAGTGACCCTTCAACTTCATCAAACATAACTTCAAGTTGCCATATACCACCAGCAAGTATCGGACGAAACTTTCTACCTCAGGTGCAGGTATCTTAGGAAAACAGTAATATTGGTATGTCTTTAAATACTATAAAATATATATTTTTGTTGTGACAAGTTTGATACTTCATTTAGTGGTTGTGTTCCATAGAGTAACTTTGTGTTTGTTTTTGTTGTATTCGATTACCTAAAAAAAATTGCAAACTAATTAAAAATATTTAGAAACAGGGGCCCCAACGCAACATATTGATGCACAATCTCGTGAAAGGCAACCAACAGAACCTATTGATGGTCTTCAAAAAAAAATTCAGGAAACACAGAAATTACGAGAAAAATAAATGAAGCGAAGGGATTGTGGAAGAAGTCCAGAGCTGTAGGTGTCACCACATTACCAGAAATCCTAGTTCTGTTACCTGTAAACAATATTGCCAACTTTCTCATTTTAGAAGAATATTTATCAGAGGACGAAAATTTCAATAATCTGGTATGTGTATGCCCAAGTATTTTTAGCTATTTTGAACAATTGCTTACAAATAAATATAATAGGTCAGCATTACCTAGGAAACAATATTTCATTATTTTATAGTACAGGGTGATAATCAATGGTTCACTAATATTTTAGGATAAACTCAATTGGTTTCGTTAAACTATTAATATACATACATCCAATCCAAATAGAATCTGTGTTTATACCTACAGGTGGTTTAAAAAATATTTTCTCTAAATGGTAGTTATCTCCAAAAAAGCCTCAACACTTTCAAAAGAATCAAAAATTTATTTGATTGTAATTAGGTACACATTTTACTGAAATATCAGCATACATATTCATTAAAGGCTCATATGAGTAATGAAATGTGTTGAATTAAAATTATATAATAATAAACGTCATTGATTGGTACAACTAAATGTTGTATGCTTTTTTGACAATTTTTCGTGTGCCAGTCAAATCGGCCAAATGGTACTATACTATAGTAGCATTTGAATAATATGTGTGGACAGTCACTTGTGCTAATGTGTACTAGGAATTGTTAGGAAATTGCTTAATATATGGACTGGAGGTCCCCTAAAGGTTAGATTGCCTTATCAAAAGGTTCAAATTACCCTCAGAGTTTGAAGAGTTATCGTATTTTAAAGCAGCTGAATTCAGGACTTTTCTAATTTATTTGGATCCTATTGTAACAAAAGATGTGTTAGACATAAGTATTTATGAACATTTTTTTGCATTTCATTTTTCTCTTTCTATACTTTTGTCAGAATCTCATATTAAAAAATTTGGAATTCAGTTGGTTAGGAATACCTATAATAAATGTTTTTTTCTACGCCCATGTCCGTAAACGTCAAAAATCGCACTGACAACATTCCTTGTAAGTGACATTTAACAATAACATGTGCGTTTAGATTAAAAATCTTGAATTTCTTCGTTTAATCAAATAGCAATAAAATTTTAATTTACGCACTACTTTATTTGGTTAATTTACATACTTTTGATTAATTGAAAAATATAAAAGCTCTTAGCATTAGTGAAATACATTTTAGATTAAAAGAGTGATGCCCCTAAATGTCGGCAACACATTTTACAATTTTAAAGAAAGTAATTCATATTTTTGGGATAAGGGAATAAACGTTATCTCATTTATGCTGTCAATTTTGGTAACAAATTATAGTATCCGAACATTTTCTCAACTTTAACTACGAATATGTCTGTTAGTAGTGAAAAAGATGAAATTATGAGCACTCAGAAGAAAATAGATGGGCGTAGAAAAAGTATAGTACGTTACACGAGTTGTAATCCCATTACGCACTTGTGAATTGTGGGTTACTTACAACTCTTGTTACGTAATATACTATTATAGCACATTCAAAAACTCTCTATGGTCTGGAATTTATAGTTTATAATGTACATTTATTGTCACATATTTTTTGTGATGATGTTGAATTGCTTGGTGCCTTAGACAACTTTTCAGCTTTTCCTTTCGAAAATTACTTGGGACAATTAAAATCTTTAGTTAAGTTGCCGACCAATGCTTTGTAACAATTTGATTGTCGTCTTTTTGAAAAAAATTTGATAGTGTCAGAGTCCCTTTCCAATTTTAGTAAAATCACATTCGAAAATCAGTACTCAAATGGACTGTTTATTTAAAAAAAAAGTTATTCGTGATTTGAACAGTTTCAGAAACTTAAACTGAAAGGTCTTAGTCTGTTGGTGATTAATAATTCAAAAGCTGATAGTTATTTTCATTCAATTGACAATAAAGTTATTGAAATTCATAACTTGGTAAAAACTGTTGAAAACCTAATTTATGTTATTGGCAAGGAATTTCTGCATTATTCGTATTTTTATAATTATCCATATCCTTTTAGTGAATTGAATGTTTTTGTTGTTAAAGGCTTATCAGAATTCAAGGTATGGCCTATTACTGAAATAGCTGGTAAATGTTTGAAGTTGCCCTTTATTAAAAACATTCTAGTATCAATAACAATTGTTCATACTTTACTTTAATCATATTTTCTTAAATGGACCTACATAAAAGTTGGTTTTGTAGCTGTGAAACAAATAGAAGACTTATTTAATTTTAAAAATAATACAGTTAATCTTTATTTACTAGTGTTGGATTATGGATTATAAACTTTTAATTGTTGCTTCCCAATTTTCATTTTTTGTCAACTGTTTAAAAGTGTAGTGCAGCCAGGTTAGGTTACTCATTTAATTTTGTGTAGTAGAAGATAGAGAAAACATTCAAATTTTGATTGAAATTTACACAAATATATTTTGTAGAACCACTGGAGCCCATTGAAGAACCACCTGCAGTTTTAAATATCGCAGAGAGTTCTGAGCAGCCTAGTACCAGCACTGAAAATGGATTTGTTGCACTAGTGAGGATGCTGAATATCCTACTAAAGATTCTGATGAGACCCCCAGAGAGAGAGTGGATCTTCTACAATCAGTATTAAAAAAAGTAAGCAAAATTTTCTTAATGTGCACTATAATAAGTAATACCCACATAACATCAATGTCCTTAGTATGTTCTAAGGAGATCCTATTAAGATCCATCACAGCATGTTCTAAAAGGGATGTTCCTAGTATATTCATTCATAGGACGTACTTAAATGTACATAAAAGACCGATCTAAATAATTATGTATCTACCACATTAGAATATTATAAATATGTAGGTGGTATATATTATTCACATATTCTTTCAAACGAGCGTTTTTAAATTTAAATATTTACGTAGCTTAAAGTAAAAAACTCGTAACGCCACCAATGGTTAGGTTATTTTACTAAAAGAACTGATGTTTCATTCAGACCTAGAATACAAGCCGAACATCACATTGGAACAAGTTTATTTGAAAATATACCAAATTTTAATATGATAAATAATGTACCTAACCTAACCTATAGATCATAATATGCACTGTATATTATTAGGAGTAATGAAAAGACTGCTTTGCCATTAAAAGTATGGATGGATTTATGGTAAAACACCATTTAAATTAGGAGCATCAAAAATTTAAGTTTATAATTTAAACACTGAAAGACCAGATCCATAATCGACTGTAAAAGGTATGAAGCTACAGAATTATTTAGACTTTTATTGCTGTGTAGGTATACAGGACGAATAGTGTTTAAAAATATTTTGATCAAATCAAATGTATGAAAACTTTTTGTGCTTTAGTGTAGGTACATTAATATTAGTTTATCAATGTCCAAAGATAAGACATACCTTGATTATGCTAATGAATTATACAATCTAAATTATTATATAAACTTGTATAACCCTATATATAACTTTGTTTCTCTCAATTTACACAATATATATTACTGACTGTGTTAGACTTTACAGTTAGGTTAGATAATTTCAGTGTTTTCCCATTTGAAAACTTTATGCCTCAAATAATAAAATAAGTAAGAAAAGCTTCCCTTCTGCTAGAGCAAATAGTAAGAAGAATTATTGAGCAAAGAGAAAGCAAATGTAATGCACCACAAACTCAATATGATATGATATGACATTTTGCATAGAACATTCTCATAGTAGGTACTGGCCCACTAATAGAACAGTGTAGGTAAATCACCACAATTTAAAATTATTAAAACTGAAAATTTTACTATAAAAACATCTAAAATTTGTGATAGATTTGTAGAACTAAAAAATGATAATAAGTATTGTACCTACTACAAGTTTTAAACATTGCTACTTAGGTATAATGATAAAACCTGTCATTATAGATTATCCATAATATAAAAAAAATGGGTCACTGTTTAAAGTGCCCGCTGACTCAGTAAATTTCGGAATATTTTTTGTTGAAAAATGTGAACAGTTACCTAAATATGAATTTTGTCAAAAATATTAAATCTAAGATTATGATATTGCCCTTTTTGAGGAAAATATGTTTGCTTTCCTTTATTACAATACCTATGTTTAAACTGTTTTAAATATTATTTTGCAATTTATTAGCTCATTATAAGTACTTATGCAATGGACAAAAACATTTTTCGCATTAACTTGTACATAGGTACTTAAATCATAAGACGGCGACAGGAGAATTACACACACCAAAACCTCTTAGAGACAGAGCTCCATCAAAATCAAATTTTGAAGACAAATTATCACAACAAATTAATGCACTAAATGATGATCAAGGTGATTAATAACTTTAAAAGGTATTTTAAAGTTGTACTTTCTCTATTGGAACATCTTATCATTTTTAAAGTACAATTCTAATTGAAATGGAAGAATTTTTTGGAACATTCTGTTGATTTCAAAAATAAATTTAAAATGTAGCCTTGAATAACAAACACCCCTGCATAGTCCTTACTTTTAAATTAGCTGAATGCATACATATTTGATATTACAATGTTTCAATATTTAATCAAATAGGTATTTTTCCCCTTATAGGTACTGTTAACATATTATCAACTAGAAAATATTTATCATAAAAGTATTCAAATTCGTAATCATCAATATTCTATAAAATTATCACAATAGGTATATAGTTAAACGTTTTTATATTCAGTTATTCGGTATACCTACCTATTATTACGCTATCCGAAAAATTCCTTCAGACCCTGTGACAAGACTGCCACTGCCTTTTTCTGTCCGCTGCTCTTTCAAACATTCTATATCAAATCAACTTCAGTTTTACAAATTCGACGGCTATTAGTTGATGTGGTCTAGGAGGTGCGCATGCGTCCATACAGCTTTTAACCTCTTATTTGATATCATTGATGTGTGCAGAGATTAGCCCAGCGTAAGCGTGCTGGGCTCTTAACACAGAGGTCCCAGGTTCGAGTCTTGTCCGAGTTAAGATATTTTTATTTTCTTATTGTTTTTTTTTTCAAAAATTGACTAAAAATACGAAGAAGGTTTGGTAGAGATAGGTTTGATTATTATTGAAAATTATTATGCAATCCTTCCCCTTCTCGAAAAAATATCAAATAATTTGTATTCCACGCGCCAATGCAGGTGGGTAGGACCCAATCATTTCAAATTTTATTCGATTCTACTAAATACACAAATTTTAATTGGTAAACAAGTAAAAGATTGACGGAAATCAGGTGGATAGGTGGTAGGTAAACAGAAATAGCAAGCAAATATTTAGATGTGTACCTAATCAAATTTTATTAATATCACCATAAGTTCGACCATATCGCAAAACTCTCGTAAATCTATCTACTCTGTATAAATCAATGCTAAATTCAAATATAACGAATCGTCTTTTCAAAAATTAAAGTTATTTCTATTACTCCCCGTAGGTATATTTTAATAATGATCTTATACCTATATGTTCCAACAGCGCAGACATTCAAAACAATTGACTAGCTGTTACAACTATGGCCGCCGTTTCTACTGCCAATAAAAATTCAGTACCTCGAGACAGCAATTGTTTTTCCTTGGAAATATGACTTCGAAGAATGTAAAGCTTCACGAAGTATAGTGAGATTTGTTTGATTTTGTGGTGCGTGTCTAGTAGTTTAAATAGTGCGTGTTGAGTATGTCTGCTTATTTTTAATTATGTTTGCAGTAGCTACCTATATTGACTTTATTTGTAATTTAGAAAAGTGTGAATTAGCAAGTAAAGTTTCGTGTGAAAAACATTTTAGTTCAGACTTTATAAATGTACAACAAAAGTGATGGATTCTAAGGAAAATTGCTGTAGAAATAAGTTCTGTGAAGGTATGTTTTTTATGATATCAAGTGTCTTATTCGAATATACTTATTACTGATAAATTTTTGTTTATCTTTTTGTAATCGCTGTATGATCGGTCTGTGCTTCACCCTGTAGATGCAGGTTCACCCGAGGCTCTCAACGGTTATCTTCTAACTCTTGGAATGTTTAGTGGAGTGTTTATCGTATGAACGCTTGAAATTACATATTGTGTTGTTTTTAAGATTATTAATATTTTGTATTCCGTTGCACCGACCGACTTTCTTTTAACAGTTTAATAATAATCATTTTATTTAATATAAAAATAGATTATGTACATTTCTTTAGTTTTTGCTTTATACAAATAGGTACCTACTTCTTCCAAGTTGAAATAAATTAGTTACTTACAACCTTCCAACTAAACCTTCAATTCTTAACAATAAGTGATCATTAGTAATATAACTAATTTTCGTTACAGAACAAATAAAAGTTCATTTTCTAGAAAATTATTTAGGTCACGAAAAGATTCAGTTATAAATTTCATTTCTCAAACCCGAATTGCAAATCAAAACAACGGTGTATCAGGTACCTATAACTTACATTCTTGGCTACTCATATAATAAACATATTATCAACTAGAAAATATTTATCATAAAATTATTCAAATTCGTAATCATCAATATTCTATAGAATTATCACAATAGGTAGGTATATAGTTGAACGTTTTTATATTCAGTTATTCGGTATACCTACCTATTATTACGCTATCCGAAAAATTCCTTTGTTTTTATCTATATATAACTGATCAGACCCTGTGACAAGACTGCCACTGCCCTTTTTCTGTCCACTGCTCTTTCCAACATTTCAGATCAACTTCGATTTTACAAATTCGACGGCTGCTAGTTGATATGGTCTAGGAGGTGCGCATGCGTCCATACAGCATTTAAACTCTTATTCGATAGTGTTAATATGTGCAGAGCTAGCCCAGCGTAAGTGTGCTGGTCCCTCAACACAGAGGTCCCAGGATCGAGTCATGTCCTAGTCAGTTTTTTTTTTTCTTATTTTTTTCTTCAAAAATTGACTAAAAATACGAAGAAGGTTTGGTAGGGATAGGTTTTTTATTATTGAAAATTATTATTCAATCCTTCCCCTTCTCGAAAAAATATCAAATAATTTGTATTCCACGCGCCAAATTTTATTCGATTCTACTAATTACGCAAATTTTAATTGGTAAACAAGTAAAAGATTAACCGAAATCAGGTAGATAGGTGGTAAACAGAAATTGCAACCAAATATTTAGATGTACCTACAATCAAATTTTATTAATATCACCATAAGTTCGACCATATCGCAAAACTCTCGTAAATCTATCTATATTTAAAATCCACTCTGTATAAATCAATGCTAAATTCAAGTATAACGTAATCGACTTTTCAAAAATTAAAGTTATTTCTATTACTCCTCGTAGGTAGGTAACCTAACCTAACCTATATTCTAATAATGATCTTATACCTATATGTTACAACAGCGCAGACATTCAAAACAATTGACTAGCTGTTAAAGCTATGGCCGCCGCTTCTACTGCCAATAAAAATTCAGTACCTCGAGACGGCAATTGTTTTTCCTTGGAAATATGACTTCGAAGAATGTAAAGCTTCACGAAGTATAGTGAGATTTGTTTGATTTTGTGGCGCGTGTCTAGTAGTTTAAATAGTGCGTGTTGAGTATGTCTGCTTATTTTTAATTATGTATGCCACTTAGTAGGTATATTGACTTTATTAGTATTTGTAATTTAGAGAAGTGTGAATTAGCAAGTAAAGTTTCGTGTGAAAAACATTTTAGTTCAGACTTTATTAATGTACAACAAAAGTGATGGATTCTAAGGAAAATTGCTGTAGAAATAAGTTCTGTGAAGGTATGTTTTTTATGATATCAAGTGTCTTATTCGAATATACTTATTACTGATATTAATGGTTATACCTACTTTGTAATGTTCTTTAATCCATAAAAATGCAAAATTTAAGAACATTTCAAATAAGTAATACCTACCGAATTCTTTAAATTCTGCTGCATAGGTAGTAGGATGTCCTATAAAAACGTGAGTCAAAGAAGTTTAATTCTATATTTCTTTAGATATTTTTCGAAAAGTTTGGCAATTTTTAATTAACAAAATGAAACGAAAGAAATTTCTTGTTTCAGTTAGGTTTACAGCCAAAATGACGTGGACAGGCAGTGTTGTAGAAGTAATCTACTTATTCAAACACTACCACGAATTATGTAGTTAGGTAGGTATTTTCTGCAAGTTGTGACTTGTTAGAGGCGAGCTAGGGTTAAGAATTTCAGGGTTGCTGGTAACATTTGACCAGTTGTCGGTTAATTTATTTATTTATTTATTTTAACTTTGAAAAGAAACTAAATAGGTAGGTACCGATTTAAACTCGATATAGAAATAAGTACCTACCCATTTCAAAAATTATAAAATGTTAAGCTTTGGAAATAGTCCTTTCCTTAATTTCTAGATTTTATCATTAACAATTTTTCACTCGACGATTTTATAAAGCAGTTCAGAAGACTACTTGTGAATATATATGAACTTCTTTGATTTTCGTTTTTATGGGAAATCAGTTAAAATTAAAAAGTATATAGGTACCTACTTAAATATTCAGTTTTTCTTTTAAATTAGATTTTTTATAAATATTCCTTTGTGTTCGAAAACTCACTTTGCTCACCGAGACAATACCTACATTTTTATTTTGTGTGGCTCAACTAAATTGAAGTTCAGTTGGGAGGCTATAACAAATTTATTTTAACTTTGGGAGAATTGTTTATATAAAGCAAAATTTGTTAGGTAATGAACAACTATAATATAAATGATAGTCTTTTTAAATATTGAAAATGAATGTTAGGTATTACTGTAGAATAGATAAAAAGAAAATGGATTTCAATAGGTTTTCATCGTGAGAAGGTTTTTATAAATCTCTTGCTAATAAATGCGAAGACGGTGTAGACATAATTCCAGTAAATAGGTGTTGCCAGATTGACTTAGGAATTTTGTAGCTTGGTAAAATTGTTTTCTTATGGTAATTAAACAAAACTTCCTACTATGTTGAGCGTATAATCTACAGTTTTATAAAACAAGTCTACATCATACAAATTTACATGAAATTAATAATGACAGATGGAAAAATGAACTTGAATTATAAAACAAGTCTACATCATACAAATTTACATGAAATTAATAATGACAGATGGAAAAATGAACTTGAATTATTTTTCGTATCGTAAAAAATCGTATTAAGGTTTTTTTTTGTAAACCTCTTGCTAATAACTAGTGGTATTTTTCATTTTGAAACATTTAAGCTCCGTACATAAACAGGCAGTGGTTTATGTACGTTGGTTTAAGCCAGTAATTGGATGTTGCCAGATCGACAAAAAATATAATATTATAAATATTTTTCTAAAAATTTAAATTCAAGTGTTTTTATAATGGGTTATGATATGAATTTGGATTTTTTCTCGAAAGTTTGAATTGAATTTCTTTTTTTTTTACAGATTTTAACTTTCATTTCGGTTGGTAAAAAGCGGTATGCCTAAAGGTAGGTGGTTGTTGTGTTGAATAACAAAAATAGACGAAATTGTGATAATAATAATAATAATAGTTTAAATTTCACCTTTCAAACATTGACCTTTATAACAATTACGTAATAATGATATATTTTTTTTATTGTTGACTGTTTTTTGATTATATTTTTCTATATATCTACCAATTTTTTTATTTAAATATTTTCTATTTTTGCTATTCAAAAAGTATGCCTGAAATGTTTGCTATTTTTTCATATAGGTTGTTTCACTTTTAATAATTTTATAAATATATTAAATATTGGAAACACCCCGTCAAGAGGATATTTTTATGTGGATTTTGTTTGTGTTTCTTCTTTTTCAGGTAAAGTTTTTTCATACAGCAACGTTCTGTGAGCAAATCGGTCAATAATTTTAATTATTTTTTTTAAATTTAATATTTTTTATTATTTAAAAAGAAAGATCAACACAAGAATAATAAAATAATACAAATACAAAATTTTTTTTCAACTGTAGAATATTAAAAAAAAAATTCCTTAAAATTATTTTTTTTTCAGATTGAACTTAGATTAAAAAAACTTTTTTTGTTTCGTTAACTTGAAATATTTATAATTTTTGAAATATCTAGAAATTCCCTAGGTAAAACCGATTGCTCCAGACATCTCAAAAAGGATAATTTAAGAAGGAAAAAGCGAAAGGATTCCTGGTACAACGTTCTGGGGGTTAATAGGTTAGGTTTAACATAATTTAAAATTTTTTTTAGCTTCAATAGGAAATAAAAAAAAATACAAAAAGAAATTACTTAAAAAATTAATATTTTTCACTACTGATATTTTAAGGTTCCTCAAAGTTTTCCGTAATTTAAAACATTTATTTACTTTATCATATTTTATAATGAAAAAATTGCTTAAAAAATTTATTATTTTTCCAAATTTAAAACTCTTATTCAGTCAAGCATATTATTAAATGAAAAAATAAATATAAAGAAAAATCAACTTTTCTTACAACTTATCTAAAATTAAGAAATATTTAAAAAAACACATTTTTTTTCCAAATTCAAAACAATTATTTAGACTAGATTTCGTTGGGAAATTTTTATTTTTTAAATATTAAAAGACTCCCTGAACGCACTAGGTACAACGAGATCTTCTAGACGACTCGGATGAAGTGACAACAATTATTATTATTATTATTTTGGGTGTTTCCAATTCTTTACATTTTAATTTGTTGCAAATTTATCATATTCAAATAAATAATGGTGTATACTGTTACATCATGAATATATTTTTTTTATCAACTGAAAAATGTTTCTTGTGGTTACACACATTTTCCTATTGTTGTATGCCTGCATATATTGTAGTATGTGATCACAGAAATTTCCTTGTGGACAAGATAAGACTTGTAGTTTTGCAGAATCTTTTTTTCAACGTAATCATTTCAAACTAGTTTTTATATTTCCAGTACAAACTAATTTTTTTATTTTTAATCTCTTAATTTCTTTAAAAAATTTAATATTTCACTAAAGACACTTCTTGTGTCCAGATTACTAGGACTACTCGCTAACTTAAGGTACTTTGGTTTACAAGTTTTTCCAAAATTAGATTAATACTTAGTTTTTTTTTTAAATTAGGGTTTTTATAAATATTCCTTTTTTTAATAATTTAAATCTGGATACTGCACCCGATTGGAGTTCAAAAATGTGCATTTCAGTTATTAAATTTTCAAGACAATCTACTCATTATAACAGTTGTAAATTTTAAAATAATTTTCATTTGCATAATTTTCCCCATTAAAATTTTGCTGAAACCTGTTAATATTTGGATTACTTAAAAGAGAGTTTGGGTAATATGGTAGGATTTCATGAACTACATGGGTTACGCTCATCTTCTCTATATTAATCGAATTGTATTATTTATTTAATTTAGTAAATTACAACGTGACAGTACTCTAGGATGTAATCTATTTTGAATGATATGCAACCGATTTTTATAGATAGGTGAGTTACTCTATCAACACGGGTACTGGCTCGAAGTTGCTCTAACGTAGTGGACTTAGAGTCTGTATCATAGGGAAATTTATGTGATGTATGCCTTTGACTAAGAGATAAATGTGGTGGCATCCGCCGGTCGGTAAATGGAAATGGTCGATTTTAGTTTTTAGTTCTTCAAAATGGTGCAGTACAAATGGTAGTGGGATGAAAACTACGATATGAAGTTAACTTTAAAATGTAAGTTATTTATTTTACTTTTACTTATTGGAAATATTTGTACAAATAAAGTTATGTATGTATGCTTTTTAATGTAAAAGTTGATATAATAGACCAGGGTTGATAATTTTTGAAACCAAAAAAATAATAGTAGGATGAAACCCATTGGGAAAGGAAGAGAATATTATAAAAATGAAAGGAAAAATAATTTACGGGCGATCTGAGGTCGGGTAGGGAAAGGGGGTGAGTTTTTAAGGTGAAAATCGTATTTCGATTTTCGGCAAAACTACAAGTCCTATGGAAAAAAGTCATATGGCAGAGTTGTAGGTAATAAAAAGATCTATAACTTTTGTATTCACACGTTTTTCACATAACCTCCAAATTTATGTGGAACATTTAAAAAAACCAAGTTTTTGGTTTTTTATTTTTATCTTTTACAAACAAAATATTTTTTTTCACGAAATTTCGTGCAAAATTACCTTCTTATGTCCCAAAAACACTGTAATTTATTTGATTTGATATATTTATTTTTTCACCTTATTTTGACAAACTGACAAACGTTCCAAGAGTGAGAAATAAAAAAAAAATCAGTTTTCTTGAAAAAGATATTTTCTTTATTTTCTCTCCTGTATCTACATTTATTCATGTCAACTGCAAAAAAAATCAGAAATAGATCGATAAATTGGTAGTCTTTAGCAGGTTATATTCAAAAATTACTGACAAATGTTCCAGGGGTGAGAAAAAAATAAATTTTATTATTGATACTATACTCGTCGGTCTAAAGACAATACACTGTGGCGAACCCCACTAAAACCCTTCTTGACTGTTATCGGTGGGTCAGGTTACACTGATAAGATTGAGAATATTGAATAGGGGTAGGTAGGTATATACCGCCTACTTTTTTACACTGTTCCATTTAAAACGCAAAATGTTTTAAAAAACATTTGAAATATCAAATGGCATTCTGTATTTTAAATAGATATTTCAATTATTGAATTTATTGGAAACGGAACCCAACAGGGTAATTCAAGCTATCCGACTTTGGTGATCTACAGTATCCATTGTTCTCACATGAATTTATATTTCCTTTTACTCGAAAACTGCAAATACTGCACTATCAGATTCCTAATAAATAGATCCATTGTACTATTGAAATGTAACTTAACTTTGTTATTGGGAAAATTTTTTTTGAGGTTCAACTAAAATCCATGTTGTGAAATAATTAATACGTAGGTACACAGTAGATTTGACTTCTTAAATTATATACCTACATTAATTCTTTGTAAAAGTTTATCCAAATAAATTTCAGGTTTTACTTACGCAGGACACGTCTTCAGTGCGTTACTTTTCAGGTATACATGAAAGTCCTTTTTGATAAAATCGACAAAACATTATACAAACAATTATATAGACATTTTCACATTTTGTATCTTCTTTTACATTTTAAAGTAGTTTTTGCCTCGTTTAGGAACCTAACCAAATAATAGATTGCGGGATGCCAAAATTAGTTTAAGAAAGTATTTTAATATTATTGAAACGTTGTTATAGCTTTCCAACTAAACCTTCAAAATTCCTATCAATAATAATCAGTCGTAATCTAACTAATTTTCGTTACAAATCAAATGAAAGTTTAGTTTTTACAAAATCATTCGGTAAAGTTACTAAAATTTTCAGTTGAAAATTTAACGGTGACGCTTAGGCCAAATCATTCTGCCTGCCATTCTGTTTTCGGTGGTGTTTTTCAAATAGTTTTCGATAGGTACACTTTTTTTGAAACAGTTTTCGATCAAATTTCTTTTTTAAAGTTTCCGATACACCTTTTTGGCGTAAGTAAGTAAGTACCTAAATGAATATTTTATTGAAAATTTTCTTTGTATGTAAGCAGTTGAACTTAATTTTCATTCGTTATTCCAACCTGGTGACTGAAATATCTGTGTGTGGCTGTTTGCTGATTTTGGTGATTTTTCTCACTGCGTAATCAACCAGTTTTATCCGTTAGCATTCGTTTTATATCACAATCAAGGTAGGTATTTCTTTGTATAAATTGAAGTTTATAGGGTTGTATTATTTGATTGAAACGTACCTATTCGAGATAGTATCTACTTGAATATTTCGTTGGTATCTTTCTGATAGGTATTATGTTTTCTAAAACCATTTTTATAGGAATCAAATCTGGGTAATAAAATGGAGATGTTTTAAAAAATATAATCATGAATCATGAATAGCTGGCCAAATGTTCATTCAATGTGTTTTCCTCTATGGTTTAAAATTAACTGTAGGTTTGTGTGAATCGAGGTGAAAAATGAGTGAAAATGTTTTCAATGTTGGGTTGTGCTTGAATCACATTTCATAACTTTAACAATATTCTACCTTTTGCCTTGGGGTGATTGAATATGCATTTTTTAAAAATCGAGAACAATCTTGTACAAGGTAAGAAATATATGAAAATATAGATATGGATATGAGACTTTGTAATATAATAGGTATAATGGGTGCGTAGGCAGAATATCCTGGATTTGCTGTTACACAAATTCTTTGAATATCCAGTATGTTTTCTTGAACTAATTTTTGCATCCCGTTACCACTCATTCGAATAAGCCAGGATAAACGTATTATTTAAATATACCTAGGTGTCCGTTACTTGGTTAATTTTTGTTAAATGTAATCGCAGTCTGTATGATCGGTCTGTGCCGCCTCACCCTGTAGATGCAGGTTCGCCCGAGGCTCTCAGTGGTTATCTTTTATCCCTTGGAATGTTAAATGGAGTGCTTATATGCATGAACGTTTGAAATTGGATGTGTTGTTTCTAAGATTATTAATATTTTGTATTCCGTTGCGAAATATAGTTATTGGGTTATCGTCTTTTTTTTAACAGTTTAGCATTGCAATGTTTTCTTCCTAGGTTTTTGCTATATACAAATATATGTATCTACTTATCCCAAATTGAAATAAATTTGTTATAGCCGTCCTACTAAAACTGTAACTCTTATCAATATTTTCGTTACAAATCAAATGAAAGTTTATGTTCCTTTAATAGCTGTTCAAATATATTTATTCAATAAGGTTTTACTCTGCATTTAAAAAATGCCGATTTGTTTTCTTCGCCTATCCAAATAAGTGATTACGGTTATTTTTCATAACATACCTATTTGATTTAAAAACAAAATCCTTCATAATCATAATATAAGGTTTGTTCCAACACACAAATTGTAATCGTTCCTAAATCGTTATCGGTATCGTTCTTAGGGATTTGTTACGCAGGCGCCAAGTGTTTACCGTTCTAATAACGATTCCAAAATAAATCATGGTTGGAACGGTTTGGTTACTGACTCGACATAAATCACTGGAACGTATCAAACATAACCCTACTTTTATGTTTACATCAAGAAAATAAGTAAAAAGCTGTTTATTTATAACAGATAGCACAAACAAATTTAAATAAGTTCGCTCCCACAAAATTCGACAAATACAAAAACAACAAATCAAGGTAACTAACCTAACTAGATATGGATATATGTACTGCGCAAGTCAGTTCCCTTGATACCTGCTTTCAGTGAAGCATCGAAATCATCGTTCTTGAACCGGTTCCATAACGATACCAAATCGGGCTGGAACAAAAAAATTATCGTTCGCCAAACGGTTCTCTCGTGGTTGGAACGCATTTTTGCTATTTCACATGCGCGTCACCGTTCCAAGAACGGTTTCTCTATGTGTTGGAACAAACCTATAATATAAGTAAGTTTGAAGACGTTTATAAGTTTCTTAAAGAATTCTGATTATACACATATTATGCAGAGAATATTTATCATAAAGGCATTCAAATGGAATAAGATTTTGACACTAAAGATAGAACACAGTTTAGAATAGGAAGTTGAAAGCAAATAGCATAGATGGCGTGAGGCGTACTGCTTTTGGAATAATATATATATATTGATTTTCGTACAACGCACTAGAAAAGTATTTCAGGGTAACCTACCCACCTACAGTTAATAGCATATTTGACGAGCTGTCGGTAAATTTATTAAATGGATATTTTTACGGTATCGATCACCCGATTTAAGAATTTATAACTTATGAGACTTTGTAATATAATATAATGGGTTTGTAGGGAGAATTTCCTTGATTTGATGTTACACAAATTCTTTAAATATCCTGTAGGTATGTTTTGTAAAACTAATTTTTTGGAAGATTTTCGGTGCAGTGTTTGCTTATAAAATTCACTTTTTTGTAAATTTCCGATACACTGGTTTGGAAGAGTTTTCGACACACCTTTTTTTAAAAAGTCGTCGTAGACGTTTTTGTTAACTTTCTGAAAATATTGATTTCTAATGAAAATATGGGAATATGTAGGTATAAAGCAGAAATTCTTTAGGAAACTATTTAATATAATGTAATAGGTTCGTAAGCAGAACGTCTATATGATTTTATTCTGTTTAAAAATAGATAGGTACACCTGCACTGAAGGTCACGCTCACGACGGTCGATATAAGGACCGCTTTTTTTTTTTTTTAGAAGGGTGTTTATTTTTGAAAACATAGGGAATGTTTTAAGAATTTGCTCAACAACAAATTTTAGATATTCTGCCTACCATTTTGTTATTAGGTACTCATTAACGTCTTTGAATTTACTTAAAGATGATTATACATTCTGAACACTTACAATTTAAACATAGTTCTTGGTTATTTAGCAAATAGGTACTGTTTTCTTCCTAGGTTTTTGCTTTATACAAATATAGGTATACTTATCACGAATTGAAATAAATCTGCTATAGCCGTCCTACTAAACCTGCAACTCCTAACAATATTTTCGTTACAAATCAAATGAAAGTTTATGTTCCTTTAAATGCAGAGTAAAACCTTATTGAATAAAATATATTTGAACAGCTTTGAAAAAAGGCCGATTTGTTTTCTTCGCCTATCCAAATAAGTGATTACGGTTATTTTTCATAACATACCTATTTGATTTAAAAACAAAATCCTTCATAATCATAATATAATATAAGTAAGTTTGAAGACGTTTATAAGTTTCTTAAAGAATTCTGATAATTATACACATATTATGCAGAGAATATCTATTATAAAGTTGGAAGCAAATAGCATAGATGGCGTGAGGCATACTGCTTTTGGAATAAATTATCGATTTTACGTTCCACGCACTAGAAAAGTCGTGTTAGTGTTAAGTATTTCAGTGTAACCTACCCACAGTTAGTAACATATTTGACGAGCTGTCTGTAAATTTATCAAACGGATATTTTTACCGTACTGATCACTTGTAGTTTTGCAGAATCTTTTTTTTTAACGTAATCGTTAACAATCGACTTGTTTTCATATTTCAAGTAGTTGCAAACTAATTTTTACATTTTTAATCTCTCTTAATTTCTTTAAAAATCTTATTACCTTACCTACTTCTTGTGCCCAGATTACTTGGACTACTCGCTAACTTAAGGTACTTTGGTTAACAAGTTTTTCCAGAAGTCGATATATACCTACTTAGTTTTTCTTTTAAATTAGATTGTTTATAAATATTCGTTTGTGTTCGAAAACTCACTTTACTCACCGAGACGATAGGTACATTTTTATTTTGTGTAGTTCAACTAAATTGAAACTCTTGACAACGTCGCAATCGCATAATCCACACCGAAAATCAATACTTGAATACATTTTACCGCTCCCTGTCTAACGAACCAAATTTTCCAATGCGTCTTCCGAAATAAACCTAAGGCATAGCATTGATTTTGTTTTTAACTAAAATATGTACCTAGTAATATGTATTTAAAGTACGAACGGTTAGGGTTATGAGACTTTGTAATATAATATATTGGCTTCGTAGGGAGAATATCCTGGATTTGCCGTTACACAAATTCTTTAAATATCCTGTATGTTTTGTAAAACTAATTTTTGCATCCCGTTATTTGAATAAGCCAGGAAAAACGTACAATTTAAATATAGTTCTTCGTTACTTAACAAATGTTTCCTTCCTTCCTTCCTATTAGACTTTTGCTTTACCTATACAAAAATATACTCATCCCAAATTTAAAATGAATTTTTTATAGCCTTCCTACTAAAACTGCAACTCATCAATATTTTCGTTACAAATCAAATGAAAGTTTATGTTCTTTCAATAGCTGTTCAAATATATTTATTCAATAATTCAAAGTTTTCTATTTTGTTGTGTACCTACAACTAACTGTGGTGTAGCTTAAAGAAAACAATTCTCTCTTTCCTAGTGTAAGGTTTTACTCGGCATTTGAAAAAGTCCGATTTATTTTCCTTCCTTACCCAAATATGTGATTACCTACGGTAGGTATAAAGAAATAATTTCTATTTCCATTATTTTTCATAACATATTTGATTTAAAAACAAAATCCGTTATAATTCATAATATAAGTAAGTTTGAAGACGTTGAGGTATAAGTTTCTTGAAGAATTCTGATTACCTATACACATAGATACAAGCATGTTTTTATAGAAATCAATAAATTTACTGAAAATGCTACAATGTTTTGTTTGAATATTCAATCAAATATATTTCTTCTTTTGTTAACAAATTATCGACGAGTGAATACTAATCATAAACTCGTTCAAAGGAAGTCATATTTTGTCACTTTAGATAGAACACAGTTTAGAAAGGGGCGTTGATAGCAAATACCTACCATAGATGGCGTGAGGCGTACTACTTTTGGAATATAATATTATTGATTACCTACCTATCTATTGAAAAATGAGTAGTGAAAATGTTTTCAATGTTGGGTTGTGCTTGAATCACATTTCATAACTTTAACAATATTCTACCTTTTGCCTTGGGGGTGATTGATTATGCATTTTTTGAAAATCGAGTACAATCTTTGTACAAGGTACCTAAGAAAGAATATGAAAATATAGATATGGATACGAGACTTTGTAATATAATATAATGGGTAGGTAGGCAGAATATCCTGGATTTGCTGTTACACAAATTCTTTAAACATTCTGTATGTTTTCTAAAACTAATTTTTGCCTCCCGTTACCACTCATTTGAATGAGCCAGGAAAAACGTATTATATAAATATACCTGGGTCTTCGTTACTTAGTAGTAAATTTTTGTTTATCTTTTTGTAATCGCTGTATGATCGGTCTGTGCTTCACCCTGTAGATGCAGGTTCACCCGAGGCTCTCAGCGGTTATCTTCTACCTCTTGGAATGTTTAGTGGAGTGTTTATCGTGTGAACGCTTGAAATTACATGTCTTGTTTTTAAGATTATTAATATTTTGTATTCCGTTGCACCGACTTTCTTTTAACAGTTTAATAATAATCATTTTATTTAATATAAAAATAGATTATGTACCTACATTTCTTTAGTTTTTGCTTTATACAAATAGGTACCTACTTCTTCCAAGTTGAAATAAATTAGTTACTTACAACCTTCCAACTAAACCTTCAATTCTTAACAATAAGTGATCATAAGTAATATAACTAATTTTCGTTACAGAACAAATAAAAGTTCATTTTCTAGAAAATTATTAAGTCCACGAAAAGATTCAGTTATAAATTTCATTTCTCAAACCCGAATTGCAATGAAAACAACGGTGTAGGTATCAGGTATAACTTACATTCTTGGCTACTCATATACCTAATAAACATTATCAACTAGAAAATATTTATCATAAAATTATTCAAATTCGTAATCATCAATATTCTATAGAATTATCACAATAGGTATATAGTTAAACGTTTTTATATTCAGTTATTCGGTATACCTACCTATTATTACGCTATCCGAAAAATTCCTTTGTTTTTATCTATAGGTATATAACTGATCAGACCCTGTGACAAGACTGCCACTGCCTTTTTTCTGTCCACTGCTCTTTCAAACATTTCAGATCATTTTCGGTTTTACAAATTCGACGGCTGGTAGTTGATATGGTCTAGGAGGTGCGCATGCGTCCATATAGCATTTAAACTCTTATTCGATAATGTTAATGTGTGCCGAGTTAGCCCAGCGTAAGCGTGCTGGTCATTTAACACAGAGGACCCAGGATCGAGTCATGTCCCAGACAATTTTTTTTTTTTATTTTCTTATTGTTTTCTTCAAAAATTGACTAAAAATACGAAGAAGGTTTAGTAGGGATAGGTTTGGTTATTATTGAAAATTATTATTCAATCCTTCCCCTTCTCGAAAAAATATCAAATAATTTGTATTCCACGCGCCAAATTTTATTCGATTCTACTAATTACGCAAATTTTAATTGGTAAACAAGTAAAAGATTAATCGAAATCAGGTAGATACCTAGGTGGTAAACAGAAATTGCAACCAAATATTTAGATGTAGGTACAATCAAATTTTATTAATATCGACATAAGTTCGACCATATCGCAAAATTCTCGTAAATCTATCTATATTTAAATTCCACTCTGTATAAATCAATGCTAAATTCAAATATAACGTAGGTAATCGACTTTTCAAATATTAAAGTTATTTTTATTACTCCCTGTAGGTATATTTTAATAATGATCTTATACCTATATGTTACAACAGCGCAGACATTCAAAACAATTGACTAGCTATTACAGCTATGGCCGCCGTTTCTACTGCCAATAAAAATTCAGTACCTCGAGACGGCAATTGTTTTTCCTTGGAAATATGACTTCGAAGAATGTAAAGCTTCACGAAGTATAGTGAGATTTGTTTGATTTTGTGGCGCGTGTCTAGTAGTTTAAATAGTGCGTGTTGAGTATGTCTGCTTATTTTTAATTATGTACCTATGCCACTTAGTAGGTATATTGACTTTATTAGTATTTGTAATTTAGAAAAGTGTGAATTAGCAAGTAAAGTTTCGTGTGAAAAACATTTTAGTTCAGACTTTATTAATGTACAACAAAAGTGATGGAATCTAAGGAAAATTGCTGTAGAAATAAGTTCTGTGAAGGTATGTTTTTTATGATTTCAAGTGTCTTATTCGAATATACTTATTACTGATATTAATGTTTATACCTACCTACTTTCTCTCTTTCATAGTGTCAGGTAACAAATTCAAAAAATCCGTTTTCATAATTCATGAAAGTGAATAAAATCGTTGAGTGTTGAAATATAAAATCATAGGAGCACCTCGTAAATTATTTTGTCAGTATGGGGGACTACCGGCACTGAGAATGACACGTAGCTCTCGCTTTCTTAAAAGAGTATCCAATACGCCTTTTTGATAGAGTTTCCAATACCTACGCCTTTTTGAAAGAGTAGTCGATACACTTTTTTGAAAGAGTTATGTATACACTTATTGGAAAGTTAAATTTTCGATTCACTTTTTTGAAAATATTCTCAACAACAAATCCTAGATATTCTGCCTGCCATTTTGTTATTAGGTACTCATTAACGTCCTTGAATTTACTTAAAGATGATTATACACTCTGAACACTTACAATTTAAACATAGTTCTTGGTTATTTAGCAAATACTGTTTTCTTCCTAGGTTTTCGCTTTATACAAATATAGGTATACTTATCACGAATTGAAATAAATTTGTTATAGCCGTCCTACTAAACCTGCGACTCCTAACAATATTTTCGTTACAAATCAAAAATGAAAGTTTATGTTCCTTTAAATGCAGAGTAAAACCTTATTGAATAAATATATTTGAACAGCTTTAAAAAAGGCCGATTTATTTTCTTCGCTCATCCAAATAAGTGATCCTACGGTATAAAGAAATTATTATTACAAAAGACTCGTAAGTTTGCCTGCCCTTTTCTATTTCGATTATTTTTCATAACATATTTGATTTAAAAACAAAATCCTTCATAATCATAATATAATATAAGTAAGTTTGAAGACGTTTATAAGTTTCTTGAAGAATTCCTATTATTATACACATATTATGCAGAGAATATCTATTATAAAGTTGAAAGCAAATAGCATAGATGGCGTGAGGCGTACTGCTTTTGGAATAATATATTGATTTTCGTACCACGCACTAGAAAAGTATTTCAGGTTAACCTACCCACCTACAGTTAGTAACATATTTGACGAGCTGTCGGTAAATTTATTAAATGGATATTTTTACGGTATCGATCACCCGATTTAAGAATTTAAAACTTATGAGACTTTGTAATATAATATAATGGGTTTGTAGGGAGAATATCCTCGATTTGATGTTACACAAATTCTTTAAATATCCTGTAGGTATGTTTTGTAAAACTAATTTTTTGAAAGATTTTCGGTGCAGTGTTTGCTTATAAAATTCACTTTTTTGAAAATTTCCGATACACTGGTTTGGAAGAGTTTTCGACACACCTTTTTTTAAAAAGTATGTATAAAGCAGAAATTATTTAGGAAACTATTTAACGTCTTTGAATTTACTTATAGATTATTATAAATTAAAATTGATTTTGTTTTGTTTTTAAATAAAATATGTAGCACCTAATACGTATTTAAAGTACAAAAGGCAAACATTGTAATATAATGTAGGTAATAGGTTCGTAAATTTCTATATGATTTTATTCTGTTTAAAAATAGATAGGTACGCCTGCAGTGAAGGTCAAGCTCACGACGGTCGATATAAGGACCGGTTTTTTTTTTTCTCCAACGATGAGAAGGGTGTATATTTATTTTATTGTTTCATTTTTTACTTCTTGTCATTTCTTGAAAACATAGGGAATGTTTTAAGAATTTGCTCAACAACAAATTTTAGATATTCTGCCTGCCATTTTGTTATTAGGTACTCATTAACGTCTTTGAATTTACTTAAAGATGATTATACATTCTGAACACTTACAATTTAAACATAGTTCTTGGTTATTTAGCAAATAGGTACTGTTTTCTTCCTAGGTTTTTGCTTTATACAAATATATGTATCTACTTATCCCAAATTGAAATGAATTTGTTATAGCCGTCCTACTAAACCTGCAACTCCCTAACAATATTTTCGTTACAAATCAAAAATGAAAGTTTATGTTCCTTTAAATGCAGAGTAAAACCTTATTGAATAAATATATTTGAACAGCTTTAAAAAAGGCCGATTTATTTTCTTCGCTCATCCAAATAAGTGATTACGGTATGAAGAAATTATTATTACAAAAGACTCGTTAGTTTGTCTGCCCTTTTCTATTTCGATTATTTTTCATAACATATTTGATTTAAAAACAAAATCCTTCATAATCATAATATAATATAAGTAAGTTTGAAGACGTTTACCTATAAGTTTCTTAAATAATTCTGATTATTATACACATATTATGCAGAGAATATCTATTATAAAGGCGTTCAAATGGAGTAAGATTTTGACACTAAAGATAGAACACAGTTTAGAAAGGGTCGTTGATAGCAAATACGATAGATGGCGTGAGGCGTACTGCTTTTGGAATAAATTATCGATTTTACGTTCCACGCACTAGAAAAGTCGTGTTAGTGTTAAGTATTTCAGTGTAACCTAACCTACAGTTAGTAACATATTTGATGAGCTGTCTGTAAATTTATCAAACGGATATTTTTACCGTACTGATCATGCGATTAAGGAATTTTGTTTTGTTTTATGGGGCTAACTAAAACGAAAGATTTTCCGAAATAAACCTAAGGCATAGCATTGATTTTGTTTTTAACTAAATTATTATGTAGTAATACGTATTTAAAGTACAAACGGTTAGGGTTATGAGACTTTGTACTATAATATATTGGCTTAGAAAGGGAGAATATCCTGGATTTGCTGTTAGACAAATTCTTCAAACATCCTATACGTTCTCTAAAACTAATTTTTGCATCCCGTTATTTGAATAAGCCAGGAAAAACGTACAATTTAAATATAGTTCTTCGTTACTTAACAAATGTTTCCTTCCTTCCTTCCTATTAGACTTTTGCTTTACCTATACAAAAATATACTCATCCCAAATTGAAATTTTTTATAGCCTTCCTACTAAAACTGCAACTCATCAATATTTTCGTTACAAATCAAATGAAAGTTTATGTTCCTTTAATAGCTGTTCAAATATATTTATTCAATAAGGTTTTACTCTGCATTTAAAAAATGCCGATTTATTTTCTTCGCTCATCCAAATAAGTGATTAAGTTTGCAGTTCTCCATTTCGATTATTTTTCATAACTTATTTGATTTAAGAACACATTCCTAAAAATACCATTCTGAATTTAGAAAAATGATGATCGATCCAACTTGTTGACTGAAATATCTGCGTGTGGCTGTTTGCTGATATGGGTGAGTTTTCTCACTGCGTAATCAACAAGTTTTATCCATTAGCATTCGTTTTATATCACATCAAGGTATTTCTTTGAATAAATTGAAGCTAGTAGTTTTGTTATATACCGCCAACTTAAATTCGAATTCATTAACAAAAAACGAAATCTGGCAACGCAACGTCAAAGCTTCCAACCTTCTACACACCCCTCCTTCCCTTCGCCGGCTCCTTCGTCGGCTCCTTCGTCGACTGACTGGCGGCCTTAAAGATTAACCACCGAAATTGTAAAAACAATACAGGCAATAAAAAAGTGAATATTATGACTATAATCTATATTACATTCAAGTCAATGTCAATAAGTAAATTAATTTTGTTAGTTTTAGTTAAATAAAATAACGTGTATTCTTTATACATAACACGTTTATAAGTTTCTTAAAGAATTCTGATTATACATATATTATGCAGAGAATATTTATCATAAAGGCGTACTGCTTTTGGAATAATATATATATTGATTTTCGTACCACTCACTAGAAAAGTATTTCAGGGTAACCTACCCACCTACAGTTAGTAACATATTTGACGAGCTGTCGGTAAATTTATTAAATGGATATTTTTACGGTATCGATCACCCGATTTAAGAATTTAAGACTTATGAGACTTTGTAGGGAGAATATCCTGGATTTGCTGTTACACAAATTCTTTAAATATCCTGTAGGTATGTTTTGTAAAACTAATTTTTTGAAAGATTTTCGGTGCAGTGTTTGCTTATAAAATTCACTTTTTTGAAAATTTCCGATACACTGGTTTGAAAGAGTTTTCAACACACCTTTTTTTAAAAAATCGTCGTAGACGTTTTTGTTAACTCTCTGAAAATATGCGAATATGAATAAAGCAGACATTATTTAGGAAACTATTTAACGTCTTTGAACTTACTTATAGATTATTATAAATTAAAATTGATTTTGTTTTGTTTTTAAATAAAATATGTAGCACCTAATACGTATTGAAAGTACAAAAGGCAAACATTGTAATATAATGTAATAGGTTCGTAAAAGCAGAATTTATTCTGTTTAAAAATAGATAGGTACCTACACGACTGCACTGAAGGTCACGCTCACTACGGTCGATATAAGGACCGGTTTTTGTTTTCCTCTCCAGCGCTGATAAGGGTGTTTATTCTACTTCCCATTATTTTAGTTTCATTTTTTACTTCTTGTCATTACTTGAAAACATACGAAATGTTTTAAGAATTTGCTCAACAATAAATCCTTAGATATTCTGCCTGCCATTTTGTTATTAGGTACTCATTAACGTCTTTGAATTTACTTAAAGATGATTATACATTCTGAACACTTACAATTTAAATATAGTTCTTGGTTATTTAGCAAATACTGTTTTCTTCCTAGGTTTTTGCTTTATACAAATATAGGTATACCTACTTATCACGAATTGAAATAAATTTGTTATAGCCGTCCTACTAAACCTGCAACTCCTAACAATATTTTCGTTACAAATCAAATGAAAGTTTATGTTCCTTTAAATGCAGAGTAAAACCTACCCACCTACAGTTAGTAACATATTATTTGACGAGCTGTCTGTAAATTTATCAAAGGGATATTTTTACCGTACTGATCACTTGTAGTTTTGCAGAATCTTTTTTTTTTGACGTAATCGTTAACAATCGACTTGTTTTCATATTTCAAGTACCTAGGTGCAAACTAATTTTTACATTTTTAATCTCTCTTAATTTCTTTAAAAATCTTATTACCTAACCTACTTCTTGTGCCCAGATTACTTGGACTACTCGCTAACTTGAGGTACTTTGGTTAACAAGTTTTTCCAGAAGTCGATATATACCTACTTAGTTTTTCTTTTAAATTAGATTGTTTATAAATATTCCTTTGTGTTCGAAAACTCACTTTACTCACCGAGACAATACATTTTTATTTTGTGTAGTTCAACTAAATTGAAACTCTTGACAACGTCGCAATAATCCACCGAAAATCAATACTTATATACATTTTACCGATCAGTGCTCCCTGTCTAACGAACCAAATTTTCCAATGCGTCTTCCGAAATAAACCTAAGGCATAGCATTGATTTAGTTTTTAACTAAAATATTATTTAGTAATACGTATTTAAAGTACGAACGGTTAGGGTTATGAGACTTTGTAATATAATATGTTGGCTTAGAAAGGGAGAATATCCTGGATTTGCTGTTAGACAAATTCTTCAAACATCCAGGTACGTTTTCTAAAACTAATTTTTGCATCCCGTTATTTGAATAAGCCAGGAAAAACGTACAATTTAAATATAGTAGTTCTTCGTTACTTAACAAATGTTTCCTTCCTTCCTTCCTATTAGACTTTTGCTTTACCTATACTTACAAAAATATACTCATCCCAAATTGAAATGAATTTTTTATAGCCTTCCTACTAAAACTGCAACTCATCAATATTTTCGTTACAAATCAAATGAAAGTTTATGTTCTTTCAATAGCTGTTCAAATATATTTATTCAATAATTCAAAGTTTTCTATTTTGTTGTGTACCTACAACTAACTGTGGTGTAGCTTAAAGAAAACAATTCTCTCTTTCCTAGTGTAAGGTTTTACTCGGCATTTGAAAAAGTCCGATTTATTTTGTAAGTTTGTAAGTAAGTTTGAAGACGTTTAGGTATAAGTTTCTTGAAGAATTCTGATTACCTATACACATAGATACAAGCATGTTTTTATAGAAATCAATAAATTTACTGAAAATGCTACAATGTTTTGTTTGAATATTCAATCTTTTGTTAACAAATTATCGACGAGTGAATACTAATCATGAACTCGTTCAAAGGAAGTCATATTTTGTCACTTTAGATAGAACACAGTTTAGAAAGGGGCGTTCATAGCAAATACCTACCATAGATGGCGTGAGGCGTACTACTTTTGGAATATAATATTATTGATTAGGTACCTATTGAAAAATGAGTAGTGAAAATGTTTTCAATGTTGGGTAGTGCTTGAATCACATTTCATAACTTTAACAATATTCTACCTTTTGCCTTGGGGTGATTGATTATACATTTTTTAAAAATCGAGTACAATCTTTGTACAAGGTAAGAAAGAATATGAAAATATAGATATGGATATGAGACTTTGTAATATAATATAATGGGTGCGTAGGCAGAATATCCTGGATTTGCAGTTATTTACACAAATTCTTTGAACATCCAGTAAGAATGTTTTCTTGAACTAATTTTTGCATCCCGTTACCACTCATTTGAATAAGCCAGGATGAACGTATTATTTAAATATACCTAGGTGTCCGTTACTTGGTTAATTTTTGTTAAATGTAATCGCAGTATGATCGGTCTGTGCCGCCTCACCCTGTAGATGCAGGTTCGCCCGAGGCTCTCAGTGGTTATCTTTTATCCCTTGGAATGTTAAATGGAGTGCTTATATGCATGAACGTTTGAAATTGGATGTGTTGTTTCTAAGATTATTAATATTTTGTATTCCGTTGCGAAATATAGTTATTGGGTTATCGTCTTTTTTTTAACAGTTTAGCATTACACTGTTTTCTTCCTAGGTTTTTGTTATATACAAATATATGTATCTACTTATTCCAAATTGAAATAAATTTTTTATAACCGTCCTACTAAAACTGCAACTCTTATAAATATTTTCGTTACAAATCAAATGAAAGTTTATGTTCCTTTAATAGCTGTTCAAATATATTTATTCAATAAGGTTTTACTCTGCATTTAAAAAATGCCGATTTGTTTTCTTCGCCTATCCAAATAAGTGATTACGGTTATTTTTCATAACATACCTATTTGATTTAAAAACAAAATCCTTCATAATCATAATATAATATAAGTTTGAAGACGTTTATAAGTTTCAGAATTCTGATTATACACATACCTACCTATTATGCAGAGAATATTGATCATAAAGGCATTCAAATGGAATAAGATTTTGACACTAACGATAGAACACAGTTTAGAATAGGAAGTTGAAAGCAATTAGCATAGATGGCGTGAGGCGTACTGCTTTTGAAATAATATATATATTGATTTTCGTACCACGCACTAGAAAAGTATTTCAGGGTAACCTACCCACCTACAGTTAGTAACATATTTGACGAGCTGTTGGTAAATTTATTAAATGGATATTTTTACGGTATCGATCACCCGATTTAAGAATTTAAGACTTATGAGACTTTGTAGGGAGAATATCCTGGATTTGCTGTTACACAAATTCTTTAAATATCCTGTATGTTTTGTAAAACTAATTTTTTGAAAGATTTTCGGTGCAGTGTTTGCTTATAAAATTCACTTTTTTGAAAATTTCCGATACACTGGTTTGGAAGAGTTTTCAACACACCTTTTTTTAAAAAATCGTCGTAGACGTTTTTGTTAACTCTCTGAAAATATGCGAATATGTATAAAGCAGAAATTATTTAGGAAACCATTTAACGTCTTTGAATTTACTTATAGATTATTATAAATTAAAATTGATTTTGTTTTGTTTTTAAATAAAATATGTAGCACCTAATACGTATTGAAAGTACAAAAGGCAAACATTGTAATATAATGTAATAGGTTCGTAAAAGCAGAATGTTTCCTATGATTTTATTCTGTTTAAAAACAGATAGGTACCTACACGACTGCACTGAAGGTCACGCTCACTACGGTCGATATAAGGACCGGTTTTTGTTTTCCTCTCCAGCGCTGATAAGGGTGTTTATTCTACTTCCCATTATTTTAGTTTCATTTTTTACTTCTTGTCATTACTTGAAAACATACGAAATGTTTCAAGAATTTGCTCAACAATAAATCCTTAGATATATTCTGCCTGCCATTTTGTTATTAGGTACTCATTAACGTCTTTGAATTTACTTAAAGATGATTATACATTCTGAACACTCACAATTTAAACATAGTTCTTGGTTATTTAGCAAATACTGTTTTCTTCCTAAGTTTTTGCCTTATACAAATATAGGTATACCTACTTATCACGAATTGAAATAAATTTGTTATAGCCGTCCTACTAAACCTGCAACTCCTAACAATATTTTCGTTACAAATCAAAAATGAAAGTTTATGTTCCTTTAAATGCAGAGTAAAACCTTATTGAATAAATATATTTGAACAGTTTTAAAAAAGGCCGATTTATTTTCTTCGCTCATCCAAATAAGTGATCCTACGGTATAAAGAAATTATTATTACAAAAGACTCGTAAGTTTGCCTGCCCTTTTCTATTTCGATTATTTTTCATAAACATATTTGATTTAAAAACAAAATCCTTCATAATCATAATATAATATAAGTAAGTTTGAAGACGTTTATAAGTTTCTTAAAGAATTCTGATTATTATACACATATTATGCAGAGAATATCTATTATAAAGTTGAAAGCAAATAGCATAGATGGCGTGAGGCGTACTGCTTTTGGAATAATATATATATTGATTTTCGTACCACGCACTAGAAAAGTATTTCAGGGTAACCTACCCACCTACAGTTAGTAACATATTTGACGAGCTGTCGGTAAATTTATTAAATGGATATTTTTACCGTACTGATCACTTGTAGTTTCGCAGAATCTTTTTTTTCAACGTAATCGTTAACAATCGACTTGTTTTCATATTTCAAGTAGGTAGTTGCAAACTAATTTTTACATTTTTAATCTCTCTTAATTTCTTTAAAAATCTTATTACCTAACCTACTTCTAGTGCCCAGATTACTTGGACTACTCGCTAACTTGAGGTACTTTGGTTAACAAGTTTTTCCAGAAGTCGATATATACCTACTTGGTTTTTCTTTTAAATTAGATTGTTTATAAATATTCGTTTGTGTTCGAAAACTCACTTTACTCACCGAGACGATAGGTACATTTTTATTTTGTGTAGTTCAACTAAATTGAAACTCTTGACAACGTCGCAATCGCATAATCCACACCGAAAATCAATACTTGAATACATTTTACCGCTCCCTGTATAACGAACCAAATTTTCCAATGCGTCTTCCGAAATAAACCTAAGGCATAGCATTGATTTTGTTTTTAACTAAAATATGTACCTAGTAATATGTATTTAAAGTACGAACGGTTAGGGTTATGAGACTTTGTAATATAATATATTGGCTTCGTAGGGAGAATATCCTGGATTTGCCGTTACACAAATTCTTTAAATATCCTGTATGTTTTGTAAAACTAATTTTTGCATCCCGTTATTTGAATAAGCCAGGAAAAACGTACAATTTAAATATAGTTCTTCGTTACTTAACAAATGTTTCCTTCCTTCCTTCCTATTAGACTTTTGCTTTACCTATACAAAAATATACTCATCCCAAATTTAAAATGAATTTTTTATAGCCTTCCTACTAAAACTGCAACTCATCAATATTTTCGTTACAAATCAAATGAAAGTTTATGTTCTTTCAATAGCTGTTCAAATATATTTATTCAATAATTCAAAGTTTTCTATTTTGTTGTGTACCTACAACTAACTGTGGTGTAGCTTAAAGAAAACAATTCTCTCTTTCCTAGTGTAAGGTTTTACTCGGCATTTGAAAAAGTCCGATTTATTTTCCTTCCTTACCCAAATATGTGATTACCTACGGTAGGTATAAAGAAATAATTTCTATTTCCATTATTTTTCATAACATATTTGATTTAAAAACAAAATCCGTTATAATTCATAATATAAGTAAGTTTGAAGACGTTTAGGTATAAGTTTCTTGAAGAATTCTGATTACCTATACACATAGATACAAGCATGTTTTTATAGAAATCAATAAATTTACTGAAAATGCTACAATGTTTTGTTTGAATATTCAATCAAATATATTTCTTCTTTTGTTAACAAATTATCGACGAGTGAATACTAATCATAAACTCGTTCAAAGGAAGTCATATTTTGTCACTTTAGATAGAACACAGTTTAGAAAGGGGCGTTGATAGCAAATACCTACCATAGATGGCGTGAGGCGTACTACTTTTGGAATATAATATTATTGATTACCTACCTATCTATTGAAAAATGAGTAGTGAAAATGTTTTCAATGTTGGGTTGTGCTTGAATCACATTTCATAACTTTAACAATATTCTACCTTTTGCCTTGGGGGTGATTGATTATGCATTTTTTGAAAATCGAGTACAATCTTTGTACAAGGTACCTAAGAAAGAATATGAAAATATAGATATGGATACGAGACTTTGTAATATAATATAATGGGTAGGTAGGCAGAATATCCTGGATTTGCTGTTACACAAATTCTTTAAACATTCTGTATGTTTTCTAAAACTAATTTTTGCCTCCCGTTACCACTCATTTGAATGAGCCAGGAAAAACGTATTATATAAATATACCTGGGTCTTCGTTACTTAGTAGTAAATTTTTGTTTATCTTTTTGTAATCGCTGTATGATCGGTCTGTGCTTCACCCTGTAGATGCAGGTTCACCCGAGGCTCTCAGCGGTTATCTTCTACCTCTTGGAATGTTTAGTGGAGTGTTTATCGTGTGAACGCTTGAAATTACATGTCTTGTTTTTAAGATTATTAATATTTTGTATTCCGTTGCACCGACTTTCTTTTAACAGTTTAATAATAATCATTTTATTTAATATAAAAATAGATTATGTACCTACATTTCTTTAGTTTTTGCTTTATACAAATAGGTACCTACTTCTTCCAAGTTGAAATAAATTAGTTACTTACAACCTTCCAACTAAACCTTCAATTCTTAACAATAAGTGATCATAAGTAATATAACTAATTTTCGTTACAGAACAAATAAAAGTTCATTTTCTAGAAAATTATTAAGTCCACGAAAAGATTCAGTTATAAATTTCATTTCTCAAACCCGAATTGCAATGAAAACAACGGTGTAGGTATCAGGTATAACTTACATTCTTGGCTACTCATATACCTAATAAACATTATCAACTAGAAAATATTTATCATAAAATTATTCAAATTCGTAATCATCAATATTCTATAGAATTATCACAATAGGTATATCCTAGTTAAACGTTTTTATATTCAGTTATTCGGTATACCTACCTATTATTACGCTATCCGAAAAATTCCTTTGTTTTTATCTATAGGTATATAACTGATCAGACCCTGTGACAAGACTGCCACTGCCTTTTTTCTGTCCACTGCTCTTTCAAACATTTCAGATCATTTTCGGTTTTACAAATTCGACGGCTGGTAGTTGATATGGTCTAGGAGGTGCGCATGCGTCCATATAGCATTTAAACTCTTATTCGATAATGTTAATGTGTGCCGAGTTAGCCCAGCGTAAGCGTGCTGGTCATTTAACACAGAGGACCCAGGATCGAGTCATGTCCCAGACAATTTTTTTTTTTTATTTTCTTATTGTTTTCTTCAAAAATTGACTAAAAATACGAAGAAGGTTTAGTAGGGATAGGTTTGGTTATTATTGAAAATTATTATTCAATCCTTCCCCTTCTCGAAAAAATATCAAATAATTTGTATTCCACGCGCCAAATTTTATTCGATTCTACTAATTACGCAAATTTTAATTGGTAAACAAGTAAAAGATTAATCGAAATCAGGTAGATACCTAGGTGGTAAACAGAAATTGCAACCAAATATTTAGATGTAGGTACAATCAAATTTTATTAATATCGACATAAGTTCGACCATATCGCAAAATTCTCGTAAATCTATCTATATTTAAATTCCACTCTGTATAAATCAATGCTAAATTCAAATATAACGTAGGTAATCGACTTTTCAAATATTAAAGTTATTTTTATTACTCCCTGTAGGTATATTTTAATAATGATCTTATACCTATATGTTACAACAGCGCAGACATTCAAAACAATTGACTAGCTATTACAGCTATGGCCGCCGTTTCTACTGCCAATAAAAATTCAGTACCTCGAGACGGCAATTGTTTTTCCTTGGAAATATGACTTCGAAGAATGTAAAGCTTCACGAAGTATAGTGAGATTTGTTTGATTTTGTGGCGCGTGTCTAGTAGTTTAAATAGTGCGTGTTGAGTATGTCTGCTTATTTTTAATTATGTACCTATGCCACTTAGTAGGTATATTGACTTTATTAGTATTTGTAATTTAGAAAAGTGTGAATTAGCAAGTAAAGTTTCGTGTGAAAAACATTTTAGTTCAGACTTTATTAATGTACAACAAAAGTGATGGAATCTAAGGAAAATTGCTGTAGAAATAAGTTCTGTGAAGGTATGTTTTTTATGATTTCAAGTGTCTTATTCGAATATACTTATTACTGATATTAATGTTTATACCTACCTACTTTCTCTCTTTCATAGTGTCAGGTAACAAATTCAAAAAATCCGTTTTCATAATTCATGAAAGTGAATAAAATCGTTGAGTGTTGAAATATAAAATCATAGGAGCACCTCGTAAATTATTTTGTCAGTATGGGGGACTACCGGCACTGAGAATGACACGTAGCTCTCGCTTTCTTAAAAGAGTATCCAATACGCCTTTTTGATAGAGTTTCCAATACCTACGCCTTTTTGAAAGAGTAGTCGATACACTTTTTTGAAAGAGTTATGTATACACTTATTGGAAAGTTAAATTTTCGATTCACTTTTTTGAAAATATTCTCAACAACAAATCCTAGATATTCTGCCTGCCATTTTGTTATTAGGTACTCATTAACGTCCTTGAATTTACTTAAAGATGATTATACACTCTGAACACTTACAATTTAAACATAGTTCTTGGTTATTTAGCAAATACTGTTTTCTTCCTAGGTTTTCGCTTTATACAAATATAGGTATACTTATCACGAATTGAAATAAATTTGTTATAGCCGTCCTACTAAACCTGCGACTCCTAACAATATTTTCGTTACAAATCAAAAATGAAAGTTTATGTTCCTTTAAATGCAGAGTAAAACCTTATTGAATAAATATATTTGAACAGCTTTAAAAAAGGCCGATTTATTTTCTTCGCTCATCCAAATAAGTGATCCTACGGTATAAAGAAATTATTATTACAAAAGACTCGTAAGTTTGCCTGCCCTTTTCTATTTCGATTATTTTTCATAACATATTTGATTTAAAAACAAAATCCTTCATAATCATAATATAATATAAGTAAGTTTGAAGACGTTTATAAGTTTCTTGAAGAATTCCTATTATTATACACATATTATGCAGAGAATATCTATTATAAAGTTGAAAGCAAATAGCATAGATGGCGTGAGGCGTACTGCTTTTGGAATAATATATTGATTTTCGTACCACGCACTAGAAAAGTATTTCAGGTTAACCTACCCACCTACAGTTAGTAACATATTTGACGAGCTGTCGGTAAATTTATTAAATGGATATTTTTACGGTATCGATCACCCGATTTAAGAATTTAAAACTTATGAGACTTTGTAATATAATATAATGGGTTTGTAGGGAGAATATCCTCGATTTGATGTTACACAAATTCTTTAAATATCCTGTAGGTATGTTTTGTAAAACTAATTTTTTGAAAGATTTTCGGTGCAGTGTTTGCTTATAAAATTCACTTTTTTGAAAATTTCCGATACACTGGTTTGGAAGAGTTTTCGACACACCTTTTTTTAAAAAGTATGTATAAAGCAGAAATTATTTAGGAAACTATTTAACGTCTTTGAATTTACTTATAGATTATTATAAATTAAAATTGATTTTGTTTTGTTTTTAAATAAAATATGTAGCACCTAATACGTATTTAAAGTACAAAAGGCAAACATTGTAATATAATGTAGGTAATAGGTTCGTAAATTTCTATATGATTTTATTCTGTTTAAAAATAGATAGGTACGCCTGCAGTGAAGGTCAAGCTCACGACGGTCGATATAAGGACCGGTTTTTTTTTTTCTCCAACGATGAGAAGGGTGTATATTTATTTTATTGTTTCATTTTTTACTTCTTGTCATTTCTTGAAAACATAGGGAATGTTTTAAGAATTTGCTCAACAACAAATTTTAGATATTCTGCCTGCCATTTTGTTATTAGGTACTCATTAACGTCTTTGAATTTACTTAAAGATGATTATACATTCTGAACACTTACAATTTAAACATAGTTCTTGGTTATTTAGCAAATAGGTACTGTTTTCTTCCTAGGTTTTTGCTTTATACAAATATATGTATCTACTTATCCCAAATTGAAATGAATTTGTTATAGCTGTCCTACTAAACCTGCAACTCTTAACAATATATTCGTTACAAATCAAATGAAAGTTTATGTTCCTTTAAATGCAGAGTAAAACCTTATTGAATAAATATATTTGAACAGCTTTAAAAAATGCCGATTTGTTTTCTTCGCCTATCCAAATAAGTGATTACGGTTATTTTTCATAACATACCTATTTGATTTAAAAACAAAATCCTTCATAATCATAATATAATATAAGTAAGTTTGAAGACGTTTATAAGTTTCTTAAATAATTCTGATTATTATACACATATTATGCAGAGAATATCTATTATAAAGTTGAAAGCAAATAGCATAGATGGCGTGAGGCGTACTGCTTTTGGAATAATATATATATATATATTGATTTTCGTACCACGCACTAGAAAAGTATTTCAGGGTAACCTACCCACCTACAGTTAGTAACATATTTGACGAGCTGTCGGTAAATTTATTAAATGGATATTTTTACGGTATCGATCACCCGATTTAAGAATATGAGACTTTGTAGTATAATATGATGGGTTTGTAGGGAGAATATCCTTGATTTGATGTTACACAAATTCTTTAAATATCCTGTAGGTATGTTTTGTAAAACTAATTTTTTGAAAGATTTTCGGTGCAGTGTTTGCTTATAAAATTCACTTTTTTGAAAATTTCCGATACACTGGTTTGGAAGAGTTTTCAACACACCTTTTTTTAAAAAATCGTCGTAGACGTTTTTGTTAACTCTCTGAAAATATGCGAATATGTATAAAGCAGAAATTATTTAGGAAACCATTTAACGTCTTTGAATTTACTTATAGATTATTATAAATTAAAATTGATTTTGTTTTGTTTTTAAATAAAATATGTAGCACCTAATACATATTTAAAGTACAAAAGGCAAACATTGTAATATAATGTAATAGGTTCGTAAAAGGAATGTCTATATGATTTTATTCTGTTTAAAAATAGATAGGTACCTACACGCCTGCACTGAAGGTCACGCTCACTACGGTCGATATAAGGACCGGTTTTTTTTTCCTCTCCAGCGCTGATAAGGGTGTTTATTCTGCTTCCCATTATTTTAGTTTCATTTTTTACTTCTTGTCATTACTTGAAAACATACGAAATGTTTTAAGAATTTGCTCAACAATAAATCCTTAGATATTCTGCCTGCCATTTTGTTATTAGGTACTCATTAACGTCTTTGAATTTACTTAAAGATGATTATACACTCACAATTTAAACATAGTTCTTGGTTATTTAGCAAATACTGTTTTCTTCCTAGGTTTTTGCTTTATACAAATATATGTATCTACTTATCCCAAATTGAAATAAATCTGTTATAGCCGTCCTACTAAACCTGCAACTCCTAACAATATTTTCGTTACAAATCAAAAATGAAAGTTCATGTTCCTTTAAATGCAGAGTAAAACCTTTTTTCTATTTGGATTATTTTTCATAACATATTTGATTTAAAAACAAAATCCTTCATAATCATAATATAATATAAGTAAGTTTGAAGACGTTTATAAGTTTCTTAAAGAATTCTGATTATACACATATATTATGAAGAGAATATCTATGATAAAGTTGAAAGCAAATAGCATAGATGGCGTGAGGCGTACTGCTTTTGGAATAATTTATCGATTTTACGTACCATGTACTAGAAAAGTCGTGTTAGTGTTAAGTATTTCAGTGTAACCTACCTACAGTTAGTAACATATTTGACGAGCTGTCTGTAAATTTATCAAACGGATATTTTTATCGTACTGATCACTTGTAGTTTTGCAGAATCTTTTTTTTTTGACGTAATCGTTAACAATCGACTTGTTTTCATATTTCAAGTAGGTGCAAACTAATTTTTACATTTTTAATCTCTCTTAATTTCTTTAAAAATCTTATTACCTAACCTACTTCTTGTGCCCAGATTACTTGGACTACTCGCTAACTTGAGGTACTTTGGTTAACAAGTTTTTCCAGAAGTCGATATATACCTACTTAGTTTTTCTTTTAAATTAGATTGTTTATAAATATTCCTTTGTGTTCGAAAACTCACTTTACTCACCGAGACGATAGGTACATTTTTATTTTGTGTAGTTCAACTAAATTGAAACTCTTGACAACGTCGCAATCGCATAATCCACACCGAAAATCAATACTTGAATACATTTTACCGCTCCTTGTCTAACGAACCAAATTTTCCAATGCGTCTTCCGAAATAAACCTAAGGCATAGCATTGATTTAGTTTTTAACTAAAATATTATTTAGTAATACGTATTTAAAGTACGAACGGTTAGGGTTATGAGACTTTGTAATATAATTGGCTTCGTAGGGAGAATATCCTGGATTTGCCGTTACACAAATTCTTTAAATATCCTGTATGTTTTCTAAAACTAATTTTTGCATCCCGTTATTTGAATAAGCCAGGAAAAACGTACAATTTAAATATAGTTCTTCGTTACTTAACAAATGTTTCCTTCCTTCCTATTAATTAGACTTTTGCTTTACCTATACAAAAATATACTCATCCCAAATTGAAATGAATTTTTTATAGCCATCCTACTAAAAAAACTGCAACTCATCAATATTTTCGTTACAAATCAAATGAAAGTTTATGTTCTTTCAATAGCTGTTCAAATATATTTATTCAATAATTCAAAGTTTTCTCTTTTGTTGTGTACCTACAACTAACTATGGTAGCTTAAATAAAACAATTCTCTCTTTCCTAGTGTAAGGTTTTACTCGGCATTTGAAAAAGTCCGATTTATTTTCCTTCCTTCCCCAAATATGTGATTACCTACGGTATAAAGAAATAATTTCTATTTCCATTATTTTTCATAACATATTTGATTTAAAAACAAAATCCGTTATAATTCATAATATAAGTAAGTTTGAAGACGTTGAGGTATAAGTTTCTTAAAGAATTCTGATTACCTATACACATAGATACAAGCATGTTTTTATAGAAATCAATAAATTTACTGAAAATGCTACAATGTTTTGTTTGAATATTCAATCAAATACATTTCTTCTTTTGTTAACAAATTATCGACGAGTGAATACTAATCATAAACTCGTTCAAAGGAAGTCATATTTTGTCACTTTAGATAGAACACAGTTTAGAAAGGGGCGTTGATAGCGAATACCTACCATAGATGGCGTGAGGCGTACTACTTTTGGAATATAATATTATTGATTAGGTACCTACCTATTGAAAAATGAGTAGTGAAAATGTTTTCAATGTTGGGTTGTGCTTGAATCACATTTCATAACTTTAACAATATTCTACCTTTTGCCTTGGGGTGATTGATTATGCATTTTTTTAAAAAAGAGTACAATCTTTGTACAAGGTAAGAAAGAATATGAAAATATAGATATGGATATGAGACTTTTTAATATAATATAATGGGTGCGTAGGCAGAATATCCTGGATTTGCTGTTATTTACACAAATTCTTTGAACATCCAGTAAGAATGTTTTCTTGAACTAATTTTTGCATCCCGTTACCACTCATTTGAATAAGCCAGGATGAACGTATTATTTAAATATACCTAGGTGTCCGTTACTTGGTTAATTTTTGTTAAATGTAATCGCAGTATGATGGGTCTGTGCCTCACTCTGTAGATGCAGGTTCGCCCGAGGCTCTTCTATCCCTTGGAATGTGATGGAGAGCTTATATGCATGAACGTTTGAAATTGGTTGTGTTGTTTCTAAGATTATTAATATTTTGTATTCCGTTGCGAAATATAGTTATTGGGTTATCGTCTTTTTTTTAACAGTTTAGCATTACACTGTTTTCTTCCTAGGTTTTTGCTGTATACAAATATATGTATCTACTTATCCCAAATTGAAATAAATTTGTTATAGCCGTCCTACTAAACCTGCAACTCCTAACAATATTTTCGTTACAAATCAAAAATTAAAGTTTATGTTCCTTTAAATGCAGAGTAAAACCTTATTGAATAAATATATTTGAACAGTTTTAAAAAAGGCCAATTTATTTTCTTCGCTCATCCAAATAAGTGATTAAGTTTGCAGTTCTCCATTTCGATTATTTTTCATAAACTTATTTGATTTAGGAACACATTCCTAAAAATACCATTCTGAATTTAGAAAAATGATGATCGATCCAACTTGTTGACTGAAATATCTGCGTGTGGCTGTTTGCTGATATGGGTGAGTTTTCTCACTGCGTAATCAACAAGTTTTATCCATTAGCATTCGTTTTATATCACATCAGGGTATTTCTTTGAATAAATTGAAGCTAGTAGTTTTGTTATATACCGCCAACTTAAATTCGAATTCATTAACAAAAACGGAAATCTGGCAACGCAGCGTCAAAGATTCCAACCTTCTAACACACCCCTCTTCACCCTTCGCCGGCAACAGACTGGCGGCCTTAAAGATTAACCACCGAAATTGTGAAAACAATACAGGCAATAAAAAAGTGAATATTATGACTATAATCTATATTACATTCAAGTCAATGTCAATAAGTAAATTAATTTTGTTAGTTTTAGTTAAATAAAATAACGTGTATTCTTTATACATAACACGTTTATAAGTTTCTTAAAGAATATATTATGCAGAGAATATTTATCATAAAGGCGTACTGTTTTTGGAATAATATACAGTGATGGGCAAATGTGTGGAACCAAGTAAATATCTCTGGAATTATTAGAGATATCAAAATGAAATTTGGAAGGTGGATACTACAGTAGATTGCCTATTTGTTTTCATATTTTTTAACAATTTTGAACTTCCGGTTTCACCGGAAGTAATGTCGATTTTAAAATTTGCAATGGAATACCCTGTATATTATTTTAGTTTCTGATGAAACATTTTATTGCAAATACAAAAATATCGGGTTCGATATTTTTTATTTCAATACCTACTGAGATATTAACAGAAAAGTAACTAAGGAAAGGAAAAATTTGATTGTGAAATTCATTGTAGAAGTGACAGTAGTTGTCAAAATAAGTTATTAGTGATTGTATTTGAACTTAAAAAGATTGTATTGTTTTAATTTGATCGTAAAATGGCCGAGTTAAGTGAAAGATAAAGAATAGAAATATTAATGATGATTGGGTATGGGGAGAGGAAAAGTACGCATCAAGAAGTTTGTGACCTTTTTAACATTGTTCATCAGAATGCACATTCAGTAGTGACGAAAACTTTGCGAAGGTACGACACAAGTGGAAAAGTTAGCAATCTACCAAAAAGTGGACGGTTAAAAAGTGCAAGTAATGAAGATGTAGCTCAAAATGTTGCTATATCTTTGGAAGAAAATCCTCACTTATCTACTACCGACCTCGCCAATGTGCATGGAATTAGCCGTCGTTCAGTAGGGAGGATGTTAAGGCGGGAAAAATATCATCCATACAAAATTCGCCTCGTTCAAGAACTATCCGAAGACAATGTCGACAGACGTTTACAATTTTGTGATACGATGATGGATATTTGCAACCGTGATAATAATTTCATAAGAAATGTGGTGTTTTCAGACGAGGCTACATGGGCGCAAAGTAATCCTCATTGGGTACAAGAGGCTCATACACAACACCCCGAAAAAATGAACGTTTGGGCCGGCATTTATAACAACAGAATCGTGGGACCCTTCTTCTTATAAGAAATTTTAAACGGAGATAGGTATTTACAGCTCTTAGAGACACAAGTGATTCCGGCATTGGAGGTAAATGGACAATTACCAAATAATATCTGGTTTCAGCAGGATGGAGCACTACCCCATTACGCTCGCATTGTTCGAGATCATTTAGATCACAGATGGAATGGAACAAGGGGTACTTATGAATGGCCTGCACGAAGACCCGACCTTAATCCACTAGACTATTTTCTGTGGGGTTATTTAAAGTCTAAAGTTTATGTTGATAGACCAAATAATTTGCAAGAATTAGCTGCAACAATAACTCAAGAGATCCAGAGAATTCCACCAGAAGTAATAGCTAATGTTACTAGAGAATTTACAAACCGACTTGCCTATTGTCAAGAAGTAAACGGTGCTCAGTTTGAACATCCAATACATTAATTTTAGTTTAGTTAAGTTTCAATGTTTTGAAAATCACTTAGTTTCAGTTAATAATTATGATTATTTCTTTAATGGATATTAGATTTTTCCTTTCCTTAGTTACTTTTATGTTAATATTGAAATAAAAAGTATTAAACCCGATATTTTTGTATTCGTAATAAAATGTTTCATCCGAAACTAAAATAATATACAGGGTGTTCCATTGCAAATTGTAAAATCGACATTACTTCCGGTAAAACCGGAAGTTCAAAATTGTTAAAAAATATTAAAACAAATAGGCAATCTACTGTAGTATCCACCTTCCAAATTTCATTCTGATATCTCTAATAATTCCAGAGATATTTACTTGGTTCCACACATTTGCCCATCACTGTATAGGTATATTGATTTTCGTACAACGCACTAGAAAAGTATTTCAGGGTAACCTACCTACCTACAGTTAGTAACATATTTGACGAGCTGTCGGTAAATTTATTAAATGGATAATTTTACGGTATCGATCACCCGATTTAAGAATTTAAAACTTATGAGACTTTGTAATATAATATGATGGGTTTGTAGGGAGAATATCCTCGATTTGATGTTACACAAATTCTTTAAATATCCTGTAGGTATGTTTTGTAAAACTAATTTTTTGAAAGATTTTCGGTGCAGTGTTTGATTATAAAATTCACTTTTTTGAAAACTTCCGATACACTGGTTTGGAAGAGTTTTCAACACACCTTTTTTTAAAAAATCGTCGAAGGCGTTTTTGTTAACTCTCTGAAAATAGAATTATTTAGGAAACTATTTAACGTCTTTGAATTTACTTATAGATTATTATAAATTAAAATTGATTTTGTTTTGTTTTTAAATAAAATATGTAGCACCTAATACGTATTGAAAGTACAAAAGGCAAACATTGTAATATAATGTAATAGGTTCGTAAAAGCAGAATGTTATTCTGTTTAAAAACAGATAGGTACCTACACGACTGCACTGAAGGTCACGCTCACTACGGTCGATATAAGGACCGGTTTTTGTTTTCCTCTCCAGCGCTGATAAGGGTGTTTATTCTACTTCCCATTATTTTAGTTTCATTTTTTACTTCTTGTCATTACTTGAAAACATACGAAATGTTTTAAGAATTTGCTCAACAATAAATCCTTAGATATTCTGTCTGCCATTTTGTTATTAGGTACTCATTAACGTCTTTGAATTTACTTAAAGATGATTATACATTCTGAACACTCACAATTTAAACATAGTTCTTGGTTATTTAGCAAATACTGTTTTCTTCCTAGGTTTTTGCTTTATACAAATATAGGTATACTTATCACGAATTGAAATAAATCTGTTATAGCCGTCATACTAAACCTGCAACTCCTAACAATATTTTCGTTACAAATCAAAAATGAAAGTTTATGTTCCTTTAAATGCAGAGTAAAACCTTTTTTCTATTTCGATTATTTTTCATTACATATTTGATTTAAAAACAAAATCCTCCATAATCATAATATTATATAAGTAAGTTTGAAGACGTTTATAAGTTTCTTAAAGAATTCTGATTATACACATATTATGCAGAGAATATCTATTATAAAGTTGAAAGCAAATAGCATAGATGGCGTGAGGCGTACTGCTTTTGGAATAATTTATCGATTTTACGTACCATGTACTAGAAAAGTCGTGTTAGTGTTAAGTATTTCAGTGTAACCTACCTACAGTTAGTAACATATTTGACGAGCTGTCTGTAAATTTATGAAACGGATATTTTTATCGTACTGATCACTTGTAGTTTTGCAGAATCTTTTTTTTTTGACGTAATCGTTAACAATCGACTTGTTTTCATATTTCAAGTAGGTAGTTGCAAACTAATTTTTACATTTTTAATCTCTCTTAATTTCTTTAAAAATCTTATTACCTACCTACTCCTTGTGCCCAGATTACTTGGACTACTCGCTAACTTGAGGTACTTTGGTTAACAAGTTTTTCCAGAAGTCGATATATACCTACTTAGTTTTTCTTTTAAATTAGATTGTTTATAAAATATTCCTTTGTATTCGAGACGATACATTTTTATTTTCTGTAGTTCAACTAAATTGAAACTCTTGACAACGTCGCAATCGCATAATCCACACCGAAAATCAATACTTGAATACATTTTACCGCTCCCTGTCTAACGAACCAAATTTTCCAATGCGTCTTCTCCCTCGCACCTTGTACAAAGAGCGCCCCACTCTCTGACCATGATCATCGCGCCAACCCCAAAAAGCCATTACTAAAAAAGTATCGTCAAAACTCAAGCTAGAGGATTGGTATTTAATCTATTATTTAGTTTAATTTTCAAGACAATCTCCTCATTCTGACAGTTGTAAATTCGTAACAAATTCAAAAAATCCGTTTTCATAATTCATGAAAGTGAATAAAATCGTTGAGTGTTGAAATATAAAATCATGAAAGCACCCCGTAAATTATTTTGTCAGTATAGGTGTTGGTGGGAGAAGACTCCTGGCACTCCCGGCACTAGCATTTCCACCGGCACTGCGAGTGGAGCATGTAGCTCTCGGCTTTTGTAGATACTGTAGACTATTATTTTTTAATAACCAAGTTTAACGATTTTGTTCTTACGGTGGGAAACTGTTATAATTTTTAAATATTAACCACAAAAGCCACATTTTGTTTTATTAGAAATCGTCTACCAAAAATACCATTCTGAATTTAGAAAAGTGTGAATTAGCGAATAAAGTTTTGTGTGAAAAACATTTTAGCTCGGTCTTTATTATTGTGCCTACAACAAAAACGATGTCTTCGAAGGAAAAATGCTACACAAAAAATGTTTGTAAAGGTATGTTTTTTATCATTTCAAGTGTTTTATTCGAATATAGATTTCTTATTACTGATTTCAATGTTTATACCTATTTTGTGATAATCACTTTAATTTTCATCCATAAAAATGCAAAATTTAAGAACATTTCAAATAAGTAGATATAGGTACATGGTTGATCATTTTGAGATTAAACCATTTAGTTTAGTTGGATTACAACTGATGATTATTGTTGAGCAAGCTGAAAGTTCAGTTGGGAGGAGGCTATAACAAATTTATTTTAACTTGTCGTGAAGAACATAAACCGAAATTTGTTCAGTAATGAAGAACTATATAAATGATAGTTTTTCCCTCGCTTAGGAACCTAACCAAATAATAGATTGCGGGATGCCAAAATTAGTTTGAAAAAGTATTTTAAAATTATTGGAACGTTGTTATAGTTATTGAAAAATTTTTTCGAGTTTTAATATCGACTGAAAATTTTTTTACTTTTTGATATGGACTTGGGATCATTTTTACGAGTTTTAGTATCGACTTTGAAAAAATTATTACTTTTAGATATGGACTTGGTTTTTACGAGTCTGAATATCGACTTGGGTGAATTTTTTCACATTTCGATATCGACTTTGAAACATTTTCACGAGTTTTAGTATCGACTTTGAAAAAATTATTACTTTTAGATAAATATAGACTTGGTTTTTAAGTCTGAATATCGACTTGGGAGAATTTTTTCACATTTCGATATCGACTTTGAAACATTTTCACGAGTTTTAGTATCGACTTTGAAACATTTTCACGAGTTTTAGTATCGACTTTGAAAAAATTTTTACTTTTAGATATGGACTTGGTTTTTACGAGTCTGAATATCGACTTGTAAGAATTTTTTCACATTTCGATATCGACTTTGAAACATTTTCACGAGTTTTAGTATCGACTTTGAAAAAATTATTACTTTTAGATATGGACTTGGTTTTTACGAGTCTGCATATCGACTTGTAAGAATTTTTTCACATTTCGATATCGACTTTGAAACATTTTTACGAGTTTTAGTATCGACTTTGAAACATTTTCACGAGTTTTAGTATCGACTTTGAAACATTTTCACGAGTTTTAGTATCGACTTTGAAAAAATTATTACTTTTAGATATGGACTTGGTTTTTACGAGTCTGAATATCGACTTGAAAGAATTTTTTCACATTTCGATATCGACTTTGAAACATTTTTACGAGTTTTAGTATCGACTTTGAAAAAATTTTCACTTTTAGGTATGGACTTGGTTTTTACGAGTCTGAATATCGAAATGTAAGAATTTTTTCACATTTCGATATCGACTTTGAAACATTTTCACGAGTTTTAGTATCGACTTTGAAAAAATTATTACTTTTAGATATGGACTTGGTTTTTACGAGTCTGAATATCGACTTGGGAGAATTTTTTCACATTTCGATATCGACTTTGCAACATTTTCACGAGTTTTAGTATCGACTTTGAAAAAATTTTCACTTTTAGATATGGACTTGGTTTTTACGAGTCTGAATATCGAGTTGGGAGAATTTTTTCACATTTCGATATCGACTTTGAAACATTTTCACGAGTTTTAGTATCGACTTTGAAAAAATTATTACTTTTAGATATGGACTTGGTTTTTACGAGTCTGAATATCGACTTGTAAGAATTTTTTCACATTTCGATATCGACTTTGAAACATTTTTACGAGTTTTAGTATCGACTTCTTGGTTTTTAAGTTTGAATATCGACTTGAAAGAATTTTTTCACATTTCTATATCGACTTTGAAACATTTTCACGAGTTTTAGTATCGACTTTGAAAAAATTATTACTTTTAGATATGGACTTGGTTTTTAAGTCTGAATATCGACTTGGAGAATTTTTTCACATTTCGATATCGACTTTGAAACATTTTTACGAGTTTTAGTATCGACTGGTTTTTAAGAGTTTGAATATCGACGTTTTCAGGAGTTTTAGTATCGACTTTGAAAAAATTATTACTTTTAGATATGGACTTGGTTTTTAAGTCTGAATATCGACTTGGGAGAATTTTTTCACATTTCGATATCGACTTTGAAACATTTTTACGAGTTTTAGTATCGACTTTGAAAAAATTATTACTTTTAGATATGGACTTGGTTTTTAAGTCTGAATATCGACTTGGGAGAATTTTTTCACATTTCGATATCGACTTTGAAACATTTTTACGAGTTTTAGTATCGACTTTGAAAAAATTTTTACTTTTAGATATGGACTTGGTTTTTACGAGTCTGAATATCGACTTGGGAGAATTTTTTCACATTTCGATATCGACTTTGAAACATTTTTACGAGTTTTAGTATCGACTTTGAAAAAATTATTACTTTTAGATATGGACTTGGTTTTTACGAGTCTGAATATCGACTTGTAAGAATTTTTTCACATTTCGATATCGACTGAAACATTTTCACGAGTTTTAGTATCGACTTTGAAACATTTTCACGAGTTTTAGTATCGACTTTGAAAAAATTATTACTTTTAGATATGGACTTGGTTTTTACGAGTCTGAATATCGACTTGGGATAATTTTTTCACATTTCTATATCGACGAAACATTTTTACGAGTTTTAGTATCGACTTCTTGGTTTTTAGGAGTTTGAATATCGACTTGTAAGAATTTTTCACATTTCGATATCGACTTTGCAACATTTTCACGAGTTTTAGTATCGACTTTGAAAAAATTATTACTTTTAGATATGGACTTGGTTTTTAAGTCTGAATATCGACTTGGGAGAATTTTTTCACATTTCTATATCGACTTTGAAACATTTCCACGAGTTTTAGTATCGACTTTGAAAAAATTATTACTTTTAGATATGGACTTGGTTTTTAAGTCTGAATATCGACTTGGAGAATTTTTTCACATTTCGATATCGACTTTGAAACATTTTTACTAGTTTTAGTATCGACTGGTTTTTAAGAGTTTGAATATCGACGTTTTCACGAGTTTTAGTATCGACTTTGAAAAAATTATTACTTTTAGATATGGACTTGGTTTTTAAGTCTGAATATCGAGTTGGGAGAATTTTTTCACATTTCGATATCGACTTTGAAACATTTTCACGAGTTTTAGTATCGACTTTGAAAAAATTTTCACTTTTAGATATGGACTTGGTTTTTACGAGTCTGAATATCGACTTGTAAGAATTTTTTCACATTTCGATATCGACTTTGAAACATTTTTACGAGTTTTAGTATCGACTTCTTGGTTTTTAAGTTTGAATATCGACTTGAAAGAATTTTTTCACATTTCTATATCGACTTTGAAACATTTTTACGAGTTTTAGTATCGACTTCTTGGTTTTTAAGTTTGAATATCGACTTGAAAGAATTTTTTCACATTTCTATATCGACTTTGAAACATTTTTACGAGTTTTAGTATCGACTTTGAAAAAATTTTCACTTTTAGATATGGACTTGGTTTTTAAGTCTGAATATCGAGTTGGGAGAATTTTTTCACATTTCGATATCGACTTTGAAACATTTTCACGAGTTTTAGTATCGACTTTGAAAAAATTTTCACTTTTAGATATGGACTTGGTTTTTACGAGTCTGAATATCGACTTGGGAGAATTTTTTCACATTTCTATATCGACTTTGAAACATTTTTACGAGTTTTAGTATCGACTTCTTGGTTTTTAAGAGTTTGAATATCGACTTGTAAGAATTTTTTCACATTTCGATATCGACTTTAAAACATTTTTACGAGTTTTAGTATCGACTTTGAAAAAATTTTTACTTTTAGATATGGACTTGGTTTTTACGAGTCTGAATATCGAGTTGGGAGAATTTTTTCACATTTCGATATCGTTTTTGAAACATTTTCACGAGTTTTAGTATCGACTTTGAAAAAATTTTCACTTTTAGATATGGACTTGGTTTTTACGAGTCTGAATATCGACTTGGGAGAATTTTTTCACATTTCTATATCGACTTTGAAACATTTCCACGAGTTTTAGTATCGACTTTGAAAAAATTATTACTTTTAGATATGGACTTGGTTTTTAAGTCTGAATATCGACTTGGAGAATTTTTTCACATTTCGATATCGACTTTGAAACATTTTTACGAGTTTTAGTATCGACTTCTTGGTTTTTAAGAGTTTGAATATCGACTTGTAAGAATTTTTTCACATTTCGATATCGACTTTAAAACATTTTTACGAGTTTTAGTATCGACTTTGAAAAAATTTTTACTTTTAGATATGGACTTGGTTTTTACGAGTCTGAATATCGAGTTGGGAGAATTTTTTCACATTTCGATATCGTTTTTGAAACATTTTCACGAGTTTTAGTATCGACTTTGAAAAAATTTTCACTTTTAGATATGGACTTGGTTTTTACGAGTCTGAATATCGACTTGGGAGAATTTTTTCACATTTCTATATCGACTTTGAAACATTTTCACGAGTTTTAGTATCGACTTTGAAAAAATTATTACTTTTAGATATGGACTTGGTTTTTAAGTCTGAATATCGACTTAAAGAATTTTTTCACATTTCGATATCGACTTTGAAACATTTTTACGAGTTTTAGTATCGACTGGTTTTTAAGAGTTTGAATATATACGTTTTCACGAGTTTTAGTATCGACTTTGAAAAAATTATTACTTTTAGATATGGACTTGGTTTTTAAGTCTGAATATCGACTTGGGAGAATTTTTTCACATTTCGATATCGACTTTGAAACATTTTTACGAGTTTTAGTATCGACTTTGAAAAAATTTTTACTTTTAGATATGGACTTGGTTTTTAAGTCTGAATATCGAGTTGGGAGAATTTTTTCACATTTCGATATCGACTTTGAAACATTTTCACGAGTTTTAGTATCGACTTTGAAAAAATTTTCACTTTTAGATATGGACTTGGTTTTTACGAGTCTGAATATCGACTTAGGAGAATTTTTTCACATTTCTATATCGACTTTGAAACATTTTTACGAGTTTTAGTATCGACTTTGAAAAAATTATTACTTTTAGATATGGACTTGGTTTTTACGAGTCTGAATATCGACTTGTAAGAATTTTTTCACATTTCGATATCGACTTTGAAACATTTTTACGAGTTTTAGTATCGACTTCTTGGTTTTTAAGTTTGAATATCGACTTGAAAGAATTTTTTCACATTTCTATATCGACTTTGAAACATTTTTACGAGTTTTAGTATCGACTTCTTGGTTTTTAAGTTTGAATATCGACTTGAAAGAATTTTTTCACATTTCTATATCGACTTTGAAACATTTTTACGAGTTTTAGTATCGACTTTGAAAAAATTTTCACTTTTAGATATGGACTTGGTTTTTAAGTCTGAATATCGAGTTGGGAGAATTTTTTCACATTTCGATATCGACTTTGAAACATTTTCACGAGTTTTAGTATCGACTTTGAAAAAATTTTCACTTTTAGATATGGACTTGGTTTTTACGAGTCTGAATATCGACTTGGGAGAATTTTTTCACATTTCTATATCGACTTTGAAACATTTTTACGAGTTTTAGTATCGACTTCTTGGTTTTTAAGAGTTTGAATATCGACTTGTAAGAATTTTTTCACATTTCGATATCGACTTTAAAACATTTTTACGAGTTTTAGTATCGACTTTGAAAAAATTTTTACTTTTAGATATGGACTTGGTTTTTACGAGTCTGAATATCGAGTTGGGAGAATTTTTTCACATTTCGATATCGTTTTTGAAACATTTTCACGAGTTTTAGTATCGACTTTGAAAAAATTTTCACTTTTAGATATGGACTTGGTTTTTACGAGTCTGAATATCGACTTGGGAGAATTTTTTCACATTTCTATATCGACTTTGAAACATTTTCACGAGTTTTAGTATCGACTTTGAAAAAATTATTACTTTTAGATATGGACTTGGTTTTTAAGTCTGAATATCGACTTAAAGAATTTTTTCACATTTCGATATCGACTTTGAAACATTTTTACGAGTTTTAGTATCGACTGGTTTTTAAGAGTTTGAATATATACGTTTTCACGAGTTTTAGTATCGACTTTGAAAAAATTATTACTTTTAGATATGGACTTGGTTTTTAAGTCTGAATATCGACTTGGGAGAATTTTTTCACATTTCGATATCGACTTTGAAACATTTTTACGAGTTTTAGTATCGACTTTGAAAAAATTATTACTTTTAGATATGGACTTGGTTTTTACGAGTCTGAATATCGACTTGGGATAATTTTTTCACATTTCTATATCGACTTTGAAACATTTTTACGAGTTTTAGTATCGACTTCTTGGTTTTTAGGAGTTTGAATATCGACTTGTAAGAATTTTTCACATTTCGATATCGACTTTGCAACATTTTCACGAGTTTTAGTATCGACTTTGAAAAAATTATTACTTTTAGATATGGACTTGGTTTTTAAGTCTGAATATCGACTTGGGAGAATTTTTTCACATTTCTATATCGACTTTGAAACATTTTCACGAGTTTTAGTATCGACTTTGAAAAAATTATTACTTTTAGATATGGACTTGGTTTTTAAGTCTGAATATCGACTTGGAGAATTTTTTCACATTTCGATATCGACTTTGAAACATTTTTACTAGTTTTAGTATCGACTGGTTTTTAAGAGTTTGAATATCGACGTTTTCACGAGTTTTAGTATCGACTTTGAAAAAATTATTACTTTTAGATATGGACTTGGTTTTTAAGTCTGAATATCGACTTGGGAGAATTTTTTCACATTTCGATATCGACTTTGAAACATTTTTACGAGTTTTAGTATCGACTTTGAAAAAATTTTTACTTTTAGATATGGACTTGGTTTTTAAGTCTGAATATCGAGTTGGGAGAATTTTTTCACATTTCGATATCGACTTTGAAACATTTTCACGAGTTTTAGTATCGACTTTGAAAAAATTTTCACTTTTAGATATGGACTTGGTTTTTACGAGTCTGAATATCGACTTAGGAGAATTTTTTCACATTTCTATATCGACTTTGAAACATTTTTACGAGTTTTAGTATCGACTTTGAAAAAATTATTACTTTTAGATATGGACTTGGTTTTTACGAGTCTGAATATCGACTTAGGAGAATTTTTTCACATTTCTATATCGACTTTGAAACATTTTTACGAGTTTTAGTATCGACTTTGAAAAAATTATTACTTTTAGATATGGACTTGGTTTTTACGAGTCTGAATATCGACTTGTAAGAATTTTTTCACATTTCGATATCGACTTTGAAACATTTTTACGAGTTTTAGTATCGACTTCTTGGTTTTTAAGTTTGAATATCGACTTGAAAGAATTTTTTCACATTTCTATATCGACTTTGAAACATTTTTACGAGTTTTAGTATCGACTTCTTGGTTTTTAAGTTTGAATATCGACTTGAAAGAATTTTTTCACATTTCTATATCGACTTTGAAACATTTTTACGAGTTTTAGTATCGACTTTGAAAAAATTTTCACTTTTAGATATGGACTTGGTTTTTAAGTCTGAATATCGAGTTGGGAGAATTTTTTCACATTTCGATATCGACTTTGAAACATTTTCACGAGTTTTAGTATCGACTTTGAAAAAATTTTCACTTTTAGATATGGACTTGGTTTTTACGAGTCTGAATATCGACTTGGGAGAATTTTTTCACATTTCTATATCGACTTTGAAACATTTTTACGAGTTTTAGTATCGACTTCTTGGTTTTTAAGAGTTTGAATATCGACTTGTAAGAATTTTTTCACATTTCGATATCGACTTTAAAACATTTTTACGAGTTTTAGTATCGACTTTGAAAAAATTTTTACTTTTAGATATGGACTTGGTTTTTACGAGTCTGAATATCGAGTTGGGAGAATTTTTTCACATTTCGATATCGTTTTTGAAACATTTTCACGAGTTTTAGTATCGACTTTGAAAAAATTTTCACTTTTAGATATGGACTTGGTTTTTACGAGTCTGAATATCGACTTGGGAGAATTTTTTCACATTTCTATATCGACTTTGAAACATTTTCACGAGTTTTAGTATCGACTTTGAAAAAATTATTACTTTTAGATATGGACTTGGTTTTTAAGTCTGAATATCGACTTAAAGAATTTTTTCACATTTCGATATCGACTTTGAAACATTTTTACGAGTTTTAGTATCGACTGGTTTTTAAGAGTTTGAATATATACGTTTTCACGAGTTTTAGTATCGACTTTGAAAAAATTTTCACTTTTAGATATGGACTTGGTTTTTAAGTCTGAATATCGAGTTGGGAGAATTTTTTCACATTTCGATATCGACTTTGAAACATTTTCACGAGTTTTAGTATCGACTTTGAAAACATTTTTACTTTTAGATATGGACTTGGTTTTTACGAGTCTGAATATCGAGTTGGGAGAATTTTTTCACATTTCGATATCGACTTTGAAACTTTTTTACGAGTTTTAGTATCGACTTCTTGGTTTTTAAGAGTTTGAATATCGACTTGTAAGAATTTTTTCACATTTCGATATCGACTTTGAAACATTTTTACGAGTTTTAGTATCGACTTTGAAAAATTTTTTACTTTTAGATATGGACTTGGTTTTTACGAGTCTGAATATCGACTTGTAAGAATTTTTTCACATTTCGATATCGACTTTGAAACATTTTCACGAGTTTTAGTATCGACTTTGGAAAAATTATTACTTTTAGATATGGACTTGGTTTTTACGAGTCTGAATATCGACTTGGGAGAATTTTTTCACATTTCTATATCGACTTTGAAACATTTTCACGAGTTTTAGTATCGACTTTGAAAAATGTTTCACATTTCGTTGCGGTTGATTGTTATTTGAAGCAGGTAATAAATTGTAGGGGCATAGGTATATACTTGTGGATATATTCGATTAGTGTGACATTGAGATTATGAAGAATGTTGAAAACTTTGAAGTTTGGTTAAAAAATTGTTATTCTAGGTATTTGTGAATACATAGAAGCTTGTAATACGTTGTTGTGAATGGGAGCGTCGGAATTCCGTAACGCTCCGCTTTGCTCCGCCTTTTCGACGTCCGATCCGAAATTCGATGCGCCTCTTCGCGATTTTACCGATTTGGTAAATTAGACGCAAAGAAAATTTCAACGCTGCCGTTCACAACAATGTATTAGAAGTTTGTATGTATTGATAAATACGTGGAATAATTATTTTTTGAGCAAACTTGGCGTTTTGAATATTCTTGACAATCTGGATGTCATATTAATTGAATATATGCAAAAGTATATAGTCCAAGAGCCCAGGGCAGCCAGACGTTGTTTATTTTCTGATTAACAAAATGTATCGTACTGAGTAGTGTTGGAGTATACTATGAAGGTATACATACCTGCTAGCTTGGGCCGGCGGCCAATTTACAGGTACCAGGTATGTTTTTAAAAAGAATTGAATTATAGATAGGTAAGTATTTATTACAAGTTTATGTTGAGATAATTGAAGAAAGAATGAAATTTTATAATATGAAAGTAACTAGGTAAGGTACATGGTCTTGATAAGATAAATAAGTTCCTAGGATTACATGATATCTCTTGTGTGCTTATGTGTGCAGAATGGTTGCATGTTACTCTGGCAACACTGTTTGTCAGTCAGTCAGTCAGTCAGTCCATTGTTATTTGAAGGAGTGATTAAATTTTATGGGCATCGGTATATACGTTTGGATATATATATATATATGACATTGAGATTGTGAAGAATATTGAAGACTTTAAGTTTGGTGAAAAAATTGTTATTCTATGTATTTATGAAGACATAGAAGCTTGTAATAGGTTGTTGTGAATGGGAGCGTCGGAATCCCGTAACGCTCCGCTCCGCCTTTTCGACATCCGATCCGAAATTCGATGCGCCGCTCCGTGATATGCCGATTTGGTAAATTTCAACGCTCCCGTTCACAACAATGTATTAGAAGTTTGTATGTATTGATAAATAGGTACGGATAATAATGATTTTTTGAGCAAACTTGGAGCTTTGAATATTGTTGACAATCTGTGTATATCATATTAATTGAATATATGCAAAAGTATAAATAATATGTGCACGTAGAATTGATTGCCTCTATAATGAATTTGGCTGTGAAATGTATGGAATACATAGCAAATATTGAATTTCTTTTCTCTATCCCATTGACTGTGTGCTAGACTTTTAATTTGTAAAACCTTGATAGTTCTTTTGTCTCTTGTACTTTGCTATTTCGAAATTGGGTCGTGGATGGGGAGACCATCACCTGAGACATGTTTGCCACGACGGGATTCGAGAGCCATGGCTCTCCTTCGGTGTCTTCGGTGATGGACTCCCGTACCGCATTCTCCGTGAGTTGCATACCTAGCCAAAGCTGCATAAGCTGAAGGTACTGCGATTGACGGTGTATTTTGTGACCACGCCTCGATACCCACAATGGATGATGACAATAATTTACGATAGATATAAAATTATCCATCCAATCCTGATTTGTGTACAAGCATAAATTTCTATTTCTAATTTCTATTACTTGTAGGTATACCTATACCTATACCTGTTTTTGGTTCTTTTTCTCCCTTTAATATTTTCTTTATTATGGTAGGTATGTATAATTTGTTATTCTGGAACGGGGTCGTGGACGGGGGAGACCATCACCTGAGGCATGTTTGCCATGACGGGATTCGAGAGCCGCGGCTCTCCTTCGGTGTCTCCGGTGATGGTCTCCCGTACCGCATTCTCCGTGAGCTGCAGACCTAGCCAAAGCTGCATAAGCTGAAGGTACTGCAACTCGCGGTGTATTCTATGACCACACCTCGGATGATGACAATAATTTATGATACCTACATATAAAATTTTGTATCCATTCCTGATTTGTATTCCTAATTTGTATTACTTGTATAGGTACCTATAAATTTTTGTTCTTTTTCTCGGTTTTTGTATTTTCTTTATTATGGTATTTATAATGTGTTGTTCTGGAACGGTGTCGTGGATGGGGGAGACCATCACCTGAGACATGTTTGCCATGACGGGATTCGAGAGCCACGGCTCTCCTTCGGTGTCTACGGTGATGGACTCCTGTACCACATTCTCCGTGAGTTGCAGACCTAGCCAAAGCTGCATAAGCTGGAGATACTGCAACTCGCGGTGTATTCTGTGACCACACCTCGGATGATGACAATAATTTATGATACCTACATATAAAATTTTCCATCCATTCCTGATTCGTGTACAACCATAAATTTCTATTTGTAAGGGTTTTTGAGTGATTTGAAGCTCCTTTGAGTGTTTTGGTGTGTTTTTGTATGTATGTGAGTGAAATAGGATGGAAAATGGTCCAATTGCTAGATAAGTTTCGTTATTTGGTAGAATCGAGCGATTTCGTGCATTAGGTATTCACTATAAAAGTACCTTGGTACCTAGATACTTGTAATAAAGGCAAATGAATATTATAGTCCGATAAAGATCCCCGAGATTCTGCATGGAAGAGCTGTATGGTCGCGAATATCAACGTTTATAAGGGTATTTTGTGGTCGGGGAATTGAATGGCACTATTCGCAACATCCAAGTTGGTGGAAATGACGGAAAGTTTGTTAAAAATTGACGTTTTCTCGGTAACTATTCGATTTAGGTATGAAAAAAGTTTCAAATCAATGTTGTAGAGCGCAAAATTTTACGTTGAAATAATACCTCACTTGTTGAATTTCATTGAGAATTATAGATTTTCTCGACCATTTCCGAATCCGCTGGAAATGAACGCTGAGTAGCAAAATAATGATTTGAAGAATTAATTGTTTTGAAATTTTTTTTGTATATGAACAAATGTTTTTCACAGTGGTTTATCAAAAAGTAATTGCTTTTAGTGTTTTTGTATTTTTAGGTCTATTAAATGATAAAAATGTTAACTTCCAGCGGATTTGAAAATGGTTGAGAAAATCTATAAGTAATTCTGAATGAAATTTAACAAGTGAGGTAGTAGGTATTTGGACGTAAAATTTTGCGCTCTACAAGTTTTATTTGAAAGTTTTTTTGATAGATGGAATACCTAGTTGCCGAGAAAAGGTGAATATTAAGAAATGTTCCGATATTTTCACTATTTCCTGGTAAAATTGTATGTTGCGAATAGTTTTATTTGATTCCCCGTCCCCAAAATACTAACCCTTATAAACGTAGATATTCGCGACCATGCAGAATCTTTGGGATCTTTATTGGACTATGAATTGGGGAGTGTGTTTTGTTTGATCATTACCTACTTCCTGATATTTATTAGGTAGGTTTGGTAATCATAGCAATTATTATATTAATAAAAGGTAGTAGCTTCGCCGATATTTTGTGGTTTCTTTTAAAATTGTTAGGAACGTAGATATGTAGGTAGAGGTAGGTATATATTTTTATTATACAGGGTTTAGATACCAATGTTACGACAAACTTGGATATAGGTAATATATGGGTTCTGTTTAGGCCTATTGCCTATTGCCTATTTTTGTATGTAGGTATGTAGGTACGCAGAAAGGTCGACAATAGGGTGAATTCTATAAGAAGTGGTTAAAAATGAACGGCACGCCCGCCGTTATATAATCTGACGGAGTTTCCGCTATTAGAAATGTTTTATTTAGTCTATACATACCTACTTATTGAATATTAAGAGGTATGCAGTCCAATTAAGAGTTTTCCGTTAATAGGATTCTAAAGCTTATTATTCGTAGAGATTCGTAAAATGGAGTTGGAAGATTGTCTAATTTTGAACAATACGTTAAAATTTAACATTTGCTTAAAGTTAGAGAATTGCACCTAATGAAGGTTTCGTTCAACTTTGTATAGGTGCAATTCTGTAAGCAAACTTTTAACGCATCGTTAAAAATTAGACAAGACAGTCTGCTAAATCCATTTTACTATTCTGTATGCAAAATAATCTTGAAAATATGAACGGAAAACTCTTAATTGGACACCATACCTATATGTTAAAATTGAAATCCTAATCTTGACTATGTAGGTATAGATTAAAAGATTTGTAATAGCGGAAACTTGGTCAAACATAAAGGCTTGCCGTTAATTTTCAACCACTTTATAGAATTTACCCTAATTTCAATATAAATTTCTATAGGTAATATACCTATGGTGTTTGTGGTGCAATGGTTCTAATGTGTTTATAATTTGATGCGTTAAATGAACCCGATAGAAATGAAAAGCAGTTTATGTATAGAATTGAGGTCCTAAGAGGAAGAAATACAGTCCACTAACCCGAAAAACAATCCCCAACAGGTTCTTTTAAGATGAAAAAGATGAAAAAAATGTTATGAATAAAAATAATAGGTAGATGTCTTTAAGGTCCATAATATTTTGAAATGATATCAAAGTATCCTACCTACAGAGTACAGAGTGCTGCAGGCATAACTCCGTTACAAACCAGACAAATGATATGATTTTTGAAGTGAGAACCCCGGTAGGTAAGTAGGCATATTATACCGAATTCGGATTGCTCACGGAATTTTTAGAAGCTTTTAATACTAGGTTTTGCAACGTTATACCTACCTACCTACCTACCTACCTACCTATAGAGTTGTTGAAAATGTATGGACATGTTTAGGTGAAAATCTTTGGTAATTGAACGGTATGTAGGTAGTTTATGGTTAGATAGGACGTAATACGTAGGAGAAAAAAGGAAAAAACGTTATTTTGCCTTTGAGAGTTTCGTAATATTATGCAATATGTCCGTATTGTATGATATTAAGAAAGAACAGGCAAAATAAAATGTTTTCTTCAACGCACGCACTTACAATATCTAAGCTACAACAGAGCGCTGATTTACCTACCTATGATTTTCACCTAAATGTGTCCATATCTTTTGAAGAACTCTGTAGGTAGGTAGGTATAACGTAGCAAAACCTCGTAGGTATTATGAGCTTCTGAAAAATGTGAGCAATCCGAATTGGGTGTAACATAGGTACCTATGTACAGTACAGCGGTTCTCATTTAAAAAATGATATGTCTGATTTGTAAGGGAGTTATGCATGCAGGCGCAGGCAGCACTCTGTAAGTAGGATAGTTGGATATAGATAATTTGAAAATATTGATCTTAAAGACATCTACCTAGTACCTATTTTTGTTGATACCTAACATTGTTCGATACCTATCTCTTAAAATAATCCACATATCGAAGTTAGGAGCTTATAAACGCATAAAATTATAAAGAAATTAGAACCATTGCACAACAAACAACATAGGTAGGTATACTTATTAGGTACCTATATAAATTTATATTGAAATACAAAGTTGAAACGAAACCGTCATTGTCGACCTTTCTGCGATAAATGAATTACCTCACGCCTTCACTGGTGTAATCTAAGAAAAGTGCTGACTGCAACTATAGCATATTATATTATATTTCGTTATCTATGAACAAGTGTTTTCAGTAATTAAGATTGGTAGGTGGTATCTACTTCTACACCCTGTATAATGAAAATATATATTATGCCAAGAAAAGTTGGTAAGAATTTGAAAAGAAGCTGGTTAAAATATGGGCGAAGCTTAGTAGGTACGTAGGTATTATTAGATAATATAATAATTATGATGATTAACTACTTACCTAATGAATATAATATCTGGAAGTAGTGATGAAAGAAAAGAAAAGATACTTCCTAATGGGTATCAATTTGCGTTAATTAGTTGATTACAAGTAGGTACCTTTATACAGGGTGTTTTAAAATGACACAACGTTTGCAAGTTTTCATGTAGATACCTCTCATAAAAGTGAACAAAATGATATAAGGAATGAGAAGTCGAAGTCCAGCTCATTTACTTTTCGAGATACGGTGGATGGGGTGTTGAACTTATGAAAAATTAAATGTTTTCTTTCATTCGATAACTTTCAAATGGATGGATGGATAAATTCATTTCACATTTAGCAAGTTGTTTTCAAATGTAAAAGGGCATACCTATTTTCATGGAAAAACAATTTTCAAATTTTCAATTCTACATCCAGTGCATGGTATGGTGTACATTTAGAAAAATATATGTCACCTTTCCCCTCCCCTCCCATTTTTTACGCCTCCACTGACATTTTAAGTAATTTTTATTAAAATTTGTATTCCTCAATGGTTTCCACGTGAAAAACATGTATAGTTTTGAAGATATTTAATGTTTCCATGAAGTCTGCAAGATCACTTTTTAATAATGAAATGAAAAAATAATTTTCTTGTATTTCTTTTAATGACTGACTACCAAATTAGTCTAGTTATGGTTAGAATATGTGGGTAAGAAAAAGTATTCTGTGAAACAGCAATGCATCTAAATCTAAAACATTGAGAAAAGATAACATAAGAATTGATTACAATAAAAAATAATATAATTAAGTAGTTAGAAATTTAAACAATATAGGTGCATAATTTTTCACTAACAAGAGATGTTGAAAATTTCGTCCATTTACATGTAAACATAAACATACAATAGTAGAAACGGAGGAGGAACTGATGATAGCAAGAATCCATGCAGCTACACGAATTATTTACGGACACGGTAATCATCCAGTCTTTCCTTTCTAAAATATGCGATAATGCGATTTTCAATGAGAAAACGTTGCGGATTATGTTTATGTTTAAATGTTTAAATGTAAATGGACGAAACTTTAAACATCTCTTGTTAGTGAAAAATTATGTAGGTTAGGTATATTGTTTAAATTTCTAACTACTTAATTATATTATTTTTTATTGTAATCAATTCTTATGGTAATAAAATCACACACAAGTTTGGAATACCTAAGTATTTTCAACAATCTCTTGTCAATGTTGTTTTAGATGCATTGCTGTTTGACAGAATAATTTTTCTTACCCACACATTCTAACCATAACTAGACTAGTTTGGTAGTCAGTCATTAAAAGAAATAGAAGAAAAATATTTTTTGATTTCATTATTAAAAAGTGATGTTGCAGACTTGATGGAAACATTAAATATGTTGAAAACTATACATGTTTTGATATGACGTAAAGGTTATGCGTTTTTGACGTGGAAACCAACCATTGAGGAATATAAATTTGAATAAAAATTACTTTGAATGCCAGTGGAAGCGTAAAAAATGGGAGGGAAAAGGTGATATATCTTTTTCTAAATATACACCATGCACTGGATGTAGAATTGAAAATTTGAAACTTTGAAAATTGTTTTTCCATCAAAATATGCCCTTTAACATTTTAAAACAACGCAACCTGCCAAATGTGAAATGAATTTATCCATCCATCCATCCATTTGAAAGTTATCGAATGAAAGAAAACATTTAATTTTTCATAAGTTCAACACCACCCCTAACCTAACCGTATTTCGAAAAGTAAAAATGAGCTGGACGTCTCATATTCCTTATATCATCATTTTGTTGAGTTTTATGAGAGGTATTTACATGCAAAGTTGCAAACGTTGTAAGTGTCATTTGAAAACACCCTGTATATAGGCAGTTAGTGAATTTTGTATTTTGTGAAAAAAAATCAATATAGGGTTGGTTATGATTGAAAAGGGCGCGTGAGCGTTGGTTCGCGCATGCGCACTGGAAATCCTGTCTTGGGATGGTAGGAGGTTTTGGGGTGAGGCGAATAAAAGTTAGGGAGACGGCGCGTGAGCGGCGGTTCGCGCATGCGCATTGGCAATCCTCTGTTGGGAAGGAGGTTCTCAGTGAGACGGACGGACGGACGGACGATGGTTAGTATCAGTCAGTCCATCGTTATAGAAGGAGGTAGTAGATTGTAGGGGCATATATAGTTGGGTATAGGTATATTGGATTAGTGTGGGATTGAGATTGTGAAGGATGTTGAAGACTTTGAGTTTGTTGAAAAAATGGTTATTCTAGGTATTTGTGAATACATAGAAGCTTGTAATACTTATGTTATGAACGGGAGCGTCGGAATTCCGTAACGTTCCGCTCCGCTCCGCCTCGCCTCTTTGACGCCCGATCGAAATTGCTCCCGTTCACAACAATGTAGGTATTAGAAGTTTGTATGTATTGATAAATAGGTAGAATAATGATTTTTTGAGCAAACTTGAAGTTTTGAATATCCTTTACAATCTGGATGTCACATAAATCGAATATACCTATGCATAAGTATATTTGCACGTAGAATTGACTGCCTCTATAATCATCGAAGCTGAGAATTATCCCGTCGTGCCGGAGTTTGACGCGCTGCGTTGTTATTTGCAACGTGGCGCGCTCGGAAATTGGATGCTTGTAAATTTGGCAACACGGTGCTGCAAAACTCGTCCCTCGGCTTGTCGAATTAACATTCTAACATTCGACGCGCCGAGCGGCGAATTTGGCAACGCCGTGTTATTAAATTTCGAAGTGTCGGAATTCCGAGCGCGCCGCGTTGCAAAATGCAACACGGCGAGCCATCCGTGCTCGTGCTCGGCGAGATTTGGCAACATTGTGCCGATAAATCCCGCCCCCCGGCGTGTCGATGCGACGCGCCGCGCGGCAGAATTTCCGGCGTTTTGCTGCCGAATCCCGGCGTGCCACGATATCCGGCAACGTCGCATTTTCAAATCCCGTCGCCTGGCGTGTCGAATTTCCTACGCGCCGCGGTGCCGATGGCAACCCGGCACGCTACGAAATTCGGCGCGTCAAACGGCGGGATTTGTCGCTGCAACGTTGCCGTGTCGCCAATTTCGTCCCCCGGCGTGTCGAATTTTTATTCGGCGCGCCGAGCGGCGAAATCGGGCAACGTCGCATTGCCTAATCCCGGCGTGCCGCCTCCAATCGCCGTTCCGAAATCTGGCAACACCGCATTTCCAAAATTCCGCCTGGCGCGCCGGATTTTCACGCGCCGCATTGCAAATGGCAACGCGGCGAGATTTCCGGTGCGCCCGGCGGGATTTGGCAACGCCGTGCTGCCAGTTCCCGCTGCGGCGATTTCCGGCGAAATTTCGTTGCGCCGTGTTGCGAAATCTGGCAACACTGCGCCGCCAAAATTCACCCCTCTGCGTGTCGAATTTGCATCCGACGCGCCGAGCGGCGAAATTTGCCGCCGCCGTGCCGCCGAATCCCGCAGCGCCGCGCCACGAAATCCGCCGATCCGGTCGCGCCGAAATTTGGCAACGCCGCATTCCCAAATCCCGTCGCTCGGCGTGTCGAATTTCCAAGCGCCGCGTTGCCGGCCCAACGCGGAGCTTCGAAATCCGACCTGTCGAGCGGCGAGATTTGGCAACCCTGCGTTGCCGAATCCCGGCGCGTCGAAATGGTCAGATTTCCGACGAAATTTGTAGCGTGGCGTTGCGAATCTCGGCAACACTGCGCCGGTAGATTCGTCGCCGGGCCCGTCGAATTTGCATTCGACGCGCCAGGCGGCGAATTTTCCCGGTGCCCCGCTGCCGAGCTCCGCACCGCCACGCCACGAAATCCGTCGCGAAATCCCTTTGCGTCGAAATTCGACAATACTGAATTACCAAGTCCCGTTGCTCGACGTGTCGAATTTCCAAAATCCGACGCGTCGAGCTGCGAGATTTGGCAACACCGTGTTGCCGAGTTGCGCCGCAAAATTACGCCGCCGTTCCCGATGAAGACCGTCGCGCCGTATTTCCGATTCCCGGCGAAGTCCGCTGCGCCGTTTCCCGATTCCCCGATTCCCGTTTAATTCCGCCCCGCCACGCCGCGTTACCGATTCCCGATGAAGACCGTCGCGTCGCGAAATCCCGACGATTCGAAGTTTGGAGAGTATAGGGTGGGATAGATAGGAATAATATAGAAAGTTTAATTTTTCACACAAATATTAGTACAGAAACATTTTTTAGTAAAATTACAAGTTTCTTGTAGTAATTTCTTTTAGTTTTTCCATAAAAACGTTGAATAATACCTATAACTGCATCGTTTAAACTGAAAAAAAAACTTGTAGTAATTTCATAAATACGAAAAGCATAATTTTTAAGAAAAACTGCATAAATACGTTGCATAATTTAATGTTTTTCATGTAAACTTCCACAATTTGCATACAATATATTCATAAATGCTCTTGTTCTCTCATATAACCATTTTATATTCATAATTGCAGCTCGTACAATGTTAATTTTCACTTTTCTAATTCATAAGTACTTATTTTCAATAAAATATAGCTGAAATTCGAAACACACTAAAACACACTTGTTAAAACTGTAAAAAAGTTGTAGTTAGTAATCTCATAAATACGAAAAGCATCAGTTTTTAAGAAAAACTGCAAAAACTTTAAGTTTCTTGCATAAATACGTTGAATAATATATGTTCTTCATGTAAACTTTGAAAATATTCCATAATTTGCATACAATATATCCATAAATGCTCTTGTTTTCTCATATAACCATTTTATATTCATAATTGCAGCTCGTACAATGTTAATTTTCACTTTTCTAATTCATAATTACTTATTTTCAACATAATATAGGTATCTGAAATTAGAAACACACTTGTTAAAATTGCAAAAAAGATGTAATTAGTAATTTCATAGATAGAAAAGCATCAAAAACTTACCATAACCATAAAAACTTTGAATAAAATATTTGCATCGTGTAAACTTGAAAAATACTCCATAATTTGCATACAATATAACCATAAATGTTCTTTTTTACTTACATAACCATTTTATATCCATAATTGCAGCCCGCAGACTATTAATTTTCTTGTTATAATTCATAAATTCACTTAACAGCACTTGGTAAAACTGCAAACAACAAAAAGTTGTAGTAATTTCATAAATACTTTTAGTTTGTTGCATAAATACGTGTACACTTTGAAAATATTCCATAATCTGCATACAATATATCCATAAATGCTTTTGTTTTCTTATATAACCATTTTATATCGATAATAACAGCTCGTACAATGTTAATTTTCACTTTTATAATACATAAGTACTTATTTTCAATATAATATAGCTGAGATTCGAAACTTTTTGAACCGCACTTGATAATACTAGATTTTACACAGATTGTCTTGCTACGAGGTGAACACCGCGAGGACTTCTGGGCTACTGACGGTGCGCGAGGACTTCTGTGCGACTGACGGTAGAGTTGCGCAGAACCGATCATTATACGGGCTGCGCGGATCATACGAATTTGAGAATATCCAGCCCTAGCCACGCCCCCAATGGGATTTTCGGCCAATCGGGATGCAGGGAATCTAGTATAAATATCGTGCAAAATCTGGGGGAGGGCATAGTGAGTTTGGTGTTTGACGTGGAAGCGTTGTCGGTTGTTCGTGCGTAGTGAAAAAGTATTTAGTGAAATTTTTCGTGTTTTTTAATGGACTTGTAAAATTTTTCGATTTCGGTGTGGACTTGTAAAATTTTTTCGACTGTTAACATCGACTTGGAATAATTTTTCGTATTTCGATATGGACTTGTAAAAATTTTTAAGAGTTTTAATATGGACTTAGAAAATTTTTTACGAGTTTAGTATCGACTTAGAAAAATTTTTGACATTTTGATATTGACTTGAGAAAATTTTTATGAGTTTTTATATTGACTTTGAAATAGTTTTCGACGCAGTTTTTTAAAAAGTTTTTGGTGTGGTTTTTTGACAAAGTGTTTGTTCCTACTTTGGGTGAAGTGTGTTCGGCTCAAGTTTGATCGAGGGTTGGTCAACAATCGATTGTCAATAATCGATTAATAATCGATTCTCAATAATCGATTTTTCCAATCGATTTTTTTAATCGATTTTTCCAATCGATTTTTTTAATCGATTTTTTTAATCGATTTTTCCAATCGATTTTTTCAATCGATTTTAATTCGGGAAAAAGTGGAAAGAGCTAAGAAGCCTGAATACTGCCTGGGGAAATGGTAAGAAAGTTTACATTTATTAAACGGCTTTTTTTAGGGCCATAAATAATTTCAGCTTGTTTATGAAGATTCTACACTACTCTACTCTACACTACTCTACTCTACACTGTACTACTCTACACAAGAAACATCGACATATTTCTCGATTATTCAATCAATTTTGATAGTTTGGTTGATTTTCAATTGATATTCTCAATCAATTGTTTAATCGATTTTTTTAATCGATTTCTCCAATCGATTCTTCTAATCGATTTTTTCAATGATTGTTTTGTTACTAATTTTTCTAAACTTAACCAAGAAAAATAGGCTTCGGGAGGTTAAAAAAGGCCCTCGGGGAGGTTAAGAGCCTAAACCTAACCAAGGAAAAGAGCCTAACCTAACCAAGGAAAAAGCCTAAACCTAACCAAGAGCCTAAAGGAGGTTAGAAGCCTAAACCGAACCAAGAGCCTAAAGGAGGTCAGAAGCCTAAACCGAACCAAGAGCCTAAAGGAGGTTAAGAGCCTAAACCTAACCAAGGAAAAGAGCCTAAACGAGGTTAAGAGCCTAAACCTAACCAAGGAAAAGAGCCTAAAGGAGGCTAAGAGCCTAAACCCAACCAAGGGAAAAGAGCCTAAAGGAGGTTAAGAGCCTAAACCTAACCAAGAAAAAGAGCCTAAAGGAGGTTAAGAGCCTAAACCTAACCAAGAAAAGAGCCTAGAGGAGGTTAAGAGCCTAAACCTAACCGAGGAAAAAGCCTAAACCCAACCAAGGGAAAAGCCTAAACCTAACCAAGGTTAGGTTAGGTTAGGTTAGGTTAGGTTAGGTTAGGTTAGGTTAGGTTAGGTTAGGTTAGGTTAGGTTAGGTTAGGTTAGGTTAGGTTAGGTTAGGTTAGGTTAGGTTAGGTTAGGTTAGGTTAGGTTAGGTTAGGTTAGGTTAGGTTAGGTTAGGTTAGGTTAGGTTAGGTTAGGTTAGGTTAGGTTAGGTTAGGTTAGGTTAGGTTAGGTTAGGTTAGGTTAGGTTAGGTTAGGTTAGGTTAGGTTAGGTTAGGTTAGGTTAGGTTAGGTTAGGTTAGGTTAGGTTAGGTTAGGTTAGGTTAGGTTAGGTTAGGTTAGGTTAGGTTAGGTTAGGTTAGGTTAGGTTAGGTTAGGTTAGGTTAGGTTAGGTTAGGTTAGGTTAGGTTAGGTTAGGTTAGGTTAGGTTAGGTTAGGTTAGGTTAGGTTAGGTTAGGTTAGGTTAGGTTAGGTTAGGTTAGGTTAGGTTAGGTTAGGTTAGGTTAGGTTAGGTTAGGTTAGGTTAGGTTAGGTTAGGTTAGGTTAGGTTAGGTTAGGTTAGGTTAGGTTAGGTTAGGTTAGGTTAGGTTAGGTTAGGTTAGGTTAGGTTAGGTTAGGTTAGGTTAGGTTAGGTTAGGTTAGGTTAGGTTAGGTTAGGTTAGGTTAGGTTAGGTTAGGTTAGGTTAGGTTAGGTTAGGTTAGGTTAGGTTAGGTTAGGTTAGGTTAGGTTAGGTTAGGTTAGGTTAGGTTAGGTTAGGTTAGGTTAGGTTAGGTTAGGTTAGGTTAGGTTAGGTTAGGTTAGGTTAGGTTAGGTTAGGTTAGGTTAGGTTAGGTTAGGTTAGGTTAGGTTAGGTTAGGTTAGGTTAGGTTAGGTTAGGTTAGGTTAGGTTAGGTTAGGTTAGGTTAGGTTAGGTTAGGTTAGGTTAGGTTAGGTTAGGTTAGGTTAGGTTAGGTTAGGTTAGGTTAGGTTAGGTTAGGTTAGGTTAGGTTAGGTTAGGTTAGGTTAGGTTAGGTTAGGTTAGGTTAGGTTAGGTTAGGTTAGGTTAGGTTAGGTTAGGTTAGGTTAGGTTAGGTTAGGTTAGGTTAGGTTAGGTTAGGTTAGGTTAGGTTAGGTTAGGTTAGGTTAGGTTAGGT